>OX419189.1:13865000-16265000 GCA_948465475.1 Thalpophila matura | reverse complement strand
ACATACATACATACGGAACGAATACAGAACCTCCTTTTTTGAAGTCGGTTAATTAAAAATGTCCTGACCTATGGCGATGCAGACTTAATATTCGTTGAACATATAAGTGGACTAATTTGATAGGACTATCTTCTATCCCTTTCTCATGGTTTTTGTTAGAAAGAGACATAATGAGACTACATTTGTTTAGTTTGTAAACAACAGAATCAGTGCTGGCACCAGTGTCAGGCACCAGTGTTGGCGTTAGAAATTATAAAGCATCAGTTCAATTTAGCACCAACAAACGTTTAAATTAAACTTTTAGTTATGTCACTTCTCGCTTGTCGTAGTACCTAGCTCCAGCTGCTAACGAAGGTCTACTAGCTTTATACATTCTCTCAAATTAGTCTCTGAATTTTAGAACTGAAACAAGTTGACACACCTTGAGCACCTTTGTCTTATCAATTCTTTTCCATCGTTGCATATCTTGGAATGTTGCCAGGATCCGCTTCGCAAGGAATTGACCTCCTGAGACATCCTATTTGGCCTTTCCTTTAAGCTTGACGGTATTTTTTCTGACATTATCTGTCTTCCTATATAATCATCCTCTCCAGATCAAGTATCATTGTTTTGATTTCATGTATATTCTGATGCAAGGAACATTATAAGTATTTTAAACATTTTACGATTTATCTCATATACATAAATAACGGCAAGGTCACCTGCACAGACGATGACATAATTATGTCTATAGCAACGGTCAACAGCTGATTCATGAACAGAATGCATCAAATTACTACCATAATCGATTCTTGGTGGACGAAAATCTCTCTTGGTGTCGATCACCAGCTTTCCATAAGTTTTATCCGTTATCAAAACAAGATAGATTCCTCAGAGATTCCTCTGAATTAAAATAATAAACAGCCTACGCTGTCTATCGCCTACCGCGGTTGGCTCAACAAACAAATCTTCACGTAAAACAAATAATTCTCTTCAATCGCCATGACGTCAGGGCGAAGGCGCCGGGATTCCTCCACGATCACAAAGGTACTGTCACCGTCAATCTAAACGCTAAATAAAAAAGGTATAAAAAGGTACATTTCCACAAACATGTACACCATTTGAAAACTGGCCATTTTGTAAAGAAGTCCTCTTGAGAAATGATCACTTTGCGATTTAGACTTTTTGATTTCATGCTATGTTGCGACTTAGTCATGCCTCTGGGTAGCTGCTGCTAAAGGATCAAGACTAAGCCATAGGGACTTGATAAAAAACTTACTTGAATCGCTTCTGCTTCGTTTGGTGTCTTGGCCTTAGTACGGTGCTGACCTTTGTTCTTATTTCGTGATATCATAATCAACCTGTATTGCTTACCTGGCTCCAACATCGACGTATACGTAATTCTAATTACTTACCACATATTTCTGATTTGTAACATTGTTCCTTGAGTATTAATAGTCATGGGAAATCTCCACTATGGCGTGGGTTGAAACGAATGAAGCGTCTCCCATTAACTCTTAATGTTTTACTTCTAAAATGCTACAATTTTTCATGGTTTTAGCTTGTATTGTATGTTTAAGATAATGCTGTATTTATATCGTTGTTATGTCAGATATCTTTGAAACATATATCTAGATGATTGAGTGGTAATATTTGTTTGTTATCATGTACACCTACCTACGTCGGTCATTCACTAGAGATGTATTGTTTTTTTATATTTTTGGTTTATTATCTAACATTCAATGTATCTTGTTAAAATGTCACCCCTCATTACCTATGTACACAAACAATGACATAGTAAATAATGTATTGATAACGCAACAAATTGTATAATTTACAATAATTTTCCTTGTAAACACAATTTATAATTTATATACTTACCTACCTATTAGGTACTATGACGAACGCGACTGAAAGAAGATATCATGCACTCGTTTGCAAAATGCAACATTTTTAGACAAAATATTTAGAAACACAACGAGCCAATGTTTTTAGTTTTGCTAAACAGTCCGCTAAATTGTACATGATTGCAGTTTATAAGACGATTTGAAATACGACTGTTTTAAAATTGTAACGTCTCAAAATTTTGGAATTGTTAGTTGTAGAATGATTGAGGATTCGTCGGCTACCATAGAACCATGTAGGTGTAGCTTTCAGTAAAGTATAAAATGTCATAGATGTCTTTTTACAACTAGGTTGGGGTCAGCTTTCACTGCTTTCAGTCGTAACTAAATGCGGAAAAATATTAAAATTTTACATGACTGCCAGCTAATCTTGACAACCCAACTACTGGGTAATACCAGTACGATATTCTAAGGTTAGACCAGTTGTCAGAGAACCAACTTAATATTCGTATGACAACCGGAACTGTACCCCTATCATGAGTTTTTTTGACGTGTAGTATCGTTAACGTAAGCATATTTTGAATTGAAAATACACGTTTGTTACACAATATTTATATAAATTAAAAACTTAATTATTTTTTCTGTATTTTTTAAAATGTGCAAATTGTATAAAATTTTATCAAAAAGTTCCAGGACTGCTGTATTTTAAATTCAAAATATGCTTACGTTAACGAAACTATACGTCAAAAAACTCATGATAGGGGTACTGTATGTTTAACGGACTCTCCGATGGCGACACAGAAGTTTCGGTGTAAAGAAATGGTCACCCATGCCTGCACGCGATCTCTATTCTACCAAGAATAGACAAAATTATTTAACTCGTTATCTCTTCTGCCCGAGCACGCGGCGACCTGTGCTTGGCGTTTGACTTTGGCGTAGACTTTTGTCGAGTCAAGAATAGAAACATTTCTTATCTTCATTTTTAACACCGTCATTCTTAAATCAGTAGATTTTTATCTACAATCTATCATTTTGTCTATTCTTCCATCGACAATACCCGTTTCTGTAGTGCTTACGCTACGTGTGCTGGAGCGACCGCGACAATTGCAGCTTGACCTCGCAGATAGAAGAATAATCAGAGTGGCTGGTATTTAGCCACGAGTCCCTTATAATAAGGTGTAAATGTCAAGTGTCGGCTGTCATTACTCCTCGTAAACTTTACAAGTCGCCTCTTATGTAGATATGTATATGATGCAAAAAACATGGCCGCACACACTGCTGCGAGTATTAGACCATGGACGAAGCTTCGAGTATATGACCCAATCACCCAAGCGATTCTTTGCATGGCAAATGTACCGTCTAATCGTAGTTCATTGCTTAACCTTATCAACTCAACACTATCTCTCTCTGGTATTTGAATGATAACAGAATAAGCCTCCGCTACCGAATGGCTTGTTCTGTTACGTGAATTTTGGCTCTGTTTTGCGTTGACCGGGTCATGTTGTGCAAGATGGCGCGGGGTCAAGGTCGTTTGCTCATACGTCTGTGCTTTGGGCCACATGATTTTGAGGCGTAGTGAGTGTGTCAGTTTCTGTTAACTATCTTATTCAGTGCAATAGGGACATGACATCACATTTGTTTGTTTTTTTTTAATTGAACGCCTGGTGTTGCGGTCTACGATGAAGCACGCTTACCTAGAAGAAACCGAATCACTCGCGACTTGAAGACACCCAGATTGTAACTATCGGGGAACACCCAATCCGGCAGCGCATTCCACTGTTGGCGGTTCTCACAATGAAGGTGGAATCAAAGTGCTTCGTTCGGGTTTTTGGTTTATCAACCATGAAATGACATGCTCGTTACATGAAAAGTTTAAAAGGAGTCATTTCAATGCTCGACTTTATTAATAAAGAAGTCAGCCTCGCTATCAATTCCGCTTATTGGCGGATCTTTAACACGATCTCGAGCTACTATCGTGCCGATACAAGTGAAGACGATTCCCGCAAAAATCCAACGCAGGGCATAACCCGTATGTGTCGTGCGTGTCTGTAGCAATAGTGTGGCGAATGACCGAGTTGCGCTGCGCAAACTGGCGGGGTCAAGGTCAAGCTGTGATGTACACGTCCGGTGCGATGAGTGGTTTTTTATGCTGGCTGGTAGGTAATAGGTTATCATTGACATTTATATGCGGATACATGGTTTATTGAGGAGGGCCTGAATAAGTAGCTATAAGTGATGTGAGAGGACTGAGAGGGGCTTGTGGCTAAATGAAAACTGGTCATGGTGGCTGATCGATCGATCTGCGAGATTAAACTGCGCTTGTCGCAGTCAATCCTTGGATGGATGACCATTCTTTACACATCGGGACCCCTCCAAGTCTCGGAGAGCACGTTACACGTCACAGTCGGTCCCAGTTGTCATAGGAATATCTTTGACATTCGTTATGGTATGGGTACAGGAGTTCCTTAAGGGAGGGTTCCATAAAACAAAAGGTATTTGCCATTTGGCGAATGTTCCGTTATCTTAAAAGTTAGGAAACCCTGGCCTAAACTAATATTATAAAGAGAGAGTGCGATTTTTGTATATGTGGAGGGTAATTTCCGGAACTACTGATCAGATTTTGAAAATTCTTTATCTCGCGGGTCACGTGGTCGAAGTCGCGGGCGACTGCTAGTATCACATACACAGGGACCACCTGTAAGCCAGCCTTGTAAAGTTCAAGTGTCTATCGAACGGTTATTGCCAGTTCACAGCGCGCTGACTCAGCCTTTGTCTGGCTGGCTTGCCATTATTGGCTCATTGACGCGTCCGGTTCGATGGAAGCCGGTTTTTATTGGATTGGAGCTTGTGAAACCAACTCGTAAATCTTTTGTGAGGTAAAGATTGGTGGTTTTGTTGATAATGTGGCATCTAATGCGCTTTATATTGTTCTAGCTTCCGCCCGCGATTTCGCTCGCGTAATTTTTTTTACACAATATCTTTATGATATATGCCATAAGTGTTATTTTGATGTATAATAAAATAAGCTATATTACTGTAAAGTTTCATAAAAATCCGTTCAGTAGTTTTTGCGTGAAATATTAACAAACATCTCTTACGTTTATAATATTAGTAAGAAGTACCTAAGATAAAATATTAAGATAGGCTAGAATATTCTGCAATTGTTTGTAGTTTTTATAATTTATTAACCTGCTAAATATTTGACTGCTTCTTGACAACTAAATAGGTACATACAGCGTGAAAATATTGTATTTTTTAATGACTCCAAACTCTTCGAAACCCTAAATAGAATCTTTTATGATATTTTTATCTTAATCGATGCACAATCAGTAAATTATTATCAATTGGATTTATACGCAACCTTAAGTGAAAGCAACCTTTCACCTCTAATTGATCCACAACATCTAATCAGTGGCACACGGTTGTGCAAGGTGCGCGCGCGCAGTGTTGCAATGTTGTAACAACGACGACACACGACGGTGTCGGCGCTCGAGTCGAGGTCGCCGCCCACACCATCGCTTGTCGATATTGAATTTGAATTAGTTTAGTTTATTATAAACCTTTAAAATTACATAAAATTGTGTCTGTACATTGAAGAAAAAAAAAACAGTCGGGTTAGGTAGGGTACCTACTGGGTAATGGGACGTAACCATGCTAAAAAAAATTGCATTTCATCCAATTCCGGTGGGATGAACCAGATATACAGATTGACCTCTTCGTAGTACTAGCCACCCTACCTAAGGAGGTCATTTAAAATGGTTATATTGTAGTCCACGCGGAACCTTCGAAAAACATTTCCTAAAAAACATTTCCTTCGAAAAACTTTTAACTTTACTCAAATATTATGACGGAAACTGCTAACTCTTTGACAAACACACACACAACTGACTATTTACCTGTATTATAGAGGCTTTATGTGGGTAATGTTCTGGTAATTTCCTTTTTTAGTTTCTTGGCAAGTCATAATACACTTTATGGAAGCATTTGCCTTTATATATATTTATTTTTTTATAAATAAAATGTTTTATTGCATAAAATTTGTTGATACAATACATTTGAAGCCCTGACTCCTGAGCTAGGTAACAAAACAAACACAAACAAACAAAACAAAACACAAAACAAAACAAACGGTCTTCACCCGTTTATGGAACTTTAACATTTATAGTTTTGCAGTAAGTAAAATAAAAAGAGTTTAATTTAATGCAACTTGCTCTTGAAGGAGTGTTGGGGGTGTGTACATGCTATAGTGTGGGTGTATGAGTGGGTGTGTGTAACTGTGTTTGGTCATTATAGGTACTTGGGTGACAGCCGTGAGCTTGTTCAGATTTTTGATTCTAGTTATATATTATTAGTTAGGTACTGCTCTTTCAATAGGTTTATATCCTAGGATAATGCTGAGATGTTTGCATTGCAGCTATGGTTATTTCCATGTCGTGATGGCTTGCAGGTCAGCACGATGACGTGAGTTCGAAACATGGCAAGTACCAATGTGGGCAATAAGATTTCTTCAAATTCAATAATTATAATTATGTACGGTAGGTACCTACTTTTTAAAGTTGGACGTAATTACGAAAAACAGAACCGAGCCACTGGATGATATTTGTTTTGTGATAGTTAAGATTTTTCTAAAAGACTACACAGTCTTTTACAAGAATCCTTACGTCATTAGGTCGATTCGACTTCGTTTGCCCGACGAAGGCGGAACCGACCCAGTGTATGCTAAGCATTCGGCGATTCGCACACTGCCCCGCATCACGCAGCGTAGCGCGGGGGTGCGTGATGTTCCGTTGTTTGCAAGTACAGTAGAATCCGGTTATAGCGACGGCCAAGGGACCGGTGATATTACGTCGTAGGTACTAACCGGACGCCGTACTAAACGAACAGACAATTTTGTTTATTATTAATCACATATTAATGTATTTATTAATATGTAGGTGACCAGCAAATAAAAAATAAAATATTTATTTATTTTACATATTTTATATATATGTACGAATATCTAAGAATGAGAAAAAAAATATTGTATGTAATTTCAATAATCAGTTTTGTAGAAGCCATTTTTGTGCGCGTACTCACTCGTTACCCGCAAATTAAGTATGCATGCACTGCTGTACAATTTGACCGCACGGTTGTCGCAGTGGCTGAGAGATTGCTGCTGCGCGACGTGTCGCGGGTTCGATTCCCGCACTGCACACTATTCTGGCTGTTTGTATATGTGAAATTTGTGTTTGTAAACGCACCCACGACACAGGAGAAATCCTAATGTGGGGCAACGTTTTAAAAACAGTCGCATTCCAATCAGCGATGTGCAGCCAAGGGGGGTGCGCGGGGCGGAGATAGCTTCTTAACTACGATTTATTTGTAAACACGTCAACGGTCGTCGTTGTAACCGGACAATTTTGTTTAAAATTCCGTCGTTAAAAGCGGTCGGTCGTTGTAAGCGGAGTCGTAATAAACGGATGTACTTTCATGGTGGCTCATATTAAAACCAAACATATGCCTATACTTACGTCGCTTAAAACGGTTGGTCGTTAAATGCGGAGTCGTACTAAACGGACTACACTGTACCTGTATTTGTATAGAAATCACGCATGGTGCAACACACTGAAAACGCATTCACGCGCGGGATTTTTGTTCCGTCGCCACGCACCCCGCAGCGTAGCGCGGGGCGGTGTGTGATTCGCCTTAGTCGTTTCACGACTACTGCACGCTTAGCATGACCACGATAGAAACGGGTTTTGTCTACAAAAGAACAAAGTGAGTAGAAAGATTTCTATCGTTTTATGCATACTATGAAGAAATGTTTCTATTCTTCAGTAGACAACTCTGTTAGGCCACGTACGGGTCGCAGCGTGCTCGGGCAGAAGAGATAACGTTGGATAGAAAGAACTTAGTCTATTCTTTGGTAGAATAGAGATAGAATTGGTCATGCTAAGCGTGCAGGGCGCGAATCCTTCTCGCACTTGTTCGGTTTATTATGAAGGAAGAGCAACCTATGCTGTAGAGCTTTTAAATAAAACCGATTTGTGCTTTTATCAATAATATTAAGGCCATTTTAATACCAAATGAAAATCCTTTCATAAATGATATAATCTGTTTACGGTAGGTTGAGAGAGTGATACAGTGTATTTATAGTTTAGCACTAAATAAAGACGTTTCGCTACAAGGTTACAGAAGCGATTGTACGCCAAGTTTCTCTACGTAACATTTGATTTATTTCAGTAATCTTCCAATTCCGCTCGAAAACATGCTAAACATAATTCGTAAGAAATAATACAGTTTGCTTCTTGTACCACAAAGCTGGAAGGTCATTCGCTACACAGGGTATACCATATTTGATCTCAAGCAAGGTCACCTACGGCGAAAAATTGGATTTCACGTAAGCGTTCTTTCAAACCAAGGTGGAACAAAAATTAAAAGTCCATTTCACGTCATAGACGCCACGTTAATCTATAAATCTCTGTCAACAAGTTTCGACGAATCAGATGACATTCTCGGCGTGCTATAGACCGTATCAAGAGTTCCCTTCGACTCTATGCTCCTCTGAATGTTTAAAGTTGCAAAGTTTTTGACGGTGTTGGAAATTCGGTCACTTCTGTAGACAAAACCCGTTTCTATTGTGGTCATGCTAAGCGTGCTGAAGGTTCCGATATGCCTTTTTGACACTCGCAAATCAACATAGAAGCTTGATTTTTACAGCACCAAGGGTACCGGGAACCGCAGACCGTATTTGATATTTACTCATTTCAGCACACGTTCCTGAGAAAATCGGTCTTCTTGATAGACAGACGGACTGTAACGAAGGGGTAAAAAAAGGGAAATATGTACCTATTGTAGAATGTATCAAATGTAGTTGAAAACAAGCTTTTGCCATATTCCAGCTATTAATCAGAAATTATGAATAGCTAGCTCCTTTAGGAAAATTGATCCTAGCAATGTTGTGGGTTACTTTTATATAGGGTCCTACCCTTCATACTCGAAATATTTTAATTTAAGAGGCACATCTAAAGGTTGTAAAGATGCCATACAAACGAAAAAAATTGATCTAATTGATTTAATTTAATCTAATAAGACCTTATATAGGTATCTTAGGATACAAGTAAATAAAATTGAAGTGTCTTTTTGTATTATCAAAATAATAGTTTTTTACTAAATGCATAATTATTAGGGATGTACCGACTAGTCGGTAAAGCCGACTATCCGGCCACTTTAATAGTCGGCGACTAGTCGGCAAAAAACGCCGACTAGTCGACCATTACTTTATTCATATAAATAGGGTGATTGAAATGAATTTTTTTCATTATTAATTGTTTTTATTTCAGTATCAGTCTTACAAATTGGCAAAATAATACAGGAATAGAAACAAAAAAATAATTCTGAACGCAAGTTTCTAATAATAACTTTGATTTAAGAACATAATTATGTCATCACCTAATTACCAATTTATTATTTATTTAAGAATCTCATTTATATCGAATAGAATCGAATTTGTTTTATATAAAAAAAAAAAAACCACTAAGTAACGGCGATCGTATGTGAGCGACGAACATTACCGATTCCACCCGAACACCGCGGAAAGCGATGATCGGCTTGGCCGACTAATCGGCCTTTTTCCAGCCGACTAGTCGGCTAGTCGGCCAAACTCATAGTCGGCCCAACACTAATAATTATGAAAGTAAGTACTTACCTACACACATTTTTTTTGTCTGTCTGTTTGTTCCAGCTAATCTCCGAAACAGCTAGACCGATTTTGACGGGACTTTCACTGGCAGATAGCTCATGTTATATGGAGTAACTTAGGCTACTTATCCGAATTCCACAGCCAGGATAACAATGTACTAGGTACTTGTTCTATGACTGTCAATAGTTGAGTCATGATGAACGTTATGACATTATGAACGTCATTAGTAAGTAATTGTTATATTAATTGTCTACAATCTCTGCATAAACACGTGACATTTTGTTTATCTTAGTAGGTATTATCCACGTGAACTGACAAACAAATAAAACCTGCATAATTTCACTTATTTATGAGTTAGCCCGTCAGTTTCTTAGTTTATTAGTTAGTCCATGGACCGTACAAAGGAACTTTGGTAACTATACAGGGTGTTAGGTTCGATTAACTACAGGGCCAACGTTGAAATCACGAAAAATAACACTAAGGATAGTGTAAGATGGGTAATACTACGAAGAGTCAAGCTGTATCTCTGGTTCATCCCACCGGAATTAGATGAAATGTGGCTTCAATTTTAAGTTGGACCTCAAACTAATGAATTGTGAAAACCACATCAAAATTAGTTCAGTGCTTTTTGCGTGATGCAAGCACAGATTAAAAGCCCAAAAAAAAAAAAATTGGGTATGGTTACGTCTCAGTACCAGTTTTTCTGGAATTTCTTCAATGTACAGACACGGCTTTTTTACCCAACTGCGGCGAAGCCCAAAAGGAGGGTATAGTGTTTGTACAGTTTTATAATAGTATAGATGGATGAGGTATATTTTAGTATACCATGTAACAAAAACCCTGTTCGATCCCAAAGGAGGCCATTATACTCATCATCATTATGAACAATATTTCGTATGACACACACAACCTCTAAATCGCAATAAAAAACTTTTTTAACAAAAAATAACCGACTTCAAAAATCATACATACATACATACATACATACATACATACATACATACATACATACATACATACATACGGGACGAATACAGAACCTCCTTTTTTGAAGTCGGTTAAAAAATAAAATCTGCTGTTCCATACATTCTATCGATTTATGTGAACAGAACTGTATGGAATAGCAATAAATTTTTCGCTATTTTAAGGTTGGACCCATAATAAAAAAACCGGACAAGTGCGAGTATGCCTCGCGCCCTAAGGGTTCCGACATATGATCATAGATGGCGCTACTGCATACTTCCAATGGCGCCATCTATGAACAGATGGCTCCACTTATGGTCCGGTGACTGACGGCAACAAAGTGATCCTATAAGGGTTCCGTTTTTCCTTTTGAGGTACGGAACCCTAAACATTATTAATAAGTAATGATGAGCATAATGGCCGCCTTTGGGGTCGAACAGGGTTTTTGTTACATGCTGTAGGTCTGAACCGGTGGTATCTCCGCAGCCCTTCATCGGTCTGGAATGGCTGGCAAATTGGATCGATACCAGCCAGCGTTGTCAGAATTTTTTTCGGGCAAAGCGGGATTTTGTAACTTTTTGAGTAAAAAAAGCGGGATTCTTTTGTCGAAAGTGGGACATAATAAAAAAAACGTATATAATCAGCAGTTAGTCGAAGAACTCTCCACAGGATAGCTCCAGATTGAATTGAATGAGTAATTCTGCTTTCATTTTTACGGAGCATTTATTTCCGGCATCCGACTTTTTAAAATTCACTTGAATAAAAACGCGTTCAGGACTTCAGGAGAGCAGTTTGAAGGTAGGGGCCGCACCGTCGAGTGATCCTCGAAAAGCGGGACTGAGCCCGTTCCGCGCGGGACATTCAATTTTGGGCTAAAAACTCGGGACGTGCCGCCAAAATCGGGACGTCTGGCAACGCTGATACCAGCCGTCTGTCGGTTGCCAGTAATACACGGTATACCTTGATATACATTTATTTTACAGCAACATTAAACCCAGTCTGAGCTATTCCGTGACTGACAGACGTTTTTATAGTAATGTTTACATTTTACTGCATGTTTTACGATTTTGGCTGCTTAATTAAGTTGTAAACCGTTCGCAAAGGATCTATGAATTACAATTGACTAGAAGGAAAACAAATGATCTCTGTAAAAAACTAAATAAAAAAAGTCTTAGAACATTGTTGGTAACATGTTAGTTACATAGTACAAATTATGTAATTATAAACATTTATTTGGCGTATAGTACCCATATTTTTACAAGCTTGTATTTAACTTGTCGTTTGTGTACCGGGCGAAATCTTGCAACTGAATTTTAGACCAGTTCCTCTTAACCGATTGGACTGAAATCTGGAACGCATGTGTCACTTCGATGACAATGCAATAATATGGTACCATGATGGATGACGAGGTGGTCTCATGATGGAGCTGGGACTGCTGGGGGGTGGCTATAGGAACTCGTCAACTTCTTAACATAACTCCGTCGTGTTTGGGCTCGTTGGATTTGTCTTGACAAGTACCACAGACTTATATGATGTCCAGGGTCTCATGATGGAGTTGGGAAGTGGTCATTATACAAGTTTTATAAAAATTAAAATGATAAAAGCTTGTTTTGGAAAATGTTTTTCAACATAAAACTTAGTATTTATCCAACGGGCTCTAAGTTACAAACAAAACAACCGTCACTCTCACCCTTCAAGCTGAAAACAAATAACAAAGCGTTTGTTTGAACAAAGCAATTCTTCCTTTATTAACTGACGGAAAAGGCCAACTCGCCGCGGTCCAGTTTTTGTTAGGCTTTAAGTACAGTCAGTGCCCCACATTGTCTGACCACTCTTAGAATCTTACTATTTTTAAGAGGGTCAGACAATGTGGGGCACTGACTGTACATAAGTAGGTAAAGTAATCGTACTTTTTTTCCTGAATGCTACTGAATTAAAGCATTATTGATACAGCCGATACGGTCACTTAAAACTAAATCAAATCCAATTATAATTGTTGTGAGCGAGGCGGTGAAAATCGATTGCCATAAAGTACAGAAAAACCATGCAGGCGTGCAGAATGTACACTCGACGCCATTTACAGTCGACCACTTTTCACCCTTATGTTCTTAGTAATAAGGGCGAAAAGTGGTCGACCGTAAATGGCGTCGAGTGTACCTACTACCTACCTACCGATTATAGCAATTATTATTTCCCCGGGGTCGTATGTTGTAGCTGTGCACTCTGCAGTTTCCTGAAAATAAATCATACATTGTTATTGTGTAAATACAAAACATAATGGACCATGTTCTTTCGTCGTTTTGGTATTTGCAACATGTTTTCGTAGTATGGACAATATGGACATGCTTGAGATCCCGGGACTCACTGGGATTAAAAAAATATAAATATTGTGAAGGTTGGTAGTGATAAGTTACAAAATACAGATCTAACGCCTGCCCCACATTGGGCGTGCGCGTTCCTCCGGCGCGGCGTGTGAATGACGCGAACATTCACGCACGCGGCATTCGCGTCGTTCACACGCTGCAGGAACGCGCACGCCCCGTGTGGGGGAGACTCAGATCATAGAAACAAGGAGATATGCCATCATAGCAAATTAGTACGGGAACAACTGTCGCCACTTTTAGTACATTTTTCAACACAATTACAAGCGCCCCTCGTGAATATAAAGATCTCCCACGCATTAAACATTGCACACACCCTCAATCTAACACTGTTAATCGTCACTCAACACTAAACTAAAACACTGTATTTATATCATCGATCGTGTTCGGTTCGTCGCCAGCGTGTACATTTTATATACGGTCAATGTGACCGTATCAAAGCGTCAATTTTAGTAGCGCCTTGGCACATCTCCCTATTGTTTCTATGATCTGAGGGGGGAGACGTTAAACGTGTCCGATAGGTAGTACAACAAAAACTTGAAAGTCTATTTTTGGTAAATGTTTTGTAAGAAGTCATAGAACAAGAGTTGTTGTTTATGATGTGATTCTCAAAATCTTTTGGCCAGACAAAATATCTAATGTCGACCTGCTAGGAAAGTGCCATGAATCACCAATTGACAGCCAAATTAAGCGTCGCAAGTGGAACTTAATCGGCCATACACTGCGGAGGGCGCCCGACCACATACCAAAGAAAGCGCTGGATTGGAACCCGCAGGGCAAGAGGAAACGCGGCCGCCCTAAGCAGACTTGGCGAAGATCGGTACTGTCGGAGATCAAAGATATCGGGAAAACCTGGAGCGAAGTAAAACGCGTAGCTCAAGACAGATCTCTCTGGAAGCTCACTGTGGACGCCCTCTGCCACACTTGGGGGTCATAGGACATTAAGTAATGCAGTTCTGTAAGGTTGTTAGTGTTTTACGAATAACCCTGTATAAACGCTGTGTCAACGTAAATCTTTACAATCATGACATAATTAACCGTACTCATTGCAACACAGTTAAACAATAACAAGTTAACAACATAACAATCATATTGAAGTCTTAAGCGATCACTGTGTTAATTGTAGTGCAAACACTTAAGTGTTGAGCCACAAATGAGGTATTGTGATATGGTAGTAATTAGTTGATTAGAGCTCTATCTCTGTTAGTGTGATTGTTACGGTCCTTGCGGGAATAAATGGACTGTATTGTTTGTGCTGGTTTATTCGTAGAAAACCATCTAAAAGAATTTACAATAAAATAATATTCGTAGATCGCGAACAATGTCGTTTCGTGCTACAACGGACAAAAATGAAAAGCAGATGATGCGCGCGCAGCGCGGCTGTCTCAGGGCGGAAATCCGCCGTGTTTAATGTTGCCATTTCAGTGCGTGGACAGTGATTGACGGGTGCCTTTCATGGACTACTTCTGATTTTCCTTTTAGGTATAAAACACATTTATAAAAATCTGTTGACATCTTGATAATTTATGGTTTGCTGCATTTTCTGCATTGTTGTGTAATAACATACAATACGCGATTATACGCGGCAGTAATTAATACACATCGAGTTTAGAGGAAAGAGATAATCGACTAGTTTCGGCTTTGTAGAGCGTTTCATACATTTTTCGAGCTTCTCGAATTATCGAGCATCCGGTGGATGACTTATGTTTATGGCAGGCAGGTATTCCCCACAAACATTTACCGAGGATAACCAGGTAAACGTATATGAAACGATTCCAATGACTCAATCCTGCATCACATGATTTGATATCCTATTACGACGAAGCCCCACTCAATTGATTGAAATTACAAAGATACGCGGTCAATTGGAAGGTCTCCTTACAATGTATGTATCGATATTTCTCCTGCGAGGTCAAGGTGCCAAACAAAGATGTGTCGAATGCACAGATTTATAAAGTACTCAGCTTAGCAACCGCATGTTCAATAAATAGTGTGAAAAACGTGGCTTTTTTCCCTACGTATGATGACGTCATGCAAGTCATTTATGGGCCTTGGGCAACAATTGAATAGGGTTACATAGGGTATCTCTATCAAGTACCTACGAAACTGACTGAGTGTGAAAAACGTGGCTTTTTCCCTACGTATGATGACGTCATGCAAGTCATTTATGGGCCTTGGGCAACAATTGAATAGGGTTACATAGGCTATCTCTATCAAGTACCTACGAAACTGACTGATTTAAAAAAAAAAATATTTACTTTTTTATTTTTTGTTACCAGAATGATTAATATTCCTTTTCTTTACCATTATCCTCTTTCAATTTAAAAAAGTCTTGACTATTACAGTTTTTGCGTGTTTCCCTGACAGAGGGCTAAATTCCTGACATGTCAGGAAAATGCCTGTCATCTGGTAACTCTTGAAGAGTTTTTACAGTTATTAATGGCACAATTTGACAGTTTTGTGTCTTCAACTACACTACTTGTCAAGTTTCACCGGCCTCAAGTAGGAGCATTGCACCATTTGCACCAATTTATTCGCGCTTCGGGCACGCTAGGTCAGACGGTTTGCAGCACCTATCTAGCCTACTCTATATCTGTGGTCAAATGTGTCACTCAGTGTTACTAACTTAAAATTAGGGCAACGATATGCATTTCAATATGTCAATTCAGTGATATCAACGTCGTAATCTAATATTATTTATTAGGTGTTTGGTTGCGTTTTATCAGTAGCATAGTAACACGTCATTTCCCTTAAGTAGGCCAAACCTATCAATTTGTCGTAAGTAGGTACGTTGATTTGAAAATAGTCCAACAGACCACACATTATGAATCAGACTTGTTTACGTATACGTAACTGAAGTACTGATTCTGTCTCAAGCTGAAGGATCTTTAATTAACTCTTAATTATCTTTTACAGAGGTAGGGCATAACACGGGATGGGTAGGTATCTGTACTCGAAGCATGATCAATTCCACCTCTATTCTACTAAGAATAGAAAAAGTTCGTTCTACGAGTATCTAGCTCGTTATCTCTTCTACCCGAGCACGCGGCGCCCGTGTTGGCGCAGCAGACTTTTGTCGACTGAACAATAGAAACATTTCTTCTCTTCATTTTTAACATCGCCATGCTGTAATCGGTAGAAATTCTACAATCTGTCATTTTGTCTATTCTTCCGTGCACAAAACCCGTTTCGGAAGTACCTACTCTCCACCTTACAGAATACCACAGCCAACTAACATTACTCTTCGGTAGTGTTGTATTCCTGGGGTGTTTATTCGGTAGTGTTGTGTTCCTGGTAAGTAAGTGAGCTCTTGAGGATGCGCTGTGTTGACAGCGGAGGCCTGCTTGTCCCCTAAGCTGTCGGCATCGGCATGGCGAATCCTCATTTTAAAAGGTCGGCAACAGCATGTGATACTTGGAGCGCTTCATAGGCTATTTTACCTACCAGTACCTACGCCTAGCATGACCACGATAGAAACGGGTTTTGTCTACAGAAGAATAGACAAAGTGACAGATTGTAGAAAGATTTCTACCTTTTTATGCATACAATGAAGAGAAATGTTTCTATTCTTCAGTAGACAAAATTTTGATAAGCTAAGCACGGGTCGCCACATGCTCGGGCAGAAGAGATAACGAGTTGGATTGAAAGAACTTTGTCTATTCTTTGGTAGAATAGAGATAGAATTGGTCATGCTAAGCCGGCTGTTTGCCACCATATGGTATAAGAAAAATCTACCTAGTAAATACTTACCTACTTGCGTTTTAGTACACACGCGTGTTGATAAGCTCGGAAACGCTATCTTTAATTACTTGCATACGTAAAACTTCTTATCAAGTTTGAAACAAACCTAATGTCATTACAATTAGCTTATCTAACTGCGAACAAACGACTCGAGCCGACTTACGAGAGGAATGATTCGAGATGTTGAGTTTCCATGGCAACAGGATATGTCCTATTCTAGATGTGCCATAGAAATATAATAGATTGTTAAAATGTAAATACCTACTTAGGTATAATAAACAATGATTCATGTGTTTGTAGTATTGGAATCAACTCATTGCCGGGTGGTTTCAAATGTCATGTTCACTTAAATGTTCTGCTGTTGGTGTTGTTCCGTTCCCTATAAAATGGTTGATCGGAGCGACGCTGATGCATACGTCATGCGTCATGCTCGTGAACGGGTGCCTTAAGTTGGAACCGAAGTTTCTTTCTTTTATTTAGAGAATTTATTCCGGAAGATTTATGTGTATAATTTAATTATACGTTAATATTTAATTTAAATATAGCACAGAAATCTCGATGTTTTGACATGTCGATTGCATTGTGAAGCAGGGGCGTGTCACTAACAAAATCTAATTAACGAAGCGCTTGTTCAACTGAATGGATTGACTTTAAAAATTGCCTATTGTTTATAAACATTATGCGTTGCACCACAGACTGTTCTAGTTTTCTAGGGTCAAAGTCGAATGTTCATTGATGTGTTAATCATGACTCATGCCCCTAATTACTGTAGTGTTTACCATCTAATTTGGGTATGTGCAATGAATTGTTTTCGTCCGTTCTCATTCTGTTTTAATTCAACTTTAATCATTTTATGCTGTACTACCTGTGCCCCGCTGTTTTACCCACCATTTAAAAGAAATCGGATTATTTACTTCTTTTTATTAACCGACTTCAAAAAAAAAGGAGGTTCTGTATTCGTCCCGTATGTATGTATGTATGTATGTGTGTATGTTTGTATGTGCGCGATTTTCTCAAAAACTACTGATTCGATTTGGATGGGGTTTTCACTAACGTAATCTACATACTTTCGGGAAGGTTTTAGTATATAATACATTATGTAATCATTCCTATGTACAAAGTTATATGCATAAATGTACACACTCCGTAGAAGATTTAATGTTAAACGAATTCGTGAAAGTAATCTAACACGGGATAAAGAACTAAAAAGGGAAAAATAAAAAACTTTTTTAACAAAAAAATATCTTTTAGGTCGGCTTCTAAGGGTAATAGCATGTTAAATAGCCTATACCTACTATTCCGCATGAATCTGGCTATCACATACAAAAAATATTGTTCGATTCCGACTGGCGGTTCTAGAGATTAGCGCGTTTAAACAAACAAACAATTAGAATAGATTGATTTGCATTCTCGAGGTCGTTTGATATCACAGTTATCAACGCAGTCAATGCCATAACAGACACCATCACACACCACTTAGACTTCTGTTCACCCCTTATGGAAGAAGAACGTGACAAATAACAAACGCTATTGTAGGTACACTCGACAACATTGACGGTCGACCACTTTTCACCCTTATTACTAAGAACATAAGGGTGAAAAGTGGTCGACCGTCAATGTTGTCGAGTGTACCTACCTATGCACCAAGCAAGCGGGTCGCGTCGCATGCGCACAATGATGAACTACATAATTATTATCTGGAACATTGTTTTCAATTTAGTTTTATTGCGTTCCCATATTAAATGACTCATTAAAGATTGACGCATATATGAGGAACTTTTAAAAATAACTTGCAAGTGCATCAGACTGGGACACCATAATGGGATACAGTACCTAGTTTAGAACTGAAAAGGTTTTAAAAACGCAATAGCTTAAAGACCAATCAAGAATGCCAGATTGCACAAACAAACAAACATTCAGGCCTTAAAACTAGTTTCGGGAGGTACCTGCACATCATCGGGCGGGAGGAAACGCCCGGGTGTCATCACTGCGTTGATCGCCCCGAGGACACGGTGGAGCACACGGTGGGGGCCTGCCCTGCATGGGCGGAGCACCGCCGTGTCCTCGTAGAGGCAATCGGCAGCGGCGGCGACCTCTCGCGCCCGGCCCTGGTTCAAGCCATGGTCCGGGGCGAGGGGGAGTGGGAGGCAGTCGCCTCCTTCTGCGAAGCAGTCATGCTAGTGAAGGAGGCGGCGGGACGGGAGAGGGAGAGATTCTCCCGTCCAAGCCGCCGCGGTAGACGCTCCGGGCGTCGGGAGCCGCGTGACGACTCCCGGCCACCGTAGGCGCGGGCCTGCGGGCGGTGAGTAATGGGTAGCTCACCGTCCGATCAGGACCAGGCCCGTGCCGAACGGCGCGTACGTGTTCCACGCGCGCCTCAAAGAGATGTCAGCATCAGAGAGGGGGCCCATTAGGGCCCAAGCCTGCCGGGAAAGCGGGATTGTCCGGAAGGGATACCGCTGACCCGGACAAAAGGGCTAAGGAAGGAACATGGGTGGGTTTTAGTCAGTAAGAGTCTGACACTCCCTTCCGCTCCGCCCAGAGCGGGAGGGGTTTGATGATTTCCCATCCTCAAAAAAAAAAAAAAAGGCCTTAAAACTATGTTACTGACTGTACAACCTGGCAACAACACGGACTGAATATGTTTTCGGCTATTCGTGTATTTGAATTTAGAAGTCCTACATGATTTTGTCTTTTCTACGATAAGTAGAACACGGAACTACGAATTCGTAGTTCACAGACAGATTAGATTAGGCAGATTCTGTCTGTAACGGTCGGTTGCAGAAAGATAATTAAATTTTAATTGAGGCATTAACTATACAATTCCTATCCTTTAAAACTTAATGGCCTTTTCTGCAACTCAGCGTAAATCCCTTTAAAAGCTGAACCTTCAATACAATGACTAACTCAATAACCAAGAGCTTTATGCAACAAAATCTTAAGCTTTAAACTTATAGCTTTTAAAGATTTTTCCCAGAAGGCTTTAAATTTTGCGCACATTGTAAGTGAAACGGAAATCACGCAAATTCGCTCGGGTAACTTCAAGCATACATTTTAGTGACCTATAAGTCCAGATTGTGGCGATACAAAGTGTATGAATCAACTTAGTAGAATAACGTAATTCTTTATACATTGTCGTTCGCAAGACAGACACGTTCTTGATCATGTATGTCCCCCCCCCCCACAGACAGCTATAAATAACACTTGCGGGGGGATGCCATAATTACCACCGACAATTTGCGGTCTCGATGCAAGGGTAAAGATCTATCTATACTAATATTATAAAGTTGAAGAGTTTGTTTGTTTGTTTGAACCCGCTAATCTCTGGGACTACCACTCAGATTCTAAAAAATCTTTTTTTATATTTATATAATAATCTATGTTCTTAAAACAAAAAAAAGATATAAAGTCCCTCCAAAACCTCCCTCCAAGTATCAGCATGAAATTGCATTGCAGTATCATCGGCGAATGTTATTAATTTACCGTTTGTGAGCTTGATGTTACATAAATCATTTATGTACCCAAGAACAATGTTGGGCCGAGGACACTGCCTTGCGGAACACCATATTCAGTAGTAAGTTCATCACTTATATGATAGCCAGATCGATATTTATAAAAATCATAACCTATCCCTTTGGCTTTCCAGTAGTCGGGTAAAAAGTCCTGACTTGCTCACTGCTGACTTATAAACGCCGTGCCCAAACCCTTGGGCCTAGAATGCTGAAATTTTGCACAGAGGTACTCTTCATGATGTAGACAGGGAATAAGCGGGGGAATAATCGGATTTTTCGAAATTAGATAGGATAGGGTCAGAGAGGCAAAAACTAGAACTGTGGAATAAAAATAAACGTATTACAAGAAAGTCCCAAATGTTGTGTTAGTCATAATGGCGCTGCACAGCCAGTTACAAAGTCTGCAAATATTGTAAAGGTTGCACTTATTCACTGCAATAACGGAACTAAACAGCATATTGAACTAAAACAAAACAAAAACGAAGCCAATAAAGTGCCTACTGCACACGCAGGTGAGGCGATACGGTATCCGTTCAAACGTATGGACTAATAAAAACACAGGCACAATGTATGAACCACAGTCCACAAAGTACTACAATGTATGCAGTATGTTGTCCAACGCTTATCGACTGAGACATTGTCCTATAATGTGTGGGGCTGGGGCGCAAGTGAAAAGCGAATAGTGGAGCATTCCAAAGAATAGGACCATGCTGTGTATTTGCTGGACTTAAAATGGTCGCAATCAGCGTTTTAATGAAGGATTACATGTTTCAGATCTGCAAGAAGTGGTCCTAATAAAATGAATTTATTGCAGGCGACTATGACACCGATATAGTTGACAGAAAGAGACATAATACAAAAATATACACACACAAATACAAAATATACCACAAAACTAATCAGGCACACAAGAACATGTCAATACGCTCAATTGAGTTGACCGGACTGAAGTTCATGCGAATGGCAATCGCAGTATCGGTTTCTTTGTATTGTAAACAAACCGTACGTAATAAACGATTGTAGGTACATGCGTAAACTTCTGGAGTCTGCTATCAGTCCGGTCAACATCGATTGCGCGTACTATAATAATCTCGTTTCCGCTTCACTCTTCTACCAAACACACTTAACTAAGTATGTTTCTACAATGTTTGGTACAGAAACCCGTTCGTTGACATAAGTCATTGCTTTTATTGCGCGTTATAAGACCAGCCTGTCGGCAACGGGATTCCAGCTATACTTTGTTGATGTTGTTTTATTGTTAATAACAAAGTAGTCGTAGTAACAAAGTATACGCTAGTCAGTTTCGATCTGCTTGAAGAATCTGCCAACAAAACAATACGTCCACTAATTTTGGTTTTCTTTGGAGGTCTTTCTACTTTGTTTCTGACATCTTTCGGTTCGTTTCGTTCTTTCGGTTATATCCGGGGTTTGGAAGATTACTCAAAGTCCTTGTGTGACTATAGAGATTGCGTGCAAATTATCTCATCCTGCACTTATGAAATGTAAAATGTAACATTTTACTGTGAAAGTGGTTGTTAAAATTCTTCTTGTGTTTGTTCCAGATGTTGCAGGAGAAGCGCCTCTGCATCCTGGGCGCAGAACTGTCCGAGCTGGACGTATTCGAACGGCTGATGCAGTTCGCAGGCTCACATCTAAGACTGCTGCAGTGTTTCCAGGTAAAGAAATGCAGTGGAATCTTGTACAAGTTCTCCTGATTTTAATAATAGGATTGCGTTTGACCGCCACTTCACCGATGATGCGGCCTATGAGCAGGTTTACCTAGAAGAACCTAATTCACTTGTGACTTGAAGACACCAAGATAGACCCCATCCGAGGAAAAAATCCGATTTTAAACCAAATGTCCGGGATTTTTGAAATCTTTGTCCGGTGTCTGTAATTTTGATGATGGCAGCCCAAATATTAGAATAATCACATTAATTTACACCCAGTTGGGCTTGGTGTAACATGTTCGGCACTTATACCGTAACTCTCAAAATTTCAATTATTTGGACTTTTGGAGGAAGTTTCAAGTTTTTTACAAAGTTGATAGGAATGTTATAGCAGATTGTGCAAACAGATAAATGGTTCTCCAGTCACGTAACACATTCAATAGTAAACAGAGCCGTGTTTACGCCGCGTCGCCACAATGTCAGACTCATCAGAACCGTAGTGATGCACGCTCGAGTGCACACTAGGGCTGGCAAACATATTACGATCATTAATCATTCTTACATGTCCTCATATTCGTGTCAGCTATTGTCACTCTTAAGTGGGATTTACCCAAGTTCTGGGGTGATAACATCAAATAATTAAAAGATTACATGCAAAAATAAAATCGTTTAAATCTTAAAATCAGTTCATATTTAGATCATAATATGCTTTTTAGGGTTCCGTACCAAAATGGTAAAAAAATAACCCTTATGGTGCGACTTCGTCTTTCTGTCTGTCTGTCTGTTTTTTGTTAGATAGCCCTACAGGTAATAGCGTTTGTGAAATGTGAACGTCGAATAGAGTCCACTAACGCAATCAATTCAGCTGTTGTGTCATCAATATGGACTGCGTTTGAATACCCCCCCCCCCTAACCCCGAATACTATTTGTAGGCTAGCCCGCTGAATTCAAGCGAGTTTGAATGACATTAACTACATGTACGGTAGATAGACATTAGATACATTATTAGATAGGCATTTACACAAGGTTTTGATGAATAATTAATTACTTATTAATATCTACAATACTTAAAAGTATTTAGCGTTTCATTTAGTAACATTTTCACCGCAACGTATCTATTAGAGTTGCCAGATGGCCGGGAAATCCGGGAAAGTCCCAGAATTTTGGTGTCTGATCCCGTTTCCAGTAAGACTACTGTCCAAAATTTCCGGAATACTAGATTATTTTTATCATTTTTTAATAAGGCTGAAAGAGTCGCTCAATTTTTGCTTTTGACGAATCGGATACTTTTGTATTATTTTGCCGAACATTTGGTTGATTTTTTTCACGAATCGGATATGGATCTCATAGGAAAAGTTGTTCAGTATGACGGGTAGAATCACACCCTTAAAATTTGCAGGTGACTAAATCAACAGTGTGTATTTATAATTTTCTTAATCTTTTATTGCACCTTACCCTCACCCTATCTTACAATGTCTTTGTCCCCAGGCAGTGATAGAGCACGGCTCCAAGCTGTCGACGGAGCTGGCCGTCAGCTACCTGGCCAGGTGTGACTGCGGCTGCAACAGCAAGGCGTCACTCATCAACCTTGGACTCAGACTCGGTTAGTAAGTAGTGTGGATACTAAGGCGTTAGCTTGCTTCTAGACGTACACCTAGGTGTTAAATTTTCGTCACTACGATGCCCTAGCAAGTGTCCTTTTACTGGGCACGTTAGCTATCTATTGGTTCTTAAAGTCTTGGAGAGTGAAGATGTAATAAGTTTTGTTGATTTTTTTTTTCAAAACATGCTTTTATAATGACTTAATGCCTAAGGCATTAAGTCCGCCTTTGTATCTTTTAAGTTGCATAAAGTTTAAATAAATAATGACCACTTCCCTACTCCATCATAAAACCCTGGACATCAAATAGGCCTGTAGTACTTGTGAAGACAAATCCGACGAGCCCAAACACGACGGAGTTATGTTAAGAAGTTGAGTAGTTCCTATAGCCACCTCCCAGCTCCATCATCATCCATAATAGAGAGAATGAAATGCTTAATATTGACCTGCCAATTATGAACTCCAAGTGTATCCGACACCCGTAGCAACCCACACACAATCATAAGGAAGTGAGAACGTTAAAAATTGCACGTCCATTAGTCGCCCACAGGAGATTACATCATGTGCTTCTGAATTAAAGATTTGTGGAAAACACACTGTCAGAAACACATGCTAATTCATCACAAGCGATGTAATTTTATATTCTACATAATTATACTTATCATGACAGTGTGTTTTTCGCTTATCTTTAATTCAGGAGCACATGATGGAATTTTGGAATTTTGACAAAAGTACATAATTATTATCAGGACCCTAGGCTAGGTCACATAATTATATCTATCTAGATATAACGTTTATTATTTTTATTATATTCGGTCTATTAGTTTATTTTGATATTTTTAGACTATTCTCCGTGGCTAATCTCGCATTATACAAAAATTACGTACCTAGGTGTTAAACATTACGGAATTTTGCATATTTTTTTAACGTCTTATGACGTACAGACCGAATGTTTGCACCAGCATACCAATGCATTGACTAAATTTCACGGTTTTATTCTGTGTTCTTGCAGGCGGCTTCCTGAACGAGGCCGGTTGGTACGCGGACGCGCAGCGCGTGCTGCTGCGGTGTCGCGACCTCTGCCAGGAGATGCCGCAGACCACGCACTACAAGAGACTCACACTGGAATGCTGCCATAGGTAAGAAAACACTCTATTATTGTGAAAGAAAGATTTATTTGACACAAAACAGACAGACACACAGACATCATTAATAAAAAAAAAAGATATCAAACTTATTAATAGCTAAGCTGCTGTGTGCCTAGCGGCTGTACCAAATAGGTCCAGTTCAGCATAAATGCCGGACCACTAGTGCCCCGCGCTGGTTTTCGATTGGACCCATTGCGAGTTGGACGTGAGTTGACGTGACGGACTTAAACAAGTTCAAACATAAGAGTATAATATACTTACTCAATTTTGTGCGGTTTGGATAAAGGACATCGGCGACAAGAACCGACCGCAGCGGCAGCGGCACAGAGGCCCTAGACAAGTGGCTTTTCTGTTAGCGATAAGCACAAAACGTATGGCAATGACATTACCTGCGGAAAAGTCACGTGACTCACAAATGTCACTTCCATACATTTTATCCGTAGCGTTTGACGTTAACGTTAACAGAAAAGTAACTTGTCTAGGGGGCAGAACAAATGTAATTTGATATATTATTAATTTTAGGTCTAATTTTCTACTATGAAGCCGGCAGGAATCGAGTTGTATGGAACCTTCGCCACTGCCCCACAGACATAATTATCAGTAATAATAGTTATTTACTCCTATTCCTCAGCATCACAATTAGTAAGGATCGCGTAATTATGATAATGCACCATTATGTTGTGCCTGTATTTGCGTAACTGATGCACATAATTACTTTTACATAACGGTCAGTACAGTCAGCGACAAAAGTAACTAATAAAATATCAAACTATAAAATAAATATCAGAACAGATTTGAGAAAATATTACGTAAACTCTTGTCTATTATAGTACGCGGCAAATAACTTGAACATTTGTAGCGTAGTGGTAGAACGTCTGCGCGCACGAACGCTTTCATGCATGGGTCAAAATGCAAAAAGTCGACCGCTATTGCGATACGATGCTATACAGTCACGCGTTTGCATCGATGCAGTCGCACCTCAGATCATAGAAACAAGGAGATATGCCATCATAGCAAATTAGTACGGGAACAACTGATGCCACTTTTAGTACATTTTTCGACACAATTACGCGCATAATTAAGCGGTCCTTGTGAATAAAAATATCTACCATGCATTGAACATTCCGCACACCCTTAATCTAACACTGTTAATCGTCACTCAACACTAGCACTAAACTCTGTATTTATACCATCGATCGTGTTCGGTTCGTCGCCAGCGCGTACGTTTTTAATATGAGCAATTTGCTCAAGATCAGGCATCAAGCTCTGATCTGAGAGTCGCACATTGCTAATGCGACATACGGCCAAAAGTAGCGATGCAGACGCGCGTAAACAAAACGCGCTACTGAATCGCTGCAATACGCGCGCAAGACGCGATACGCACGCAAGTCAGACGCAGCCTGTAGACCTCTGTAGGATAAAAGCGCGCCGTCGACGCGCTTTAAAAACGTGGTGTGCACAGGCCCTAGATGTTATGTAAAAGTGGCAGTGTTAATCTATGGTCCATTTCAATAGAACTTGTAAACTTTGTAAACAAACTTTCTAGCCAAATTCATCAAATTTTGACAGTTGGCCATACTGACATTGTTTACAAAGTAACAAATTCAATTGAAATGGACCCTAGTTATGTATCTGACTGTACATAGCGTAATCTAGCTAGCGTGCAAGTTCTGTTATGCTGTGCAACGAATATTTCAGTCAGTACGGAAACTGCGATAATACCCAGTTTTTTAATAGATTTCACCCATTTGTTTGTAGGATAATTGGATTAGAATAGTTCATTACCAAGAAAAAAAATCATTTCGTCATCTTCAATGACATTTTCTTTTGTAATCTCTGACCCTTACGCTATATTACGCGATAAATAATAGGTATTGTATGTTTGCTACTAACTATTCATACCATACCAAAACTTGGTCATTTCTGCGCCCCTCCAGGGTCTACGCCTGTGCCTGGGCACCGCTGGCATCGCCCCAGTTACGGCGCTGGGCCCCAAGTCTGCTATTGCAAGTGTGAAGAATGAAGAATGGTCTTATAATGACATCATAACTGTCAAAACTTTCGGTCATTGGCTAGAGTAAGACTAACATCGGCTCTATCACGTTGGCCCCAACGCCACTCGCCCAATGTGTGGATATAGAAAATAGCATTGGCCCCATCGTTGGCGATTGCTATTTTCTAGATCCACACGTTGGGCGAGTGGCGTTGGGGCCAACGTGTGGAGCTGGTGTAACTATCTCTTTGGCCATTGGTCAAAACGATGTCATTATGAGACCATTCTGTCACGATTATAACAATTGCAATATCAGACTTGGGGCTCTGGTCGTTTGTAAGCAAACTTTCTTGTCATTATTCGACGTTTTACATTTTGTATTAATTGCAGGTTACTGAACACCCAGTCGGCGTACTGCTGCTTCCCGGCGGCGGCGGAGACGTACGCGCTGGCGCTGCGGCTGCTGGGCATGCCGGACGACGCGGCGGGGCTGCCCGACGGCGCCTTCGCCGTCGCCGACACCTGCGACCGGGCGCTGCAGACCGACGACGACACTGACGACAGGTACTCACAGAGTTTCAGCAGTTCCGTCTTTCATAAGGGCACGGGCCCAGGGCACCCGGACTGCTGGGGGCCCCGAAGTACCTACTCAGAGCGTTGGTCAGTAAAAGTTTGCCCAGCAGAAGTTTCCTTCAATTCGAGACAAAAATCACTGGAAAAATACATTCTTCTTCAAGTTTTTTAAGCTTTCTACAAGGGCCCTTAACTCTGTGTGCCCATGGGCCTCTGCATGGCCTAAGACGGCCCTGAGTTTCAGGGTTGCGCTACTTGTAAAGAACATCATTGTACAGGGAAAACAATAACAACCTGTAAGCACGCTTAGCATGACCACGATAGAAACGGGTTTTGTCTGCAGAAGAATAATACACAAAGTGACAGTTTTTAGAATAATTTCTATTGTTTTATACTGACAACTACAAGCTTATTATATAGAGAAAAGTTGGTTCATTTTATGCAAACGAAAAAAATATTACAGTAATCTGCCGTTTGCAAGTAGGTAGTGCAAGTTGCAACAATGAACTGTTAAATGTATTTAAATGTGTTAAATGTATGTATTATAAATCTCGTGACCCTTGTAGAGACCGTTCCACGTGAGTATTCCCCTAGAAGTTATGTTGGCTCCCCTGCTAGTCATTCCTATTTTTAACCGACTTAAAAAAAAGGAGGTTCTGTATTCGTCCCGTAGGTATGTATGTGCGCGATTTTCTCAAAAACTACTGATTCGATTTGGATGGGGTTTTCACTAACGTATTCAACATACTTTCAGGAAGGTTTTAGTATATAATACATTATGTAATCATTCCTATGTACAAAGTTATATGCATAAATGTACACACTCCGTAGAAGATTTACTGTTGAACGAATTCGTGAAAGTAATCTAACACGGGATAAAGAACTAAAAAGGGAATAATAAAAAACTTTTTTAACAAAAAATAACTGACTTCAAAAATCCACTACAAAGAAAATAATAATTGTGGTTTCGGAAGTCGGTGGCAACAAAAAGCAAACAAAAACCAAAGCCACCGACTTCCGAAACCAAAATTATAATTTTCTTTGTAGTGGATTTTTGAAGTCGGTTATTTTTTTGTTAAAAAAGTTTTTTAGGACATATCGTTTTGTGTTTTTTGTAGATTTATGTTTTATAATAATATTTAGGACGTTAAAAAGTGATGAAAGTGAATTGGTGCTGAAAAAAAACTTCCAACACCGATAAAAACGTTGTAATAAATTGAGATTCAGGTCAGCCAACATAACTTCTAAGGGAATAGGGATGTTAACTACTTTTTTTTTATTGTGAATCTGTAAACTATTTGAAAAAAGATAATGAACACCAAAAAAAACAAAATTGGCAAAGTTATAAGTATTTTAAAATGATTTGCTAGACACGGACGGCACTACCTACTAGTGACGTAACACCACCTACGTCCGCTTCGCGCGACAAAGACGGAGCGATACTCCCTCCAAAAACTAAAGCGTCTATGTTTTCCATTTTGTGATAAATTATTATTTATGCTTTTACTTTTTTGTTGTGCCTATTCCTTCTTTGAAATAAAATAATTGATTTGTACTTTTTTAATTGTAGGCCACTACCGTATTCTTACGTGGAACGGTCTCTAACTGTATACATAATGTGTGTGTGTTGTCAGCGCGGGCACCCGGGCGGGTCGCGGGTCGTGCGGGTCGGGGGGCGCGGCTGTATATGTAATGTTTGTGTTGCAGCGCGGGCTCCCTGGAAGATAGCGGGTCGTGCGGGTCGGGGGGCGCGTGGGGTGCGCCGGCGCTGGCAGCGCGCGTGTGCAAGGAGTTCAGCGCTTTGTTCTTCGTGCGCTGCGACTACTCCGCCGCCTACGCCTGGGCCATGCGGGCGCTCAAGCTGCTCACGCCGCACACGCCGCCCAAGTCAGTATCACTACTACTGTTCATGTATCCGGAAAATAACTTGAACATTTTCAACGTAGTGGGGGAAAGTCTGCGAACAAACGCTTTTATGTATTAAGGGTCAAAATGCACAAAATCGACTATTGCGCAGTCAAGGTCAATGTTCAAGTTATTTGCCGGTAAGTCTACTACAGTACCCGGCAATAAATATTAGGTACACATTGAGCTCTAACAGATAATCGGTAGCTACTAATTTAGTAATCTATGACTGACAAGTCGGCGATAAAATGTCATATAGGTATGAGTAACAGAAACGATGCTCTACGAAGCTGAAGCTAGCTGATTAAACATTTCTTAAGCTCGACGTGTAATTTTTATTGCCGGGTACTGTATGTAGTTATGATAAATTGCAAAGAAAATCTCAATGAATACCTAATAAATTCAATTTAAAAGTAAGATGATACGATAAATCATCTTGGATTTGAGTGATAACACGAAATCCGAATGCATGTTTTACTGCATCTCGGGACATAAGTTCCACTTTATTTCTTCCGATTGGTTTAACTTTGTCCGGAGTAAGTTGCAGTGGCCCCTCCCCCCCAGGATCACGGTGGAGGTGCTCCGCGCGTGCGGCAAGGCGTGCGTGGTGAAGCGGCGCTTCGGGTCGGCCGGCGTGCTGGTGCGGCAGGCCGTCGCGCTCGCGCGCCGCGCCTTCGGCCCGCACCACCCGCGCTACGCGGCCGCGCTGCTCGACCTCGGCTTCTACCTGCTCAACATCGACTCCATCGTGCACAGCGTCGCCGTCTACGAGGTAACCACAGATTAACACACTGTACAATACGCGCTTGTACCGCACGCGCACTGTAGAATTTTTCAAGTCGGCTTGTATGGCCAAATCCGGAACTATAAGAAATAGCGAAAAACGCTCAATGGAGTCTCGGGCCGATTTTGATAAATATTGAAACTGCATCTTTTGATTTTTGAAAAATCGATTTTCCTAGCCAGGAATCGATTCCGATCGATTTTGGAAAAAAAAAACATCCTGTATGATTATTATTACACTATCGGGTAGTGTTGCTAATAAGGATCAAATTCTGGAAAATAATGACGTACGGCAAACTAAAGGAAAATGTTACGGCCTTACCTTACCACAAAAAAGATAGACACACGTTAAACGCGAATGCTACCAAAAATAATACACACTTGTTTTAGACACGTTAGTGCTAAAACAATTGCCTATTATTTTTGGTAGCATTCGTGTTGAACGCGTGTTCAACAGATGTTTATTTTTTTGTGGTACGGCCGTTAATGTTTAACAAGATACTATTTTATTTTTCTAACAGATAAGGTACGGTAACTTATGAATATGTACTTAGTTATGAATAAAAAAAATGTTTTTCAACTTGAATCCTAAACGTTCATCCTTGTCAATTCCAGGAGGCCCTATGCGCCCTTCGCCGCGTGTTCGGTCGCAGCAGCCTGCACGTGGCCACGGCGCAAGAGGACCTGGCCTACGCGCTCTACGTGCTCGAGTACTCCTCCGGCCGGTTCTACAAGGCGAGGGATCACGCCGAGAGGGCCATCAGGATCATTGAGGTGAGCTCATAAGATGCCGAGATAAATACGCGCTAGTTAGCACGTGCTATTGATAAGCAGTATGTCTGTCACCTCAGATCATAGAAACAAGGAGATATGCCATCATAGCAAATTAGTACGGGAACAACTGATGCCACTTTTAGTACATTTTTCGACACAATTACGCGCATAATTAAGCGCTCTTTGTGAATAAAAAGATCTCCCACGCATTGAACATTCCGCACACCCTCAATCTAACACTGTTAATCGTCACTCAACACTAGCACTAAACTAAAACACTGTATTTATACCATCGATCGTGTTCGGTTCGTCGCTAGCGCGTAAGTTTTTATTATGAGCAATTTGGCATCAAGCTCGATAGCGCCTTGGCACATCTCCTTGTTTCTATGATCTGAGTCTGTCACAGTCACGCAACTATCAAACTGCAAGTGCAAGACAAAAATGGGAACATTAGGTCACTTCATCTAGTTTAGGGCTATAACATTTTGCCACTTCTCGCTCGCACAGAACAATATTTTTAAGAATATTTTAAATGAAAACATAAATTTTTGATTTTTTTTTTTCGTTGCCTCACACTAGGATTTCTCCTGTATCGTGGGTTTACAAACACAAATTTCACATACACAAACAGCCTGACCTATGTGCAATGCGGGAATCGAACCCGCGATACGTTGCGCAGCAGCCACTGCAACAACCGTGCGGTCATAATTATGTTGTTAAATGTTCTCACATAACCTAAAAAATAATATTATATTTTTATTTTCATTTAACATTCTTATATTATGGTTTTGTGCGAGCGACAGAGGTGACAAAATGCGACAGCGCTCTTAATCAAACTAGAACTAACCGCTAAAGGATGAATCATGAAATGCTAAAAGCATCGTGTATGGTTCCAGAACCTGGTGCCGCCGGACCACCTGCTGCTGGCGTCGGCCAAGCGGGTCAAGGCGCTCATCCTGGAGGAGATCGCGCTCGACACGCCCGCCGGACACGACGCCGCCGGTCGGTCCGAGGCTAACACACCCGCACCACTAAATAGATAGACACGCGTTAAACGCGAATGCTACCAAAAATAATACGCACTTGTTTTAGCAATAACTTGTCTAAAACAAGTGTGTATTATTTTTGGTGGCATTCGCGTTTAACGCGTGTCTATCTTTTATGTGGTACGGCCCAAATAGTTAAAACCGTTTATGACGACATCATTTAGAACAACATACCCGTTATAATAACCAAAATCATGGGTCCTCACTGACTGTACCCTCAAAAATACAGCCGGTTGTTACGACTATCGGTTTTTACAACCCATATTTGGTTGTTAAAACCGAAATTCGTAACAACCGGTCGTCCCTTCGATGTCGTTATAACAAATTTTGAGTGCCTACCATAGTAATAGTAGGTAGATTTGTAACACAAACGGGAGATCGTTTGCTTATCTACCAACAACTAAAAATTTTTTTTATTTTTTACGGTTTTTAATCACTTAGGGCGAGAACAGACAACCGGAATGCCTCTCCGGAATTAAGAAACTGAATGAGGTATTTTACGTCAAATTGAACGATATCGTTCATAAATTCCGAACGATTCCGTTCACTTTGACGTAAAATCACTCATTCAGATTCTTAATTCCGGAGGGGCATTCCGGACATATGTTCTCGCCCTAACAGTTCACGTGTATGTTTCGGGGTTAGCGGAAAAATTATGGTCTCAAACCGAATTTGTTTTTAACTGGCGACTGTTAGAGCCATAATTATCTCATTAGGATGCCATGGCAGCGACGCCAGCAGCGCCGCCAATTAAAACATGTCAAATTGTATTACAATGTACCTAACCCTACCTCACTTGGGGACGGCTTGGCGTCGCCGCCAGCCCGGCCGCCCCGCTCACTCGCCCGACACGCACACATTTCTTCGACGTCCATTTTGGTTGCGTGAACAAGCGATGGCATTCGCTTTGGCGGCCGGTTTTTACGTCTCACGGACGCCAAAGGCCAAGGGTAGCCACGGAAGCGCTGCTGGCGTCGTTGCCATGGCATCCTAATGAGATATAGCCCTAAACAGTATTATCGTTTATATGATATATAACTGTTTGGTTCAATTCTTGTATCGCGCGGTCATGTGAACTTAGAACTACTAGCTGTCCCATGGTTCCACCCCTCGTTGCTGGGCTCTCAAGGGTCATAGCTTAATGTTAAATATACTATTCCTCATTTGTTTGTCTCTCATTCCTCATCATATTTTGCTTAAAAATGAATCGCCAAGACATCTGTGTTTGAACTAGATAAATGAATATCTGTGACTCAGACAGACTCTTCCCTAAGAATGTCACAATAAAAGCTTGCTAACCATTGTGGCTTAACATAAATGGATAAAGTTAATAATGATGATAACGTGCGTCCTTAGCGCCCACGCTGCTGGAGGAGTCGGAGGCGCTGCACAAGGCGGCGCTGGCGCTGTCGATGATGGCGTTCGGCGAGAACAACGTGCAGACCGCCAAGCACTACGGCAACCTCGGCCGCCTCTACCAGAGCATGCAGAAGTTCCAGGTAACACCATATCGTGTTTTATGGCATGCGCGTATAATACTGTCAATGTTGTTATCACATATTAAGGCCATGTTGTTTCATCTTACAGTTACGTATCTGTAACCGTCAAATATGGCGGCTTGTATGGCAATTTCATACTGACTTAACGATTACGTACTGACTTAGAATACAGATGGTTTGAAGCAACCCGCCCTAAGGCATTCCAAAAACAATCGACACAGGCGGGGCTTGAACCCGCGACCTCTGCCGTACCGTGGCTAGCACTCTCACCAACTGAGCTACTGTGTCTTCGCCTGAATCAATTGAAATTTGGAATCCCTTATTACGCTTCTTCCGAGCGTTAGCGACATCTATCGGAGAATAGTTACAGACTCCAACTCAATGTTTCCAACTTTAGTAGTCAGAACAACAACTGTGAATGTTTTAAACTATTAAGAGCTATATCTCATTAGGACGCCAGCAGCGCGTCCGTGGCCTCCATGAGATGCAAAACGGGCCGCCAAAGCGGATGCCAGAAATTAGTATGAAAACAAAATTAACATCGAAGAAATGTATGCATGTCAAGCGAGTGAGCTTGGACGTTCATTTTATTTTAAATTTCTCATACTAATCTCGTCTGGCATCCGCTTTGGCGTCGCTGCTTGCGTCCTAATGAGATATGGCTCTTAAGTTGTGAGATATCACAAAGTATATTACTAGCTTCCGCCCGCGGCTTCGCCCGCGTTTTTCGGTAAATAAAAGGTAGCCTATGTGTTATTCCAGACTATAATCTATCTATGTGCCAAATTTCATCCAAATCCGTCCAGCCGATTCAGCGTGAAGAAGTGACAAACATAAACAAACTTTCGCATTTATAATATTAGTGTGATAGCAAATCTGCGTCACATAACACATACATGAAGGCTACGACGGAAGGAAGGATAGGACGGAAGGATACGACATCAAACAAGTAGATGGGCCCGTGCACCGCACATTGTTAGCGAAAATTGGCCGCAGTCCACCGGACAATATCACCCGCTTCATTGAAGAATTTAATCAAGAACATACGAATACACACTCGTTAGGCGTCCATTAGACGCTCAATCAAAAACATCAATCATGATTGGTGGTTGCATGATCAACATATCAAAGTATCCAGATTTTCGTCACGCAAACGTCAATCATCACATTACACGGTAGGTTATCCGTCAGTCACACCTTGTTTGTGGGTAAACTGACAGCAAAACCTACCGTGTAAATTTATAAAAAAGAAAATTAGCAATGCGTCTTACCCATACTAATAACTAATAGGGCTGTGTCCCCAATAGGCTGTTAGCGGCCGACTGAGTTTGCGGCGTATCGGTTTAGTACGCCCTTCCATATATTTGAAATGGAGTGTTCACAGTTTGCTAGTTTGCGCTAAGAGATTCCTACTGCAAACTATTTGCGCAGTCTCAGTCGGCCGCTCACAATTTGCCTATTGCCTTATTCACGTAATTTTTACAAAAAAAATATATTCTGCTTTAATTTCCAGGACGCGGAGACGATGCACCTGAAGGCGATAGCTATAAAGGAGGAGCTGCTGGGCCCCGAGGACTACGAGGTGGGCCTGAGCATCGGCCACCTCGCCTCGCTCTACAACTACCACATGAACATGCACTGCGCCGCCGAGAAGCTATATCTACGATCTATTTCTATCAGTGAGTGTCTGCACACTAGTTCGAGGGGCTCGTGGCTAAATGACAGCCGCGCTGATCGATCGATCTGCGAGGTTAAGCTGCGCTTGCCGCGGTTAGTCCTTGGATGGGTGACCGTTCTTTGCACATCGAGACCCCTCCGTGCCTCGGAGAGCACGTTAAGCAGTCGGTCCCGGTTGGCATAGGAATATCTTTGACAATCGTTACGGGTAGTCAGAAGCCCTAAAGTCTGACAGCTGGTCTAACATTCAAATACCGGTATTAGCCATTAATTGGGTTGTGGAGGTCAGATGGCAGTCGCTCCACGTAAAATATTGATATTCAGCCAAAACTAGTTAGACTGGAAGCCGACCCCAATATAATTTGGGAAAAGGCTAGGCAGATGATGAGTGTCTGCACACTAGTTAGGGGCTCTTATTTGAACGATCTGCACACGTAGCATGACTAATTCCATCTCTATTCTACCAAAGAAAGACAAAGTTGTTTCTATCCAACTCGTTAGTATTCCATTATCCGTTTGACGTTGTCATTTAGTATGAGAGAATTAAACCTAATCCGAATTAGGTAGGTATAAATATCGGCAGGGATCTTGATCACAGATCGCACGTGTACATTTTTGGCCCAATAGCCAATATTGACAATACGTAATAGAGAATAGTCCAATAGACGACGAGCATCGACTGGCGAACCAATCGCGTGCAGCGTCAGCGCCCCCGTCTTCTTCATTCCGTCAAAGAGACCGAAAAACCAGCACAGCAGCTGAGGTTTGTGTGATCATATTTCACGCCGAGACCTATACCTATATTTTGATAAATGTTATTCTGGTCTAAGTAATTAGAACTGATTACCAGCATTACTCAGTAATTGTGCTGAGGTCAGATAGCAGTCGCTCCACGTAAAATATTGATGTTAAACCTAGCTAGACCCAAACCTAGTTGGGAAAAGACTAAGGCCATGTTGTTTCATCTTACAGTTATGGCGGTATCTGTAATCGGTGACGGTATCTGTAACCGTCAAATATGGCGGCTTGTATGACAATTTCATACTGACTTACGAATACAGATGGTTTGAAACAACCCGCCCTAAGTTGTCCAACATTACGTTGCAGGCCTGAAGTTGTTCGGCGAGCGCTACTCGGGGCTGGAGTACGACTACCGCGGCCTGGTGCACGTGTTCACGCAGCTGAAGCGGCACGACCGCGCCAGCCACTACAACCTGCTGCTGCAGCACTGGCAGGGTGCGGAACACTGCCCATTCACTACTTCATTTTATGATATTATGGTGGCCAGTTGTGCCAAAACGTTCCAACCCACAAATGAGAAATAGAGAATACAGACGTGCGACGAACGGTAGTATTTGTCAGTAAAAAAAATGATGGGTTGGAAAGATTTGGCACAACTGGGTCCAATTGTACCAGTAAAAGTCGACAGATTAACTTTGAGTGACTTTGACCTCCGATCTGAGTGGTTTTTTTGTAAAGACAAAAGATTTAAAAGATTTATTTTTTGTTTTTAATGAATAAATTCAAAAACTACTGGACCGATTTTAAAAATTCTTCCACCTATAAAAAGCTACATTATCACTGAGTAACATAGGCACTTTTTTTCCCCGAAAAACGCAGTTTCTATGGGTCACGGTCATGCGGACAAAGTGCTAGTATGTTGAATTGCCTAATCAACACGCAAGATTTAGATATTGGTAAAGCGAAAAAATTCATATTCCATTGAGGATTGACTTGCCGGATTTTCTCCATAGGATCTACTTTTTGGAACATTGCATCTTTGAAGTACCATGTATTTAGTAGTTGTATAATTCCATTGCCCGTTTGGTCCGCAGAGCTGCGCGAGCAGTCAAAAGCAGAGCAGCAGCCGGCCCTTGGCGAAGAAGCGGTGCTACCACTTCGCGAGCTGCTGGCGAAGCTGTTCGGGCCCAACGACTGAGCGAGCCGCCGCCCCGCCCTGCCGACCCCGCCGTCCAAGAGCGGACGTTAAACATACTGGCACACCGACCACACTAGCATATATTATAAGGCTTTATTGACTACAGAAAATTGTCTGTTTACTGTACAGTGTACTCGGAGTGACGATACGCGAGGTTTCATTACGTGCCTGATACATAGTAAAATGCACAATAGCGTATAAAATTATTTTAAGTATATTGTAAATTGACAAATTTTAGCACAAATGAGACCTCGACCGCTTGCTAGAACGGGTTTTGTAAGGTTGGTACCGAGTGGGATTGTGTAAAGTACCTCAGCTCGATATAATACTCATACTTATCTCTGTTCTAGCTCTTATACTCATAACGACACTATAGAAATATTACTTAATGTTACACAACGCACGCGGACTGAGAGATGATGTTCACTGTGAGAGCTAAACCTGCTCAATTTGTAAATACGTAATATTAATCATAAATCAATCCGCTTTGCAAAACCCGAGCTAGCTATAGTTAGGACCGGGACACATTGTGTCTGTATAACGCCAAAGGCTATAAGGATAAGTCATGAATTGTAAAAAATGCGGGCCATGTTAACGTGATTATGCCTAATTATTTGTCTGGTTGTTTGTTTATGCGTTATAATGAGCTATAGTGTGTGCCGGGCCTTAACTGAGCGCGTAATAAAATTATAGATACATAAGTTGTTGTGAGTGGGACTGACGACGGTTTCGGTAGCTAACTGCGTATGTTCCTCAATATTTAACAGTTACAAAATCAAAATTATTTGTTCACATTTAACTATTCGTATATCGCTAGAATCGCGTATGAATAATTATAGCAATACACGTTAAATCCTGAATGTAATAGAGGCTTTTAAAATTAAGTGTAAACAAATATTTTTGATACTGTGACGCCAGTATGTGATGTTATTGTGTACGTATTTCGTGTAAATTTACAGTTATTGTTGCTTTTGCGTAAATTAGTTTTAGTGATTCGATGTGAATGAATTTGCAATCTTAGATTTGAAATGTTGTATATATTGTTTTTTTTTGTTGCCAATGTTGCCAGTTGCGGTCAGTTCAGTTGCTAGGGAGTACTTTAGCGCATAATAATTTTACAAGTCACTCTTGAAATTATAAATAAGTATTTCAGTATGAATCTTAGCGTAAAACTGTTTTCATTAAATCATGGTTTAAATCTCACTGCCGTAATATTCTAAAGATTTGTCTTGTATGTAAATTGTATTATAATTATCAGAAGTTAAAAAGTAGTTTTGTAGGAAAGAGAAACATATCTATTTTCGCTTCGCAAATAAGACTCGTATAAAAGAAGTTTTATTTGTTATTTGCACTGTGAGAGCGGGCGATTTATCAAATTTTATTTTCATACATTCACAGCTTGAATTATTTAGTATTTTTATGGAAGTTTATATACATATTGTAATGCTAGAATCAGTTAACGGATGGCTGTAAAGTGCGAATGGCGTGCGATTAAATAAGTTTTATGAACATACATTGTAGTTTTATTTTACACAATATGTTTTTTTTATAATTTCACCCAGCGCCGGATTAAACAAGCGCGGGGCCTGTAGCAAATTCTATCAAGGGGCCCTTGATCTGCTATGGGGGCCCTTAATTCGTTTTTATACGCTTTGTCCATGTACGGCAATATCGAAAATGACCATGAGAGACATAAATGCGCAAAACAATTTCTAAATTGGGGAAACATGATTCCAATTCATTATCCATTAGGAATTTATAAAATTGTTTTTTTTTTATTTGAAAAAAAAAGTTACGCTCAGGCCACGAGGTCTCATGTTTTTCGAAACGTTCCTTTGTTCCTGAGAACAAAGGAACATTTGTTCAAATAACTCTTAATAGATGGCGTTATACGTATCGATTTGTTATTAAAGAGTAATATAAAATAAATATTATTTATTAATCGTAAAATTTAGAACATGAATAAATAGACAAATATAAATATTTGTTAAAAAAAAAATCATTTAGTTACGAAAAAATGTATAGCCCGATAGTCCGCGTTACGGCGGCGAACTCGTTTTTTTGTATGTGTCAAAACCGCTTGTATCTTGTATGAGATGAGGCATCTGTACGCGTAGTAGAGACCGTTCCACGTAAGAATTCTCCTAGAAGTTATGTTAGCTGCCCTGAATCTCAATTTATTGCAACGTTTTTAACGGTGTTGGAAGTTTTGTTTCAGCACCAATCCACTTTCATCACTTTTTAACTTCCTAAATATTATTATAAAACAAATCTACAAAAAACACAAAACGATATGACCTAAATAGGAATGACAAGCAGGGAGCCAACATAACTTCTAGGGGAATTCTTACGTGAAACGATCTCTACCTATTGTATTTATTGTATTATCTGTGCTCAGGCAGGGGTTTGGATACGCCCCCCTCCCCCCTTATTTGCGCGCCGCAAATAATATAAGTGTAGTCATAAAGTCCGTCACAGACGTAGCTATAATATATCGAGATATAGAAATAGAAACGGTGACGTCATAGAAATATATATTATAGCTACGTCTGTGACGGGCTTTAGGTGTTATTTATAAGTTGGTTAATAAATCACTGTCAAGACGTATCGTCTACGTCTCACAGTCGTGTAAAGCTGTGTAGTTTCGAAAACCATGAATAAAACTGCTAAATTAGCCTAAATTGGATAACGTCATGAAATCTACGCATTGGTGTACAATGTCGTTGCTCTGGCCACGCGTTCTGTGTCATGCCCTCCGACGTACGCAGTCAGTACTGTCATACCGGGACATTGCTCTGACCGCTGACGTACCGTGTCATTGCGTTGACCACGCGTACCGTGCGTAGCTATGACCTCCGACGTACGCAGTAAGTACTCGAAGCACTGTCATACCGGGCCATGCTCGGTCCACTGACGTACCGTCCCGTTGCGTAGATCACGCGTACTGTGCCATTGCTATGACCACGAGAACCATGCGCCATTGCTCGGACCACTGAGCTACCAATGCCTTAACTAAGTCATTCATTTACAGAACAGAATTTTATATTGTTACATTTAAAGGAATATGGAGTGGGGTCTTAATTGAACAATTTTTTCATGGTGTATGTAGGCATATTATACCGGGTGGCAGGTTAGACAGTGGAAATATTTTAAGGGGTCATTGTACTCATCATTATGAACAACTTTTACTAACCTGCCACCCTGTATATTTATAGTAATAACAGTGAAGTACCGAGTAAACTAAAAACATAAGTATAAATACGGCGCCACCAGTGGAAAGGAAACGGAAACAGCTGACAACAGGCAGAAAGATGGATTCCGGATATAGTTACAAAGAAAATATTAAGATTTGATATAGGTACCTAAAATACGCTTTAAAAGCTTGTGTATAATTATATAGGTACCTACTTATGTGCAAATAAAATTGCAAACAAACAATAAAATACAAGATGCGCAATTGTTTTAAATAATGTGAAAATTCGACCGCACGGTTGTCGCAGTGGCTGAGAGATTGGCTGCTGCGCGACGTGTCGCGAGTTCGATTCCCGCATTGCACACTGGTCTGGCTGTTTGTGTATGTGAAATTTGTGTTTGTAAACGCACCCACGACACAGGAGAAATCCTAGTGTGGGGCAACGTTTTTTTAAAAAAAAAGCGGCCTCATGCGGCCGCCAAACAATCGATTTTTAATTGTGTCTTATTTTACCCTCATTGCTGAGAAAATACATGAAATATTGAATTATTTACCGTAACCGGTTACACGGGCTTAAAACACCAAAATTTTAATTAGGATAGTTTAAAGTAGGTAGGTATGTACCTATTATTATTTAATTTTCCAGAAAATATGTGCCATAATTTGACTCACCAATTATAACCGCGCTGCAAGAAATCGGGTCCTAGGATGGATACGATGTGAAACAGTGCACTTCACAACAGTTATTATCACAATCCAATACTTATTAGTGCTTGAAAAGGGCTTATTTATTTTTAATGAATTTCTAGATTTCCATGACATGTGTTTGCACGTTCGCATATTCGACTCATAAAAAAAGACGCGACTTCAGTGGCAGCTCTGCTGGGCTTTTGAAGTTTTGAGGGTAGTACAACCAAACTTTTTTAGTAGGGTAATAATTAGGCACAGGAAGCAAGCCTCAAAATCCTAATATCTATTTCCATTATTTTGTTTACATATTTATTTTTTATTATATTATTATTTGTTTCATATTTTTGGAACGAAGTTTACGGTACGAGTAAACTGAGATTAATTACACGATGACGTTTTCTGCCATTTCGCTTTTATACCTATTCAACAAAATAGCACGCGCGGCGTGGGTCTATATCGATATCCTCAAAAACTACTAAACAGATTTTCATACAGTTTTCACCAATGGAAGGACACATTTCCGAGGAAGGTTTTTGTATATAAAATATAATTTATAAATGTGTTATATAATATTAATTAGCCGGGCTGTCATGGTTTTTATCAAGAAAATCGGGGAAAAAAGGGCTATTTACGCGTGTACTGCCCAAGTCGTTTGATGTTGATATTTGATGTGTGAAAACAATGTATTACAAAAACGTTGGCCTCAAATAGCTCTACAAAAAACATCCGGTTACTATATTATATCTAACTTTTATATTTAAGCCACAAAATCAGTTTTTATGTTATTATCTGAATAAGAGGAATTATTTATAAAATATAACAAGACGTACATTAATAAATTTTATTCGTAAATAAAAATTAAAACTACGACGATTAAAATGAAGATTCGAAATAATGGAATGCAAGCGTTCCAATAAACATTTTTTATAAATAAATTAAATAGAGCCAATTTACTTTTTATAATACTAACAACACGTATAACATCTATTGTGAATTGACAAACATACTGAAACAAAACTAGTCATTCGGCAATTATTTTTATCCAAATTCGAGAAGGTCATGTATTTTTGGCGAGTTTATTCATCACTGATTCACTGGGATATAAAATAATTACAACTTTGCCAATAGTTTAAAACTTTAAAGCTATATGAAATTATGCAAAACACTTCAAAATGTATCTTAGAAAATGTGCTGTCTAGCTGTGAAACAACTCGCTTCAAATGGCGTTTTTGGAACTTATTGTGAAACTAGTTTCATTTCAATATAATAATGTACATATTTTTAATATGCATAAATCTCTTCTGATGAAATAATTCTTCATAAACTAAAGGCACTGCTACGGCAGGATCGTGTGCTACATCGAATATACCGGTGTTTCACTCTTATTCTAGTTAGCACAATAAGCATACATTATAGTTCGTAAAATATAGCTTGATCTCTGTGACAGATGTCAAATCCGCACATTTTTAATGCATTTTGACATTATTTGTTCGTATTTGTCATGTGTCACAGAGATAAAGCTATATTTTACGAACTATAGTAAAATCAGTCAAAAACTTCGGGGGTTATCGTCATTTATGTAAATTCTGTTTATGTAGTCATTAATTTGGGAATTATTCAAAAATGTTTATGTATCGAGACTAAGTTGAGATTCTATTTCAATGCAATGTACTTAGTAGATATCTATAGCAAAAACAAAATAAAGCTGTATCTCAATTGATTGCCAATGTTAAATTTATGTACTTTTAGAAAATCGTGTTTAAAACAAATCAGCTGCCTAAATCTGCTTATTTGAACTTAAAATAAAACATGTTAAATCTTAAACATTATGCACTACAGCTTTAGGTCCATCGACCGAATACACAGATATTATAACATTCAATTGCGAAACATACTTAAAGTTGCAAACAATCTCACAAGACAACTTGAGTACACATGAAATATCTTATTTTAGCTGCACACGACAGAGAAGCTTAGTATTTCTAGATTTATAAACAAATGGAGCGCTAAATAGCAAGAAAAGTTATCAGAAATAATAAGATGCGAAGCCGTCGTTGTATTTCCTCTCAATAGATCGGCAGAACTAAGCCACAGTAGGCTTAAGCGACTTTCTAATACCAGAAGTTCTGTCAACGCAGCAATCTAAAATCATGTTTTGCCTAGATCACTTTATTTTTTACTACATTCTTCAGAATTTATGCCCAACTGGACAGCTATTTCATTCCAAGATTTGTCTTTCGATACATTTCTAAGCTTGTTTTTCAAGCACAGTTAGTAATAGTTTTGATATGCGCTTTAATCCTCCATTTATTTATCTCTGCAGTCTTCGTAGACTTAGGCAGGTCCCAGGAGGGCCACGAGGGCGCGCTTGTAGTCTCCCGAAGTCTCGCCCTGCTGACGTGTCGCAAAACCAAGATGGCGTTACCAAGTAGTTCCGTGGGTCGTCAATAGATGGCGTTGTGTTCAAGGAAGGGTTGTGTCGTCGAGCGATGCGCATGCGGCGTGCGGAAAGAGAAAACGCGACATGATTAGTATTTTGTGACTTTTTATAGACCCGTAACGTAACCAACATAAATAATTTTATACCGGGTGGCAGGTTAGACAGTGGAAATATTTTAAGGGGTCATTGTACTCATCATTATGAACAACTTTTACTATGGGACCAATTATGAAATCGCGAAAAAATAATCAGCTGTTCCATACATTTTGTTGAGTTATGTGAACATAAATGTATGGAACAGCAGATTTATTTTCGCGATTTCAGGGTTGGTCCCATAGTAAAAGTTGTTCATAATTATGAGTACAATGACCCCTTGAAATATTTCCACTGTCTAACCTGCCACCCTGTATATCTTATTGTAATATGAATGTTATGTTCTAGCGATCGCTACGGGACTTGGAAACTGTGGGTTATTTACTCATTTGGGCAGTATATTTTGCATGATATAGTAAATAGGCATGGCAAATACATAAATATGATTTCAATAGTACTTCAATTGGAGAAATTCTAAACTATAACTTATTATGTATCTATTCTAAATAAAATGTTGCTAAAACAGCTAGAGCGCTAACTATAAATATTATGTTTTTTTAAGGTCAAATGAAATAGTTCTCACCTCCTTTCCATTCACGATGGCAGAGTTACAAAAATGTGAAAAAAATATTAAAACACATTACATACAACATAAAAGTAATGGTTCAATCATTCATAAAAATAACATTGAAAGCATATAAATAAACAAAATAAGAAATATACATTTATAATGTATAGCTATGGTGATATCGCATCGATGTCCGATAACTGCAAAGTAATTGGCATTGAGTTGGAAATACTGCATAAGTTTTCCGATAGATGTCGCCAAACGCTCCTAAGAAGCGTATTACAAAGGGGTCTCAAATTTCAGATGAGTCGGGCGAGACCCGGTAGCTTAGTTGGTTCGGAGCACTAGCCACGGCACGGCAGAGGTTCAAATCCCGCTCGGGTCATATGATTTTTGAGAATCACTTATATATTTAATAACATTGAAAGCATTTAAATATTCAAGAAAAAAAAAGTGGACAAAATCATTTTTCGGGAATTTTTCAGAGATGGAGAAGAATCAATTTCATGCGTAGAAATAAAAGCATTACTTTCATGCTAATAATGTAATAATGTGCTTTAACATTTTATGTACATACAAAGCGTTTAAAAATAATAGGAATGGCTTATCGCAGTTATCGCTTGACTTTTAAGCTGTTAAAATAACTTCAGTTTTAATATATTGTGACGTAACTCATCAAGTTACAAGTAAGTGCGAGTTTCAAAAAATAATTCCCATACAGATTTTACTTAACGTCTGCGCGATCGAATATGATAGAAAAACTCTCACTAGGCATTGTGTTTGTGGCAATAGTGAAGACGATTGTGTTTTACTGACGAGACGAGTAACTGTTTTCTTAAAACGACTAAATTCGAATGCCTAGTAGTTGCAGCAAAGTATAGGTAGCAACAGTGGCACAGTATAAATATGTACCAGTACGGAAACTACGTACTAACGTTCGAAACGGCACACTCACACAAACACGCGGCAACCACTCGTCTTGACGCGGCACTCACGACTGACAGCACCGCGATGTCCGCTTAGAGGTCTCGTCGATTCGCGTGTTTGTGTGAGTGTGCCGTTTCGAACGTTATTACGTAGTTTCCGTACTGGTGTACATATTTTTACTGTGACAGTGGCGTGCCTAGGGGGCAATGCCAACGTATTTTTTTAACTTTAGAGGGTATAAGGTGCCCAAGATACAGGCTTAGCCTAGTTTGGGACCAAAAGAAACATTGTTTTAGTTATATAGAAATACTGAATAAATGATTTTTTACTTTTTTTTTAAAAAAAATTATCATAATTTTTCATGAATTGTGGTTACTAAAGCAATACGTATATTAAAAAAAACCGGACAAGTGCGGGTATGCCTCGCGCTCTAAGGGTTCCGATATGTGATCATAGATTGCGCTACTGCATACTTCTAGTGGTGTCATCTATGAACAGATGGCTCCACTTATGGTCCGGTGACTGACGGCGGACAACAAAGTGATCCTATAAGGGTTCCGTTTTTCTTTTGAGGTACGGAACCCTAAAAATAACTTACATTCATGAAAAACCGACCAAGTGCGAGTCGTACTCGCGCACCGAGGGTTCCGTATCATATTTGGACGTATAAAGTGAAAAAATCCGGACCGCATAACTAAGTTTGTTTGTGAAGGAATTTTGATGATTTTGAAAAAACTATAGTAATTAGGAACATCGTTTTATTATAGGTGCAATATTTGGGTCAATTCCTATCAACTCTAATTATTTCAGATTTTTCACTCCGAAAACTTCGGAGATAAGGGGGGGGGGGGGAAATGGTATTTTTTCAGAAATTTTTCGTCAAAAACTGTGAGACATAAAATTATATTTTGAAATGTGCAGATCAAGCCCTTTCGTATGATATGTCACATGACCTAGTAACCCCACTTTGAAATTTTGGACCCCCACTCCGGCCCCTTTTGCAAGGAAAATATAAATATTTTTTGACTTTTTTCATTTGTAATAAAGTTGGACAAGCATTTTTTATAACTGTTCCAAATTTCAAGTCGATAGCATTAGTAGTTGCTGAAATAAGCAGGTGTGACAGACAGATATACAGACAGACAGACAGACGAAGTCGCACCATAAGGGTTCCTTTTTTACCATTTTGGTACGGAACCCTAAAAACGAACTTATAAACGCTCTCTAAAGCGAAAAAAATGCGTCTGGCTACTGTGTAGCAAGTGCTTATCTAAAGCTTGTGCGAGTGAAGTGCGAAGTTTAAGCATCCGACCATTACAAGGGGGAAGGGATTACCTTGATTGATATAATAGTACTTTAATTAATTAAAACTGATTTGGAAGCGAGTGAAGGAACTTTTAAGTATGTATCTAGATGAAGAATCAATTTCGAAGAGTTATGATTATGATACTTATGATTGTCAAGTATAGCTTGTGCGATGTCTTGCTCAATACACCGCCAGGCTAATTTAATAAAAAATAATCTATAGAGCGCCCATCAATTGATTTAGTTTTATTTAGTGAAAATGGTCTCGACATAATTCTTGGGCAAACATAATCAAAACATATCAAGCCGCTTTCTTTGTTTGTTTATCGTTTTGAAACGGGCAACTAGCTTCAACTAACGGACAAACTGACTGACAACTATTGCTTAACAATCCAAAAGTGCCTGCAGAGGTCGTGGGTTCAAACTCCGCCTGTGTCAGTTGTTTTTGAAAATCATAAAATGTTTTGACTTTAACTTATCTCGCTTCCAAATCAGCAAGAAAATGTGCAAAAACCCAGAGAAAGGTAAGTCAAGCGACACAGTATTCCACCGCCCCCACCATCCACCTATGGCCGTTCCCAATAACCGATCTATCGGCTCTTTACCTCACTAGAGATAGATTTTTGACGTTACTTCTATAGAACTTATGTCAAAAATCTATCTGTAGTAGGGAAAAGAGTCGATAGATCGGTTATTGGGAATGGTCCATGTCCACATACCGCGAGGTCACTCTGGAGCGTCTTATCATACAATCTCTCGTACTCCGCCTTGATGCCGCCGAGGTCCATCTCCGCGCGGCTGACGATCACCCTGACCAGGGTCTGGTCTTCCGTCCCGGCACCCTGCATGGCGTTCCGGAGCCTCGTGGCGAACCAAGCAGGAGCATTCTCCACGCACTCCACTGCAATAGAAGGGCACACCGTATTATACGTACCCTGATCTCGCTTTCCAAGGTTTTATCGTAAAGTCTTTCGTATTCCGTCTTGATGGCGCCCAGGTCTATCTCTGAGCGGCTGACGAGGATCCTGATGAGCGTGCGGTCGTCAGTGCCGAGCCCCTGCATCGCCTTCCGAAGGCGGCTCGCGAACCAGGCCGCTGCGCTTTCCACGCACTCCACTGGAAATTTTTGCGGCGAACAGTTGGGTTATTTTGGTGCGGGCACGTATAATACAATACACAGCCCCGGATCTTTAATTATTTCGAGGCGGGGCAAAAACTGAAAAATGCCGCCCCTGCCCGACAATATTTTTAGTTTTTACCTTTATCATCATCATTTCAGCCATAACACGCCCACTGATGCTGATGGACATAGGCCTCTCCCAAAGAACAACGACCGGTCTAGCGCTGTTCTTTGCGATTACTATGCTTTGGTAGACGAATACACTACTCTGTATTCGTCTACCAAGCTTGAATTTGCCGCCCTGGGCATGCGCCCCCCCTAGATCCGGGGCTGCCAATACTACGCGTACAGATGCCTCATCTCATACAAAAACACGTGACCGCCGCCGTAACACGGGCTATCGGGCTATAAATTTTTTCGTAACAAAACGATTGTTTAAAATTTTAACAAATATTAATATGTATTTGTCTATTTATTCATGTTCTACATTTTACACAAACTTCAATAACAAATCGATACGTATAACGCCATCTATTAAGAGTTATTTGAACAAATGTTCCTTTGTTCCTGTTATGCTACACTACACAGTGTGAAATCTTGTAAGAAGTGTATGTTGTAAAACATTATGTATGTTAGCAAAAATCTACATTTTTTTAGCTTTCGCTCAGCAATTCCTAATTGATATATTTATTATTGGGCCAATCTCTCAGCCACTGTTCAAGTTGAAACCGAATGAGGAACAAAAACATGTACGACGAATCGACCAAAAAAAAAAAAAACATTATTTCTTCGTAATAAAAATATAGGACAAAAATAAAGGTTAACTAAAACGAAAATATCGTTTTTAGGGTTCCGTACCTCAAAAGGAAAAACGGAACCCTTATAGGATCACTTTGTTGTCCGCCGTCAGTCACCGGACCATAAGTGGAGCCCTCTGCTCATAGATGGCGCCATTGGAAGTATGCAGTAGCGCCATCTATGATCATATTTCGGAACCCTTAGGGCGCGAGGCGTACTCGCACTTGTCCGGTTTTTTTTTTGGTCCTACAATCCCGAACAGTAAGAGCTGCGCAGCGAACTAACCTATGTCAAAGCTAGTATTTGGAGCACAATATCATTAATAGTGTAGTTCCGCCCGTCACCGGACCGTGCACGTAATGCGGCGCACAATTGTCTCAATTATTCATTTATTCGCGTCTTGTGAGTACGCCGCCATTGGACCGCGGCCGCTGCATATTTTATTATTAGTTATTAGGTCCGCTAGCTAGATTGTTAGAAAAAGATTAAAGCTTTTTATACAAAAAATATGGTATATCCCATCCACCCCGGTCGTCCCGTCCCGTTAACGGGACAGTTGGGAGAAAAGGTTAATCGACCCCGGTAGTGCTGACCCCGTCGTTTATGGCGAAGTTTTCCCACTTTTAGCAATATTTGATGATCTTTGAACGTCTGTGTCCACGTTTATATTAAGTCCAGAATTACGAAATTTGAATCATATCAAAATTTAGCATTTTAATCTCGTTAATATCAGACAGAAACTAGTTGGCCCTACCGGGGTCGATGAAACAATTTTCCAAACTGTCCCGTATAACGGGACGGGACGACCGGGGCGATGGGATATACCGTAAAAATGTGACATTTGTAATTTTGCATTTTAGTATGTAATTGCGTGTGTCACCGACCGATAGCTGACAACGCTTCCTTGAGCTCGCCGTCGATCTCCGCCTTGATGGCCTGCTCGATGGTGCGCCCCGAGATGTTCTTGTACTCCTCGAAGATCTGGCGCAGCTGCGCGAAGCTCTCGTGGGCCAGGATCTGTACAATATGATTAGTTTTTAATATATCTAAAATAAAATAAAACCAAGAACAAAGTTCTACTTAGATGATATCATATACGTTTTAGGGAGTTTAAATCCCCATTTTACCAAACAAACTTAGTTAGTTAGACAGTTAAACTTAGTGCAGTGATAGCCTAGTAGTCTAACCATGTGCCTCCCACGGCGAATGGTTCGAGTTCGATCCCGAGGTACGCACCGCTGACTTTTCGAAGTCATGTGCGTATTAGAAATTAATTATCACTTGCTTTAACGGTGAAGGAAAACATCGTGAGGAAACCGGCATGTCCTAGAACCAAAAATTTGAAGACGTCCACCAACCCGCACTGGGCCCGCGTGGTGGACTGCGGCCCACTCCCTCTCACAGAGAAGGCCTGTGTCCCAGCAGTGGGAACATTATAGGCCGATTATGCTATGCTAATGCAGTTAAACTTAACATAAGTTAACTTATAGCCAAGTTCACTGACAAGATAATTGATAAATTGAAAACAGCCATTTAACATGACTATTTATACATGAAGTCATGATAAACGGTCGTTTTCAGTTTATCGGACTGTTATCTTGGCGGTGAACTTGGCCCTTAACATGAGATAACTTAACAGTCTGTTAGTAACTTGTTAGTTATTTAACAAACTGTGAAACACATGTCACAATTTCACCATTCTCTGTTGAGTACGGTGATATTAGGTTTAAAGCATATTTGGCTTTGATTTAGAACGCTCCTTTATTGCTGTATTGACGCTCGTAACTAAGCCACTCGCATACAACGCCTACATGTCCTCACTGTCTTTATTCTTCCTGTTCAACACCTCTTCGTAGCGTTTAGCCTCCTTTCCCTTTCCTCACTGTCCTCACTTACTACAACATATTATCCTCACTGTCTCTACTCTACGTGGTGAACACCTCTACATCTCACTTAGTCTCCTCGGCGTCTTACCTCGCTCTCCTCACTTATTACAACATATCCTTACTGTCTCTACTCACCCTGTTGAACACCTCCACATCTCACTTAGTCTCCTCGACGTCTTTCCTCAGTCTCCTCACAGACTACAAAATATCCTCGCTGTCTCTACTCACCTTATTGAACACCTCCTCCCCGCACTAAGCCTCCTCAGCGTCTTTCCTTACTCTCCTCACTGACTACAATATATCCTCACTGTCCACTCACCCTGTTGAACACCTCCTCGTCAGTCCCCCACTTGGCCTCCCCGGCGTCGAACAGCGCCTGCGCATCCTCGCGCGCCTTCACCGGGTCCACGCCGACCTCCTCGTCGCGAGCGCCCTGTCGCACAGACTATGTCAACACGTAGACAACGTTCTTAACACGCCTTGGGTGTCGTGATCAGTGTTTATGTTTGTGTGTCATTTGAAAATCGTAAAAAAAAATCAGGTCAATCGAACATCGGGAAGTGGGTCAAATTTAACTTGTAAGATTTGATTACCAACAGACACCGCGACAGGTGAAAGTAAGTAAAAGCTTGTAAAAAGGACGATTTTCAATGTATACCGTATTTTGAAGTTAATTTTAAGGCATTAGAAATATATTTTTTTGAATTTATTTTGCAGAAACGATTAAGTAGATAACATTTCCAAATACATATGTACAAAATATACTACATTATTTTATACACTGCCTCGCGCCATGCGACGGGACACGAGGCCGCGGTTGTGCAGTGTGTATTTGACATGCCAGACAGCAATAAAGACCCTACTAATAAATATCAATTTCAACGACAGCCCACAGAAAGTTTCAATAACCGCGAAACAATAACCAATTTACTAACACATCTCAGTATCTTACTATTTTACCAAAAGAGTTTAAATTCGTGTAATTTACTGGTGAAATGTACGTAGTTTGTTTCAAAGTATTAATAAGCTATTATTATGAACAAAGTCCTAAGTATCTTCAGTAAAATGATTTTTTTGACCTATTTTTTTTCAATAATTATATTTTCCATCCACATAAGTAATTAATTTTCACCTTGAAAACGACATGCAAACAAAACGACACGCAAAACTCACATTATAATACTAAAAATATATTTTTTTACAATCAATACATCAAACAGAACACAGTATCGACACAAAACAGTAAACATACTGATCACGACACTCCAAGGCTACAATATAAAGAGCAAAAGCGAAAGTCAAAGGAAAATTAATGGTGCGAGCATACCGAGGCCCTTTCACAGGGCTCGCCTATACAAGCATATCGAACAATGAAGGCAATTTAAAACGACTTCACGTTAATTCATAGAATGAAAGGATAATGCCAATATACAGACTGTTGATTTAGTCACCTGCAACATTTAAGGCGGTGATTCTACCCGTCATACTAGACAACTTTTCCAATGAGACCCATGACCGATTCGTTTTTATGTCTCACAGTTTTCGACATATGATGAAAAATGACTGAAAAAATACCATTCCCCCCCCCCTTATCTCCGAAGTTTGCGGAGCGAAAAATCTGAACTAATTAGAGCTGATAGGAATTGACCCAAATATTGCACCAAAAATAAAACAATGTTGCTAACTAGTACAGTTTTTTTCAAAATCATTAAAATTCCTTCACAAAAAAACTTACTTATGCGGTCCGGTTTTTTCACTTTATGCGTCCAAAAATGATACGGAACCCTCGGTGCGCGAGTACGACTCGCACTTGGCCGGTTTTTTTCACGAGTCGGATATGGGTCTCATAGGGACAGTTGATCAGTATGACGGGTACAATCACCCCTTCAAAAGTTGCAGGTGACTTAATCAACAGCCGGTATAAATTTGCCAAAACACGAAAGAGAAAAAAAAAAATGGAAAATTACGGTTCCATAATTAGACTAATTTGAGGATAGAGGCCTAACACAATTGTCGTTGTGCGATAGTTGCTGATCACAGGAAAGTATGAAATAATCGCTTTGCAACTAATTGCAAGTGTGCCCGCAACTATTTAATATCCATGCTTTTCTTTTGATCAGTGCAAATATCGTACGATTAATATTGCAAGTGTGTTTAAGCTCTTAAATATGTGATAACTTGATTTTAATTCTGTGGAATATAGTCTTCCATTTAGGGAGAGTGATAAGTTACTGTAACAGAACCTAAATTGAGTAGAACTACCATATAAATAAGAGTTAATTTCCTTCTCATGAAAAGCATTACTTGCAAAAGATAACACCGCTAAAGCTATGTCTAAATACAATCTAATGATTATTTTAATGTTAGTATCGTTCTGTACCCCTACCATGAGTTTTTTTGACGTATAGTTTCGTTAACGTAAGCATATTTTGAATTTAAAATACAGCAGTCCTGGAACATTTTGATAAAATTTTATACAATTTGCACATTTTAAAAAATACAGAGAAATTATTTGAGTATTTAACTTATATAAATATTGTGTAACAAACGTATATTTTCAATTCAAAATATGCTTACGTTAACGATACTACACGTCAAAAAAACTCATGATAGGGGTACTGATGTAAGTCATGCTTACATGCACTACTATTATACCACCTATTATCAATATCACGTTGTTACAATTAAATATAGCAGGAATAAACGTATATAAGAATATTTTGCTTACAATCCAAGTCAGAATAAATATCATGTTTAGTAATCAAAGATGGCGACCAAGTAACAATAGCCAACGATTAGGCTGCGTTTCCACCAGAGATGTGTGCGAGGGATGTGTTTGTTAAGAACCAATAGAATCGCTTCATTTACCTCGCCTCAGGTAAATGAAGCGATTCAATTAAAAAACAATTCAATGAAAAAACTCCAAAAATATTTTTATTTATATTGCAAAAGGGGCCGGAGTGGTTCAAAATTTTAAATTAGGGTTACTAGGTCAAGTGACATATCATATGAAAGGGCTTGATCTGCACATTTCAAAATATATTTTCATTTTATTTTATGTCTTACAGTTTTCGACATATGATGAAAAATTTATGAAAAAATACCATTTCCCCCCCCCCCCCTTATCTCCGAAGTTTGCAGGGCGAAAAATCTGAAATAATTAGGGTTGATAGGAATTGACCCAAATATGGCACCAAAAATAAAACGATGTTCCTAACTAGTACAGTTTTTTCAAAATCATCAAAATTCCTTCACAAACAAAATTAGTTATGCGGTCCGGATTTTTTCACTTTATACGTCCTAAAATGATACGGAACCCTCGGTGCGTGAGTACGACTCGCACTTGGCCGGTTTTTTCATTTTTGCTTGACTCAATAATTACTTGCAGTTGCTAAGCAAGAATCTAGATTATCTAAGAGACTTTTGTTACAGTTTTTTTTGACGTTAAAACTGTTCAAGTGGACTAAGGGCGTTTGTGCACTACAGACGTTTTCAATTCGCATTCGGTTTTTTACGGATTTTTAGCCAATAGGCCTGCAGAACGATCCCCACCACTTTTTAAAACGTATGAAAAAGAAACGGCCCGTGAAAAACGTGCTGTAAACGTGTAGTGCACAAACAGCCTAATTTGACAGGATTAAATATCTGCTATCCCTCTCTCATGTTTTTTATTAGAAAGAGACATAATAAGACTAAATTAGTTTAGTTCGAACAACAGAATCGGCACCAATAACCATCATGATGAGCCATGCTTTAGTTTTTATTACTTGTCTGAATAAAAAACCGCAACGACATACTTATCTACAATATCAATTCATTCTTAGCCATATTATTTTATCGTCAGCAAAAGTGATTAATGAATTCCACACTAAGGCCCGTATTACAGAACGATGCTCGAGCACAGATCTCTGCTTGAGCATAGATTTAAAGCAGGAACCGATTAATCGGGTTAAAAGGTTACCGGTTAAATCTCTAACCCATATTTTTGGTTAATCTTAATGCAGGGTAACCGGTTAACCCTTTAATACGGATACCGTTACCGGTTAATATTACTGATTAACCCGAATGAAATAAAACAAAAATGAAAAAAAAGGAACAAAAATGAACTCTATGCGTGAACCGGTTATTATTACGCTGATTAACCCAGAATACGGGTTAACCTTTATGCAAGGTTTTTCACCTAACCCAAAAAAAATAACCCGGGTTAACCCCTATACGGGTGACCTTTTCGGTCCCTGATTTAAAGCCACTTGTTTGGTTGAAATTAGTGTCAATCTATGCTCAAGCAGAGATCTGTGCTCGAGCATCGTTCTGTAAGTAATACTTATGGGCCTAAATCTTTTTATCATTATAATCCAAAGTGTTACAAAGCGCATGCGTTATGTTATGACAACGTAAAACATAATACTCACAGTCACAATAAGGGTCAGCAGACGTCGGAAGTCGCCGGAAGTCTCGGAGCACATGTGCTCGGCCAGGGGACGGTCGTACACTGTACATACAAGATAGTGACATGAGTACGCACGGCTACAGATCAAGCCATACATTTCTAGTATAAGCTGATCTCGCATTGTATAGGATTTCCTTACAGTGAGAGGTCAGTGTAAACTGGGAATGTATAGCTTGATGTGTACATAAATAAGTACCTTCATACATAAAGTTTTGTAAAAAAGTGAAAATGTTTCAATGAAAACAGGATTCAGATTGCTGTTCATAATTTAGTACCAAACCTCATACATTTAATTGAACGTCTCCTTTTGACATAACAATATAAGCGAAAACCACTAGAAGTTACATTTGGAATGTTTTGAACCTTTTGCGCTTATTTTGTGCTTATTGTAATTAGTTTGTCTCAGCATTGTTTATATTAGACACTAAGGGAAGTAGCGAGGTAGTCCCAACACAAGTATTTTATAACTTACTGGGGTTACCTCATTTTCATATAACTTGCAATGTTTGAGAAACAATAAAACCTATTTTATTTTTATTTTATAAACACTGAGGACGTCACAAACGTCTTTGAATTTTCGGTTCTACATGTCGATTTCCTCACCGTTTTTAGGGTTCCGTATCGTAAGGGTAAAAACGGAACCCTATTACTAAGACTCCGCTGTCCGTCTGTCTGTCACTAGGCTGTATCTCTTGAACCGTGATAGCTAGACAGTTGCTTTTTTTTCTCTATCTTAATAAAGGTTAGGTATTTACACCCTTACCACAAAAAATATAGACACGCGTTAAATGCGAATGCTATCAAAAAGAATACACACTTGTTTTAGACAAGTTAGTGCTAAAACAAGTGCGTATTATTTTTGGTAGCATTCGCGTTTAGCGCGTGTCTATATTTTTTGTGGTACGGCCCATCTATACTAATAATTATTATTTAGAGGAAAGATTTTTAGGGTTCCGTACCAAAATGGTAAAAAAGGAACCCTTATGGTGCGACTTCGTCTGTCTGTCTGTCTGTCTGTCTGTCACACCTGCTTATTTCAGCAACTACTTATGCTATCGACTTGAAATTTGGATCAGTTATAAAGAATGCTTGTTCAACTTTATTGCAAATGAAAAAAGTCGAAAAATATTTTTATTTTTATTGCAAAAGGGGCCGGAGTGGGGGTATGAAATTTCAAAGTGGGGTTACTAGGTCAAATGACATATCATATGAAAGGGCTTGATCTGCACGTTTCAAAATATATTTTTATTTTATTTTATGTCTCACAGTTTTCGACATATGATGAAAAATGTCCAAAAAAATACCATTCCCCCCCCTTATCTCCGAAGTTTGCGGGGCGAAAAATCTGAAATAATTACAGTTGATAGGAATTGACCCAAATATGGCACCAAAAATAAAACGATGTTCCTAACTAGTACAGTTTTTTCAAAATCATCAAAATTCCTTCACAAACAAACTTAGTTATGCGGTCCGGATTTTTTCACTTTATACGTCCAAATATGATACGGAACCCTCGGTGCGCGAGTACGACTCGAACTTGGCCGGTTTTTTTTTGTTTGTTTGTTTGTACCGAATAGGCTCCGAAACTACTGGACCGATTTTAAAAATTCTTTCACTAATAGAAAGCTACATTATTACTGGGTAACATAGGCTATTTTTTATCCCGAAAAAATGCACAGTTCCTGTGGGACACGCGGACGAAGTTGCGGGCGAAGTGCTATAGTGTCTAATGCTGTATAGATAGTGGTACGGAATCCTTCGTGCGCGAGTCCGACTCGCCTGCCTGGATTTCAGACGTACTTTAGTAGGGCCTTACCCATAAAAAATTGTACCCTACTTCTTTTCCAAGATTTGCATAGTTTAAAAGTATCAGTACCTATTCATGATTACGTATAATAAAAACACTTACTCCTCTCATAAGCCTGCACGATGGAGGCGATCTCCTGCTTGGTCCTGGTGCACAGGATCTCCACCAGGGTGTCCTCATCAGTGCCCATCCCGCTCATACACTTGTTCAGCTCCTTGCACAGGTACTCTTCAGGAGGCATCATCAGGGCCACTATCACGTCCTCGAAGTGACCGCCCAGCTCTGACTTCAGGTCCTCGATGATGTCCTAAGTAGAGAGGAAGAAGAAAAGTCAGGAATGTGCTGATACTACCTACATCTATACTAATATTATAAAGCTGAAGAGTTTGTTTGAACGCGCTAATCTCTGGAACTACCAGTCGGATTCGCAAAATTCTTTTTGTACATGATAGCCAGATTCATGAGGAACAGTATAGGCTATTTAACATCACGTTACGACCCTTAGGAGCCGAGCGACGGGGGTGAAATGGCGGGGAACAGCTAGTTTTTAAATAAAGTCTCATAACAAATAGTTCTCACCTCCTTTCCATTCACGGTGGCAAAGTTACAAAAATGTGAAAAATATTAAAATACATCAACATAAAAGTAATGTTTCAATCATTTATAAAAATAACATTGAGAATAAATAAACATAAATATTCAAGAAAAAAAAATAGGGAACACAAATATTTTTCAGGATTTTTTCATAGACGAAAAAGACTCGCAACTTGCCGTATCTAAAACAGAAACTTTAGTTTTTAGGGTTCCATACCCGAAGGGGGACCCTATTAGTAAGCCTACGCCCGTCCGTCTGTCACAGGGCTGTATCTTAATAAACCGTAATAGCTAGCCAATCGAAATCACAAAACACGTAAAAGTATTGGCCGCTATCGTGGCAAATACGGCAACCGGAACCTTTACTGCGCGAGTCCGATTCGTACTTGACCGGTTTTCCTAATAACTCCACATCTTATAATTGTTTTGGTCTTGACCTTGGGAAAACTAAATTACCAAAACAAACACCATAATGTACCATGGTAGGTATGCCAAGAGCCATGACTAATGTCATAACACTCATAACTCATAACATGATGAAGCTACGGTGCGGGATGACCTTGATAGCAGACAACGTGTATATCGAGCGCACGAAACTAGCGCATCATGTAATATGCATGACGACTTTAAATATTTTTTCGGAAGCGAATAAGCGATCGATAATAGTGTTACCAGAGGCCCTAGCCAAGTTGCTTTTCTGTTAGCGTTCACGCCAAACGATAAGCACAAAATGTATGGCAATGACATTACCTGCGGAAAAGTCACGTGACCGTAGCGTTTGACGGTAACGCTAACAGAAAAGTAACTTGTCTAGGGCCTCTGCCCCCCTAGCCAAGTTACTTTTCTGTTCGCGTTAACGCCAAACGCTACGGATAAAATGTATGGAAGTGACATTTGTGAGTCACGTGACTTTTCCGCAGGTAATGTTATTGCCATACATTTGGCACTTATCGTTTGGCGTGAACGTTGACAGAAAAGCAACTTATCTAGGGCCTCAGAGGCTCTAGACAAGTTGCTTTTCTGTTAGCGTTCACGCCAAACGATAAGCACAAAATGTATGGCAATGACATTACCTGCGGAAAAGGCACGTGACTCACAAATGTCATTTCCATACATTTTATCCGCAGCGTTTGACGCTAACGCTAACAGAAAAGTGACTTGTCTAGGGCCTCAGGGCCGATCCTAGCGACCGCACCGGGCGCCATCAAGGGGGGGGCGCCGAAATCAACCGAAACTTGAGACAAACGACGCTCGACCGATCATCACCATCGCGACGGCGATGATCGGTCGAGACTCGAGCGCGCAAATCGCGCGACTCACGGGAAATAAAGCAACTGCTTTAACAATAAAGTTTTTTATTTTGAGGGGCGCCACTTTCCGGTCTCGCACCGCCTAAACATTTTGATAGGACCGGCACTGAGTGTTACAAGTACTTAGTTTGGGAAAGTAAAAAAAACCGGCCAAGTGCGAGTCGTACTCGCGCACCGAGGGTTCCGTATCATATTTGGACGTATAAAGTGATAAAAACCAGACCGCATAACTAAGTTTGTTAAGGAATTTTGATGATTTTGAAAAAACTGTACTAGTTAGGAACATCGTTTTATTTTTGGTGCCATATTTGGGTCAATTGCTATCAACTCTAATTATTTTAGATTTTTCGCCCCGCAAACTTCGGAGATAAGGAGGCGCGAATGGTATTTTTTTGGACATTTCTCATCATATGTCGAAAACTGTGAGACATAAAATAAAATAAAAATATATTTTGAAATGTGCAGATCAAGCCCTTTCATATGATATGTCACTTGACCTAGTAACCCCACTTTAAAATTTCAGACCCCCACTCCGGCCCCTTTTGCAATGCAAATAAAAATATTTTTGGACTTTTTTCATTTGCAATAAAGTTGAACAAGCATTCTTTATAACTGTTCCAAATTTCAAGTCAATAGCATAAGTAGTTGCTAAAATAAGCAGGTGTGACAGACAGACAGACAGACAGATAGACAGACAGACAGACAGACAGACGAAGTCGCACCATAAGGGTTCCTTTTTTACCATTTTGGTACGGAACCCTAATTATAGTGGATATGCGGGCGATCTGTAGTCGTTATAATGTACTATTATTAAAGCTGTGACTCATTTTGCTCTCGTCCGTTCTCACGACATTATCTTCTAATTAATTCATTGATAATCAAGATCAAAGTCAGACACAGCAAAGATAATATTATAAATCTTTTCAAATTGTGAAGGGAAGGTCACGTTTACATGGTTTTTGAAGATTTTTTGCCTTATCCGTGATTTAAGTTTGGTTTCACTAGCTCAGTTAATTAAAATCAGCTGTTTCATACATTTTGTCGAGTGAAATGGTTTTTTTAGTATGGAACAGTTGATTTTTTTTCGGGATTTCAAGTTTGGTCCCGTAGTTAATCGAACTAGTCGAAAATCCCCTCACGTAATTAATGGACGCTCCCGTATTGATGCATAGCATCTTAAGTAATTATGCGAGTTCATTTGTTTAGCACCGATGTCTTTAGCACTGTTCTGTCACCCGCTATGTAACAATACTGAAGCTATAGTAAAACTTACCCTGCCATACTCATGGGTGAAGGCTTGCGCGATGGCCTGGCGCTGAGCGTTGGACCGCGTGGTCAGGATCTCGATGATGGCCTCCTCATCAGTGCCGAAGCCCTTCATGGCCGCCCGGAGCGCCGCCGCATCCTCCGTCGCGTTGAAGTTGGGCACGCCCACGACCGTTGGTTCACGCTGAATATGAAAAGGTTTGTTATTAAATATGTAACAGATTTTCAAGAACAACTGACACAGGCAGGGCTTGAACCCGCGACCTCTGCCTAAACCAGGGCATCGCTCTAACCGACTGAGCTACAGTGTCATGTCTAAAACAGTTGAAATTGAACCCGCGACACGACGCGCAATAGCCAATCACACAGCCACTACGACATCCATAATGAGCAGTGTATGTCCATATTGTCAATAGAAATGAAAATTAATGATCCCTAAATGGCCAACAGACAGATTAATACATTAACCTGTATTAATTATATTAAGGCCAACACCTTATTGAGTGTGTAATAGACAAATGATGATGACCCTAGGGAGCACATGGTGTAGATATATGGTATTTCTTTTTAAATGAAATTTATAGTTGCCGATAATTATGTCTTCTTTGCAAGTTAATGGCCTTATTATAATGGTATCAGTAAGGTCCTGTGGGGACTATAAGTAACTATATTAATAGTTTTAAATAAATGACACATAATTATGCTGGTTTTAGACTGGTGTTGGTATTTTAAACATTTTAATGCCAGTTTCAGTATGTACACATACCTACTCATATGATCATTAAAACAAAATATCATCAAAATGGTCTTATTAGTGGTTCAAGTATAATATTGTATATTTGGGATATAAATAAATAATGAATTGAGCATAATAGACTGGAATCAAGTGTTTTACGATCTTTCTGCTGAACAATCGATCAATGTATTTTACGATCAAATTTATAGTATAATTAAACGGCATGTCCCGCTAACTCGTCTTAAGAATTCACGCTTTCCTTTCTGGTTCTCTCCTTCTCTCATTCGTATTTTCAAAACTAAAGAAAAAGCTTGGTTAAAATGGAAAATATACGGTAATGCATCGGACTATGAAAGTTTTTCTACCCATCGTAAACGTTTTAAATCTGAATGTGACAAATGTTTCGAAAGATATATGAAATCGGTCGAAGACAGTATTCCGCTTAGCATTAAACATTTCTGGACTTACATTTCAAACCGGAAAGGCAGGGCGGATATTCCAGCAAATATGTATCTTGACAATGTTAACTCAAATAATCCAACTGAAATCTGTAACATGTTTTCTACCTTTTTCACCTCTGTTTATGAGCCCACGAACTTTGACCCCGCGATGTGGCAGCCACCGAGCACATATGCAGATAATTCACCTTGCATATCTGAAGTCTATTTACCAGTAGATGTTGTACATAAAGCAATAAAGCAGTTACACTTAAATAAAGGTCCTGGTCCCGATGGTTTGCCACCCGTCTTCATAAAGAAAACCGCAGATGTTATTGTTCTTCCGCTCCATAATATATTTAATAAATGTTTACGCGAAGGCACTTTCCCCGATATTTGGAAACGGGCACATATCACACCGGTATTCAAGAGTGGTGACAGACACAACATACAAAATTATCGCCCTATCTCTATACTGTCCACCTTGTCGAAGCTTTTTGAGAGTCTTGTACACAGTGAAGTATACTCTCATATTCATAACCTTATTATTCGTGAGCAGCATGGGTTTGTAAAACGTCGTTCGACGAATACCAATCTCATGCTGTTCACTGACTTTTTATTCAATAACATGGATGAACAAGTTCAAGTTGACGCTGTGTACACAGATTTTCGGAAGGCTTTTGACAAGGTGGACCACAAACTGCTGTTAGATAAAATTGCATACAACGGGATCCGTGGCAACTTGTTGCGTTGGTTCATGGCTTATATATTTAACAGGTCACAAAAGATAGTTATTAAAGGCTTCCAATCGAACTCAATAATTGTCACCTCTGGTGTGCCCCAGGGCTCAATTATGGGCCCCCTACTCTTCACGCTGTTTATTAATGACATTAAGAAATGCTTCAATCATTCCAAATTTCTAATGTATGCCGACGACATTAAAATTTACAAATCGTGCAAAAGCATACAAGATTGCCTACTTCTACAGGAGGACCTTGACAGACTCTCTCAATATTGTTCATACAACAAACTTCAGCTCAGTTTGCCTAAGTGCAATGCAATCACTTTCACAAAAAACAAAAACATTATAACATTCGACTATAGTCTACATGGTATCAGTTTGCAAAGAGTTGACCACATTCGAGATCTAGGGGTTGTACTGGACTCGAAATTGCACTTTGACCTTCATATTCACAACATTGTTAACAAAGCGTATCGTATGTTTGGTTTCGTCATGCGTTCCTCAAACGACTTTAAAAGACCGTCTACTTTTCTACTTCTATACAAAGCTTTGGTCCGCTCTCAATTGGAATTCGCAGTCCCGGTTTGGAGTCCCATTTTTGATATTTATATAAAAAGAATTGAAATGGTTCAAAAAAAATTCTTACGTGCTATGCACTATAGATGCACTAAGTCTAGAATACCATACACACAGTTACTGAAACGTTACAAACTGCAAAGCTTGGAGTCTAGACGCAACTTGCTTATGGCCTTGATGCTTCATGGTCTTTGCAATAACAGGTTCGATTGCACTGATATTACTAATAACATAAGCTACATTGTACCTAGAACTGCGATGCGTCGGGGAGCGCGAGTGCCTCAGCTGTTCCACACTGCAAGGTGCAGAACCCACGCTGGTGCACGAGCGCCTCTCCGGCGCATCGTAGATACGTATAACACACACTTTATCGACTTGGATATTTTCGCGCTTACACATTTAAAGTTCAAAAGAATGGCTGTTGAATCTTTAAAATAGTTGCACTGAAGTAGCTGTTTTGGGAATTCGATGTCCTTTTTTCACCTAATATTATCCGTATTTTTTTTTTATGAAATTAACGCACGCTTTTAATTAATAGCTAGCTCGCTACCATTTTTCCGCGGACATTTGTGTGGGTTACACGTTCACCTAGCCTTAATTGTTTTTTCTGACATACCTTATTGTAATTTGTAACTGTTTTATGTCCCAATAAAGTAAAATAAAAATAAAATAAAAATAAATCTGGAAGAAGAAACTGACTCGTGAAACCAATGAAAATTTTTAACGCTGAGGGGTTCAGAATAAGGTACTGAACACATGGTTTAAGTTTTCGTTACGCTGTGACATACACCTTTAAGTATATTATATTATATTACTGGTTCAGGGGTCATACACACCGCCCCACGCGCGACGTGACGTGACGCCGCGTGACGCGGGCCAGTTTGTATCACGCCTTAATGATCATTTAAGTGTGACTAACAATGAATGCTCACTGTGTGTCCAGTCGTAAAATTATGCATGAATCATTTTCATTAATATTCAACAGTCATACTACTACGTAAACCAATCTACTATGAATGGATTCCATAGTGTGAATGGAATTCTAAATTTATAAAAAAATACTATTATGCGATTAACCTAATAAGCTACTGTAAAATAAACACAATAATTATTTTGTTTCCAGACATTCATGTGTAGCTTTTAAAAATATTACTTTTTATGTCTTTTGGCTGCTGCAAGATAAAAAGAGAAAGATTAGGTACTTACTTGAAGCCTACTTTCTCTACTCTGTTATACATACAATTTAAAAGATGTTATCAACTACTCCCACATTCCAAAGAAATTGTAGAGTAATGACACAAACTGTTTTTAGACTGTTAAGTATGTACAGTCGAACTATCAGATTCATGACCAAACAGTAAAGTTTTCTACATAATACCGTGCATACTGCACTTAGGACTTTTTGAATATTACGAAAACTGTGTCAATACAGATCATAGGTCTGTGCAGTTCTGACCTTTATTATAAATGCAGTAGATTCATAATTTCAATAAAAATTATGTTTTTGATTTTTGATAAAGCTGGAATTAATTTGAATTTCGAATTAACTGTCATTCCACATGGTTTGCCAAAAGTATTTTTTTCAAAAACCTTTACTAACTCTTTCGAACAAGAGTATTATTAAAATTAAAAGAAAAATGCCAAATAAAAAAACGTCAGAATCACTTCAAATGTCAAGGTGTCAAATGTGTCCAACAAACACGAAAGGAGGTGGCATAGAATATACTAACTGTCACTGTAATAAAATTGATAGGTAGCAATAGTTTGTTGCCAGGGAAACAGTTTAAATGTTTTGTCAGTTTTAATATTTAAACAAAACTAGACCTAATTATATTAGAATGTGTGTAAGAAAATCAGCTTATGGCGGGTCATGAATTAAATTGGTTGACTGTACTTCTTTTTTTTGTTTTTAGTTTACTTAGGGTCTATTTCACCATTGTCAAACAGATTTTGTATAGATAATCTGATAAAATAATATATCTGATAAAAGCTGACGATGGTGCAATCGGTCCTCAGTAAGATTTCTACATGAAAATACTTAACATAAAAACTATTAACCTAAAATTCTGTGGTTTTGTAAGTTACAAAAAAAGAGCTTTTAAAAGCTACAAAACTATTTAAGTCTCAAATTAATTAAGTATTTATGTATTTATTAAAGTACTTAGTCATAATCAATAACTTTACACAGTTGAGGGCCACAGAAAACTGGTTTTTCTCTATACTTTTTTTTTTATTCGGGGCCACAAACTTGTTAAAGCTATAACCTTTTTTTTAACACAAACAACACAAACATTGGTAGGTTTTATAAGTTTTTGACCTAGTACTCAAAACAAAAAAAAGTCTTACTACATAAATAGATCACCAAAGACAAAAACATTTTATATGCTCATTATTTAATTTCAGTAATTGTTTACTACTAAAAGACGCCTGGGTCAAGGTCACGTGTCCCTACCCTGCGCCCTATTTCGTAGTCTGATGTCACCGGGATCCGCCCTACGCCCACAGTTACCGGGAAAAAACGAATTAAGCAATGGAATACTCACTTGATACACCATTTTATGGTAGTCGACGTAGCGTATCTTGGTTTCACAAAAAGACTAGCAATCACACAATAAGATGCTACTAAGATTTATCTATAGCAATAGATCTTCCACAAATACAGTTTCTCGTTCAAGATATATCTGTAAATAAAACCGGTAATTGTATTATGCTGCACGAACACTGAAGTACACGTAATATAAAATTGTAATAAAATTACACGAAAAGTCGACAGCACCACCGCTTTCCCCGCTTTTAATTAGAGTTGGGTAGCTATTTTAATAACTAGCTGAATACCGGCTATCCAAGAGATAGCCACAGCTATGATATTCATCAGCACAATAGCTGGCTAGTCGGCTAGTCAGCTATCGCGCTTGCGCTGTACCGTACCGCGCAACCGACGCCAGTTTACAGCTAGCCAGCTATCCGGTAGCCGCCGCTAGCCGGCTAGCCGGCTAGCCGCCGTAGCTCATGTGCCGTAGCTGACTAGCTGAGTGAGTGATTCATATACCTAGCTATATTAGCTATGACAACTAGCCAACGTACGAGCGGCGGCGCGCGCGATTTACGATTTTAAGCCTAATTTTGTAAAACATTAGGTTCAAAATTGTACGACGATAGCGTCGATAGAAATAAATCGATTTCATCAACTAACGTAGCGCGCCATCTATAATTTATTTGTATAACAAAAGTGTGAACTGACTTAACAAAATGCTTCTTAATTCATAGCAATGAATAGAGATGGCGCTGTAGATATATTTTCAACAGTTTTTTACTATTTATTATAATAAATTTATAATCACGGAAATTCATTTAATTTTAAGTCTAAAAAATAATAAAAAAGTATAAAAAGTAATAAAAAACGGTACGGTACAGCGCAACCGACGCCAGTTTACAGCTAGCCAGCTATCCGGTAGCCGCCGCTAGCCGGCTAGCCGGCTAGCCGCCGTAGCTGACTAGCTGAGTGGGTGATTCATATACCTAGCTATATTAGCTATGACAAATGACAACTAGCCAACGTGACGTACGAGCGGCGGCGCGCGCGATTTACGATTTTAAGCCTAATTTTGTAAAATATTAGGTTCAAAATTGTTCGACGATAGCGTCGATAGAAATAAATCGATTTCATCAACTACCGTAGCGCGCCATCTATAATTTATTTGTGTAACAAAAGTGTGAACTGACTTAACAAAATGCTTCTTAATTCATAGCGATGAATAGAGATGGCGCTGTAGATAGATTTTCAACAGTTTTTTCTATTTATTATAATAAATTTAATAATCACGGAAATTTATTAAATTTTAAGTCTAAAAAATAATAAAAAAGTTTAAAAAGTAATAAAAAACGAAATCCTAACATCAAAAAATATCAATAAATTTGTTACCGCGGCGAGGATCGAACTTGAATCAAACTGATTCGCGGGGCAGTTGAACGATAATCAAGACGGCTACCTAGCTATTGCCGCTAGCGCTATCAACTGCCAGCCGGCTAGTGAGTCATCTAACCAATAGCCAAATAGCTGAATAGCTGGCTAGCTAGCTGGCTATTTCACCACAAATAGCCGGCTAGCTGAGCTATTGGAATTTCGGCTAGTTACCCATCTCTACTTTTAATAAAACTAAAACTATCTGTCAATGTCAATTCAACTGTCATGCATGTGTCATGTCATTATCAAAACTGGTAGAGGTGCACCTTGCACGATTTTTACTAACTACAAAATAGTAGAATAGTAATTGCAATTGCATAGTCGACTATAGTGCGTCAAACATCTGGCCCAGTGACAGCGTCGCTACTATCGCATTACACAAAATCCTGTGTTTAATAATAATTTCATTTTCCGCTACCGAGCCAATTATTTTTGTTGGGGTATTTCAACAATGGGACGCATTTTTTTATGCTTTAATTACAGTTTTAAGAATTTATTTAGAGGTCTGAAAGGCCTCAAAGCCAAAGTCTGAAAGGCGATAAATAAAAAACTAGTTAGTTTATAAATTTAATGTTTTATTGAAAAATATTTATGATCTTTACACAAGAATACACTTTGGACTTCAAGCTTTAAGCTTCGATCAATAACTTCAAATATAGGATTTTAAAATAAATAAAATAAAAAATAAAAAAATTTGAAGATTCATAAATCAACTATGGACGAGATTTTTTAGATCTTTGTATGGACATCTCAAAAAAATATAGGTAGGTACCAATCCGAAATTAAGGATATCGCACCTTTAGAATTGAAGTGGCATAACTAAACATTTTAAGAAAATGACATAAAGACTTATCAAGATGTATTTTTTGGCGTTTACCAAAAAACAAGAATTTTGGATTAGGCCACTTCAATTCTAAAGGTGCGATATGTCAATAAAAATATAGGTACTTAAATTAATTCACACGATTATGACGACACGAATATGAACATTATCATAATACAAAATGTTTTGAATGAGTTTTTTTTGTACACTTTGCTATGAGTTCTCATCTCATCTCATCTTGTAATATTCGTGAATACGGGGGTTTAGAATATCCTATAATATGTGTACTTTATACATGTATATCTATACTATTATAAAAAAGTCGTGTCTGTACATTGAAGATATTCCAGAAAAAATAGTCGGGGTAGGGTACAGGGACATAACCATGCCCGAAAATATTTTTTTTTTATTTTTGTCTGTTTGTTTGTGCGCGCATCACGCGAAAAGTACTGAAGGGATTTTGATGTGGTTTTTACTGTTCGATAGCTTGGGTCCAACTTAAAATCTAAGCTACGTTTCATCTAATTCTGATGAGAGGAACCAGAGATACAGCTTGATCTCTTGGTAGTACTAGCCACTCTATACTACGGAGGTCATTTAAACTGGTCATTTCATTGTAGTCCACGCGGACGGAGTCGCGGGCAAAAGTCTAGTTTCGTATAACCTCCTCCAATTTTTATAGAAGAAATTAGATTTTTAACAACAAGGATAGGTACCTATGTTTTATTACACAAGAACACTGTTACCTGGTATTTGAATCTAATACATTAGACTAAATTATTATAAACTAGACTTTTGCCCGCGACTCCGTCCGCGTGGACTACAATGAAATGACCAGTTTAAATGACCTCCGTAGTGTAGGTTGGCTAGTACAACCAAGAGGTCAAGCTGTATCTATGGTTTTTTTCAGTGGAATCAGATGAAACGCGGCTTAGATTTTAAGTTGGACCCTAAGCTATCGAACTGTGAAAACCACATTAAAATCCGTTCAGTGCTTTTTGCGTGATGCGCGCACAAACAAACTAACAGACAAAAATTCTAAATTCTTTTTTCTGGAATATCTTCAATGTACAGACACGGCTTCTTTACAATTTTATAATAGTATAGATATGATAATATACCTAGGTATTAACTATAAAGGATACCATAATCATATTTTTTTTTATGAATGTTGAATAATTTATATTCATTTAAAATTGCATCTTTCCTTACAATAAAAACTTAAATCCGAGATCCAAATAAGATTTAATTTGCTAATATTTCTATAAACTATTTTAATTTTCCTGTAATAATACTAAATTAGCCTGACCTAAACACTAGGATCTGCTTGACAATTATCTTGTTCTACTACACAACATAAAAATTCTAGATAATTACCTATTACTACAACCCGCGCAGATACAGACTGGAATTTTAGAATGGCGTCATATATTCAACTTTCGCTTGCACACTGTTGCTATCTATACTCACACCCGCGAGCGGGTGCGAGCGAGAGGTGAATAGAGGTGACGCCATTTTCAATCCCATTCCTTATCTACGAGTAGTACTACCTATATATTACGTAGTAGCCATCACAGACGAGTGAAGTCCGAGCCTGCAGAGCGTTGCCATCGTCAGCTGGAAAATAACGTCATTATTATTTCTACAATAGGTATAAAAGATCTATGTGTTGAATTTAAAAACAATGACGAACAGCAGTGCTATTCTCTTTACTCTCATGACCCATACCATGGAGTCCTCTTCTGTCGGAGCACGCGGCGACCCGTGCTTCGATTATCAGAGTTTTGTCTACTTAAGAATAGAAACATTTCTTCTCTTCATTGTATGCATAAAACTACAAACTGGCATTTTATCTTCCGGTAACAAAAGCCGTTTCTATCGTGGTCATACTACGCGTGCTGCTACGGAAAAGGCATGTGATATGAAATATCATAAAAGCAAAGCCTTGTATTCACAAAATTTATCTATGAGAAACCATTAAGAATGACAGTCCTCGCAAAGAGACAGCTATGAATCTGCGTGAGTGGGTGACGAAAAGAGTAGAGTTGCGCTTGCGCAAATACACGGCGAGTTTCGAAATACGAACGGCGAAAAATATATTTCCACATTTTTCTCATAGACCTAACCTGCTTACTTCGTAGGTTTTAAAATTTTTACTAATGTTTTTACCGTTTTATTACTTACTTCTGTTAAGTCGACAACGAGCTTGCGTCGCGTTCATTGGTCCTTCGAGCCGGATCAATGAAGGCCACGCTAATGCGTTGTGATGGAGCAAAAGCAAAGGATTTTCGACTATACATATAATGATGTACCTTATGATGATTACCAGAATCAGGGGTGTTATAATAAAAATGTTATTAATTTTTAATAAGTTTAATTAAGTCAATATTTACAGTATTCTTATTAATTTTATACTATCTACTTAAACTTACTTTGAGTCATATTTTACTAACTAAGGCCCGTATTCCAGAACGATACTCGAGCACCGATCTCTGCTTGAGCATAGATTTAAAGCTATTTGATTGGTTGAATCTATGCTCAAGCAGAGATCGTTGCTCGAGTATCGTTCTGTAATATGGGCCTAAATGTAAATGGCGACGAATATAAAAATGTCTCTATACATAACAAAAATATTACCCTCCTTTTTGGGCTTCGCCACAGTCGGGTAAAAATAATTTCAGCCGGTTTTTAGTGTCTAATTCTTATCTACTTATTATAAATTGGCAACCCTTTTCAAACGCAGAGTAGCAAGAAGTAGACAGATAGTAAATTAATCGCAAAAAACAGAAGAGCACTACAATTACTTAGATCATCGTCTGCAGAAAATAAATATCAAAAATTTGCTGAATGCATAACCTCCTCCTTTTTTGAAGTCGGTTAAAACACGGTAAAATATTTTAGATAATCTTTTCCTATTTGCTATTACAATTACAAAATCTTCCTTTTTTAATTAAATTCGTGGAAAAGTCACTCCTGCTCTGAGCGGCGGGGCCAGTGACGTCATGACAATGACGTAATGTCATCGCATCACGCCGAATGCTACCATCTTCTATGCCAATGCTTTCTCTTCAAGCCGGATGCCATGGACTGGGGAAAGAGCATCAGTGATAAGAATAGATTTGATACGTCGCACTCATAATCAAATACTGACCAAAATCGCAATTTTTTGGCAATTGACGTTTAAAGTTTTTTGTAGTAGGTGTGCGTGGAATGTAAAATATTGACTGATCTCATTTTTATACCTTATTCTGCAAGGAATAGGGGTGTTTTTTTTAGACTAGGTTGTAGAGCATGCTCTTTTAGGTCCGTATTTCACTGTAACACATGTTGGCCAAATTTTGAGTTCCGTCAGTGTTTTACTAAGAGTGCGACGTATGCAAGTTGATATCAAGGAGCATCAGTAATAAGAATAGATTTGATACGCATGCAAGTTGTTATCAAGGATAATGACCCACTTAGTAAGTTCGTGCAGCATCGGACGAACTTTGCAAAATTTCGACCTAACCATGTCATGCGTTTTGGGCAGAGACCGAAACCGGTATGACCAATACCTGTATTATTTCGGTTACAACCTTTTTTATTTTTACAGTTATTTTTAAAGGTAACCTAATTATTAAAATACCGGTAAAATAACGGTTCCTAAAATAAAAATTACCTCTATCTTACACGTGCCGTCGGCATAAATCAAAGAGCGGGTAGCGCTTGTGTGTGTAAAACCGGTATTAAAATGGTAACCTTTATCTTGGTAACCCATATAGCGGTAACCGAAATTGTTCGATACCGGTACCGTAATTTATAGCGGTTTTCGGTCCCTGGTTATGGGCCATATCTCATTAGGATGCCATGGCAGCGACGCCAGCAGCGGCGCCAGTTAAACTGTAACGCCAATTAAAAATGTCAAATTGTATTTACAACGTACCTAACCCTACCTCACTTGGGGACGGCTTGGCGTCGCCGCCGGCCCGGACGCCCCGCTCACTCGCTCGACACGCACACATTTCTTCGACGTCCATTTTGGTTGCGTGAACAAGCGATACTAATCTCCTCAGGCATCCGCTTTGGCGGCCAGTTTTGGCGTCTCACGGACGCCAAGAGTAGCCACGGAAGCGCTGCTGGAGCTGCTGGCGTCGCTGCCATGGCATCCTAATGAGATATGGCCCTTAGTGTGGGTGTCACACAACATGATAGGACCATTTAAAGCTGGGTACAGATTATTTGCAACACAAATGCAATGTAACATTTTTCCATACATTTTAATATGTTCGCGTCCGCGTATTTGTTTTTAGTGTTTTCACGAACACATTGAAATGTATCGAAAATGTTGCAACAATGCGTGTTGTGTTGCAAATAATCTATACCCGCCTTTATAAATTCAAAAGCAACCTGTCTATGCATCTATAATACCGCGTACAGACTGAGGCAATGTAACGTGCAATTCAAGAATTTGCCGTACACATTGTTGTAATGTATCATGTAACATGCAAAGTAAAAGTAACACGTTGTAACAAAGAGTGTCAAAGAGTCTGGACGTCTTGTGCGCACGCTACGTGCGTTACAAGTCGTCGTTACGATCCATCAATTATTGTCGGTTTTGAAAACGAAATTCGAGCGACCAAAGAGACAGCCAGAAAACTGTGCTGTAAACATGCGTTTTTCATTCATTATCCGTGAAAAAAGTTTATTAATACAAAATTATTATATTTAGAATCTGTATTTACTCCGTGTTTAAAATATTGATGTAATTCCCCAGTCCATGTAATCCACCACAAAATAAACTAGCTAAATTACAGATGGCACTCAAATGTGTTTGTTATGGCAGATAGAGATAATAACACATAATATAGCGTTATCTCAATCTCTCATCCCAAACAGATACGTTTGCTCATTCGCCTGTACTTATAAGTTTATAACATACAAAACCTTAATACATAAATGTGACATAATGCATTGAATAACAATTGATGATGAAATGTAGCCCTACAAAATATGAATACAAGGCTTCGTTTTATTTATAGGTATATTTTATGATATTATAATATATAATACATAATTAATATCAAGAATCCTAACCTCTTTAAAATTAAATAACCCGTTTCATGCGTAAACAAGCACATGTGCAGACGTCTACGTTAATAGGTCACCCCTCACGCACACAAATATTTTTTTACAAAGAGGGTTATCAATTAATGGAGGCGTCTGTAACAAAATAAATGTAAACTGATATAAGGCCGGGATTAACCCGTAAGTTTTTCTCATGTAAGTTGTAAGTTTTTAGTTACTTATGGGACTTGTGTGAGAAAAACATACAGGTGCAATCCCGGCCTTAGTTAAATTAATATTACTAACTGGAGTTAATAAAAACAGTAACTCACCATATTTGTGTTAGATTTATTCGGTACTTGACTCGCTTCCGGTTCGGCCACATCTTCATCTATACATTCTGGAACGAAATACAAAAATACTCCTATCATAAAATTGTAAAAAAGCCGTATCTGTACATTGAAGATATTCCAGAACAAAACAATCGGGAAGAGGCACGGGAAAGTAACCATACCCAAAAGATTTTTTGAAATTTCGTCTATTTGTCTGTATGAGCGCGCATCACGCAAAAAGTACTGAACTGATTTTGATATGGTTTACACAGTTCGATTGCTTGGAGTCCAACTTAAAATCTATGTCATGTTTCATCTAATTCCTGTGGGATAAACCAGAGATACAGTTTGAACTTTTGGTAGCACTAGCCTAGTAATTTAAACTGGTCATTTTACTGTAGTCTACGCGGACGGAGTCGCGGGCAAAAGTCTAGTTTAAATATTTATAATATTATCAGAAATCGATGTGGACTAATTCTATTTATTATTTAGCCTTGTCTCTTCCGGATATTATTAATTTATTTTTTGTAGAGTTGATAGTCATAAATAAAAACAAAATCCGAGTCGATAGCAACACTTATCGAACAATGGTTAGAGTCTGGCAAACGAAAGCTGGTCCTGAAAAAGCGCGGCAAATTAAAAAAAAACACATTATGGTATCACTAAGAACAGTAGGAATAAATTGTGTTGATACTTGAAAACAAATAATATGTTAGGGGCGGATTTTTCAATTGTTTGAAAAATAAATGCGGTGGTTGGTTTGACATATTTTCTACACAAAAGATGCCAAACAACCAGATCTATTCCTCAGAAAAAGTTAACTGACGATTGAAAAATCGAACGTAAGTAAAATAAGTACGTAATTATGTTTTAATTGGTTTTAATTTTACGTAGATTCATTTGTTATATAGATTCTACATATTATATAAACCATTTATTACATAATTATGCGAATAAGGTAATATGACAATTCTAAATATTTATTAAGTATAAGTATCAAAACTATATCTGGTAAAATAACACTATAAAGAATGTTGCCATGTAAAAAGTTTCGATTAAATCTCAGGCTCAGCTTTCGTTTGCCAGTATATCTAAGGTCGCAATATTTTAGTCTCCATGACTTTCCGTGTGCACTGCCGTCTGACATTCACGATATTTATAGCAGCGGCACGTTATTATGGCGTTTTTGATGTCTAAGTCCGCTCATAAAGTTTAAGAGGGCTATTAAATTTTGGTGACATGTCTCGCTCGCACAGAACCATATTTTTAAGAATGTTAAATGAAAAGATGCATTTTTGAACAATGTATTCTTATAATGTTTTAGATAATAATATTCATTTAACAGGTAAATAATAAAAAAAACATTTGTACTGTGTGATCTAATCAATTTAGGAGCAGAACTATTATCCTATATAACTGCTCCTAAATTGATTAGATGACACAGTAGAAATGTGACAAAATCTGTTCAGTAGTTTTAGAGTAACAAACATCCATACATACATCCATCCTCACAAACTTTCACATTTATAATATTAGTAGGATATGCATTTAGTAGAAAAGCTGTTATTTTAATATTACAAACACACTTAAATTTTATTTATTTGTATAGATAAGAGTTACTGTATATTATTTGGACTCGTGGCTATCCCGTTTGCTTTGAGTGATATATCTAGGTTTGTTTACTCTGTTTTTAAGTTCAAAGTACGAACTTTGATATAAGGTTAATAGTTTGCAAATTTAAGAATAACTATCTGCGATAAAACTGAAATCAAATCAACCTTTAAACCCTCTGCCGAAGATTGTCTTTATTTAGACTACTAGAAATTAGTGTTGCCGCTCGATATTCGGCTATCGATAGTGTACTGATAGCTGCCTGATAGCAAGAATATCATTTGTACTATGGATAGTATCGATAGTGTTTGGTCCAGCCGTGAGACACAAACTTTTGTTCGTGAAAACGGAAATTAGTGTATAAGTTTTTCATTTTCTATGTATTGTTTTGGGTTCTGTTTTGCTAATTACCTAATTATTCTGACCGCGTCTATTTTGTGCTGTCCAAATAAATATTTTTCTTTCTATCTTTCTTTCTAGTATTGACAGTGCGCATCGTGCCAATATTATTGATGGAGGCAATACTATCGTTACTATCGTTTCGAGTTAATGAACAACAATCTGTTGTACTACGCTCAGTGCGTTAACAAACTTTGTAACCACGTAGTAAGGAGATTAATTACAATAATTAAAACCTTTTAATTAGGTATAATAATGATTGTACGTCCTAGTTATAATTAGGGTTGCCAACTTTTTGAACAAGAAATCAATGAAGTATACAGAATGAACCCTTGTTCATGCTGTATACTTCGTTTACTAGGACGGGAGCCCTCCCGTCCTAGTAAACGAAGTATACAGCATGCACCTTCCGCCCGTTTCCCCAAAACTATATTTAGTATCAGGGACCGAAACCGGTATGACCAATACCTGTATTATTTCCGTTACAACCTTTATTATTTTTAAAGGTAACCTTAATTTTTAAATCGAATACCTACTACCAGTAAAATACCGGTTACCGAAATTAAAATTACCTCTATCTTACACGTGCCGTCGGCATAAGTCAAAGGGTGGGTAGCGCTTGTGTGTGTAAAACCGGTATTGAAATGGTAACCTAAATAGAGGTAACATGTTTATTTATCCTGGTTACCCATATAGCGTTAACCTTAATCTTAAAGGTAACCGAAATTGTTTGATACCGGTACCGTAATTTATAGCGGTTTTCGGTCCCTGTTTAGTATACCCATTTTATTATTGAACAGTACCCCGATCATGAGTTTTTTTGACGTGTAGTATCGTAAACGTAAGCGTATTTTGAATTGAAAATACACGTTTGTTACACTATATTTATATAAATTAAATACTTAATTAATTTCTCTGTATTTTTTAAAATGTGCAAATTGTATAAAATTTTATCAAAATGTTCCAGGATTACCGTATTTTAAATTCAAAATATGCTTACATTAACGAAACTATACGTCAAAAAAACTCATGATAGGGGTACAGTAAACAGTATTTTAGAGCGAAATAAAGTACCTATAATGCTGTTTTTTTTAACAGTCAGGTTATCAACCCTAGTTACAATATAATTATCAAGTTTTATGTTATGACTACTTGGTTCCTTTCAAAAATATCTAGATAAGCCAGTTTGAAACCTAAATAGATACAACGAATTTTTTAAATATTGTTTTTGTAAACAAAATATTTTTCCATTGCTAATCTGGGTTCAAACAAACAACCTAGATTGTTCCACGATGAATGTCTATCAGCGTATGATCCCGTATGCAAGGGTCATATTAAGAAAATAGTGTATAGGCACTATCTTACGTTCGTAACAGTATCAATGTTTGGGTTTGGAATTATATTCTTTTTTATTTACACTAATATTATAAAGCTGAAAAGTTTGTTTGTTTGAAAGCACAAATCTCTGGAACTACTAGTCGGATTCGAAAAAAAAAAAAATTGTATACGATAGCCATATTCATGAGAAATAGTATAGGCTATTTAACATCACGCTATGACCCTTAAGAGCAGAGCAACGGGGGTGAAACCGCGGGGAACAGCTAGTATTAGTATAGATCTGTGAGCCATTTTTCCGTTACAATCCGTGCCAACACAAAGATATACTCACTTTGATTAGGCAACGTCAACCAGAACTGTGACTTCAACGTGTATCTCAAGCCTGGTGGTAGACCCAGGGTCTTGTCTCCGTTGGCGGACGCTGCCAGTATCTTCGCCGCGTCGACCAGCAGGGATGCCTGCCAGGAGGCCGCGTATATCAGCCGCATGGAGGATTGAGCAGCCGTGGAGCAGATCATTGGGTACAGCGACTGGTGGCGGCGAAGATTGTAGAATGATATGCCTGGAATAGAATAGTTGACTACTATTAAATATGTACAAATAAATCATCTCATTTACAAAAATTAAAAGACACAAAAGTTTTTGGATGGGGTATTCTCCGTCTTTGTCACGCGAAACGGACATACAATACATTTTATCGATGATGTGAACACAAACGTACGCAACAGCAGATTTTTTTCTCAACTATTGGGTCTATTCTGAGCTATTATAATAATGTTTTAATGAACAACTAATAACACCGGCCCAGCCTATGTTATAAGACAATGTTGTCCTTATTAAGTATTTACATATTGCCAACAAATAAAAAAAAATCGAAATAAGAAACTTTCCGTTTAAAAATGTTTACTTTAAAACTTACCAATAGCTTAGAAACGTGAAATCACGTATAGGGCACCAGCTCAAGTCATTGCACTAGATTGGTGATAGATTTTACTAATGTACCTACACATGCTTATCTATCAGAGATAATTATTGTTTTCTAAACATTTGTAAGATAAATCGGTCAGTACTTCAGTAGTAATATTAGAGTCATCTTATCTATGTGATAAGTTTTTATGGTGCTATTAAATTATTCATCGTATCGTATACCCTTTGTTATATTTTAACACTGCAATTTAAAAGTCGAAGACCCAATTTATATGTTACTAACTGTGATAGAGACTTCGCGCGAGACTTGGTGTGGCACGTCGGTCATATGTCAAGTAGGTATCCATTTATTTATTTATTTATTCGACCCAAACTTAAATCTATCATTACAGGTAAGCACTTAAACCTAATGCGATAGATAAGTTAAATATTATTAACAGTCTGCTGAAATTAAATAATTACCTACTTATAATATTACAAATGAAAATAAATCTTTAACAACATACAAATTAAAGTTAACCATAAATAATATTTACTATTCTTCTATATAATCCACTAGATAGCAGTAAGAGTAATGTTAAAAATGTATCTCTATTAGGATAAAGAGCCGATAGGACGATTATTGGGATCGGCCATTAGTGGATAGAGATAAGAAAACCAAAATCAGTTCGTTCGAAAGAGAAACGAAACCTTACAAGCCCTGTGCCTAAAAGTGATTGTGTCGAGATTATGTCTTTCTCCAAAAACTCAGCTCTAGATCTAGGGGGGGGGGGCAAGCCGTGGCCCATGCCCCCCGGGCGGCAAATACAAGCTTGGTAGACGAATACACTGAGTAGTGTATTCGTCTACCAAGCGTAGTAATCGCAAAGAGTTGGTAGCAGTAGTTGTGGCGTTCTTTGGGGGAGCCCTATGTCCAGTAGCTTCAGTGGGCGTGTTATGACTGAAATGATGATGATGATAAAAAAAATATAATCAGGCGGGGCCGGCATTTTTTAGTTTTTGCCCCGCCTCGAAATAATTAAAGATCCGGGGCTGCAAAAACTACCCACTTCTGCCACATTTCAGCCAAATCTGTTGAAGATAACGCGCCAACCAAAGCGATGAAATGAATCGACATCTTCATTGTTAAACTCTATAACCACTAAACTACATTTAAAAAAACGTTATTTTTTAATTACCACGGTTTAATTAAGTGTACAAGTTGACTAATTAATTAATTGGGCAGTTATCTCACTTGTATGTCAAGTATGTTGTGGTTGTATGGTCTCTTCGTTATCTCGCTAGATAGCCCTAACCAGGAGATATGAATAGAGGTCATGTGTCATGCAGTAGGCTCGGGTACTTAGCTGGTACAACGGACTAACGCTATACAGGGTGGCAGGTTAAACAGTGGAAATATTTTAAGGGGTCATTCTACTCATCATTATGAACAACTTTTACTATGGGACCAACTCTGAATTCGCGAAAAAAAAAATCAGCTGTTCCATACATTTTGTTGAGTTATGTGAACATAAATGTATGGAACAGCTGATTTTTTTTCGCAATTTCACGGTTGGTCCCATAGTAAAAGTTGTTCATAATGATGAGTACAATGACCCCTTAAAATATTTCCACTGTCTAACCTGCCACCCTGTATAAAGCTAATAAATGCGAGTGTCTGTTTGTCCTATAAGGCCGGCCGCACTTTGGATGCGTTTACGTACGAATTTGACTTGTACGAACACGTAACGTCGGAACTATATGAGCGTGCACGCACAACTAGCTCGCATCTAGTGTGCGAAATGCCACAGTAGGTACTCGGAGGATCGGCATGAATCGTGCGTATTTGTACTAGTTGAAATCGTACGAAAACGCATCCAAAGTGGGGTCGGCCTAAATCTGGATAATTTGATCACTTGAATAAATAAAAAAAACAGGACAAGTGCGAGTAGATCTCGCGCCTTGAGGGTTCCGTATAAACTTAATTATGTATGTATGTAGATACAGGTGTTTGGTGCATCGTTAGCCTAAGTTACCTACTCTTTATAACATCAGCTATCTGCCAGTCAAAGTCCCATCAAAATCTTTTTAGCCGTTTCGGAGGTAAGCCGAGACAAACAGACAGACAAAAACATTTAAAAATTGCATTTTTGTTATAAGTACCGTACTTATACATGTATACTTTCATATTATTCAAAATTATTTAAAAAAGTTTGTTGCATGGCCAAATCGCATTACTTAAGTTCAAAGATAAAATCTAGTAATAATATAATTAAAACGACTTGGAATATTATTAACAGTGAAACGGGTAGGTCTAGTAATCGAGATAGTGAATATAGCCTTAATATTGATGACAATGTAATTAAATCGGATTTACAAGTAGCCACAGCTTTCGAAAATTTCTTTTCAAAGGTTCCAGTTGTAACTACTAAATCTTTGAACTCATCACCTGCTGTTGCAGAGACTTTGCTTAAAGAAAATGTTAAAAATTGCGATTCGGAGTTTCATTTTCAACATGTTAGCTGTAGAGACATAATCAAAACTTTTCACACTTTAAATGTAAAAAAAACAGCAGATCTGTGGGGTAATTCGGTAGACGTTGCTAAGTCTATTATTGACATTGTAGCACCTACTCTAGCCTCTATTTTTAATAGTTGTATTGATTGTGGTAAGTTTCCTGATCTAATGAAAAGTAGTAAAATAATACCTCTATTTAAATCGGGTAGCACATCAGACCCTACAAATTATAGACCAATTTCAGTGCTGCCTACATTTAGTAAAATTTTCGAAAAACTTATTTTAGAGCAGATGCAAAAATTCTTTAATAAAAACAAATTATTACATAACAAACAGTTTGGCTTTACGAGGGGTCGTTCAACAACTGACGCCGGTGTTGAACTTTTAGGACATATTTTTGATTCGTGGGAGAATTCACACGATGCTTTGGGTATTTTTTGTGACTTGTCTAAGGCATTCGATTGTGTTCTTCATGAAACATTAATCAGGAAACTGTACTACTATGGCATAAGGAACTCATCTTTGGATCTTCTTACTTCATACTTAAGTGATAGGATTCAGAAGGTGGATGTTAATGGTAAAAGATCACCCGGGTCTGTAGTAACAATGGGAGTACCACAGGGCTCAATTCTTGGCCCTTTTTTGTTTCTTATTTATATAAATGACTTACCCTTCCTTATAAGGGACAATCATGAGATAGTACTGTTTGCAGATGACACTTCACTTTTGTTTAAACTTAAACGTCAGCAGCTGGTTACTGACGATGTAAATAGCGCTATCTCAAAAATAGTGCACTGGTTCAATGTTAATAACTTACTTTTGAATGAAAAGAAAACTAAATGTATTAAGTTTACGACACCTAACGTTAGACAGGTGAAAACTAGTGTACTAGTGAAGGGTGAGGAGCTGAATCTTGTGGATACCACAGTGTTCTTAGGTATAACATTGGATGCTAAGCTTCAGTGGGGACCACACATAGATAAGTTGTCGAAAAAGCTTAGCTCTGCAGCATACGCCGTTAAAAAAAATTCGCGATTTAACTGATCTTGAGACTGCCCGTTTAGTATACTTCAGTTATTTTCATAGTGTCATGTCGTACGGTATTCTGTTGTGGGGACATGCCGCCGACATACAGACTGTTTTTGTTTTGCAGAAAAGAGCTATTCGATCAATTTATAAGTAAAGTCCCAGACATTCACTCAGAGAGAAATTTAAAGATATTAATATAATGACTGTTCCATCTCAGTACATTTATGAAAATCTATTGTATGCACATAAAAATATTAATCTCTTCACTAAATATAGTGATATTCATAATATTAATACTAGAAACAAACATAGACTTGTTGTTCCTGCCACGAGGCTCCAGAAAATAAGTGGCACATTTAAATGCCAAAGTATACGCTTTTACAATAAAATCCCTAGCCATATTAAAAAATTAAGCCTTAATAAATTCAAATCATTAATAAAGCGAAAACTTTGTCATAAAGCTTTTTATAGTGTTAAAGATTATATGGAGGACAAAAAGGCTTGGGATTGAGCTGTTCCAATACATACATGGGCCAATACTACTATTGACATAACCACTAAATTATTGCTCTTTTATTTGATTTTATAATTTTTTCTATATACACTTTGACATTGAATGTTTCCTTTTGAAACAATTTATATACAAAATGACATTGAATGTGATAATAATGATAATATATTGATTATAATTATTGTAAATGTGAGTACTATGTGGGTTATTATGTTACTGTTATTAGATCTCAAGCTCAGTCTGACAGTTTGAGTACTTTAGGGGGCCTACCCAAATGTCCTCTCTGATGGTAATGTTCGTCGGGTCGTTGAGCTCCCTAAGTCTGGGTTGAGCTACCACGATACCCGGCACATGCGTGCACAGTCAGGTCAGGTCCACTCAAATCTGTATGGCTCTTTCCTCTAAAGGCCATTTCAGACTAACCTGCATGGTTCTTACACAATTTATCTTAATTGTCTGGACTTTAAAAGAGACATCAACCTTTGAGTTTGTTTCGGTGTTTCTTCTCAAAGGTAGTCATATAGGAAACACCGAACTCATCTAGCTTAAAAAAATGTTTTGACGTGTAAAAGTGTTATTTTTAACCTATTTACAAAATAAATATCATTTATCATTTATCATTTATGCATTTAGTAAAAACCTGTTATTTTGAAATTACAAACAGACACTTCAATTTTATTTAGTTGTATAGATATACATAAATGTAGATTAGATTACCTACTAAGACTTGACCTACATATCACATAGGCCATAGTACGATTAGTATCGCTATCAGCTACAAATCTATACTAGTCACCAGTGGCGAAGGGTCCCTACAATACGATTCCTACCGGCTTCCCTTTGATAAATAGCACAGGCAGTATTGCCTACTTTTATTAATTAGCTTGTCGTGGCCAGGTAAGCATTTGTAGCTCCGGCTTACCTCTTACAAAAATCGACCCTTCGCCACTGCTAGTCACATTCAGTGACGCAAATCAATTTGACTGATTACAGTCAAATGGATTTGCGTCATATATCTATAGTCTGTACCTACTATATCAGAGCCCCAAGTCTGCTAATGCAATTGTTATAATCGTGTCAGAATAGTGTCTCAATGGCATCGTTTTGACCAATGACGAAAGAGTTAGTCTTGCTCTAAGCCAATGACCACTTAGGTTTTGATAGTAATAGTGTCATTATGACACCATTCATACACTATTCAAATAGCAGAATTGGGGCCCAGATCGTAAAAGTCTACTGTCGTGTACGACTTCCATATATTGCAAAACATATTAGTCAAAGGGGAATTCATGATTTCGGATTTTTTTATCCCATTAACGTGGCACAAAGAGAGCAGCGGTGGCCCAGTGTAGGCCCAGATTGTAGGTTCAAACTTCGGCAGGCGCACACTGTACAATTTCTTTCATCACCACTGCTCTAAAAACGGTGAAGGAAAAAGGCTAACTTCGGCTTTGTAGAGCGTCGTATCCGTCACGCATACATAAGGGACGTTTTGTCGCTGACTTGTTTATTAGATACTAGCAAACCCGGCGAACTCCGTTTCGCCACCAGATGGCTTCGTTTTTTTTTGTTGTTTTCCCGCTTTTCTGTTGAAATTTTCCTGAATTTTCTTTGCTATAAACCTCACGGAGCCCGAGACCTTTCCAACGAATGCAAAACCGTGGAAATCGGTTCGTCCGTTCTGGACTTATATCGTCAGGAAGGAAAACCCGACTTATTTTTATATAGTAGATTAGGGCTGTTAGTGCTTCGTACGACAGAGATGACGCTCCATAAAGCCGAAGCTAGCCGATCTCTTTCTAAAGCTCGTAAGCAACTTACCTTGCGATTTCCTATTAAGATAAAACTCGAGTGTGCCCTGCCATAGGTCCACCTTCACGCCGATGATGCTGCCCTTACAGAATCCCATGTTGTCTCTGCTGACTGCGGCGTTGTGTCGCACGGCGCCGGTGTACGACAGCCCGTAGGACTCCGCGTCCCGGCCCAGGAATGAGGTGAACGTGAACAAGGAATCCGCCATGTCCACTTTATTGGTGCCAAGCCCTACCATCTGAAAGGAAAGGTTAGGTGATATTATATTTTTTTATTCAATGATAAGCTTGCGTTTGACCGCCATCTCGCCTGATGTTAAATCGTATGGTACCCTCAAAAAGATAAATTCCGTCGCCGTTGTGGTCCTACTACTCTTAAACTAACATAAAAATCTAGAAAAAATATATAATAAACATTGATACGTTACCTTTATTTCGAACTAATAAAAATATTGTAGCTTAAAAATTACTCTATGAAAATAATTATTGAAATGAGGTCGTTTTTAGAACTAAATTCGCTACTGCTCCTAAAGGTGATAATTTTTCGGTTTTTGCTGGAGAATATAGGCAATCCATTTATCTTGAATCGGAACTTGTCTCATTTCAAAATACGTTTTGTAGTATAAGCAGGAAATAATCATGCTAATTTTCGCATGCGTCTTTGCGTCTCCGCGCAGATCAGCCACTATAGAAAAGGTCTTTAGCGTTACCACGCGCCTTAAGCGATGATGCGGTCTACGATGGAGCACGCTTGACTAGAAGAAACCGATTCACTCGCGACTTGAAGACACACAGATTGTAACTGGCGGGAAACACCCACTCGGGCAGCGCATTCCACTGTTTGGCGGTTTTCACAATGAAATGTTGGCAATTAGCTGAGGATCTGAGGCAAGGTTTTAATTCGAAAAGTGTACCTACGTAAATAGCAGGGACGTAATGGGTGGTTTTGTCGGAACCGGAATTGGAATCGGAGTCGGAGGTGGTGGCAGAAAAGAGATGTGTTAAATAGTACCAACATTATTAATTTAGTCAGCTCTTTAATTTCAATTATTTTAAAAATTATTGCAATTTTTATGAAACTTTATGAGCCGACAAACCTCAAACCGGCCATCGTAGCTTGCCGCTGGTTTAGATAAATTCACAATAGTGCTGATTCTGTTGAACAACGCACTAAACTAATTTTAATCACACTATATCTCTTTCTTACAAATATCATTGAAAAAGGACAGAAAATATTTAGAGCTGTCAAATTAGTCTACGCCCTTGTCATTTACGGAAAAATAGTCGTGACCTTTTACGATTACGACTAAATTGACATTAAAACTATTCAAGTGGACTAATTTGACAGGATTAAATATCTGCTATCCCTCTCTCATGCTTTTTATTAGAAAGAGACATAATAAGACTAAATTAGTTTAGTTCGTAAACAACAGAATCGGCACCAATTTGTATTTTTATTCTTCGATTGGCATACATCCGATACATAGATATTTATTCATAGCGATTTATTTACATAAGAAGCGAAACAAAAGGTCAAGTACACTACTCAAGTGTTCTATTTTAAATAATTCTAGAAAAACACTTTACTAGAACACACTCGCTTCAACATGTTGATATTGACATTGTGGCGTTTTGCCAACGTGGAAAGTGCTCACATAACAACATCCGTAGATTTGTTGTATTGATTGGATTTCGGGAATATCGAGATTCTTCGGGAATAATATTTTTTAGGGTTCCGTAGTAAAACTAGAAACTCTTATAGTTTCGTCATGTTCGTCTGTCACACCCTCGTAAAATCTACCTACAGTTCATAACCAATTTGTGTGAAACTTTGCAGATAGATGTCTTCTGTGAACCGCCAAAAAGGCCTGTAGTGAAATTACGAATAAGAAAATTATTAGAGACATACATGAAGGAGTGCAGTGATAGCCTAGTGGATTAACCATGTGCCTCCCACGGCAAATGGTTCGAGTTCGATCCCGAGGCACGCACCGCTGACTTTTCGAAGTCATGTGCGTATTAGAAATTAATTATCACTTGCTTTAACGGTGAAGGAAAACATAGTGAGGAAACCGGCATGTCCTAGAACCAAAAAATTGGAAGACATGTGACGTCCACCAACCCGCACTGGGCCCGCGTGGTGGACTACGGCCCACTCCCTCTCACAGAGAGGAGGCCTGTGTCCCAGCAGTGGGAACATTATAGGCCGATTATGTATGTTATGTATACATGAAGGGGGATATTTTACTAAATGAGACTTTAGTAAAATCTGCTCAATATTATAAATAACATGATTAAAGGCTAAATAAAGATAATTCAGTTAAATTCATGCGTGAAAAGATAACAGCCAGACAGACAGCGAGCCAAACATTAGATAAGATAATTTTTATGAAAGAATACAAGACTTTATTACTAAAAGATATAATACATATTTATAATCTTACATACAGGTTTATATTGAAATAAACTGAGTTAGTTTTCTTATTGTACCTACATCGATACCTTTAGGTCCAAAGGGCGTAACCAGCATTTTTGGGTCACTAGAAGTATGCAGTAGCCCCATCTATAATCAAGATATGATATATCTACTATGATGTAATAGCATAGCATAGGCATAGGTGGCGCTATAGGATATTTCGGAACCCTCAGGGCACGAGTCGTACTCATACTTGTCCGGTTTTTTTTTACTAGAACTATGAAGCAAACAGTTTGTACTTACAATGTCAGTCCCGTAAGGCTCCGTCAGCATCTTGACCTCCCAATAGTAATGGTAGTCATTAACCAAGGGGGTGTTGCCCTTGACTGCGGCGGTTCCGGAGCTGTAGAGCGGATGGAAGGTCACCTGCTTCTGGTCCGGGCACATCATGACCCAGCTGGTGCCTGCGATCTGTGGCATCTCCCATCGCCATTCACTTACTGAAAGATATGAATCATTTAATTTTTGGGATACTGGATGTCATTTTAGTCCATCTTGATACGAAAAGTGGTCATTGTACTCATCGTTAAGAACTTTTGGGACCCCTGAAATCGCGAAAAAACAATCAGCTGCTCCATACATTTTGTTGTGCTACGTGAACATAAATGTATGGAACAACTGATTTTTTTTCGGGATTTCAGGGTTGGTCCCAGAGTAAAAGTTGTTCATAATGATGAGTACATATAATGACCCCTTTTCGTATCAATACAGTCTAAAATTACACTGCGTATATTTTATGAACACTGACTTAAGGTTTAAATTACAATGATAGTCTGGAACGTAGCCTATGCCCAGCTCTGTGTTTGGAACTGGCTATGTGCCTCATAGAGATTTGGCTAGATTCCCAACTAAAGCAGGTGACTTTCCAGAAGATTGAAAATGCTATCATTTCTCCTCTAAAGTCAAGACTCATTAGACTACTATGGTCTATTTTTACATTTTCCGTTTCTTCTTCAAATAATTACAATAAACAATTTCCATAAAAAGAATAAATTATTTCAAGGTATCAACTGTTATTATTATGATAAACTTTTACAAAGGTTGACTATAAGTTTGTTACAATGTTATTGAGTACCTATCATTAATTAATTTTTATAATAAAAATGACATCTATTATTATAAAATTTCTAAAACAGATAGGTACACTATTTTTTGCATTATTTACCTGATAAAATTATAAACACTGACTGACAGACAACGCACAGCTTAAATCAGTGGGTCCAGGACCCTAGAAGCATGAAATTTTGCACAGGAGTACCTCATAGTAGTAGTAGTACCTTAATGTAGGCACTAAGAAAGTATTTTTGAAAATTAATTACTCGCACACAGCTAGTTTCTTAATAAAAATCTTGTTAAACATAGTAAGTTGGAGTTTCTCAGTCCTTCTCAGGTCTTATTATTTGATTTATTTCGGTGGCACATTTTTATTTTATTTAACTAAGACATTTTAAAGTAAATAATAGTAAATATCTGTACCCTCTGCTACCAATACTCTCTAAGTTAAATCTAGATTCGATATTTCCTGTTAAAATGTCCTAATTAACAAATATACAGGGTAAAATTAAAACCAGTGCGGATATTTTAGGAGGTGAAAGTACTCAAGAATATGATCAACTTTTATTATGGGACCGACACTGAAATATGAAAAAAAAATCTGCTGTTCCCTACAAAATTGCACTACAACACGATCAAAATGTATGGAACAGCTGTTTTTTTTTTTTTTCATATTTCAGTGTCGGTCCCATAATAAAAGTTGATCATATTCATGAGTACTTTCACCTCCTAAAATATCCGCACTGGTTATTATTTTATCCTGTATGCTACCAAAATCAACCAAATGAGACTCCTGAGAATGACCCTTCTGTTAATATAACAGAGAATGTGGAATACTTCTGTATAGAAGTCGTAAGGTGAACCACCCCATATTTGAATGCAACAATGTTGGTTCTAGCAATGCATCAGTAAGCTGTCTCGTAATTTATTTTGCAGAATGACTGATACTGACAGTTGACTGAACTGAGATTAGATTTTGAATTGAATAAAAATGGTATTCTGCTTATCAGTTTTGTTGTATATTTAAAGCATTTATTGATAGAGATGGGTAACTAGCCGAAATTCCAATAGCTCAGCTAGCCGGCTATTTGTGGTGAAATAGCCAGCTAGCTAGCCAGCTATTCAGCTATTTGGCTATTGGTTAGATGACTCACTAGCCGGCTGGCAGTTGATAGCGCTAGCGGCAATAGCTAGGTAGCCGTCTTGATTATCGTTCAACTGCCCCGCGAATCAGTTTGATTCAAGTTCGATCCTCGCCGCGGTAACAAATTTATTGATATTTTTTGATGTTAGGATTTCGTTTTTTATTACTTTTTAAACTTTTTTATTATTTTTTAGACTTAAAATTTAATAAATTTCCGTGATTATTAAATTTATTATAATAAATAGAAAAAACTGTTGAAAATCTATCTACAGCGCCATCTCTATTCATCGCTATGAATTAAGAAGCATTTTGTTAAGTCAGTTCACACTTTTGTTACACAAATAAATTATAGATGGCGCGCTACGGTAGTTGATGAAATCGATTTATTTCTATCGACGCTATCGTCGAACAATTTTGAACCTAATATTTTACAAAATTAGGCTTAAAATCGTAAATCGCGCGCGCCGCCGCTCGTACGTCACGTTGGCTAGTTGTCATTTGTCATAGCTAATATAGCTAGGTATATGAATCACCCACTCAGCTAGTCAGCTACGGCGGCTAGCCGGCTAGCCGGCTAGCGGCGGCTACCGGATAGCTGGCTAGCTGTAAACTGGCGTCGGTTGCGCTGTACCGTACCGTTTTTTATTACTTTTTATACTTTTTTATTATTTTTTAGACTTAAAATTAAATGAATTTCCGTGATTATAAATTTATTATAATAAATAGTAAAAAACTGTTGAAAATATATCTACAGCGCCATCTCTATTCATTGCTATGAATTAAGAAGCATTTTGTTAAGTCAGTTCACACTTTTGTTATACAAATAAATTATAGATGGCGCGCTACGTTAGTTGATGAAATCGATTTATTTCTATCGACGCTATCGTCGTACAATTTTGAACCTAATGTTTTACAAAATTAGGCTTAAAATCGTAAATCGCGCGCGCCGCCGCTCGTACGTTGGCTAGTTGTCATAGCTAATATAGCTAGGTATATGAATCACTCACTCAGCTAGTCAGCTACGGCACATGAGCTACGGCGGCTAGCCGGCTAGCCGGCTAGCGGCGGCTACCGGATAGCTGGCTAGCTGTAAACTGGCGTCGGTTGCGCGGTACGGTACAGCGCAAGCGCGATAGCTGACTAGCCGACTAGCCAGCTATTGTGCTGATGAATATCATAGCTGTGGCTATCTCTTGGATAGCCGGTATTCAGCTAGTTATTAAAATAGCTACCCAACTCTATTTATTGATATACTTACATATGTTTTTGTTATTTATGTGCTAGTTCAGCTTTGGTTTTGATCAACTTTTGCTTAATTTTCGATTTTGATTGCGATTGTCAATGTTTATTAGAAGAATAATATTTTTACTTTTGATGCCACTGAGACTTGATTAAAACAAGATTATGATATCAACACACCAACATGATTATGATATCAACACACCCTTATGATATCAACACACAAGCACTGCAAAATATACACACTTTCACCCTTACCACAAAAAAGATAGACACGCATTAAACGCGAATGCTACCAAAAATAATACACTTGTTTTAGACAAGTTAGTGCGAAAACAAGTGCGTATTATTTTTGGTAGCATTCGCGTTTAACACGTGTCTATCTTTTTTGTGGTACGGCCGTTTATGTCTATCTAAATCAGAAAGTACTCTATATTAATGTGTTGATGTAATGTTATACAAATATTGCTTCGTTTACTGTATTGATCTTTAACTTTGATAGCCTTTACAACTTTTTACATATGCATAGCAACACAACAAGGCTTGTTAACTCAAGAAATGCAGTCTGTGCAGTCTTCACCAGAGCTTTATGAGCCTTAATTGTTAAGATACTTGCTGCAGCTAATTACTGATTCCCATGTTACTTCAATGAGTTGTTGGGTTGGAAACCCCAGTAGTTTGGTTGTGGAGGTGGATGGCATTCCATGTAAAATATAGATATTCGGCTGCATCTGGTTAGACTGGAACTTGACCTAACCAAGTTTGGAAAAGGCTAGGCAGATATGTAAATTTAACAAGACAGACAGATATGTAACTCGAAAGAACATGGAAAAAGAAAACAAGTTTTTAGAGACTGAATATGGAATTTATGTAATATGGGCTACTCACTGTCAGCGTATTCTCCACAGACACAGCCACTAGGGGGCTCATATGTTGTAGGCCTGCTCTCATTCCAACACTGGCAATAGGGCTTCGCTGACCGCTGACGATCGTCACTACTCCTAAGTCTCGATGTTAGCATGTTGTCCTCATAAAAATCACGACACTGTCAAATCAAAACTTGTAAATTCACACGTAAAATATCACAAAGTCAAACTTAAACTTTCAAAATCTCAAAAATCGTCAATCAGGAATTACAAATTACCTACAATGAATGAAAATAAAAACGCCACCGTTTTTATGCGTCGATCAGTTGATTTGAGTATTTTGACTATTTTTGTTTGACAGCTTCATTCAGAGTTCAACACAGTTCAACAGATTGTAAAAGGTGGAAGTGGAAGGGGTATATACTTTGAACGTTCAGAAATACATCTCAGGTCATTTCAGGTAAAGAGAATTTTAATTTTTAATTATATTATTTTATAAATTACATACTAACAAACAATAAATAGGTGGAAAAAGATTTAAAAAATGATAACTATGTGATTTATGGCATTTTCAGGAGATTTAATTATAATTTAATTTTAGCTATCAACCATTTTAATTTCACTTGCTCTATTTCTGAACGAACACAAATGTGTAGAAGTTTCCGGAAATTACTATGCAATTGAGAGGGAAATTTAACTTACTTTATTTTTGTATATCGACACAAATGTATTTAATAAATTTGGTATATGAAAAATACTAATTAATATCTTTAGAAATATGTACAGAATAGAGTAAATCCCTCAAATTTGTCTAAAATATGTACACTTAGTTTAGCTTAAACTACATGTTTTTGAGCCATTCCGCTTTTTCACATATATAAAACTTAATTATGTTTTTTTATTGTTAATAATAATTTGAATTTTGTTAGTAGCTTTGTGTTTCGACAATTAATAAAGTAATTGAGTAAATTAATATCTATTGATTGCAAAACCATGGTGAAGTTGGCAGTTCCGATTGTTTTGCCTAGCGCGCGCACCCCTGACCCCGCCCACAAATGGATGGCTGTCAAGTGCAAAAGTGAATTGATGATTTATTTTATTATAATTTAAGAATAAAACACCGTAGATTTATGTCCTAGTGTATTAGCCATGTATTTATATAGTGTATATATTTTTTAATAAGTGAGAAGGTTTTATATTGCCATGTCCGTGTGAATATACAGTGAAAAAAGTCATGAAAGGATGTATTACTAGATAAATATTTGATAATTAATTCCCAGCTGGTCTTAGCCTGTGATTTCATTTGTCAGTGTGGATAACGTAAATAAAAAGGTAAAGTATTTTTCTAAGATTTTACTTTTCTATTTAATTCCTCTACTTTGCTTTACAGAGGGTTTCAATTTACACAAATATTTTCGTTTGAAAAGTAGGCGTTGAAACATGAAAGAAATGTTATTTTTTAAAGGTGCTGGCTCATAAATTTAGTCTAATCACATATGGCAGATTAAATAATAGAAGTAATCCAATAATCGGGTCGTGAGAACTCTAAATTCGCGATAGGTGTGACACAGTGACAGATTTAAGAAATTAGGTCACTATTAGGTCAGACCATTGTCTGCAAGCACCAGCACCAATTACCTTATTAACCGATTGTAACTCACAGCTGATTATTAAGATCATTATTTGCTCTGTTATCAGTGACATTAATTCAAGTTAGTACATATTTACAATATTTTTTGTGAAAGAAAACATTAATTATGATTTCACAGTTAATTGTTAAATTAATTAACAACAATGCTTAAAATAAATTTATGCTAGTTTATCAGTAATCTATTTGTTTCGGGAATGGGACTACAGAGTGCCATACCTTTCAAAGGCTTGCGTTTGGCCTAATCTATTACTATTGTGTGTGATAGACTACTCAGATTTAGTCTTGCTGAATTATTTAAGTCCTTGCCCTGGAAAAACTCAGAGCGGATGGTCTGAGTTCTATGTCATTTGTTAACATTTTCACTGACACTTAACAAGAAATAATAAGTTTTATTTTAATTCCATCTATTGCCACGGAATGTATTAACAGACATCTTGTATCTTATCATTTTAGTAAATGTTTTTTTATTGAATTCACTGTGACTTGAGAAAGTGATGCAGTTCGACCCTAGATGAAAGGTGCTATTTTACTGTTTCGATTAACATGTCTATTTTTGTTGGTATGATTTCAGTCTGCAATAGATCTTTTTTGCAAAATATTATTAGGCCCTAAAACAATACCCTGTGGCACTCCATGGTCAGAAACACGTAAAAATTGCAGCAAGTCCTCTTTATACTATGGCTACTTCTACTCCTGGACATATTATATTTTTAAAATCAACCTACAATACACAACATTCTATTTTTATATTAGGAATTTAAGATATCCACTTGACCCGTAAAATATCTTAAAATTTACCTTGACTGTAGATTTTTTGCATTTTGATCCTTAATGCATAAAAGGGTATGTGTGCAAAAGCTCTCCCATTATGCCACTTTTGCTCAGTGTTTGCTGGTCTCTGTAACATATCACAGTAAATTCTACTTGCAGCACCACCATACAATGGTCCAATGTGCCGTACACTGAAGGCACTGTACGGCCACTGATACTCCTTCATAAGCTAGCACAGAGGCATTCCGATGCATTTTTGGATAGATAAACGCAGCCAGTGTGCCTACACCGGCCGCCATCGTGTTCCATCGTCACTCTCTGCTGGTTTGTAGAATACTTATTAATTTTTGTCATGTATGCTGAGAGTGAGAGTGAGAGATGGGATCTGCATGCATACTCAGATTATGAGAGAGTAGGTGTCATACTTTCTAGCAGTGGTGACATGATATCAGACGGACTTCAGTCATATATGTAAAAAGCAATACGAAATTGACCTTTTCGATCAACATCATGCAAATACAGGATGTCTTTTATATTTAGTTGGTTTGATTCCCAGATGAGGCAAGCAACTTTTCAAAAATCTTTGAATGCAATACCTATTACTTATTTTTTAAAATAAAATGAAGTCTCCATGAAACAAAACATCCTATAGATCTACAATATTATCCTTTAAAGTCCTTTTTTGTTATTTAATGTACAATTTCGTAGGTACTTTTTTTTATATTAGACTGAATACCGTAGGGCACGCCGCAATAGCGGCGGTAAGACCCCTCTTTGAGGAGTGGCTAGGGAGACGTCACGGCGTCCTCGCCTACCGCCTGACGCAGGTCCTCACCGGACACGGAAGTTTCGGGAGGTACCTGCACATCATCGGGCGGGAGGAAACGCCCGGGTGTCATCACTGCGTTGATCGCCCTGAGGACACGGTGGAGCACACGGTGGGGGCCTGCCCTGCATGGGCGGAGCACCGCCGTGTCCTCGTAGAGGCGATCGGCAGCGGCGGCGACCTCTCGCGCCCGGCCCTGGTTCAAGCCATGGTCCGGGGCGAGGGGGAGTGGGAGGCAGTCGCCTCCTTCTGCGAAGCAGTCATGCTAGTGAAGGAGGCGGCGGGACGGGAGAGGGAGAGATTCTCCCGTCCAAGCCGCCGCGGTAGACGCTCCGGGCGTCGGGAGCCGCGTGACGACTCCCGGCCACCGTAGGCGCGGGCCTGCGGGCGGTGAGTAATGGGTAGCTCACCGTCCGATCAGGACCAGGCCCGTGCCGAACGGCGCGTACGTGTTCCACGCGCGCCTCAAAGAGATGTCAGCATCAGAGAGGGGGCCCTCTAGGGCCCAAGCCTGCCGGGAAAGCGGGATTGTCCGGAAGGGATACCGCTGACCCGGACAAAAGGGCTAACGAAGGAACATGGGTGGGTTTTAGTCAGTAAGAATCTGACACTCCCTTCCGCTCCGCCCAGAGCGGGAGGGGTCATTTGATGATTTCCCATCCTCAAAAAAAAAAAAAAAAAGACTGAATACCGTATGATGTCATCTCACTGCTAGAAAGTGTGACAAGAGTTGATCTTGAAATTTCGAACGATTCATTTCTTGGAACGGTGTCATCACAGTGACGACAAGATGGTAAGCTTCACTTGTGATATTAAGTATCCACGTGTCTGTGGCCAGGGCGAGCGCGGGGTCGCGTGTGCGCGAGCGGGGGCGGGGGCCGCAAGGGCATGGCGGCGCCCGTGCACCGCTTCGTCGCCGTCGACTGCCCGCCGCGCCGCCCGCACCGCTCGCACCGCCATGCCGGGTATGTCAGCCGTGTACTAGTATGCAGCATGTTGATGTGGTTCGTATAAGCTACTTTGTTGGTCAAGCTCCTGAAGGCAGTGACAGTGATCTCAGCATCTGTCTTGCGTCTGTCTTAATGTACAGTAGGCGGCAGTAAATCAGTAAATATAAGTAACACATCGAGCAAGATAAATCAGCTGGCTTCGGCTTTATACAGGGTAAAATTAAAACCAGTGCGGATATTTTAGGAGGTGAAAGTACTCAAGAATATGATCAACTTTTATTATGGGACCCACACTAGAATATGAAAAAAAAATCTGCTGTTCCATACATTTTGATCGTGTTGTAGTGAATTTTTGTAGGGAACAGGTGATTTTTTTTTCATATTTCAGTGTCGGTCCCATAATAAAAGTTGATCATATTCATGAGTACTTTCACCTCCTAAAATATCCGCACTGGTTTTAATTTTACCCTGTAGAGCGTCATCTCTATCGCAAAAAGCACTAACACTTCGGTACTAATAAACAAATCAGCGACACAATGTCACATAGGTATGAGGGTATGAGTGACGCATATGACGGTCTACAAAGCTGAAGCTAGCCGATTGTCTCTTTCTCAAACTCGATGTGTAATATTTACTGCCGCGTACTAATTGTGTACATCAGACTACGTGGCCCACGTTGGGCGCCATTACCGTGCAATGGCACCCAACGTGGGACTATGGGACATAATGTTAATCTCAACTTAAGGCTACTACAGGAGCTAAACGCAAGTTATAATGCCTTAAAGAAAGAAAGATAAGATATATTTAAGTAAGACGGCTTCTGCTATGGTCCAGAAATTGAACGGCAACATACCTTTAGGCCTCCGCCAATGCCGACGGTACACGCAGCGCGGCGACAAAACGATGAGCCCAGCTTATACGTGGAGATACCAATGGAGCCTCCGCAGCCGACCATTGCGAGCCTCGCGGCCGCCCGCTCCGTGACCCCCGACACGTTGCTGCGCACCGCAGCCCTAGGGCTTCACCACTCGCCCATGATGGCGCCGCATCTTAAATTCGGCATGCTGGTCTCGTTCGCGCTGGCTACTGTGTTCTTAGCCGGCGCTAAGTACTACTTTGACCGGCAGGTGAGCGTGAGTCTATTTTTGATGTTACTTTTATAATAAGGTAGATTAGTAGAATTATAGAATAGTGTAGAGCAGCATGCGTAGCATGAGCACCGGATTTTGTTGACGGAAGAAAAGACAAAATTACAAAATACTATTTTAATTTTTAAAACGGTAATGTATGAAATAGTATAAATACCTACGTACTTGAAAATATGAATCAATTTATTAAAAATCAATACATTCCTTTAGTTTGCCAGAAGTTGATCCTATTAACAACACTGTCGGATGGAGGAAAATTGATTTTTCAAAAATGTAATGATGCAGTTTTATTTTTTATCAAAATCGGCCTCGAAACTACTTTTGTTTTTCGCTATTATATGAGGCTGTGAGAGCCAGAGTTGCCTATCATTTCTAGACACAATTGATTTCAATTGTGTCTGAAAATAATAGGCCACTCTGGCTCTCACCGCCTCATATATTATATAGTTTCGGATTTGGCCATCCACGCCCACTTGAAAAATTCACCCTATATAAATAGCCAGTATTCCAGTAAGGTGGTTATTCACGCAAACTCTTGTAAACTGCCTCTTTGACCGTCGCGTAGATTTAATCTCGGATAGATTTCAAAAACTGCGCACGTTTTCAGTCTTTTCCTGTTCCATTGCGGGTGGTTTTTCATACCTCACTTTTTGCGTTCATATAGTTTTTCTTTCTTTCTCAGGAGTAGTCATGAGCTTGTAAGCTTGCAGTTGCTGTATGGTCCACCGTCCATAGTTTCAACTTATGACCTCCTTATGGATGAGCCAATATTTTTAATTTACATAATTATAGCCGTCCAATCCGGCAATCGGAAGAAGCCTGAAGTTAAAATATTACCTTTGCCACCAAAACTGCGAGAGTATTTTGTAAACTAGTTTCGATGCATAACTTATTGTCATAGTCTGTATTAGTCCGCACCAACGCTCATAAGAGGCGTATTCAAGGAGGTAAAAAAAAAACATCAATTTATTATTGATGCGGGCAGGACACGGTAGCTGTGGTCGGAGCGACGCCACGGCGCGGTACGGCAGAGCTCGCGGTTCCAAATCCCGCCCGTGTCAGTTTTAAAATCTCTTACATAATTTGTATTTTTTGTCCTCCTGACTCGATTATCTGACTTACTGGCTTAGCCAAAGCTGGCCAGAAGCACTGTCACGTATGTACCTGTGTGCCCGTACGGCAGGTGATCCGCGAGCGCGGCGGCGCGGGCGGGGGCGGCGAGGCGAGCGTGGTGTGCGCGGCCGTGGCGTGCGTGTGCGGCGTGGGCTGCGCGCTGTCGCTGTGCCGCGCGCGCCCGCCGCCGCCGCTGCCGCCCGACCGCGTGTCCTCCACCGCGCAGCGCGACCGCCAGGTGAGTGTGTGTGCACGTGAGCGTGTGTGCGCGGCCGTGGCGTGCGTGTGCGGCGTGGGCTGCGCGCTGTCGCTGTGCCGCGCGCGCCCGCCGCCGCCGCTGCCGCCCGACCGCGTGTCCTCCACCGCGCAGCGCGACCGCCAGGTGAGTGTGTGTGCACGTGAGCGTGTGTGCGCGGCCGTGGCGTGCGTGTGCGGCGTGGGCTGCGCGCTGTCGCTGTGCCGCGCGCGCCCGCCGCCGCCGCTGCCGCCCGACCGCGTGTCCTCCACCGCGCAGCGCGACCGCCAGGTGAGTGTGTGTGCACGTGAGCGTGTGTGCGCGGCCGTGGCGTGCGTGTGCGGCGTGGGCTGCGCGCTGTCGCTGTGCCGCGCGCGCCCGCCGCCGCCGCTGCCGCCCGACCGCGTGTCCTCCACCGCGCAGCGCGACCGCCAGGTGAGTGTGTGTGCACGTGAGCGTGTGTGCGCGGCCGTGGCGTGCGTGTGCGGCGTGGGCTGCGCGCTGTCGCTGTGCCGCGCGCGCCCGCCGCCGCCGCTGCCGCCCGACCGCGTGTCCTCCACCGCGCAGCGCGACCGCCAGGTGAGTGTGTGTGCACGTGAGCGTGTGTGCGCGGCCGTGGCGTGCGTGTGCGGCGTGGGCTGCGCGCTGTCGCTGTGCCGCGCGCGCCCGCCGCCGCCGCTGCCGCCCGACCGCGTGTCCTCCACCGCGCAGCGCGACCGCCAGGTGAGTGTGTGTGCACGTGAGCGTGTGTGCGCGGCCGTGGCGTGCGTGTGCGGCGTGGGCTGCGCGCTGTCGCTGTGCCGCGCGCGCCCGCCGCCGCCGCTGCCGCCCGACCGCGTGTCCTCCACCGCGCAGCGCGACCGCCAGGTGAGTGTGTGTGCACGTGAGCGTGTGTGCGCGGCCGTGGCGTGCGTGTGCGGCGTGGGCTGCGCGCTGTCGCTGTGCCGCGCGCGCCCGCCGCCGCCGCTGCCGCCCGACCGCGTGTCCTCCACCGCGCAGCGCGACCGCCAGGTGAGTGTGTGTGCACGTGAGCGTGTGTGCGCGGCGTGGGCTGCGCGACCCACAGGTGAGTGTGTACCTGCCGTGGCGTGCGTGTGCGTACACACCTGTCACCTACCTACTACCGAAGTGACAACACGATTCACTTCTAAGAGAACTCAGGGAGCGCTTCGCTGCGAGGAGTGCGTAAAAAATCGTTGCTTTTGGCCTGCAAGTTGGTTACTGTACCTACTGCATAAGTGAGGTACATAAGTCTGTCCCAACTTGACAGACATCTATGTAAAGTATCAAAAGTTCAAAACCTCATTGGACTTCAAATTACAAGTAATTTTAACGCAATTTATTTAACCCCTCCAGCCACCACCATCAGAACCATCGGACGACATATCGCTCGCGACCCTCCTACAGTCCTCGGAGCGATCGCAGCCCGCCACAGAGTCCCCGGAGGCGCCGCCCCCGTACAAGATCGCAGTGCTGATGCCCGGCCGCGACGCTAGCCCTCCGCCCCCCGCATACAGCTCGCTCAGCTAGCTAGCGGCGCCCGTGAGCCAGGAGTTCATAATATAGACTGCACACAAGGGTAAGGTTTTACTAACACAGCGGTTTTACAAGATACCAATAAAAAGTTTTTACAGAAACATATTAAAAAGGTAGCAATTTTGTTCATTGGCAACACTAGAAGTTTTTTTGAGTTGCCAGTATATTTTTTGGTAGCTTTAGTAAAATAAAACAATATGATGGTTTGTAAGTTACGAAAATAACTGAATATGTTAAGATTCGTTTACGACAGCTCGGCAAAAGAGTGGCTATCAAACTCAATGAGTGGATTATTATAAGATTTTCAAATTGGGAAATGTTAAATGAGTTTATTGGCTTCCATCAGAATTTCAAAAAGAGGCCAAATATTACCAATTTTCAGTAAGTAAGTAGTTCGCTTTATATGCCTCAATTTCCAAAAAAATATATGCATTCAAAACATATTTTACACGTAATATGCACTAAACTCAAGTATTGTATAGTACCCAAATATACCCCGAACCTTACCCTTTACTAGTCTATATGTAAACAATCATATCCTGACTCACGATTTTCACCAAAAAGATCTTAATATCTTCACGATCACCATTTTCGAATTTTCCCACCATTTCCTATGATTCCAAGGTTTCCCAACCTGATATTAATAATTTTGGCACTTCATTATCAATTTTTCATGCATTGGTAGTGTTTTTGACCATAAGAAAATGAATTACTTATTCCAATTTGAATTGGTTTCGTTAAACATTAGGCGCCTTCCTGACTGATTCGGTGCGTTTTCGTTTCTGTACCGAATCTGTACAGGTTCCTTACCGAGTGCATGTAATTAAATGAGAGCTTCCTGACTGAGTAGTTTCGGCTAAAGAATCTGTACAGATTGGGTACAGAAACGAAAACGCACCGACTCAGTCAAGAAAGCGCCTTACTATGGCCCAGATTTTAATGGGCGACTTCAATTTAAGTACTATATCTGTGCGGATAAACAATGGGATTGAAAATGGCGTGACCTCTATTTTTGTCTCGCTCGCACCCTGACGGATGTGAGTCTTTACTCACAACAACACTGTTGCTGTCTTTACAGCAACAGTGTGCAAGCGAAAGTTAACTACAGGCGACGTCATTAATTATAATACCATTCTTTATCTGCGCGGGTTGTATATCTTTAACTTGCAAAACAAAAACAAGAAATTGAAAGAAAAACACTAAACTAATTTGACAGTTCTAATTATCTGTTGTCTCTTTCTTATTCTGCTGTTAGTGCAGTATAGCAATATTAAGTTTAGTCAGTGTCCAACCAAATCTGCGCCGTTTTTCATGACTCTTGATCTTATATTATGATTTAAAAGTTATACCTAATTAATACATTTTATGGGGAATTTTAACAATATTAATTCTGGTTTGATCGTAAATTGCTAATTTTAGATATTAATTGTTGATTGATGTTGTTAACTTGAATGGTTAGGTGTGAAAAAGGAGTACGTTAAAGTAAATATACAGGGTGATTTTTTTAAGTGGGCGTGGATGGCCAAATTGAAAACTGTAAGAAATAGCTAAAAACACTCAAAGGAATCTCGAGGCCAATTTTGATGAAAACTAAAACTGCATCTTTCTTTAATTTACCATAAATGTCATTACTCCCCAGAATTAGATCCTTATTAGCGACACTATCGGATGGTGGAATAATAGTGTGTATTTTTTTTGCCGAAATAAAATGATGCCAAAAAAAAAAATCTAATGATGCAGTTGTAGTTTTTATCAAAGTCGGCCCCAAGACTCCTTTGAGTGTTTTTCGCTATTACTTAAGGTTTCGGATTTACCCATCCATGTCTATTTGAAAAATTCACGGGTATGCCTTGTTTACTGCGCAAGAGTTGGCTAGAAACATGTCAGGCTCTATGATTTATAAGGTATTAAAGTATATAGGTGGTGGAATTAATTTCTTAAAATTCTCCATAACAAAACTTGATTTTCGACCTAAAACCGATGTTATAAAATGTAACAGAAGTGAGAATTGTAAACGAAGAGTTAATGTGGATAATGATTAAGGATTGTTTTAAATGTATGGTATATTATACATAACGGCCAGTCAATGTTAACAATCGCCGTTATTGAAGACTAGAAACTTACTATTCTGTCCGTAAGACTAGACCGATCTCGATGTAACTATCGTCATTATATAGATAGTATATTAGGAGTTTAACCAATCATCGCAATGGTTCGTAAGTCGATTTTAAATGTAAATAACAATAAATACGGTGTTCAATGATCGGCAAATAAAAAATTTAAAATATTTTTAGAATTGTCTCGAAACTAGTTTTGTATCGCATATAACGATAGAGAAATAATTTTAAACCCCATTATTCTGTACATGTTTAGTATAGTATGTATAGTTTAGTATGTCTGTGGTAAGCAAACATGTTTTTAAATGTGCTGATATCCAAATTTTATATCCAATCTTGACCAAAGAAGGCCATACTTTCAAATGCGAGTGTTCCCTTCGACGCTATGTTGGCTCCCCTGAATGTCAATATGTTACAACGTTTTTAACAGTGTTGGAAGTTTTCTTTCAGCACCAATTCTCGTTCACCACTTTTTAGTATCCTAGGCGTTACTTTAATACTTAAATCTAAGAATAACATAGAAGGTTAAGACCTAGATTGAGTGTCAGACAGGGGAGCCAACATAGCGACGAAGAGAACTCAAAAGTGAAATGCACTGTACTTAAAAACTAATTTGTACACGTCCTGCCATATTAGTTGGCTCAGATTGGGTGTAAAAACAGAGGATATTTTTAAGAATCCTTACCATTAAAATTGCACGACAGTGCACAGCCAATATCAATAAATAAAACCTGCTGATACCGGGGTTGCCAGAGCAAGGCAATTTAAGTGCTGCCAGACTAAAAAAAACATAGGCTTGGTAGATTTCTAACGTTTTCATGCACCTTAATCAGATCTGTTTCCACTCATAACGCATGCTATTTTATTAAGAAGTCTGTTTGAATTAGAATGTTATCGGAAAACTGAATTCATACTTATGGTAATTAAAATTATCTGGCAACCCAAAACTGATTTATAAAATCGGCAGAACTCATTTGTATAATTCATAAAAGGTGAATTGATAACAATACGATAGCGGTGCGCACTTCTTGTATATTTTGCGAATATTTGCCTTCAATTTAAGATTATACGAACTGACCAGACTTATTGACTGAAATATCAACGCACAATGAAAAGTATCGTTTGGAGTTCTGGTTATCTTGTAAATTGTTTACAATATAGCGGGATTTTGATCTTAAAATGAACAGGATTTATGGATTCCTTGAAAGAGCTCCTGCTCCGACAGTGGGGCACCTGCTTTTCTCCTAAGCTGTCGGCATATACAGGGCGGCAGGTTAGACAGTGGAAATATTTTAAGGGGTCATTGTACTCATCATTATGAACAACTTTTATTATGGGACCAACGCTGAAATCACGAAAAAAAATCAGCTGTTCCATACATTTATGTTCACATAACTCGACAAAATGTATGGAACAACTGATTTTTTTTTCGCGATTCCCATAGTAAAAATTGTTTATAATGATGAGTACAATGAGCCCTTAAAATATTTCCACTGTTTAACCTGCCACCCTGCCCTGTACAATTCTTATTTAAATGGGTCGGTAACTCGGTGACTTAAGCTGATTCCGTGTCTCATTTAACGACAAGCATAGTTAATTTTAATGCCACCGATGAATTTTTTTATTAACCATATTCGCCAAAGCATGCAAGAACTCACCACAAAATAATAATCATATAATAATAAGTCTAGTCATGTTAGCTCTAATGAATGTGATGTTATTTAGTTGAAGTTTTACTTTGTTGGCGTTTGCAACTATTGTTTTACACGAGATCCTTCTTTAGAAAAGGACTGATCGGTTCGTCTTTTATAACAGACGCTTCGTTATTAAAGATTGTATATCTGTGATTTTGTTAGTTTTATTTACACAATCCTTTAGAAACCGGCGCGTGCGCAGGCTACTGGCTATTCGATAAACAATTTGTTACATGGCCTATTGAGATTGGCATAATGGTTTTGGGCCTCATTCAGTTCATAGGACAAGTACAGACTGGACTATTAGTCAGTCCTGGCTTGTATTTAGGACTAAATAACATAATAATTAACACACGGCGACAAAAGAAACATGTTATGAAAAAGACTATCCTAGCCTATTATCAGATTAGAAAAGGTGGAATTGGTCCCTGGTTCCAGTTTCGATGTAGGACAAGTTTGCCCCCTTCAAATTAGAAAAAGTGGAATTGATCCCTGGTCCCAGTTTCGATGTAGGACAAGTTTGCCCCTTTCAAATTAGAAAAGGTGGAATTGGTCCGGTCCCAGTTTCGATGTAGGACAAGTTTGCCCCCTTCAAATTAGAAAAGGTGGAATTGGTCCCTGGTCCCAGTTTCGAAGTAGGACCAGTTTCCCCCAACCCAATTTTTTTGCGTTTTGAACACATTGGTAACGTGAGTCTTAGGGCGGGTTGCTTCAAACCATCTGTATTCGTAAGTCAGTACGTAATCGTTAAGTCAGTATGAAATTGTCATACAAGCCGCCATATTTGATGGTTACAGATACGTAACTGTAAGATGAAACAACATGGCCTTAATTTGCGTTAAGTATTAAATGGAAGAGATACGATACCTTTTTTTCCTGACGTTTCGGCCGAACTGCACTGGCGATGGTCACGAGCAGAGTGGCGATGACGATGGCGGAGCGTTATCTTGGTGAAGCTAGGTTTTTTTAACTACCCTCGCTTGGTTTTGATTTTTGTCGGTACTTTTACATACTACCTACAGAATCTACCTATCGTTAATATTGTTACTAGGCACAGAATAAAAAAAAAGTCATAATAAATGCTCACATTATTATATATTTTCTATTTTACATAACATTAAGTACAGTGATTGTGTCAAATAAATTATTAAAATTACAAATAGCACTAAAGCGGGCCGCAGTGGAATCTTTGCTTTCTAACAAAACAAAATAATATAATTTCGGTGAAGTACCTACTTACTTACATATTTTCATCTAAGAAATTAATTTTATTCAAAATTTATTTTAAGCGAGTATTCAAATGACCAGTTTTATTATTATAATTATAGAACTCAGTGTAAACATTTTTTTTATAACTATTATCTCAATCATTATTTTTAGTTTTTTCTTAATTTATTATAAGTATATTTTTGTTACGTTTCGTTTTAACCCATTCCCTTATTTAAGTGGTCCACTAAGGCCCCCTTTAATTATTTACATAAAGAATTAGTGTGACTGTGCATTGAACATGTCAAATAATGCCTAGATCACACGACACGGCTTTGGGAGACGTTACGTAGTACACAGGATTATTTAAAAAAAAATTATCAGCCGAAACATTCATTATTTTGTTAAGGTACTTAGTATTTTAGTACTCAAATTATGTAAGAGCGAGTGTGTCGTGTGAAACGGCCATAACACAAATTATTATAACTATTAAAATGTTGGTGATAAATTGGACGTAGTTTAGCAGAAAGGATCCAACCCACATCCACAATACTGTCGAAAATGAGCTCTAAATATCTGAAATTTTAATGCAGATTTTTCAAGAGTGACTTTTTGTGGATTGGATCGTTTCTGCTTAACTACGTCCAATTCATATAAATTATTTTACAGATAATTCTCAATATTATAGACACACACGACAATCATAAAAATAAAACCATCACATGGAATGTATGTACATCATAATTGTATTTGTCATAAGCCTCGTTTTCATGTCATAATATAAAAATGAAGAAAAATAATTCGAATTTGATACATTTTCAAACAATAATATAAAAAAATATGAGTTTTGTTGCGAAATGTATTTTATATATGTATTCGATTTGATAAAGATAATTTATTATAACACTACGATTTAACTAAATTAATGGTAGCGTAGCAGTGGCTGTGTATGGCCCCATCAATATAAAATAATTCCTACAAAATAGTAACAAGCTCATACTGTTGATGTAGCTACGTCTTTCACAGAGTAAATTATGCGCCGATCCTGAGTACCTACCAGTGGCGAAGGGTACCTACCCTACAATACGATTCCTACCGGCTTCCCTTTGAAAAATAGCACAGGCAGTATTGTATACTATTGTCAAATAGTATAGCCACCTCCTTTGTGAAGTTAAAAAAATAGTGAAACGGTGTAAAGACACTGTAATTTTGTTAGGTAAACAAGAATTAGCTTTTCGTGGCCGGGTAAGCAGTTTTAGCTCGGCTTACCTCTTACAAAAATTGACCCTTCACCACTGGTGCCTAGGGGGTTTTTCTAACATTTTCCTCCCTTCGTGGTTCCTTCGCACTGTGAAGATTTTTTAAAATAAAATGCAGTTTTTTGTTATTACATATTTTTTTATAACTGGACTAAAACAACAAAAAGCTAGTTTTAATTTAAATTATCTGCCACAGCGCGAAGATACCACCTTAGGATTACGTGAACAGGTTTTAGAGAAAGATAAAAACACTCAATCATAAGTTTAGTTAGAAATTCATATATGATTACACAGATTAAAAATATTGACTAGCTGTCAACTTTAATTTAATAATAATAATATATTTATACAATATGGAAAAACGTAAAGCGCTCATAAGACATGGTCCGTTACATCTGAAAGGATTCAATTGACTAAAGTAACATCAATATGTGACCAGCATTTACTGACATCATGAAAGAGAGGCTAAATAAATGCTATGCCATTCATAAGTAGGTTTCTCAAAATATGAGAATAAAATTAGTTGCGTAGTAAAATGTTTGAAATCCAAAAGATTATTTTAAATACTATTTTTACACTTGAAGAATTGGTATGCAGTGTATAATATAAATAAATATTTATTTCTGAATAATGATATACATCTGTTCATTAAATAAATAAATAATAAGTTATTCATGAAACATTTTGATATTCACTAGTTCAAATATTGGTCTTGAACAACATACATATTTCAGGAGTCTGTCAGTCAAGGCAGTGGCCCATGAAGGATATGCAATCGGATTAAATACAAAACGTATACAGGGTGAATTTTTCAAGTAGGCGTGGATAGCCAAATCCTAAACTGTAAGAAATAGCAAAAAACACTCAAAGGAGTCTCGAGGCCGTTTCTGATAAACTAAAACTTCGTCATTAGATTTTTGAAAAATCAAATGAATTGGAACCTGTTAAAGGAAAAAAACCTCTGTATTACACCGTCCGATAGTGTCGCTAATAAGGATCAAATTCTGGGGAGTAATAATATATGGCAAACTAAAGAAAAGTGTTGATTTTTAATAAACTGATTCATATTTTTAAGTATTCATACATCATCCGTTATTTAACTAATCTCAAAAATCGAATGATGCAGTTTTAGTTTTTATCAAAATCGGCCTCGAGACTCCTTTGAGTATTTTTCGCTATCTACTATATAAAAATAAGTCGGGTTTTCCTTCCTGACGATATAAGTCCAGAACGGACGAACCGATTTCCACGGTTTTGCATTCGTTGGAAAGGTCTCGGGCTCCGTGAGGTTTACAGCAAAGAAAATTCAGGAAAATTTAAAGAGAAAAGCGGGAAAATCTTTTTTCACATACAGCGCCATCTCTGATACATAGCATGTACTACGGTAGCGAAACGGAGTTCGCCGGGTTTGCTAGTTTCTTATAATTTCGGATTTGGCCATCCACACCTAATTGTAAAATTCACCCTGTATATAAAAAATAGCAGCCATACGGTCAGTTGCACAAAAATAGTAAAATTTTAATGGAGACTTTAACCATACAATTTCTATTGTTAAAGTCTCCTTTAAAACTTAATGACCGTTTCTGCAACTCAGTGATATTCAGTTATAATCAGACTGCTAGTTTCCTAGGCCAGAATATCAACATAAAGGTGCAGATTCCATATCGCGAGTATTCGTTCGGGGTTATTCCCAACGGACCGCGTGGTCGGTTTTTGAGACCTCTAAAAATAATTAAAACATTAAATAAAATTAAATAAAACCCCACTCATTCGGGGTAAAATTAAATATATTATTATAAGAGTGCGTCCCGACTGCAATATCGTCTAGTTTTTTATTATTTTTAGAGGTCTCAAAAACCGACCACGTGGTCCGTTGGGAATAACCCATTCGTTCGCAAATGTGAAAGTTTACGAACGAACGCTCGCAATGGCGACGCATTTTTCAACATAAACGGCCTTACCACAAAAAAGATAGACACACGTTAAACGCGAATGCTACCAAAAATAATACACACTTGTTTTAGACAAGTTAGTGTTAAAACAATTGCCCATTATTTTTGGTAGCATTCGTGTTGAACGTGTGTTGAACAGATGTTTATTTTTTTGTAAATATTCATAAGTTTTAAGAATACACGTAGGTACACTTTTACGCATAAATAATAAAGTTAACTTTAAAACAAACAAAATTCAACTAAAACATCAATACTATTATTACAAATAGGTATAATATACCAGCGGGTTCGTTTAGAGATCATCCATCACGCCGGATCAGTTCAGAAGAGGAATAGCAGCTACGTCGTTAGAGTCGCGAACATTATACCCGTTGTATTTCGAAGAGCTTGACGTCCGTGTCGTACCATATCGGCGGGTCCACGTTGCTGAGGGAAAAAATTACAATAATATAAGATCACTAATATACAGGGTGGCAGGTTAAACAGTGGAAATATTTTAAGGGGTCATTGTATTCATCATTATGAACAACTTTTACTATGGGACTAAAGCTGAAGTCGCGAACAAAAAATCAGCTGTTCCATACATTTATGTTCACATAACTCAACAAAATGTATGGAACTGTAGATTTTTTTTTCGCGATTTCTGGGTTGGTCCCATAGTAAAAGTTGTTCATAATGATGAGTACAATGACCCCTTAGAATATTTCCACTATCTAACCTGCCACCCTGTATACGCGCCACACATTTTGTCAGAAATTGTAAGTCCGATGTAACAGAAAGAAAGAAAAATTGTTTATTCGCATGCAAATGGACACATGCAGATAAAAAAAATAAAGAACAAATAACTAAAGGCAGATAAACAGACAGACAGACGAAGTCGCACCATAAGGTTTCCTTTATACCATTTTGGTACGAAACCCTAACACCCTTACCACAAAAAAGATAAACACGTGTTGAACGCGAATGCTACCAAAAATAATACACACTGTTTTAGACAAGTTAGTGCTAAAACAAGTGCGTATTATTTTTGGTAGCATTCGTGTTGAACACGTGTTTATCTTTTTTGTGGTGCGGCCCTAAAAATCAATAAAAACAAAATAGTGAAAAAATAATGCGTCGCATTCGCATGCAAAAAGGTCGACAACTCAGTAAAATGTTCTGACAGGCAGTTGCGGAACCAGGCGGCGGTGCCGGCGTTAGCTGGTACTTACCCAGTGGCGTATTTTACTATTTGGCGCCCTGGGCCTATAAGGTTTGCCGCCCCATAAATTAACAAAAATGCCGGCTAAGTGCGTGTCGGACTACGCACAGTTTGGGATTCTGCAAAAAGCTGAACACGGGGGGCGGCGCGAAAGGTGTCTATGCCGCCCCCTCAGATCATAGAAACAAGGAGATATGCCATCATAGCAAATCGGTACGGGAACAACTGATGCCACTTTTAGTTCATTTTTGAACACAATTACAAGCGCTCCTTGTGAATAAAAAGATCTCCCACACATTAAAAATTCCGCACACCTACAATCTAACACTGTTAATCGTCACTCAACACTAGCACTAAACTAAAACACCGTATTTATATCATCGATCGTGTTCGGTTCGTCGCCAGCGTGTACGTTTGTATTACGATAAATATGATCAAACTAAAGCATCAAGCTCAATAGCGCCTTGGCACATCTTCCTTGTTTCTGAGGCCGTCCTTCACAGTATACCGCCCCTGGCCATGGCCACTATGGCTCCCACGACCCTAGGGTAAATTCGCCACTACTTACCGTATATAGATGACGCCCCACAGGTAGGTCCTGAACCAGGCGGCTGTTCCCGCGTTGGCCTGGTACTTGCGGATGAGGATGGGGTGCGGTACAGGCAGCAGCCCCACCAGCGTGCCGTGCTGCAGGAACCGCAGGATCTCCGACTCGTCCGTCAGGCCCCTGCGACAGACACAACCCTGAAATTAAACGATGACAAAGGATTTCGAATTCCTTTATCGTCATCAGACTTTAGCTAGACTTGTTCTACGAAGTATGTAGTGAGCTGGTGGTTCCGTGAGTAAGCAGCCTTTCTATTCTGAGGCTCTAGACAAGTTGCTTTTCTGTTAGCGTTCACGCCAAACGATAAGCACAAAATGTATGGCAATGACATTACCTGCGGAAAAGTCACGTGACTCACAAATGTCATTTCCACACATTTTATCCGTAGCGTTTGACGCTGACGATAACAGAAAAGTAACTTGTCTAGGGCCTCTGAATAGACAGACAGGTCGGTAGTACGTACTTGTCGATGCAGATCTTCTCGACCTGCGGGACCAGCACCTGCAGCAGCCGCATGATGGTCTGCAGCGGCAGCTTGCCGCGCCAGCTCGCCACCCACTCCGCACTCGCTCGCCACTCGCCGCCCCACCCGCCCCCCCCGGGAGCTGAGCGAGCGCTGCTCACTTGAATGCTGTTCCGCTGAAGATGAGGAGATGGTTAAAATATATATTTTTGCGAATTTTTAAACATGTTAAAGCCATGTTATGCTTATTTAATGTTATTAAATATACAGGGTGGCAGGTTAGACAATGGAAATATTCAAAGGGGTCATTGTACTCATCATTATGAACAACTTTTACTATGGGACCAACCCTGAAATCGCGAAAAAAAATCAGCAGTTTCATACATTTTTTTGAGTTATGTGAACACAAATGTATGGAGCAGCTGATTTTTTTTCGCGATTTCAGCGTTGGTCCCAGAGTAAAAGTTGTTCATAATGATGCGTAGAATGGCTCCTTTCGTATTTCCACTGTCTAACCTGACACCCTGTATAATTATAAGTAGTTAAAAGTTACAGGTTTTTATAAATAAGCTAGAATCTAAATAATTCAGAATGACAACTTATTAAAACACAAAAACTTAACATTACAAGACCACAAATGAACACTATGGGCCGTACCACAAAAAAGATAGAGACGCGTTAAACGCGAATGCTACCAAAAATAATACGCACTTGTTTTAGCACTAACTTGTCTAAAACAAGTGTGTATTATTTTTGGTAGCATTCGCATTTAACGCGTTTCTATCTTTTTTGTGGTAAGGGTGTATACAGGGTGGCAGGTTAAACAGTGGAAATATTTTAAGGGGTTATTGTACTCATCAGGTTTAACCTGCCACCCTGTAGATTTATAGGACACTTACATGCGCCACAGTCCTTTTCTCAACATTGTCGTCCACATCCACATCATCAGGCCTGTCCTCGCCATCGGGGCCCGCCCTCTGCGGCAACAGCCTGTCCCGCGGCTCCCGACTGTCGGCGTCGCCCGGCACGCCACTGTCGGGCACGTCGGACGCGTCGGGCTCGGCGGCGTCCAGCCGCTGCGGCGGGGGGTGCGCGGACTCGCGCTCCGTCATAGTGCTGATTGCTGCGTAGAATATGGCTGTCGTTGATACGATTTATTTGTAGGATATAGAAAATTGTGTGGTTGTTTAGTTTTCCAGTTTTAATGGAGATTTATTCAATATTTAATTGGTGTTTGAAGAGGTTTCATTTGTTATAATATTACCCTAGAAATGCTTTACGAATGTTATTGTTAAAATCATCTTTAACCTTTTGAGCGCCATGGTCACATATACGTGACCAGCGAAAACTGTCCCTGGACGCCAACGACACAAATACGTGACAGAAAAAGCGGGAATTTTATAGCTTGGCGTACAGGGCACGACGATGCGTTTATGCCGTGGCGTTCAAAAGGTTAAAGATTTTCATTACTCTGTTTGCTTCTAAATTCTGCCGAAAATAAGTCACACCACACCGGTACATATTATGTATTCCACTTTTTTCAGCTGGGCAATATCACCTGGGTAAACACAGTGGAATAATAATATACAAGCCCATTCTCGACTGGGCCTAGATTTAAATTATAGCTGCAGGTGCAAAAATGCAACTGTTTTCTTTCTTTGTTTGTAAACGTTTTTCTTTCTTGTGCGCATAACTATGAAATTGTTGCTCTAATTTGCAGGGACTAGCTGAAAATCAGTGCTGTGCCATCCGCACAGCAAATACTGAGCTAGATCCCTTGCCACATATAAATATGTTTGTAATGTATTATCTTATTTAGTTTGTATTGTGTTATGTGTGTGGCTAAATAAATGGTCCAAATAAGATTTAAGATTTCTATTTAACAAAAATCTTAAATCTTATTTAAACCATTTCTATTTTATTCTGAAATTAGGTGAAAGGAAGGCTCCTTTCACCTAATTTCAGAATAAAATAGAAACATAAACAAAACTATAGCTGGGCAAGAAAAATGTCCTACTTACTGGGTCTTTATTTCACTATCTGGCAGTTTGTAAGGCTGGCTATGATAATATGAACTTACCGGGTGTCTCAGCCAGGGTGGGGTTGAGCGTGCCGGGTTCCGCGGGCTGCGCGGGCCGGGACCCTTCCATCGGGGTCTCCGCCACCGACTCGGCGCTCCGGGACCTGGGACACAACGTCATTACATTTTTCCGCCAACCAACAACAACATAAATTGAAATTGAACAGGCCTTCAACTTTATTAAGGTTTAACCAGTGGCGTGCATTGCATATAGGCAAGTAGGCAGTACCTACCTCATAAGATTCAATAAAACCGTTTTGACTATTACTACATAGATACAATATATCAATCATCACTGATTATTGATACCTACATGAAAATGATTTAAGTATCTAGTAATACTTAAAACGGTTTTATTGGGTAGGCACTGCCTACTTGCCTATGTGCAATGCACGCCACTGGGTTTAACTGGCGTTTGAGTATTCGAGCTTTAGAAACTGTGGGTTATATCTTTGGATGCATTTTAATCATCGTCACCTCTTTATACCTACTATTTTCAACTGGCTTTAAGACAAAGCTTAAATAAAGGTCTAACCCGACCAAATTTAAAATCACACCTTACACATCATCATCATCATCCGCCTAGCCTTTTTCCCAAACATGATTGGGGTCGGCTTCCAGTCTAACTGGTTGCGGCTGAATATCGATATTTTACATGGAGCGACTGCCATCTGACCTCCACAACCCAATTATTGGGGAATACCGGTATTCGAATGTTAGACCAGTTGTCAGGCTTTTGGGCTCCTGACTACCCGTAACGACTGTCAAAGATATTCCTATGACAACCGGGACCGACTGCTTAGCGTGCTCTCCGAGGCACGGAGGGGTCTCGATGTGTTAAGAACGGTCACCCATCCAAGGACTGACCGCGGCAAGTGCAGCTTAACCTCGCAGATCGATCGATCAGCGCGGCTGTCATTTAGCCACGAGCCCCTTAAAATCACACCTTACACAGTTGCACTGCAAATTGTTGTTGTTCGTGGTTCATTTTAACATATCAGTATAATGTCAAATGGCTCCTTATGTTGTTATTATACTGAAAAGATAAACCAAAACATCAAATAATTACGGTGTATCGCTTGATTTTAAATTCAGTAGGGTTAGACTTTATTGTTGACGGTTTTTCTCATAGCCAGTTAAATATGGTATAGTATTAGTAAGTATCAGTTGATGATGATTAAAAGTTTAGTACAAACATACATTAAGGCCATGTTGTTTCATCTTACAGTTACGTATCTGTAACCGTCAAATATGGCGGCTTGTATGACAATTTCATACTGACTTAACGATTACGTACTGACTTACGAATACAGATGGTTTGAAGCAACCCGCCCTAAGTTGTTAAGAGCATGACATGTTTAAAGCAGGGACCGAAAAGGTCACCCGTATAGGGGTTAACCCGGGCTATTTTTTTTGGGTTAGGTGAAAAACCTTGCATAAAGGTTAACCCGTATTCTGGGTTAATCAGCCTAATAATAACGTGATCATAAAATTCACGCAAAGAGTTCATTTGTGTTCCTTTTTTTTCATTTTTGTTCTATTTCATTCGGGTTAATCAGCAATATTAACCGGTAACGGTATCCGTATTAAAGGGTTAACCGGTTACCCTGCATTAAGATTAACCAAAAATATGGGTTAGAGATTTAACCGGTAACCTTTTAACCCGATTAATCGGTCCCTGGTTTAAAGGCGATTAGCAAAATGAATTTATAAGGTGGATAATATCAGTGGAAACGCTTTAGAAGGACATACACAGATCTTATGGGTGATATTCATGGCTATCGGTATATTTGGTGGTACAACTGGTCGACCCAATCTTACCACTAAACAACCATGTTTAGTGACGATGACCTTTAAAAGGTCAGAAGCCCAATTCTCGTAACTAAAAATGTTCAAAATTTAGTTCTGATTTGGTTCCAACCTAGTCTCAAATGTCTCAATATCATATACGTCACGTTCCATATCACATACGTCAGGTTTCGTTTTTCCTTTTGAGGTACGGAACCCTAAAAATGACACCCGCACGGCAGCAGTCCGACACCAAACGTCTAAATTTAAAGAGACCTAAGAGACTACCATTTGTGATATAATATGGCATTGAGATTATATTGGAACCTCAGATCATAGAAACAAGGAGATGTGCCAAGGCGCTATCGAGCTTGATGCCTGATCTTGAGCAAATTGCTCATATTAAAAAAAACCGGTCAAGTGCGAGTCGTACTCGCGCACCGAGGGTTCCGTGTCATTTTTGGACGTATAAAGTGAAAAAACCGGACCGCATAACTAAGTTTGTTTGTGAAGGAATTTTGATGATTTTGAAAAAACTGTACTAGTTAGGAACATCGTTTTATTTTTGGTGCCATATTTGGGTCAATTCCTATCAACCCTAATTATTTCAGATTTTTCGCCCCGTAAACTTCGGAGATAAGGGGGGGGGAATGGTATTTTTTTGGACATTTTTCATCATATGTCGAAAACTGTGAGACATAAAATAAAATAAAAATATATTTTGAAATGTGCAGATCAAGCCCTTTCATATGATAAGTCACTTGACCTAGTAACCCCACTTTAATATTTTGGACCCCCACTCCGGCCCCATTTGCAATAAAAATAAAAATATTTTTGGACTTTTTTCATTTGCAATAAAGTTGAACAAGCATTCTTTATAACTGTTCCAAATTTCAAGTCGATAGCATAAGTAGTTGCTGAAATAAGCAGGTGTGACAGACAGACAGACAGACAGACAGACAGACAGACGAAGTCGCACCATAAGGGTTCCTTTTTTACCATTTTGGTACGGAACCCTAAAAACGTATAGAGCAAGAGCCCGTGAACCCCAGACCTTCGTTATTTTATAAAAGCTGAAAGTTTGTCAGCGCATGCTCCCAACACAGGTAAGAACGATGGACTATTATGAAGTTTGGGTTGCCGTGGCTTTGGCAGGTAAACGGTACTAAAGGTGTGTAAAATACCGATCTAAATTCATCAAATAATAAAGTGTGATTTTTTGGTATTACCTTCAGAATATTATTAAAAATCACGTTATTGATTGCCAGACACTTAACATCGTGGCAACCCCTTGCCAGACACCCCTAATGTTCATGAAATTATAATTCTACTTATGTTATAGTATAAAAGCTGATTTTTATATATAATACTTAGGTAATAATTAGATGATGTTTCCTCATCAGCCAGACATTTTTGATAGTTCCAACCCCTTGCCAGACAATGATGTAGGGTCGCTGTAGGAGCGAGCGCGAGACAGTATATGTATGGTGGGTGCGAGTGAGATGGCGAGATAGGTCTATCGCGATCTCTCACTGCGCAGTTGTTATTTCTACTGCGCATGTATTGTTTAGTACTTAGTACATGTTTACATCATCTGCCTAGCCTTTTCCCAAATTATATTGGGGTCGGCATCCAGTCTAACTAGTTTTGGCTGAATATCAATATTTTACGTGGAGCGACTGCCATCTGACCTCCACAACCCAATTAATGGGTAATACCGGTATTCGAATGTTAGACCAGCTGTCAGACCTTAGGGCTTCTGACTACCCGTAACGATTGTCAAAGATATTCCTATGACAACCGGGACCGACTGCTTAACGTGCTCTCCGAGGCACGGAGGGGTCTCGGATGTGTAAAGAACGGTCACCCATCCAAGGACTGACCGCGGCAAGCGCAGCTTAACCTCGCAGATCGATCGATCAGCGCGGCCGTCATTTAGCCACGAGCCCCTCACTTAGTACATGTTTACATCAGCTAAAATAATCTTATATGCTATCTTCAAGTATTATTATTTGAATAGTTATTATAAATTAACAACATAAAATATTTCGAATATATACAGACTATAAAGTATATTCAATATATTATTAGTGTATGATACGTATATTATATGCTTACAATTTGTTTGTGATTTTTTAAATGAAAGTGATTTTGTTTAAAAAATTAAGTCATGGGTGATATTTTAATTTGTGTTATTTGTAAGAAAAGTAGTGGTAAAATAATATTATTTTCTGACGAGACATTGACAAAATGTGAATTAATTTTAAAATTGCGAAAAAAACATAACCTTAAATATAATAACATCATTCTTCCACGTGAATATACAGAGAGTGGTTATCACAGGGAATGTTACAAATCATTCACAGTATTGATGAAAAAATATTTTACCCCAGAACCTAAAAATTCTAAAAAGACTGTTGAAACAGAGCAAGAAAAAGAATGTCTAGTCTGTATATATTCGAAATATTTTATGTTGTTAATTTATAATAACTATTCAATTAATAATACTTGAAGATAGCATATAAGATTATTTTAGCTGATGTAAACATGTACTAAGTACTAAACAATACATGCGCAGTAGAAATAACAACTGCGCAGTGAGAGATCGCGATAGACCTATCTCGCCATCTCACTCGCACCCACCATACATATACTGTCTCGCGCTCGCTCCTACAGCGACCCTACATCATTGTCTGGCAAGGGGTTGGAACTATCAAAAATGTCTGGCTGATGAGGAAACATCATCTAATTATTACCTAAGTATTATATATAAAAATCAGCTTTTATACTATAACATAAGTAGAATTATAATTTCATGAACATTAGGGGTGTCTGGCAAGGGGTTGCCACGATGTTAAGTGTCTGGCAATCAATAACGTGATTTTTAATAATATTCTGAAGGTAATACCAAAAAATCACACTTTATTATTTGATGAATTTAGATCGGTATTTTACACACCTTTAGTACCGTTTACCTGCCAAAGCCACGGCAACCCAAACTTCATAATAGTCCATCGTTCTTACCTGTGTTGGGAGCATGCGCTGACAAACTTTCAGCTTTTATAAAATAACGAAGGTCTGGGGTTCACGGGCTCTTAGACCAGTACGCGCTGGCGACGAACCGAACACGATCGATGGTATAAATACAGTGTTTTAGTTTAGTGCTAGTGTTGAGTGACGATTAACAGTGTTAGATTGAGGGTGTGCGGAATGTTCAATGCGTGGGAGATCTTTTTATTCACAAGGAGCGCTTAATTATGCGCGTAATTGTGTCGAAAAATGTACTAAAAGTGGCATCAGTTGTTCCCGTACTAATTTGCTATGATGGCATATCTCCTTGTTTCTATGATCTGAGATTGGAACCAAATCGGAACTATATTCTCAACAATTTTATTTACGAGAAGGGCTTCAGGTGCGTAGTACCCCAACACAAGATATATGAACGTGGACAAAGCAAGAGTTGTAAGGACACACGTTACATTTTAGTTTGCCTAGCCCCATACGAAAATGTGTGAGTGTATGTTATGCTGGCACTTCAGCCGGCCTAGCATGACCACGATAGAAACGGGTTTTGTCTACATAGAAATATTATAGACAAAGTGACAGATTGTAGAAACATTTCTACGTTTTATGAATGAAACGGTAGAAATGTTTCTACAATCTGTCACTTTGTCTATTTCTATGTAGACAAAATCCGTTTCTATCGTGGTCATGCTAGGCCGGCAGCCGTCGTGTTTGACCAAATACTCGCTTTATTTGCCGAATACAAAACATACCCTATTCCTATTAAAATAGAGTTTATTTTGTATTAGCGAAAAATGATAAAACAAAATTTTTGAAAAAATTAAAAAGTTATTATTATTACGGGCCAAGTTCACCTACGATAACAGTCCGATATATTGAAAACGGCCGTTTAACATGATTTTTATATAGAAAAAGATAAGTTGAACGGCCGTTTTCAATTGTCGGAAAACTTTTGGGACCCTTTGGGACTTTTGGGCTCCTTTTGGGACAGTCGTCAGGTAATAACGCGAATATTTGGTGAAATACGCCAAGTAAAGTGCTCTATTCATGTGTATAGCCAGCCATGCGCGTATACTAAGTACCCCGGACGTTGGACGGGCAGCACTCGCTTTACTCCGTTGGCTATGCGCATTCCATCGAGTTGTAGAGGCTTGTCTGGAGTCTGTCGTAAACTGAACGGACAATAATAATACATATAATAATGCAAAGATGGGACAACTTTGCCCAGCATTGGTATAGCACTATCAAGTATCACATACATTTTTGTATTGTATGTAACTATATCTCTCACCACCAACCCGCACTGGGCCCGCGTGGTGGACTACGGCCCACTCCCTCTCACAGAGGAGGCCTGTGTCCCAGCAGTGGGAACATTATAGGCCGATTATGCTATGCTTATGCTATATCTCTCAATGGGCATCAAAAAGGCTTGACAAAAGCGAAAAATAAATAGAGTTCATTGAATTTTAAAAGATTTGAGTATGGCAGACTCGTGGTGATGGGAATTTTTACTAAAGACAGTATAATAGTCGGTGTGTTGTAATTTTGTCATGTATTTAGATTTTAGGTACATGTAATTTGTGTGCACTAATCTCTTAGCCCTGCGAGCGATGGCACCACAGATCATAGAAACAAGGGAGATGTGCCAAGGCGCTACTAAAATTGACGCTTTGATACGGTCACATTGACCGTATATAAAATGTACACGCTGGCGACGAACCGAACACGATCGATGATATAAATACAGTGTTTTAGTTTAGTGCTAGTGTTGAGTGACGATTAACAGTGTTAGATTGAGGGTGTGTGGAATGTTTAATGTGTGGGAGATCTTTATATTCACGAGGGGCGCTTGTAATTGTGTTGAAAAATATACTAAAAGTGGTGACAGTTGTTCCCGTACTAATTTGCTATGATGGCATATCTCCTTGTTTCTATGATCTGAGGATAGCACCGTGTTCATGCGGTAGGTTGGCTAGTTCATTAGTGCTATCTTACCTGGGCAGTGTAGTCTTATGGTGCACTAGTCCCTTAGCCCTGCCGGCCGCTAGCGAGCGAGCGATGGCGCCGTGTTCATGCGGTAGGTTGGCTAGGTTGTGGAATACTGCTCGCTTGCGGATTATTGTGTATACTAGGTTTGAGTTACCTAAAAGAGAAATTAATTGATATCAGTGTGTGTTATAAATGGATAAATACGTATATTGTGTCGATTAAAAGGTTAAAAAATTACTATGTAGCGACATCTACTGGCTACCTCGAGTATTACCTACCTAGACAGCCAGCAGTGAAGCAGTTGTAGATGCCACTAAAATGTATCTGACGTCAGAGAATCCTACATCGCACTACAGAGTTTGCATAGAAATAAGCACATCAGATGCCCGACATCAACCGTCAGGACAGTGGCGCACCAGACAATACCACCCGGCCTGGTAGGAGGATCCTCCCTTTTCAATGGAGGAACAATCCATCTTGTTCCTCCATTCCCAAAACTATTATAAGCAGTGATCGGAAATTCGGATGCATATTTATTTACCTAAAGTTGAGATGTTGGCTATTATGGTCAGAGAGTCGCCTTAGGGGTCACTGATTATAAGCAACAATAACATGATATTTTTAAAGTATTGTTCCCAAATGAACGTGTAAGTTGTAACTCACCGTCGAACTGGTACTGTATCATGTTGTTGAACATCTCCAGCAGGAAGAACACCAGGTGGTGGTGGTGGGGCTGCGAGAACAGGAACCACGGGGTGCTGAACGCTTCCAGCAGGTGCAGCAGCTTCGTTGACGCCACCATCGATAGCGTCTTCAGGTACGGAGACACTGCGAGAAAATATGGGAAAAATGGTAAGCGAATGTACCAGGTGCACATATAGACTGGTATTAATAGGTACCGGCAGGAATCATGATCACAGATCGCACATGTACATTTTCGGGCCAATAGATAATAATTAATAGACAGTTGACAATACGTAATAGAGAATAGTCCAATAGACGACGAGCATCGACTGACGAACCAATCGCGTGCAGCCTCAGCGCCCCCCGTCTTCTTCATTCCGCCAAAGAGACCGAAAAACCAGCTAATGCGCAGGTGACGTTTGTGATCATAATTGGTGCCGCGAACCTTATTTGACAGATCATTCCACACAAATTCTATTCCACTATTTAATTTATCTAATACATAGTGTCAGTAAAGCGAGGGGCTCGTGGCTAAATGACAACCGCGCTGATCGATCGATCTGCGAGGTTAAGCTGCGCTTGCCGCGGTCAGTCCTTGGATGGGTGACCGTTCTTTACACATCGAGACCCCTCCGTGCCTCGGAGAGCACGTTAAACAGTCGGTCCCGGTTGTCATAGGAATATCTTTGACAGTCGTTACGGGTAGTCAGGAGCCCAAAAGTCTGACAACTGGTCTAACATTCGAATACCAGTATTTCCCAATAATTTGGTTGTGGAGGTCAGATGGCATGGCAGTCGCTCCATGTAAAATATTGATATTCAGCCGCAACCAGTTAGACTGGAAGCCGACCCAATCATGTTTGGGAAAAGGCTAGGCGGATGATGATAGTGTCAGTAAAGCCCGTGAACACGGGGATGTCCATGGGCACGGTAGCCGCGATCATAACACTCACCATTAACAAGTATAGTGAGCAGGCAGTCGAACAGCGGCTGCAGCCGCTGGTGGCCCGTGGTGACGATCTTGTGGAACACCACGACCAGCAGGTCGGCGTGCGAGCCCGTGAACACGGGGATGTCCATGGGCACGGTGGCCGCGTACGGCTTGTTGAGCCGCACGCCCAGGTTGCGCTCGCCCGACAGCAGCAGCAGGATGAACACGCCGATGTGCATCAGCCCTACGCGCGCTGTATGTAAAATAAAATTGCAAAATTTGTACCGAACAGACATACGGACAGACAGCAATGGCGTGCCTAGAGGGCAAGCCCGACGCATTTTTTTCGTTTTAGAGAGTATTTACTTCATTACATATTTATTATCTTTATTAATTGCATGCTGCACCGGTCGACGTCATCACGTCAACGCCGGCAGTCGCTGAAAACCAGCGCTGTGGCTCTGCTCCGTGCATGGGTCACAGCATCACGATTAGCGATGGCCGTTTTGCGCGGATGTGACGCATATTTTCCCTAGCAATTTGTTTTTAGGGTTCCGTACCAAAATGGTAAAAAAGGAACCCTTATGGTGCGACTTCGTCTGTCTGTTTGTCTGTCTGTCTGTCACACCTGCTTATTTCAGCAACTACTTATGCTATCGACTTGAAATTTGGAACAGTTATAAAGAATGCTTGTTCAACTTTATTGCAAATGAAAAAAGTCCAAAAATATTTTTATTATCATTGCAAAAGGGGCCGGAGTGGGGGTCCGAAATTTTAAAGTGGGGTTACTAGGTCACTGGGGGTAGTGATATATCATATGAAAGGGCTTGATCAGCACATTTCAAAATATATTTGATTTTATTTTATGTCTCACAGTTTTCGACATATGATGAAAAATGTCCAAAAAAATACCATTCCCCCTCCCTTAACTCCGAAGTTTGCGGGGCGAAAAGTCTGAAATAATTAGAGTTGATAGAAATTGGCCCAAATATGGCACCAAAAATAAAACGATGTTCCTAACTAGTACAGTTTTTTCAAAATCATCAAAATTCCTTCACAAACAATCTTAGTTATGCGGTCCGGATTTTTTCACTTTATACGTCCAAAAATGATACGGAACCCTCGGTGCGCGAGTACGACTCGCACATGGCCGGTTTTTTTGTTTATTCTTAAAAAACATCCTTGTATCAAAATTCCGTCACAAAAAAACTTAGTTATGCGGTCCGGATTTTTTCACTTTATACGTCCTAAAATGATACGGAACCCTCGGTGCGCGAGTACGACTCGCACATGGCCGGTTTTTTTGTTTATTCTTAAAAAACATCCTTGTATCAAAATTCCGTCACAAAAAAACTTAGTTATGCGGTCCGGATTTTTTCACTTTATACGTCCTAAAATGATACGGAACCCTCGGTGCGCGAGTACGACTTGCACTTGGCCGGTTTTTTTTTTGTATTTTATTTATTTATGTGCGTCATATCGACGCAAATAAATGCATTTTCATTCTTCTTCTTTCTATTTGTTTTTTTAAGATTTGTTTTTTTTTGTAACAACTACTGCAAAAATCACCAGTAGAAAGCCACATTATCACTGAGTAACATAGGCTACTTTTTATCGCGAAAAAAGCATTGTGGGTCACGCGGACGAAGTCGCGGGCAAAGTACTAGTTTTTGATTAATAATGATAACTTACATTGGTCGGCGCGCGAGTCGTTGAGATGATACAGTATCGGTACCAATACTTCTAACACATCGCTACTCTTCAACACGTAGTACATGAATTTCTGAAACAAGCACAATGTTATTAATTTGTCATGCCAACTTTTTTAACATTGGCCCCAATAATCATTAAAAATCAAGTCAAATCTCCAATATTACCCGTCAATCTCTATCTATACTAATATAATAAAAAGGAAAGATTTTTTTGTTTGTTTGTTTGTTTGTACCGAATAGGATCCGAAACTACTGGACCGATTTTAAAAATTCTTTCACTAATAGAAAGCTACATTATCACTGAGTAACATAGGCTACTTTTTATCCCGAAAAATGCACAGTTCCTGTGGGACACGCGGACGAAGTCGCGGGCGAAGTGCTAGTACTAATATAAGGCTGAAGAGTTAGAATGTTTGTTTGAACGCGCTAATCTCTGGAACTACTAGTCGGATTCGACAAAATCTTTTTGTATATGATAGTCAGATTCATGAGAAATGTATAGGCTATTTAACATCACGCTACGACCCTTAGGAGTCGCGGGGAACAGCTGGGGCCTATTTGATGTAACTAGTCTGCACTCCAATTTCCGAACTCTTCAACTGAATCATGTTTTATGTACACACATTTTGCAGACTGAACATTTAAATTTGGAAGAGTAAAGAGTTAGCCCGTACATTCGAAAAGCCAATAATTTTTCAAAACACTTTCACTCCACACCCTTCAATATTTGAAAAGTGAAGAGAAGAGAGCAGAGTGCAGACTTGCAGAGTGGTTACATCAAATAGGCCCCAGCCGGCCTAGCATGACCACGACAGAAACGGGTTTTGTCTACATAGAAATAGACAAAGTGACAGATTGTAGAAACATTTCTAACGTTTCATTCATGAAACGTTAGAAATGTTTCTACAATCTGTCACTTTGTCTATTTCTATGTAGACAAAACCCGTTCTTATCGTGGTCATGCTAGGCCGGCTGGTCTTTTATAATCCCTTACCTTGTTATAATCACACATCTTCCAGAAGAGAACCAACAACTCCTGGTGCAGGTTCACCTTCTTGGCAGAGTTGGGTAGATAGGTCTGCGCCAGCGGGTTGTTTAGGAGCCTGGTCACCCCTCGGAGGATGAACTGAAAGTCCTCATCGCGATGGATCCGGGATAGGTAGTTGATGAACAGATTATCTGGGAGAGTCTGTAGAAAAAGTGGTATTTTTTTTGTATAAATATTAAGATAATTTGTATATCCCACTATCACACTAATATTATAAATGCAAAAGTTTGAGCGTGTGTGGGTGTGTTTGTGTGTATGTTTGTTACTTCTTCACGCTGAAACGGCTGGACGGATTGGGATGAAATTTGGCACACAGATAGATTATAATCTGGAATAACACATAGGCTACCTTTTATCCCGGACAACGCGGGCGAAGCCGCGGGCGGAAGCTAGTTGTTTTTTAAATTTTAAACGAGTCATGTTAAGCTTATCTTATTGTTATTAAATACATAAGAGATTTTTAAAAATATGCACATTTGATATCATATCGATATCCTTATAATTGCAAAGTTGTAGGCATTGAGTTGGAGTCTTTATTGGGCCGGGGCCGCACTGGTACGGCAAAAGCAACGCGACGGCGATTTCGTGAAAACAAACTCATCTTCTCTATATTATAAAAGGCTTTGTTCTGATTCTGACTGATTGATCAACGCACAGCCTAAACCGCTGGTCGTAGAAACGTGAAAGGAGGACGTATTCTTTAAATAAAGGATGCAGGCATCCGATTAGAAAAGTAATTGACAGACAGAATTGTGTTGCTGCGGAGTTTGTTGCGCCGTTTCTTCTTCGCAGCTAAAACACTAGGAAGCGGTGAAGGGCGGGCGTTTTTGGGGGCTGTCTGATGTATATTTTGACGTTCAAAAAGTGCTAATTGACTGTAGCCCAGTTTGAATAAATGACTTTTGAATTTTGAATTTTGAAAGGATTTTTGAAAATTCCACCCCCAAGAGGGTGAAAAAGGGTGGCGCGAGCGAAGCCGCGGGCAAAAGCTAGTAATAAACATAATAGGTATGTCGCCAAGCGAAATTTATTTGTTCACGAAATTGCCGACGCGTCGCTGTCGCCGTACCAGTGCGGCCCCGGCCTTAGTCTCCAATTAATACCATAAGCGGCATATTAGAGATTTAAAATTTCAACTGAAGCGGATAGGACGCGATAGCTCAGTTGGCAAGAGCGACGCAGTACAGCACAGTACGGCAGAGGTCGCGGGTTCATGTCCCGCCCGCGTCAGTTGTTCTAAATCTCTTATACAGGTGGCAGGTTAGACAGTGGAAATATTTTATGGGGTCATTGTACTCATCATTATGATCAACTTTTACTATTTTATTTATTTATTTATTTTTTATTGGTTCACCAACAATTGTTTACACTGGTTTTATGCTAAAGGTAACATATAATATATATATTATTACTAGTGTAACAATCACTTATAGGTAAACTCCGCATGCGACCAAATTATGGGACCAAACCTGAAATCACGAAAAAAAAATCAGCTGTTCCATACATTTTGTTGAGTTATGTGAACATAAATGTATGGAACAGCTAATTTTTTTTCACGATTTCAAGATTGGTCCCATAGTAAAAGTTGTTCATAATGATGAGTACAATGACCCCTTAAAATATTTCCACTGTCTAACCTGCCACCCTGTATATTTATGATAGTTTATTAGTATGTTCCCGGTCGTACCGTCATCATCTGTTTCATCTGATTCATTGGTCCCAGTTCTGGCTGGTAGCACAAACAGGAATGTAGCATTAAATAAAACGAACGATTCAACATACCACAAGTAGGAAAGTATGAGAGATTTAGGGCCAAGCTCACCGAGAAGTTAGCAGTCCGATAAATTGAAAACGGCCGTTTAATATGACTTTTGCCTCTATAAAAGTCTTGTTAAACGGCTGTTTTCAATTTAACAGACTGTCATCTTATCGGTAAACTTGGCCCTAAAAAGCTGTTGAAGGACATTGTAGCTTTTCTGATATGTCAAAATTTTCAAAAACTTATTGTCTTAGGTTTTCGCGATTATTACACATTATAATAAAACAAGTTTAAACAGATTAAATCGCGTATATTACAGATTTTTACAGAGTTTTCCTGACGTTTCGAACACTTTACAACGTTCGTGGTCGCAGGACGACTCGTCCTGCGACCACGAACGCGTAAAAATCTGTAATATACGCGATTTTATCCGTTTAAACTTGTTTTATTATAATGTTTCAAAAACTTATTTATTCAATATGGACAAACATTTTTGTGTTTTTGATTTTACACAATCCTCATCTGACAACTTGTTTGTTTTTTTTTTCTTTTACTTTTTTCTGAGCAATTTGCACTTACTTCATCGGAGTCCTCGTTGATTGCGTTACTGGTGTCATGGTCTAGTGTCACAATTAGCACTTGTAGAGCCACCTGCAAGTCATAGTTTCAGTAAACATACATAATAACCTCATCTAAAATGAATCCTTAAATAAATAAGGCAAATGCCATCATAGCGGATTTAAATCACCATTAAAGATATCGTAAAAATAATCACCATTAAAGATATCGTAAAAAAATAATCATGTGGGGTATCAAATTGAAAGGCTCGAAGAATTTACTAGATTTTTTTGTAAGTTGTACTTTTTAAAGAGAATGCTTAGGGCCATAAAAACACACTGAAATTTACTATTATTAAATTTATATATTTATTACTATTATTAAATCACTTTATAATATATACTGGGTAAGTTTAGTCAGTCGAAATACGAAAAGGGGTCATTGTACTCATCATTATGAACAGCTTTTACTTGGGGACCAACACTGAAATCGCGAAAAAAAATCTGCTGTTCCATACATTTTGTTGAGTTAAATGAACATAAATGTATGGAACAGCTGATTTTTAAAGCTGAGTAAAAGTTGTTTATAATGATGAGTACAATGACCCCATTTCGTATTGCGACTGACTAAACTTCCACCCAGTTTATTCGAAAGTTCAGCGCGGTGATTCTCGCGAGTTCGATATTGATATCGAATTCGATATATATTGCAACAACTGTCAAAATCCCTACCATTTTGACATTTGTTGCAATATATATCGAATTCAATATCAATATATCGCCCGCGAGAATCACCCCCCAGTGTGTTTACTCACTTCGACGAGCGGCTCGAGTGTGTCGGCGAACAGCAGGTGGTTGTAGGGCAGGCCGAGCCCCACCGGGTCGTAGGAGCACACCGTGTTCACCAGCGAAGTGAACAGCGGCAGCGCGTGACGGTTCTCGGGACTCGTCAGGTAACTGCACGTGAAAATGAAGACATAGTTACAAAATAAGAAAATGAACTCAATTCAACCTTTGAGTTTGTTTCGGTGTTTCTTCTCAGAGGTAGTCAGGTGGGAAACACCGACCTCATCTATTAAAAAATATTGACGTGTAAAAGTGTTATTTATAACCTACTTACAGAATAATTTCAATTTTAAACATGTCAAGATTTTTTTGTTCACTTTGTGTAAAATGTTGATTTCGGCAGTTAGAAGTTATTGACACTTCTCCGTCGATAAGTGGCGGTCCGAGCGGGAGAGGGGGTCGCAGGGGTCATAACCCCCAAAATCGTATAAAACTGTGCGAAACACGGTAATTCATGGTATAGCACGTCGGCATTAACCGGTATGAAAGTCTTCGGCTGCGATATGACCCCCCAAAGTATCCGGCTGCGACCGCGCCAGCCGTTGATATGATGATCACTCACGCAATGCGCAGGCGTGGTCGCAGTCGACGATTTTGGGGGGTCATGACTGCCCCCCCCCCCCGCGGACCGCGCCGCCTCGTGCGCCGAGACTCGGGGGGAGAGGGGAAGGGGAGGGGGGAGGGGGGCGAACCCGACGCCACCATTACAGTGAAACACTCACGCAATCCACTTGTTATGATGCGAAGCGGCACTCGAGGCCGGCTTGTAGATGGTCTCACTAAAACACGTGAGCATCAATCGCAGCAGCTCGGTCCTGGCCGCCTCGTGCGCAGACACGCGGGGGGGGGAGCGCGCGAAGCCTACCCCACCCGCCCAGATGTACTCGCAGCTGTCCAGGGAGGAGAGCTCTTCGGCACGTTCCTGTGGACAAAGGGGGGCAGATCATAGAAACAAGGGAGATGTGCGAAGGCGCTGTTGAGCTTGACGCTTTGACATCACTTATCACGCGATAAACACAAAAACTACTGAACTGTTGCAATGAGAAAGGTTTAGGTGTATAATTCATTAAGGTTTTGCGTAAATTGGCTAAAATATGACGATGATTGTTGAAGATGTCGGAAAAATCATGCCGACTAGGGGTAGGTATTAGGTATTAGGCCTCTCCCACATTGGGCGTGCGCGATCCTCCGGCGTGTGAATGACGCGAACGTTCACGCACCGCGGCGTTCGCGTCGTTCACACGCTGGAGGATCACGCACGCCCAATGTGGGGGAGGCGTTATGCTCTGCTACCCGTGCGATACCGCGGTTTGTCCTACGTCTTATCTGATGTTATACAGGGTAAAATTAAAACCAGTGCGAATATTTTAGGAGGTGAAAGTACTCATGAATATGATGATCAACTTTTATTGTGGGACTGACACTGAAATATGAAAAAAGAAATCAGCTGTTCCATACATTTTGATCGTGTTGTAGTGCATTTTTGTAGGGAACAGCTGTTTTTTTTTTCATATTTCAGTGTCGGTCCCATAATAAAAGTTGATCATATTCATGAGTACTTTCACCTCCTAAAATATCCGCACTGGTTTTAATTTTATCCTGTAGAACCACCAAAAAAAGAAAAGGAAAACAAGACATTACAGTCGGGACCCGTGTTTCCGGGTATTAGTCATAATGGATCCCGACTGCAATGTCTTGTTTTCCTTTTCTTTTTGGTAGTTCTATAACATCAGATAAGACGTAGAGCAAACCGCGGTCGGGATGTTATAAAAAAATAATTTTCTGTTTTTTTCATTAGTTTAATCATGGCTTGACGTGTAAAAGTGTTACCTGTAACCTATTTACAGAATAAAAAAAATATCAATATCATAATCATATCAGCCGGCCTAGCATGACCACGATAGAAACGGGTTTTGTCTACATAAAAATAGACAAAGTGACAGATTGTAGAAAAAATTCTACATTTTATGAATGAAATCTGTCACTTTCAAAACCCGTTTCTATCGTGGTCATGCTAGGCCGGCATGACTGTATCACAAGGAGCTCTGCTGTAGGTACGTACTCCAAAAACGTAGCAGTCATTAGAATACCAATGAGCTGTGCAAACAAATCTGCACGCCATTAAATGAAGTAGCAATCGGGCGATAAAATCAATGCGATGTAAGGCGTGACCTTCATAACCTATTGTTACAAGTGTTCGAACCTTGGACCAGATTGTGCGGCACAACGCAATCGCTTCCTAGCTGGTTTCGATTAAAAAGACAGAAGCTAAACGTGGTATCTATTGGTAGCTTATTAGCATCCTGCTGTCAACTCTGTCACACACGTTTGAGAGAATGCACTGTCGAGCGAGACACATTGACTTCGATCCCTTAGAGCAGCGGTTCTCAAACTTTTTCGGCGACGAACCCTTTTGAAACACTGCATATTTTACGGAACCCCAAAATAATCAGCCTGATTTAATTAACGAAAATCATACAAAAATACAGTGCAGTGATAGCCTAGTGGATTAACCATGTGCCTCCCACGGCGAATGGTTCGAGTTCGATCCCGAGGCATGCACCGCTGACTTTTCGAAGTAATGTGCGTTTAGAAATTAATTATCACTTGCTTTAACGGTGAAGGAAAACATCGTGAGGAAACCGGCATGTCCTAGAACCAAAAATTCGAAGACATGTGACGTCCACCAACCCGCACTGGGCCCGCGTGGTGGACTACGGCCCACTCCCTCTCACAGAGAGGAGGCCTGTGTCCCAGCAGTGGGAACATTATAGGCCGATTATGCTTATGCTTATGCTATACAAAAATAGGCAGGTTCTTTACAAAACGCTGTATTGGTTGACTGTACTCGTATTATACCTAGATTATTTAGTTTTTAGGGTGATTTCATAGAAGAACTTACGCGACGCGGGTGGTATTAAGCGGCGCGGGCAACAAGCCTTTCAGCGTCTGCAGTTTGTAGTGTAATGTAGTTTTACAAGGATGCAGTCGCCCGTTGCAAATGCGAAAAACGGCCAAAAGTAGCGATGCAGAAGCGCGTTAACGAAACGCGCTATTGTATCACTGAAAAAATCGCAGTGGGCGACCTCCCTTAGCCTCACAATTGGGCCATTGCAAGTAGGTGAACAAAATTACTGTCTGGTAGCAACTGTTATAGATGTTGTCATAGCAACCACGGTTTACGGCGTCACGTGCTCATGTCAGCACGCCACTCAGCACGTCAACAGATAAAGCGTAATGATAAGGGATATACTGCGCGAACTATGCAGGATAAGGTCATACTCCTCCCACGCAAGCTGCCTATACAGAGTTAGTAAAACTGACAACCTTGCAGGATTGTATTACTAACATTATAAACAACTTTTATTGTTGGACTTAAAATAACTGGTAAAATGTGGATGTACCTCAGATGATAGCAAATTAGTACGGGAACCACTGTCGCCACTTTTAGAACAGTTTGCGACACAATTACACGCGCTCCTTGTGAATATAAAGATCTCCCACACATTCAAAATTCCGCACACCCTGAATCTACTGTCATTCGTCACACAGCAGTCAGCACTAGCAGTAAATTAAACACTGTATCTATAACATCGATCGCGTTCAGTCCGTCGCCAACGTGTACGTTTTAATTATGGTCAATGTGACCATACTAAAGCGTCAAGCTCAATAGCGCCTTGGCACACCTACACGCTTTATGTAATATGTATCTATACTATTATAAAATTGTAAAAAAGCCGTGTCTGTACATTGAAGATATTCTAGAAAAAACAGTCGAGATAGGGTACTGGGACGTAACTAAACGAACCAGAGATGCAACTTATTTTAGTCCACGCGGACGGAGTCGCGGGCAAAAGTCTAGTGTAAAAATATACCTAGTATTTTTGCCATTTAATAAACACGTAAATGGTAAGTGGTTTGAGACTAGCAAGTCCATTAGCACTTAGTACTAACAAGGGATACGGCGATCAATACTTCGATAAGATAATTATGCTATCTGTGGATCAATACTTACGCGGCCGGCCTGCTTGGTCGTGGCAACAGTGAAGTCTGGACAGAATAACAAATCCTGTGGACAGACATTATGGCATTAAAAAAAAAAAACAGGACTACCTTTAGCGGGTCTAGGGGTAGCTAGGGATGCTGAAGCCCAAGCTCCCGTAACTAAAAAGTACCACCTTTATCATTTATTCATGTATATGCATAAAAACCTTGACATCCGCATCATCCATGCCGCAAATCATAAATTTTGACAGATTTCAGAATAGATTAGGGCTTTAATGTTTTCATTTTCAATTCTTAGCCCCCCCCTCCCCCCAAATAATATCTGAATGAGCCCTCAGCCCCCCCTCCAGAACTAATTTCTGTCTGCTGACTGGTTAACTAGACAAGAGGTTCAGGTACGGATACAGGATTTTGTTTAAGATTAAGTTTTTTTTGGCTTTCAATTCAAAAATTTGCTGATCCATAGAAGACCAGGTAACACCATAGGCAAACCAGATTTTTCACAGTTGCCTAGGCAACCAAACCCCCTAATACATTATCGTATATCAAACAACAATCAAACAACACCGATTATAGAGATAAGACATAATAAATACTCACACAGACAGCATTGATAAGAGACTGGGCTAGAGGCACTGACTCATTCTCAGCGGCTGCTGGTAGCGAAGACCAGAAGAACCCGTGCCACTCCGGTTCCTCCAGCATGTACGGTAACACTCTTGTTAGGAGTCGAGCACAGTTTAATGCTGTTTAATGAAATTAAATAAGGGAGTTAGGTATATAAAATGTCTTGAGAGGTTGAGGTGGATTGAATAATGATCCCATCTGTATGGAAAACACGCAATTCATTGTGGATTTTTTGTAAACAGCCTGGCATAAGATGTATGATACTGGAGCCTTTGTGTAGATTGATCTTATAATATTATTCTACTGAGCAGGAAGGTTGTCATTGTTATTTTTAGTAATAAGGTAAGTAATAATAAGTTGTACTGGAATTCATCCTGAGGATACTAATTTGTAATAATTATGTTGTTTAAATACAAACTAGCAAAATTAAATTTTTTATTTTATCCTTATCAAAAGCTCAACAGTATTACAAGAAGTACCTACATTTTAAAAATATGGAGGTGGTGGTTTTTCTAAATGACATAACATATTTGAAGATACATATAATCTAGGTAACTATATCATTTAGGTTTTCATTACTTTTATAAATTACAAAAAAAAAATATATTGAATGATATTGATAGTACATAAATTATACATTTCAATATACAGTTAATAATAATGTAAAATGTAAAGTAAATCATGATTCATATTAAGCTATCATGTACTTGGTAACTTATTAACTATGAATCATAATAAAATAATATTAAACCATTCAGTTGGTATAAAGAACCTTTACAAAATCCCTCCTTAGTGCATCTCCAGGGTACTCAAGGAATATTTCCTCCAGATTTGAAATCTCTAGGTTCACTGGTTTAGACTGTGCCTTGTCTGAGAGTCAGTCAGTATGGTACTGTTTTATAGGTAAAGGTGGATTCTAGGACTGTCCTATTTTAACCTGACTGCGGCGTAGCCCAAAAGAAGGATAAAATTTTTAATAAAAATATTATGTCATCTCTATCATGAAGTCCTACCAGTCTGCTGTTCCCTCTGGGTCCTGCAGCTGCTGTCCACCATCTTCACCAGCTTTTCTACGGCTTTATATACTAATGTCGCGAGATTGTTAGGAGATTCTTCTCGTAAAGCACGGATTTCCGCACCAGGCACCAGCGCGAACACATCCTGGACATTTGTCACGCTCTCGGACCAGAATTGGTCCCAAAAACTATCGTCCGAGGAGTCAATAGGCTAGAATGAAGTCATTATATCAATACTAACATCAACTACGAAATTAAGTTTGCATCAGATTCGAAACACTTACCTGAGTTTTTGAGGTAAGCTGGACGACAGCTTTCCTAAAGTTCAATTTTGTGTCAGCGTTACCCATTTTTCCCGAATTCTAATTGTTTAAAAACAATAAATCCATCTCAACCTAGGTTCTCATAAAAACAATGAAAAATGACAATTGAATTGACAGAAGACAACGTGTCAAAGACAATTCTGGGTTCATTCTTTTTTTACCCGACTGCGAGACGCAAAGGAGGGTAATGTGTTTATCAGTCTATGTATGTATGTATGTATGTATGTATGTATGTATGTATGTATGTATGTATGTATGTTTGTTTCTATGTGGCGTTCTAGAGACCAAATGCGTAGGCCGATTTTGATAATTCTTACGTCAATCGATTCGTCTTAACCTTGCGAGTGTCACTAAAGACATAACAGTAATCAAAATTCACCACAGCGACAACCAGACGCCATATTGTCAAAATGAAAAAAAAAAAAGTTGATGAACTATGTCAAGTGGGGTGTCGTTGAATAGGTATTTTAAAATCATCTTTAGGTTCCTTTTATCATTTTTCATTTTAAATAATAGTTTAGGATATATAACGATTTAAAGTTGTTCAACAAAGCAATCATTCTCGCTAATTCTTACTTATCCTCAAAACCTATCATGTGGGGTATCAAAATGAAGGGCTCGAAAAGAAGATTACGAAAACATACATTAAAAACTAAAAAGTGAAAAATAAAAATAGTAAATTAAAAATTAAAAAAACCCGACTGCCAAAAAACAACTAAAAAGTTCAAAACAAGAGCACTTTTCAAGCAGTCTGATGCAGTTGGTGGCATAAAATGTAAGATTTAACACAAATAATTGCCACCAACTGCATCAGACTGCTTGAAAAGTGCTCTTGTTTTGAACTTTTTAGTTGTTTTTTGGCAGTCGGGTTTTTTTAATTTTTAATTTACTATTTTTTGGTAAAGCAGTGAAATTAATCCGAGGCATTATGTCTATCATTCACACGCTAGCCCATGCGATGGATTTGTCGCTGGCTTGGCGACAAGTCCGCGGATATATCTGCGTATGAATGTTAAGGTTCACGGTTCGCCGCCCAAATACGCAAGCGCCGCGCGCCGCGCCGCGCTGTACAAATCCAAACCGTAAATCGCTTACCGAAAGTACACAATCGACTGTACTGCAACTTCGATGACGGATATGTCCACCGATTTGTACGTTGGACGGCTCGGCGCTCGGCTCGTGTAGTGAATGGTGTACTTTAGAGAACTACATAGTTTAACTAGTAAGCCCTTAACTATTAAGCCCAAAAACTAGTAAGCCCCACAGACGTTGGTAAGCCCTTAGTTTTTTCTATGATATGACATAGGTAATATAGATTCATCGATAATTCGATAGATTCTTCATGGACGCCTTCAAATTAGATGTAGACTCGGGCGTTATAAACCGTAAATAGTTTCAACAACACTATGTATTGGTATAATACCATAAATACGGTATTGATTTCCACAAAAACTATTTACTACGTGAAACTATTTATTAGTCAAATCCATGAATCAGGCTTGATACGCGATACCGTCGATAACGATACCGAGTAATACCGTCAATACCACAATACCTCAATAACTGAATACCAATACCATAGCCGACATGCATGTGGTGCGCGGGCGGACCGAGCCGAGCGCTGCCGAAATAATACGAACACGAGGCGAACGGCGCGCGGCGGCACGGCGCCGCGCCCGCCGGCGTTAGAGCGAGAATAGAATGTCACTCGGTGTCACCAAGACACCAATACATAGTTATTAAAATAAATAGTTTCAAAACATGGTATTGGGAATCATACCAATAAATAGTTTCAGTATTACGAATACCCGTACCGACCCATGTCTAATTAGAGGCATGAATATTGAATAAGCCTGTAATTTGAAGGCGCCATTAGATTCCTAGAAAAAATATTGCTAGAATTTTAAAAAGATTGATTTTTAGTCGTTGGTTAGAATTTGTGGGGCCTATTCAAGGCAGTCTGCTGCAGGATATAAGGGGAATCCTCAAGAATTCTGCTCGGTGTTGCCGGACGCCATGCAGGCTGCGACATCATTTATAATCCCGTTAGGGTATTTATGTTCTGTGTTTATAATACTGCATAAGTGGCGGACGGCAAGGCGGATTGCCATGAATGGGCCCCTTTAGTCAAAATATCCAAAAATTATTCCTCCATACTCCATGGCATGGTAATCAATATGATTTTGACATAAGTACATATTAGTAATCTGTGCGCAACCTCGTCTTTTGTCTTGTCTATGATTTTATCAATCATTTCGAAGTCTGGAAAATGGCTGCTGCAAATATTGTACGCAGTGCTCTAAGTGGATTATTACGAAAATCCACTACCTATAGGACACCGGTAGTATGCCGGCTTTCGACCGTTGCCCTGCAGCAAAAATACAGCACATTAAATGCTGCTATTAAGACATACAACACCCGGTACCATCAAAATGGGGTAAGGGTCTTATCAGTCAATACAACGTGATAATTTGCGTACACAGTGTTTTATTTAGGTTGGATTTGTGCTGAAAGGATACTTGCGGTATCCGCAAGTCCTAGTTGCTATAGTTATTAAGTCTTTGTTAAATTATAACCTCAATCTTATTGCATAACAAATGTGTACAGTGTTACCCAAATTGTTTAGGTACAGCGAACACAACAGTACTCGTCAGGTGGGCACGACAAGCCCTCGCGACAGCAAATAGAGGAACGAGTGCTGAAAGTTTGCAAGGCATACGACAAACTCAGTTCTGTTAAGGTACATACATAACATTTATTTCCATAAAATTCTGTTTCAGGCCCAGAATATCAGTGTCCGCAACTACAGCGGCGGGCCCCCACTCACATTAGAACTTATTAAAAGTAGAGTGCTACTTGTTCTTCAACTTTATGACAAAATTAACCCTGAAAAGGTAGCCTTTACTGAAATTATTTATGTTCTAACGTTGCCATTTGGGCATTTGATGCCATTCTGCAAAATGTGTTCTGTCTGTGCTTACTTTATTTCTTGAATAGAAGTAAAAAAATATATTTTATTAAATTAAGTTTTTCTGTTTCAGCTGGGTGTAGACTGCCACTTTATAAATGACCTTGGTCTGGACTCCCTGGACCATGTGGAGGTCATAATGGCAATGGAGGACGAATTTGGTTTTGAAATTCCTGATGGAGATGCAGAGAGGCTGGTTAGACCTAAAGACATTATCCAATATATTGCCGACAAAGAGGATGTTTATGAATAAAAAAACTAAAAATTAAAAACTAGTAGCATTGTCTCTGAAATTTGAGGCCAGTTGTGCATAATACTTGTTGTTCTTGTGCATAAATTACAGTTGTTTTAGAATACAACTGGCCTAATATATCAAGACATTGAGCTTAGGGTTTAGTTCAATTTATTTTACTTGTAATTCAAATAAGAATGAACAATGTAAACTCTGATCCAACATTTGTCTCTGAAGATGTATAAAGTGTAAATTCTGTTTTTATTGATTATATGCCTGTTAGAGTAGATCATTTGTTTTTCATTTGGTCAATATCAATACCTGAACAAATAGATTCAGTTACACTGTAATGGTTTTTTTTTTGGCAATTAGTAAACTTACAACTTCATGAAAAGCAACTGATGTATGCGTCTACTGTATTGTGATATCTATCATCAGTTGTCTAATAATAACATTTATAGCACAACTATTAAGTTTTTCTTTGTATGATACTTCAATATTCATAGGCTTTTGCAGGGTGGGGCAAGAGAGGTCATATAAACTGCTTATTTAGACTTATATTTCTCCACTATATCGCCGAAATAAGTTTTGTAGAATAGGTGGGATTAAATGTGTGTGGGGGACTTAAATAAGTATTAATGTTACTTATCAATAAAATAGCATTTTTAGTAAGTACCTTCTATCGAGTTTTCTTACTTTTGCCCCACCTATAAGCAAATCCTGAGTATGGCCATGCCAATATCTGCCAATAACTTCTACATAGTCATAGTGGCGCCTATGCAAATTGCAATGCATAAACACGTCTTAGGGTGATTTCATAGTCGCTCTCCGACGCGGACGCGGGGCACGAGATAGATGCGTATTGTATGTACCGATCGTACGGCTAGTCATGCTGGCGGTCAGCGTGACTGTAGAACCAGCCACTTTATGCATAGTATGCATTGATTCAATGCGATATATTATAATAGGTATACATTTTCGGTTGGCTCTCTTTGTCGGCCATCTTACAGGATCTCAAATATTATAAGGGTCACTTTTCCAGATTCTGTTTCTGCTATAAATCTTGCCACATTATGATAAGAGTTTCTACATATGCCATCTGACCTTTACTACTTGACTTGGAATGTCTGATACGTAAGCCCACATTATCAATTACACACTCCACATTTATTCTTCGATGCCTACATTCAATTCGTATCACTTTGTATAGAAACTAGTAGATGGCGCTGTCTTAAAATGTTATTATCAGAGAATTCACCTACCTACCTTCCCTAAATTATTTACGTTTACGCAAGATAACTGAAGTTCCGTTCAAGCAAGATTGCATTTTATCTTCACGCTTTCAATATCTTTTCGTAATAAAATTGTCCTCTATTAAGTATGTTGGGTATTGGTATTTGCGCAAGTGTTATTCGTCTACCGACACCACAGATTTAGAGTAGACTAGATACCGCAAACTGTCCGTCCCAGCGTGCCCGAAAGTTTGTGCAATGCGCCTACTGGTCGAATTTCTACTTGAGTTAACTTTCAAACGCGCCGGTGAAACTTGACAAATAGTGTCGATGAAGACATAGTAAATACTAAATTGTATCAATAATAACTGTAAAAACTCTTATAGGGCTGCCCAAGGCCTTTAAATGACTTGCGCGTCAGCATAGGCAGGAAAAAGTGGCACGCTCGTTTACGACATTATCGGTGTAGGTACCTAATGGAAGTACTTCTACCTATTATCGATTAGGTTCTCTCTCACAATGCTTATCAGCCAATAGAGCAAGGTGCAACATGAACTGATAACATAATTATACTGCATTCTAAAGGCCCAACAAAAATATACTTTTGTTAATTATCTTATTAAAAAAAAACTGTACAAGTGCGAATATAACTCGCGCCCTGAGGGTTCCGTTTCTGGTTCTTTATATTCTAATAAAATATGCATTAGCGCCATCTATGAGCAGATGCCTCCACGCGTTATGGGCGAGTGAGACCCTTAACGGGTAGAGGCATGGACAGACGGAGGACAAAGTGATCCTATAAGGGTTCCATTTTTCCTTTTGAGGTATGGAACCCTAAAAATGCAGATGCTAAGCGTCGCATGACTGTTGAGGTGTTGCTCTATGTAGGTACAGCTCCGTGGTCGGTACCTACTTAGGAGTTATTATTTAATCATCGTTTATAAGTAAAAAGGGTGGATGTTTTCGGGAATATAAACATAAACATAAAACAACAATTTGAGAATCATAGTATTTATACAACTTTATTTTGACGAAGTTTCACATAGATAAAGGAGATGGGACCAGAAATACGAAATGTAGCGCTATTAAAGCAAAAAGTATTATCAGGTTTGACTAGTCGGTAATGGTAGACATGAGACAACATTGAGATTAAAAACACATTCATTACAATCTATGGTTTCTATTAACAGCAATTATTATTTCGGTTATTTTTTAATATTCAGTAGGTAGTACATAGGTTATTCATTTGATATTAACAATATTATTCCTGCATCTCCATTTATCTTAAGAAAAGAAAGATACTTTCTAAGCATACAATAATAACATTTATATACAGACTAAGCTCGCGACATCTCCGCACCGCACTGTTCTTACACACACACATGCACGAGTCCACATATCTCATATATTACACCACTATGTACACAATAACCTGAAGTTCGCAGCCTCGAGATATATTATTCTCTTATAAACAAAAAACAATTTAAAATACTGATACTTTCAGTTTCGATCGCCCAAAATGGCGAAGTTCATCCTGACACAGACAACAACAGCATATTTACAAAATAAATAACAACAAAATAATCCCGGCGTCAGCGGTGAGGTCTACTGCAGCTATACGCTACGGAACGCGATCACAACTACTGATTGTTCGACGGTAGTGCCGATTCTGTTGTTTACGAACTAAACTAATTTAGTCTCGATTACGTCTCTTTCTGATAAAAAACACGAGAAAGGGATAGATGATATTTAATCCTGTCATATTAGTTCTCTTGAACAGTTTTGTTGTCAATTTAGTCATCGCAAAAGGTTATGACTATTTATTTTCCCGTAAACGACAAGGGCGTAAACTAATTTGACAGTTATTAATATTTTCTGTTCTTTTTCAATGATATTTGTAAGAAAGAGATATAGTGTGATTAAAATTAGTTTAGAGAGATGTACAACAGAATCAGCACCGGTATGTTAGAATATGGAAACGGTGCACTGGTTAGGAGCTATCGTTCTTTAGCTCGGTAGCGCTGGGCGGTGCGCTCGTGCGCCGCGCGCTACCTGAAGCGGCTGGACCGCGCGCGGCCGGCCGAGCGCAGCCGCCGGGCCGCTCGCGGGTCCACGCGAGCGACGCGGACCACCGGCTGCAGCCAGTCGCCCAGCCCGTGCAACGCGCGCTTCCTCTTCTTAATATCCTTATCATCAGTCTCTGAACGCAATTTTCGTTCCTCTTTCTCCTCGGCCTTGGGCTTGTCCATCAAAACCTTCAACTCTTGTAATGTCTTATCCTTACTGTCAGATATGTCAGGCTCACACTTCTCATCTATCATATCTTCTGTTAGAGTTTTGTCTTGGGAGTCGAACTCTGATTTAGATGTTTCTATGATAGTTTTGTCTTCTTTTTCAGTCTCTGATAGATTAGTGTCTTCTTCGCTGATGGTGTCCTGAGTCGTGTCGTCGTCGGGAAGTTCCGCAGACGACCGGTCACAGCTGCTGTCCACTTTGTTCTCCGACTCAACACTGTTTGTTCTGGAGCCCTTCTTAGTTTGCTTCCTCTTATTCGGCCAGCCGGTTCGATTCTTCTTTTTGAATTTGCCGCGTCTGCCTTTGGGTTTGTCTGCCGCCTCCTTGATCTCGTTCCGGATCAGATCGCAGTTGTCGCACTCCGACACTAAGCTGGACACGTCGGGCGCGTTGGTGGAGGTGGTGACGGCGGCCTCGCCGTCCATGACGTCGTCGGACACGTCGTACTCGCCTGCGTCCTCGAACACTTCTGATAGGAATTGTTGTAGTCTTTCTGATGCCTCCTGAGTCTCGGAAATCACGGGATCAACTTTGAGATTGCTGTGTGTGTCGCTGATGGTGTCTTCGGAGGCTGTGGACTTGGTGTCGTCCGGGTGTTTCCGGCGCTGCACGAGTCCCGCCGAACCGAGGATGGCCAGCGTGGAGGCGTGCTCCCTGGGTGACTTCCTCGGGTGGCCTTCCAGCGCCAGCAGTGCGGCCGTCCGCTTCCTGATCTTCAGTTTCTTCTTCCCTCGCGTGCCGTAAGACCGCGACGGTCCCGGCTTTTCTTCTCGTTTAACTAAGTCACTCAGCGGACAGCAATTTGGCTTCAAGGGCGGTAACTGACCGGTTTCGTACGGTAACTTTGGCGATTTTGAATACAGTGCTGTAACGAATACACAACGTGGATCAAAACAGAATTCAAAATAATAAGGCAATAATTATGTTTTATTAAATGTTTTATGTTCACACAACTTACCAAAATATTGCGGTATATTTTTAGCTAGCACCTTGTCTTCATCTTGCCTTTTGAAGGTCTCGAACCAGGGCTCGCTGTGTGGTACAGATTCAAAAGCAAACTCCAGCTGCTCCACAGCTGGTGTATACTTCAGCTTGCCATCCTCCCACTTCATGCATTTCTCTATGGGTTCTTCTCTCAATGGACTAATTTCAGGATCTGGCGGTGCTGGTGGCTCTGCAGGCACAATCTGCTCCACGACCTCTGGTGTTTCAGGCGGTGGTTCCGTGGCCTGTGCCTTACAGGGCACTCTGCGTGCTCGTTTCGCGACAGCAGGTGCCCGTTTCTTCCGGCGGCGCTGGTCTTCCGGCCAGCTGTCTTCCTCAGAGGATTCTTCCTTCAGAGCGAGCGGGCGTGCCTGTCGCCGCCTCTCGATAGAAGGCGGCGGTGGCGGCGTAATCTTCCGTCGCGCGCTCAACTCCTTGTCATCATCGTCAGACGACGTGGAACTCGTCGAACTGGCGCGCTTCGGGAACATGAATTGCTCAGCTTCGTCGCTCAGCACCGACAGTTCCGACCGCCTCACCTTCCTGAACTTGACGACTAGAGGCTTAGTGCCGTTACACGCGGGAGGAGAGTCTTTCCTTTTGTTCGCAAAGCCGCCGCTCGATCTTAGCTTGGTGCTGACGCCTACCACTTTGTAGTACTGTCGATCTTCAGTCGCTTCGCTAGCTCTCTTACTGCACCGGGTGTTGTGTTTCCTCTCGTCCTCTACGACTCCGTTCCGCCTTGGACTGAGGTTGCCGTTGACTGTGGAGTCTGGGGACTGCGATTGCTTGGATCGCTTGTTTTTGGGTTGGTCGACGTCGCCGTTGCACATTTTTCTCAGGGAGCGTCGCTCGCCGTTGATGGGCGTGGCCTTGTCGAGGAAGGTGGTGACGTCAGCGCCGGAGCCGATGAGCGAGTCGAGTGCCAGGAAGTTGGTGTGGTCGCGCACGAAGGCGAGGTGGTGCGGCGAGCGGCGGTGCAGCGCCGCGTCCACGTAGTCAGTGTTGCACATCTCACAGTACCCGCCCCGCACCTCTTTGTCTTCCCTCTCTTTGATTCTTGGGCGACTTTTCCTCGTCATTCTGTAAAAAACATATCACTATAAGAACACATTGAGTAATCCCAGTAATCCACATTGACGCAACTGCTACTTACTTCTGTATTGCAATATCTTTAATGTTCTGATTGGTTGTAGTAATCTTTTCAGGCGTTTCTTTCTTCTTTTCTTTTGGCGGGTCCGGTTCTAGCGATATTTCGGGCCATTCATCGAATTCCTTGTAAATAGGTCTGCACAACCTGGAATTGTACGTTATATTTTAGTTGGTTGGTCGCCAGTCAGCGAAAAGACATACTGTTTCTTATAAATGTTATTGCATACTTGTCCAAAAATTCAATCTTGATAAAATGTTTAGTGAAGAGCGTGACATGCGCTTTGCGCGACGCCGTGAAGAATGTATCATACAGTTTATCCAATAGACTTATAGCCTGAAAGATTAATAAATATTTTGTAAAGATATATAATAATAAAGCGCCATTAAGATAAATAAATAGAAATGTTAGAAGGAAAAGGAATATTATTAATGGTTTTAGAGAGAAAGTGGCATGCGTAGAATAGATACAACTGCAACAAGCTCTATGAAGACCTACATAATCGAACTATTATATTTGTATGTTACACAAACTGTATGAATAACAAACATACAATAATCTTAAGTACACACAACTGTCCAAGGCACCAATTTCATGGATATTAAGCAGCAAAAAAGAATTTCAAAGCGTCTATCACAAAATATTTACATGAATACAATTTATCTGGATATTGAGTCAGCCTAATCGAGTCTATCTGCCACAATTTATCCATCAAACTCGCACCTTCGCCAAGGGCCGATCTAGGGGCGAGTCATGGGTCCTTTTGGCTGGGTCTCTAGGTCGACCACTGGTAATATTTCAAATCCAAAAAAATAATACTTTGTAGCAAAATACACGTAGTGACTGCCCAACTTGAAGGCTGGATCCGCCCTTGACTTTCGTTTACGATAGTAGGGGTGCAAACAGGGCCGTCTTAACCCATTCCGGTGCACACCAGAATATGGGGCCCGTTGGAAAGTAAAACACTGACCAAGTACGAGTCGAACTGAGGATTCCGTACCAGTATCACAAACTTCGATGTTAACGACGCGAGATATAGCGAAAACCAGACTCGCACTTGACCAGTTTTTATTATTTGTTGTTATTTTAGAGTTCACACTATAACCACTTTACGTTGCGGGCCTAATATCAACCTTTCCCCGTGAGAATGGGGGCCCTTAGCCCCGTGTGCCCTTAGAGCCATATCTCATTAGGACGCCAAAGCGGATGCCAGTGAGATTAGTATGAAAACAAAATGAACATCGTCGCTGGCGGAGACGCCAGCCCGGACGCCAAGCTCACTCGCTCGCCACGCATACATTTCTTCGATGTTCATTTTGTTTTAATACTGGCATCCGATTTGGCGGCCCATGGCCATGGCCCTAATTTAATATGGCTCTTATGGTAAAGACGGTACTGGGTGCAGGTGCACAGTGGTGTATACCTTCTGCACAGTGAGCTGTAGGTACTTGGTGTTGGCGAGGTGTGGCGGGTCCGGCCGCACGCGCTCAAGCATGGCATCGGCGCGCGCGCGCCCGTCACGCCGCGCCCATCGCGCTCCGCACGCCCAGCCGCCCGCGCACCCCGCAGGACGGTCGCGCACCACGTGCGTCACAAGGGAGGTGAGGAATACCTCCTGTTGCTGGAAACACCTACGTTTATCAACACCCTGGTCGTTTATACGTGAATATGGGATTCCTATTGATATGGGGCTCCCAGCCGCCCGCGCACCCCGCAGGCCGGTCGCACACCACGTGCGTCACTAGCGACGTTAGGAATACCTTCTGTTGCTGGAAACACCTATCGCTTCTTTGCTTCAATAATGTGACAAGCCCAAGCCTCTTTTATTCAATAACGTGACAAGTCCGAACGATCCTAATTTTGCTTGTCACGTTATTGAAGCAATGAGGCTCGGACTTGCCACGCTATCGAAGCAAAGAAGCGCTATGTTTAATCAACATCCTGTTTAACAGCCCCGGATCTTGAATTATTTCGAGGCGGGGCAATAACTGAAAAATGCCGCTGCCGCCCGACAGTATTTTTACCTTTATCATCATCATCATTTCAGCCTAACGCGCCTACTGATGCTGATAGACATAGGCCTCCCCAAAGAACGCCACAACGACCGATCTAGCGCTGTTCTTTGCGATTACAACACTTGGTAGACGAATACACTACTCAGGTATTCATCTACCAAGCTTGAATTTGCCGCCCTCTGAATTCGCTGCCCGGGGCACGGGCCCCGGCTTGCCCCTCCTCCTAGATCCGGAGCTGTCGTTTACACCTGAATATGGGATTCCTATGCTCTGATTATTGTGAATGATTCAAAAGCTAGTAAGGGACATTTTTGTTGAAAATTGTTTTTTTGCATAATTTTGCTAACCTTTACTAGGTAAGCAAGATTATGCAAAAAAACGTTTTTTTTTTTAAATTACCCTTTTAGGGTTTGAAATGGGACAGCCGTATTGCTGTAGTCGGCAAAAAGAACATTACAATGTATCTCGCCATTATAACAAAGCAAATGTGACTTCATGTGACTGCTTTTGCTTGTTACACTTGCGAAAAGGATTGATGGTGGTAATCTAGTATCCTAATAACCTATTAATCTCATCACTTTGTACCATAAAAGTATGTCTTTGGTTTGATATAATCCCCTTTCCTTATAAAGGCCTCTTAATTTAACCACTGATCAAATATACAACTATCCTTGTCATTAATTTGTATGACAATACTAGATTTTGTCCGCGACTCCGTCCGCGTGGACTACAGTGAAATGACCAGTTTAAATGACCTCCACAGTGTAGAGTGGCTAGTACTACCAAGAGGTCAAGCTGTATCTCTGGTTCCTGCCATCAGAATTAGATGAAACGTGGCTTAGATTTTAAGTTGGACCCCAAGCTATCGAACTGTGAAAACTACATCAAAATCCGTTTAGTACTTTTTGCGTGATGCGCGCACAAACAGACAAAAAATCTAAAAAAAATCTTTTTGGGTATAGTTACGTCCCAGTACCCTATCCCGACTGTTTTTTCTGTAATATCTTCAATGTACAGACACAGCTTGTTTACAATTTTATAATAGTATAGAAATAGAGATGATAATTGACATGAGAGCTGTTTAGTTTAATCATCGTTTATAAGGGGCAACGTGTAGAGAGTGCGATCGCGATTGCGTATGTCAGTCGACAGTCGCGTATTGGAAGTACGCCATATAACATGAAGCCTGTGATCTTGTTACAACAGATGTTTTAAGTTTCACCTTGCACTGCAGAAATTGTTTTAAGAGGGTTGACGCATTTTGTCACCTCTCTCACTACATAACAAACTACAAAATAATATTAATTTAAATATTATAATGTAGCAGTTATTATAATGTAGCCTCATTTATCCCCATTTAGATATCAGTCATATTTTTATGGAAGATAATGACATTTTTGGATTTATCATGACTATTGAATTAGGAAGATCTAAAATAATATAGTGCTAGTTCAATAATTACCCAATTTAATTGAATTATGCAGTTGACAGTCAACTTCTTTACTTGTCTATACTAATATGATTAAGCTGAAGAGTTATTTTGTTTGATTGTTTAAATGCCCAAATCTCTGGAATTATCAGTCGGATTTGAGAAATAATTTTTGTGTTTGATAGCCCAAATCTTGAGGTTAAAGGCTATTTAACATCACGCTACGACCCTTAGGAGCCGAGCAAAGGCAAGTAAAACTGCGGGGCACAACTATGAATGAAAAAATGTATGTAAAATAATGAATGATGAGGACAATTTCTGTCTTTTAAATCCATGCAAGTGGTGTTTATAACTCTTCTGATTCAGGAAGAAATCTCAAGCTTTTGTTAGTAGGTAATGCATTTATTATGTTTGTGAATAGCAACAGGTTGGCTATAAACTCTTGAGCAGGACCAATTTCACCGTCAAAGTCAAAGTTAAAACATTTATTTTTATAAGACCATTTACAGGCACTTTTGATTTATCAAGAAATAGTTGTCAGTCAGTTTGTCCGTTAGTTGAAGCTAGTTGTCCTCAGATAACTTAGCCAAGGATCAATTTTAAATTTTTTACAGTTTATCTTAACTTTATTCCTATCTGACAGATTGTGAAATCGCCCCAAGAATAAAAACCTCCGTATTCACAAACATAGCTATGAGGACTCATAGCAGTGTAGAAAAAACTCATTCAAATATGAACATTGTACATATTATTTTAAGGTTCATAATTATTCATGTGAAGTGCTTGTTTACATTCGCTTATATGAATATGAAACTTATTATTATACAAATAATGTTAATATTTGTATGAGTTTTTGGTACACTGTGTTCCAGACCTTATTAATGTTTGTGAATTAGGGGATAAATATACATTGTGGGTATTTATGAACCCAGAGAGAGAAGAAAATATGAGAAACACATGTTATTTTTAACCTAAATTATTACTATAATCAATAATGTTGCTGATAACATCAGTAGTTCCATCACGGAACTGTTAATGGTACTAGTGACAATGAATGACAATGACCCTTCAAATCTATTACAAATACAGTCAAAATCTGTTATAACGACATCGAAGGGACCACTCATATTTGGTTATAAAAACCGATAGTCGTAACAACCGGCGGTATTTTTGAGTCAGTGAAGACCTATAATTTTGGTTATTATAACCGGTATGTTGTTCTAAATGGTGTCGTCGTAAACAGTTTTAACTATATTATTATTACTAGTTTAGCCCTGGCGTTTAACCCCCGTTGCTCGGCTCCTAAGGGGCGTAGCGTGATGTTAAATAGCCTATAACGCTCCTCGAGAATTGGGCTTTCAAAAGCAATAAGATATTTTCGAATCCAACTGGTAGTTCTAGAGTTAAGCACATTTAAACAAACAGAAAAACTCTTGAGCTTCGTTATATTAGTATGGATATCAAGTTTCTAATTTTCTATAAAATATTACTCTAATTCAAATAATATCTATTTGGCAGTTTAGAATATAAGTGGTACGTTATATTTTAATATAAATTCATGTTATGCCTCAAAACTCATGCCACAATCTATACATATTACATGTGTTTTTTTTACATAAACAGTACCTACACTGGCTAGTGAATCTATAATGAAGATAAAAAAAAAACATATAATATTTGTGGCTGTGTATCGTGTGGTTATTAATAAAATGTTTATACATAATTCAATGTATTATGAAACCTTTTCTGTGAATATTACAAAAAGTTAAGTATTTATACAACTTTAGCAAATGTGTTCAAATGAGTGTATGCAACGAGTTGCCTTCAATTTTTTTGCAGTTTAAGTGCATTTTGATAAATAACTGCATGTCATACATATTGTGTAGTCTTGCTAACCTTGCAATTAACAAGTTAAGCATATTCTCAACACAAAGGTTGACTGTCAGCGCATAATAGACCCATTTTATGCATCTGTGACTGTAAATGTATGTGGTCTTTATACAGCAGATCAAGTGATAATTTGTAGTTTTTATCATATTTACATAACAGAGCACTTGAATATATTTAAAACTATTGATAGTGAGTATAGATAATATGTCTATGAACTACTGATAAAATGAGCTCTCAATGCTCTCATGAACAATTAATTAATTTAATGTTGCCAGCATTAAAATAAGGGTAATGATATACTTAAAGAAAAAATGTGGCAACTCTCATAGGAATTGTGTGTCAGCAAATGTTATTGTTTAGATAATGCAGTGTAGTGACATTATGTGAAAGTCAGCATTGCACCAGGCTGACCTAATACGCGTAATGTGAGTGTCGCAACAGCTACCTACTCGATGCGAGCGACAGCGTTTGGTCAGAGGGCATTCTCGGAATATGTTATTGAACGAGGCACGCGACGGCACAATGTAACGGGGCGGGCATCAGCGCCGCGAGTTATCGACGCGCCGGAACACACATCGGCGAGTTTTCCTTGAAATACGGTCGGACACAATCGAGACGACGCCGGCGGGCCGCGGCAACGCGCCCTCCACGACTCGCGCCAACCGTCCCGCGCAAAAAAATAACACACTACACTACCTCACACAAATCTCACCCTTAAAGACTTTATACTTAAGACTCACAACCCCTTGAGAACATGAAAGCAATATCAACTGTCAAAAATTAAGCGGACACACGCGTAACCCGAAGGAAACTACATTTCAAACAGCTTTTAAAATGGATGTAGTGCAACGCAGCGCAAGAGAGCGCGCCGCGCGGCCTCGGCCCGCTGCATTTCGCGGTGCGGCGGCGGCGGCTCTAACGCGACCGTACAAAAGATGACCTAAAATTGAACGCAAGCTAGCTACCCACTAGCCACTCACAACTGTTTTTAAACTGTTTTCTAAACAATTCTGACACGATCGCTGTTTCGGTACGCACGTGTGGGTAATATATGCTGTATATACTTACATAAAAGCCGTCCGCGAGGACCCCGCACTCCGCTTATCACAAAAATAAGTAACTATATACTAGTCACTCAGACGACCACTATGTTCGTCACTCATAGATTTACCTTCTGTCGGTAAATGCTTTCAATTTGCCTGTAGCACACGTTGAATTATGTGATTGTGGATTAATCACGCAACGTTTGATACACTTTTAAAACGTATTTAAACACAATTGATAAATAAAATCGAAAAAGTAACAACAAACACAAATCTGTCATACAAGATGGAGATATTTCACGTTAGTTTATGTTTTTGACACTAGAGGCGCTGTGTGCAAGTGGAAGGGGGGACACGCTCTTCATTGGTCCGTTCAAATTGCGTTCCAATTCAAGTAGAATTCTTTCTTTATTTTCTAATGTTTGCGTAAATGGACTATGAACAACTCTATCAATAAGAAAAATAACAAATGAAATTAAACAATGAATTTCTTTAGAAAAGGTTTGGGTAAACGCTTGAAATAATTTTAAAATTATTTTATGACTTTATACAAGTCTGTATGAACTACGTTTGTCGGATGGGTGTTCACACTATGAAACAGAACGTAAATAACATGGCCAAATGCAGTAAGCCCATTTATAGGCCAAACAAATTAAAAAATACTGTTATCCCTGTTTTGGTCACACTACATTTATACATAACCAAAAAATGTGGCAACGTAGGTGTATATAGCTAACGCTGCTACTTCAAAGGAATAACAATTTTGGCGGTAAAAGCTAATGTACTTACCAAACCCATGTCTTGAATTCTGCGAGATATGGATCTAGCCAAACCATGGTCTTGAATATCCAAATAGAAACAGAAATTCCTCCTCACTGCAACACACCAATAGGCAATAGTATTACGAAAACCAAAGTTATCTACTGTTCCGGTAAAATAGGTCACATTGAAAATATGACGCACGCACCTCTGTTATATTTTTCGTCTAAATTCAAAGTTGATACCATTTTTGTTGTCAAGGGTATGGAGAATCCACTAACTCTAACGGCTCACAATTAATGCACTTTCATCTTTTAATGCATTATTTTGATTATGTATTAATGAAATAATTATATAATTTTACGATTCGACAAAGAAAATTAGGCAAAATACATTTCGTAAAAATACGTTTCGAACGTCGAAATGTCATTGACAGCTGACACGAATAGAGAAAAGAGGAAAAGAGTTTCTGTAGATCTATGGTACAAAATCGATAGTGCAATCGATAACACACCAAAACACTTACGTAATAAAATTATTTATTCAATTTTATAATTATTTTGTTAGGAAATTATCTAATATCAAACCAATTAATTAAAAATTATAAACTCAATTATTAATTTATTAGTGCATTATTTTAAATGAAGTTGTAAATATTTTTAACCAACTTTCAAAAAGAAGGAGGTTCTGCATTCGGTTGGTTTTTTTTATTACTATGAAACACCCCGGATTACGGAACTTAAACACAAATAAACAAAAAAATGTTAAATCAACTCTCCATTCGTTTCCATAGCCGCCTCCGACGGACGCGTATAGGTAGGCATTGGCAGTACATACCGTCTATATAGTATTTTATTGATTGCTCACGTGCTTGTCATGGACGTTCATGTTACATAGTTATCTAGGCACAGTACCCGCCCGGCCCGTTTATTTTGCACTGTAAAAGCTATGTAGGTCGCCCGGATGTTTACCTGGATCGAGCCTACGTAGCTTAGGCTGCATTCACGCATTTTGGCACAAAGTACATTATCATTTTGGTGTCTAGGGAACGTACTAGCAGGGGAAGAATAAAAACTGCTCAAATCTTTATATTTTTTATTTGGATTAACTCCTATTATCGGCATGTAGTAGGTACCTATTTATGCATTGTACGATGATTGAAATTGTAATCGGGCATAATAACTAATAAATTAGCTATTGCGCGCCCTTACAATAATTTATTAAGTACATAAGTAGGTATTAGACCTGAGTTTGTTTTCAGATACCTATTTAGAAGTAATTTATGCATTTTCTTTTATTCTAAACACATTAATTGGATTAGATCTTTGGATAGATATTTCTACAAAAAACATCATTTAAAAAAGTATAGCGAGAAGTTTGTTTGTATGCCCTATCGGAACATAAGGATCTATTTCCCCACCTGACTGTAATACTTGAATTTTGAAGTTAAGACTAAAATAAAATTCTTACTGAACCCTAAACCAATTAAAATATAAGTTACCGTCAATATTAACAAAGTAGGGTCCATTTCAATTGAATTTGTTAACTTTGTAAACAATGTCAGTATGGCCAACTGTCAAAATTTGATGAATTTGTATAGAAAGTTTGTTTACAAAGTTTACAAGTTCTATTGAAATGGACCATAGGTACCTACTCTGTGGTTACCGTTACTAAGCAACGGAAAGAGGTTTATTGAATAAACTGCTAATTATGAATACTATTTGTGTCCTACTTACATTAGGGTATGATTTCGCTGCTGGCTAGTCTGCCGTCGTCAGTCGTCAGCACTCAGCAAGTTTGCGTGAATTATTTGTGAAAAAGTATTTTCTCAAGGATCACAGCTATCCTAACTAATATTAAAAATGCGAAAGTAACTGTATATTGTTTGTTATACCTGTTACACCACTGAACCGATCATCATGCTGCATGGTGCCGATTCTGTTGTTTACGAACTAAACTAATTTAGTCTTATTAAGTCTCTTTCTAATTAAAAACATGAGAAAGGGAAAGAAGATATTTAATTAATAAATTTGTAAGATGTTCAACAGAATCAGCACCATTATGTGATCAAAATAAGAATGTGTCTGACCTCGCGCCATGTTGTTGCGTCATAGCTGTCAATTCAAGCCAGTTGGCTACCCAACTGGCTGCTGATTGGCTATGACGCAACAACATGGCGCGAGGTCAGACACATTCTTATTTTGATCGCATAGTACCTACTAGCGTTGAAAATTCCGGAAAAAAACAAATGTTTTTTTCCACAAAAAAACAAATCGTGGTTTTTTTCGGAAAAAAACCGAAAAATTCACAGGACGAATTTCCCGTCCCCTCACCTCCACACCCCCGCTCCCAAATATTATACATTTCATCTAAATTGTTAGAGCGGTTTCTATGAAACTAATTTTATAGGGATTCCCTTGCTAGTTCGATTAACTACGGTTGACATCACAAAAAAACACAACCCTGTTCCGTACTACCTACAGCTACAGTACCTAGTACTAGTACCTATATTATCTTTACTGGACAAAATGTATGGAACTGCTGATATTTTTCTTACGATTTCTAGGCAGGCGCGGTCCCAGGGGGGGGGGGGGGGGTTACGGGGGTCATGACCCCCCCCCAAAATTGTACAAAAATGCGCCAAACACGGTAATCTACGGCATGTCACGTCGGCATTAATCGGTATGACCCTCCCCTAAAGTCTTCAGAGGCTCTAGACAAGTTGCTTTTCTGTTAGCGTTCACGCCAAACGATAAGCACAAAATGTATGGCAATGACATTACCTGCGGAAAAGTCACGTGACTCACAAATGTCATTTCCATACATTTTATCCGTAGCATTTGACGCTAACGCTAACAGAAAAGTAACTTGTCTAGGGCCTCAGCTGCGATATGATCCCCACCAAAATCGTCGGCTAGGACTGCGCCTGTTTCTAGGTTGTTACCGTAGTAAGAAATAGTCTATGGTAAGAAATACTAAATACCTACCCTCCTTTTATGTCCTTTGTTTAACCTTACATCCTGTATTTTAAGGTGGATCCGTCAAGGTTGCGCGCGAAATTCAAAATATCTTGGTTTTTTTGCAAATTGCATGCATTTTACGCATTGCATTTTACGTTTTATGTTGATCCAAATTAGATTTGTGACAATAATGATAATATAGTTACCTACTATTTAATAATCATTAATCATCATTAAAGCCCTCGAAATTATATTTGAGGAAAAAATACAGGGTGGCAGGTTAGACAGTGGAAATATTTTAAGGGGTCATTGTACTCATTATTATGAACAACTTTTACTATTGGACCATACCTGAAATCGCGAAAAAAAAATCAGCTGTTCCATACATTTATGTTCACATATTTCAACAAAATGTATGGAACAGCAGATTTTTTTTCTCGATTTCAGGGTTGATACCCTAATAAAAGTTGTTCATAATGATGAGTACAAAGACCACTTAAAATATTTCCACTGTTTAACCTGCCACCCTGTATATTATGATTAATAAGTACCTATTTCGTAAAAACATTACGATTGTCCTCAAATACCTATATTGATGATTTTGATGATTATTATTTTGTAACTTTACTATCATTATTATCTCGAATCGAATTTGGATCAAATCAACATACAAACAACGTAAAATAGCGCTGCAATTTGCAAAATCCCAAAATATTTTGAATTTCGCGCGCAAACTTGACGGATCCATAGATCTGCAAGAATAGTAAATTGTATCAAAATTATCAAGATAAAATATGTATAAGTTATTAAGTTACTGTAGGTAATTCAATAATAAAAGTCGAGAATTTCAATCAAGTAATTCAATAATAAACATTGTGAATATAAATTTTTATTCGAGTAAATGTTTTTTTTTACAAAAAAATATAGTTACGGTATCTTTCGTAATAAATTTCAAACACTCGCAGTCTAGTCTACGCATTGACGTACATCCGTCTTAGTGAAAAACAAAGGCAAATCACGTGTGTCATTTATCACGTGACACTGTTTTTTGGCGCGAACTTCTAAAAATCAAATTTTCGTTTGCAATAATTTAAATTGACCTTATTTTTAGGGTTCCGTAGTAAAACTAGGAACCCTTATAGTTTTATCCCGTCCGTCTGTCACACCCTCGTCAAATCTACAGTTCATAACCAATCTGTATGAAACTTCGCAGTTAGATGTCTTCTGTAACCCGCCATAAAGGCCTGTAGTGAAATTACAAAAAATAAAATTAATTAGGGGTAGCCCCATACATGAAACTGAGAGATGAAAAAAAAATTTTACGCGCACCCTTTTGTGTGGCGTATCGTTGGATAGGTCTTTAAAAATAACATAGAAGTTTCTAAATGATTTTTTTTATTTAAGTGCATATTTAGTGAACTACGAGCTCCGAAAGTTGTTAACAATGTGTCCCGCCCTGTAGTTTGCCAACCCCTTTATTCAAAAATCTGAAAAAAATCAAGCATATAGCATTTAATAAATACTTTCGATTAAAATTGGTTTGAACACGATACGTCTATAACTTTTTAAAATATTCACTATTTTCAGTTTTGAGTTTGACAAAAATAACTTATGTTGGTAGTCGGACTCGGAAGACTGAAATACTTCTTGCTACGGAACCCTAGACTGAGCGTGGTCCGACACGCTCTTGCCCGGTTTACAATAAACTAAGGAAAAAAAATCATGCAAGTTCCATAATGCTTACCAATAGCTGTTACGATTTATTGTAATACTAACGGATAGATAAATAAAACACAAGGACCCACTTATAATAAACTTATATTTATATAAAAATTATTATTATAATTTTACAATTTTACATTTTAATATACATAGCCATTTTGTAAAAACTCTTATTATAGTTAAATATTATTTATAAATATGATAGGATGATAAGAGCTACGGAACCAACTAGACAAAACGAGACAGCTTATAAAAATATAGCGTGGGGGCACACTATCGAGAAGTCGCGCTTTTTTTGTACGCTGTACTTGCGTTTCACGCCAGTAAGCGTTTAAAGCGCTTTTGATAGGGGCTGGGCCGTGTGAAGAACGTCAAACGACGTTAATTGAATAGCTGCAGAGCGCTACAGCGCTGAATTCTATAAATTAATTTTATACAAGGTCAGAGGCGGGCAATTTGAAATTATTTCGTCAGTTCTATCAGGTTCTATCAAACAGAAAATGATTTCCGGTTGTTGTGATTGTGACCCCACGCTGACTCTGAGTGAACGGTGATAAACGGCCAAGCAATGTGAACGTATTTTAGGTATTTTTGTTACGCACAAAGACACGATACGACTTAAAAATTTAAAATTCTAAACTCACCTAACATCAGTCTCAAATTCGTCGACTTGACAGATTGTAGACAGTCACAGATAACCACCACAATACATTTTTTATTTTTTTACTCGTTCACACAGAAAAAAATACCCAAATGTCATTGTAATCTAAATCTTTGAACTAGCATGGACAATGTTTTTGTTTCATTATCTACGGTGTCCTGTTTATAATGTTAATGCGACTGGCTTTCCTCGCTTTGTTCGCCGTTAGCATTGCCGTTGAAAACTGGCGGCATAGTCGGCTTTATAAGCGGCGCTGGTATCACCTGCGGAGAAAAAATAACTTGATTCGTGTAATGGTGTTTACAATGGTGCTATTCTGTTAAACATCGCACTAAACTAATTTTAATCACACTACATCTCATTCTTACAAATATCATTGAACAAGGACAGAAAATATTAAGAACTGTCAAACTAGTCTACGCCCATTACATTTACGGAACAATAGTCACAACCTCAGATCATAGAAACAAGGAGATGTGCCAAGGCGCTATCGAGCTTGATGCCTGATCTTGAGCAAATTGCTCATATTAAAAACGTACGCACTGGCGACGAACCGAACACGATCGATGGTATGAATACAGTGTTTTAGTTTAGTGCTAGTGTTGAGTGACGATTAACAGTGTTAGATTGAGGGTGTGCGGAATGTTCAATGCGTGGGAGATCTTTTTATTCACAAGGAGCGCTTAATTATGCGCGTAATTCTGTCGAAAAATGTACTAAAAGTGGCATCAGTTGTTCCCGTACTAATTTGCTATGATGGCACATCTTGTTTCTATGATCTGAGGTCACACCTACAGCGATGGCGACTAAATTCACGTTGAAAATACGCAAGTGGACTAATTTGACAGTTCTAAATATCTTCAATCTATTTCTCATGTTTTTTTGTTAGAAAGAGACTAAATTAGTTTAGTTTTTAAACAACAGAATCGGCACCAATGTACTTTACATGCAGACGATACAAAAAAAAAACTGACTTGGACATTGATGGAACATTATTATCTTTCTGTACACACTAACACACATGGGTGACACCAAAGAAATCTAAATAAGTCAATACAAATGCTATCTACTACATTTTACTATCACAGGACTCTTGTCGCCGGTTGGCAGCACAATTAAACCTTAATTCCGTTCAAACACGACATATTTTTAACGCGCGCTCTCGAAGTTTTGGTGTAGCGCACGACACTTGCTCAAACAAAAGCGACGACAAGTCCACTCGCCATGACGACTTCAACTAATTTAATTATTGAGATTTCTGTGGGGACTGTGGGTGATACATTGAATTGGTCGTGGCCTTCCGATTTAGTGCTACCAATTTTTTATATGGCTATTTTTATAGGCGATTCATACTTAGTAAGTTTTTTTTTGGTGGACGCATAGTGCCATTCACGCACTTTAATAAATTATACAGGGATTATATTCTGACTTTGTGTACCTACTGTGTAATGCCTCTAGGCCTGACTGGCCTGACATCGTCACAGTAATGCTTGTATGAAGTCACGCCTCAAGTATGTGAGTAAAAACAGCAATAACGTTCGGCTTCCGGAGATGCTTCAAGGCCCGCGAAATTCAAACTTTCTAAAGTTTTTTGCAGTCTGTAGATCAGTATCAGGTTGCATGTTTTTCGCGACAGTAACGAATAAGTAATGTATTAGATATATCCTACTAATATTATAAACTAGCTTCCGCCCGCGGCTTCGCCCGCGTTTTTGGGATAAAAAGTAGTCTATACCTATGTTATTCTGATGTATAAGCTATATTACTGTAAAGTTTCATCAAAATCCGTTTAGTAGTTTTTGCGTGAAAGAGTAACAAACATCCATACATACATCCATCCTCACAAACTTTCACATTTATAATATTAGTAGGACGTGAAAGTTTGTGAGGATGTAAAGATGTATGGATGGATGTATGGATGTTTGTTACTTTTTCACGCAAAAACTACTGAACGGATTTTGATGAAACTTTACAGTAATATAGCTTATACATCAGAATAACACATAGGCTACTTTTTATCCCAAAAAGCCGCGGGCGGAAGATAGTAGAATAATATTATTGAAATCATCAATACAACTCTCGTACCTAAGTTCTAATTGGTCTCAAGTATGAATACATATTTAATTCATTTACGATAAACACTTGTTATGATTTTGAATATTATTATTCAGTAAACATTCCTTACAGTCCTGAATCGTACTTTGATCACCATACGATGCAAAACTGAGCTGCAGTTTGCGAAAAAGGGTTGGAAATTTGAATTTCGCGCGTTCCCTTTTATTTTTAATGGCCCCTCGCAGTTGGCTTCTAACAGCCACCATTGCTTAACCGAACATCAGAGCGCCTAACATGCGCGCCGCGACAAAATTTTGTCGACGCTTTTATCGTGCATTTGTCTCGTATTCGCACGAGTAAGAGCGAGACAAAACAGTCGACAAAATTTGTCGCGGCGCCCATGTTAGCCCTGCTGGTGAGGACTAACAAAATGCCTCCAGCCGTGCGCGTTCCTCTAACTAAAAAGTATACACAGAGCCGCTCTTCGGCTTTCAAGGTAGGTGGGCCACACGCTCAGTCTTCCATTCACGCGTAAGTACGTACTATGCGATCAAAATAAGAATGTGTCTGACCTCGCGCCATGTTGTTGCGTCATAGCCAATCAGCCGTCATATTCAAGCCGAATATGGCGGCCGAATATCTTGATCGCATAGTATGTCCGCCCACTGTTTTGTAGAGGTAAGCCTGATTTGGTCTGCAGGGTCTGTCTGCTCAAATTCGATCGTGGAAAAATATACAATGCTATCCAAAAATAAGAACAGGAATGACCTTGCGCAATATTGTGACGTCTTAGCCCCCTATTATTACTTGTAATAAAAAAAAATGATTTGGTAAAACTAAGACTCAGTTTATGCTTAGGTACTATAAAGTGAAAAAAAAAACTAGGTATTTCGCTAAATAATTTTCTTTGCCAACCTTACTTTTCAAGTGGTAGTTGACAGTTCGAGGCCATTGAGCGTTTCTATTCTTAGTTGAATCTACAATTGGAATTGCATTGTACGAAAAGATTGTACGTGTGGCCACGCCCTTACCGTATCATAACGCTTCTAACCCATACCTACTACACATTACATTCAATGTTTTTTTCTACAATAATCTTTTAAGTTTTACATAAATCTTTTTATGTATGTATGAGTTTCTCTGTTTTATCCGACACCATGGTAAAATGCAAAACACATTACCACGGCTTCCCTCATGAGGATAGGACAGAAACTATAAAACGCTACAAGCTCTGTAGCTCATTCTGATATAGATACTCATGGGACTCATGCCATGGATAATCATGGATAATAATCCATGCATTTATTATTTAAATTACTATTCTAACGTACAAACGCTCATAGATTGTTAGATTCTTTGATAGATGTGACTATGATTTCTATTTTCAATCTTATAATGATTAAAATGATATTTTATGATAATTCGATTCAACGCCTGAGTGCTTCGGGCGACATCCAACAGGTGTGACTTGTGCTGGTATAACGATAATCTTAGTGAACCCCAATAGGGAAAGGAACGGGTAAAGAACGGTACGGTGTGGCACCAACATGGGGAATATTGGCACAATATATACCACCTTTACCAATAAATACATAAACATATAAATATCCAAAAGAATACACAATAATTTGGAACGCAACAAATAACATGTTTTTATTTAAAAAAAAAATGGTCCACCTCCGCCACAAGCAAACACACACAGTTAACCACCACCTACCATCCTGCCAACACTCAACTGTCACTTTTCCCGCCAAAAAAATGTCAACCATGTTGCTGTAAAAATCCATAATTCGTCGCGACGGTGTATGACTAGCTATTATGCAAATTATCTACGAGTTTAATGATCAACTCGGCCAGATTGAACAAGCAGGAATATCAAGGCCACTTATACAATCGTCGTTCTCATCAATTATCATCCTGAAAATGTATCGCAACTGGATACAAAACCATAATTTTCATAGAGGGCACTCATTCATAGGTTATTGCGTAGCCCAAAAAAATAATTTCTTTATTGGCAAGCGACCAAGAGGAATCGGAAGACGGCGTGTGACACGTCAACACAGATACTTATAATCTTAGATGGTCTGAAGATCAAAAATTGCATGAAGCAATCGGATGCGAGTGGATAAATTGTTGACTACATTCTTTATCCGTAGTATTTCGTTAGAGCCATTGCTGTAGCTTGATAAAGATTATTTGTGACAGATATTATTTTTTGGCTAAGATATCTCATATCATACATGTAATACCTGTACCTAATATCTTAGCTATGTTTTGCACCTTAAGGCGTCATTCATACTGCTTCGCGCCTAGGGTTGCCAACCATACTGTTAAAAACAGTATCATACTGTTTTCTCCATAATACTGTTAAATAAAAATAAATTAGGTATACAAAATACTGTTTACATCAATTTCTGGTATCCAGAGCCATAGATTAAACCTACGAAGATTTAAATACATAAAACGGAATATTATTTGTTTTTCCAAAATACTGTTTGTTTTCCTTCTCCGTCCTTATTATGCTTTATTTCTTGTTCAAAAAGTTGGCAACCCTATTCGCGCCACGTGGTGCGCTTGAGCGCGTTTTTAGTGTGTTGTTTTCAATACAAACTGACTTTCTTCCATACAACACTAAAACCCGTGGCTCCGCGCCCCGTCGCGTGGCGCGAAACTTTGGCTCTCATAGAACACTCGGTATTGTCGATCTGTAAAATGAAGATGAGTCCTCGCAAATAATCAACATGATCACTAGTAATCGAGCGATAGATTACGGGTTTCCACAACAACACTATACTACACCCATGCTATCTAAGCTATTCTAACTCATGCTTCAAACATTGCGTACTTGGACCTCAGCCGCATCTTCGTCGTCCTGTCAAATAAATTGCTTTTTAATATTTTTTAAAGATTTTTTTTTATGATATTTAAGAGTAGAGTTTGTATGGAGAAGAAAGAAAGAAATGGCGCAGATTTTGTTGCTGAGGTTGTGATATAGAATTGTGTATTATTTTATAGAAGGAAAACCTTAAAATTATTTTTGGTAGGTACAGTCAATATCAAATATCTCAGGCAGCTAAAGAAATAAGACTTTATCTCAATGGGATAAAATAACTGTCAGAATGACAGCTGTCATGACCTGAAACCTTGTGTCATTGAGATACAGTTTAATTTCCTTAGCTATTCAGCCGGCCTAGCATGATCACGATAGAAACGGGTTTTGTCTACACAGAAATAGACAAAGTGACAGATTGTAGAGACATTTCTACGTTTTATGAATGAAACGGTAGAAATGTTTCTACAATGTGTCACTTTGTCTATTTCTATGTAGACAAAACCCGTTTCTATCGTGGTCATGCTAAGCCGGCAGATAATTTTACAGTCTGTTCATCCCTATATTAATTTGTGATGTTGACTGTACCTAGTGAATTGCTGTAAGAAATAATAATTATTAAAAATATCTTTATTTTAGACTAAGCCCATGTTGTTTCAACTTACAGTTACGTATCTGTCACCGTCAAATATGGCGGCTTGTACGACAATTTCATACTGACTTAACGATTATGTACTGACTTACGAATACAGATGGTTTAAAGCAACCCGCCCTAATTGATTGTCTACTTGGCGTATTTTCACGTTTTATTTGTATTCATCCCTTTTATTCATAAGTTTTCCGGTAGACATGTTATTTTCTACGTGACGCTAACTTTTGTACATTTACAACTATGCGTGTTATCAATTATAATTGACTTAAAACATCGCACGTGTTTATAGTTCGTAAAATATAGCTCGAGTCTTGTGACACATGTTAAATACGAAATGTCAAAAAGCATTTAAAATGTACGTATTTAACTGAGCGATTAAACATTAGTGCCAGTGATAGGTAAGGCCGCCTATGTGGATTAAAATGCTGGCGGCAAATAGATAAAGATTTTAAACTAATTTGATTATTAGCTTAGATACCTCGAGTAAATATTACACATCAAGCTCTAGACAGGGTCATCGGCCGGTTTCAGTTTTATAGAGCGTCATCTCTGTCGCACGAAGCACTAACAGTCTGGTATCTAATAAACAAGTCAGCGATACAGTCACATGTGTAAGTGACGGATACGAAGCCGAAGTTAGCCGATATGTCTTTAAAGCTCGATGTGTAATATTTACTGCCACGTATTGTGCATAATTATATTATACAAGGCCTATCTAAGGACACACACGTGTTCTACTTAGATATCACTGTCCAAATCTCAATGTGTAATATTTACTGCTACGTAATGTACTCTTATACTATACGAGGCCTATCTAGGGACACATGTTATACTTAGATATCTCTGCCTAAAGCTCGATGTGTAATATTTACACATTTATATATTATACGAGATCTAATTAAACACACACACGTCGTGTTATACTTACAGAAGGTTTGGGCCGGTGCGTGTCGACGGCGGGGACCGACAACTTGATGTGTTCTTCGCGACAGCCGTACGCGACCGGGGTCAGTTTGATCACCGTGTGGAGCGGCACGTGTAGGTATGGCAGCTCCTCTGTTGGATCGAAAAAAATGTTGTCAATAAATATTGGTTGTTGAAGAACTAAGAGGTAGCCAAAGAGTTTGGGGGCTTCCATTAATTATACATTTATGTTCACATAACTCAACAAAATGTATAGAACAGCTGATTTTTTCGCGATTTCTGGGTTGGTCCCATAGTAAAAGTTGTTCATAATGATGAGTACAATGACCCCTTTTCGTATTTTCATTGTCTAACCTGACGCCCTGTAGATGATCGTCTGCAGAATACATTTACAGGTTAAATTGATTGTTTGAAGCCAAACTCTTACCAGCGGACTTATCCAAGAAGTAAGCCAGCAGACACCTCATGACGGCCTGGTGCGACACGACCAGCACGTTGCCCTGCCTCTCCAGCTCCATAATGACGGGCTCCAGCCTCGCCACCAGGTCCTCGTAGCTCTCCCCCCGAGGGTAGCGGTACGCGAACTTGTTGGCGTCGCGCGCGTTGAAGTCTGAAGGGTATTTTTGCTGGATTTCTGCGTATGACATCTCTTCGCATATGCCCTGGAATGTATAGAAAACGTGTAAATAACTTTGAGATACTAAAAAAGAATAGAAATAGAATAAGGAGAGAAACATAATCGTGATTAAATACCGATTTCGTAAAGGAGTATCCGGAGTTATTTCACCAGTTTTGATATGTGAAATTGTGAACTTAGCGGAATAGTAACGATGGCATTCTTTGATATACACAGAATGAAGATGTACTTTCAGATCTTGACGGTTGACAAACAACTTTTGGTTATACTCAAATATTTCGCATAAAACAAGATTCTCTGTGATAGCTCATTTAACATATTATCCGTCCATTTGTCGCATTTGAAAAATCCGCCTCATTCAGGTCGAAATCAATTGTGTCTGTCAAGTGCGACAGACTAACGATTAAGCTTATTTTATTGTTTTTAAATATTTATGAAATTTAAAAACAACTGACACGGTCGGGATTTAAACCCGCGACCTCTGCCGTACCGTGGCGTCGCTTTAACCACTGAGCTACAGTGTAAGGCCGTATAATTTTAAATAAGGACTTTACCATAGACAAGCAGGTGAATTTCACCAAGTTCTGTTAGTTGCTAAATCTGTTATGAATTTTAACGGTTGTCATTTCGACTGTTTTGCATAGTGAAACGGTACGTCAAATTGCTTGGTGAAATTGTACCTTACCCTACCTCAATATTTCTTATTGAACAAAGAGCTGTTCTCACCGCATCAATCTCATTGAGGGCCTTCCACCTCTCTTGTGGGGCCTTAACATCCTTCACGGTCTGTATGGCGCGCTTCATCCAGGAGGTCCAGACCCTGAGGCCGGGGATCTGCTGCTGGTCTATGTAGTTGGCCAGCGCCTTGGCGTACTGCTGCCCCCGCGAGGACAGGTCGCTGTCGCCGCCGATGCGCCCTACTATGTTGTGTGTGCTTTCACCGTGCTGGAGAAGAGAGGCAGTGTATTTGTTTTATGTAAAGATCTCATAAAGAAAAAATATTTATTATACTCGCACAGAAAAGGTGATGGCTAAAAATCCATACACTGAAAACCCAGAATCGACAGCAATGAAATGTTTACCAACGGGTTAGCTTTAATAGACATTTAATGGTACCAAAGTGCAAACTTTCAAATCTGTGGGGTATGGAAGTTACAGCTTGAACTCTTGGTAGTTCTAGCTACCCTACACTACGAAGGTCATTTAAACTGGTAATTTTATTGTAGTTCACGTGGGTGGAGTCGCGGGCAAAAGTTTAGTCTATATTTAAGCTTATATGTTGTTAAGAGACAATTCTGACACAATTGCTCTCACATTTAAAATATCATAGTATTATTAGTAAGGATTTGTAGACATGATTTTTATATATTAGGTCTTTACCTATGAAATTGCCGTTCTGCAGTACTGGCCATTTCAAATCAAAATAATTTTTGTTTGGCTAAGAATTCTAATTTCAAATTAATTTTATTTCAAAAACATGGTTTTTTTTTTCCAAAAGTAGTCATTTGTTTATTGATTAGTGTTACATTTTCATCGCATTTCAATCTTTTTCGTCATCATGGATACGTTAAAAATTCGAGTAATTATGGAATACGAGTACCGTCGTGGCAGCAACGCGCACAAGCGGCACGCAACATCAACGACGTTTACGGAGCTAACACTACAAACCAACGCACCACCTGTTATTGGTTTGCTCGCTTCCGTTCTGGAAATTTCGACCTGAAAAATGAACCTCGCGGTCGTCCGAAGACTTTGGTTGACAATGACGAATTAAAGGTGATTGTGGAAGCTGATGATACACAATCTACGGCTGAATTAGCAGCAGCTTTCGACGTTAGCGTCAAAACAATATTGGTCCATTTGCGTCAAATTGGCAAGGTAAAAAAGCTTGACAAATGGGTGCCCCACGAACTCAATGATCGCCAGCGCGAAGTACGCGTCGAGACGTGCCTTGCACTGCTCAACAGACACACAAATGAAGGAATTTTGAACCACATTGTTACCTGCGAAGAGAAATGGATTCTGTTTGATAACCGGAAGCGCTCAGCAAGTTGGTTGGATCCTGCTTCAGCACCTAAACAATGCCCTAAACGAAAACTTACCCCTAGAAAAGTGATGGTCACTGTTTGGTGGTCTAGCGCCGGTGTGATTCATCACAGCTTCTTACCAAACGGGGTGAGCATTACTGCAGATGTGTACTGTGAAGAACTGAACACAATGATGAAGAAGCTGGCACATCTCCAACCAGCATTGGTCAATCGCTCGTCTCCACTGCTCCTGCACGACAACGCGCGACCTGATACTGCACAGCAGACGGTCTCCAAGTTGCAAGAACTGGGGTTGGAAGCTCTCCGTCATCCGCCCTACTCACCAGACCTTGCGCCTACAGACTACTACTTTTTCCAGAATTTGGATAACTTCTTGGCGGAAAAAAAAATCAATACCCGAGAGGCAGTACAAAATGCCTTTGAAGCTTTTGTTGCCTCCCGTCCAGCTGATTTCCTTAAGAAGGGCATCAATAAACTGCCACTGCATTGGCAAAGATGCATTGATTGCATGGGTGATTACTTCGATTAATACAAATAAAAAATACATGAAAAAAATTAGTTTAAATTTTTTCATACAAAACGGCAATTTCATAGGTAAAGACCTATTATTATTATGAAAAAAATAACAAAATCCCACAGTTTTTCGAATAAATGAATACATTTTTTTAATGTACAAAGTAAGCCTACTCAGACCGCACATAAGAAGTTTGTGTCGACTCTGGGTATTTTTTTAGCCATCACCTTACAGATATAAAAAACCGGACAAGTGCGAGTAAGACTCGCGCTCTGAGGATTCCGTACAAACTTAATTATAACATAATATCTCCTTGTTTCTTTGATCTGTATGGTAAATTCTCTTAATTAAAATGTTCAAAATACTTGTGCTTATGTAGTTCTGTTTTAGCCTCAGCGTCATCATAATGTCATATAATATGTTAGACCATTTACTATGGACTTGGCAATCAGGGTTCGCTAATATATATCAATGGATATATATCTTGATATATATCATGATATATATCAATTGATATTTATCCTATCAATTTATATGTTGATGGCTATAAGAGAAGAGGTAAACCAAAGAAAAGACGGATGGACTGTGTGAAACATGACATGAATGTGAAGAAAGTGAATCCGGAAATGATGTCTGATAAAGATGAATGGAAGAAAAAGACATAGGTACTTACTTATAATGATTAAATTATATAATACGAAATTGCTTTTCGTTATTTTTTCTAAAATAAACAAGTCTAATAATAATAATAATTTGACCCGCAGGGCACCTTGAGGCGAGGTGACGGGGAGTAGCGACCCCGCGGTACCCGAGTGCTCCAGGGAGAAGCCACCGTTCCTCACCTTCGGCTTGCCTTTATTGGCTGGTCGGAGTGAACACTGATGAGGAACAGGTCTCCCACCTCCAGCTTGCCTTCATTGGCTGTCTAGAGGGTGGATGCTGAGCGTAAGTGGTGAGTGGGCCAGTGATGCCGGACCCTCAGGGAGCAAGTGATCTGAGTTTAAAGTCCAGCGAAGCCTCTCCACCCTTCAGCCACTCACGTTTCTGTTGCCCTCTTTGTTGCGACTCGAGCGACTTTTTTCAGGGGGCCCAGTGAGAGAGTTGGCAAGTCTCCGTCTGCTATTTTTACATGTGCACATACATTGTTCCGGCAGGCGCCATAGGTTCACAAAGTTCCCTTATCTTAGTCCATTATCATCCCATCACAATAGCCCAAGTAATTTCTTTTTTCCACATGTATTGCAATAGTCCTGCATAAGCTGGTGATTGTCCTTGGGTGTATTTCTGTGGTGCATGCAGGGGTGATCACCAGCTATGTCACCATTACATTTTATATTCAAATTGTAAAGGGCCTCTACGTGTTGGCTTCGGCCCCACGCACGCCTTCGAAAGGTCCGGGACTCTTAAGTCCCGTGTAACAAAAACCATAAAAATTATAATAATTTAATAATACCCTCACACAAAGCCTTAACACTTTAAATATGCCTACTTACATACATCACATGCTGCAAAAAGCCACCATTCTCAACACCTGTCGCATCACCCGAAAGTTCCTGACTTCTTCCACATTATCATCTACCTTTTCAATTTAAACTTCCCTTTACACACTTGGCTCCGGCCCGTGTGTAAGGTTTCTTAAACTCTCAAAAAAATGAGAAGAAAATTAAAGAACTCAACATAATAATAATAATAATAACCACGGACCTGACCTAATAACCACGGACCTGACCCTCCCGGGAGAACTCTTGTTCCTCATCTCTGGCTTGCCTTAATTGGCCGGTCAGAGTGAGCACTGACGAGGAACAAGGCTCCCACCTCTCTCTTGCCTTTATTGGCTGGTTTGAGTGGAGATTCGCAAGAGCAAACGTGCTCGGGGGAAGGAAGTATTCCAGTAAGATGCTGGTAGGGATCTTGACCGTACTTCCGGGATTGTCCTGATAGCCGTGGAATACCGCTCCACTCCTCAAGCACCTCAAGATATGTTGCCCCCTTGTTGCTACGTCACTATGTGCTAGCGACCGTTTTCGGGGGCCCATTTACTGAGTGTGCAAGTCACCCCCTGCCAATTTTATCCGTGTTTACAACCATTGGACAGGCAGGGGCCATAGTTATTCCATAGTCTCTGGTACCTAGCCCACGCAAACCACCCAAACCCATAGTCCAATATTATTTTTTAATTCCATGACCAATAATAATTCTACACCAACCGGGGGTTGTCCTTGGGTGCACTTGCCTAGTGCATATAGGGATAATCGCCGGTGGGTGTCTCATTTCATATTTATAAAGTTTTTCTTAAGGGGCCTCTGCGAGTTGGCTTCGGCCCCTCGTACGCCTTTCAAAGGCCCAGGACCTCAGGGTCCTGAGATATATAAATGAAATAAATAATAATAATAAAAAACGGCTGGCAACACCGAACAGATGTCAACATTTGTTTTTTTCTACTCCGTATATTTACACAAAGAAATTGAAATCAAATACAATTAACAGCAAGACAAGTCACGAATAAAAGCTAAAGAACTCCGTAACAAGAAAAGTATCCAGAATAAAACTACCCATTTACAATAAATATTACAAATGATGAAAAAAGCAACAATGACGTATGACGTCAAATGCGACAATGAAAAATTTCAGAAATTCTCAAAATGGAAATAAATAATTAAGGAACAGAAATGTTGACCAGAGCAGCCGCACTACGTGCACGCCCACCACCCCCGGACTCGCCGCTCAGCTCCGCCTCGCCGCCGCCGGAACCTGGATCACCGACACCGGCGGCTGCAGTTGCGTCGAGCTCGAGCGACGAGTATTTTTCGCCGCCGACGTCGCCAACACCTGCACGTCGGCCGAGAAGAGGCCGGCCACCGAACGGCTTGGGATCTAGGGGCCAACCGGCCCCGAGCCGGGTCCCCGCTGCCGGTGGTTGTGTGCAGCGCATGAAATGGACTTCGCAAATAAACGAGAACGTCATGCGCGCATATTACGGGTCTACAGAGGGGGGAACTAACCTCACTGCGTACCGTGGTAGGATGCTGTCTATGTTCCAGGCACTAGAACCGGCCGTCAACGTCTCGGCCCAACGACTCTCGGATCAGGTGCGGGTTATCCAACGCAATCACAGATTGGACGACGCCGCACTTGATAGGCTGCGCTTAGAGGCGCTGAGCAACCGTGTCGTCCCCACCCCGTCACAGACCGCGGTACAACCGTCAGTTACGGACGTAATTCCACCGCGGTCCAATCGCGTGGATGTGGAGGGGGATGATAGGGTTGCGACGGTAAGCAACCAGTGCAACGAACGACTGGGGAGCGCACTGGAGGATGCGATTCGGGAATTTCGAACCGCTCCTGTCGAGCTTAGGCCACGTTTACCACGCTTGCCCATGCAAAAAAAAAACAGGGCATTGGTGTGTGCCCTGGATTCGCTGCTTGATAATTACTTTGAAAGCAGCGAAGATCTCCTCGATACACATTCAATCTTGTATTGCGCGGCAATTGCGGCATGTCGTGTAGCTAATGTCAAATTCCCTGACTGTGACAGAGCTACACGACCAAAATCAGCCGCACCAGCCTGGCAGTGCAGGATTGAGCGTCGTATCGATGAGGCCAGGGTACTCATCGGCAAGCTATCCTGCTTCAGGGAGGGCAATAACCGGCCTAGAGTGATGCGCTTTGTGAGGCGGGCTTTCTCGGGGACTGGAATCAGCCCTCGGGAATATATGTCCCGGGTCACAGAGCGCATCGACTTCCTGAAGCAGAAGGTTTGTGTATGGGCGAACCGTATTCGTCGGTATAAGCGACGGGTAGAGCGATATGTCCAGAATCGCATGTTCCAGAGCGATCAGAGGTGGGTATATAGAACTTGGGAACGACCTGAACAAGGTGATGTTGATGGGCATCGCCCTGATGACGATGCCACAAATGCATTCTGGCGCGGCATCTGGTCGGTGCCCGTCTGTCACGCTGAGGCTGGCTGGATGCGTGATGTAGAGCGTGTGTGTGAACCTATACCAGAAATGGAGGCGATAGTCATTACTCCACTAGACGTAGCCTGTGCGGTCCGCCCGATTCCAAACTGGAAATCACCGGGACCGGACGGACTGCACAATTTTTGGTTAAAATGGTTGCGTAGTTCACACATTCGCCGGGCATCGCAATTTCAGTCAGCCTTGGAGTCTGGGTCGCTACCACAGTTCCTGACAACAGGGGTTACCCACCTGCTCCACAAATCAGGTAGTCCCGCGGAACCCAAGAATTATAGGCCGATAACATGTTTGCCGACGGTCTATAAACTTCTTACATCCATTTTGAGAGCAAAAATTACCACCCATATAGATATCAATTCCATTATGTCTGCCTCTCAGAATGGATGTAGGAACGGGTCCCGCGGTACTAAGGAGCTGCTCCTCATTGATATGGCCATTAGCCAACAGGTTCGTCGATCCCGAAAAGATCTGTCGACATGTTGGATAGATTATAAGAAGGCCTATGACTCGGTGCCACATGCATGGCTCATGAGGGTGCTGGAGTTGTATAAAATTGATGCAACTCTACGCGCCTTCCTGATGTCATGTATGGGGCAGTGGAGTACGGTTCTTCGTTATCCAGGATGTCGGCAGATTCGGGGGACCGATGAACCCATAAGGATTAAGCGAGGAATATTCCAGGGCGATAGTCTGAGCCCACTTTGGTTTTGTTTAGCCTTGAACCCTCTTAGCACGCTGCTGGAGGGTTCGGGGCTGGGCTACCGGTTGAAAAGAGGTGGTCAAGTAATATCCCACCTCCTTTACATGGATGATCTGAAACTCTTTGCCACCAACAACTTGCGACTGATGGAGTTACTGAAGATAACTGAAACCTTCAGTAACGCCATCAGGATGGAGTTTGGTGTGGACAAGTGTGCAGTCATGCATGTAAAGAGAGGAGAGATTATGGAATCCGTGGGAACCCAACTTTCGAATTCCATACAACTTAGATCCCTCTCCTCAACCGAAACCTACAAGTATTTGGGTATGTCGGAAGCGTTGGGCATCAATGGGGCTGACATGAAGCAATCGTTGGGGGAGCGCTTCTTTGGCCGCCTGAAGAAAGTACTTAACAGTCTTTTGTCAGGCGGAAATAAGGTGCGCGCATTCAACGGTTGGGTCATGCCGGTCTTGATGTACTCTTTTGGCATACTCAAATGGACTCAGACAGAACTAGATGCCCTGGATAGGAAAGTCCGGACACTGCTGACCGCAAACCGGATGCATCACCCAAGATCCTCGGTCATGAGGCTGTACATCCCGCGGAAGTGCGGGGGCCGAGGCTTTTGAAACGCTAAGACCCTCCACAACCGTGAGGTGTGCAGTCTCAGAGAATATTTTCTCAAAGCCGAGGTGGGTATGCACCAGGATGTGGTCGCAGTGGACAAGGGGCTCACACCGCTGTCCTTGGCTAAAGAGAACTGGCGCAAACCTGTAGTGCTCAGTACTAATGATCGCAGGGAGGTATGGCAGAGTAAGGAGCTACACGGGCGCTTTTATCGGGCCCTTCATGGACCCGATACAGACTTCTTAGCGTCCGTGTCTTGGCTACGCTTCGGTGACCTCTTTGGGGAAACCGAAGGTTTTGTCTGTGCAATTATGGACGAAGTTATCATGACGAACAACTACCGGAGATATATTGTGAAGGACGGGACGGTTGACATATGTCGGGCATGCCACCGTACGGGTGAGTCCATCAGACATATTGTTTCCGGTTGTTCTCGTCTGGCTAACGGCGAGTACTTGCACAGGCATAACCAAGTGGCCAGGATTATCCACCAGCAACTTGCTTTGAAATACCGCCTCGTGGATTCAGAGGTACCTTACTACAGGTATGTGCCCGACCCAGTTCTCGAAAATGACCATGTCACGTTGTACTGGGATCGATCTATTATCACTGACAGGACTATTATTGCTAATAAGCCTGATATAGTGATAATAGATCGAGTAGCGCGCCGCACGGTGATGGTCGATGTTACCATCCCGCATGACGATAACCTCGTAAAAGCTGAGAAAGAGAAACAAATCAAATATCTCGACTTGGCGCACGAGGTTGTTGACATGTGGGATGTTGACTCGGCTATTATTGTGCCGATTGTCGTATCGGCCAATGGCCTTATGGCCAAGAGCCTCGACCAACATCTCATGAGGCTCTCGTTAGGCGGCTGGATCAAGGGTCTGATTCAGAAGGCAGTTCTCCTCGATACGGCGCGCATTGTGCGGAGGTTCCTATCTCTGGAGCCCTAACCACCGGTAGCTTGGACCCTGCTCCCCATATCGGTGGATCCCTATTTTTTGTATTTTTAAATGTTTTGTTTTTTATTTTATTTTTATATAATGAAATATTTAAAAATATAAACAATATGTGTTATAAATGAATAAATGGAATAATAATTTTTCTAATATAAACAATATAGAAACGGTAATACGATTTAAAAAAAATAAAAAAATACGCCTTATAAAATGACATTTGCGACATTTAAGTGCACATAATATATAAGGTGCTATAAAAATATCTGCCACGGCTTTAATGGGAGGTAGTATTGTGTTTATAGATTACAATAGTGAAGAACTTTCGTACCCCGGAACAGTTAATTCAATTTGAGAAAATAAAGAAGTTAAATTAACATTGACTCTACTCTGCATAACGTGCTTCACAAATTACGCGCGATGTGTCGCTTCGTCAATGAAAACAACTGCTATCTCTTTCCAACTGTTCTGTGAATGAAAACTGATATCAGCTGACTAGTTCGTCACTTTTTTCACACACTCACTTTTTAGTATGAAAAAAAATATGACAAATAATCAATAATTTATCTTTACTATTGTAATCTATAACCACAATACTGTCTCCCATTGCAGCCGTGGCAGATATTTTTATAGCACCTTATATATCCGATATATATCGGATATACAGGGTGGCGATTAGGTTATCACATTAAATGAAACCGTGTATCGTAAATGGCGTTCTTTATACATACACAATAAAAAAAATTGCCGGTTGCCGCTTTTACAGGTCAGTAAATATACCAACTTGTATTAACAGTTGTACTATTTATTGGTACATTTACTGACCTGTAAAAGCGGCAACCGGCAAATTTTTGTATTGTGTATGTACAAAGAACGTCATTTAGGATACATGGTTTCATTTAATGTGATAACCTAATCGCCACCCTGTATATCAAATATCGGATATTAAAGAAAGAAAGAAGAAAGAAAAAACAAACTCTGCTTGGCATAGCATTCTTAAGTGGCACATAATTAACATTCGTGTTGTGCTTAAAATACGGCAAAACTGATAAGCAGAATACCATTTTTTGACAATTCAAAATCGAATTTAAGTTTAGTCAACTTTCAGTGTCAGTCACTGTGCTAAATTAATTATGAGTGTTGCGGCTGTCCCATTTCAAAACTTAGTAAGGGATATTTTTTTTCGAGACATGGGTTTATTTCATAATCTTAAGCCTACCTTTACTAGGTTAGCAAGATTTTGCAATAAAAGGACGTCCCTTAAAAATTACCCTTATTCGGTTTTGAAATAGCCAATTGGCTTTCAGAGATTATTTCAAATAGAGTATAAAATAAATACATTCAAACTCACCCTAGTCAAATAGATAGTCCTGGGTACAATATGTATATTCATGAGATAGTACACAATCCGGCTCTGTATGTGTCCTTCATGCTTGTGCACGACCACCTTCTCCCCGGTGTCATAGGTCTTCATATAGCTGTACTCGGACTCCATGCTTTCATCCAGGGGCTCATACTTCTCCTTGTAGTGCTCTATTCGAAGCAGGAAATCGTTCAGCACGTTGTCCGTGTTCTGAATGTTTGTGTAGTCCGGGCTGCTTACTTTTACTTCCTGAAACAAGAATAGGCAGTTAGATTTGTGCTTCTTTGATAGAACAGAGGCCCTAGACAAGTTGCTTTTCTGTTAGCGTTCACGCCAAACGATAAGCACAATATGTATGGCAATGACATTACCTGCGGAAAAGTCACGTGACTCACAAATGTCACTTCCATACATTTTATCCGTAGCGTTTGACGTTGACGATAACAGAAAAGTAACTTGTCTAGGGCCTCTGTTGGCGCAGTGGTTGAGCGATTGGTTGCGAGCTCCTTGTGAACTGTACCTAGGTAACTGGTGATAAGTGATAATAGTAAATGCAACCAAGATATAGGACAAACTAGTGAGGGGTAGCATTTTCTTTTTAGGAATTTATAATAATAATGTCGGGAAACGAGTAATGATGAGTATTACGTTGACTCTAGAATTAACATGTAAACTTATGGAAATTATTGTAAATGTCATAAAAGTATTTGAAATGAAAGTTCGTGTATAAACTTAGGACCACAATAATAAACGATAATAAATAAACGATATCTTACTGGTTTTATTATTTATGCTACTTATAACACTCTTAATAAGTCATTTTAATTTTTTTTGGGTCAAACCGAACTGTTTTTTGTCCGTCATAAAACAGTTTGGTAACACTCACAAAATTTGAAAATGACTCTTTTATGCATCTTGCACTTCAAGAGTCATTTGTTACCAAACTGTTTGATGATGGACAAAAAACAGTTTGTTTTGACCCAAAAAATTTGAAAATGAGTGTTATAATGTTCTTTATTATGCAATAAAAAAATAAGATTTCTGTGGTAGCAACATCATTACAAACATCTTTACTAACTTTAGAAGCAACCAGTAGCTAAGCTAATCATATACCTCACCATAATGTTCTGTTCGATAATCCTAGGGTCGTCACATATGGACTCCACAAAGAAGAGCTTGAACCCCATCTTGTGCACTACGATATCGCGAATCATGCGCCGCCGGTCCAGCGTCGAGTTCGTCGCGTCAAACACCTGGGGAAAAACGACTTTGTTGTATTTGGAACAGGGTTCAAAATTAATTGACATTTAGTCATGTCCATAAATAATAAAAACCGGCCAAGTGCGAGTCGTACTCGCGCACCGAGGGTTCCGTATCATTTTTGGACGTATAAAGTAAAAAAAAACCGGACCGCATAAGTTTGTTTGTGAAGGAATTTAGATGATTTGAAAAAACTGTACTAGTTAGGAACATCGTTTTATTTTTGGTGCAATATTTGGGTCAATTCCTATCAGCTCTAATTATTTCAGATTTTTCGCTCCGCAACCTTCGGAGATAAGGGGGGGGGGGGAATGGTAGTTTTTCAGACATTTTTCGTCATATTATGTCGAAAACTGTGGGACATAAAATAAAATAAAAATATATTTTGAAATGTGCAGATCAAGTCCTTTCATATATGCCACTTGACCTAGTAACCCCACTTTAAAATTTCGGACCCCCACTCCGCCCCTTTTGCAATGAAAATAAAAATATTTTTTTACTTTATTCATTCGCAATAAAGTTGAGCAAGCATTCCTTATAACTGTTCCAAATTTCAAGTCGATAGCATTAGTAGTTCCTGAAATAAGCAGGTGTGACAGACAGACAGACAGACGAAGTCGCACCATAAGGGTTCCTTTTTTACCATTTTGGTACGGAACCCTAAAAATAACAGGATAAGTGCGAGTACGACTCACGCCCTGAGGGTTGCGAAATATGCAATAGCGCCATCTATGCCGCAATAACATCATAGTAGATATCATATTTTGATCATAGATAGCGCTATTTCATACTTATAGTGGCGCCATCTGATGGGCAGATGGTTCCACTCATGGTCATGATAGACGGACAACAAAGTGATCCTATAAGGCGGGGGTCACCAAATGGCGGACTGCCGACCCATTTTGTGCGGACCGCGGGAACACAGCAAAAAATGACATTTCTTTTCTCATTGATATGTTAAAAAAACTTTTGTTATTTCCGTTAAATTATATTTGTCTATTAATCTTTTTTTCTATAAAATGTTGTGCGGACCGCGATGGTCATTTCATTGCTTAAAACTGACCCCGAGCGAAACTAATTGGTGACCCCTGCTATAAGGGTTCCGTTTTTCTTTTTGAGGTACGGAACCCTAAAAATGTCACATAGCAATAATCATAAATTAGTCTATAGATGACCACTCCAATCATGTCTATTTATATTATATAGGCAATTGAGTCACATCAATATCTATTGGTAGCTATATTGCTAGAGCCACGCCTGTAGCCTTGAGATTCAGCCTAAACGACTAGATATTAGTGGGGCCCCCGATCAGGTGGGGGAATTGAACTTGATTTGTTTACGGTATATAATGGTCTAGGCCCCTATGGCCCCCAGGCGTGATCTTATCCAACAAATGGAAAGGTTTTTTTTTGTGCGTCAATCACGCTAAAACGGGTGAACGGATTTGGACAAAATTCGGCACACAGACCATATTTTTATACGGCGAGCACAGTATCCACCTCGCACCATCGCACTCCCTCTCAAGCTGGCACTTCACTTGGCGTATTTGACCAAATATTCGCGTTGTTTAGCTAATGCAAAATAAACCTTATATCTATTACAATAAGGTGTATTTTTTTGTATTAGCTAAATAACGTGAATATTTGGTGAGATAGACAAATTAGTGTGGTTTTCACAGAGAGAAGGCCTCAATGGGGAGATTATGTACTGATCTATGTACCGGCTAAAGTAGGAAAAGTTTCCTAATAGTTGAATGCGGAGGAAACCACGGGAAAGCACTATCTATACTAATATAATAAAGCTGAAGAGTTTGTTTGTTTGAACGCGCTAATCTCTGAAACTACCAGTAGGATGTGAAAAATTCTTTTTGCATTTGATAGCCAGATTCATTAGGAATAGGCTATTTAACATCACGCTACGACCCTTGGAAGCCGAGCGACGGCAGGTGAAACCGTTTGACGTAAGTGGATCAGCCCCGGATCTAAGGAGCAAGCCGAAGCCTGTACCCCGGAAGGCGATTTCAGAGGGCGGCAAATTCAAGCTTGGTAGACGAAAACAGTAGTAATCGCAAAGAGGAGCACTAGACCGGTCGTTGTAGCGTTCTTTGGGGGAGGCCTATGTCCATCAGCATCAGTGGGCAAGTTATGGCTGAAATGATGATGATGAATGTTGATAAAGGTAAAAATGTTGTTGGGCGGGGGCGACATTTTTCAGTTTTTGTCCCGCCTCGAAATAATTCAAGATCCGGAGCTGCATTGGATACTCACAGCGACCTCGCCGCCCTTGACGAGCCACTCGCAGACGTCATGCAAGGCGTCCAGCGCGCACTGCTGCCGTATCGCCATGGCCTCCTTGTTGTCTGCGCGGAAGAACTCATGGCTGGTGTATGCTGTCGTCGCATGCCGCCTGTATTCGCCTAGGTTGAATACTGCAATCAAAATAATAATAATATCACTTGGCTGTTTCATGATCTGTGCCTGATGGAGGCTGTATAACGTTATATGTAGAGCTATATCGGCCCAATGACCACAAAAACGTAAATGTTAATATGGACATGCCACGGGGCTTCCTACCGGGATAAAAATTGATTTTGCTTAATCTATCTTAGCTTATCTAATCTTAGCTTATCTAAGCAAAAAATCGACCTAACTTCCATACCCACACAACTTGTTTCGCGTAAGTTTAGGTATAATTTACTTCTGTGTGGGTGAACCTAATTTTAACCAGCCGGGCTAACATGCGCGCCACGACAAATTTTGTCGACTGTTTTGTCTCGCTTTTACTCGTGCGAATACGAAACAAATGCACGATAAAAGCGTCGACAAAATTCTGTCGCGGCGCGCATGTTAGGCGTTCAGTAGGGCTAACATGCGCGCCGCGACAAATTTGCCGACTGTTTTGTCTCGCTCTTACTCGTGCGAATATGAGACAAATGCACGATAAAAGCGTCGACAAAATTTTGTCGCAACGCGCATGTTACGCGCTCTGGTCCAGATATTACTCGTGACGTGTACATACATACATACAAGTATCTTCAAAAAATCACTACCAGTGTTAACAATATTATGTAAGTATTTTTTTAAACCCAGTGAATCCCGGGATCTCAGGCATGTCCATTGGTCCATACTATAAAAACAATTCGCAACTACCAAAAATAGCTCTACCTACTCCAATCACTGCTTGTTACCTACTTTCTGCGCAAATAAAGAATAATTCTATTCTATATTATGTCAGTAAGTTGTACCTATTTACTTATATCTTCACAAAGTTTTTGGCAATATGCTGCAAACAAGCCACGTGTAAGATTGCCTAATAGCTCAGTAGCATACAATGACTCCAATAAAGGATAAGCGACCGTCTGCAGTTGGCAAACAATAGAATTTCAATTGTGTCTATTTTTGTGCTCGGTTGTTCGGGGCTTGTTCCAATTGCTCATACTAATATGTAGTATAAAATGACATTAAAAAAATATGATTATATAATGGCGCTCGGAGACGGGGCGCGGTTATCTAATTAACGTAATTATGTGTTTGATGGAAGGAAGGAGGGGCTCGTGGCTAAATGACAGCCGCGCTGATCGATCGATCTGCGAGGTTAAGCTGCGCTTGCCGCGGTGAGTCCTTGGATGGGTGACCGTTCTTAACACATCGAGGCCCCTCCGTGTCTCGGAAAGCACGTTAAACAGTCGGTCCCGGTTGTTATAGGAATATCTTTGACAGTCGTTACGGGTAATCAGGAGCCCAAAAGTCTGACAACTGGTCTAACATTCGAATACCAGTATTCCCCAATAATCGGGTTGTGGAGGTCAGATGGTAGTCGTGTAAAATATTGATATTCAGCCGCAACCAGTTAGACTGGCAGCCGACCCCAATCATGTTTGGGAAAAGGCTAGGCGGATGATGTTTTTGATGGAAGGTAAAAGGATAATATCGACGAGAATTAACACGGAAATTATTCGATCGATAAAAGTAACTACATACCTACAATCCGCACCATCTAATCTAAGCTATAGGCTGCACACCAGAGCAGCATACCTACAGCAAATGCTATTAATGCGCCCATACATTTACCTACATTTTGTACGCACCAGTGGCGAAGGGACCCTACAATACGATTCCTACCGGTTTCCCTTTGAAAATAGGACAGGCAGTATTGCCTACTACTGTCAAATATTTATAATTAGCTTTTCGTGGCCAAGTAAACAATTGTAGATCCGGATTACCTCTTACAAAAATTTACCCTTCGTCACTGGTACGCACATATTATAAATAATGTATGGGTGCATTACTTGCTGCGTAAAGCATTTGTTGTATGCTGCTCTGGTGTGTGGCCTGCCTGAAGTTGGCTCACCGAGACATTTGCGCATGTACAGTCGCTAAGAAAACAGTTAAAAGTAGGCAATAAACTTTGTTTGGCAAAAATATACTTTTTATCTATTCCCTTAATTTTCACACGAATATGCTTTGAATTGTTTTATAAAAAGTAACTTGTGAATGTGAACTTTTGTCTCTAAATAAATTCTAAGTTGTAGAGGCCCCTTTTTTGTGGAGGCCCCGGGGCTAGAGCCCCTGTTGCCCTGGCCTGAATCCGGCCCAGGGGGTCTACTCTGTAAGTCTGTCAACGAAGATACGGACCCGTCCGAAAGTACAATAGACATAAGATTCCGTCAAAACAAGTGTCAAATTCAATTTTTCGGACGGATAAAAACTTAAAAACACATCGGGAGCAGGGACAACTGAATCGGGCTATCATTCATTCTTAGTTCGGGCCCCGAACTAATCTTAAGTCCGTAGGTGATACGGAGTAAGAAACGCCCGTAACTAAGGTCGAAACTACGGATTTCGTGCTAAGAGAGTAGACCCCCTGGATAGATCTCACCACCGCTCTCAAGATTTACCGCTAGTAAAATTTCAATTGACACGGTAGCTTAGTAGTTAGAGCGACGGCGGCGGCGTCGCCCACGGTACAGCAGAGGTCGCGGGTTCAACTCTCGCCTGTGTCGGTTGTTTTTAAATCTCTTTCATATTTGATGACAATAAAATAATCTTGTCTTAGGTTTTCGCGATTATTACACATTATAATAAAACAAGTTTAAACGGATTAATCGCGTATATTACAGGGTTTTCCTGACGTTTCGAACACTTTGCAGCGTTCGTGGTCGCAGGACGACTGAGGTGGTAGGCGTCATGACAGCTAATTTATAGAAAAATTATTCTCGATCTACCCGCACAATCGATTCAATCGATATTATTCGAATCGTACTCGTTTCGATGCACACAATAATCGCTCACGGTGTCTCGATGTTTTGTAGTCCGGTGTGAAGTTTGGGACTTGATTATTTTAAGAACTGGATTCCAAACAGGTGGTAATTGCCAACCATCCTCTCTATTGAAATTAGGATGTTTTTTAATTTCAATAGTCTCGCGAAGCATTCTAGGTACATATCGGTTCTCCTTTGCGAGGATTTGAGGTTGATCAAAACGTAGGAAATGGTTGGGTTTGCCTAGGGCATGCTCACACACTGCAGACTTTGTAGAGCGCACGTTTTTGACGTCAGCTATGTGTTCTTTAACTCTAGTGGCTATACTGCGCTTTGTTTGCCCTATGTATGATAGCCCACAATCACAGTCAATCTTGTAGACCCCTGCATCTTGTAAAGGAATATGACACTTCACAGGTCTAAGAAATTGGCTAATCTTTCTATGTGGCTTGAAGTAGGTTTTTATAGAAGCACGCTTCAAGATATGACTAATTTTGTCAGTGACCCCTCTTATAAAGGGTAGAACAGCAGGTCGACGAGCAACTGAGATGGGCTTCGGGCGGCTTTTGCGACGGGGATGTGGAGCACGTAAATTGTTCTGTTTCAGAACTTGCTTCACATGATGAAGTTCCCCTGCCAGATGGTTGGCGTTTTCGAAAATTCGAGACCTTTTGTCGGATGAAAATACTTACAAAAAGGTTAACAAAGACCCAACTAATAGAATTCTGAAGAAAACTTCTGATTTAATATCTAAATACTCCGACACCTTAGAATTGGACGTTAAATTACTTATACCATCATGCGCGAAACCACCAAAACTGTATGGGCTGCCAAAAAAATACACAAAGAAAATGCTCCTTTACGACCAATAGTAAGCCAGATTGACACACCAACTTACAAACTGGCACAACATCTAGCGAAGATACTCTCACAACTTCGTGGAAAGTCTAACACATATGTGAAGGATTCTTATCATTTCGTCAGCCAAATAAAAGACCTAACACTGGCTGAAGATGAGGTGATGGTTAGTTTCGATGTACAGTCCTTATTCACTAACTTACCGGTTAAGGACTGCTTGGAAGTCGTAAAAAAGCGGTTAAGTGATCAAGACATGCCTTTACAATATGCAGAGTTGCTAGAACATTGCCTCACCAGCGGCTACCTATTGTGGGACAATGAGTTCTATCTTCAAATCGACGGTGTAGCCATGGGTTCACCAGTTTCCCCTGTGGTGGCCGACATCTTCATGGAGGAATTTGAAAGAGGAGCACTCCTATCGGCCCCGGTTATACCAAAGATTTTTAAAAGATACGTTGATGACACTTTCACTGCCCTGCCTCACAATAGGGTCCCTGCATTCTTAGATCATCTAAATTCCATACACAGTAAAATTCAGTTCACTATGGAATTAGAAAATAACAAGTCCTTAGCCTTCCTTGATATACGACTTATTCATAATCCCGATCATTCTGTTAGTCATACAGTATACAGAAAGCCTACCCATACAGATAGGTACCTTAACGGTGAATCTCACCACCATCCTAGTCAGTTAGCTACTGTGGCTAAATCTTTGTTACAGAGAGCACATGGCATCTGCGACGCCAACCATCTGGCAGGGGAACTTCATCATGTGAAGCAAGTTCTGAAACAGAACAATTTACGTGCTCCACATCCCCGTCGCAAAAGCCGCCCGAAGCCCATCTCAGTTGATCGTCGACCTGCTGTTCTACCCTTTATAAGAGGGGTCACTGACAAAATTAGTCATATCTTGAAGCGTGCTTCTATAAAAACCTACTTCAAGCCACATAGAAAGATTAGCCAATTTCTTAGACCTGTGAAGTGTCATATTCCTTTACAAGATGCAGGGGTCTACAAGATTGACTGTGATTGTGGGCTATCATACATAGGGCAAACAAAGCGCAGTATAGCCACTAGAGTTAAAGAACACATAGCTGACGTCAAAAACGTGCGCTCTACAAAGTCTGCAGTGTGTGAGCATGCCCTAGGCAAACCCAACCATTTCCTACGTTTTGATCAACCTCAAATCCTCGCAAAGGAGAACCGATATGTACCTAGAATGCTTCGCGAGGCTATTGAAATTAAAAAACATCCTAATTTCAATAGAGAGGATGGTTGGCAATTACCACCTGTTTGGAATCCAGTTCTTAAAATAATCAAGTCCCAAACTTCACACCGGACTACAAAACATCGAGACACCGTGAGCGATTATTGTGTGCATCGAAACGAGTACGATTCGAATAATATCGATTGAATCGATTGTGCGGGTAGATCGAGAATAATTTTTCTAAAAATTAGCTGTCATGACGCCTACCACCTCAGTCGTCCTGCGACCACGAACGCTGCAAAGTGTTCGAAACGTCAGGAAAACCCTGTAATATACGCGATTAATCCGTTTAAACTTGTTTTATTATAAAATAATCTTATTATGGCTCTGACGTGAAAATTTATAAAAATATACATAACTAGCTTCCGCCCGGGGCTTTGCCCGCGTTTTGGCATAAAAAGTAGCCCATGTGTTATTCTGATGTATAAGCTATATTACTGTAAAGTTTCATCAAAATCCGTTCAGTAGTTTTTGCGTGAAAGAGTAGCAAATATCCATACATCTTTACATCCTCACAAACTTTCACGTTTATAATATTAGTAGGATAGTACGAATGTACGATTATTATTTATTATGCGTTATCGATTTGTTTGATTTATGCAGTACACTTTAACCATACTCAATTATTCTACTAGGTTATCTTCTACGTCATTGCAGGTAAAAACGTTGATATAACGGTGAATTTCTGACGACATAGCTTCCACAAATGTAATTTTTAATGTCCTCCAACTACTACTCGCGATACAGTGCCGCATTTGAAATAGCGTGACTCAATGCATAATCCATTAGCGCAGCTCCTAGCGCACAACGTGTTCTAAATCAATTTGAATAAATTGGAGTGTGCTGATCCTGCCAATAAGAGGAATTACTAGCGGCACCAGTCTTGATCACAAACGTCACCTGCGCATTAGCTGATTTTTCGGTCTCTTTGGCGGAATAAAGAAGACGGGGGGCGCCGAGGCTGTCAGTCGATGCTCGTCGTCTATATTGGACTATACTCTATTACGTATTGTCAACTATCTATTGTCTATTGGGCCGAAAATGTACATGGGCGATCTGTGATCATGATTCCTGCCGGTACCTATAGGATGTATTCTATTTCTATCTATACTAACATTATAAAGCTCGAGTTTGTTTTTATTTAACATCACGCTATGACCCTTAGGAGCCGAGCAACGGGGGTTTAAAGAAAATTATTAATTTAATGTATTTTGCCTTAATATCTGTGGCAATTTCTACTGACTATTGGTACTGAGATAAGGCCCCTGTGACAGACATACATACATTATAGTATAAGCTGGCAATAGCTGGTAGGGTACCCTCCGTACCCTTAAAAAGAAGAAGGGTCTCAAATAGGTTTCTGTCCAGGAAAAAACCTGATATCGGGTTTTTTCCCAGGTAGAAACCCAACTGTAGTCTCAACTCACCCCTAGTGTTGATTCCTATCCAGTTGAGGTATCTGGACAATTTCTTGGAGATGTATGTCTTGCCGCGGGCCGGCAGGCCGACCATCGCGATCACGTGTGGTATGTTCACATAGTTAGCGCGTTCACCTGCAGGACAAGAAAATATTACATTAAAAAAGAATTAGACACTAAAACTTACTGCATAGGCTACAACTTTATATCTATGAGCTAGCTGACCTGCCAACATTATCGAAATCGTAGTTTAAATTCACGTTACGAATATGAACCTTATTGCTATGAAATAATGTTCATATTCATATGAAGTGTTTACTCTTTTTAGCAAAATGCAGTCTCTGAATCCCAGCAGTGTGAACATGACATGTTTTTTATTGCTTATTGCAGGCTCTGCTTTGTAGAGGCAGGATTATGATGATACTAGCTTCCTTCCGCGGCCTCGCCTATTTTCCGGGATAAAAGGTAGCCTATGTGTTATTCTGATGTTTAAGCTATATTACTGTAAAGTTTCATGAAAATCCGTTCAGTAGTTTTTGGGTGAGAGTAACAAACATCCATACATATGTATACATCCATCCATCCTCACAAACTAAACCACAGGCATTCTGGGACACTATACCTATCAGAATCTTATAATCTTCATTTAAATGTAACCTGTGTTTGTAAACAAACTTTCTATACAAATTACTAAAATTTTGTCAATTTGCCAAACTGACATTGTTTACATAGGTATTTTGCAAGTTCTATTGAAATAAAGTTTAGTATATTTATTTAATGTTACTGTGGTTACTGCTAGTAATATCACATAATTATTATGTCTGACTAGCTTCCGCCCGCGGCTTCGCCCGCGTTTTTGAGATAAAAAGTAGCCTATGTGTTATTCTGGGGTATAAGCTATATTACTGTAAAGTTTCATCAAAATCCGTTCAGTAGTTTTTGCGTGAAAGAGTAACAAACATCCATACATCTATCCTCACAAACTTTCACGTTTATAATATTAGTAGGATAGGATTATGAGATAGTTATCATTAGATAAGTACTTTATTTCTTTTGCCAATAATTATTATATAACCATAATATTCTTTAATAACAAAAATGCAACAACAAAACATGAATAACGTAAAATTATGGCTATTTTAATCTAATAATACACCAGAGTGTACTGAGAATGTTTACAAGCAAACATGTGATAGCTCTAGCTATTACAGGAGGTTATCATCAAATAACTACTTGTTTATGCTTAGTTTTATGATATTGCTGATAGTGTGAGTAAACGTTTTGCTATCTGTGTTGACTGTTGGCATCATTATTATTTGAATAAAATATTATATTCTTAACCTCAATATACTGTCCCAAAGCTGGGCAATTACCCCAATTCTACGGGATATGGGTAAACATTTTGCCCAAGATTAACAATTCCATTTTAGTTATTCTTATTTTAAATCTAGCAAGCCCAATGAGCTGCCAATTTAGTAACGGTTTCTGTTAGTTAAAAAGAAATCAAACATTCTGGAATGGAGAACATGAATGCAGGTTGCTATTTTAAAGCTCTACAATATTTAAAACAACCACTCAACATAATTATGAATACAAAATCAATATTTATAGCAGACAAGGTCAGTGAGTATTCCATAGGTCACAGAGTTGAAAACAATAAATCAAACGGACAAGCTATCTAGTCTATGCCACCAGTTTTTGTTTATCAGTGCCTATGAGGCAGAATGTGTCATAAACTTTGCTTCTTATCTCAGAAGAAAACTTGAGATTCTTAATTCAATTATTATATTTTTTAATGTTAGTCATTATCATGTATTTTGATTTTATACTTCCAAAAATAGTTGTATCATTAATATTATTTAATTTATGTACATAGACATGCCTATCTGCAAAGTACTAATAAATTATCTGCTTAGTATTTGCTTATCTAGTGTTCTGATGGATAGTTTCAAGATTTTACTGATATTCTAACTTATACTCATCAAAAACATTATTCTATAATCTTCTAACACAATTTACGCCTGCCGATAGCTATATCCGACACGATAATTCGATTATCACATTTATCTAACTGATAATAATCAATTACTCCGTTAAATTAATTGCTTATCCAACACCTAATGTAGACACTCGTTTTTAGCAAAAACCACTTCGTCGTGTTACTGGTTCTAATAAACTGGATGTTATGAACTCGTCGCCATATGAAATATGTGTGGTCTTGTGACGACAGCATGTAAACTAGTGCTAAATTCAATAACGGAATTCGCGAAACAATAGTTTTCACTAACCATCACCAAAATACTGCTTGTTGAGGAACTTCCAACCTTCGGCGCGGTTATCTTCCGTATCCATAGTACACTGATATATATGCTACCGTTGATGGTTGATTAAATACGTTTTTTATTAATAAAATTAATTAATTAACAGTAGCACTCGATCAGCTCCACCAACGGCAACACGCGAACTGTCAATGTCAAAGTGAAATCGATTGACAATTTGAGAGTCTATGAATTTGAGTTTGACACAACATGCATGACATGACAGTTGATTTACAAGGCATAGGCTGTTTGTGCACTACAGACGTTTTCAAATCGCATTCGGTTTTTTACGGATTTTTAAAACGTATGAAAAAAAAAACAGTTCGTGAAAAAACGTGCTGATGTAGTGCTGTTTGTGCACAAACATAGAAAAGAGCCTTTTCAGCCACTAATATTTTTTATGGCCTTTTTGCTGTGTGAGTGTGATATAATAAGTACTCAGCATTTTGTATGTTATTATAATATCGCTGCCTTTGCATTTTATAAAGTTTTCTTTGCAATAAACGAATCTGAATCAGTTTTGCAGAATAACTTATCAATTATCAGTCATATTAGGTAGCTCAAATAATAATAATTAAAATTCAGTTTTTAAAATGCAACAAAATACTTCATAATTTTAACATTTTCCTTTCAATAGTATTAAATGCGTCAGAGATCAAGCCGTGTGTTGATGGAGCCAGTTGACGACCGACGTCCAAATGATAACCTTTATAGTATAAATTGCATGTTATCAACTCATCATTTATTTTTCCACGTCGATTTATTATCTAATCGTTCCTAAGTCCACTCATTAATGCATTTCAGTAGTTTTAATATTCGTCAACATAGTGTGGTACCGGCTTCATAGATGTCGTTGCGTGTACCTACCTATTAAATTACTATTTTCTAGATTCCGTTTTTTTAGGGTTCCGTAATCCGTACCTCTAATAAGGAAAAATGGAATCCATAAAGGATCACTTTGATGTCCGTCTGTCATCATGAGTGTCATCACCATGAGTGCAGTCATCTGCTCATAGATGACGCCACTAGAAGTATGTAATAGCGCCATCTATGATCAACATAATGTACTATGATGTAATAGGGGCATAGATGGCGCTATAGCATATTTCGGAATCCTCAGGGCGCGGGTCGGACTCGCACTTGCCCGGTTTTTTCTTTACGTAGCGGGTAGGTACCTACATTATGTGACCCCAGTAACTGAAAATAGATTTTGGTTTAGGTTTCCGTCTTTAGGCTATAATCCGATTAATCCGCCAATACTGTTACCTACTGGTTATACATGAGACCGGTTCATGCCGGCTTTCTATCTAGGTACTTATCACGCCTTGACAAGAATCAATACAAAAATATCGCAGTGCGACAAGATAACAATAATAAACAAGCTTATTTATGAGATAAGCTTGAGTAGATCTATACTTACGGTTGGTATCACTACCTCTACACGATACATATTTAAGTTACGTTTAACAATAATTGACAGTTATTTATAGTGTCCGACCGAAACTGGTTTTTACAACCGAAACCGAAACCGAAACCGAATTTCGGCAACAGTCTCAGTTTCGGCCAAAACTGAAACTTCCTTACAAGGAACATCGAGTACCTACTCATTTAATTATAAGTGTATAAGTTAAAAAACAATTTGGGATGTAGGTTAGTATCCAACTGTACTTACCACTTGAATAGCTTGGTAATAAGCATTAAAATGAATTTTGAAACTCTGAATCCATAATATTATCACCACTAATGAAGTAGGTAATAAACTATAGTAAGTACTAAGTACCTAGGAAACTAATGTTTGTTTATGTATAGCATTAGCGAGTGAGTTAAATGAACCAAAAAAATATTTAGATTGGTTAAACTTGATTCTACTTTAATCTATGTATTACTTTGTTTTAATGAATTATTTTTTGATGTTTCCTACCTATATCACGTAATAAAACTTACCGAAGTCAAAATAAATCACAGGAAAACTGACAACAAACAAAACGAACTGCAAATACAAGCCAGTCACAACATTGGGCACGTGAACGAGGCAAAATGTCTTAGTCGCTTACTCGCTTGGATGGAATTTAACGCGCCGAACATGACCGATCACAGCACAAGAACTTCCGAATGAAGTTTCGGTTTCGGTCGTAGTTTCGGCAGGTTTGCCGCGGAAAACGAAACTAAACCGAAACTCGTTTTTTTGCCGAAACTCGAACGAAACCGAAACCGAATATTCGGTCGGTCACTAGTTATTTATAGATAAGTATAATTATGGTAATATAAGGTACTCGCTCGAGGGCTGAAAACCGAATCATAAGTTCGGACCGGACAGATTTGGTGATTTAGTGTTTCGATTTCCAACTTTTAGCGCTTCCTCCCTCTCCCAGAAATAATATTTGAAAGAACACTCGGCCCCCTCCATAAATAATTTCTGTATCTTTGGAGGTGTACAATCACCATAAGGAAGCACACATGTTATGCTCTATGCTTCGCGTTGCTCTCTGACTCTGCTGACTGACGCAGTGGCAGTCCGAGGGGGGGTCATAGGAGTCACGCCCCCCCCCCCCAAATCTTACAAAAATGTGCGAAACATGGTAATTCGCGATATAGCACGTCGGCATTAATGGGTAGAGTCTGACAACCGAAAGCTGGTCCTGAAAAAGCGCGGCAAATTAAAAAAAAAAAAACACATTCTGGTATCACTAAGAACAGTAGGAAATTAGGAATATTGTGTTGATACTTGACAACAAATAATATGTTAGGGGCGGATTTTTCAATTGTTTGAAAAATTAATGCGGTGGTTGGTTTGACATATTTTCTACACAAAAGATGCCAAACAACCACATCTATTCCTCAGAAAAAGTTAATTGACGATTGAAAAATCGAACGTAAGTAAAAAATGTACGTAATTAATTAATTATGTTTTAATTGGTTTTAATTTAACGTAGATTAATTTGTTATAAAGATTCTATATATTAAATAAACCATTTATTACATAATTATGCGAATATGGTAAATATGACAATTTGAAATATTTATGTATAATTATCAAAACTATATCTGGTAAAATAACCCTATAAAGAATGTTGCCATGAAAAAAGTTTCGATTAAATCTCAGGCTCAGCTTTAGTTTGCCAGACTCTATGACCCTCCCCCGGTAGCGTCAAGCAATTTTATTAGGTAGTATGCATTTTTCGAGGTGTGATTTTTGCGTAACTTGATTATTATTTTTATTATATGAGACCATGTAGGTATGTTTGTTTATGTAGGATAAAGATACACGTGGAAATTGCCCGTGACTTTATTATTATAGAATAATAAAGTCACAGGCAAACAAAACACGTGTATAATTTACAAGTTCGTGTAAACAAGAATTTGTCACTGTCCTGCGATGGTTAGAATACCTGATAATCGATTTTTAGTAGCCTTTAATTTATGCTAATTAAAGCAAACGACATCGTTAAATCGTATTTTGTGACACACAAGTAAAAGCCGAGCAAGTGCGAGTAGGACCCGCGCCCTGAGGGTTCCGTACAAACTTAATTACTTATGTAATAAATAAAATAAAATAAAATATATGGTCTACCACCAGAAATATGCAATAGCTAGGTATCTATGAGCAAGATGCAGCTATTACATACTTCTTCTAGTGGCGCCATCTTATGAGCAGTTGCCTCCATCCGTCATCTGTCCCCACAGAACAATTACTCTAGCGAGTCTGTCCCCGTCATCTGTCTGTTCGAGACTCGGAGAAAGTGATCACACTGACTAGTGTACCTATTCGTCTACCAAGCGTAGTAATCGCAGAGAGCAGCGCTAGACCGGTCGTGGCGTTATGGGGGAGGCTTATGTCCATCAGCATCAGTGGGGCGTTATGGCTGAAGTGAAGATGATAAAGATAAAAATATTGTCAGGCGGGGGCGGCATTTTTCAGTTTTTGCTCCGCCTCGAAATAATTGAAGATCCGGGGCTGATTAATCCACTACGTTTTCATTCTCTAAAGGTGCAACCAACTCGCGAGTTGTCGTGACCTATTTATTTTAACCGGCCTTATCCGCACCAATCGATTCCAATTCCAGTAGGACCACAGAATAACACTAGTCGTATTCCATGACGTAATAGCTAGGTACTCCGTAATATATTTAAAGGCGCTAACGTGCGAATTGGCAGACAATTGTTTACCAATACAACTGTGACGTCACATGTCACGACCGGTCTCTGAATGAAAGTGAACGATGCTCGGTGGGTGGGACGTGCTAATTTAGTCCACAGTTGGCTACGTCATTGAGTGCCCTTGACATTGTGTCGAATACGACTCGTATTCAGTTGACTGTACTAAGTACATAGACTAATAATAAGATGAAGGGAAGCTCATTGAAATTCCGAGGGTATGAACCACTTCTTCCGTTGCAAATGTAACATGGAGCATGAGGAGTAGGTTGTAAGCAAGTACCTACATATCTGCTTACAAAGTCAATCATCCCATGCAGCCGGCCTAGCATGACCACGATAGAAACGGGTTTTGTCTACATAGAAATAGACAAAGTGACAGATTGTAGAAACATTTCTACATTTTATGAATGAAACGGTAGAAATGTTTCTACAATCATTCACTTTGTCTATTTCTATGTAGACAAAACCAGTTTCTATCGTGGTCATGCTAGGCCGGCTGGTCCTCAAACCCTAGATAGGCGTAGAAGAAATCTCGCGAAAGAGCAGCGAGCTATAACCAAAATTACTATTTGGAGCAGTGGTTTCTAACCTTTTTATGACCAGGAACCACTAGGACTTTTTCATTCGGTGTGTGGGACCGCAAATGTCAAAAGAAAAAAAAAATGAAATATAGGTTACTTTTTTCGCGGATCGTAGTTTTGTTTTCGTGGACTATAACTTTTTTTTTTTTTTTTTGATGATGGGAAATCATCAAAGACCCCTCCCGCTCTGGGTGGAGCGGAAGGGAGTGTCAGACTCTTACTGACTAAAACCCACCCGTGTTCCTTCCTTGGCCCTTTATGTTCCGGGTCAGCGGTACCCCTTTCGGACAATCCCGCTTTCCCGGCAGGCTTGGGCCCTAGTGGGCCCCCTCTTCGATGTTGGCATCTCTTTGAGGCGCGCGTGGAACACGTACGCGCCGTCCGGCACAGGCCTGGTCCTGATCGGACGGTGAGCTACCCATTACTCACCGCCCGCAGGCCCGCGTCTACGGTGGCCGGAAGTCGTCACGCAGCTCCCGACGCCCGGAGCGTCTACCGCGGCGGCTTGGACGGGAGACTCTCTCCCTCTCCCGTCCCGCGTGGACCATACCTAAGGCTGGTTTCACAGTTACGCTGAATGTACAGCCGGTGAATCGACGATGTGAATCGGCTTCACATTCACGATTCTCTTGTTTTCAGGAATATGGAGCAGCCTTTACATGAAATGTTGAAGAGCACTATAGAGCGTTTCACAGAAGAAGTCCTTTCAACGCTATGTTGGCTCCCCTGTCTGTCACTCTCACTCCTGTTTAGGTCTTATCGTTTTAGGTTTTTTGTGGATTTATGTTAAAGTAATCCCTAGGACCTCAAGGCCTCTCTAGAATACTGCGTGGAGTTGGCATCATTAGTAATTAACAGGAACAAAGATACTTAAAAAACTAGGCTTTATGGTATATGGACATTTCGAAACGAAAAGATACACCGATTTAAGCGTAGAAATAAAAGTAAAATTAATTAAATTTGGAATAAATACATAAAAATAGACAGTTGTCAAAATTAAATGAACTCAAAAATAAACCATCTTTTCAAAATTAAATTTTAAAATTAAAATAAGCAGTAAAATTAAGATATAGCATAAAAAGGTCTCTGACTATGTCAGGGGGACACTGTAATAGGAAAAAAAAAAAAAAAAATCCCTAGGACCCTACAAAGTGGTGAACGAAACACGGTACTGAAAAAAAAAATCCATCATCGTTAAAAACGTTACATATTGACAGAACGAACAATTTTGTGTCAATTTTTAAATATTATGTAAAAGATAGACCGCACATCTCTGCTCACAGCCTATCAAAGCTAACACGTGTGACGTTTATACATATATGTACAGTCAGTATTACTTAGGTAATCTATGATTACGTTTGTCTAACAATTGACGCACATTTGTGACAATAATAGCTTTTTGCCTATCAATATCAATAGTGCATTTAGTTTTGGGCAGAGCCTGATATAGACACACCTACACCTCTTGAATGTTTGCTCTCTCTGTCAGAGAAAGATAGTATGATCGAGATTTAATATAGCTATCCTACGGTGTATAAGTGGTTTAATAGCCGGCCAGAGGGGTGATTCTCGCGGGTGATATATTGATATCGAATTCGATATCAATATCGAACCCGCGAGAATCACCCCCCAGAAAGTTCTGAATCTGATCAACGGGCGAAATCCTGATCGAAGCACTCTACATAACAGCAACGAAAGATAATTAAAATCAGACTAAGAATAGGAATGACCTAGCGCGGTGCGGCATATTGTGACGTTTCGTATTGAAAATTTAGCTGTTTTGTATTAAAAATTCTATTACCTAGGTATATTAAATTAGGTAAATCTTTTGGGTATCTGTCTGAACCGGTTTTGATTTGAGCAGAAATGATGCCCCAATCATCATTTCTGCCATTAAGTCGCCGACTCAATGGGATTAGCAGTTTATTTCTACCCCTATAAATTAATTAATTAATATCTTTAATAACATTAGACAAAAAACAGGTTTAAAAAAAACCGACTTCCAAAAACTACACTAAAAACTATGAAATAAAAATGTTAAACTTCCATAAATAAAAATCTAAATGTATATTGAAGTCGGCGGGGCCTCTTTTTCAGGTTTTTACCTCTCAGCCTTTGAACAGGAAGAACGTGCACAGTGTGTGCAGCGAACGTGCAGCTTGCTTTGCGCCTCGACATATTAAAGTTTCCTTTCATTCCTATATTTATGCTAGGCCCCGCCGACTTCAATATACATTTAGATTTTTATTTATGGAAGTTTAACATTTTTATTTCATAGTTTTTAGTGTAGTTTTTGGAAGTCGGTTTTTTTTAAACCTGTTTTTATTTTTATTTTTTTAGTGTAGTGTAACCATTTTTGTTGTTGTTAATTTATTACAATAAAGTACCATAAAATCATGGACAGAGCGACTTTGATCATTTATGTACTTTTACCGAGATCGATTACTTCCACGAATTTAAATAGGTACTTATATTCTATTCATAGATGTTGGTGGATGAGAGCATTTCAGTAAACAAAAACCGGGCAAGAGCGTGTCGGACCACGCACAGTGTAGGGTTCCGTAGCAAGAAGTATTTCAGTGTTCCGACCGCAAATACAAGTTTGTATTTCATAATATTATTATGAAATATTATTATTTTTACGGTTGTCAAACTCAAATATTTCAAAAATTTATTGACGTATCTTGTTCAAACCAATTTCAATCGAAAGTATTTATTAAGTGCTATAAGCTTGATTTTTTTCAGATTTTTCGATAGCGCGGTTGGAAAATTACAGGGGGGGGGGACATTGTTAACGACTTTGGGAGCTCCTAGTTCACTCAATATGCACTTAAATAAAAAAGGTATTTAGAAACCTTCATGTTATTTTCAAAGACCTATCCAACGATACACCACACGGTGGGGTGCGCGAAAATATTTTTTTTCATCCCTCAGTTTCATGTATGGGAGCCCCCCCTAATAATTTTATTTTTCGTAATTTCACTATAGGCCTTAATGGCGGCTTATAAAAGACATCTACCTACGAAATTTGATACAAATTGGTTATGAACTGTAGATTTGACGAGGGTGTGACAGACGGACAGACGGACAGACAGACGGACATGACAAAACTATAAGGGTTCCTAGTTTTACTACGGAACCCTAAAAACAGTATTTTTTCAGTTTGTAATAGCAATAGGCTCGCTCCCTTAGCCTTCTATCAAATGCGACTTAAGCATAAAAAAATGGTGTGTACTATACACCTCTGTCTAACCTTGCGGGAAATATCGGCGTGATGTTATGTATGCATAATATCGAGATCGATTGCGTTCAGGAATTCATGTACCTACACAATATCACTTTTTCATCATCGTCATGATGTCATCGAGATACACCAAAAATACCGTTTATTAAACCTGGTTAAAAATCTACTCAACCAAAGTTAATAAAATTTATATGGGACCACCGCGCGAGGTTTATCTACCATATGAAAAAAGAATCACGTAAATCGGCTCAGAAATCACGGAGTAATCGGTGTACATACATTAAAAAAAAAAAAAAAAAAACCAACCGAATGCAGAACCTCCTCCTTTTTGGAAGTCGGTTAAAAAGACAACCGTAATTGTTTGCTCATGATCCCATAACGTGTAGCACTCGTGACGTGCCCGACACGCCAACCAGTCGGAATCGGAACCGGAAGGCGGAAAATTACTACTCGATAGATTGGAGGCATATAAAACCTATTAGTTAATTGGAAAATACCCAATCATTGACTTGCTTGCATTGTCGGTATTGGTAAAATTCATTGAATTTCGTAGTTTATTAGTCGCCTCGGTCTTTTTAGGGTTCCGTAATAATTGATTGATTTTGTCGCCTCCCCTGTAGTTTTCCAACCACTTTATGCAAAAATCTGAAAAAAATCAAGCTTATAGCATTTAATAAATACTTTCGATTAAAATTGGTTTGAACAAGATACTAAGTTAATAACTTTTTGAAATATTCACTATTTTCAGTTTTGAGTTTGACAACCGCAAAAATAACTTATGTTTGCAGTCGGAAGACTGAAATACTTCTTGCTACGGAACCCTAGACTGAGCGTAGTCCGACACGCTCTTGCCCGGTTTTTTATTTTCTTTTGTCTTATTTCAATTTGTTCACCATTTTCCAAAGATCGGATTGCGAATTTGCGATAATGATGACCGTCCATAACTTTTTAGTTCGTTTATTTTGCTTTGATTAATTTCTATTGAACCTCAACTTTTGAACAAAAGGGCACTAAAAACTGGGAAGTAGGTAATTGTTTTAAATGTGTTAAGAACTTTAGTCTGATTTGCACAACTATTATAATGGAACTTATAGTAAGTAGGTACTAGTTCAGTAAATATTATTAAAATAGAGAAGGCCAAATAGTTTTGATGCCCATAAGTAAATACAAAAGTTAAGTCATGCAAAGTTGTAAACAATTCTGTTATTTTCGAGTATTGGTAAGTATTTATGCAACACGTGCTCGCATATCGGCTAACGTCATAGTTTTGGCAGTGCCTGCACTTTATCCCAGTAAGAAAACAAGTGTAATGAATAATAATGGTTATGAAATAATAAAATCATTAATTCATAAAGCCGTTCTGTGACCGCTTTGATTGGAGAGGCCAAGACGTGACGTGAATCATTATCTCGTAAAGACAAAATGTCCATTGAATGATTCAGTTTTCTGACATTTTTGTGATCAATACATGGGCAGATAGCGTTATATTCAAAGTAGCTTTAGTTGATGAAATTAGAGGAATTCCTAACTAGATTTGATCCTGTATTGTTTTAAAGTTCCATGGTTATTGACGTTAGTAGAATAAACTATGTCGGGATTTACACCATGTACCTGTTTATTTTTGAGACTCCGATATATACAGGGTGTCCCAGAAATCAACGTCAAGCCGAAATCGAGCATTAGGCCAAGTCGTAACAGTTATCAGAAAAATATGAAAAAAAATCTTGGTCATGTACTTTTCAAATTATATGTATTCAAAAATAAATCTTAAAAACTGACACCCTGTGATGATCTTTCAAGTCCTGTGACTGCAAATATCAACTTTTCGTCATTTTTTTTTCTACCGTATAACTATGAATAACCCTTCTGTCAAACACAGAAAAAAAACTGAAGAAAAGTTAATATTTGCAGTCACAGGACTTGAAAGATCATCACAGGGTGTCAGTTTTTAAGATTTATTTTTGAATACATATAATTTGAAAAGTACATGACCAAGATTTTTTTTCATATTTTTCTGATAACTGTTACGACTTGGCCTAATGCTCGATTTCGGCTTGACCTTGATTTCTGGGACACCCTGTATAATATCGGAGTCTCAAAAAATAAATAAATAAACAGGTACATGATGTAAATTCCGACATAGTTTATTCTACTAAGATTTGATCCTATTTGAGTTTGATAAAATTTTAAGCAATGCGTTTGATTTACGTAGCATGGAGAATGTCGAACTTTTCAGAGTTATGTTACTCTACTTCAAACATTTGTAACTTTCTATACATAGTGACTTGTACATGTAGTAGTAAGAAACAGGCAGCAATGAATTGGATCATCAAGGAAATTGCAGCCTACGTCGCGCTATAACCACGTCCTGTCTCGTCCGGCCATTCGACGCGGCGACGCTGGGAATTACCGTTAACGACAAACATAGTAAAAACATGAGATAACATTACACGTTTCCTTTTAATTTATCGAATGGATGAGTCGAATGCCAAGAATTTGCAGTGATTTGGCATAGTAAACTCCTTTTAAGCATTTCATGCGACTCTTGGAGCGTTTGATACCTATTTATTATAATAGGTTCGTAGGGGATGCCCCAAGGTAGTGTTTTAGGACCTCTGTTTTTTAATCAACACTTCTACATTTATCGTTTCATTTAACTTAAACTCCTTGGGGTGACATGTTTTTTCCTCATCTTTTGTATTGGATTTATATGGTGAAGCATCTTATGTTAACTCATAAGTTTATAATCGGCTAAATATGGTATAATATTGCAGAGTTAAATTAAAATATTTGTCCTTGTCTATAGCATTGTCGATGGCAGCATAGAGGTCGCTCAGGGTGTAGGTAGTAGGGCAACCGGATAATATGTGACTTAGGCCATGTTGTTTCAACTTACAGTTACGTATCTGTAACCGTCAAATATGGCGGCTTGTACGACAATTTCATACTGACTTAACGATTACGTACTGACTTACGAATACAGATGGTTTGAAGCAACCCGCCCTTACTGTGTTTCATAACGGCTAGCTATGGTAATTTTCTACAAGTAACAACAACTGGCACGCGGCGTTACGTGAATACCTAGTTTGGTGCCAAAAACAACTGTGATTTTGCTTTATCTCTGGTTCGTGCAAATACATTAAAGTATATCGATAATATTAGAAGATAATTGAAATATTGGCGGTTATTATTGTGGATGTGAATTTATGTCTATATAAATGCTACCACAATAGGAGAAACAGCAGTAAAAGTAACGACGTACCTACGATACGACGCACTATTATTAGGTAAAGGTAAAGGTAACTAATCTTAGATTAAAAGGTAGGTAGAGGCACAGTCATCAAATGCGTCATTGAGATTTGTCTAACTGTAGTTTAATTTTCATATTTGTTCAAATCATTTTAAACAGAGTTCGTTCCGATAAGTTGATGTTGACAGTTTTGAGACAAGTATTAATGGGATTTTTTTTCGTATTTTTTATCTTTTTCGTCATCAGGTTTCCTGTGATTTTCTAATTGGTTTTTAATTAAACATACGTAGAAGTAATAGCTGATGTCATCAAACTGATTATTCCTGTTTGTTCTGATTAATTAAATCATTACTGCCGTTTGAGCGATAAGCGATAACAGTCCTATTGAACTTTGATTGTTTTATTTCCGAATAAGTATTTGTTTAATGTTTATTGTTGACATTATTATCTAAATCGACATCAGTAGACGTGTTTGGGTGTGTTCAGTTTGTTTGTAACGAGACGGATGATTTGAAGTTGCTTAGATTGAAATTACCTAATTAGTTGTATGTATGTATGTAGTTAATTAATTAAGTGAGCAGACAGACGCGAAAAGCGTTTTTGTTTGATTTATAGACAGATAGATAAAATCTATGGAGTGTTGACGAATGAAGTACCTACCTAAATAATAAATTGTTGTTTACATAATCGTAATCGAACTTTGAAAGTTCGATTGAACTTTGAAAGTTCGATTACGATTATGTAAAGAGAGTTCAAAGTTTGAACTCAGAAATATGCAGTTCGAATTTCGAACTTTGAATTTGAAATGACAAATGGCTACGAGACGGGTGCCGTTCCTGGACTACTTCCAAAATATTGTGCATTATGTTACCCTTTATTACTTTATACGAGCAAGTTGGTCTGGCTTCGATTTCCGGGTCACGCAATGTTTATACGGTTTTCCTATCAGGAAATTCACAGTAGCAGCTCGAAGTCAAAATCTGTTTCCAGCAGGGCTAAATACCGGTCGCGAAAATACATATATCATAAGGGTTTACACTGGTATTATCAATAGACTAGCTTCCGCCCGCGGCTTCGCCCGCGTTTTTCGGGATAAAAGGTAGCCTATATGTTATTCCAGACTATAATCTGTGTGCCAAATTTCATCCAAATCCGTCCAGCCGTTTCAGCGTGAAGAAGTATCAAACATACACACACACCCACACACACACACACGCACAAACTTTCACATTTATAATATTAGTGTGATGAAGAGCCCAAATACCAATTCTCATGAGTTCTTCAAAAGTAACGGTACTTCCATACAAAATTTAATCCCCTTTTCACCCATTTAGGGGTTGAAATTTCATAAACCCTTAAATAGATGTTTCATTAATTGTAACGAAGATCCCAAATAGAATACCAATTTTCATGACTCTAACTTTAACACTAACGGAACCCCTATTCAAACGTTCACCCCCCATTTTTACCATTTAGGGGTTGAATTTTCCAAAACCCTGAAATACGTATTTATTTATTTAAAAAGAGAAGCCTAAATACCAATTTTCATTGATTTTACTTTAAAAATGACGGACTTGCATACAAATTTTCATCCCCTATTTCCCCCCCTCAGGGGTAGAATTTCCAAAAATCATTTCTTATCGGGTGCCTACATAATATAAGGAATTCGTCCTCCAAATTTCACGTTCCTACGACCAGCGGTTTAGGCTGTGCGTTGATCCATCAGTCAGTCAGTCAGTCAGTCAGTCAGTCAGTCAGGACAAAGCATTTTACATATTAATAATAATATATAGATTACTTGAGTATCGGTATAAAGTTATCCCGGTATACATTTATTACTGTATCTTGTCAAGGTCAATTGAACCGGTTTAAAAAATACCGGCATTTCAAGCCTTGGTAGGGCTTGATAACTGTATCATAACAGTTTATACCGGTATTTTTAATTAGGTTACTCGAGTACCGGTATTAAGGTTTACCGGCATTTTTTTAAAGTCATTAGAACTGGTTCTTTAAAATACTGGTATTTTAATCGCTGGTTCCCGGGTAATAGCAATAGGCTCGCTCCCTCCCAATTTACATGGGACTATGGGACTAGCATGGGGAAAATGTGGATGTATGACATACCCTCTGCCTAACCGTTCGGGGAATACAGGGATGGTGTCAGGTAGGTATGTAGGTACTACTACTTATGAACCAATTAGTGCGAATACCATCAGGACTTGAACGTGGCGTTTAAGATATGAGTTTGTTTATACGAGACTAAATCTAGATAATTGGAGTTATCTTGAATGACCCGTATCTAAGCAATTGAAGAAACGGCTACTGCAATAGATAGTCTAACCAAGTCTAACAAATAAAAACGAAGTCCTTTGACTATTAATTTATTCCTTTTTAGGGTTCCGTACCTGAAGGATGTCAATGGAACTCTATTACTAAGCCGTCTGTCCGTCCGTTCATTCGCCTGTCAAATGACTGTATCTTATGAACTGTAATAGCTAGCAAATCGAAATTTTCACAGAATACGTCCAAGTGTGGCCGCTATCGTGGCAGATAATAATAACAATAAAAAGTCAAAACCCAAGGGCATCCCCATACCTACAACCAAAACGGAACCATTAGAGTGCGAGTTCAACTCACACTTGGCCGATCTTTAGAAGACTGATGGCCGATGGGGTTTTTCCTAAGTATAACTAATAATAGTGTTGCCTACGTGCTTTCTATACTAGGTAGGTATGTGTACTTTAAAAAGATTTGTCCTACATTCCTTCAAAATACTAAATATATTTGTGAGGATCACAAATTCAACCATCTTTATGAACTACCTAAGTAAATATAAATGATCATTGGGTAAAGTCACTTACATAATAATTAGGTATATGTAGGACCCTTTATGACGTCATACAGATTCAATATTAGGACAGCTCTTATATCTAAACTTCTCATATGTAATCTTTGTTGCTCTAAATACGTAATTTAGTTGGAATTTCGATAAAAGTCACGAAAAGAAAAGTGGTAATTCCATTATCTCGGTCTAGGTTTCATACTGATCGCAATCTTAAAACAGTATAGGTACCTACTTGATACTTCTTATTAAATAGATAAAAAAGAACAAAATAGAAGCAAAACCTTTTTGCGATATTGTTGAATTCTTGAAATTAACACCCTAACTGGCAGAATTGCCATCATATTTTCTTTTGTCCTTTGCCTTGGAGTTGTTCTAAGAAAAATAAGAAACTAATTATGACAAAGGACGACATTTCTTATTGTTGAAAAAAAAAGTTAATTTGAAATAACGTAAACGAAAAGTCATTAATTTTATTTTAATTATTGTAGGTATACTTATGTAATGTTTACGACTTAGCAAATTATTGTGTAGAGTCGCAATTAATCAGCTATTTTATTATAACTCAGCTTCAGCCACATACCTACTCAAATAAAAGAAACTTTAATGACCGTACTTAAGATGTATGTAGGTACACGTTTTTCAGTCATGCTAGAAGTCATCACTACACGTACCTACCTACATTGTACAGACAATAAAATAAACTGTCTATGTACACACTACACATTACTGTATACATAATGACGGGTCATCATCATTATGTAAGTAGGTACATGTAGCGTGATTAATACCTATTAATACCTACATGTTTGGAGTCTTAATAAAAAAAATTACCTACATGAGTACCTACACAATTTATGTAATTTTTAAGAGTTACACCTAGGTGCAATTATTATGCTTAGACAGGTGCAATACAGTAATTATTACTAGCACTTTACCCGTGACCTCGTCCGTGTGACCCACTAGAACTGTACCTATATTTTTTGGGGATAAAAAGTAACCTTATAGCACTCAGGGACGGGCTTGACACCGATGGCGAAAATACCTGTATCATAACAACCGATAAATACCGGTATAAACCGTTACGATACCTTTAAGATACCGGTATTTCAAGCTTTGCCAATCACAAAAATAAGTTACTTCTGGGTGCGGTTGAAATATCGGTATCATAACAGTTTGTACTTAAGTACCGGTTCTTGAAAATACTGGTATTTCGAGCCCTGCTCTGGGACAATGTAGTTTCCTATTAATAAAAGAATTTTTAGAATCGGATCAGTATTGAGCTTTCAGAGCACAGAAACAAGGAGATAATGTTATCATAATGTACCACTGTCGCCACTATTAAAGTATTGTGCGACTGTGCGTCACAACCACAAACGCCTATTTGTAAATATAGAGATCTCCCACGCATTAAAAATGCCGTACGCCCTCTATCTAAAACAAAAACAGTAGGTTTTTCCAGCTAAAACAGTAGGAAATGGAGAAGGGAAGGCGTACTGTCTTCTGTAGCTTGACATTTAAAATGTACCGAGTTCCAACTAGGGCTTGACACCGGTTGCGAAAATACATATCATACGCAGTAAATACCGGTACAAACTGTTATGATAATGGTCAGGGTGTTTCAAGACTTGCCAACTGCAAAAATAACTTTGTATTTCATATAATATTATTATGAAATACAAACTTATATTTGCAATTGAAATACCAGTATCATAACGGTTTATACCAGTATTTATCATTAGGTTACTTGACTATCGGTTCTTAAAAATACCGGTATTTCAAGCCCTGTCTCAACCTAATTTGAATAAATTACTTGTGATTTCGATTTTATGAACATTTATGGCGAATGTAGAGTCATTCCTGTTACACAACAACAAATAGTTTGATAAACATCAAACAATTATGTCCTCAGCTAAACAGCTGCTCCGATGTTAATATAATCGTCATTTGGCACTGACAATGACATCTCGCTCATCATCATCGCGTAGTACAAAACGTTTTTGTAAACAAACATTGAAGTAGGTATTTGAATTTTCTTAAAACAATTTCTACGTGCATTGGATTCTTGATTCTTAGTAGAATGCTGTGTCGACGGTAGTTAGTTACGGTTATAAGAACGTATTGCTAGAACCTTCATGTTTAGAAGATCAAGAAGATCAGATTGCATTGTTTATGGTTTACAACAATGCATGTTCATGATCATGAGTCATGTCCGAAGCACTTTATAATTACCAATTTAAACAGAAATCGTGATAGGGAATCACACAATTAATGAAATACCTAAGTACTCATTATTTGCTAATAATTGTTGCCCGAGATCAATCGATTTTTGGGGCCTGTCTTTTGATGTTGATGTTTAGATAGGCTAATTGACTGCTCGCTTTGAATAAATGATGTCTGAATTTAGTGTTTTTTTTTTTAATTAATTAATTTTAATATTAATTTTATACTTTGTATTTATTGTCGTATATATCAATTGAATCTGAAAATATTTTCCTACATCATTTTCACGTAACACTGCACTAATTTTCGCCAATACATAACAAATAAAACATTATACGTAGCGCACAGATAACAGCTAAAACGTTTGTCTCCTATTATCAATTCAAGCACGTCCTGTCCCCATTCTTGCAGTATTATCTTCATGACATAACTCGCAGAAAGTGGCTAAATCGAGTACGAAGTCGTGTGACTTACAGCACGTTGGATACCGCTAGGGCTTGCAAATATTCGAATGATATTAAATTCCCGATAGCCCCAATAGTGGGGCCTGTCGGTGCACAGTTCATCGCACTACCTACCGTTCCTTCGTACTATCATTCATAGGACGTAGGGGCGTGGTCTACGTGTTTTGAGTGTTTTTATTCTTCAAAACACGTAGACCACGCCCCTTTATCGTTCACTGTTCACTGTTCGATGTTCGTCGAACACGAAAACAGGGCGCAGGAGACGCGGCTTAACAATAAAATTCATCGTACTTATTATTTTTCGCACAAGCATTCTGTCGACTAACAATAAAATTTATCGTACTTATGATTTTTCGGACTACCGTTCTTCGCACTTTTGTAGTTTGCAGTACATAGTTACGCTCTCATATAAAACATCGAATATACAGGATAAAATTAAAACCAGTGCAGATATTTTAGGAGGTGAAAGTACTCATGAATATGATCAACTTTTATTATGGGACCGACACTGAAATATGAAAAAAAAAATCAGCTGTTCCATACATTTTGATCGTGCTGTAGTGATCGTCCTAAAATATCCGCACTGGTTTTAATTTTACCCTGTATTCAAATAATATTCGAATATTTGCAAGCCCTAGACACTGTAGGATACAAGCTGCAACCGGTTCAACGACTTGCTGCCAAGGTCGATTGTGTAAAAGAAAAGAGAATTTATATCAGCTTCGGTATTTTTTTTTTTCACTGGCACATCTCTAGTAGTGGTTGCATATAATCACGTAGGGTATAACACGATTTTTTGATAATTTAATCGAATTGACAATCTTTTGTCTTTTTAAATGTTACTCACTTTTAAGTAGTTTCAACTTTTTTGGATTCCAAGTTGACTACCTACGCCCTCTGTGAGAGTTTTTTCCGTCTTTGTCTTGGTCAACTGTTTTATCTTTGCATATTCTGTATCTTTTCACACGCCAAGTCGTCAATCATTTGTTTCACGAGAAGCTACGAAAGTAGAAAAATAAATGCGCAGTTTACGTAGTTTTATTTCAGTAATTGCATAAATATAATAAAATCAAGTGAAAAAGCCATAAAGAATATTTTATGAAGATCTATCTTATGTGATCAATGTCATATCATAAAAGGCAGTAAAGCAAGCGTACTATAGGTACTATATCAGTATAGGTACCTCTTATCTCAATGATATCTGTCTGAAGTCCAATAAGTCCATCTCAAGTGTCACAAACGGTGCCTATCTATCAAACTGCCAACTCGGTCGTTTTTAGGGTTTCGTACCCAAAGGGTAAAAACGAAACCCTATTACTGAGACTTCGCTGTCCGTCCGTCTGTCTGTCTGTGTCTGTCTGTGTGTCTCCAGGCTGTATCTCATGAACCGTGATAGCTAGACAGTTGAAATTTTCAAAGATGATGTATTTCTGTTGCCGCTATAACAACAAATACTAAAAACAGAATAAAATAAATATTTAAGGGGGGCTCCTATACAATAAACGTGATTGTTTTGCTCGATATTGATAACCGCACAAGGTAGACGCTTGAAATACTCACAGAATATTGAATTATATATTCACTTTAAAAATAAATAATTAAATTAAAATAAAAAAATATATTTAAGTTCCATACAACACACATATTTTTTTATATTTTACATACAACAGACATATTTTGTTTGCCGTTTTTATTGATAATGGTACGGAACCCTTCGTGCGCGAGTCCGACTCGCACTTGGCCGGTTTTTAATGTCTGGTATGTTTTTTGCAAAGTTGTGTATTAAGTATCTGACATTGACAGCTGACCCTTTTGAATTTAATAAGCTTGAGTAACCTTGTGTGAAGGGTATTGAAGGTCAGTCCATGGATCACAAAATGATTTACCTACCTTTTGATTCGTAAAGGGGTAGACAGATGCATATAATCACTGTCCTACACCCAGGGACTGAAAGCGGTTACGGTTAGAGGTTAAAGTAGGTACTTACTCAAAAATATATCGGTACTGGTTTAAAATAAAGGGTGAGCTATACCGATACCTTTATAAATAAAGGGCTATACATAAATGGAACAGGTGATTTTTTTTTCGCGATTTCTGGGTTGGTCCCATAGTAAAAGTTGTTCATAATGGTGAGTACAATGACTCCTTTAAATATTTCCACTGTCTAACCTGGGGGTCTACTCTGTAAGTCAAGTGCAAGCCCGAGGGTATTTCGCGTAATTATTCATGATTGTAAGTGTTTTTTATTGTACGCTACTCACTTACATTCATGAAAAATTTAGAGATATACCCTCGGGCTTGCCCTGTAGGCACGCCACTGCTAACCTGCCACCCTGTATAACCTTTATACGATTTCGGTACCGTTAAGGGCGTTTGTGTACTTATTTTACGAACTTTTTTTTCGAACTTGCGTATTTTGTACATTTTGTTAGTGTAGGTACCTACCTACTCTTTTACTTATCTCTTTATATACTGGTATTACTTATACCAGTAGGTAAGCAAAACGGTACCGAAATATATCAGTAGAAAATCAAAACGGTACGATATTTAACGGAATGAAAAATGGTAAGTAGGTACCTACCTACCTTAATTTTTGAGTAGTCCCTGCCTACACCCTATACGTTCACCGTCAATGAGGGTATGATTTACGACTGGGCCTGCCGTAATTAATGGTAGCCGTAATTCTACTGCCATGATTATTCTTAACTATAGAAAGTAATCACTCCAGTCATCACATCACTGATAATTATACTCATTTACCTAAATATTGCTAGAATTCCCAAACAATACTGTGCAACAGTGTTATTGATAAAATGGTTCTCATCGATCCACCTATCAGTCGGCGATGTTATCTCTATGATTACCTATACACTTGTTTATTATTGTTTGATATACATTGTTATACATTGTAGATTTAGATAGCAATGTTTAATAGACGTTGACCTTTATACGATAGGTTCGAGGAAAAAAATGGCTACCAGTAATATAAATATTTAAATTAAGTACTTATTGCAGGCCAGTGTCCGCTGTCGCGTCACATAAATAAGATGTAAACAAAGAGGCATTTTAAAATTTTATATAAAATACAAAATACTATTTAGTGTTTTTAAGGGGCTATTTCACCAACCTATCAATAAAGGAATCTGTCAATTTTAAGTTTAAATTTTTGACAGATTTTTTATAGAAAGTCTGTCAAAAATCTTATCTTTAGCTTATTGAATAGATATTGATAGGTTGATGAAAATGCCCCTAAATGTCTTTAAATAAGTAGGTATATCGCAAAATTAACATTTTTCATTCGCTTAGCCCATTTTCCCAACTAGGTTGGGATGAGTGTTGTGCGATTCAATTAAATTTTCAATCACTTAATTGATTGACTAAAAAAGTAATTGCCATTAATTTCAAACTTCAATTTAACTATGAATTGAACATTGCAATTATTTTATTTGGATTAATTACAACTCGCAAATAAAACAATAATTGCAATTAACTTTTTTAATAGTTCTAAGAAACTGCTAACTAACAAGGAACTGTACCTAGGTAATCTTTACAGATATTAGATAAAACAAGATTTAGATACCTATTGCTGCAGTTTTATAAGTGAACATTACCATTTATGATACTAATAACATTCGTCAACACAATAATTATATTGGGTAAAGACTACCCGTAACGACAAACATTATATTCGTAGGGTAGCCCTAGCCGAGCCCAACTGTTCTCAATAGAGATCATCTCAATCGATTCCGAATGGTTCCGATTAATTATCAAGTTGGTACCTAGGTACTTCACTATTGCTGTTGTGCACAAATAATACAGTTCATTTATTTATCACTGTTATTTAGAGCAGCTGGGCGGAATACGTAACATTGGGAACAATGACTGTCGGAATTAGTTTTTATTGGTGTTTACCAGACAGTTCGTTGTAGAACTGGATTCACAGATTCAATTAGATTTTACATTACTTGTTTGATGAGTAATAAGTACACAGATACAGATATCACATGATTCGTTGTGTGCTGTGATTTTTTATGATGATCATTTAATTGAACAGGTTTTTCCTTAAACGTGTGTATCGTTTTACGAAAACTAACTATCTTTTATAAAGTGCTCTTTAGAGGCTTTAAACAAGGAGTGTTTCTTGTGTTCATAATAGCGATGTAAAATACTTATTCTTTTAAAAATCATGTCATACGTTTACACAAACGAACATTCCAAATTATAGAATACAGGATTTACATTCGTATTCTAAAACTATTATACATAATACTTAGCTACCTAACGCATGGCGTGGATATTTTAATGACTTCAACTTAACTAAAGCAATGACCATAGGTACTTACGAGGTAGAACAATAAACACGTAGGTGCACATATTACGGGCCGTTTGCTATGGCCATAGATAATACATAATATAATGCTATGGCAACGGTTTACATTACACAATTTGTTGCGGTTATCTCGAAACACGCGGTCCGCTCGTGATTTTTCACATTATCGGCCGACAGCTGCCTGGGTAAATTAAATACCTACATACCTACCTAGTTTATAAATACAGGTTTTTCGCATTCTATATAGGCGAATTAAAGTCTGGTCTTTGAGTTCGTAAAATAATTCGGAACGCGAATTAAATCATTTTCTGGGCCAAGGACGCGACGCGGTAGGTGGCCGCACGTAGCTACCTAATATTATTGTAATTTTTGGCGATCACGATGAATGTGAAAATTTTCAATTGCAATTTTGGAGAAATCAATTATCAAACTGTAGCTTTGTTGGTAAATAATGTAGAACAAAGTCACAATAATATAATTTGTATTTTCCAAAGACACGGACGGAACAAGTCATATAATGCACTGACTCATGTGATGATTTCTAGGTTATGTTATGAAGATAAATAAAGCGATTAGGTACCTAGTGATATTTGTGAAAAATACCTAACCTAAGCAGTAATTAAGTATTTTATGTGTTTTACAAGTTCGTAACGGTCGGTCGGTGGTAGGTACTTACTTGTTTGCGTCTCTCTTTAACTTGTTTTGAGGATAATCAGGATATGAGGACTCGTATTTCTACGCAATATTTTTATTGCCTTTGACTAGGTATAAACAACAATAAGCGAAGCCTATCAAACTTGATTTACAAAAGTTATGTATCCTGTATTCGTATTTGCGATATGTAGGTACTAGGTACATAGTTACTGCGATAACTAGTATATATTGGAAAATTGCTTTGTGCGCTCAGCAAATACCGGTGCTCGCAAGACACCAACTAGATTTTATGAGCGCAAGACAAAAATGGTTGCTAAGTAATCAAGTGGACATTTCTTATTTTTTTAAAATAGTCGTGATAACTTTATAATGGAAAAATATTTAATAAGAAGAAAAATAGTAGAGGGGAATTATTAATTCGACACGGATTTCACTACAGGGCTTTGTTGTGAGCACAGGATAAATTGTACCTACTAAGTAGCTTTAAGTAAGGGCTTTAAACAGAAATCTTGTAACTTAGACAAAATTTGTTTAATGGGGGATAAAAATCTTACTCAAGCGAAGTTAAGTTATCCCGAAGGACTTTGTCAGAGCCATCAATTTTATTAAACTGTGAAAGATGATTCTCCATTTATCATTTTTATTGCTGAATTTTAGCAGCAAGTTAGTATTTTTTTATAATATCTAAAAATTATAAAGATTCTTGGTACTAAAAATATACCGTGAGATTATTTTTTAAACTACGTTTATTAATTCTAGACATTATCCGACACATCATGATTAATGAGTGTATAGACAAGTATAAAAAAAAAAAAATTAATGCCAAGATAAGAAGACATCCGTTTTTAAAATATAAACAAAGTTAGTTTCACTATTATATTTACTATGCGGTTGGTCGAAGTCTGCATCTCCGCGATAATTACCGCGGTTTCACGACCTCACCTCATGTCCATTGCTCAAACTATGAGAAGATTATTTTATAAATACCTCAGCTAATTTTAGAACTGTGGTCACTGCCACTGCAAATGGAGATTCGAGAGTTATTGTGGTATTTTGTGTTGCATTTTGGATAAAATTGTATGGTTATATTTTCTATAAACAAGCACTATCATAATAATATCTTTTTTATATAACTCTCTATACATAATAATTATAATACCTAAGTAGACAACACACTATAAAAAATAACAAACCAGATTTATACAATAATTATTATTTTGTTTATTGTATCTAGAATAGAAAAGCTTCAAAGTTAAGAAAGCACTTTGGTTTGTAATGCACCATAACTCTTTTCGTCTATTGTTTATGTCATGAATTGGCTCTATGCCAGCCTCAGGGCTTATCTACCACATGGTAAATATACCTACATCAATGTAGATTATACATATGTACCTATATTTTTTTCTTTGGCGTAATGAACGTAATTTACTACAGTGTACATATTCATGGCTTTACCGTATCTCTTTTAAGTATTTAGTTTAAAGTTGGTAACTTACAATACAATATTTTAACAAATTAGGACTTCAGGCGACCATATACCTAATTATTATAAACTTCAATCTTTGATACAAAAGGCGATAAATAATCTATGCACCTAATATAATTGTTCCGGATTCAGTTGTTCCGAAACAAATATTTTAACAGTTGCGCGTAGTTCCGATTAAAGAGCAGGGAATATCTACACTAGCAATGTCAAAACGCACTGGAGTAGAGGCTACATAATTTAACACAGAGTAGATCTAAGATTATATAATCTAACTATGGAGTGGACAGACTCTAATAAAATAACATACTGCGATTACTTAGTAATACGTTAAACCGCCTAGCAAACATGGATTATGAGCTATGGCAATATCTTCTCTAGATCCTTTGTTTGTAAGATTTCATGATAGCACAAAGATATGACCAACACCCTAATTATTAGGTACGTAACACCATAGTTACGTAGCACAAGCTTTTATACACCTATTGGTGACATCGGTGACATAGTTCAACAGTATTTATTGCTTCATATGTTTGAATAATACGTCTTCTAGACAATTAAATCTTGGCAATGGTTATTGATGAAGTAAATAATGAATCGTCATTTTGTAAGAGATCCTACCTAGTCGTTAGTTTTAGTAGCCTGCTAATGAACTTGAACATTTAACTCGCCGTGACCCCATACTTTGTACAATTATAGGTACCTAGTCACTAATAGGTAGTTAATAATAATAACATTTCTGTGAAAAATAATTATAACTCACCAAATTGAGTAAAAGAAGATAAATGACGAACATTTTTGATACCAACAAGCATTGCTTTTTCACCGAATTGAGTATAGCAATTTTCTTTCCCACCCAGTACCCAAAAAGTTTTTTTTTTAATTGTCGATGTTTTATCATATGGTATGGACACCACTGGACACAGACAAATTGTCGGTGCGCAAAGTGGAATAGAAAAATTTAAAAACGGTGCGCAAAGCACCGGTGTGATTCAAAGCTGTGCGCAAATTGGAATACCTACCTCGAAAACTAAAGCGAACTACTTTGGTAGCAAGACAATCACACAACACATGAACACACCATAACTACGTTTGTTTAGTAAACATAAAACAGATAGTGTACATCCACGAGGCGTCTTGGCACTGCTCGGCGCCAAATGTAAATTCTTATCGTTATCGCGTATTTCCGTAACTAAAACTACCTATACAATTATACATTGAGCATACCTAGATTCTATGCTTTCGCGGCTTTCGCAAAATTTATGAAAGACAAAAGTAATAGTAGTATAGTATATTAGTAATAATATAGTATAGTAGGTAGTAGTAATAATATAGTAAAATAATAGTATAGTAGTGAGAAATTAACCGTTTATAGTTTTATAGATAGGTAGTATTGGGCACTGGTCGGGGCCCATCGACCTAATTGTAAATATTCATTTAGTTAACTATTAAATCTTGCGTATGTGGGTTAATTAATAGGTAATTATAAAAAAATATATCAAAGAATCTCAAAGGCGAGTTTGTAACACAAATTCTTATCCCATAATTTTTCTATTGAATAACTACAGCTCAATGAGAAGAATTAGGTCACTTCTTCAAGCATAGAAGTCGTACTGCGAAATAGCTAAGAAAATATGACCTTCTGAAAGGCGCCGACTTTGTCTCGCAGGATCGATATAAGTAGACAGAATTCCTTGTCCTACAACGTTGTTATGCGCAAAAAGATGTACCTACGCATAGTGAAATTAAACAATGATTTCCTCTTAAAGTATTGATGGAAATCAAGAATTGTTGTACATAAGGTATCTATAGACACCTACTTTTATAAATAGGTTATCATTTTCATTGATAGGTACTGTATGTAGGTATGAGAAAATCGGTTGTGAATTTGATTTTGTTGAGTGATAGGTACCTACAATTTTAGCACGTGACTGTAGCGCTGAAGAATTGTGTGGCTGCAGTATAACGCGTCAATTAAGTTGATTGAAAGTAAGAAAGAAAAAATATTTATTGGACGCACTTTACAGGGAATAACAGACATAAAAAAATAAGGAAAAAACAGTATAAAAATACTTAATTAGTTTAATTTAAAGTAAAACCCGGTACGAGGCCAAAAAGCTATCTCAAGGTAGGTTATCTACAGGTACCTAAATGGCGCAGCGCTGATATTCTGATAGAGCTAAATTGAAACCGATAAACAGCAGGAACATGAAGAAACTTATTTCAATGAATTGAGGAGAAATGATATCTTATGGTCTTTGAAGCACGTAGGTATTCATTATTCAAATAGCATTGGATATTTTTAAAATATGTAGGTACCGGTTTTTATTTTCCATGAACGAAAATTTTCGCTTGTGGTAGGACTCGATACCCGGGTTAAAAAAAATATCGGGTTTTTTTAATTGGAATGCCCGGTTAGTTGAGTTGAGTATTTATGGTATGTTAACATGAAGTGGACAAGGGTTGTCGTACCACACCGAGCGGGTGCGACGTAAGAAGCTAATATGGCCAGAAAGGGGGTGACTAGTGAGATGACGGCTGATAGAGATGTATGGAAGAAAAGACATGCTGCGCCGACCACAAATAAATTGGGATAAGAGCAGGAGGATGATGATGGGCTTTTCGATTAGGAAATTCTCAGGAGCAGCCCGGAGTCTGGATTTGAGCCCGGTTACTGGCAATAAGATTGCCCCCAATGTGACTTAAACAGTGGCATTTACAAGGAGTATAGGTGTGATATTATGACATAAAAATGTGGTGAATCTGTCTAGACTAGAACCAATTGAAAGTCACCAGACACTAAATAAGAATAGTGTGTAGACTCATCAAGTCATTATTCTGTAAGAGGTTAGCACACGTCTACGAATTAAATCAATTAACTGACTTCATCTCAACACTTCTAATTTCTAATTCACAATCTCGAAACATCAGATACTCAAACCGCAAAGTAATCTATTAAAGTTGATGACTTGTCTGTTATACTAGTCTACCATTTACTATGTTAGGCTGACCGTAATAACGGCCACTCAATCATTATAACAAGCTTTCAGTACACGGGGTTACTCAAGATTTGCAGTAGATATCCTTATCTACTTCTTTTTTTGGGTCCCAAGATAGTTCCTTGAGGGATACTGAGATGTTTTAACAAAGCCTTGGAAAATAAGCCTTGAAGGATATGAAAAAGGTGTTCTAGTACATTATTTGAGTCAGGAGAAAACCATTAATAATAATAATAATAAACCCGCAGGGCAGCTTGTGGCGAGCTGTTGGGCAGTAGCGACCCCACGGACCTGACCCTCCCGGGAGAACTCTTGTTCCTCATCTCTGGCTTGCCTTAATTGGCCGGTCAGAGTGAGCACTGACGAGGAACAAAGCTCCCACCTCTCTCTTGCCTTTATTGGCTGGTTTGAGTGGAGATTCGCAAGAGCAAACGTGCTCGGGGGAAGGAAGTATTCCAGTAAGATGCTGATAGGGATCTTGACCGTACTTCCGGGATTGTCCTGATAGCCGTGGAATACCGCTCCACTCCTCAAGCACCTCAAGATATGTTGCCCCCTTGTCGCTACGTCACTATGTGCTAGCGGCCGTTTTCGGGGGCCCATTTACTGAGTGTGCAAGTCACCCCCTGCCTATTTTATCCGTGTTTACAACCATTGGACAGGCAGGGGCCATAGGTTCCCATAGCTCCCCAAAACCAATCCACTACCATCCCATCACAATAGCCCAAGTAATTTCTTTTTTCCACATGTTTGCAATAGTTCTGCACAGCTGGGGTTTCTCCTTGCGTGCATTTATATAGTGCATACAGGGATAATCGCCAGCTGTGTCACCATTACATTTTATTTATATTTTAAGTTAGTTGTAAAGGGCCTCTACGTGTTGGCTTCGGCCCCACGCACGCCTTCGAAAGGTCCGGGAATTTTTAAAGTCCCGTGCAACAAAAACCAAAAAAAAAAAAAAAAAAATAATAATAAAGTATTTATTTCCCAAAAAACATAGCACTTTGCACTGTATACATTGTTTGAAAATATATTTACATAATGATGCAATATTAGACTCTATCTTTTAAACTAGGACTAGCCTGTATCTTAAAAGATAGGGTTCAGCCAAGTGGATTCTGTTAATATTCACAACCAGAAACAAGTGAAGACAGTGTCAATGATTTGTACTAACAGCTGTACAGAAATAAAAATAAAATAATAACAAAAACTAATCATAAGTAACACAAGGAGTGTGAATGAGCAGACATGCAGTGAGCATGTGTATGTATGTATATGTGGGGGTGTGTGGGTGTGTGTGGTATGTATGGGTTTGTGTGGTATGTGACTGTGTGGGTGTGGGTGTGTGGGGATGAGTGTGGGGGGAAGTGATTCCGTGAATGTAATGAATATATAATAATTCGATTTAAAGTGTGATCTATGAATACATATATTATATTATATTATGAGATGTAGGTTAGCAGATTCTCTGTTGCCACATAGTCCTGTTGTAATAGCCATTTACTTAATTCTTTCCTTAACGTATATCTATTTAAATCCAGTATGTTCAGCTTTTTGTGCAGATTTTTGTATAAATACTTACTTAAAACGTAAAATTGGTGTTGGGCAAAAGAGGTTTTATGTTTAACGCCTGAAGGGACATTTATGCGCTTTTTAGGGTTTGATTTGGGCATGGATCTATGAGTCCTGAGGGCTGACTGCAGAATGAACAGTTGTCTAACAGTTAAGACCTCGCAGTCCTCGTAGAGTTGTTTAGTTGGATATCGGTATGGTTTTTTACACATAACCTTTAGTACAGCTATTAAACCAATGAAGTGTTCATATTGGGATACAGATCTTCTACTTATTAAAACTCTAACTATGACTAACTGACTCAAACGCACAGCTTAAATCTGTGGGTTCTAGAGTTCTAGACTTAAGAAGCATGAAATTTTACACAAAAGTTCCTTATACCGACACTGAAATATGAAAAAAAAATCTGCTGTTCCATACATTTTGATCGTGTTGCAGTGCATTTTTGTAGGGAACAGCTGATATTTTTTTTCATATTTCAGTGTCGGTCCCATAATAAAAGTTGATCATATTCATGAGTACTTTCACCTCCTAAAATATCCGCACTGGTTTTAATTTTACCCTGTATAACGTAGGTGAGCACTAAGAAAGGATCTTTAAAAATTCGTCACCGATGAGAAATCCCGTCGGGAACTTGGTTAGTAGATACTCCGATAAAAGCCGTTACACCATTTGATTGAAAGCGAATATTCGCAATTTCGTATTATTGAAACAGCTGCGGTCCTTGTAAATCGATTTTCTAAGAAAATTGATTCTATATTCCAGATTGAAGTTGTGTATTGATTAAGTACTTGTGGTATCTATACTATTTATTACTACCTACCTAATACAACTGAAGAGATTTTTTTAGCGCTAATCTCTGGAACTACCAGTCGGATTCGAAAACATATTTTTGTATACTTATCATAACCAGATCCACGAGAAATAGTACCTACGCTATTTAACATAACGCCACAACCCTTAGGAGCCAAGCAATGGCGGATCAGCTAATCTTACATAATATTAAAAATGCGAAAGTTTGTGAGGATGGATGTATGTGTATAAGGAATAAGGATGTCTTTTACTCTTTCACGCAGAAACTACTGAACGGATTTTGATGAAACTTTACAGTAATACAGCTTTACATCAGAATAACACATAGGCTACTTTTTATCCCAAAAACGCGGGCAAAGCCGCGGGCGGAAGCTAGTTAAGTAATAAAAGACCGTCACTCCTTTATCATGGTTATCAAGAAGTCGTATGAGTAGGATTATTAGCCAATCATATTATCTTGAATACGATGTAAATTGTCGGTAGGTAATCGTAGCTTCTTGTCGTCAATGCGGCTCTGTTGACGATTACACCGAGTGGGGCAACACTATACAGAAATCAGTGAAAGAAAATTCTATCGGAAATAGGATAAAATTACACATAATTGCCTATCTCTATTACGATACCTGATACGTATAGAAAACGTGATTTCAATTTAATATTAGTATTCAGTACGGTACGGTAGCAGTGATAGCCTAGTGGTTGAACTATGTGCCTCCCACGGCGAATGGTTCGAGTTCGATCCCCAGGCACGCACCGCTGACTTTTCGAAGTCATGTGCGTAGGTACCTATTAGAAATTAATTATCACTTGCTTTAACGGTGAAGGAAAACATCGTGAGGAAACCGGCATGTCCTAGAACCAAAAATTCGAAGACATGTGACGTCCACCAACCCGCACTGGGCCCGCGTGGTGGACTACGGCCCATTCCCTCTCACAGAGAGGAGGCCTGTGTCCCAGCAGTGGGAACATTATAGGCCGATTATGTTATGCTATTCAGTACGGTATCTATTTTCAAACGGTGTCCATAAATGCGATTCTCTATCGAAAATTTCGATAGAGAATCGCATTTATCGATACCGGAGAATCTCACCGTGACATTCTCCCTCGAACGTTCGCAAACAAATTGACAGTTCTCGTGGTGATATCAGCGTCGTGTCGGTAGCGGTACAGAATAGATCGTAAAAACTTAAAAAAATCGATCACGCATTTAATTTCTAGTTAAAATTATTCAGAGAGCCTGAGTACCTACCTACTGTTCTTAGGGGACTACGTTTCCATTTCAACAAATAAAAATAAAGTTTTACAAATAAAATTCCTGCATGGATTACCTACCTATTTGAATAATTTGTAACACCTATCTACTATGTGTCACTTCATTGTATTGTTTATGTGTAGGTATAACTGGTCTTTATACATATAAGTAAAATATGTATAATAATACCTTATGTATGCATAAGGTATTATTATACATATTTTACTTATAATTCAATGAACGATCAGTTACAGTCACATGACTCTGTCCTAAAGACTTCATCTACATAAATTGTGGGTCAACAAAATGCAAGGCTACACTTCTGTTTGGGTCACTTTATAGGTACCTAATCACGGAAAGTTACAATTATTTTGTTATTTGTATTTCACTTTTTAATAATTATAGCATAATTATATTGTTTATTAAAGAATCAGGGCCTTATGTCAAAAATGAGATTATTTGATATCGATATACCTACAGGATGATTTTATTTCATTCTGAAATTACAAATTTTAATGTGCTTTTATTAAGTCTTGTGGACCTTAAAAATAACTCTTCTATCATTTGAATACTGCCTTTGTTTTTAAAGACCTCCTTATATAGTTGAAAACATTATACAGAATACTTTCGATTTTAGAGTGTTCTTTTGCCTAATTTATTTTTCATTATTTTGAAAGTTACTCTCTATCTATTTCTAAATTATTCATATTGATATATGCTTCATTGAAATTTGAAACAGATAATTAAATAGACATAAAAAAAAGATAGGTAATTAACTTGTGGGAAAACCAAATACTAAATACCTACATAGTATCTACTATAAATTATCCTCAACTAAATTGAATCGTAAACACTATTTATGTCATAAAGCTACAATGTGCTGCAATAGCAATATACAAATTATACAATGTCAAGTCCACCTATGTTGCATAAATCATTTGCGTTCGGAAACGAAGACAAACGAATGAATTCAGAAAATAATCAAGATTTCGTTTAGAGTTGATCTTAAGGCGCTGATAACTGCCAACGGCCTTGAGTGATTTGGGTGGTATAGCTTGAGTGTTCTGCGCTGAGCTCAAGCAACGCGACATACGTCTACCGAGCAATACGACTCGCCTATCAAGGAGCACGCTGTACCGAATTGGACGTATTATTACTTTTTAGTATCTAAAATATAAAATAAAAAAAGTAACAGGCAATATTATAGGTAGTAGCATAGTCTATCACACAAAACAAATCATGAAAATATCTTAAGCGATTTGAAAGTAATTACGTTTTTATGTTTTAGGTAGACAGTAATTCATGAATTTATTTCATTAAGTATTTTACTACAATAGTTAAATATTCACAGGTACGATTGATGTATATATGGTCTAGTTTAACATAAAAAATTGCACAACTAACCTGCATTATTTGACGGCGAAATAAGAGATTTAAAACTTGAGGTTTACGGCCGTTACCATTTACCATCGCCTTAATAGAAGTAAGTATTACGCTAGCTATAATATTAACAAGCAGTAGAGTACCTTGAATAGTATCTCATAAAATAAGCTTATGTCAGCTTAATGCTCCTTACAAGAATAAGTCACATAAGAGTGTTATGCTATCAAGATTTCCAAAGGATGATAATAATCCGTGTAATAAAAGTGGTTATGTAACGTTGGCAATTTGTTAAGTAGGTACCTATTTGTTGTTGCCTACGAAATAAGTTGAGTGCACTCCTAATGTCATGTATATGACTAGTGGTTTAGATGTAAGGTTGGCCTATATTCTTAGCTTTACTTCCAATAAAGGGACCATAAAAATGGGTGTATAGAGTGAAATTGAACGAGAACGTACTTATTATCGAATCCGATTATCGAATTATCGATAGCTCTGTGACGAAATAGGAATTTTCAATTTACTCTTCCAAATGCACAACTGTCTGTGACTATCATATCTCTTGCGCGTTGTAATATCGCAGTTATTCTATTACAGCTGCTTAAACGACCGCTAAGCTGTTTATAATCGATACATTTTACAACATCGTGAGAGGGAATAAAATATGATAGTCCACTTCCGAAGCTAGTAAACACATAGCAAACAAATTAGCGGCAGTTGAGCGTGGGGAAGAAACACCGCGGACGGCGAGCGTGCAGCTGTCACAAATTCGCGCGTCCGGCGTATTTTTAGTCTGAGAGAACTATTATTCTAGAGGAGCGGTTATAGGTACCTCGTATAGGAAACGGCTTCGTCATAATAGTTTCCGTTGTCGGCGGCAGCAGCCGCTGCGTCTCCGGCGACATCACACTCGGACACAGATTCAACTCATGTTTTTTACTATCACTACTGTTATTCACGCCACCGCGAAGTCGCAGCGACGGCGACCCGTTTGCGACATCCATCTGTGTGCGCTATCGAAGCATGACTGTGAAACGGAATCGAGTTGGGCCGCGCGCGGCGCGCGCTCGCAATGTGCGATGTTCCCAGCTGATTGTACAGCTCTATGGCGGCGGGTGAGACGGCGATATCTTTGTATTTTCATCTGTCTTGCATGTGCGCTGTGGACGACATTCAAGTGCAAGGGCGATCAGGCGAGCAGGGCGCGCCGGGTACCGTCACGTCACGTACATCTCACGAGGAGTTGGGCAGCTTGCCACTCAACCAACGTAAACACTTCCTAGCGACGTGTACTCTATATTCCCTAAGTACGGAATATATCTCGTTCGGCTAAGTTCACTGAATGTCTGAATCGCGGAATCGAAGGATTACGAAAGGGAAGAGGAAAATTGGACGCCAAAAAAGTTAATTGAGCGTAGTACATTTGAAGATAAAAAATACTCTTTACGTTGGTCACCTTGAATGTAACCAATGAATTCTTGTAGGTATTAAATACGTCATTTTATGCTGCTATAGGTATTTCGTTGTGTTACATGCATCGGAACGTCATTGCATCACATTGACAACTTTGACAAGCATGTTTGCCCAAAGAGTTCAGGCGTACAATAAGATTCACGAAAGATGACCACTGCGCAGAAGGCATATTTTAGGTCCCTTTGGAGGTGCGAGGTGAGGCGCGGGCGGAATGCGTCAAGACCGGAGCGACGCCATTGGTCCGCGCCAGTGTACGTGCGCAGACGGCCGCCATTTGTGGTCATCTTTCGTGAATCGTACTGTACTAAACTACTAATACCTACATTTCATTCAGTCCCATTCATTCAATCGCAATTATGCTACGAAAATAATTATAGTCTAGTAATCATGCCCAAAACTCAATTAACCAATTAAATCCCAAAACTATTTTTTACACCCTGTATAGCTATTTTTATTTTTTTTGTTTGATTCTATTCATACAGTGGTAAATTACTACAGTAGTCATATATACCTATAGGTATATATTATATTTTATGTAGGTATCGTGTAATGATGAATTGTTGAATAAATTTTCGCTAATTCTTTCATCATTCCAATAAAGTTCCTGTTTTAAAGTATTCAATTAAGTAAAACAAGCTCTTCGTAGTGTCTACCTATGCGATCTGGGGTCTAGTAAATAAGTAGGTAAATATCAAGTCCAACCAATTTTTTTTTCTCTTTATTATTTGGGACTTTAAATCAATTTAAGGTTATGTCAGCCCCATAATTTCTTAACCTCATCTTAAGGCTATTAGATATAAAGTCATATGAAAGCTTCAATATTTGCAGGGTTAGCTAATACAGATTGGAATTTACCTAAATCAAAACAATTTAATTTTAATCTTTTACATAGACTTTGTCTTTCTACATCGTTCCGAATACACATAAGAAATGTTGAACATCTTCTGGTTGATTACAGACATTAAGGGCGGGTTGCTTCAAACCATCTGTATTCGTAAGTCAGTACGTAATCGTTAAGTATGAAATTGTCGTACAAGCCGCCATATTTGACGGTTACAGATACGTAACTGTAAGTTGAAACAACATGGCCTAAGTCCAACCTTCGGGCACGCCGCAATAGCGGCGGTAAGGCCCGTGATGAGGGAGTGGCTCGGGAGACGGCATGGCGCCCTTAGCTTCCGGCTTACACAGGTGCTTTCTGGACACGGGTGCTTCGGAAAGTACCTGTGCCGTATAGGCCGGGAGCCGACGCCCGGTTGCCACCATTGCGGTGACTGCCCCGACGACACGGCGCAGCACACACTGGAGGAGTGCCCAGCTTGGGCAGTGCAGCGCCGTGACCTCGTCGCGGCGGTCGGAGCTGCGGGTGGCCTCTCGCTCCCGGCCGTGGTTGAGGCCATGGTCGGCAGCGAGAGCGCTTGGAACGCCGTCGCCTCCTTCTGCGAGGAGGTGATGGACGCCAAGGAGGCGGCGGAAAGGGAGAGGGAGGCGGTGTCCTCTCTCCCCATCCGCAGCAGACGCACCGGGCGCCGTAGGGCGGCCAACGATCTCCGGCCACCATAGGGTGCGGCCTGCGGGCGGCGGACTTGGGGCGTCCGTCGCCCGAACGGAAACAGGCCCGAGACGGTGGCGCGACGTGTTCCGCGCGCGCCTCTCTAGAGGAATTGCGGCCGTGCATGACGGCCGCATAGGGTGACGGGGCCCGCCTTTCATTTGGCGGGCCAATACCTGCCGGGGGTGCGGACGAATGCGCAAGCGACTCCCGCGCCCCCGGCGTAAGGTAATTGGAGGAACACCGGGGTGGTTTTAGTCAGTAAGAGTCTGACAGACCCCTCCGCCCTCCCCACGGCGGGGGACAGGAAGTTTAGGTAAATAACTTTACAGAAATAGAGTTTTTTTATTAAACAAACTACAACCAAGTGTAAAAATTTTGGTCATAATTCGCAAGGGCTGATCGCAGAAAAAAGCCAAAAAAACAAAGACAAACGAAGCCCTATATTCTATTTCATAATCTCTTGATACATTTTTAGCGAGTAATAGACGGAACGGAATATTAACGCATTAGGGTATTTCCCAGAATAAATACATAGGCAACGTCGCTTATCTTTGCAACTGCGCGATGGCTGAGTCAACGGTGCCTACAGTGGCGCAACCACAACACTGGGTAGGTATCTATCATTGTTTTCAGTCATTAGATATCAACATATCGGTCAACTAGCACAACAAACAGTGTCCTTTTGTGCTTAAACCGTATCCTACGACGGTTACAAGTTTATTTGTTCTATCTGGCGCAACTTTAACAGTAGGTGGCTATAGATATCGTATCTATTAGATAGGAAAGGTATTATATTTTGCGCAATTAAAATGTGTCCTTTTGTCCTTAAGCCGATATAGGTACCTATTCGAAATCAGAATAGAACCCATTTTCTGATTTGTTTGTTCATTGTTATTAAATAACAATGAAACAAATCAGAACATGAATATCCTATAGTTATGAGCGTTTTTAAACATGGACCTTCTATTTCGGACATTGCTAATAGCAAAGTAAAAAAAATAATATTTGGTCACGCCTCTACGGAGTGTCTACGCGGGACGGGGTCTACGCAGCGACTACGACGGGTCTACGATAAGCGACTGCGTTGGGTCTACGCTGCGTCTACGTCGGGTCTACGGAACGGCTACGTTGGGTCTACACTGGGTCTACGGAGAGCCTACGCTGCCGCTGTGTCAAATTCTACGCTCGCTGGACAAAAGCTGGAGACAATCAAAGAATAAGAATCAGGACTTAACTGAAATAAGTAGAGGTTCAGTTAGACAGTAAAACGTTATGATAAAGGCGGGTCTGCTGCGACGTGTTTGAGTGTTCATTAAACATTGAACATGTTTAATGAACAAAAAAGGGGCGTGGCCTACGCGTTTTGTTTGGCAAAAACGCTCGACCACGTGACGGAAAATATGTTCGATGTTTTATGAACACTCAAACACGTCGCAGGAGACCCGCCTTAATGGCGCGAATTCAATCCTGTTCTTATTTTAACCGTCCAATACATATTTTTTATTACCTACCTCGTCAGTGCCTACATAATCGTCTAAGCAAATAACTATGTCCCGGAGTGCCTCCCTCCCTCTGTCCTCTTAGGCCACGGATAGCTATCTGAGGGAGTCTCCGGGTACATCTATTGTTAGGTGGACACAGCATACGGTCCATTGGGTATCGTATTGCGTAACGTAATAGTTTCGAACGTGAGGACAATGGATGCGTTCAGGCAACGAGATACCTACATTACTTAGTCAGTCGGGAATAATAGGAATTCTGTATCATTTGATACAGAAATATTGATGATTACTATTAATTTAGTCTGTATATTAGATCTATATTTACTTAGTTACGCATACTGTGATTCGGGGTGGTCAGCATTTAATAACTTATTTTAAATTAGTATTCCTAATATTCCTAAACAAGGGTGGCAGGCAGCTGAGCATAAGATATTGGGTTTGATTCTTTGTTTGCGTTTTTTATTTTGTAGAATCTGATTTAGTAGCAATAGAACGTACTTTAGTAATATGCAATAAACATGCCCCGTATTAGAATGAGTTGGTAAGAAGCATATAGTATTATTGTAGGTCTGTATTTTACTTGAATATTTTTATATCTTCCCCTTCGTTATAAAAAAATGACTGAACGTCGGTAACTGTACTGCCTGCAACGTCTTTAAGAAGAAAGACATCCTTGAATCATCCTAAAATCGTTTGACTGTCTTTCACTCCAAATAAAATTCAATTTCTGCGATATATTGCAAACGTGAGCACTCCCTTGTACTTGTCGCGTGGCAACCATCACGTCGCATCGACCAAACTTTAGCGCAACTTCATTACACAACAGTTACCGGCAACCGGGTCACTATCTCGCGTATACGTGAGTTAAACCGCGTTTTAAATTAACTCAGTGTTTTCTAAATAGTGAGTGATGAAAACCAGCCTGAGTATTCTGTACCAACACGCCGTGTGATATCACCGCGCGAACTGCCAATTTGTTTGCGAACTTTCGAGGGAGAATCTCACCGTGACGTTCTCTCTCGAACGTACGCAAACAAATTGGCAGTTCTCGCGGCGTGCTGGTACAGAATATAAGACAGGCAGTGGCGTAGCTATGTAACCCAGGGCCCCGGGCCAAAAATGAAATTGGGACTATTTAATCTAAATATACTTTAAAGGTGCAAAACTATTTAATCATCAGCTCCGTATCGCCCACAGCAGGGCAAAATAAAGCAATTAACCTACTTACTAGTAGGTATTATGTGTAAAGCAACTTTTTCGAACGTATTTTATGGAGGCCGAGGAGCCCTGGAGTTTGGGGGCCCCGGGGCACCGTCCTGCCGGCTTAGCATGATCAATTCTATCTCTATTCTACCAAAGAATAGACAAAGTTCTTTCTATCCAACTCGTTATCTCTACTGCCCGAGCACGCGGCGACCCGTGCTTGGCGTACCAGACTTTTGTCTGCAGAATTTATATATTTCTTCTCTTCATTGTATGCATTAAACGATAGAAATCTTTCTAAAAACTGTTACTTTGTCTATTCTTCTGTAGACAAAACCCGTTTCTATCGTGGTCATGCTAAGCGTGTTGCTCTGGCCTTACGGTAGCTACGCCACTAGTGAAAACCTTAGGACTACCTTATAGCTTACACAGAACAGTACCTGTATAATTTCATGCTCGAACATATTAATAAATACTTACCAACCTTATGAAAATGAACATGTTCCGAACAATGTTAAACTCCATACCAAGGAATCGATTAGATTACGTGGAGGATCTGGAAATTCCCGAGATAACCCTGACTCCGTACGTGTGGACTGATCCGGAGGACCTCCTCTCCTTGAGGAGTGAGAGCTACCTCACCGACAGTATGGGCGAGTTCGACAAGGGAACTCTCAGCACCGGTTCCAGTATACCGCTGTCCAGGGCGATGACTGACTCCGAGATTGACTACGGGTTTTATAGACGGGTAATTTAATTATTTAATAGTGGTTTTAGAGCGAAGTCAAGTTTTCGAAGGTTTAGATCAGATATACTTATGAAATCATCTTCATCATCAGCCAATAGCAGTCCACTGTTAGACAGGACTAGGCCTCTCCAATTGCTCGCCATATAACTCTATCCTCGGCCTCTTATCCATCTGCCACCAGCCAAACGAATTTATTCCCAATGGAGTTCCTATAGGTACATTAGGTACACTTGCAAATGAGATCTTTGCCGATGTGTAGCCGAAATAAGAAATAAAACCTTTTCAAAGTATATATATGCCTGTACCTAATCATTTTATTTTAAAATTTTTGCTGGTTGCAGTATAAGAATTGCAACTACACCGACACGTGGGAACACTTGAGAGATGCTGTGAACGCCTTCCCGCCGGATTATATGACTTCTCTTAACAGGTCTGAATCATTTCATACATTTTTAGGGTTTCGTACCAAAATGGTAAAAAAGGAACCCTATGGTGCGACTTCGTCTGTCTGTCTGTCTGTCTGTCTGTCACATCTGCTTATTTCAGCAACTACTTATGCTATCGACTTGAAATTTGGAACAGTTATAAAGAATGCTTGTTCAAATTTATTGCAAATGAAAAAAGTCCAAAAATATTTTTATTTTCATTGCAAAAGGGAGTGGAGCCGGAGTGGGGGCCCGAAATTTTAAAGTGGGGTTACTAGGTCAAGTGATATATCATATGAAAGGGCTTGATCTGTACATTTCAAAATATATGTTTATTATATTTTATGTCTCACAGTTTTCGACATATGATGAAAAATGTCCAAAAAAATACCATTCCCCCCCCCCCCCCCCCCCTTATCTCCGAAGTTTACGGGGCGAAAAATCTGAAATAATTAGAGTTGATAGTAATTGACCCAAATATGGCACCAAAAATAAAACGATGTTCCTAACTAGTACAGTTTTTTCAAAATCATCAAAATTCCTTCACAAACAAACTTAGTTATGCGGTCCGGATTTTTTCACTTTATACGTCCAAAAATGATACGGAACCCTCGGTGCGCGAGTACGACTCGCACTTGGCCGGTTTTTTTATTTACATAGAAGGCATGTAGAGTTACCTATATTTATTTAATGCCCGAATCAATCAAGGGCGTAGCGGATTCCTGGGGGTAAGGGGCGTAGCAGTACCTATCCATAAATGTCAACTCGCAAGCAAAAGTCTTCTCAACTTTTAATAGGACCGCGTTGAAGTTGTCCTGTCGGTTCGTTTCGAACTTTTTGCATAAATCACAACTTTTGGGAAATGTCTTCTTCTAAAAAGCCCTCCGTCATCGTTGAGGTATACATAATTATGCTATGCATACTACTTCCTTCTTATCCTATCCTACTAATATTATAAATGCGAAAGTTTTTATGTAGGTATGTGTGTATGTTTGTTACTTCTTCACGCTGAAACGGCTGGACAGATTTGGATGAAATTTGGCAAAGAGGTAGCCTGGGACCTGGAGAAACACAGGCGACTTTTTATCTATTTTCACGCAGACGAAGTCGCGTGCTAATACATAATATGCCAGAACAAGGTCACAAATATTATTTTTCGTATTCGATTTTTTATCGAAACTTAGACCTAGATTTTCCCTGTCATATGTGATACACAGATCATTGTTACCTAACGTTTCGTTACTGTAAAAAAAATCATTTTCCGAAATGCATGTGGCCTAACTCCGCCAGTCCGCCATGAGGTGGTCAATCCAGTCAGACTGAACAAGGTCAGTTCTATCTGATCGAATCTAGTCTATCACTGCCGTCTTCGGAAGCGAAAACTTTTTAACAAAAAATAACCGACTTCAAAAAGCCACTACAAAGAAAATAATAATTTTGAAGTCGGTTAAAAAGAGCTCGAATCGTAATATGGTGGCATACACTTACTTACCTACTTCTCCTACTTATAGCTTCATCTACACGGACACCGACGAGGAGCTAGCGAACGCCGAGCTGAGGTATGCCGCCGAGCTGGCGGAGAGCCGCCGCCGGTACAACGACGAGTGGAGGCGCCGGATGGAGAGGAACTTCTATGACTGCTGCGTCTACGCTCCCGATGACCCCGGCTTGTTGGAGCTGCAGGACGCGCTGCGGAGCTTGGATATGAAGGTCTTGGACTTAAAAGTTTGTGATCTGGAATAGTAATAGCTTTGTGTAGTGCTTTCTACTATAAGCTGCCTATGCCTGCGGCCATTGTGGGTGTAGGGTAATTCTTAGTGATTTAAGGCAGGGTACAAACGTGTGTCATGTATCAGATACAATTAAGCTACCGATGAATATTTGATTTCTATAGATCCAGTATGAAATCATCCATTCCCTGTGCATACGTTGTGTCTAGTTGCTTCCACTTAACACATACTCATGACGATCAATAACTGAAGACTAAAAGTGTCTATGTTTGCGCACCGCCTTAGTTCATAAGCTGCTTAGCCTGAATTGGTTGGAGTAGTTAGTGGGTTGTAGGTTCGAACCCCAGCAGGCGCACACTTTGTGCAATTTGTCTCACAATCATTGCACTAAAAAACGGCGAAGGAAAACATCGTGAGGAAACCGTCATGTCTTAGAACCAAAATAATCGGAGACATATTGTGACGTCCACCAACCCGCACTGGGCCCGCGTGGTGAACTACAGCCCACTCCCTCTCACAAAGAGGAGGCCTGTGTCCCAGCAGTGGGAACATTGGAGGCCGATTACCTATGCTATGCAGTAGCATGTCGGAGCTTAAATCTCTACTCTAGGGAACTCCCTTATCCGATTTGTGAAAGTGAATTAGCATATTTTGGTCTTGCCTCCAGATTCGGTTTAAAATTTATGTAGGTAGGTACTTACCTACCTATGCTGTAGGTATCTACCTAAGAATGTAACAAATTAAAGATTTAAGTAGGTATGTGATTGTTTGCAGGCCCTGGAAGCTGATTTGGCCAGCATCAGAGCACGACCGTACCTAAAACACATTTTTAGAACCAGTTAGGTATGTTTCATTTGGCACTACGGCCTCTTCGGAGGCAATCAGTACTAGATTTCACATAATAATCAACTTGTTCTTGATGTTTGTAACTTTACTTCACAGCCTAAACCTTTACTTGCTTTACCTAAAGTACCTACGTACGTTCTTACGGCTCAAATACACCAAATCCGTCATCGTACGAACTTTGCTCGTACGACGACGGCCGAACTCGGACGATTGAATCAAACACTTGTAAATCATAGAGAGCGCGTACACCAATGGTCGTGTTGGTGTACGCGCTCTCTCCAATTTTCAAGTGTTTAATTCAATCGTCCGAACTCCGAGTTCGTTCGTCATCGTACGAGCAAAGTTCGTACGATGATGGATTTGGTGTATTTGAGCCGTTAGGCCTCCCACTTGGCCGTGCGCGATCCTCCGGCGGGCGTGTGAATGACGCGAACGTTCACGCACGGCGGCGTTCACACGCTGGAGGATCGCGCACGCCCAATGTGGGGGAGGCGTTAATACTTTTATAGCACCCCTATTTGTACTAAACGACTGTAGTAGACTGTGGATTTTTTTTATAAGACAATGGTGGCAAGCACGCTTACGGACTGCCTGATATAACCCGCGCCAATAAAGAAACGAATTAAAAATGACGGCACTAATCATTCCCTCTATATTGCTGTCTTTACTCACACACGCCGGGTGTGAGTAAAGACAGCAATAACGTGCGAGTGAGAGGGAATTATTAGTACCGCCATTTTCGATTCGCTTCTTCATTGGCGCGGGTTATAGTAAGCGGTTACCTATAAAACGCTTGCAACGAACTACGCTTGTACAGCTCTGTTAAATTCACTATCGATTGCTTCCTAAAATTAAGCAAAAATGTTTATAGGTTTCAATAAAACGATTGTAATGTGTAAAATGTAGTTTTAATGGGAATGACCTCCAACATCAGCTACAACAATGTACTTAATTAACATTATGTACTACGACGGGCATCACAATTCGTATGTACCTACCTATTCAACGCATATTGAATAATATTTTGAGGATACCAAAATTGTTGACTCAAATTATTACGAGAAACTGGGTTAGGGTGCGTTTCCACCAGAGATGTGTGCGAGGGATGTTTGTTAAGAACCAATAGAATCGCTTCATTTACCGAGCGTAACCTAGCTTCAGGTAAATGAAGTGATTCTATTGGTCCTTAACAAACATATGCCTTGCACACATCTCTGGTGGAAACGCACCCTTATGCCACGATTCCGCCCACGTGGTTACTCCTATCCCGTGAGAATTTAGAAAAGAAAAATCCGACCTTATCCCTTGCCTACCTCATATAGGGAACCTTTGCAGATTTCTAAGTCCAAGAGTAGGTATACATATGGGCTGGGCGTTGATGAGTCAGTGAGTCAGAACTTTTCTTCTTGTATGTCGCACACCTAGATCTAAAGAGAGCTAATTCAAAAAGGACACTGGCAGACGCCCATAGAACGCTGGGCTTCAGATTGTGTATGTCGGTACAGATATGAAATTAGTTTGGTGTGATCGAGTATTTCAAGAGTATTTAAATTCATTTTTTATTTGTTTTTGTACGTAATTGGGTTAAAGAGAAATCTTCGTATTTGTGACAGTGAGGTTAAGTATGCTGTGAATTCTGTGAGTTCTCAATTCAAAGGTTTTAGTTGCTGACGACATGATATTATGTGGAGGTCCAATGAAGTACAGCGCGACTAATGAGTTCTCAATTCAAAGGTTTTAGTTGCTATCGACATGATATTCTATGGAGGCACGCGCCAGCCAGCATGCACCCGTTTTTGTTTTATTGGTTTTTTCAAAATGTCAACGGCATAATCATTTTATTTCTTATTTATTTCGATTTTTAATTCCATTTCTTAATCTCTAAGATAAATTAGGCAAAGAACAATTAAAATATATTATTATTTTTGGTTAAGCTTTTATTACTGTACCATATCAAGCCTAAAACTGCCAACGCCCTTTTTGAATTAGTTCTCTTTAGTAAGTAACGTACCTACTAGTGAGCTAATTCTAAAAATTAAAATTTTTGGGTTAGGTAGCTTTCTTTAGATCTAGGTGTGCGATGTATTGATTATTGCCCCATAACAAGAAAAACACGTTATTTTCTTTAATTGATTTAAGTAAGTATAGGTATTATGAAAAAACTGATCACATAATGAGTTGAGTTTTATTGATCAAAGACCGTAGACTATTTTTAGATCAAATTGTGTGATCAAATGTTGTTCTATGTAATATTTTCGATACACTACCCATGTACCCAGGTAGGTGTATCCTGTTAAATTACAATCTGTAACAATTTGATATAACATAAGTGGAGGATTTTTATTAGGTAGGTATTGTAAATGAGTCAACAATTTTGCCGTCCATAATCACATAACACAATAATATAAGTAATGAAATAAAACAATTACTGTAACTATTTATATCATATTGCACTTATAATTTTTGGATTATAATGAGATTCACCGATAACTTTGTCAACAAAATAAAGTTGGGCTCAACCACTTATTGTATCAGTCAATAGTGCAAGCAAAACATAAATATGAGCAAAACATTTAATTTACAATGCTATCCAAATAAGAATAGGAATGACTTTGTGCCATATTGTGACGTCTTAGCTGTATTTGTATTAAAAAAACTTGCAATAGATTTGGTAAAACTAAGACTCGGTTAAACAATGTGCAAAAAAAAAACCTTATTTCCCAAAGTAATTTTCTTTGCAAGCCTCACTTTTCAAGTACCGTACTAGTTACTTTGACAGTTAGAGGTCATTGACGTTCCTAATCTCAGTTGAATCGCATTGTACTAACAATTCCGTTTCACAATTATTTTTCCTTTCATATGTTTATATTTGGAGAACCTAGTTTAATTGAAATTAAATAATACATCAGTTTATTTCGTATCAGCTCAAAATGACAACTTCTTAAAATCATCTTTTCTTTTCTCAATATCCTACCTACCTGCGTACCCCTTATAGCATACACCTAGCTTGATAAAGTAGAAACTATGCGGAATTGTCATTGCAAGAAGTGGATATTTTGCGAATTTGTCATTGTGAGAATTCGACATTTTGAGAAATTGTTATGCGAAATTGACATTTTGAGAAGTTGTCATTCTGAGAAGTGAACATTTTGCGTCCGTTGTCATTTTGAGCTGATACGGGTAAAATGAATAGGTACTTCAAAATATCATCGTGTGCAAGATCTAGGGAATACAATATCCAAAATAACTAGACTTACAATAGGAATGCGCATAAACAAATAATATTTGGTAAAACATTGCCACAGTGAATAGATACGAGCAGTGCATTTTAAGCATTTACCCCCTTACTTATAGACGCATTTTAACTTTAACCACCGATTAAATATACAACTAAGTATCTTTGTCATTTGTACGACAATGAAGAGAGATGACAATTGACTTAAGAGCTTTTTAATTTAATCATCGTTTTTATGTAAGGGAGTTAGTTAGAATTTGGGAAGACATCAGTAATTTAGTAGTTTATACTTTTTGATTCGATTCGATTTTAGCAGGCCATGTAGGTATGTTTTTTGTTTGTGATTTTGTACAAAATATCAAGTTGATCAGTCCTTTGATTGATTTATAAAGGAAATTAGGTCTTGAATTTTATATTTTTAATTTTGTAATTAATCTTCTGCTTGTAACCTTTCACTGTGGCATTACAATCACTTAATAAAGCGAAGAACTAGCGATTCGCTGCCCTCACCACTTGGACGTGCTTAATTTATAAAGGCAATCTTAACCTAAGGTAATTATTACTTTAATATAAAGTAAGTCGAGATATATATGTAGCGATAGCTGTGTACATGTTAAGCTAAGGATTCTGAACATTCCAGTTATTTAACGAACATTTAATTAAGACGGTAATAAAAATATATGAACGACACATAAATTTGTGTATAACCACTGGGCGACTTCGCGAAATTAAGTTTTTTAAACTAAATAAAAAGCTTTGTTTTGCCTAAACAACGTGTCTTCCATTATGTTTCTCAAAGGGGGAATTATACTTATCATTGTAAGCAACTTTTACTATGAGACCAACCCTTATATCGCTATTCCCAAAGATTAAATCGTAAAGAGCGTTTTACATAACAAGTCCCTCCGACGGTATGTTGGCTGCCCTGAATGTCAATATTTTGCAACGTTTTTAACGGTGTTGGAAGATTTTTTTCAGTACCAATTCTCGTTCACCACCTTTTAGTGTCCTAGACATTAACACATAAATCTACAATAAAAACAAAACGATAAGACCTAAACAGGAGTGGCAGACAGGGGAGCCAACATAGCGTCGAAGAAACTTCTTGCCAAGTGTCCACTAGCAATAAAATTTGCAGAAGTTGACTTGCGCAAGCGACTACCAACGTGTAAACGCTCGCGCAAGTTGACTTGTTGTTCGAGAAGTCGTTCGAGAAGTCACTTGCGCAAGTCAACTTCCGCAAATTTTATTGCTAGTGGACACTTGGCTTTACGTGTTTTTCACGATTTCAGGGTTATTGCAATAGTAAAAGTTGCTTGTAACAATATTATGAGTATAATTCCTTTCTCTGAAAAATGTCGCATAATGGAAGACACGTATAAAATATCATATGCCAACTCCCAAACTTATTCCAAGGAATAGCACAAACATTCCATTTCCACGTTTTATCCTTAGCTCTCATATACCCTATAAATAGTCGAAAGATTCATAGAATTACAATACAAATCGTTGCAATTAGCACTAGACCATTATAATATACATATATTACGTCTTTTGTACGAGAATTATGTCTACAAGTGCACAAACTGAAAACAGAATAACATGAAATCCACAAAAATATATTTCTCACATGTTTTTTCTACTCATGCATTGATTTTGCACCGTGTGCCATTAATCGGTCAAATCCGAATTTGAACGATTAATAGGACAGGATTTTTAAATCAGATTTTTTTCAATTAGAACTCAAATATGTTATTATGATTAATCGAATTTTGACAAAGCTGACCGATCGAACACAACTGTGTTACAATCGATCAGAACACTTACAACCCGTTTCTGAAAGACTTATCAATTCTCTGATCAGTTATCTGCTGTCACATCCAGGTGTGGATACGGGGGCGAGGAGGCAGATTGCTTGCAATTACCCTCCCCCCCCTGACTCACGACCGCAGCACTATTTCTAACAATTTCAATTTTTTTTAATCATCATAGGGACATCAATTTTGAAGTCACATAAAAATTGACACCCCTCTTGAACGAAATTCTGTATTGGCGTCTGGTCACATCTCATGTACCTAAGCATTCAGAAACGGGGAGTAAGTGTATCATGCAAGCTAATAAAATAAGTATAGAAAGCTCGTATAGTTTTGTAAAAAAAGTGAGACATGCAAATGCAAGCAATAAAACATAATAGAGTAGTAAGTAGTAATACGTGCGTTTGGCAGTGGCCTGTGACTCCTTGACTAACGACCGTCCAAATCACTAAATAAATATATTACAAATTATTAGCTGCAATGCAAGCCAATCACCATCTCACATGACCCATGAAAATAAACGCAACCTTCCATAAAAAAACACATCTAAAATAATGACTTTTCGAAAATGAAAAATCAACTAAAGCGCTTCCAACATTCAACACATAAGACACCGCACACATTAGACTCTTGCATCAACACACAAAATCGCAAGATATAATCGTCACAACCGTTTACATAATTTCTCATTCTAAGATCACATTTAATCACTTCAGCTTATTTTTTTAGGGATGCATCCGATATCGACTGATACCGATTTAAGGGCGATATTTTCATTTTTCAATATTTTGATTTATTTGCCGATCAAACACTTTCAAATGAATTATGAAATCGCCTTACCCAACTTGAAAATTTGTTTTCTAAATAAAAATCTTGTTAATGTTAACTTTGATTGAAAATGCATATCGATGCATCCCTAATTTTTTTATACTCCAATGAATGTTGATGCAATTGTCAAGTTATTTTCTTTATTACCTTTCCCGTCGCTTGGCAGTCTTCTCACCGTCGTCAGCGCCCTCTACGCTAGCGTTCAACAACTAGTCTAGGACAACACTTACACTAACAACCAATTATAACTAAACTACACGCATTCATTAGTTAGGCGATGTCGTTTGTCGCGGCTGGATGCGGATTGATGCAAAATTTTATTTTGATTGAATTAGGCTTATATGCTGGTTTTTTAATCACATACTTTTAAATAGAGAAAGAAATAACTAAATAATGTAAATCTGTAGTTAGATACTCAAATTATAATATAATTTATGAATTATAACTTAGGCGCTACTAAGTGCCAGCGGCCTTGAGTGATTTGGGCGGTATAGCTTGAGTATTCTGCGCTGAGCTCTCGCAACGCGACATACGTCCACCGAGCAATACGACTCGCCTATCAAGGAGCGCGCTGTGCCGAATTAGACGTATTATTACTTTACAAAAAAAAACACTAACTAAAAGTTAGATAGTTAAATTATCTTTAAAATGGTGAAGGTTTCGTAAAAATAAGCTCAATAGTTTTCGCGCGGTCTTCACTTTTTGGAACGCGTTAGACCTAACTTTACAAATTAATTACACTACATAGATAAACGTAATCTAAAATATACTCTAATCAAATTATTAAGAATATGCTCTAGTTTAGTTTATATTTTTTTACTTGTTTAGACGTGATCTTTAGTTTAAAATCTTTAAAAGTGTGTCCTTAATGTGCATTTTATGTTCCAACTTATTTTCTTTATTTTGCCATTTTTATTAAATATTTCAAAGCTATTAAAACAACTGACACGCTCTAACATTGCTCTAACCAATTGAGCTACCGTGTCCTCTCCTCTTTGAATACTCCTCTTATATCTTTTTTTCATTTCGGTGTTGGTATCACTTAGAGATACGTTGTAATTTCTGTATGTATTCTTTTATTATTTCATAATATTTGTAATATAATTTTGCATCAACCCACAAAAACGACCAGTCACAAACACAGTCGGAAGTGTCTAATATTACAACGTTTGACTACAAGCCGCTCTATGTAGTTACATATTCAACTTGTTAGTTCAAGTCATTCTTTTAGCGGACACTGAGATTCAAATAGAAGAAAAAGATTACACGTAGTTTTTTTTAAATAAGAGAGCAACCGGACATTACAGGACTAGGAAGGAGATGGTTTTATTCAAATATTTTTTGTGGTAATGCAGCTTTACGACTAAAAACTGCAAGACCAGTCTGTAATGTGCGCCCTCTCTTATATGCACGTCAGGACGGGTCTAGGAAAGTCAATTTTTATCATACAATTTCGTCACTATTTTACTGATATATTTATGTAGTATAATTTCTTGTCTTTCGTCTCACAACACAATTTTATGTTGTAAATAATTGAATACCGTTTTTGATACAAAAATATGAATCATTTTGTTAATAAATATACTTTCCAAGGAAGAGCACGGAATAAAACGGTGCACACTCGTCATAACTGCGGTTTGTGGTTGAATTACAGAGCTGTATTGTATAAAGCTTATGGTAGATAACATGGCGACCTCTTTACATAAATATCCTTATTTTTTTTTTAAGTATGCGGTTGAAAATGGATTAAAGTTAGTTTATTAGAGGGCAATAGTCAATTGACTTGCCACCACAAAAAATGTGATTAGAAAAATTACAGCTTTACATTTAATAATATACCTAAATCAAATAATAAACTTACATTTATTGAAACATGATAATTACATATAATATAAGGCTACGCTAGTGGAACATTGGTGGGCGTGGCTAAAATTATTCTTCCATACACACGTGGTTTGATGATAACTTCACTGTTTTACATTGTACGTCAAAAACAAAGACTGATACCGATTTGTCTTGTCATCATCTAGGCTTGTACGGAAACAGAATAGTAAGAAAAAGATTTGAAAATTTAAAATTACGAACCTATAAAACTTCCATATTTCAAAATTTATTTTAACGCAACTTTGGACGTAAATAAATAACATAAGGAATATGAAAATTGTAAAATGGTTTAACAAGCACAGCTTATTTATTCAAAAGTTCAAATAACTTAGATACATTCAGTAGTTTTTTTCATTACGACCAAACACCCAAAGGCTCTTCATTGAGTTTTATGCGCTTGTTCTCGGCATAAATCATCGTGCATTTCACTTTCTTACACGATGTCGTGTGAGATAGCATGCATTTTAGCAACGCCCACTGAATTCGAGCGTTTCACTAGCGCAGACATAAGTAAAAAACTATAAGGGTTCCTAGTTTTACTACGGAACCCTAAAAACCTGTAGTGCAACCACAAACGCGCATTAAACTAGAACCTACTTTTTACTCTATTTGAAATAAAATTACACATTAAAACAAACCCTTTTACCGTTTGTTTATCCGATTTTGACTTCTATTCCCTTGAAATAAGGATGGTATTAAAAGCAAAAATTAATTTTCAATACCAACTGTTTACTGCAGCTGTCATTTATCGTATAACCAACGCAATAGAAGTCAAAATCGATTGAATAAACTGTAAATAGGGTTTATTTGTATGTATGATGTTATTTCAAGTGGAGTATAGTATAGTGTGACACCCGTATTCACGAAAATTATTATGGGGACTCATAGCAGTGTACAAAAACTCTTTCAAATATAAACATTATTTGTATTATATTAAGGTTTATATTCGTATGAGTTTTCTGTACACTATGCGTTTGAGACCCCATAGTAATTTTAGTGAATGAATACGGGGGTGAGAGTGCAAGAGCGAGACACAAACACAAACAGACAGATGCAGACAGTTACACATAATTGACACGATAGCACATTAATACGCAAGACGGACAAATCGTTTGTTGGAGCTCCGAACGCACGTAGCAGAATGGGAATATAGATCTATCACCCAGTATAACCATTGTACTTCACTTGGTGTAGGTATTTGGCAAAATTTACGCGTAATTTTGCTAATACAAAATTAACTTTATTCTAATAGAAATAGGGTGTATTTTGTATTAACCAAAAATGCGAATATTTGGTTAAATAATGTCAAGTGAAGTGCCAGTTTTAGCTAATTGGATATAAATAACCAGTAAGAGCAGATAGTAGGTACCTATAATACAAAGCACATTATGTAGTGCCAGGACAAAAAGGCATCTTTCCTTTATGGCAAATTATGTTTAATATTTCTTGTTTTTTCAGTATCTCTTTGGGGATATGACACCGATTAAATAGCTTAACAATCCTTTCTGTTGTAATTTACAAGTTATTTGTGTTTTTCACCAACGTGTGGTGCGTGCGGAGCTCCTAACACTTAAACACTATTCGTTTTATGAAGCGAGCACAACGCGGTAGGAATATCTGTTAGGTAGTGTGACAGATAGGATTTGAGTACATTTTTTTCTAAATATGTAAGAGATTTTCAAAAATAAACTGACGCGAGCGGGATTTGAACCCGCGACCTCTGCCGTACCGTGGCAAGTGCTCTTTCAACTAAGCTATCGCGTCCCTCCTCGCTTTAGTCGAAATTTGGAATCTCTTATGAGCTTAAGACTAAGAGTAAACTTAGGAGAAGCTTATCATGGCTTTGACATGTTTCAAATTCACAAAAATATACATTTGAGTGCAAACTTTATTAAACCTTGATAGGTAAATAATAAATTAAAATAATTTCACAGTAGGCTAAGTGGAAATTTGAACAAAAAGGTTTTGCTGGCATCTGTCAAGAAACATTTGTTCTCAAATCCCATCAAACACATAATTCTTTCGATATAGATTTTTATTATAAGTAAATATATATTATTTTTAAATGTATTTGAGTGCAAGAACAGTACGGAAGGTAGTGATTACACAGAAAGGCAATGAGCTAAGAAGGAAGGAAAACTTGCACGCTTAGGATCTAATCTTGGGGAGGATTTAAAGCTTTGGCAGGCCTGTTGGTGCACTCCGCACTTTAAGAAAGAAACTACAAGATAGAGTTACGCCATAGAAAGAGACTACAAATATTTTTTTTTGTGTAAGAAGAACTATTAGTAAAATGTTTTTATTTCCGAGTTAAACAATTCTTTAGCGTCATAGGACTCAAATGGTGACTAAGCGTGCAAGTACACAGACCGGAAGGAAGTTAAAATCCGTCATATATAATAATACGTATATCTCTGTACATCCTAAGGCTCCCCTGATATGCATACAGGCCGTATACAAAAATAAACAGCTCTACACTTATACAACAATGTTATAATTTCAATTTATTTTTTATCTGTCGCGTCGAACGCTTGAAAATGTTTATTTTGCTTAATGTTTTCATCACGACAGTTTTTCTGATCCTACTATGTAAGAAAGATCGGGGACTTTACAGCTTTTTGTTCGTCGTTCGTTTAAAATATGATTCTTCGCAACCAAGATTTTGAAAAAAAATTTAGGTAATTCATAAAAAAAAAAAAAATGTATCCGCGATGCTTACTTTGCCTCTTATGGCGGACTATGACAGCTGTCAAATACGAAACGTCAAACTAAAGCTGCAACGACGCCGATGATGCTTACAAAGCGGGACAGTCTTTCGCATCATTGCCTTCAAGTGTTGCAGGACATAACACAGATAATATACAACCGCTACCATATTGTCATTATTAACCTTCAACAAAGCAGTGTACCTTAGCTACGCTACACTGGGCGATCCCACGAATAAGCTTACGTTACGCCACTACATATGTATTATAATTACTAACTATTTTATTACTCAATACCATTGCACCAGTCTCCATACGATATATATCAAAATATATACACTTATCCCTTACCTTAAATACAAAAAACCCAATTATACGGAAAACATAATAATCACAGCGTTCGAAATCACAAAAATTTAAAAATAAACCGACTTTTTAATATTAAAATGTTAATGTGTCTTAAATACATGAGATCCTTGTTATAAAAATATCATCTAAAATATAGCAAAATATATATAATTAAAAATATACTATCACTATAGCTAGCAACATTAACAATATTGAACGTTAAGCAATATGTTTCCTAAAAAAGTTGAATCAGATTTTGGGGTTGCCAGAAAGGAGATTATTTTTTAAGTATGGTAGCACATAACTCTTGAAGTAATCACAAAATATTAGAGCTTGGTAAGTCTGCAAGTTATAGAATTATAGCTAGTTTATTATTTCTTCCAGCCTAAAATCTTATTAGAATAAAACTTTCCTCTCAATTTACTTTTATTAAATTTGTTTTCAATATGCTATAATCTGTAGCTTGCAACAGAACTAAGGTTAAATGTTACCACTCTTAAAAACTAAAATTACAAAATAAAGCGTCTGTGTCAGACTTACGGCGAATACTTGTAAATGTATAAAAAGTAAATGCAAGCATCAGTTCTTAGAAACAAATGTGTACAATATAATAGCGAACACTACGAATTCTTATTTGTATGGCAACCACCACTACGGTTAAACACGAAACGCTTACAAAACTAGAATGATCTCTCTCAGTGATTAGTTATAAGCTTATTATTTGCTTTATTGGCGTATCTGTTTCTCAAAAGTTGGACAATTCGTTTTTTATAAAAACGTTTTATGGATATTAATCTCAAGGGATAACGATACTACATTTCAGACATTTAAAAACAAACAAATTCTACTGAAAAATTAAAAAAAATCTTACTCATTCCATTTTGACAGCTGTCAATTATGACGTTTGACAGCTGTCACGCAGTGTTACATTTATAATTGACATGCCAATTTACAAATATACATTAGTGTCTACGGGAATTATACAATGGAAATAATTAAAAGCAATATTGTCGCAAATTTTAAGAAACTCGAGCGCTCTACATAACCCGGCTACCCTATCGCTCCGATTGGCTAACGAAACGAAACTCATGCATTTTGATATGTCCATCTTTACCCTAGCGTTTAGAAGACGTTTTGAATTATCGCTGGATTAAAACAGTACAGTTTTACTTTGTAAATTGAAGCTGGCAATATTTTTCTTTGGTATTAAAAGTCATTATATGTCAATTTGATTGGTATATTGCGCAAATGACTAGACAATTTTGCACTGGATTAATAGCCATTCTAATATTTAAAGAACTTCCATCTAATTCATATGTAATAATTCTAATTTACATGTAATATAATTGATCAATATTTTGGTAACTGTCATACAGCGATAATTGAAACTCCCTTGCATCCAAAATATACATTTTGGCATTTCAGACTCTGTGATGAGGATTAAAGCGTCTTCAAAGCAGTAAATTGAGCTCTTTGAGTGCGCAAGCAGTTTGACACTTCTTGACAGGTCACCCTATTAAAATCCAAATGACATTACTGTTAGTCCACAGCCAATATCTATGGTGGTATTCCTAACATGTGCTATTGGTTATAGTCCAAACTTTAACGCTTCTATCGACCACCACAGTTCTGTCGTGTGACGATCATGACAATAGGCCGGAATCGGTGCGATAGAATATCCTAAGGTTAAGTATAGACGAGAATCAAACACGCCTCGGTTTGCCGGGACCGGGACACTCCGTCGACTTGATGATGGAGGACGCAAGGGGCTCCCGAGGCCTGATGGGGTCCATCTCCATAAAGCCAGGGTTCAGGATTATGTTAGGCACTAGTTCCATTACATCTTGATCTTCGACGTAGTCTAGGGTTAATAGTTATACATACCGTCACCAAATGTGTGTGTGTTTGTTTGTTAGTGTGCGGCCCGCAGTCCAAGCGTGCGTTCCAAGCGAGTGCGATAGAGGGGAAAGAAGAAAAAAATCTCGAATGAATAAAAAATTGGCAAATACTGGCGTCGTTATTAAAAGATTTTGCAAAAGTCATGCAGATAGATCGAGAGGAAATCCGCTCAAAATTCGTCTTTATCAGCATAGACTTAAGAGCGATTTTCTATTGTCTACTTTATGGCAGCAAAATTGACGAGACGCAGTAATACTCGACACATTTTGCTGATATAGACGAATTTCATACCGTAATAGCTTAAATAATATTTAGTAGGGTCAACATCGATATGAAATTCGTCTTTGAAATAGTATAATGCACTTGAGCGCTATGCCAAGCAACTCTTTTGATTAAAGATAGTCTAAAATCTCAAAAAATCTAATTACTATTGTTAATAAGCAAGTTTAAGTCGGCATTAGGGCTCTGTCATACTGCTTTATCCATCGCTCTTTTAGCGACGTGTCTTACAGGGCACATTTGTATCAATGATAACCAGTGATCGGAGTAGGTAGAGCTATTTTTGGTACTTACGAGATGTTTTAATAGTATGGACACGCCTGAAATCCCGCGACTCGCTGGGATTTTAAAAATATATTGTAAAGGTTGGTAGTGATTTTTAAATGTACTTGTCGACATGTATGTATTTCTATATGTCACGGGAAATATCTAAGCTTGGATTAAACTAGGTTCACCCGCATAAAATTAGATACTTCCGATAATTTACTTTGTATATCTAAAAAGCTTTAATTAATCCGATTTTCTTTATTAAAGCTCTCGATGAACCAAAGATCCGGGGATCCCGGGGCATGTTCATATTAACGTTTGAGGTCATTAGCCCGAAATAGCTCTACCTACTCCGATCACTGATGATAACGCTAAAAGAGAAATATGACCAGAAATAAAAATTATGATTTTGGTTCTACGATAAAATGGAGTGCATATCATATTGATACAAATGACCCTGTATTTTAAAAAAGTTGTCTAAATATAAAAAAAAGGAGAATGCCCGATATTTTCGAATATAACTAGATATGATGTTCACGTGAGCAAACTAAAACCGTTAAACTCTTGAGTAGTCAAGTTAAAATATTATTGAAAATATTTTTTTCTACCGACTCATAAGGTATTTTTTTAAGAACTGTACCCCTATCATGAGTTTTTTTGACGTATAGTTTCGTTAACGTAAGCATATTTTGAATTTAAAATACAGCAGTCCTGGAACATTTTGATAAAATTTTATACAATTTGCACATTTAGAAAAATACAGAGAAATTAATTAAGTATTTAATTTTATAAATATTGTGTAACAAACGTGTATTTTCAATTCAAAATATGCTTACGTTAACGATACTACACGTAAAAAAAACTCATGATCGGGGTACTGATATCACATTTACAGCATTACATTTTTATTTATATTTTTATATAAAAAAAATATATACTTGTAAAGTTAAAGTATTTTTATGGAATTCATGTTATTCTGCCTCTTCATTAATAGATTTATAGTGCTTAATTTTAGTATTATTGTGCATTATATGCATATATTATAATAATATTTATTGCTTTGTAAAGTTACTATCGAAGCCTACCTAAGCAGCTATGTAGTATAGGTAATACTTACAAGCAGTATATACAGGGTGTCCCAGAAATCAACGTCAAGCCGAAATCGAGCATTAGGCCAAGTCGTAACAGTTATCAGAAAAATATGAAAAAAAATCTTGGTCATGTACTTTTCAAATTATATGTATTCAAAAATAAATCTTAAAAACTGACAGCCTGGGATGATCTTTTAAGTCCTGTGACTGCAAATATTAACTTTTCGTCATTTTTTTTTCTACCGTATAACTATGAATAACCCTTCTGTCAAACACAGTTAAAAGTTAGAATATAACTGCCTCAGTTTCAAATAAAAAGTTAGATTTTTGCCCAACATTGAATGCAAAATAATTAATTAAAAAATAATTAATAATTTCGGCTTGACGTTGATTTCTGGGACACCCTGTATAAAATAGTGGTCCTATAATATAGTAATAGTGGTCCTGAAGTCATCACAAGATAGTGCAAGTTTATTATACAATATTAAACATTGAAAATTAGGTGGCTATATTTATTTTATAGTTGGTATTTTTATTTTTTAGAATTAAATTCTTTATTATTTAAAGGCAAGGTAATATCGATCAGATTATTTATATTTTATTTAAAAAGAAACCTCAATCAAATTGTAATTTGATTAGAGAAACTTTGATTTATGTTAAACAAATAATATTTCAGTTAAACTAAAATATTTCAAGGAATGTTAAATACCTAGATATTTATTGGAAATATCACAAAAGTATAAAAAAATCACAAATATACTATAAATGTGTAAATTAAAAGGTTTGGCAAGAATTGATTGTAAACTACATAGCGGTAAAGCTTTCATTATTCCTACATCTAAAACGCTTTTTATACTAAAATATATTATACTTACTTTTATAGATCAAAATACTTAATGTTCCTACGAAATATAGGTTATTAATGTAGTTATTATACTTTTGAATTATATTTATTAATTTATAAATTCATAAAGAGCGCGAAATTGCAACATATTTATTTATTTATTAAAAATATCATAACGAGGTAAATGAGTTCTTATTATAGTCGCATATAAATTATTAATATATTTCTATGATCATCAAATATTTTCATATTACTAAATAAATGGCTACATTTTATAAATTTTAAGAATTTAAATATATGAAGCACTTTTAATTTGTCTTTTAATATTATAAAGCTGCATTAATTATTGCACAAATTAACGCTTTACTTAAAGCGTAGTAATGTATTATATTTTCTTTCTTTTTTATAACTTTTTTGATGTCAACACAGCCTTATGTAGAGAGTAGCGAATGGTAAAATAGTTGAATAGCAGTATTGTTGCCATTAAAAAGTCATTCAACTTACGATCGCGGTTCTATTGTTATAATTGACGTCCTGTAGTTATTATTGGTCCGTATACTAATTTTCATCGGAGAGCATCCCAGTATATTGTGAGCATACATTTTACATAATTATTTCTAGATCTTAAAGAGCTATCAGGCGATTTTAGCCTTACTTTTTTGGTCCAAAATCTTTTCTTTTGGTATCTTTTAGTGGCGAGTAGTAAGTCACACTATACTCGAATAAGACCACTTTAATTGACCACTTAATCCTTCTATCAGCAGATTTGATCGAGTGATCAGTCGAACCATCGAAAAAAATATTGTTCGGTTTCAAATATTGTGTCTGCTGTTGAAATAACGTTTTGTAAATTGTTTAAGCTGAATGCGTGCACGCAATATACTGTCGGTTACTTCCCCACGACCTACCTAATATAACTACCTATAAAAAATCCTCAGCAATATTACAGCAATAGGTAACTACTTAAAGCGAGATTCAATCGATTGCTTTTTTGGTATTACAACTATTATCAATAATAGTATCAATTGCATAGCACCAATCGCGTAGCGTAGAAACTATTTGTGAACGCTCGAAAATGTATATTTTTTGTACCATTTGTTTATTTTATAAAAATCTAATCTACTTAATTAGATATTTATTTGGAAGATTTTTGATTATTTATTTAAAAATTGGCACTATAATAATACTTATATTTTTTTTCATAATACTTTATCTTATTTATTATTTTAAATTCCAAGCTGTGCGCGGAAAATTGTAAAATTGTGCTTCAAAGTTCTAAGAAATGATTATTACTATAATGTTTTTATTATCCCTTTATTTAAATCTAAGCGTTTTAATTATTGCAACAATAGGAATCATTTTAATTCCACAGAAACGTTAATGTTTTTAAATTCTATCGAACGATGCAAGGCTTAGCAATACGTTCGATTGAAGTTTTTTTAAATATACTATTTAATAAATGAATGAGCGTATCCCTCTATTCATTATATCCTACGTTCTATAGTTGATCACCTGATCGACTGATCAATTCATATTATTATTATTATTATTGGTTATCTGTATTGGATACTATTTATTAAACTTACATCGTAAATACTAAAAACCGTAATATCTTTTCATTATTGCTAGTGGCTTAATATCGATCAGATTTTTAAACGACCGCCGATCAAATTGAAAAATTAATTCAAATTATACAATGCTCGCACGAGCGGTTAATATCTAAACTAATATTCAATTTTATCAATGGAATGAAAGTTAATTAAATTGAGCGCTAAAATTGTCGAGTCTTTGAATCTAACACAGTCGAGTAAACTGAATGTGTGTACTCAAATACTTGATCAACCACCTTTACGCTAGAACGATGCTTATTCACGAATCTCGATTCACAACTACCAATTTTATATTTCATACTAATTTCTACTTGAGACTCAAGCTTGACCGTTGTAGAGCACCGGCTTTAATAGTTGATCAAGCGTTCAAAACTTGTTCAATCGTTCAAACTGTGGACAGGAACAACTTGAGACGCATGCTTGACCGTCTAAAGTAACGGTTTTAACAGTTGATCAAGCGTTCAAAAGTTGTTCAATCGTTCAAACTGGTCAACACTCGACTCTCAGTCCGACACGAGTCGCGCGCTAGCCCCACATGAAGTAGAGGCGCGGCAGCGGCGAGCGCTAGGGCGCGGGCTCACCGTGGCGGCGCCACTCGCGGCACAGCACGCAGCACGTGCCCGCCGCCAGCACCAGCAGCGTGCCCATCACCACGCACACGGCCGCCACCCACGTGCGCGTGTCGAACTGCTCCGCGCCGGAGAAGAAGTGCTTGTACAGCTCTGCAATAGTCATAATACGCACTAATATTATAAAGCTGAAAAGTTTGTTTGTACGCCCTAATCTCTGGAACTATCAGTCGGATTTGAAATCATACTTTTTTTTTTAAAGCTAAATTCATAAGGAATAGTATAGGCTATTTAACATCACGCTACGACCCTAAGGAGCCGAGCAAAAAGAAAAAGTAAACAAAGTAACAGCGCGGACGGGTAAATAATTCGATTTCTTTTAAATTAAATGACGGGGCACAGCTAGTTCTTATAGAAAATAACAATATTAAGGCTAAATCATTTATTGAAATAAAAGAATTTGGGGAAAGGATGGGCGTTTTGTGAACTGTCTTTAGTGACTTTGACGGTAAAAAAGTGCTGATTCTCAGCCTTATACAAATGACTTTAAATTTTTTTTGAGTAGTTTACTACAGCATTCCAAGAACCCCGAGTGTGACGTTCTCTGAATTACCACAAAATTGTAACGAAAAATCGTCCGGTCAACTCGACCACAAAGTTTTGGCGCCCACACTGGGACTAAGGAGACTTATTGGCGCCCACCCAGGGACCACCTTGTTGGGTACCAATAGTTGGGAGCGATCTTAAATCATGTATTTAGGTTCTATATATGAATAAGCCTTAAGCCATACGCCTCGTTTATGACAATGGGGACAAAGTGAAAGTCTTTCCTTAAAAGTTTTGGCGCCCACCCAGGGACCACCTTGTTGGGTGCCAATAGTTGGAAGCGATCTTAAATCATGTATAGAACGCTTTAGGTTATACAGGGTGGCAGGTTAAACAGTGGAAATATTTAAAGGGGTCATTGTACTCATCATTATGAACAACTTACTATCCCATAATAAAAGTTGTTCATAATGATGAGTACAATGACCCCTTAAAATATTTCCACTGTCTAACCTGCCACCCTGTATACATACATGAATCTTAAATCTCTGAAAAACTCAGTAACTAGCAGGTCAGGACAATGGTACCAACCTACCAACTGAAAGGGTATCCCTAAAAGTTTTGGCGCCCACATGGGACCTGTTCGACTAAGTTAGATGTAAATGATATAAAGTATAGTTCAAAGACTCACCAGCCTCCTGGTCGCTGTAAAGCGTTGTAGCAAGCACTTCTACCGGCGGGCCCGGCCCCAAAACGTTGGTTGCCCACACCCGAAACCAGTAGGACGCATTCGTGTCCAGGTGATACACGTCTACCTGGCGCTGGAAAGTTATTAATACAATACATTAACAAAGATATTTATTGACCAAAAAACTTCAGCCTGGATGGCATGCGCGCCGCAACAAAATTTTGTCGACTATTTTATCTCGCTTTTTCTTGTGCGAATATGAGACAAATGCAAGATAATAGCGTCGACGAAATTTTAACAAAAGCAGGCCATCTGTTTTATTGATTATTGAGTGCACACAACAGATAAAAAAAAAACTCTAAACGCAGATCTGCTGTCGTAATTAATAAAATCTTCTTTTACCGAATTAGGACTGATATGGTTTGGGCTGATGGGCCTCCAAGGCTCCAGGGTGCCGTTGACAGGCGCCGCTGAGCGGTATTGTGCGGTGAAGTCTATGATGGGATGGCCGCCATCGCCGGCCACGTTCCACAGTATCAGCGCCAGGATGGTGGACGCGTGGACTGTCACGTTCACCAGCGGTGGCGGCTCCGCTGTGGACAAGGATGATGGGGATTAGGATTGAACGATGGTTCCAGTGGCAGTTAAATTGCCTCCTGCAATACCGGTCGCGAGAAATTCAACTCAGAATTCAGGTCTTGGTATCTACGTGACATGAGAAAATCCTGGTAAAAGACAATATTTTAGAAAAGAAACGATACAAGATGTCAAGATTTAAGAATTAACTCACTCGGGAACGTACTGTAAAGTCCTGGTTGAGTAAATATTAGATTTTAAACTAGTTCAACATTCGAAGACAAAGCTAGAGTAAGGAACAAAATCCTTTTTGCTATTACAATCATCATCATCATGATACTTACACAAAATCAAAACAGCGTTAATAGGTAGTCTATGTTATTTTAATTCAAATAAATGTTCTACTGAGAGCTAAATATTAAGTTCTGTCATTTGCAATTCAAATTGAGATATTCAAGTTAGCCTCATTATTACGAAATAATTTAAGCGTATAAATTCTGCTATTTTTGACTTTGATGGATTTATTTTTGTTAAGGAAGCATATTTACGTATCTTTGAAACGTATAGGCTAAGAGAACTAGCATAGATGTAGAATGCCTAACAAAAGTAATATCTACGCGAAGACTGGTGATATTATCTTGTCAACCAACACCGGACATGCATTACGAGCACGAAATTATCTAATTACTTACATAATGACATAATCACATCAAACAACAACGTGAAAACCAACTATTAGAAGATCAATAGTTTAAAGTGGATAGGTACCATAGGTAGTTTTAGGGCCGATTTATCAATCGCCAAATGAAATCTATTCCAAGGAATCACTACATAGTATAAAATAAAGTCGCTTCCCACTGTCTGTCCCTATGTATGCTTAGATCTTTAAAACTACGCAACGGATTTTGATGCGGTTTTTTTTAATGGATAGAGTGGTTTAAGAGGAAGTTTTATATCTCAACATTGTACCCGTGCGAAGCCGGGGCGGGTCGCTAGTAAACTATATCGATCTCATAAAACAATTGTTTTGATTAAAATTGTTATAAGAATGTGTCATTTAATGAATTTTTTTCCGCAAACGTTATATCACATATTTTTTTGCGCCGACGTGGATACGGTTATACATGTTCGTGATCAAACTACGGCTAAAAAAGTGCTATAACAGTGAAAAATTAAGCATGTAAAAGTGAAAAGCCTAAAATAATCCAGATATTTTAGACCTAACCTACCATCTTTTTTTAAACAAATCAGATAAGGAGTTATTTGTTACATATTCAAGATAGGTACCACGAAATATTCCTAACAAGAAAAGAGCGCGACAGTTTAATGAAACCTGGGACAGAATAATGTAACTTCCTTAGCCAAGCCAGAGTTACATAAATGCCACCGCGTCGAAGTGATGAATGCTCGCACTTGGTATACGAGTATCCGATGTCCAACGTAATGTATGGAGCAAGTATGTTTCCGTCACGCTTGACAGTTTCGTATCAAGGACATGTTCAAATTACAACCAAATTATTTAAGATAAATGGTGGGATTTTCCAATGAATAAATAAAACGATATTAGGTACCTACTGAATGATGATGATTGCTGTACAAAAATAACATCTGATTGGTTGCCAAACAACGACGCAAAAGGTTTAGATGAAGATGAACTTGACTGTTTCATGAAAGATTGGAATACAAAAGCAAACAGCCGCGAGAAATAAAAAGGAAAAGAAAGCTCTTTGCCCATTAATAGTAATAGGGCATTAAGGGCTGATAAAATAATAATAATATCCATTGAAAAACAATCTGGTTCTCATTAAGACTTTATAGCATCGTCTCCCTGCTATCTGAAGGCCAAATCTCGTAGATAGGAATGTTCAAAATATTAATCCGATTTGGTTTTGATATAATCTCAATGCCATTTTGTCACAAATGGTGTTCTCATGTAAATGACAACGTCAAACGGATAAGAGAATACCATTTTTGACACATATGGCATTGAGATTATATCGAAACCAAATCGTAACTCATTTTTTTTATTTACGAGAATTGGGCTTCTGGTTTGTGGAGCTCTCCGATTTCCATACAAAAGTTTTTTAAATATTGAGATAAAACTAAGGCAAAGATGACAAAACGCTAAACCACCAAGCACGTGTAAACATCCTCAGAACCACACGTACGCCAGTAAGTAATGACATAAAACCACGCCTCAGTGAGCGGCGTGTGAATGGGCTAGCTGCTGTAGATAAAATCTCCTACATTTTAATTCAGAGCGAAGTCAAATACACGTGCACAAAGCATTCGTGCGACGTTTGTTGGGTGCATACCGACTACATATAGCTTCAGCCTTCGTTGAACATGCTTCAATGTCCATCTATACTGATATTATAAGGCTGAAGAGTTTGTTTGTTTGGACGCGCTAATCTTTGGAACTACCAGTTGGATTCGAAAAATTCTTTTTGTATATGACAGCCAGATTCATGAGGAATAGTATAGGCTATTTAACATCATACTACGACCCTTAGGAGCCGAGCAACGGTGATGAAACCGCGGGGAACAGCTAATCTCTACAGATAAAAAGGCCAACCAAAGCTTTTCAGTTCAAGTGGATTTTTTGTCCCATAAACCGATTTGTAATAGTCGCATACTTGTCTTTTGTTAGAAAATCCATCATTAATACTTTCGCCAAGAGGCTCCGGTAGCTCAAAATTGTCGTCTCGTACCTTTTACGTCATATTTTATTTCCCTTCCATATTTTCGCCGAGTTCCAACAATTTGCTATCAAGGACGCACGTCTCCGGCTTGCAACCGTCCGACTAGTACTCAGTATTAAATTATATTTGGCATTTAACGGAATGCAGTCCACGATTTTCCACACAAAGAACAAGAGAGACTAGTTTGTGAGTACGTGATTCCAAAACGGGCTGTTGTTTACCATTCTATATATGAAGATACTGGTGGTAGGCTTGGTAATGAGCTTGCTACAAGTTTAGATTGAATGAATGAAAAAAATACTGTATACAACGCAAATCCTGACATGATTAGTCTTTAGAACGAGACTATAATTATGCAGTGTTTTGTAGCTACATTTATAAAGGAAACATTTGTCAATAACATACAGAAGATTTGGGGAAAACAGAATTTTGATAAAAGCTGTAGGCTAAACAAATGTTATGAAACGACGATGATCCCATAAATAATATAATATTGAACTAGATAATATCGCTATAACTTCCAAACGGTAATAACTTAAACCTAGCGACCTTTACACCTACGAGTGCCTTTGATAGTCTCACTTAGATCTAAGTGGAACCGTTGAAAGTTTCGGGTTTATAGAGACGGTTGATACTGTTTCATCTTTATTACGGCTTTTTTATATGCGTATAATCAACCTCTTATTCATGTTCATAATATATTCTTCATTGTACACACAATTAAAATACATTTTTTAATGGAGAGTTTATGTACACAGGCGAGCTTAACTGAAAATTGAGTTTTTTTACAGCAAACCTTAGAACGATAGAGAGATTTGATAATATGAGAATAGAGAGAAGTGCACAATATATACTACTCCTACATATTTTTACTGTAAAAGCAACTTGGATACACAACTTTGTGCAAATTCACGAATATGGAGAGATGGGGGCAAAGGCTTATTCAAATGGCTTTCCAAGAATCAAAAGTTAGACTTTAACATAATTAAAACATATAACCATGCCACCACATAATTAAAACATATAACCATGCCACCATGGCCAAGTGCGTTGTGAAGTCGGTAACAAATAAGACATTGTGAGTAAAAGAGGAAAGAAGGTAAAAGATGACTATAGTGAGTTAGGTATGTATTGTTAAGCTCTAAAGATTTGCCTGATTTGGCCAGAATCTGTCTGATAGTTGCAAGACTGAGTGACAACTTTGGTGAAAACTGTGGCTTTTTTATCAGTTTCAGAGTGTGGTGAACAAGCAGAATAACTCCACAATGAAGGGCTATAATAAAAACAAACAATCAAATAATTTCACTTTTATTGTTTGTTTTTGGATCCATTCCACGAATTAACAATTTTAAACAATAGCAAATCGCGTGCGCTTATCTAAACATGTTCCACCCCAGTATAAACAGTAAAAAAAACCGGGTAAGAGCGTGTCGGACCATGCACAGTGTAGGGTTCCGTAGCAAGAAGCATTTCAGTCTTCCGACCGCAAATATAAGTTTGTATTTCATAGATAATATTGTTATGAAATACAAAGTTATTTTTGCGGTTGACGAACTCAAAACTGAAAAAAGTGAATATTTCAAAAAGTTATTGACGTATCTTGTTCAAACCAATTTTAATCGAGCGTATTTATTGGATGCCATTAGCTTGATTTTTTCCAGATTTTTCGGTAGCGCGGTTGGAAAATTACAGGGGGGAGGACACATTGTTAACGACTTTCGGAGCTCCTAGTTCACTCAATATGCACTTAAATAAAAAAGTTATTTAGAAACCACCATGTTATTTTCAAGGACCTATCCAATGATACCCCACATGACGGGGTGCAGGAAAATATTTTTTTTCAACCTTTAGTTTCAGGTATGGGAGCCCCCCCTAATTATTTAATTTTTTTATAATTTTACTACAGGCCTTTATGGCGGCTTGTAAAAGACATCTGCCTACAAACTTTCATACAAATTGGTTATGAACTGTAGATTTGACGAGGGTGTGACAGACGGACAGACAGACGTACATGACGAAACTATAAGGGTTCCTAGTTTTACTACGGAACCCTAAAAAACAATGAAATCCGGGAGTTCCAGCCGAGCCGTCAGTCGCGCCGTGCGTCAGTCAAAATGCTCCTATGCTCTAGTCGCGTGTTTATTAACAATAAAATACTACACGTGATATAATGTAACCGGCTGATATGCACGTCAGCACCACAGGGCTGGTACACACGTGCAATTAAGTATACTTTACTGTTTTTTGACGACTTCCGTCCACTTTCGTTCGTTCTTGATATAGATATTTTTGCGGTTGGACATAGGTCCAAGTCATTGTAAGTCATACGTAAATACGCACATCCAGAAAGAAATTTCATAGGAAAGTTCTTTCTGGATGTGCGTATTTACGTATGACTAATTCTAAACAAAATGTTAAGCAGTTAAATAATCATTAGATACCACAACCCCCCAGCAACTCTTTGTGAAAAACAATCACAATCAGAAATGTTTCTTAATACCTATAGCTTTCATACAATGGAATGTAACTGGGATACGCGAATTGTGTCCGTAATCAATAATATACGACATCTCACGTCCTACTCAGCAATACCGTTATACAAATGGATATAGGACATGTTCGCCCAGAATCCTTAATGAGGAAACAATGCGAGTATATTAACGAAGTACCCGAGCATATCGATGGCCGAAAGATAAAATCCCTGTGAAAGCATATCCAGCTCTAAAAATAAGTTATATCCTAACAATAAAAATGTGAAAATAAAGATTTATTTATTTATTTATTTGCGTGACATTGAATCCTATAACTTTACAAAATTGAGCAGCTAGTATCTAATAATTTGTTTGTTAGTAGTGTTAGTTTATCTTAGTAAGTATTTTAGTATTATGTTAGTTGTAAGGGCCGCCTTTTGCGGTGAAAGCCTCCTCCAAATTTCTCCAAACGGTTCTATCTCTCGCCAGTCTATGCCATAGTGTCCCAGCTACTTCGACGATGTCATCACTCCATCTCTTTACAGGTCTACCTCGTCTCCTTTTCTTATATAGTGGGTACCAGTTCGTCACTATTTGTGACCACCTACTGTCTGTTTCTCTCTGTATATGGCCAGCCCATTTCCATTTTAGTGTCAGGATTTGCTTGACAACATCTCTTGCCTTTGTTTTTTTCCTGATCAGTGCATTTTGGACTCGATCTTGAAGTCTTATATTCATATAGCTTCTTTCTATCCCCCTTGAAAATAAAGATAAGGAGCCTAAATAATGATACCAAAACGAGATCCTGTCTAGAGTAAAGTCTAGTGTGAATTTAAATAAAGGTTTTTGACCACAATCCGAGTGTCTGACTAAAGGATCCTAAAGGGATAGAGGCCTACGTCGCGAAACCCTAATGAGGTTGTAATCCTATTAGCGGTCGCGCGAAGGTGTTGAAAGATAAAGAGGATTATAATGAGACTACATAGAGAGAAACTTCTTAAAACAAAGTTTTGTTAATGAATATTAGGCGGGTGTAACTTCCAGAATTAAAACCTCAGCTACGACAAAACTAACAGAAAAGTATGTTTCATTTATCAACGTGTTAAATTCCCAGTGGCGTCAAGTGGATCAAGACACATTCAACAACGCTAATTGTTTGGTTGAAATCTGTTTAGTAGTTTAGACTCAAAGTCAAAACATTTATTTCAATTATACCATTTACAGGCACTTTTGAATTGTAAAGCAATAGTTGTCAGTCAGTTGAAGCTAGTTTCCGTTCCAAAACGTAGATTCTTTAATGGCCGTACCCTCAGATCATAGAACAAGGAGATATGCCATCATAGCAAATTAGTACGGGAACAACTGATGCCACTTTTAGTACATTTTTCGACAAAATTACGTGCATAATTAAGCGCTCCTTGTGAATAAAAAGATCTCCCACGCATTGAACATTTTGCACACCCTCAATCTAACACTGTTAATCGTCACTCAACACTAGCACTAAACTAAAACACTGTATTTATACCATCGATCGTGTTCGGTTCGTCGCCAGCGCGTACGTTTTTAATATGAGCAATTTCCTCAAGATCAGGCATCAATCTCGATAGCGCCTTGGCACATCTCCTTGTTTCTATGATCTGAGGCCGTACCCAATAACCGATCTATTGGCTCTTTACACTACTAGAGATCGATTTTTGACATTACTTCTATAGGGCTTATGTCACAAATCTATATTTAGTAGGAGAAAGAGCCCATAGATCGGTTATTGGGAACGGCCATAGACTGTACGAGGTAACATGCTACCACACCTATCGTGTATTCGTGTGACATTCATCACCCTTCATTTTGGCTTTGCCGCAATAGGTAATTCGATATAGTTTATATATATATATGTATAATTTACCTAAACGTAGGCTGTTTGTGTTGTAACCGGAATTCCAAGCGACGTCCCTATCTCTGTGGTTTCCCCAGCTAGGTACGAAAAGCGAGTGGTTCCTGAACCGTATGTTTGCTCCAACCAAATATTTGTCAACTGTGTGTCTGTTAAATGTCACACTATTGATCTGCGGGTTAAGCTAGACATCCAATTAACATAGTAAACTCCAGTACGAGTACGATAGCAAAGTTGGCTGGAGTGTTATGCCGGCTCCACACGATCGTACAACAGTCGAACTGTTCGTCCAACCTTCCACGTGTGGAGAGATAGTTCGTGCATGTTTGTCGGTTTTGGAGAGTCTTTTTGTATCGATAGTAAGTTGGGATAGATTGGAGTTATGTTGGAGTGTTGGACTGTTGGACGGTCGTGTGGAGCCGCCGTTAGATGCAAAAGGGAGTTAGGGAAATATTTATGAACGTTTTATGGTAATGGCTAGGCTATTAAAAGCTGGGGAGCTGTTTAATTTTGAGCAAGTGATAGGGTTTTTCACTTTGATTCACAGAGTCGATAATGAAAACGAATAGGTACTTAACATTGTGACTGATCATGTGCTTATTAAGCCACGATGACAAGAACGGTTGTAAAGAGACAAAAAGTTTTTGGCGTATCAAAGGTTGCTGTTGCCTATCGGCTTAACATGATCGTTAAATCGCCTTTAGCCACAGTTACCAGCCTACACGAGTGAGGAGAGTTTGAAAAGGGTTTCCCCAGCCTAATCTGCAATTTAATCGCGTAGCCCTACATTAACAATACGTGTCATGAACAAGCCCTGTTGCCCATAATAGCCGACACGTATTTATGAGAAGAATGGCCAGCGACACGTCATTGCGTCACTAAGTCTAAACCACCAGTGACTGCAGACCTACCTCGTTCTTCTCTTGCGAAATAGATTGCAGGTAGAGGGGAGTATACGGTGCAAGGTGGGAGGTCAGCTTGTGATGGCTGATGGGTAATGACTAGAGAATACAATCCCGAGCATGTTTTTCAATCCCGGGATTACGGGATTTTTGAAGCGTAATCCCGGGATCCCGGGCCTATCCCGGGATTAGACTATGTGGTTTCTAATTGGGCTCAAATTAAAAAAAAACTTGAGTACTTAAAAAACTTTATAATGTCTTTGCACAACAGTCAACACAAATCACAATAATAATAAGAAAATAAAAAAGACAAAACAAAAAAATTATACTTTTGCAAGAAATTAAAAAGACAACATAAATATACTATTTAGTATTTCGAAAATATAATCGCAGAAATATCAAAGCATCCAATGTTTGACTTCCAAGCCTGCTTCGTAGTTTATTGCCAACATAAGCGGCAGCTGAAAACGCTCGCTCAGGTTCAACGCTGGTTGGAGGAAAAGACAATAGATACTTGTATGCTGTTTCTAAGTGATATCCACGAACTCCTCCATTTTCGAACAGACTCATTTCACGTCTAATACTATTTGCCAACCCCAATTCATTTTGTACTTGTACATCAGGATCTGGGGATTTCATACTCTTGTTAATTTCCAGCTGTAACTTTTCCTTTAATGTCAATTGGGGTTGGGAGGTTTCTGGCCTTAGCTCATCATCTATTTGTGATCCTGACCTTTCTTCTTCTTCTGTGTCATCTCGACTATTAAGTCTTTTAACAATACTCTTTATTTGCTTCCTCACTATAGCCTGTGTCGGAACTGGAAATAAGTCATGCCATTCCAAATCCGATAACAACTGATTTTCATCATTCATTCGTGGATTTTGTAAATAATTCAATACACCAGTTAAATTATCACTTCGTCGTTGCTTTATACGTTCCACTAAGGATGTTTTCATTTTTTTGGCAAGTGCTGAGTTTTTGCTAGACAGTTGTTTTATAAGAAATTTCAAAGCGGCATCAGCTGTGCATAAATTAGCATCTCGCCTACAGATTGCTTCTACTGTCAATTTAATTGGGGTCAGCACATCAACAATTTTATTTACCAATTCAAAATCAACATCTTCTAAACGAATTGGATGATTGAGATCTATAAGAGCTTTTTGAATGCATGCTTTTAAAAGATAAAATCGCTCCAGCATTGTTAAAAGACTATTCCATCTGGTTTTACAGTCCAAAAGAAGTGACAGCTCTTTTCCATGTTCAATTTTCACATATTTTTGAAGTACTGTTTCATTTTTTAATGGTGATCTTTTGAAATACACTACAACTTTGCGGATTTTCTTTATCAGCTCATTAATATTTTCATATTGTGTTAACTCTGGTACGTGTTCTGGCGCAAGATCATTTTGTGACATTACGATTAAACCTGATTCTGGACAGTCTAAGTCTTCTAAATCGTGTTCATCATCGCTGTCGTCCATATAATCAACAGTAACAGCTGGTTCATTCAGAGTATCATCTGAGGTAGGGCTATGTTGCAAATAATTATGTTTTTCATAAAGCACATCACAGACCGCCAAATTGATACCATGTGCGAGACACAGTTGATGTTCGGTGCAAACAAGCCGCCCCACCTTTATCATAACATTCGGTCCATCGGTTACAATAGCCACGATGTCAGTTTCCAGGGAAATATCAAATTCACTGAGACGCTCTTTCAATATACGAAGACAATTTTCAGCTGTCATACTTCCGTAAATAGGAACAAGTCCTAAGTTCCAAAATTTTTTATATGAATGAACGTTGACAGCCGTGTATCGTTTATTGGAAGTTGAAGTCCACTCGTCGAAAGAAAGACTAAATCTTTCACCTGCACTTTTCAATTGTTTCAATTCTGCAATTACTTGCTTTTTGATTTTTTCACTGTAATTCATAACACGTTTTCGAACAGTGACGGCTGACTTTGGTAAATCCGGGTATTTTGCTAAGAGCAATTTTCTCAAATCATCTGAAGCTATGAATACACTGAATGGAAATCCATCTAATGCAACCATTCTTGCCAAAACATCATCCAGGCTATCGTCGGCACTTTTAGTAAAATAATCATCTAACTTTCGCTTGGTTGGCGGCGGAGCTGTGTTCATATTTTCAGAATCTTGACTTGTTGAAGCTGATATAACCTTGATGTTATGTTTTGATAACAAATGTGTATGTAATCCCTTAGTCGATCCACCCAAAGTCTTGAGAATGGCTGGGCACCGCTTACATTTAGCACTATTCCCATCCTTCGCGACTAAAAAATAACTCCACACTGACGTCGCATCACTGTCTTTTTTATGTTTAACAAAGTCTGCCGCCATTTGAAATACTTAATTTCAGGTAATTTACTTTAAATTTAAATGACGAAACCTTCGTAACCCGTCACTGACAGAATAATAAATGAAAAAAATAAAATCTGATTAGCATATTTATACTTTCATACAGGGAATCCCCGACGGGAAAATACCCGCAACAATACTATGATATGAGATGATCGGGTGATTTCCCTGTTGGTTCGTTGGGGACTTGGGGAATCACCTTAAAAGTAGCATATTTAATACTTTCGTACAGGGAAACCCCGACGGGAAATACCCGCAAAAATATTATGATAATAAGAGATGATCGGGTGATTCCCCCGTTAGTTCATTCATTGGGGAATTACCTTAAGAGTATTGTATTGAAGTACTCAGAGTGGGGAAGTCCCTTCTAAGTTTACAACAAACATATTAAGACTGTACCTGTGTAGTGAATAGTACGTATCGTATGACGGCATTGACGGCGTATCTAAAAGTGTTTTTTGTCGTTATGTATTAAATGCTATTAAATAACCTAGGCAAGGTTATCGTCAAGGCGCAACGGACTACGGCATATAAACTAAACTTGTATGTGGCAATCCCGAAAATCCCGAGATTAGCCAAGTGCAGTCCCGGGATTTTCGGGGCCAGAAAACGGTCGGGATCCCGGGATCCCGAATCTCGGGATCTAATTGTATTCTCTAGTAATGACAGTCATTACGCGGCCTTCGTGTGGCGTGCGCGTCTTCAGTATTGTAGAGTGGCCATGTATGGGGTTTTAGAAGAAACGTTCCTAATATACTGGGTTACTAGCGGCTTACGTGTTATTTGGGATATATTTTTATAAACCTTAGCTGGAAATGGGGTTTGCACTATCCATACTTTAGTATTTAATAAATAAATTCAGGAGCAACGTCAGAAAGGACTATTTCTATCAGAGGACTCCGATAGGCTGAGTTAAATGATTGAAATCCTTGATTATTCGAATATCTAATTACAATTGCAAGCCCTAAACAAAAAGATAATTTAAAAAAAACTTTATTATGCATATTAAATTTACAGATCTACCGCTTAACTGAGTTCCTGAGGTAGCTGCGCGGTGCGGGAGGGGTGACAGTGGACGTGACAGCACAATAACAAAGAAAAATGTACTTACCTATTTTAGGTAGGTACTTCGGGAACGCAGCTAACTCAGGAACCAACTCAGTTAAGCGGAAAAAACCTGAAATCGGGTTTATTCCCGGGCATAAACCCTACTATAAGCGCTAAGCCTGAAGGCAATAAGGAAACTCTTGTGGTTCCTGGTGAAGAATAGATCACGTTATTTTGAAATGTATGTGTCATAATTATTAAGATGATGGATGAGCAGCATACTTCTTTTTGATAACAAGAAACTGCGATTTGTCCGCGCGAAGATTATACCAATAATATCTAAGTAATTGATCTTTTGTAATAGTGATAAGTGCCTCTAGACAATTTAAGGAGACAAATAATGATGGACAAAGTACATAAAATGCATCTAGTTTCACAAAGGGCACCGTGAAACTAAACAGAAAGCTTTCCTCTCTATAATATTAAATTATGATAGATGACTTCAGTTTCTTAGAAAATGCGTGGGCATAGAAACGCTGTAAGCCTTTGGAATGTTATGAATGGTTAAAGCATTTTAAAGACTTCGTTTGCAAAAGCTGGTAGACGATAAACATCAAAGAGTCTTTTGCAAAAAGATGCATTTTTTTTATGTGAGCGTCTTTTATGTTCGCTTCGGTTCCTTATCAAGGATTAAAGCCATATTTATTTTTAAGATTGTCGTAAAAGGCGTTTAAGAGTATCTTTTTCTGTGCCAACAATAGCACACTGCGGTAGCAGTACTTAACGGATAAAGCGAGTGAAAAACTTGATGATCCATCAATGAATGTGCTATTATCAGGTCGTAATGTAGAACTTTGCTTTAACAAGGATTCGCTGTGCCGACAGCTCCGGGGGCAAGCAGGCTCCCATCGTCAACAGAGCGCATCCACAGGAGCTCTGCGGTGACCTTACTTACCACAGGAACACAACACTACCGAAGAGTAACGTTATTTGGCTGTGGTATTCTGTCTGTAAGCTGGTGATACTTCCCCAGTCGGGCTGCTCAAGATTTGAGTCAGATATCCTGTGTCCTATCTACCACTTCTGGTATCGCTGTTGTCTACAAATGGCAATGGCCACTTACTATTAGGTAGACTGCCTAATTGTTTGCCATTTAATACCATAAGAAAACTTCTATATTTTAGTCAGCAAACTTCGTCTATTAAAGACAGTAACAATTAAAAATTCCGTGTCAGTCCTGAAGTCATATTAAAACTTTCTTAAGACATTCTTAGTGCAATTCGAATCGGGTATAAGTCAGCATAAGTCTAGCTTCTACTGTTTCAGTGTTTTATAACGACTGTGGTTCTTAGTCGTTGGCGGTTATATCACGTTTCTTTTGGAGTTAAAATTGCGTTTTTATGGAGTGTTTGTATTGGTACAGAAAGTGATACTATTGCTATTTGGATTTACGCTTGATTCACATTAGATTTAGGTACAGGCGAAACATTATACCCTCTTTTTGGGCTTCGCCGCAGTCGGGTAATTATAACATCTATATTATAAAATTGTAAAAGAGCCGTGTCTGTACATTGAATATGTTCCAGAAAAAACAGTCGGGATAGGGTACTGCGACGTAACTATACCCGAAAAGACTTTAATTTTAATTTTTGTCTGTTTGTCTGTTTGTGCGCGCATCACGCGAAAACTACTGAACGGATTTTGATGTGGTTTTCACAGTTCGATAGCTTAGGGTCCAACTTAAAATCTAAGCCACGTTTTATCTGATTCCACTGAAAAAAAAAGAGATACAGCTTGACCTCTTGGTAGTACTAGCCACCCTACACTACGGAGGTCATTTAAACTGGCCAGTTCATTGTAGTCCACGCGGACGGAGTCGCGGGCAAAAGTCTAGTTATAACTGAAGTTCATCTGTTTGGAAAATGCAACTTGCGTGTTTGTAAGGTACCTCCTTCTATAATTGTACAAACGATGATAATTATAGTTCCCAGTACTGGCTTCACGTAATATGTAATGCAAGATAAGTCGTGACAAGATAAATGTTGGCAACTGATTACTAATTTGTTACCTAGTCTGTTTGATTGCTTCTCCGGACCAAGCTCGATGGATTAACTGCTAATTTGATTACGATTGGAATTTCACTGACATATTTCATCCTCTATTTTGGCTGAGATCATTATAAAATGGTCAAATCAGTTTCTTACTTAGTCAAGTGAAGTTGAATTACGGAAAGAGACATTCTGACACAAGTTGGTAGAAGCTGAATTTGTTAAATGAAAAAAAAAATTAAAACGCAAGTCATTTATTGAAATTGGGGTAAAAACCTGGTGGATGGCTGAAGAATCAGGTGCTCCATACATTTTGTTGAGTGAAATGGATATTTTTGTATGTTGAAACGGGGAACAGCTAGTGCTGTATAAAATCGGATGTAGCGTACATACGCGACTCAAAACACAAAATTACACTTTTGGCCTCACCCTTAAAAAAACGTAATTCTGGTTGAACTGGTCACATATTCCAATACACTTACTTATTCATGCCATATTTATGGAGAACGCTATTGAATATGAAATCAATTACATTGAACGTATTATTTCAACTCATGTTTTACGCAGAAATAATAAATTAATTTAATTAATATTCTATGAACTCTGCCATTCATCGATAGGTATGTGCATGGTGCAGTGACCATGAGATTCGAACCGATATAAATATCGAGACATTGTGAAAAAGATTATACCAATAATATCTAATTGATCTTTTGTAATAGTGATAAGTGCCTCTAGACAATTTAAGGAGACAAATAATGATGGACAAAGTACATAAAATGCATTTAGTTTCACTAAGATTCATACAAAGGGCACCGTGAAACTAAACAGAAAGCTTTTCTCTCTATAATATTAAATTATGATAGATGACTTCAGTTTCTTAGAAAATGCGAGGGCATAGAAACGCTGTAAGCCTTTGGAATGTTATAAATGGTTAAAGCATTTTAAAGACTTCGTTCGCAAAAGCTGGTAGACGATAAACATCGTCTTTTGCAAAAAGATGCATTTTTTTAAGTGAGCGTCTTTTATGTTTCCTTTGGTTCCTTATCAAGAATTAAAGCCATATTTCTTTTTAAATTGTCGTCAAAGGTGTCTAAGAGTTAAGTAGCTACCTAGTAACCACAGTATATTTTTCTGTGCCAACAATAACACACTGCGATATATCGGGTGAAGAAAAAAGACTTGACGATCGATCAGCCAGAATGTGCTATCATCAGGCCGTAATACTAGGAAGGTAACGACCAGAAAACCTTACATGTAGGTAATTACAGGCAGACATTTCAACTTCGTCTCTAGAGTAGACGTCGCAGCTGCAATGGAGGAATAGTAGATTGTTATACAAGGGTGGAAAGAAATCAATTCCCATACGAGGTATTTAGACGCACGAGCGAAGCGAGGGCGGCTATAGTCCGAGTGGGAATTGATGACTTTCACCCGTGTTAAACACTCTACTTTTCATTTCAAATATAAGGAAAGTAAAAAATAGTAGTTTTCTTTAACGGAATTGGGGGTCGACATTTCAGAATCGCTTGAACTCATTTTTAATCAAATAATTTCGGTACAGAGTTAGTATCCCGCCAAATTATACATAAATAGTCTTTTTTTAATTTAAATTTCAAATATGGAACACACCGCCCGCGTCACCGCCGCGGGCCATTCCACTTTAATAGGTATTTTTTTTAATTCACATTGGCCGTATACACTCACAAGACCGCAGCATTTTTTTTTAATCGATATTTTTCTTAATTATGTAAAAAAAAATATAGCCGACTAAATAACCAATTTTAGTTCTATTTTTAAAATTCATTCCCGCCCTAGGGAGGGAAGCAATTACTATGAGTCTTTCCCGTCCAAGGGAGGGAAGCATCGTTTTCGACCCGCTGCTCTGATCAAACAAACACTACTTTCCGAGTATGAGAAATGAAAATATTTTTTTAATTGAATTACAATTCAATCCGCAAAATGCATCGACCAGTTTATCAAGGAATCCCTCGGGAATTTGGTGGATTTTCTATTTCACATATTTTTTTTAGTCTATAGATTATGAACCCAATTTTTAGGCATACGTTTAATGACTAGAAAAAAAGGTAAAGTAGTCTCTGATTATTTTCATTTTTCCTTATCATCGCGACATTTGTATGAATTACACGAAATTATTTCTGAAATAAGTATGTAAATGATCATTTATATCGAAATTATCGTAAATCATTATTTTTATACATAATGTATTTTTTGTCAAAATAAAGTTTGGCGTTTCCGTCGTTTATTTCCAAGCGCTCTCATATTTTTGCGTACTTTCAGTAAAATCATCAATTTAATTTCAATCGTTCATGCCTCCACAAATGACGATACCTAAGCACGTCCAGCATCACCGTTACAAATCTTGCTGACTAGCTAATCTTTCTATCACGATATATTATGAGCTTTTATTGTTTACTAGAAAACCAAAACGTATCGGAGATCGTTCATTGTCTTTACTTCCTTTTCCTGTAGGGACCGTGTGGTATATCTCACGCTCCGTAAGGCTTACGAAAGAATACAATGACGAGGCAAAAATAAGGGAACAAGCGATGCGTGAAGGGAAAAATCGGAAAATGGCATGGGTAACCACAAAATTACGTAAAACTATACCATGGGTTCAGTCGTTACTGCACAGAAAAACCAGTCCTAATACTGTCATAAACCATTGTCCCCCTACTAGCCTCATTTTATCTGATTGCTGTTTGTGTCGCCTGGATTTGTATTGCTCTCATTGTGTGTAATAGATTTCCTCTGGCACAATGCACAGTTTAAACCGTTCTCTAGGGTTGCTAGCCTGCTTACTTTGAATCGATGTCTATGAATTATTTAGTTAGATCGTTTAAGAATTCATTGGAGACAAGCAAAAAGTGTCGTTTTCTGGAGATTCCACTTACTTTGTCCGTAAGAGCCGTAGAGGCTATCATAGGCTATGTTGCTGTTTATCTAAACAAATCATTTTAAGAGGTAGTGGAGTTTGGTAATAACTAATATGGCCAATAATGTTATTATAATTTACAGAAGCCTTCATTAAATGGATACCCCTTACGCATACAAATATGTTGGCAAAGGGGAATACAAGCGTCCTGTAACATAAACCTCGATGGAATTAATAATAACGTAACATACTTAAATTATCCGTTAGGGGCGTTAAGTCAAGGGTTAGGCAGAGGTGTTTAATACACCAACATTTCGCCAGTAGTATTCAAGTCCCAAGTAACAGGGGGCTAGCCTATTGCTATCAGCTGGGCACAAATCCAGACTTCAACCTGCTACTAAGAATTTCCTAGTGGGAAAATCCAATAAGACATTACCCGACTTAGCGTGAAAACGCACAGGCAGGTGGCTTGCTTAAACATACGTTTTAGAATGTTCGCAACCGGCCGCACTGCGCGCTGCAAAGCGACTAGCTAGGCGCCAAGCGCGCAGTGCGGCCGGTTGCGAACATTCTAAAACGTTTGTTTTACTAAGCTAGACGCTAGTATCCAGGCTCTAGGCGCTAAGCAAGCCGCCTGTGCGTTTTCACGCTTAGGGATCGAACTCCGAGCCCTATTCAGCAGTTGCGTTTGCGACTGACCATCGAGACAGCCAAGTGTAACATTAGAATTATAATAAACTAGCGACAGGTCCCTTCTTCACACGGGTGCAACCTACTCATGTGAACTTACTGATGTGGCAACATGTCAAATCATCGAGATTTATGTGCTGTATCTAAGTAATTATACACAAACCTTAAGCAATAAATTCATGAAATGAAAACCGCATTGAAATCTTTACACCCTTACCACAAAAAAGATAGACACGCGTTAAACGCGAATGCTACCAAAAATAATACGCACTTGTTTTAGCACTAACTTGTCTAAAACAAGTGTGTATTAGTTTTGGTAGCATTCGCGTTTAACGCGTGTCTATCTTTTTTGTGGTACGGCCCTTTAAGTTTAAAAGAACTAAGCGGATAAAGACACACGAAAAGCAACTGTTTTTTTACTATGAAGAAACTCAAATGATCGTTCACTAAAGCGGTTATACAGAAGCAAAGTTCAGCAATGGACGATTACAGGCAGATTCAGAGGAAGCGAAGAACGACTACTACTAACGAATGGCGAATAAAAATGGCTGCTATCTAGGTGAGATCCTTCAGAAAGATGTCAAAACAACTACGAGGTCAGAAAAAGGATGTTAATCCGAGGAAAAAGATTAGCTCGAATGCTGATTACGTCGTGTTCGTACAACAATGATTCTCAGGTCACGCGCCACCGTTTATGTATTGTCGTAACTTGATTGTAAAGGATAACAATGCACAGTAGATACCTGTTACAGCGGTAACGGTAAAAAACACTCTCATTTTGAGAACTAATCATGTGCATTAGGGACATGATATATCAAGCACCCCAGGCGGGCCATGTGAAAACAAAATAGGTATGGCGCTCTATGAAAAAAAAAACCGGCCAAGTGCGAGTCGTACTCACGCACCGAGGGTTCCGTATCATTTTTGGACGTATAAAGTAAATAAAAAAACCGGACCGCATAACTAATTTTGTTTGTGAAGGAATTTTGATGATTTTGAAAAAACTGTACTAGTTAGGAACATCGTTTTATTTTTGGTGCCATATTTGGGTCAATTCCTATCAACTGTAATTATTTCAGATTTTTCGCCCCCTAAACTTCGGAGATAAGGGGGGGGGAATGGTATTTTTTTGGACATTTTTCATCATAATATATGTCGAAAACTGTGGCATATAAAATAAAATAGAAATATATTTTGAAATGTGCAGATCAAGCCCTTTCATATATGTCACTTGACCTAGTAACCCCACTTTAAAATTTTGGACCCTCACTCCGGCCCCTTTTGCAATGAAAATAAAAATATTTTTGGACTTTTTTCATTTGCAATAAAGTTGAACAAGCATTCTTTATAACTGTTCCAAATTTCAAGTCGATAGCATAAGTAGTTCCTGAAATAATCAGGTGTGACAGACAGGCAGACAGACAGACAGACGAAGTCGCACCATAAGGGTTCCTTTTTTACCATTTTGGTACGGAACCCTAAAAATACAACAAGCGCCCGGCACGCGTTCCATACAATCACGTTGTCCCATAAACGGTCGGCACAGCGAATCGTCAAGGGTCGGCAACGCGCATGTGACACTCGGTGTTGCAAGCGATCATAGGCTGTGGTAACCGCTTATCATAAGGCAGGCCGTACACCTGTTTGCCACCAAAAAACCTCTGATACTTGCACGAGCTCCACCAAAAGAACGAAACAAGTACGTACGTATCGACACGCGAATATAAATAACGCTTCACTTCCAAGCGCTTTAAATATCGGAAAATACAAAACAAACTGCAATAAAAACCACAATGCCAGTTCAACTACAGTTAAAATAAAAAGTATTGCTCATATTTTCGTTCTGCAGAATAAAACAGCGCGTCGAGTGCTACTCCGCTTGAAGCGGCATCATTAATATGCGCTGCTGTGTTTAAACCTTTAAACATCGCATAATTCTGTAACAGGTGGCTACTTATTGAGCACTAAGTTCAACTCGACGTGAAATTGATACTTGACGGCGATGAGCTGAATCGCTGAGTATGTCTTTGATGGGCGCTTGAGACTAGTGGCAAATGAATCATTGGTTGGAACTGAATCTTTAAAATTACTGTTAATTAGCTCATACGAAATTGGCGAGTATTATTTTTGCACAATATTAGATTTCCGCTTTTCTACGTACAATCTTCCCGAGCTGCCTTTTCAGGGCTTGGGTTCCGTGGGTTGTTGTTGGGTTCTCTTGTGTGGTATGTACCTTACTCACAAAGGTGACCCAGAATTAGTGTGTGAAATGGGTCGCCTTGCTATATTGAAATGTTTCACAATACTGTCAAATCGTCATTCATTGAGCACATCAAATTTTAATCCGATAGTAATATCTGCGTAATTTTGATCAGAAAATCAAAAGTATTTCTCTGGGTCTGGATTTGGGACACCATAATGAGAAATTACTGCTTAACAATATATAGTTGTATTTTCGGATTTTTATTGTAGGGAACGACTAATGAAACTGCGATTCCAAGTGACAACTGGTTTATTTTCATCTACCGACACATTATATTTTACACTGTACCCTACACCTCCCCCCTTAAATGTATTAATTATACTTCATAGTAATTTACAGCTGACTTGTACATACTCGTAAAATGGAAAAAAAATGTAACAAAACAAAAAAAAAAAAACCGTCACCAAAAAAAAACTTAACTAGGCCAAAAATAATAGAAAGAATAATTTATAATGAGCATGAACATATATTGTGTTGATCAGATGTACTCACAATCAATACACTTTTAAAACTTAAAACTTATGTTGCGTTATCTTATCAATAATGCCATACACAATATTTTCATGTTTTCGCGCCATCAGTAACCCACCTAGTGGTGATTAATTTATGAATGTCATACTTACTTGGAATTAATAATATTCTAAGAGATGAAAGCAATTAAATAACCACTACGTAAGTTACCATTGTACAGGTTACAAAAAAAAATACATTACTTTCCAATTATAATATAGGTAAGTAATCTAAAACTAAACAATAATTTTACTTTGTATATTTCCCCTGAAACAGGCATTGACGTCTCGGTCTAACACCTTGCATATCAGGAATCGGGGCTGATTCTGAAATTATGTTTTTTGTACTATCGTCAAGCTCAATTGATTTCTGATTTGTTTCGACTACCGATGAGGGTGAGGCATTCTCTACTTGATTGTCCAGGTTAGACGCAGAAACATCTGCATCTGTTACCGGCTTATCAGTGCTACTAGATAAAGAATGTCTAGAAAAACGTTTCTTAAGAGGTAGTAATTGATCTATGTGACGCTTCCACTCACACCCATCGGAAACGCGTACTTTGTAAGTAAGTGGGGCATTTCTTGAAAGCACCGTAGCTGTTGCCCATTTGTCAGCGCGAGCACGATAATCACGCGCGAGCACCTGATCGCCTGGCTCCACGTGACGCTCAGCGCCCGGCCGCGAACGACCGGCTCGCTCTGCAGACGCTTCCACTGCGCGCTCAGTGGTTGGTTTAAGAATGTCCAAGCGACCTCGTAATCTTCTACCAAACATAGCGACCGCTGGCGCCACTCCCGTAGTGGCATGTTCACAGTTTCGGTACTGGAACAGAAATTTTGAAATGGCAGTATCGACATCTTTGCCCTCGTGTAATGCCTTTTTCATTGCCCGTTTAACTAATTTAACTGCATTTTCGGCAGCCCCGTTACCGGCTGGTCGATATGGACTAGTGATTGTATGGTTAACTAGGTTTTTATTTAAATAATTTTTAAATTCTACTGAGCTAAATGGAGGCCCACCATCACTAACGATATGTGATGGTATACCAAAACGAGCGAAAAGTTCTCTTAACTTAGTTATAGTGGAGTTGGCATTCGTTCCAAACATTTTTTGAACTTCTATCCATTTACTGTGCGCGTCTACCGTCACTAAATAATATTTACCTTGAAACATAGCAAAATCAATATTTAATCTTTGCCAGGGTCGTGTAGGAAAAGCCCACGGATGTAACTGAGAACGTGGCGGCGCATCGCGCTGTTGCAGGCATGCACTGCATTCGCGGCACAGTGTTTCAATTTCTTTGTCCAGTTCAGGCCAGTAAACATAACTGCGCGATATATTTTTCATTTTCACAACTCCTAGGTGCCCCTCGTGTAATTCGTATAGAACCTGTTGTCTAAGTGCTTTAGGAATGACCACCCTGTGATTGTATAATATACATCCTCTGTCAATAGTAAGGCCGTCTTTACGATGAAAATAAGGCTTTTCTTCACTTTGCGTTACTATCGATGGCCAACCGTTCATTATGTAACCATAAATATTTTTTAGAATTTCATCTGTTTGTGTTTTGACCGAAATGTCTCTCGCGCTAATGGGAAAAGATTCTTCAACATAATTTATATAAGACACCGAATCCAGCCCCGTTACATTTCTCCGTTCATACGGCAACGGTAAGCGTGATAATGCATCCACGTTATAGTTATCTTTTGATTTAACAAATTCTATTGTGAAGTCATAGGCAGCTAATTTTGTGGCATATCTTTGCAATCTGCTCGCTGCAGTTTGTGGCAAACCAAACTTGGGACCAAAAATAAATGTCAACGGTTTATGGTCGGTTTTAATTATAAAAGCACGACCATAAACATACTGATGATGTTTTATGACTCCACTAATGATAGCAAGTGCCTCTTTATCTAATTGACTATAGGCGCGCTCGGCAGAATTCAACGTTCGCGATGCAAAACATATGGGACGTTCCTCGCCGTTCGGATATCGGTGCGACAACACACTACCAATGCCGTAAGAACTACTGTCGACTGATAAAACTAAAGGAAGTTCCGGGTTGTAATGCACTAATACTTTGCTACCTGAAATAGCCTTTTTTACTTTTTCAAAACTTTTATCACAATCTTTCGACCAGATCCACTCCGCATTTTTACGCAACAACGCATGTAAGGGATACAATATTGTGCTTAAATTCGATATAAATTTTGCATAGTAATTTACCATACCTAGAAAAGACTTAAGTTGTGTCACATCCGTAGGCCTTGGCGCATCAACGATGGCCTTTATTTTGTTCACATCGGGATGCAAGCCGTGTTTATCAATAACAAACCCAACATAAGTAATGCTATCTTGCATAAATACGCACTTGTCTAATTTGATTCTCAAACCGACCTCACGCAAGCGACTCAATAACGCTTTCAAATTATTAATATGCTCATAACGGGACTTCCCGGTACATGCGATATCATCAATGAACACCGCAACACCTTTGAGTCCTTTAACAGTTTCTTCCATAAACTTCTGAAACTTTTCAGGAATACAAGTAAGTCCAAATGGTGTGCGATTGTACACATATGTTCCGATGTGAGTCGTTATAGCGGTACACGCCTGAGATTCCCGTTCTAAAAATAATTGTTGATAAGCATGCGTGAGGTCAATTTTAGAGAACTGCTCACCCCCACTCAGTGCCGCAAACAGCTCCTCAATTCGCGGTAAAGGGTAAGGTTCGCGCATAAGTTTCGGGTTTACCGTGACCTTGTAGTCACCACAAATTCTTATTTCACCGTTTTTTTTAATTACTGGTACGATTGGCGTACCATAATCAGAATAATCAACTTTTCGTATCGTACCCTCAGCCTCGAGTCGTTCTAACTCCCGCTCAACCGGTTTACGTAACGCCAATGGTAACGACCTAGCTTTGATAAACACTGGATTTTTATCAATCAATTTTAAAGAAATCTTTTTCGTACATGTTCCCAGCCCAGGGGCAAATACAGTCGGAAACTCGCGTCGTAGCAGTTCAACTAAGTTGTTATCATTTAATTTTAATAAAAAATCACCAATACTAATCTTATTTATTTTTAATTTTTTAAGCCATGATCTACCTAAAAGTGGTGGTCCACCGTTTTTAACAATGTATAATTTAAGATTTCCGGCTGCATGTTCCCCAATAACAACATTAACAGACACAAAACCGACCGGTTCTATTACAGAACCGACATAAGAATACAAAGAAATATCATTGCGAATCATTGGAAACTCACAAAAGTTGTTATTATAATAATCCAAACTTATAACTGATAACTTACTTCCAGTGTCCAGTTCAAAATTTATCTTCCTGCCGTTCACTTGCGCCATAACCATGTACGGTTTGTCATTAAGGCCGCACACACTTAAATTATAGAAGTCACACTCAGATTCACTATCACTATTTCCGAGATAATTATTACCACGCCGTCCCGGCGTTGGCGTATCTTGACTTACACCTCGTCTCGTTGTCGTTTTACACATTACTTTAATGTGACCCTTCTGATTACATACATCGCACGAATAATTTTTAAATCGACACATTTCTGGGCGATGATTTCTGCCACACCGCCAGCAAGCACGCACTGAGCGCGATGTTGACGCGCTAATCTCGGTAGACGAGTTGCCACTACCCGCAGTTCCGCGTTCGAACGGTCGGACCGCCCGCTTCGCCGTCGCTACTTGATGCACCGCTTCAAACGTACGCGTCCCAGCCGCCGACATGCCCGATGAGCCCGCGGCGTTCGAACCGCTGGTCTGTGCGTGTCGCTCGGCCGCTTCCAACGCCAACGCCAATTCTATGGCTTTTTTGTAAGTTAACGAAGGTTCCGCAAAAATACGAGATCTCATTTCATCACTAGCCAAACCCGACACAAATTGATCCCGTAAATTTTCCTCCAGCGTAGTATTGAAATTACACGTGCTGGCCAGGTGTTTGAGTGATTGCAAATATTCACTGAGTGTTTCACCCGTATTCTGACGTCTTTGTCGAAAAACATGGCGTTCAGCAATTTCGGAACGTTTTGGCTCAAGATGATCACCGACAATTTTCACCAATTCACCGAATTTTTTGCTTTCTGGATGATTAGGTGCACACAAATCACACATTAAGTCATATGTTGCTGCTCCCACCAACGTCACCAACGTTGCAACTTGTAAGTCTGGTTTTATTTCGTTTAATGTTATAAATTGTTCCACGCGTCTTATATACGCCAACCACTTTTTGCTTGATAGGTCAAATTCTTCAATTTTCCCGATAGGCATATTGAAATCTAGTACTTAAACGATCCAAATCACACGAATTTAATTATTATCCTCGTCGCCAGTTGTATTTTCGGATTTTTATTGTAGGGAACGACTAATGAAACTGCGATTCCAAGTGACAACTGGTTTATTTTCATCTACCGACACATTATATTTTACACTGTACCCTACATATATCACGATGTATATTGGAATATATAACAATGTCTAGACATAATAATAATAATCAAGTAACAAAATGTAGACAACATGAAACAGTAGCGTAACTAGAACACCACTGAACCGCAGCCCGGGATCGGTTTCGCCGACAATTATATTAAACTGTAGATCAAACTTCGTTAGTGATGCAGGATCGCGCCGTACATGGACGCTATTAAAAGTTTATGGAACGGATATCCGTTATTTCACTCAACTACATTTAAAAATCGTGTACCCTTTTATTTTCCACATTTTGCGTGGGCACAAGCTAAACTCTTCGTCCTTATCCCGTAGTGAAAAATAATATTCGTCAGTCAGGAAGGTGGCGATTCTGACTGTATTTCAGGTTCATCAACTCGTGGACCTTGCTTGACATAAATATATTGAGCTAAAAAATTGCCTCACGTCTAAATTCTCCTGCCGGCCTAGCATGACCACGATAGAAACGGGTTTTGTCTACATAGAAATAGACAAAGTGACAGATTGTAGAAACATTTCTACCGTTTCATTCATAAAACGTAGAAATGTTTCTACAATCTGTCACTTTGTCTATTTCTATGTAGACAAAACCCGTTTCTATCGTGGTCATGCTAGGCCAGCTGGCATCATAAGTTTCCTGACATAATTTGCAGCCTCAGCATACAAAACTGTTAGTGCGCTGGTCACGTCTGGTCGTCAAGCTTACATTTATTCAGCCATTTTGATTTCTACTTTAATTAACGAGTAAGTAACGAATATATACAAAAGGACAATTTGTCTCACGTAGTCTTATCCTTATGAAGATATAATGCGGTAGAAACAACGAACAATTACTATTCCAGTCACGTCTATTCCTAACGATGTATTATTCATTCTTATTACTCTAGTCGGGATAGAATAAATTGGGATTTACAAAAGAAATGAACTAAAAATTTTGAGGAAGCTCCAAAACTTTGCCTAAATATAGCGCCATTGGTGGTAGAATTTTATGACTCTTCCTTGAATTTACACCTAGTAAAATCAAACCCAGTTCTGAAAGCCAATATAGGTAAATGAATTTGATGAACTTAAATGACAGCTAACATGATATTTGACCGTAGACTTGCTGATCAGAGCCTTGATTAGATAAAATCTGGTGTTAGTCGTAAATCTCCCGCTTCGTCTTAATCTAATGATGATGATGTCCTTTTTGACATATCCGCTAATGGCGAGTCTTGTTAGCTTTGGACAGGAAAGCGGAGATGGCTGACAGAATCTACGAGTAATTAGCAGTGGCGAAGGGTCAATTTTTATAAGAAGTAAGCCGAACAAAAAATGCTTACCTCTCATTCTCTCACAACTCACAGAGTTGCTGGCTTCTTGGCGTTAAAGTCTTGTAGTCGGTATAAACCATTTCATTTATATTTTGATCTACTTTTCTATTATTTGACAATAGTAAACACTACTGACGGTGCTATTTTTCAATGCGAAGCCGGTAGGAATCGTATTGTATGAAACTTTCGCCACTGGTAATTAGTTTTTAAGGTCCTTGGTTTTTATGGTCCTATCATGTAATAATGTATGCCATGATACTCACTCCGCACAGTAAGGTTGACTCTGTCGACGAACGCTGTCTCGTTCTCTACTGAACACTCGTACAGGCCTGCGTCGTCTACGCCTATGTTTGTAAGCAGCAAACTACCGTCGCTCTGCAACAATACAGAATATATCATCAAACTATTGTCATTGTAGGTACTGTAGCACTCTTTAAGTCAACAGCTTGTCTCAGACGGAGAATATGACTGAGGGTTTCATCCATATTATCCTCAGGGTGGGCGTAGCTCATGTAGAGGTTTTAATGTGAAGTCTGAAAGTGAAAGTCAAAGTGAAAGAGAAAGTCTGAAGATGTGAAATTATTAAGTCATTGCTTGTCTCATAGACGATAAAGTTAACCAGCCTACTAGTTAACTTTATCGTCTATGAGACAAGCAATGACTAAATAATTTTAAATTAAATAGAATAGGTTGTCATATAGAAAAAACAGTAGTGGATTGACACCGGCCGTGATCTAAACTAGTTGCGCTTTTCTACTTTGTCTCTAATTTATTCCTAAATACACGAATATCAAGCTCAGACGCGAGTTTCCGTTCCCCTTACCTCTAGCTTCTACAGTACCTATCAGAAAGTGTAGTCTCTTGCAATAGCAACGTGCTTGCGAGTGTCGACAAACAAGCCTCTTACGGTCTGTAAACTGTGGGGTAGCCAGAATTCTTGTTACGCCATTAAGTTGAAGCCAATAGGGAAATGGGCTGAAATGGCTTTATCGATAAAGAAGGGGCATATCCTGTGGTCACCAACCAATCATTAATCTATGACAGTGATAGATACTAGATCGAAACTATAAGTATCTATTTTGAATATGTCAATTAGGAGAATTGCCCTTCAAGTTCCAAATAGGCAGTAGGTAGACTGCCAACGTTCTGGGGTTATGACAACAAAGGTTATATCATAAATGGTACAATTTTATAAGCACTACTAAGTATTATGGCACGCAAATAGCTAGAAATCTGTATATTACAGAAATAAACATTACATAATTTTTATCTGTCGCTTTTATATTTTGCCTCATTTTCCTCAAAAATAAAGGTATAAAAGCCAGACTAGACTTGTATTAAAGTTACTGTAGCGTGTTTGGGTACATTGGTTTATTTCGTCTCGACTCTCGATATCCACCTGTGACCTCCGAGATATCGCGTGACACTCGAACTAGACGAAAATATGATATATATGGTGTGTTTTGATAAACATAGTAACAATATTTTTAGGAGGGGATCGTGTTTTTGTTTATTTAGGCATCTGGGCATAGGAGATATAATAGTGGACAGCGAGGCTGGTTTTGTTGCTGCAGCAGTTATTGTGGTGTAGGTACCATCATTTACTTTCATTGCAATATCGCAGAGCTATACTGCAAGATTACGGCAATTGTTCTAGCTACTGAGTTGCAGGATATAGATCTCAACTCACTTCTATACAATTGCAGCAAGAAATTTACTAAAAATTAGCCCGTTTTACAGCACCTTTAGCACGTATTTTGACTTAGATTTATTCCCGTCTCTATCTGCACTTCAAAGTTTGCCAGTTGTGCGATAGAGACAGAAATAATGCTAAGCCAAAGCACGTGCTAATTAACGTTTAATAATCTTGGCCCCAGAGTGTCTAGGTATTGCAGGATATATGGACGGCAATTCTTATGACGTAGTAAAGTTATATGTAGGTTGTAAAAGAGTATGTCTAGTACAACTACCTTATGCCTTGTGAATCTGGTGATATCCAGATGCAGAAAACTGAAAATCTACGAACGGGGAATGCAACTTTGGAGAGAGCTTATGTCCACTCCACTGTCCAGCAATGGACTATGAAAGACTAAAGGCCGTAAGATCAATCATAGCTTAAACCACAGAAGAGACTTTAATCTCCCATCTTCGATTGTTTCCTAAGCCTGAAACCATAAGAAACAATCTAAGACGGGAGATTAAACTCTCTTTCATAGTTTAAGCTACGATTGATCTTACGGCCTTTAGTTGATTATTTCACAGGATCACAATAATTTTATTGTTGTCTTTAATACTGTTACTGACCACGGAATGGGTTGACCTGCAAGTATCCAATAACTTGTTTACGATAAGAATCAACTAAGGGAAATTGGTTAGTGCTGTGCCAGTGGGCGTTGGACTAGTGACCTATTTAATGCACTGACTTTTAAACCCAGCGTGCTTTTAGATTCTATTGGCACGGACGCATTTCTGTATACTACATACCTTGAAGTTTTGGGCCGTGTTTACAAAACTGCAAGGTTTTAAATCTTCAGCCCTGTAGTTTCTTTACCAATTTATGTATTGAGGATATGACATCACAGATTAGTGGAGACAGAAAATGCAGGCAGAATAAATACTTAATTGGCAAAAATACTACCCCACCCTATCTTATTCTGTAAGTGTAGGTAGTGATAAGGCACTGTGACTAGAACAGCAAACAGCTAAGTCTAAATCTGGTATCCTTCAAAAGTAACCAAATTAAAAGACCGATAAAGATAGACGGACCCTGACAACAGTCTAACAAGTCACTAGGTCAGACATTGTAAATTGATCGATCATATAAAACGACGGCTGTCATTTATTGCCTAATTTACAACCTAACATTAAGTTCTAAGTGAACAAAGTTTTACGACAAAAGCCATTACGTGATTAATACCCGTAACTTAATTCCACCAAACATAAATACTAGCCGAACAGCAACTTTGACAGCAATGTTTAGACAGTCTGCTGAGCGAATTAGGTTAACGGTATTTATGTAATACCCTGGTCTGTGGACCTAAGTGATCTAAGACGTAACTACAGTGCTAATAAATCATGCGTACCCATTGCAAGTTTGCCCACAAACTTAGTGCAATAAATTCGTTAACCAGGGGACGACAACCTCTGAACATGAATATTCACAAATTACTTTAGAGCTAAGTAAGAGCAAAATCACGACTCTTGGATTGCCGTTAGCTATCATCAGTTCACCAATAGATGTGTGATTCATTTCCCTGACAGAAGATACTGTTTGAGTCATCCATCAGAGGGATGTCCTAAAATAACTTGAAGTGTACAATAATAATGGGCCATTCATCATATTCGTTATTACGCTAAGCAAAAAAAAATGCGTTGAAAAATTCGCGTGAAAGGTAATCAAAATAATGGCCGTAACTCAATTCTGCCAAATGCCAATATTTGTTAAGTCAGTTTTAGTGGCACCGTTCAGGTAGAGCATGGAATTATGTAGGCATCGGGCGGCCTTGGTTCAAGCCTTGAACAGCGATCGATATGGAGTGGCCCACGTCTGCCGGGCCTAGGTATCAACACTTGTATATAAATACCATGTAACAGCTTACATGTAGCTTGTCCACGGAAATAGCTATGAAAGTAAACAGCAACTCGCGAGGGACAAGAATTTGTATGCAAATGAAGCTATTACCCTCCGGTACCTTTCGTGATTGTTTCAGGTTTTGGTTGTCATTTATCATCAGAATGAAACAACAAAAGAAGTAGATGATAAATGCTTAGTACTGAAGAACCAGCACTTAGATTGGCTCATTCAAGTTATTACCCGACTGTCTTAGAATGGTAATGTTTTTCGAGTGTATGTATGTATATTTCTTTAGCATGTTTTATAGCCTAATCGGCTTAATAGATTTCAACATATGAGGGGTCATTAGTTCCGTCTTCGTAGGGTAGGTTTTATGTTTTGCATAATTTGGTTTATTTCGTTTATCTTGTTAAAGCCTATACATTCAGGAACCAGAGATACTATTGAAGTCTCTGAGCAGGTCAAGGTTCCAAACAAAGATGTCAGAAATACCGTTGAATTGTGATGTAGGCCAGTATAATTTCTAATTGAGTGGTCTTCTTGTTAAAATATTAAGGGTTTTAAAATAATACCGGTTGTTTTTAGATGCCGTACCTTTTCTGATACTTCTTTACCTGTGTTTACAAACATAATTACATAACCTTGCTTGGGCGCTTACTTCACTTAAACCAGGTGAGTAGGTACAAAATCTTTTTGTTTTGTTATCATATCATTCATGGCTGATTTCATTAGCTATTGTATTATACATCATTGCTATTAGCAATAAAATAAACGTTATATGAAGTTGCAACGCCGTAAACAAGTCCACAAACACTGTTTTTTATAGCTTAAGTGAAATGGCCGTATTGGTCATTAAATGTATTTTTTCTTAGTATACCTATTGTGTGAGGAATGTTTATGAGGATTTTTTCATTGCTCTAGGCTTTCAATCTAGGCTCAATTTTTTCTAGCCTCTGTTTCCTTACTGCATGTGATTTTTAATACTTACTTTACTAAAATTATATTTTAATGGTGCCACAATGTATTATTCTTTGACAGGTACTGATATTGAAAATGTTTCACACGCCAAGACGACAATCTATAAAGTATCAAGGACAAAATGTCTCTCATTCGCTGTAAGTCAGGATATCGACCATTCTACTTGAAATACTTGCCTAGAACTACTCAAAGCAAAGTTTAGAGAAACGCAATTATAGAGTTTTATAGCTATTCTTGCTTTTAAACATACAAAATGTTCAAAGCTTTTAGATTCATTAAAACTCTAATATTTTAGAAAAATAAAAATGAACACTCAAACGAGCCATAGGACCCTAGAAGATTCGATTAGCTCAAACCCAAAGGCAACACCATTATCTGATTGGCGCAAATTGAGCGTTCCATCCGAGGCGTTCGACGATCTGATAAAATAAACATGGGCTTGGGATAATATTATCATGCTTAGGTATAGCTTTGGAGTAAACAGGTATGTATCTAGGACAGCTAATCGACCTGAAGTGTTCGTTTTCCTGTCAAAAACACTTTATCTAAGTGTAAGATGTTTTCGTTTCACAAACACGGTTACTAGATCCAAGAAAGCGAGTGGTAGTGTTGTTATCGGAGAAGAATGATCAAATTCAAAAAATTGAGTAAGTAAAGTGGAATATTTATCAAAAGAAATGCGAACTACATTGACACTGAAGAATAAATTAAGCCTGAAAGTGTACCTGTTTCCCAGCACTTTATTTATGTGGGACTTTTGGGTAATTTATAGTTGACTAGCTAGCGGCGACCCGACAGCGGCTTTCCTTGCGTAAAATTAAACTAAAACGGTCCTGTAAACTCGTTTCGAGTAACCGTGAAAATTGTATTAGAGCCCATATAGTGGGTTCTATTATTAGACCTCATTTCACAAGTGTAATCCTTGTTGAGTTGATTTTATGTTCTTTTTTGTGTGAATACGATGGTGGTTGAACATTTAAGTTTCTTTACAACCTAATTAGTGATGGTCAGCCTGAATATACGTTAGCATAAAAGGATAGATAGGCAGTTTTCCTAAACCTCGCATCATTGACACTCATCTTTAGTATAGGCGTTAGTAGGTAAAGGTAAATTACATAACAATTGCGGTGCAAGGTGAAACGGGCAATTAATTGAGGGCCATCAATTATGGGAAACGTTTGGCTTACAAATTAATGGTATGTCGTCGATATTCGCTAATGACTATAATTAATTACTGATCCTATCATGGCTCTGTACAAAATTGCGTCCACACATAACATAACAGTGCTCTTCATTTAGTGTTATTTTGCTTTTTGAATAGCCTTTGCTTCTCACCAAACTCGGTCAGTTCTAAATGTCCCGTTAAGCATTTTGACGTACTGTCTCAATCTCAATATGAAAAACAGTCAAAATGACAACCGTCGAAATACTTAACGGGACTTTAGCAACTAACAGAGTTTGGTGAAATTGGCCCTTACTTTAGCTTTTAACCAGTGCGCCAAGGTGGATTGGAAGCACCTGAAGCAAAGCCAATCAAAAGCGAGTCCAATTCTAATTTTACAGATCACATATAGGCGTATTCCATGCCAGAAGCACTGGCACCTAATCCATTTGCAGTCTTTATGAAATCCGTTTTTCCAGTTGCAAAGAGCTCAACCTAATTTAAAACAAGTAGCAGTATCGTGTTAAGGTCTGAAGGTCAGAGTGCATAACAGGGTAGCTAGCTATAATAAACATTATTTTTCCGCACGTGGAAACGCGTGGGGTCTCGGCAAAACTCGGTAATACTCGGCATTTATAGTGAGTTATATGAGGACGTGGTGTACTCCACTTAGAAGGTTAAACACAGGATGTAGAGAATACGACCCGCCGTTTATTTTACAAGGCTTGGTTTCCGAATAACGCTGCGGTACTTCCCGCTGATTTGGAACGTTTAAGAAAATTGTTTGAAAAGGGTATTGAATTTCAGCTCAGGAAATTAAGCTTTATTCCGGTGTGCGAGAAAGATGGAGATTATACGAATAGCATCATCCTTTTCTCACAACGCAACGGAACAATTATGGGATTAAGACTTCATAATACGGCAGAAGAACGTTTGAAGCTGCCAGCTTGAAGCACAAATGAAATATTTCGTGAGAGTTGAAACACGCGTTGCTAAGAACAGCTTCATGAGAAGCTTTCACGTACATTTATAAATAGATCTTGGTTTAACACTCATAAATAAATCTGGCATTGTATAAAACAATAAGAGCAGTAAATAATCTTCCTTCTAACTTAAGAAAGAAAAGATTTGGCTGTGATAAATTGCTCAAAACTCGTTCATAAGTTATAAAGAATTGTCCTAACCGTCGTAACTGTCGTAACTTAAAACCATCCGAAATTGAACCAGAGATCCTTATTACTGTCTAGGCCAGGAGTTCTCAACTAGTGGGGCACGCCTCCTTAAGAGGGCGTATAAGGATTAGGGCTCTTTCAATTTAGACGTTTGGAGTCGGACTGCTGCCGTGCGGGTGTAGTATTGTGCACCACTGGTTGTTTTTTTTCCCTTATAGTTGACGGGTCGAGAACGCCATCCGGCTGTCGCATGGCAGCAGTTCGACGACAAACGTTTATATTGAAAGGGCCCTAAGGTGGGCTCCAATATGTTCGGATATTCTGAAGAAAAATCTATTTGAAGTTTTTAAGTTTTAATTTACTCGATTTAACAATTCTTGAGAAATAATTGTCGTGAAAATTGTTTTTTATTGTAACAATGAAAAAAGAAAAAGGGGAGCATAAGTACATTTCTTACAATCCGGGAAGCCTCAACGCAAAAGAGGTTGAGAATCCATGCTCTAGACGGAGTTTGATTAAATTTCCCAGTTTTGAAAGAAACAGAAGATTCGGTTTAGCGGTGGCTCAATTCTACAATATGCGGTCATGCGACACAATAGGGGTCATTGAGGGGGATTCTCGTCGACCTCGACGACGATCGATCATTTGTTATTTATTGCACTCATGAAAATTGTTTTTCTTGAGGTATTGTTTTGGTAAGTTATGAGGTTACTGGCAATTTTGGAAGGATTACGGCGAAAAGCCCGCTGTCTCTTGGGGCCAAATATCTTCCGTGAGGCCAAGTATCGTTATTGGTAAATTGTGGATGTAAGAAAATACACCCCTTGAAATATTACAGAGCTGTATACCTACTTATCTATTATGGAAATTATGTACTTGAAAAGGCAATCAGGCAAAAGCAAAACAAAGAGAATGGTCAGTCCATATTGTATAATGGTGGTCGCTTTTAATTTCTATAAAGTGTTAATGCAGCGATTAATGTTTTAGCTACGTCAGATAAAGGACTACGGTTTAATATCGAATGATACCAAACACCGGGTCAAACTGCGGATCTGTTTCATGAAAAGGGATAACTACCCTTTTCTTCCTACTTTTAGTATCCGCGAGGTAATATAAGGATAACAACTCCGGTCGTTCTTTTGGTCTGGTAATCGGAAGCAAGGTTACACCTAATACTAGGTCAGGGTTAGGCAGTCAGTTCAAGTTGGGCTATATCCCAACTGCTAAAAAATCCTGCTTTAGAGATAGATAACTTTATACTTTAACACCTATTATAAGCGTTGAAAGCGAAGCCGGTATTACGACAACCACGCGAACTCAATCACACTTAGGCCCACCACAGACAGACTACGTGCGATCGAGTCTGCGATAGGTCTTAAAGCAAATGTCATAATTCCAGAGTTTATACATTTAAAAAATGTCCCATAAATCGTAAGCAAAAAGTAGGTCAGAAAGCACCTATTATTATTTGTGTTTCTTAGTAGAAACATTTTGCATTACTACCTCGGCATTTTATGACTTATTTATCAGAAACTAAGTTACTTTGCGGAACATTCTGCATGGCCTGAGCAATGATAATACCTTCCTGATAAGACGAAGTACTAGTTTTATGCGACATGACTCTGTCGAACCATTATACACCTATTAGAGAATCGTTTGATACTGCCTTCCACTGGTGGTACTGTTCATCTAATTGTCAGGACTTTTTAGTCTTCCTTCTGGTACTACCACCATTTAAAGGTTGAAAGAATTATTCTCAGGGACTGGGGGACTACGCAGTTTTCTATAAACTTGTCATTGCAATAATATCAGCCTATGAACCTTCTCTTGCTAAGAGAAATTCCCGTAACAACAACTCTTGAACAATGTGTTGGTTAATTGAAAGTTTGGAGCTGTTAAAGTTGTTAAACGACCGAGCTGTTAAACGACTCAATTTGACATCTGATCTTTAGAGCCGATTCGGGCGAGTCCTGACAGCCTATTCACGTGTCAATCTGTTGAGATTCGCCTGGATCGGGTCTACAGATCTGATGTCAATGTGGGTCGTTCGGAAGCTCCTATTGAGCACAGGGAGGTACTGTTGAACAAAGGATCCTCTATAAACCCATAAAAAGATATTGCTTTGCCTTACATGGTAGGTATGTTTTTTATTAATTTGTATACGTTGTAAAGTAACAAAGTTTCATGCTAATAATACATCATTGTATGAACAAGGTCTGTTGTCGATAGACGTTATGTGAAGGACGTGCTATACATAGCATCGAGGTTTCGTGATAAGCCGAACAGACTAGGCGTTTTTACATGGTTATGTCTGGAATAGCTTAGCTAGATATGGCGGAGGTATTCTGACTATGGATTTATTATGCCCGTGAAAATCCCGAAACAGGTTTATTCCAGGGCATAAACCCAACCACAGGAACATCGTCCTTCAGAATAATCTTGAGTTGCAGGATAATCTTGAGGCACCTCTTTCATATGGTTCGGCTTGTAGTCCTCTACACATGGTAAAGCCTCTTTTCCATCATGTTTTCTATAACAGCTGTTTTACATAATCTATGCGTTGAAGCAGAGCAGCTTATAGGTCGTACTCTTATAAGTACACCTACACTTACTGCAACTTCTTTACCTTAAGAAAAGAATAAAACTTTAACACATTGTTTGTGGACGCTTATACGACTGCAAGATACATAATATATGACTGCGGTAAGACCTCACAGGCGTGAATTGCGAATTAGGTACGAAGACATTTTCTTGAGTGCGGTAGTTGACCTCGTTTGGTCTAGACACTTTTTTATGAGCGAATTAGTGCTATAGAATCGCTAATAGTCACAAAAACAAAATTGTAGTCTTAACGTGTAAACTTCAAAGTGCAATTACTGCCAACCGTTTTTCTGTGCCAAAATATTAGCGTACCATAACCTAAACTACCAAAACAGATATTAAAATCTCATCAAGCATTCACAAAAACGCACATGTTGACCGAGGAAAAACCACATTTACACCAGCAGTAAACTCTCATACATCATCATCATCATCTGCCTAGCCTTTTCCCAAATTATATTGGGGTCGGCTTCCAGTCTAACTAGTTTCGGCTGAATATCAATATTTTACGTGGAGCGACTGCCATCTGACCTCCACAACCCAATTAATGGGTAATACCGGTATTTGATTGTTAGACCAGCTGTCAGACTTTTTAGGGCTTCTGACTACCCGTAACTATTGTCAAAGATATTCCTATGACAACCGGGACCGACTGCTTAACGTGCTCTCCGAGGCACGGAGGGGTCTCGATGTGTAAAGAACGGTCAGCCATCCAAGGACTGACCGCGGCAAGCGCAGCTTAACCTCGCAGATGGATCGATCAGCGCGGCTGTCATTTAGCCACGAGCCCCTCAGTAGTAAACTCTCATACAAAAACATAAGTGTTTTAGCACCGAACGTGCTAAGGAGTATTAAATCATAGTAGTCTGGCGGTGCATAGTGCAGGTACTTACCACATTTTTATTCGGAGAGCAGTGAACAAAAGTTAAGGCTGCGAACCAACGTCTGCGAGTAGTTTATACCTAGTTTTAAGGCTGCGGTTCTGCTAGAGCTTACAGAAAAACGCTTCGAGCGAATCGTCAGTATTTTTTTTTAGAGATAGGTCACAGAGGGATATCTCGCCCCCGACTGGGGAAGTTCCTCCAAATTATAGAATACCACAGCCAAATAACACTACTCTTCGGTAGTGTTGCGTTCCTGTGGTGAGTAAGGTCGCCAGTGTTTCTGAGGATGCAGTGTTTGACAGCAGGGGAACCTGCCTTCCCAGCAATCTGGCCAAGGGTGAGGCGAAGCCGGTACAATAAAATAGTAACAAAATTAAAAAAATTGTTTAACTTACATCATACGATTAGTTTATTGACTGTATTACTTACATATTTTGAATAAACGATAGGTATGACATGGGTAAAATGGAACGAGTTTTTTACTATTTTATTGTACCAACCTCAGATCATAGAAACAAGTAGATGTGCCAAGGCGCTATCGAGCTTGATGCCTGATCTTGAGCAAATTGCTCATATTAAAAACGTACGCGCTGGCAACGAACCGAACACGATCGATGGTATAAATACAGTGATTTAGTTTAGTGCTAGTGTTGAGTGACGATTAACAGTGCTAGATTGAGGGTGTGCAGAATGTTCAATGCGTGGGAGATCTTTTTATTCACAAGGAGCGCTTAATTATACGCGTAATTGTGTCGAAAAATGTACTAAAAGTGGCATCATTTGTTCCCGTACTAATTTGCTATGATGGCATATCTCCTTGTTTCTATGATCTGAGGTACCAACTCACCCTTCGCCATTGTCCAGTAAGCTGATCCTACGTCTAAAAAGCGTACATTGTAGAACATACGTTACGAAAAATTGCTACGAGCTGCTACACGCGGCTTAGTATTTAAACATTTTCCTAGAGGTGTTTCCGTGATATGCTACAGTGCTACGAAACAGCGGCCTAACTTCGTAGCAGCCAATTATGTATGCAAGCATTTTTATAGTTGTTGTAATACCGACGTTGCGTCTAGCCGCTATTCCGAATGAATTATGTAAAGAGGTGGAGTAGCAATAACTTAGACATGCAGCAATATTATTCTAGGAAAGCGACGCGGAGAACTTTATGAAGAGCTAACACCAACGTGGTGTCTACTCTTAAAGTTATGGCAGGAAGTGAAGGTTCTTTGCTGAAGTTTGCAGGAGATATCAAGGATTTATCTACAGCAGCCCCATGAATTATTTCGGTACGAGTTATTTGATGGTACAAAACGTGGCCCATCTTTATCAAGTCAAATAATTCAATTAATTAAATCATTAAACAAAAACAAGAATTTTCCGTACCGAAATGTAATTTTCTATAAAGAAGATGAAGAACTATCATGTTGTTTTGTTACCCTTGTTAAAATTAATTTAACTATTTATGGATACGTGAATTGTCACCAATTTAGATTTATGTAACTTTCAGACGTATCTAAACGCAGCAGTCAAAACTCCTATTTTTAGCAAGGCTGGTATTTACAACCTCATATTTACCGTTCCTACTTACTAAAGATTGCATGCCGACCGACATACTTTCAACCCCAGACACCATAACAACTACATAGTTCCAACATCTTCATTAAACACACCCCTAACATATTTCTTGACAGCCAGGTACGGCGACCGCCACACGACTAACAGTCAGCAGTAAGCAGTTTATTACCTTAGTTGACTATAAACTAAACTGCGTCCACGACCCCCCAACTTATAAGCGGCAGCGGGCAACTTTAGAACAAGAATTGCAGCAGAAACTGCGAGCAAAACTGAATAAGAGCTAAAGAGAGTAACTTAGCACAACTTGGCGAAGTTACGAACGCCTCAGGGAGTATTAAATGAGAAAGGCGCAATAAATACCTGTGTTTGTTAAGTAAAGCCTGCAATACATGTTGGCCGAGCTTAGACCAACGCGAGCCTAGACAAATTACACAAGGCAAGCGCTATCGTCTAGACGTTCGGCAAGTTTGACGTCAACCGCATAATAGCGCGCGGACAAACATGTGAACACTATTGTCCGAGCGCGCGCGAGCGCCTTTGATTAGTGCAGAAAAACCGACACCGCTCCGAAGTGAGGCAAGTGATCGCGAGCGACTGCCAATTGTGGCAAGCTACGTCAAATGAGGTCTATACACGTTGGCGCTTGTCTATACTCAACCAACTAGGCAAGTGACACCGAGAGATAGCAAGACAAGGCAAATATACCGTCTACATGTTGCTATTGGCCTTCACTCGACAACGCTCGGCCAACATGTATTGCAGGCTTAACAAAGTTAGAACCGGATCGCATACATTTTTATTTAAAGTTGCGAAGAAAATGCTATTGAATGTAAACTGAACTTGTAGCTTGTAATAAATACAGCAAAGATTATGAATGTAACGTAATACCTACTGATTCTTGCATGAATGGACTTAACGATTCAAATGTTATGCAATTCGATTCTGAATGAATGTGTTTCAAGGATAGTGTAATCATTCAAGCTTATCATGGTCCTCTCCTAGGCTTCGATTCGATTAGTAATATTTTATATTCGATACTTTTAGTTCTTACTAGGCACTGTAACACTGTTAGTATTTTTATCAGATTTAAATCGTAGATGAGCCCTACCGAGTCAAAATATGGTCACTGGTCGTTTCCAATGTCGATTTCAATGACATCTGAAGTATCAAATGTAGTATTGTCTCGCTCACTCATACCGAATAGTGCACACTATCGTTCTCTGTCTAATTTGTGAGCTCACACGTCTCAATAAGGCCACATTTTGAGACACACGGTGAGGGCATACGATTTAAATCTTTGATTTCTATACAAGAGTTATCGACGGCCAAAATATAACGGTGACTAAACTAATTAGCCTAAAAGTTCTTGCTAAGGGTGTATTATAGCTAGACTCTTACATGCCTGTCTAATTCTTCCCCTACCTCCCTTCTGACTCACATTGCAGCAGAACCGCCGCCCTTTCTAGCTTACACTGTCACCCCGTTTAAATATGAGTCACAAAGGGCAACGCACCCTCAGCTAATGCCATGCACCCCTGCGAATAGTCGTGAAGCCGCAGCTGAATCATAACCACGGACTGCAAGACGTATGGGAACTGTCCAACTTTTACTGCGAAAACTTCGAAAGCAGCTTTTAATTTAAAAGTTTTAAGTATATTTGTGTGAAAGATGAAGTTGTTTCTGTTGAAACCCTTTTAGATTTAAGGCTGTGTCCCCAATAGGCAAACTGTGAGCGGCCCACTAAGACTGCGCTTACAGTTTGCAGTAGACACACTGTTAGCGCAAACTAGCAAACTGTGGATACTCCATTTCAAATATATGGAAGGGCGTATTAAACCGATACGCCGCAAACTCAGTCGGCCTCTAACAGTTTGCCTATTGGGGACACAGCCTAAAAGATAGTAATTATTCTTTAAAAAGATCTGCCTGGACTAAGGATCCTTTCGAATGAAGGGACAGCCGATTGTAGCCAGACGATTGCATTCCAAATTGCTTGATATTAAAAAAAACTACGAACTTACTATAAGTAGTAAGCAATTTGGAATCTTCCGATTACTTGTAAACGCCACATAATATAACAGGCTGTGTATATCCTGAATGTCACCAACTCCGGTCCGGAATTCCCGATTCAATTTCCGGTTATTCGATATATTCGGTGTTCGATATATCATTCGACTTATATGAGACGGGAAGCACCCATTACGATTTTTTTTCCTGTCTTCCGTTGCGGATCTCTAATTCCCTCAATGTTAAGGGTTCTGTAGCAACATCGGGTATCGGTTACCTATTGATTTATTTGGGTAAGGAGCATTGTCTTGCTCAAATCATGATTGATGCGACTTCTGTTTACGCAAATTCAGACCCATTTTATAAGTTAGAAAAAACAAATAAGCTGGGCTCTAGAACATCATGAGAATATTAATGACTTGGCAGAAGCGGTCTAGTGCCTGAGTTCTAAATCTGACCTCAGCCTGGGGTCGTCTCAGCTAGTTATATAGATGGTTCTTACGGCAGATGCTTCATGTCAATCTATACTCAGCCTATCGCAATCGAGCGATCGATTCGTTGCGAATCGATTAAAAACTGATAGATATCATACTAATCTATTTACAAATCTAGTTTTTAATAAGAGTCATGCGAGCATCTATCTAGAATACAGGCATTAATGTAAAATACGGTATTCGCCGCGTGTAACACATCAGGAATAAGCCTTGCATAATGATGTATACAGAATTGCTCTAACGCAATTTATGAGTTCATTTCGGATGTTTGCGGTTATGCTTCTTAGATAGCCAGTGTGCTTTGGACCGTAACGCGATCGGAGCAGTTATTGCCGCATCAAGTCGATATTTTATGGACGATTGATTCAACATAATAGTTTTAATTGGAGTTTGTTTTATTTTAATTGACATTTATCCATACTGATTCACTTCATCTTGTCGATTCTTTCATTGGGTTTTTGAAGGATATTTTTGTCATGGTCTATCTTGACATGGTTGTCATAAATGTCTTAAACGCTTTAACGTTTTATAAAGACGTTAATGACTTTAAGCGTCGAAGGTTAAGTCGGATGACGATCTTGCTTGACCTAAAAGGGGTTCCTAGCATGTAATAGCCACATCAATTTATGTACGTTCCCAAGTTTATCGAGGCCGTTTGATTTGACTAGCGGAGGGCTCAAGAAGTTTGAACAACGTGTTAGCAGACGTAGCCGAAATATGGTCGTTGTTGGGGATAAAGTTTGAACAACTTGTTGGTAGAAGTAACCAAAATGTGTTTGTTGCTGTAAAATAAGAAGGAAACAAATAAGAAATGATAAACATATTTTTTCAGGCAAACGCAGAAAAAACGTATTTTCATGACAATATTGTTGCACAAATACACAGCGATATTGTGCGACGACAAAAGCGGCCATTATAATGCACAGTTGCTTTTAGCACGCTCATTGTCTATGATTAAACGACGGTACACTGAATGGCTTTGTGCTCTGACGAGTGAGGGAATCAGTCATTTGTTCATAACTGCTACTTACAGGTGGACGGGTGAATGAAAGAGAAATGTGGGATTGGTTTCGCTGTCAAAACTGTCATTGTTTTGGTCAAAACATTGTTTACCTTCCCACGCTTTTGTTGAAATCCCACAGAAAGGGTGTTTTCTGTTATCTGAAGACTACAGAGCACAAACTGATTATAATTGTATTAAGTCGCAAGATGGCTCACATTGCGTCTTGCGAGCGCGGTCATAATCCGATAAGTTTGACGACTATCATAACTTGTGCGGTACAATAACGGATGAATCAACCTGTATTTAGTGCTGAATGGCTCCTCAATCAAACATCATTAGTAAATACACCTTTTTACTGAATAAGCTAAACTCCGATTAATCAACACAGCCATTTAAAAGCAAGTGTTAAAGTCAGCAATTCCAAAAATGGCTCGCTAAACCGAACACAAGAATGTTCTCCTCGAATTGTATTTTATTGTCTGGATCAGATAGCACAGCCAGTATTTCAAAACAGGACCGAAATAAACCTTTTTATTAAATGGATACATGCTCCGAGGCGGCAAACATCGCGGCTCATATATCTAAGAAAACATTTTAGAAGGCGGAAGCTATATCTGGACACAAAGAACGCGAGGGATCTCATCCGGGGGAGGGGTGGCTGCTAGCCAGGAGGGATATTGATAAAAGACACGTCCGGTAGGTATGTCTGGCGCTTGACAAATTATAATCGAGACTGGATTAAGGAATATTGTACCTTTTCGTATCGGGCTGACGTAATTCCTTTTGGGAAAAAAACTTCAAGCAGGACGCCTAAATCTGCTCAATTTTTTTACAAGACGATTTGGGAACCAGAACCTGTTTAAAAACTTAGGAATATTGATTGTATCGTACCTTACTGATTGTACCTTAGCTGATTTTATCTTTTTATATCGAATCGAGAAAAGTAAAAGGCTTGTGGCAACAAAGCTATTGTGAGTTTAAAACGTTGAAGTGCAGGAAATATTTTGTACATCATGTTGTACAGAGGTCGTAAAATATTAGGACATGTTTTTGCCTTCATTATTTCAGTGTTCCTACACACTAGAGAGATTCAGTTTCCGCAGAATTAATAGTAGGTACCATTTCTTTTTCGCAACATAATGATAACTTTAATACTTCACAGTACCTACAGACCCTAGAATCATAATTTTGTTTTAAAACTGTTTGATTCTTCTCATGATACATAAGTATTTTTGGAACGAAGTTCCTTATCGCGCGTTACGAAAGGGGGCTAGACGGAAAAAATTAAGACGAAAAGTTGTACTGACACTTTCGACACTTTTTGCTATAGCAAGCTATTGTAAGCCATGCGGCGCACGCCGCACGGCTTACAATAGCTTTAAAACTACCTTAAAATAGCTTAAAGTAAGTAACGACACTTTTTGCGAGTGCGTGTGCGAGTGCGTGTGCGTGTGTGTGTTTGTGTACATATTCTTTTTTGTTACATAAAAAATAATTATTCCCTAATTATTCGAAAGGAACTTCGTTCCATCCGGGTGTCTCTTGACACCTCTCAAGTTTTTTTTTAATTTGGTTCTTTTGATATGGTTTATTGTAGCCAACTAGATATAAAATTATCGATTTTATATTATAGCAACATAAACTCGCTCGTTTCAATTTTCTGTGAACAAAACCTCCAGACCGCTATCAAATCGACATCGGGTCTGCATCTGACGTTGATAAAGTTTTTGCTACCGTCAACTTAAGTTTCTGACCTCAATACTCAGTTGGCCAGTGTCAGGATTTGCGAAGTGGGTCGAGGGATTACTTCTGCCATCTAATTAATATTTCACGAATAATTTTCACCGTGATTTCGTCCACTTTGTTTGAAATTAGTTTCGTTTTTCTGTATCTTTTTGGAACGAAGTTCTTTAACACGGCTTGAAGTAGAAGTTGACTGGTAAAAATTGTCACGTAAGGAAAAAGCGTTGTGCCTCCTCCATGCGACTTTCTGTCTCTTTTCAATTAAATAGGAAGCGTAAGGAACTTCGTTCCTAGCGAGAGTCCCCCGACCACACACGTTTTTTTTAGAAATTTTTCGACATATTTGTAATTACATTCTCTAAGATAAGGCATTCTATGTAGTCTTTATCTTTACTTACAATAAATCAGAAATCCTAAGATAATCATGTCATTCGTTACAAAATTAACGCTATTAAGCGAATACATAATACTTCAAGTATCGATCGAGACGACTCATACGTTTCACTCATGCATGATTATGTAAATTCACCAACAACGCAAAAACTGACCATGACATACCCATAACAAAGTCTAACTTCCTATAAAAAAACAGTTTTTTCACCCAAATACTCACATTAGGCAAGATCGAGACATTTCACGACACGTGGTCGTAGTATCAAACGTAGAGGAAGTCTAAGCAACTACCAAGGCCATCAAATGGACTTTTCAATGTATTTTTACAATGGTTATAAAAACTGTTTGCAGTACACTGCTCGTTCCACGCTACATCAACTGCGATTGCGTGTAAATATTGTAGATGTAAACATGGTTAAGTGGAATTGGATTAAAGGGAATACAGACTGGACCGCACGTGGATATAAAATTGAATGCATTCATCAAATAGATTGGAAATGCTGAGTCAAAAAGTCACAAGATTATTATGAGTTTAGTAAAGGAAAATATTTTAATTATTGTTCGTTAGTTTTTAGAGTATGATGGAATTAGCAATTTAGATAGGTATTATGTACAATATCTGAAACATTTACTCTTTGTCCCCCAAGAATAAATACAATGTGGTACTTATAATAACCTGTGTGAGGCACCCACTCTTAGTCCATTATGCTTTGTTGAAGATGTAGAACCTGAATGTAAAAATGGATACAAACAGTACAGGGAGGAAGAAACAAAGCAGTATTTAATTGATAGAACTAGTAAGAGATATGGTAAGGCTCGCCAACATAGCAGAAAACTGAAAGGCATAATACTGGAAAATATAATAATAAAGCTATACCTAAATTAATGAGAAAAGTATGCTTACTTTTAGGATTTTTTCTTAAGAGAGTGGTTGGTAAAATCACTTTAGTTCACCTCTTAAGCAAAGATTTCGGTCCCATATTTTCATTTACAGCTCGGCTTATCGTATGAAATGAGAAAGCAACACCAAGTCCGCAACTTCGCATTAATTCCCGAGGGATGTTGATTAAAAATATTACTGAAAGCTGCGAAACGAGGGCAAACATTGACTGACTCATAAAAGTAGATTACTATGATCATAAAATTCTGCTATTTGATGTAATATTTGCTGCTAAAACTGATGTTAATAGATATGAAAGCTACAAATGTTGATAGAACCTATACAGATAGTTAAATTGACCAAAGCGAAAAATACCTACTGTAGTGTAGCCAATAAGAACCCACAAATGTCTAGATATTTAAATAAGACTAGCTAAATCTGGTTATTATGAAGTTGAGTTCATGTAAAAATGTGACTCACAAAATGAAATGATAGTCTTTTGTCTTCAGTATAAATATGTAAGTTTGACGTTAAAACATTTAAAGAATTTAATGAGAACATTACCATGTGTCAACGACATCTAATATCTGCACCATACATTTATTGTACGTAAGTATTAATTAACTAACTAGATAGTTCTTGATCCCTTGCCCTCTTCTTATTTAATTGGTATAAGTAGGAGCCTTGAGGATACTTCGGTTGAATAACCCCGCGGCTTCGGAGGCTTAGAGGCAAATAATAATTAGAGGAAAATTGCTTCCACAGCCACACTGGCCTGGGAAAAGAGGAAATAGAGCATAAAACAATGAATATTTTTAAATGGTAAAAAAAATTAAGTTCAGCCGAGTGGAATAAATACATTTTCAAAACAATTTTCTTTTTATTTCTCTTTTCAAACTCTAACACAATAAATAATATTATGATGTTGCTCTTATATCAATTCAATGAACGACCATTTCAGTTTACTCTGAAAAAAAAAATGCGATATTAATAACTATTTCAGTAGTGCAGAATGTCGCAAACGTTGCAATTTCCTCTCAGCTACAATGCCATTTGTGCGATGTTAATTAAAAATCTGGAACAGCGCTACCAAACCGCTACAAGGCTTGTTTGTTCCCCAATATAGTGCTGGTTTCATATCGTGCCACTATTGAACTTGGCGGAGTAATAAAAGGATCTTATTCATCAGCTCTATCAAGCGACATCTGCTCGCTTGATAGGACCACTATAAATAGACGGAGCACTGTCCGAATTGAGACATCGGGCAATTTACTTTACGGCAGCCATCTTTGTAGGATCTCCACTCAATTAATACTACTGAATTGTTATTACTTGGAGATTTAAATGGTTTTTCGTCGCTCGTAATAAATTACAGCCCTAAGGGTTCGTTAGGTTTTATTGACGAAACATTGAATGAAAATATATTTGGGGATAAGGACAGCGCTTCATAGGACGAAGTTATTAAAACTCATCTTAGAATGAGATTACACAACAAAAATACGCAGGGATTTTTATGGAACGAAATATTCTTTAGTCGTTTGTTAAATCTTACAAGACGTTAAGGCAGACACGTAGAGAATGGAAGACAATGCAACAAAGCGTGCCCGGATTAAAGATTTATATCACCTCCCTGCGGACGAACTATCCAAGTCTGAGCAAAACAACCAAACAAACCAGTTAGAAATTGTCGGTTTACATCACTGCTAAGGATTTCGGCAACTGATATCCAGGACCCTACGAAACCGCAAATCCTTTGGGAATCGATAATAGGTATGTCGAGACTGTCGTCCTTTTTATAACGAATGTGATAGAGAGAGATGAAACACAGTGGAGCACGTTGATTATCTCCAAATGAATACCAGTTGTAGCCAGATTTGTCGAGGCCGACGGTGGAGAGCGGGGACAATCTGCAGTAGATAGTTAGCAATAAAAACTCTGATAAATATGATAGGTATTTGGATGTTAAGTGTGTAATTTGATATTGTTGTTTGTGCGATTTTATGTGAGACTAGCTTTTGCCCGCGGCTTCGCTCGCGCTGGATTTCACCCTCTTGGGGATGGAATTTTCAAAATCCTTTCTTATCGGATGCCTATATCATATAAGAAATAAGTCCTCCAAATTTCACGTTTCTACGACCAGCGGTTGAGGCTGTGCGTTGATCCATCAGTCAGTCAGGACAAAAGGACTATGATAGACATATTAATTTGATTCAAGAGTTCATATTCCCAAAATCAATTTAGGTTTAAGGGATCCAAAATAAGGTTCACATTCCAGTACTGAAAAGTAATATCACAAGTTCGCAACACCAGAAAATTTCCATAAAATATAGATATTAAAAACTTATCCTTAGTGAATCTTCAAAAACGCGGAGCCGTAACTAGTTTTTCATCCCTTAAGCCGAAGCTGAGTTAAGCAAATGGAAAATGCACGGCTCTAATCCTGATTAAGTGCATTGAAGGGAGGAATTACACACGAACCCCCTAGAAAAGGATCCACCATTAAAATACGCCATTGAAAATGGTTATAAGCAATTTTGATGTTATTTGCATTTTGTAAATTGGCTTCATAAAAATATGTTTAAGCAGGCAGGATATCGTTTTTTAATTAAATGGGTTGGGTATATCCATTATGTTTTCTGTTCATTCAATGTTCCATTACCTATCAGTTTACAAGAAGGAAAATTTCGACCAAAATCCAGTATCAGTTCTAAGACACATTAACTAGGTTTAAAGTTAAATAAAGTTATCTAAGCCGAAGTTGACATTATTAGTTTGTTTTTCTTCTGAAATTGGGTGAAGTGATATAATCTTCAGATCGTTTGCCAGAAAACTTTTCTATTAATTTACCTTTGGCAATCTAAAACGAAAGTTATAATTACTATTAACAGCAATAAAGCTCTCTTACATAATAATGTTTTCAATGCGAGAAAATAAACGTAGGTAGAAAAGTTCTAGAGCATAACAAAGTCGGCTTGGAGAAATCCATGACAATTTTAGCGGCAATTATCCGCCCTACAATAAAGGAGGCTTCGAGTCTGTAATCTGCTATCAAGGACAATCGTTGTCTGTCATTGATGCTGCTAATACTTTTTCCGATACCCTCAGCTTTTGGCAAGAAAGTTTCGAGAGTTTTGTGGTGCTTTTCAAGGTTAGATACTGACAGCATGGCAACAAAGGTGTCAGAGGTTAAACCAAAATGCGTTTTTAGGTTTCCATACCTCAAAAGGAAAAACGGAACCCTTATAGGATCACTTTGTTGTCCGTCTGTCACCGAACCATAAGTGTAGCCATCTACTCATAGATGGCGCTACTAGAAGTATGCAGTAGCGCCATCTATGATCACGATATGATATATCTACTATGATGTAATAGCGGCATAGATGGCGCTATTGCATATTTCGGAGCCCTTAGGGCGCGAGTCGTACTCGCACTTGTCCGGTTTTTTCTAAAACATTTATTTCAGTGTATTCTTGTTCGCCAGCTGCATATCATAGTGATCGCTTCGCAACTCAATTGAAACTAGACACGCAGGCTCCAACCGTTTGCTCCAAATTGGTTGCAAGTGCAAGGTTATATTCGGTATATACCGGTATATTCTGACGTCTATTCAGTCCGGTTCGGTAGCAAGGTCCATACAGGGCGCTGACCTAATTAGCTTCTTCCTGTATATCTGGCAGTGGCGTGCAGTGCATATAGGCAAGTAGGCAGTGCCTACCTCATAAGATTCAATAAAAGTATTTTAACTGTTACTACATAAATAAAATTTATCAATCATAGACTAATTATTGATATATAATTATGTATATTGATGTAGTAATAGTTAAAATGGTTTTATTGAACTTTAAGAGCTAGTCACTGCCTACTTGCCTATAGGCACTGCACGCGCCTGATATCTGGGTACAGATAGTGCAATAGGCAACCCCGTTTTTACGGAAGTTAGTTCGGTAAAGCTGGAGTTGAAGGTTATTGGTAAGATTCTTGAAGGCGCTACAGGATTTTGTCCAGGGGGCAGGCAATTTTTATGTGATTTAAAATTGATGAACCCAGGACGAATTAAAAAATTTAAAATTTTCAGAATCAAAGACTTCGGTCGTAAGTTAGGGAGGGAGCAGGGGGCAATTGCCTCCATTTTACCCCCCCTTTATCCGCGCCTGGATTTTTAAAGACTGCAGCGCTTCTTATTATAAAAAATGATTCTGACGCTGAAATGTATTCACCATAGACTATTATGAATTTAGATAGGTCATCGAGGACTTATTTGTGTAACAATAGTTTATGCCGTGTTAAAAATACAAGCCAGTCAGCAAGGTAGAACTGTCCAGGATGCGCCAGACGTACATTTAAGTATCACCACTTGTGGAGGGTACCTATTTTAATACACCACCTTAAGCCATGAAAGTAGTTACACATAGGCAAACTCAGCTTCAAACATAACGTGCAAATTGTGTATGTAAATTGGTAACATATTGCACTATTGGCAATACCATTGTGATTCTCCCAAATCGTGCGTCTGAACCGCTATTGTGTAACATCACTAGACTGCGATAGGCGGAGTTGATTGATTGAACCAGTAAACGTGAGCATGATATGATTGGATCCCTACCGCGGTATACCGATATCCACCCAGTATCTCTGAATAGAGGTCTGAAAAGGCCGCTGACCCAATTAGCCTTTCACCGTTGACATCTGATGTTTGGCGGCAAAGTCGCATCGATAGTTTCAGGACGATTTTATCTGTGTATAAACCTATACTTTTACTGAGAGAGTGGAATAGAGAGCAATCAACTGAATACGATAGTATAGATAAGATTTTAAACACGAATTCCGGATTTTTGTTTAAAAAATGCCTTCTCAAGCTTTGAAAGGTCAGATACAAGTTATACTACTTAGCTACGAATACTGGATGATCAGTAGCTTCCATTGTGTAGACGCACGAGATAATGTTAAGTATCCCGTACTCAGCGCACTCCGCGTTTTATAGGAAGACAATACATTTTCTTTTCTTTTAAATTTCGTTTCATCGAACAAAAGGTCTCTAAGGAACGTCTCACTCCAGTTCTCGTGTACGCCATCTGGCGTGTGACACAATACGTGTTTGTTGGATACATATTTAATATCTTCGCTGGAAGAAACTGGAGAAAGATTGCGTATCATAAAAATGATATTTCGTTGAAACAATGCAGAGGCAGGACTGACACTTTTATATCAAGAGCATCTGTAAATGCTACTTCAATTGGTGCAGTATCTTAGACCAGGCTTAAGGCGGAACATTTTTCTTCTGCTTTGTATAATATAATGAATAGAGACCTTTGCCGAACAGTGGAACAGTAACACGTTGAGGTTATTACATATGTATACATATTTGTATATATCTGTGTAATGGTATCCAAGTCTTAAACATTAGTTCCCACTTTATTAATTGAACAGTTTGACGAAGACAATATAATATGAAAGACCTCATAATAAGAGCTACACTTTTCAATATTATTACTTTAATACTTTTATTGTTAGATGCACGTGAATTTTACAGAGTCAACATATGACCCTCATGCAGTTCCCAACTAGCTAAGAGAGTGTGTAATAACACTTATCGTTAGAGGAGTAAGACGAAAGATACTACCATTTTGGAAGCTCTATGCACCAAACATTGAAGTTTTAACTATAGTTGGAAAAACTAATAAACGTTAATAGGAGCGCCTACATAAAAACTTTAAAGTTTTTGATAAAGAAAAAATGTCCAAATGAGAATATAAAATTTTATGCTAAGCCATTAGTGAAATGCTTGATCTAAGGAGTGACAAATTCTGTAGAACATTAACTACAGGTTGGAGACATAGAACAGACCGCTAGCGTTGACACTTCTCAGATCACTTTCTGGTTGTTACCATATATCAGTCGAAATCAAAATGAAAAGATTCACAAAAGATACAGATCCAGCAACCAAAGTAGCAATTACCATAATACAACAAAAGAAACGACTTTTTCGACATTACAATCAAACAAACAACGCTTTGGACAACTTTATAAAAAAATTATACCGTCACAATGACAAACAAATATCCACCATTTTTCCAACGTATAATTATCGATAATCGTCTCCACAATTAGAGGGGCTACCCAATTCACACTTTGTAAAGGATTACCATGTAGCCAGGTGTGAAAAGCCATTAGGGGATTTGTAGGGGCTACGATACTATCAAAACTGTCATTTATCATATTATTTACATCGGAAACCCTCGAAGTTCGAACATGCACTTATTTGGGACAATTTGTGTATTCAATTGCGTAAATGTACAAGTTGATGTTTTTCTTTTAATATTTTATGGACTGGACAAACAAAGAGCTGTCACAAGTAGCGACAATAATGGTCGAAAACTTGGGGGCAAGCTTTTGTAGAATAAAGACACGCTGCTTGAAAGAAACACAATTAAACAATATTTCACTGTCAACCTGTTGTACAGAAGCCATTAATTCATGTTTCCCATTCTTAACCATCGATCGGAAAATATGAATTGCTTTAAACATAGACTGTATACGGCATAAAAGCCACTGCTGTGGTTCTGATTTCCCATAGGTGCTTTGCATAGGCTATGCCTTTTAACTTAGGAGGAGTAAAAAGTAGAAAGAATTTCGTAGGTCTAGTCTAATGCATCGAATATGGATAAGTATAATATACCTGCCGGCCTAGCATGACCACGATAGAAACGGGTTTTGTCTACATAGAAATAGACAAAGTGACAGATTGTAGAAACATTTCTACGTTTTATGAATGAAACGGTAGAAATGTTTCTACAATCTGTCACTTTGTCTATTTCTATGTAGACAAAACCCGTTTCTATCGTGGTCATGCTAGGCCGGCTGGGGAATATCTATCAAGATCTTAGATCCAAGGCCCCAAATCTGCTAATAATGACATCGTTATTGTTGGTTTTGACCAATGACCAAAGAGATAGTCTTACTCTAAGCCAGTCTAAGTCAATGGACCAAAGGTAGGACTTAGGTTTTGACTGTTATGATGTCATTATGAGACCATTCCTATAAAATTGCAATAGCAGATTTGGAGCCTGCATTATAAGCCTACTGAAGTTCACAACGGAAATATACGTGGTCTCCAAAATTATTATATTTTTTCCTGAAAGGTAGTTTCGCATGCACGCTTTCATGATTCAGTGCAGACATTATTTTTAGATTGGAACCTACTTGTGACGAATGCGGTCGTTAACAATTTGCCATAAATAGCCAGCAGGCAGTAAATAAATTGTTATTATGCTTTGTACTGCACACGCGAGTTTTGTACATAACTACGTCATGTTGTAATTGCATTTCTGTTTGTTCGAAGACTTATCTATATTAATATTATAAAGCTGAAGAGTCTGTTTGTTTGAACGCGATAATCTCTGGAACTACCAGTCGGATTCGAAAAATGGGACTAACCCGCAATCGCAAAAAACGTCAGCTGCTCCATACATTTTGTTGAGTTGTGTGAACAGTGAACATAGTATGGAACAGGTCATTATTTTTTTCGCGATTTCAGGGTTGGTGACATAGTAAAAGTTATTCATAATGATGAGTTCAATGACCCCTTTTCGTATTGTGACTGACAATAATTACACCCAGTACCTATAGCTAAGGATTAGTCGTCAAAGGCGTTTTTCGCTAAAATAATTATGGCATTTCTAGGGAGCCTTTACAAACATATATTTTCTTTTAAATTTCGATACATTATATTATTGAAGCAAGAAATTATTCGGATATTGGCACAAAAAATTAACAATTTTCCATTTACTTTAGTTGACATTTACTCATAACTTTGAATGGCAAAGGTAATGTACTCCTACATAGTAATATTTCATTTATTTCTTTTTCGTATCAGAGCATAAGTAAAGAATTCCTAAAACTCACTAGGCTGGTTTTCATACAGTAATTCTACCATCTTTTATGCTCTAACGGTATGGAAAACGTACAGAATTTTATGAAAGGACGCCCTTTGAAAATGGGACAAAATCAATGATCCGAATCTCTGTCAACGAGGTTGCTTTAACATATTCACCCCCCTTCATTTATGGGACGTTGGACTCGAAACGGTATTGGACATCAATGGCGCAGACCCATAGGCATTACGAAATCATGATTTGGGTTCAATAAAGCAGATTTTTAGCAGGCAAACAGGCTCGGAAAAATATACATATCCATAAAAAATGGAGATCTCAAGATTATTTTTTTTTAAAGTTAAAAATTAAAAAGTCTTTACCCGGTAAACAATAGTCCATTAAAGAAAGTGTGAGATAGCAGCTAGTCTTCTTTATGCTTTTATAGAAAATGAGATAAATAAGGTTATAGCTACTTAGTGGTGCCGATTCTATTGTTTACGAACTAAATTAAGTAAGTCTCATTATGTCTCTTTCTAATAAAAAATATGAGAAAGGGATAGAAGATATTTAATCCTGTCAAATTAGTCCACTTGAATAGTAGAAAAAAATACATTGTGATTAAAATTAGTGCGATGTACCTACAACAGAATCAGCACCAGTACCTACAGAGCGAGAGAGAGCATGTCATGCTCGCTTAAATGTACCGCTGATGGTGGCGTGTGTATTGGATCGTTCGATTCCCTCCAAAATGGTTGAGTTAAACGGTGCTGATGCACGCGTCATGTCCGTGAACGGGCGCTGTCAGTCGGTACTGGTCATCTCTTGACTGCTCAAGCAATATTTTGACATTTTACAGGTTTAAATGATTTTTATTTTATTTTAGTACCTACCTTTGATTTAATTTTTTATCCTAAGGGATTTTTATAATATCTCACATTGTTCTCACATATTAGGGCATAAATGTAAACAAAGAAATTGTATAACTGAATTAGTTGAAAAAAGATTAACCATGGAGTTTCTTGTCCGTTCTTCTCCATAGGAATCTACGTTTTGGAACGGACAACTAGCTTCAACTAACGGACAAACTGACTGACAACTATTGCTTGACTATTCAAAAGTGCCTATAAATGGTCTAATTGAAATAAATGTTTTGACTTTGACTTTGACTTTGACTTTACATTAACGAAAAACGGCAGGCATTTTCCGGCGCAAGAGTTGAATTGCTCTTATAGCGGTAGGCAGTAGGTATGTTTGTACAAATGTTTATACTAAAACAGGTTCCGTGGTTATGTTCTTTACATTTAATGTAAATACTGCTTAAACAAATACACATACAACACAGATGACCAATAATTATAATCAGCCACGGAGTTGAGAAAATTTATCACCTTTAGAAAACATGATTAGAAAGCATGATTTGGTTTTCTTAATTTGGAAAAATACCTTGCCTATATTTTTTAGCTATACTATAGATAGGTAGTAATCAGTGGCGTGCCTAGAGGGCAAGCCCAATGTATTTTTAGGCTTTAGAGTGTACTTATGTCCATTTTTCATAAATTTTAAATGAACTCTAAAACGAAATAATACTCTCTAAAACGAAAAAAATGCATCGGGCTTGCCCTCTAGGCACAGTAGGCACGCTACTGGTACTAATATCATGAAGAGAGAGTGCGAATTTTGTAAGTTTGTGTATATGTGGAGGGTAAACTCCAGAACTACTGATCCGATTCTGAAAACTCTTTCACTAATAGAAACCTACATTATCCTTTAACGTTATAGGCTACTTTTTATCCAGAAAAATGCATCGTTCCTGTCGGTCAGGCGGCCGAAGTAACGTGCTAGTTTTTAATAAATTAATAATGCGTTTAATTCCGGACAGCGGCAGCGGTGGCGGTCACTCAAGGCCCGAGACCGTCGGCTTTGCCGTCGGCGTATAGAATATACAACATGAAATTTTAGTGGTTGTTTTCCCGCAGCAGAACGATTTGCCCTCAGTAGTACTATCGAAACATAGAGTTCAATTTTAATAATTACCAGAAAAAAAAAAAAAATTCAAATTCCACCTTTTTAAAACGATCTAAAAAGTATAAAACAATTTCTAATGAAATAAAAAACGTGGGGCGCATCTTACAATTATGCGTCCTACATTTTTCATTTCATTAGAAATTATTTTACACTTTTTAGACCGTTTTAAAAATGTGGTTATTGAAAAAAATAATTTTTTTTCTAATAATTATTAAAATTTAACCCTATGTTTCGATAGTACTACTTAGGGCAAATCGCTATGCCACGGGAAAACAACCACTAAAATTTCACGTTGTATTGTGGCTTAGCATAATGTTCCACATTAAATCGTGTCCTTGACTGACTCTGAGGTCAGACTTTTTTGGAGTACCAATTTTTGTGGGATAACTGCGTTTCGGATCGGATTTATACCTATCCATTATTCGGTCGCCTTATCCATAGAGCATACACTTGACACTGAACTACGAAACGACTAGACTTTTTACGCGCACGTAAATGTTTTATGAACATTTAAAATGAACGGTGTGGAGAGGTTTATTAGAGGCACTGGCGGATGATGTTTACCGGAATACGATAAAAAGTTGTTTAAGGAGCAGGGAAATAATTTGTTTACCGAGTGGCTCCCGGATTCGTAAATGGGATGGGAGTTTTATTCGGTTGTGTAGTACCCTCGTCAATTTGCCTGGGTATCGATATCGACATATCGTAATACGTAAGCGAAGGTATTGGGTCAAGGAAAATTGTTTTGATCTAGGATCCTATACTAATAATATTATCAAGCTAAAGAGTTTGTTTGTTTGTTTGAACGCGCAAATTTTTAGGACTACCAGTCGGATTCGAAAAAATATTTTTGTATATGATAGCCAGATTCATGAGGAATAGTATAGGCTATTTAACATTACGCTACGACCCATAGGAGCCGAGCAACGGGGGTGAAACCGCGGGGAACAGCTAGTAGGTCGATATTCTTTAAGTCACCTGAATTTCCATCAAAATATTTGAGTACCTACCTATTAGAAATAAGCTTTTATTATGTACCTAGTTGGTTCTTGGAAATTGATATTTCGATAATCCGTCTAGACATAAATTTTATGACCTTCAAGCGGAGGAGAGGCGGGTCAAATTGACAAATAAGTCTGTACCTAGGTAGGACTGTTGATTATGCAAATACCTATTGTAAAACAAGGTTTTTATTTATCATATCTGTCGAAATCATAATTATTATTTTTCTGTAGGTACCTACGGTTTATTTTATTGAATAAGTACCTAATTTTTCTTTTAGAAATATTCAAAATTTTAGGGTTTGTGTGTAATCTTTCTATGCAGATTATTTTCTATAAAAATAAAAGATGTGCAGATTATTCAAAAACCCTAAAATCTGTTTGCAAATTACATGTTCATTATCGCACAAGCGATGCCAGCGATAACCAAACCGAATAGGTATTTTAACAAAACAAATAAAACTTTTAAATGGTCTTGCAAATGTTGTTTGTACGAAAAATAAAGAATTTACGAACCCACTAAGGTCAACTGAATAACAATGACGTTTTGTTTTTATTTTAATGTGTGTACGACCTATACTAGCTGTATCATGTGAATATGTTTGATGACTAAGGTACTATTTACACCGATCAGTAAAGGAAGTTGAAGTGTCTCTCTCTCTACAGTAAATAAAGTTCAAATTCCACTGAAATGCTCGCGCATCCTCCACACATCCGCCGAAATGCCCGCGCATCCACCGGAATACTCGCGCATCCATCGGATTAAGACCTTTATTGACTGTGCCACATTGTAAAATGCGCTCAGCCACGCCACGTGCCGGTCGGGGTAAATCGTACCTAACTCAGATCATAGAAACAAGGAGATGTGTCAAGGCGCTATCGAGCTTGATGCCTGATCTTGAACAAATTGCTCATATTAAAAACGTACGCGCTGGCGACGAACCGAACATGATCGATGGTATAAATACAGTGTTTTAGTTTAGTGCTACTGTTGAGTGACGATTAACAGTGTTAGATTGAGGGTGTGCGGAATGTTCAATGCGTGGGAGATCTTTTTATTCACAAGGAGCGCTTAATTATGCGCGTGATTGTGTCGAAAAATGTACTAAAAGTGGCATCAGTTGTTCCCGTACTAATTTGCCATATCTCCTTGTTTCTATGATCTGAGGTACCTAATCATGATATAACTAGTCAGATTTTTCCGTTCTGAACAGAAGCAAATACACACGCTCAAGATGCTATGAGCTGCAATAAACGACCAAATACGTTTAGCCGTTTAACGTGATTTTATAATAAACCCATCCAATAAAACGGCTATTATAGCCATTAAACTTTTAATCTTGCAAGCGTATGTACAAAGCGCTGTTGATTGTAATAATCCTACTTCCTACTAATAATAAATGCAAAAGTTTGTGAGGATGGATGTATAGATGCAAAAACTACTAAACAGATTTTGATAAAACTTTACAGTAATATAGCTTATACATCAGAATAAGACATAGGCTACCTTTTATTCCAAAAAACGCGGGCGAAGCCGCGGGCGTAAGCCAGTCTTTTATACTAAACCCGCGGACCTAGAGATTTGAAATTTGGAGAAAATATTCCTTGAGTAGGTATTGTACAGGTGCACTAAGGAGGGATATTTTTGAAGTACCATCTCTAAAGAGGTGAAGTTTATATGGAAAATATAACGACAAATGTGTTGTTTTCAGACTTTCACGTGGACGGAATCGCTCCAGATATACCCATAGCGCCGCGCGATTGAAGCGACCTCAGCGACTTGATGAAGGCATAGCTGGGGCTTTTTTGGATGAAAAAGCCTATATCCAGCAGCAAATTGGGATGAATAAATTGATAGATTGTCAAATATGCTCTGTGATTCTCCATGTTCCTATAAGTCCCTGAGCCTACCAAGTCAGGATTCCTCACACCCAAAGTTTTTAATCCATGAAGACAAAAGAATCAAATAATGACACCTCGTTCTGTCCATCATTAATACCGATAATTTATAGGAGACGAGGAAAATGACTTTGTACGTGGTCTTTGAACCCAACAATTATTGATGCACGTGGCATCCAGTGGCATTCGCTCGGAATAATATTGATAGCCATTAGTTCCGCTGCCGGCCTGCCGTAAGAGATGTGCGTTAATAACTTATTTAGACTGCTGACGTTGTAGATCGCATCTTTACGAACTCGTCGAACTCGTCAGCCATGTCCCTAGTTCTAGTTCTACATGTAAAGATGAATGCTCATCCATCTGAAGGTTTTGGAACCCATTTCCGCAAAAAGGATCTAATAACAGGGGCAGATATTACAAGTTGATGTTAAAGAGTTGTTGTCCTTACTATTCGTGTGGACGAAGACTGGGATTGAAAATGACGTCAGCTCTATTCTTCTCTCACTCGCACCTTGGCGGGTGTGAGTACAGACAGAAACAGTGTGCAAGCGAAAATTGAATACAGGCAACACCATTTATAATCCCATTTGTACAGGGTTTTTTTACTTGAATCTTGAGAAAAGATGCTAGTCCTGCTATATAATTTCAATTTATTCAATTTCTCATTTATGAACGGGTGATCAATGAAAAATATTAGACTGCCACTAGTTATTTTGGCAGGACTTTCTTTGAACGGGTTACGACCAGACCTTTGGGAGCCACATTGCCGGGAATCCCTTAACTACCTAAACCTATGTTTCATAGATAAAATTATATTGGACAGTCGGCGTATAAAATGAAGGCTTTTGGTACGATTTACATTTTAACACCCACTGGCGTGCGGCGGAATGCATTTTAAAATGCGGTAAAGGAAATTGAAGCATCTCTACAGTAAATAAAGTTCTTATTGCACCAATGCTCGCGCATTCGCCGGAACGCCCGCGTATCCGCTGGAATGCTCGCGTATCCACCGGAATAAGAACTTTATTCACTGTAGAGACACTTCAATTTCCTTTACCGCATTGTAAAATGCGCTTCTTGAAGCAATGACTTAAACACATACTGTAATGGCATACCCCCAATTTCTAAAGGCCTAATAATCATTAAAGATCTAATCTAATCTAATCTTCAAAGAATTTGTTTTTAAGAATTTTTGTGGTTTTTATTCAGAAATAGGAGCTGTGGAGAATTTCTCTGTCTATGCATGTAGTTGATAGTTTATAATGGTATATCACTATCACGTTTTTTCAAGAGTTACTCTTATGAAACATGTTTTTTTTTTCAAACATGATGTGAAAGTATGGATAATAGATTTTGCTCCAATGAATTCCTTAAAGATAGAGGCCTTTTTCAAAATAATAAACAAAAAAATAGTTTTAGTCCAATAATAATTTAAATCCAATTTTAACAGATTCTTAAAAGAACTCCAACATATTTTTTCCACTAATCAATGTAGTTTTTGCAGCAGTCATTATTATTTTTAATTGACCAATTATTGCAAGTTGTTATTATTATGATGATAGCTTGAGATTTAGCTCCTTGCATTAATTATGATAATAACTACCTAGGCAATGATGTGATAGCCTGTTTAACTGCTAGTATTAGTTAAATGTAGGTGCTAAAGATTTTGGGAAGAGTTTGGGACACCAGAGGAGATAATGCTTTAAATGAGTTAATTTACTTCCTTGTGTTTTTCTTTACCTGGGTACCTAACTTAATTTTATCAAAATATTGTCATGATTTTTTTGATCATATTCATATTCAATAAATATTATAGTAGGTATTTTTAGTGTTAAAAATAATCAAATAATAATATTTATAAGTAGGTATATTTCTTTTTAAATAGGAAAAAAATCTTTAAGTAACATTCATCAAAATGTTGTCTTAATTTTTTAGATCAATTTGTAGGTATGTACTTAGGTATTTTTTTGTGTTAAAATAATCAAATAATAATATTCATATATTTTAGAATTTATTATTGGAAAAATATACAAATTAGTTTTCATGTTATAATAAACAACGAAAGGGTCTTCAAGTACCTACTATTCATGTATTTTTAGATTAAAATAAAAACTCACCAAAACTTCATGATGTGTCCGGTTGCCCCTGTGCACCCACTGCACATTGGGCAGTGGTACCGTGTCTAAACTGCCACAAGGCACGGTCACGTTAGTGCCCTTGTCTGCAGCTACATCCCTGATGTCCACCTCCTCGGCTAGAGCCAAGGCGAAGGCTACAAAAATATTTTTTTTTTAATAAATAAATTAATCGTAAAAAAATGTTACGGTGACTTTTTTGAATGAAAATAAATAAGTGAATTTAATTTATGCCGGTTTATAAACAAATCCAATTTATTTACCTTCTAATCCAAGGCAGAATACAGACAACAATATACGCTCGAAAAACATTCTACTAAAACTACATCTAGACACTTAGAAAAAAATATTCTCGAGCTATACTTTTTCTAAAGTAAAAAAGATTTATTTCCTATCTATTTATTTTACATCACACAGAATTAATTAAACGACGGAAGGCGAAATAATAGGAAACAAATCTCACAACAAACGTCTTCACTCCATTGATAAAAGTCATAGACTAATTTGATTTTATTTTATAATAAATTATGTTGCTAGCTTTATCTCATTTGACACACTAAAATATTGCTATTCAAAAAATAAAATGTCATTTGTAAATTAAGATAGCTGTACACTAGTGAAAGTGATTTAATACTTTCGGGCTACATTAATAATTTAACTGCAATGGGGAATTTTCTTTTAGTTTAGAAGATATTTCTCAATATTCATAATTATACGTTGCTTTTCATTCCGTTAACAGAAATAAAGGAGTAGAATATACTAAAGCAAAAAATATTGCGCTCGTGTATTCTACGCTTTAAAGTCATAGACAAACATACCACTTTTAAGTTTTTATAGTTTTTGAGAACATGATTTGAATCAGTTTTCTGAATTTTTATTGAGAGATTTATTTGGCTTTTTACATTTCATAGAATGGTGACTCGGATTTTTAGTCCACTTTTGTTTGTCTTTTGTGGTGAAAGTGACATTTCATTTTTCTGACAACTGTCAGATACCATTTGTCTATGGTTTTACAGTGCAGGATCATAGACTAAAATATAGATTTTCTTCGGATATGGCCGCTGTATCGGCAATACAACATCTGCAATGTTTTGTAAATTCATTTTTATAAAATGAATAAGGTGTTTTTTACTTATGTATAGTGATTAGCGGACCGTGTACAGTGCTGTGATATTTGTAATGGATGCAGAGAACGAGTACGAAATAAAGAGAGTTCGTGAGGCCATACAAACGATAGAGACTATCCAGTCGATGATCGACGTTTCAGCTGATAGACTCGAGGGTTTGCGAACACAATGCTCGACGAGCGCCGAGCTGACGCAGCAGGAGATCCGGACCCTGGAGGTAGGGGTGCTAACATTCACAACTCGTTATATATCTAAGGGAAATAATGCCCTTGAAAGTATTTTACCGAGAGGCCGGGCCTCAAGGACTTTGCTGCAGCACTCAAGGACTGTGGTGAATAGTTCATTGCCGTCGTGGAAATCGTTGCCGTACGCGCGCGCCGCTCCCTCTCACCTTGAATGTTTACCTTTTTTAATTTTACGCGATAAAAAGTTATAGTTCTCATTTTATTCGTGTTTGAATAACTGATGGCACAGTTTGGTTGTGAAATCTATTTTAACATAAAATTAGAGTCATAATGTGCGTAAATATTCATAGGAATGTAGGTTTGTGTGTTAGGAATTAATATTTATGCGAAATGGCATCTTTCAAACATTTTAATGAGAAAAAACGCATTCCTTAAGAGAGAGTGAATTATGACCAGTTGTTTGGTCATATCTAAGGAATCTATCGAGAATTTTCAATGATGCTGGTTTCTACTGCCACAGATAAAGATTAGACAAGATAAGTAGTTTTGGTTTTTTCATAGTGAAGCTCTGAATTAATTTATTTCTCAAATCAGTTGTTAGTTTTTCTATGAATACATTTTCATTTATTTATTATTTCTCATTTATTATTTTTATATCAAACAAAATGATTTATTAGCATGTATGGATATTAAATGTATGTACACTTAAAAAAAAACTACAAAATCAATATTTGTTCACCCGTTTGCGAGCTATGATGGCACAGGTTAACACAGATTCAAATGTTAAACTCATACTACCCATCTGTTCATATTAGGGGTTAATAAAGCTAAGTGATTATTTTTCTATTCATGTTTAATCACACTGAAATAAGCTTATTTTTTAATGGCATAGTAGAGGCAATTTTTATTCCTATTATAAATGTTATCACTATCTTGGAAGGATCTTAATAGGATGAACTGCCATTGCTATTCAATATTGTTATAATAATTTTATTTTGATTAAGTAAAGGTTACTCACCTACCTTACAAAAAATCTGGCTATTCTATTTGATAAACTGACCTAATTTCAAGGTATTTTTAATATTTCATCCCCAAAACAGGCAAAAAAGTAAATAACTAAGTTCCTTTACACTTTCTCAAAAAAACTTGAATGACACATAAATAAAGCTATACTTAAGCACAAAAATTTGTCATGAACATTCATGCCAATGTGTCATCGTGCCATAACATTATCAACAATGGGCGGGCTATTCAGCCAAGTGATTCAATGCTAATGCAGATATGCTTCATCACACTATTGAAGTTTGTGTTTTTTTTTAATAAATAAAATACTGGCTCACTGGTCTATTGGTTGCATGCTTAACTGCTGAGCTTGAGTTCCTAGGTTGGACTCCCGGGTCATGCTAAGTGCAATGGATTTTTGAAAATTTCCTAGTGGAAAATCCATTAGTGCAATGGATTTTCCATTCCATTTTCCAAATTTTCAGTAGCAGTCTGCAGTGGCATGCTTAACATGTTTTTTTTTGGCTTTAGATGGAATTTAAGTGAGTTAATGTCGTTATTAAAGCAATAAATGTACTACATTAAAAATCACTTAGATTCATGAAACATGAACTTAAATGCTCTCTAAAACGAAAAAAATGCGTCGGGCTTGCCCTCTAGGTACATCACTGGCAGTCCACAGTTTGGGAATTATCTCCCTTTTACATGGGAAATAATAGGGATGTTAACTACTTTTTTTTATTGTGAATCTGTAAACTATTTGAAAAAAGACAACACCAAAAAAACCGATGAAACATCTACAAAATTGGCAAAGTTATAAGCGTTTTAAAATGATTTGCTAGACACGGACGGCACTACCTACTTAACTAGTGACGTAACACCACCTACGTCCACTTCGCGCGACAAAGACGGAGCGATACTCCCTCCAAAAACTTTAAAAGCGTCTATGTTTTCCATTTTGTGATAAATTAATATTTTTGCTTTTACTTTTTTGTTGTGCCTATTCCTTTTTTGAAATAAAATAATTTATTTGTACTTTTTTAATAGTAGGCCACTACCGTATTATAACTGCCGAAATGTGGGTATACTATAAACCTCTGCCTATCCCTTTGGGAAATATTTATGCCCTCCTGCGTCCTCCTCACACACTCCGCGCGTTAATGTCGTGCACCTGTGCGAGCGAGAGGTAAATAGAGGGGACGCCATTCAATCCCATTCTTTCTCAGCATGGTATAGATTGTGTTGAAAATTTTGGATTTCTCACCTTCTAGGTCTCGTAGTGGTTCAAAAATTAAACCACTAGAAACCTCCGTTACAACTCCGTTAAAAACTTGCGGAGGCGGAGGTACGATTTCATGCGGAATTTCCGCATTAGAGGAGGCGGCGGCGAGGTTCCGTTACAACCCCATTTATCGCTTTCAGTTTCGCCTGCGGGTATTTAGAAAACATCTCGTCGTTCATATAGATCGTTTTTACGATCTCCCCATCTTCTGTCGTTCAAATATCGTGTCGATTTCCAGACTAATAGGTAATGCTCATCACTATTTAAAGATTTCAAATCTTTGCTCGCTATTATTACAAGAGTTATTTGTTACGATTCAATGATGATATTCGCCATGCGTGTTTATGATTCGTGAGATATTTAAGTACCTACCTACCTTGTAATTTGTCGGCGAGAAACTAACAATATGCTACATAGCGATCATGATTACGGCGTACCTACTCTAGTGTAAACGCGATTAAAAGTCCCATTACATTATTCAACTAGCTGTTCCCCGCGGTTTCAGCCCCGTTGCTCAGCTCCTAAGGGTCGTAGCGTGATGTTAAATAGCCTATACTATTCCTCATGAATCTGGCTATCATATACAAAAAGATTTTTTCGAATCAGATTGGTATAGTTCCAGAGATTAGCGCGTTCAAACAAACAAACAAACTCTTCAGCATTATTATAGGTACCTATTAGTTAAGATTGAAAAAAGAGCGCTAGGTGAGCTAGCATGCTAATTTCGTATAGTACCTCTATCTAGCACTCAGTGCCGTAACGGTGCCAGCGGCGCTCATAAAACATCCGCAACCAGTTAGAGTGAAAGCCAACCCCAATCTAGATTGGGAAAAGGCTAGGCGGATGATGGTCTTTCAGGTGCTCCATTAGCGGTTTATACCTTTACTAAGTTATATGATGTCGTGGCTAACTCGTTCGTAACATTGTTTTTTATTGTATTGTATCGGGACTTTTCGCGCACAAAAATAATCAAAATATCAGTATTTTGACTAACCTCGACGTTTCGATCAAGTTGCATTGACCTGTTACGGTCATTTGAACTTGATCGAAACGTCGAGGTTAGTCAAAATACTGATACTTTGATTATGTTTGTGCGCGATTCAGCACTACAACAAATTACCTTTTCATGTTGCAGGGCAAACTGGTGAAACACTTCTCCCGGCAGCTGGTGATCAAGGCCAGCTTCGGTGAGGAGTTGCGGCGTGAGCTCGGCGACGTGCCGTGTCTCGCGCAATGGCTCAGGGTCGTGGGGCTGGGCCCCGATTCTATCGAGGTACGTAGCTTCACTGACTTTACTTGATTCAGGGGAGGATCCAGCGGGGGGCAATGGGGGTCGACCTCTGATAATATTGGAAGCCTGTCGCCCAGATTGACTGCACTACAGATCGGGCGTCAAATTGAGTCGTTCGTAGGCCTGTCTTAAGTGTGGTTTAGTGAATTCGAGGTAGTACTGGTGAATAGGTGTCAATATCCTTAAATCCTTTTGTAATATACCATCCATGTTATTCTTAGTATTGAGTATTAACAAGTAAAAGTAAGAAGCAGAAAGAAAATATTTGTATGGTGACAGGAAACACCTCGTCAAATCGACGTCATATTAGTTATCTCTCATCTCCAAAACTTTTATTTGTGTTGGTTTAACTGTCAAACATTAAGTTTGTGATAAGATAAAGACGAGTCGGTGTGGACTAAAGGTTATTAGAGCCGCCCGGCACCCGACCAGCACCCCTCGCCCAGCGGTTAGTATTCTTTGTATAGAGTAAAATGCGTATACGCTCACTACATCAACTCCGGAGCGCCTCGCTCGCGGGCCGAACACGCGCAGACGGCGAGTGGACCACTCGGTGATCACCCGTTGCTCGCTTTCCTTGCGTTGCCCACGCGTAGGTCCCGAATGGATCGAGCTGTCCGCGAGTGGTTCACTGGTTGACACGCGGCATCCAACCGTGGACCACCTGTCGACAATGAGTGGACACCGAGCACGGGGTGGTGCTGGTCAGGCTCTAATGAGCTTATCTATGACCTTATATCAGTAGGAAAAATCTGTTGGTGTTGCTTTTGACATGAAAATTGCCATCCGGTTTTCTTGCACACTTTGTGCAAGAACTAATGGCTTGTGATCTAGGACTTTCAAGAGTACAGGGGCCTATTATTTGATGTAACTACCCTGCAAGTCTGCACTCCAATTTCCGAACTCTTCAACTTCATGTTTTATGTACACACATTTTGCAGACTGAAAATTTAAATTTGGAAGAGTAAAGAGTGAGCTCGTACATTCGAAAAGCCAATCATTTTTCATAAAACACTCGCTCCACACTCTGGAATATTTGAAAAGTGAAGAGAAGAGAGCAGAGTGCAGACTTGCAGAGTGGTTACATCAAATAGGCCCCTGATATCTTCCGTGCTGATGGCACACAATCGTCCCATTTCTTACTTAGGTATAGGAATCAGTGGCGAAGGCTTCATACAATTCGATTCCTACCGGCTTCCCTTTGAAAAACAGCATTGTCAAATAGTATGTCAAGTTATCAAGTTGTAGTCACACTACAGATATAAAATGCACCAACACATTAAAACATTACAAAAACGCCTACCTTTATTTTTTCTTTTAATTCCGACAGCAAAATAAATATTGCTAATTATAATACGGCGGCGCTGCGTCGGAATTAGTCATGATGTCACACCAAGTCATGTAGCACCGCTACGCAAAGGGCCTCGGGAAGTCGGTATTTGACGGATTATGACAGAGATAGAAATAGAAAAATGCGTAGCCGAGAACGAGATAGAGAGAACGAGTGTCGACGGTAAGCTACTGCTACGCTGTAGCTGGCTACGGCGCGGATACTTACGTATTTTAGTTCCGATTTTGTAACTAGATGGCGTTGTTACTTTCTAAGTCGCGATATGGTTTCATTACCACGAATACCATAAGAGGTTATGATTTTATTTATAAAAGTTTGCTGTAGCTCGGCTTCCCTCTTACAAAAATTAACCCTTCGCCACTGATAGAGATCTACAGGGTGGCAGGTTAGACAGTAGAAATATTTTAAGGGGTCATTGTACCCATCATTATAAACAACTTTTATTATGAAACCAACCCTGAAATCGCAAAATTAAAATCAGCTGTACCATACATTTTGTTGAGTTATGTGAACATAAATGTATGGAACAGCTGATTTTTTTTTCGCGATTTCAGGGTTGGTCCAATAGTAAAAGTTGTTCATAATGATGAGTACAATGACCCCTTAAAATGTTTCCACTGTTTAACCTGCCACCCTGTATATTGCTATAGGTATGACTTTCATGTATAACGTGTTGTTCGTTCGCCAGGCGGTATGTTCCCGCGTGGCGTCGTTGGAGACGCTGCGGGAACGCTCCGACCACGAGATGCGCGCGCTGCTGGCCGGCGCGCGCGATGAGGAGGTGCTGCGACTGTGCCGCGCCATGCAGCGCCTGCGCAGCTACATAGGTGAGCTGGAGAACAGGGGCTGTACCTCAGATCATAGAAACAAGGAGATATGTTATCATAGCAAATTAGTTCATGAACCACTATCGCCACTTTTAACTATCACTTTTATTCTTCACGAAAACTAGGTTTAGTACCTACCTTATTCTCAACCCTTCAACGTTTAAATATCACGTCTACGACTTAGCCTATGTTTTATTCTGATGTATAAGCTATATTACTGTAAAGTTTCATCAAATTCCGTTCAGTAGTTTTTGCGTGAAAGAGTAACAAACTTTCTCTTTTATAATATTAGTAGGAAGTAGGATTCCAGACTATAATCTATCTCTGCCAAATTTCATCCAGCTCGTAGCATTTCGTTCAGCCATTCTGGCGTGATCCATCCATCCATCCATCCAAACTTTCACATTTATAACATTAGTAGAAATTGGCTAATTATAATCTCGTTTGACTTTGTGCAGAGGCGCTGGGTCGCGGCGAGGGTGGCGCCGAGCTGCAGCTGTTCTGGGACTCGTGGGAGCGCACGGCGCGGGCGTCGCCGCGGGCCCCGCGCGCCCGCCACGCCAACCACGAACATCACGGCACGCCGCACAATAAGAAAGGTATTATTACACATACGTACAGTACACGGCAATAATCGGCTAACTTCGGCTTAAGCATAATAGCATAATCGGCCTATAATGTTCCCACTGCTGGGACACAGGCCTCCTCTCTGTGAGAGGGAGTGGGCCGTAGTCCACCACGCGGGCCCAGTGCGGGTTGGTGGACGTCACATGTCTTCGAATTTTTTGGTTCTAGGATATGCTGGTTTCCTCACGATGTTTTCCTTCACCGTTAAAGCAGGTGATAATTAATTTATAATACGCACATGACTTCGAAAAGTCAGCGGTTCGTGCCTCGGGATCGAACTCGAATCATTCGCCGTGGGAGGCACATGGTTAAACCACTAGGCTATCGCTGCTTTTTAGAGCGGCTTTATAGAGCGTCATCTCTGTCGCACGAAGCACTAACAGTCCGGTATCTAATAAATAAGTCAGCGACAAAACGTCACATAGGTATGAGTGACGGATACGACACTCTGCAAACTCGAATCTGGCCGATTACCTTTTTTTCAAACTCCATGTGTAATATTTATTACCGGGTACCTACTGCATAAACTCAAATCTTTTTCCCACAATGGTTGGCGGCAAGGCTCGGATACCGGTTAAATTTTCAAACCGTTATTATATACTTGACGCAAAACCTTTATATTTGGTTTTGTTCGCATAAACCGGATTTTATAAACCGATATTTGGAAGAGTATTTATATAAAGGTTTTTTCGGATTAAACGGTTTAGAGCAATAAAAACCGGTTAATACGGACGCACTACAAAGAAACGCCGCACGCTGTTCTGATTTTATTCAGTAGTAAGAATTTTTTTGTTTCGGGTCGGACGTTTATGTCATTGCATCAATAAGCTCCGCTGCAAAAATATAAAAAAATGTAATATCGTAAGTACGTCTTCATACCGCGCCGCTATGCGCGGCTTCTATACAAGTTGTAACGCGTTTACCGACATGCCGTTCGTCGAATAAACCGGTTAATTTAGGTTAAAATAAAGTTCTTGAAACGTTCACGTTCTTAAGAAAAGTTCGGAGGAAAACCGAAATAAACCGGTATTAACCGGTATTTTTTAGACCGGTTCCGAGCCTTGGTTGGCGGAAATTGCGAATCTCCTAGTTTAATACTTCCTTCCGACTTATCTATGTTCATAGATCACAAGTCACAACTAGGTACACTATCTCTACTCAAATAAGAATTGCGAAAAATAATTTGATCTGATTTTATTTTGTTACACCAATTTCAGTCGTATGCTTAAGTGACTAAAGTAGACTTTCAAAGTAATATCATGTGAATCCAGAGTGGTATTTCAACCTCTAAATATTTTTTAATAAACATCTCGACAAAGACTTCTCTCATAAAAAGAATGATCTTTGATCAAACCAGGGGCCTCATAAAAGGTTTTATTGTACTGCAGTGCAGTGCTGCATCAAATTAACATGATGTCATTCACTTCTTTCTTTAGTTGAATTAAAGATACTGCATTATTGGGTCCCCCTTCACGCATACAAGTACCTTAGTTAGAAAAGGAAGCAACCAATTACCGAGAAAACCGCAAAAAGTGCTCTAAACAATGGTGTCTTTCCAGGTGGTAAATCTCCCCCCACGCCGGTGGCCAAGCGGAAACAGAACAGCACCCTCCCCCCTCCCGCCGCGCTCACCAAGTCGCGCTCACACGAGTCGCAGCTCTCCGTCAGACCGGACGCCTCCGACCTCAGGTAAGTCGTCAAGAAAAATAACGAAGCTAACAATTCGGTTCTTGACAACATTGAAAATATGCTACAGATTGTGGTCATCCTATCAGTTCATAGCGTAAATAAACTTATTTCACTTATTTTTAACTAAAATATGTATATTTTTTGCAAATTACACGAAAATAAAATGCAATATTTTTTGTTATTGTAGCTGTCACAAGAACGGCCTGTCGCACTCTGTTGACGTCACACGCTAGTAAGCCAGTGTTGCCAACTTATTTTTAGGGTAAAGAATTCTTTAGGGTAAATTTGAGGGTAAAATTTTAGGGAGCGCCTCCGCAGCCGGCGCCGACTAGGCTCCCAAAAATAATGCCGTTAGGAACCGGAGTAGCCTTGAAGTAGCAGTGATACCAGACGAAAATAATTGCAAACTACCGTAGCAGCAGATTAATGTTGCCGTGTTTTAATTTGAATTAAATACCTTGACTGACTTTTAAATAACAGTGTTAATGTAAAACAAAATACAACTTTTTTGGACTTACAAGGGGGATGGAGGTGGTCGACGGAGCCCCGGTACGCGGAGCTCCTATTTCTATCTGCAAGGTTAAAAGTAACATAACACGAAGGGGTTGACGGGGGCTTCGTTCGCTCGCTCACTGAAGCCCCCGTCAACCCCTTCGAACCTAACCTGTCCGTGTCGGGGTGTCCAAGTTCTCGAGCTCGCTTCGCTCGCTCTTGGACCCTAATTAGGTATGTTACTCAAATGAAACATGAAATGTTTTTTTAATTATGACAAATTGCCAACTCCCTTTCCCGCTTTTTTTCAAAAGTCAGCGCCGGCTGCCAATTTAGCAACCAGTGCCGGCTGCAAATTCAGGTCACGGCGGCGGTCGCGGAGTCACTTCCAAAATTTTAAGGTTAGATTTCGTATTGTTGTTATGATTACTATAGTTTATGGGCTTTTTGGTAAGCAATACATGTAGGTACCTAAGTATTTGAATTGAATTTGAGTTAAACAAATTCAGCATATTTTTATTGTGAAACATGACCATTGATTAAGAAAGAACTTGTTTTATTGTATATCTAAAACCAAAACTTTAGCCAGGTATTTTTGTTTATATAGTTATGATTTTAGAGTAAAATTAATCAGGCATTGGGGTAAAACGAAAATCTAGCATGGCAACACTGGAGTAAGCACGGCTTTGACAGATTGTAGTTTGCGTTTTATGTTTTCTGGGTGCTATATTTGATCTTAGAGCTATTTCTGAAGCTGTTTTCATAGAAATCTTCTATCTAGTGGCATAAATATTCATATCGAATCTCAAAATGGAGTCAAATTTTGTGCAAGCTGATACAACCTACCTAAGATAGACGCATTTATGGTTGCACTTTTCTTTAAGAATACCTAACGCTGATTATTATGCTGCGGAACTTAAAAATGTAAAAACAGCAGTGTAAGTACCTACCTGCCACATATTTATTTACAAATCTTTTGTATAATCATTCAGAAGTTTTGTGAAATCTCATTTTAGGTTATGTTGATAAAAACTTAGAAACATTACCTATAAATTCTTTTGTGTCATGAATCATGATGGACTGCTTAAAGACGTATTTGTACATTGTGGAACTACACACCATTTATATACGCCATTATAGCCAATAAAAATGATTTATTGATGAAATTAATTTCAGCTGCACCGTCTGTCTTGTTGACAAAGCTCGTTTACTAGCGTGCTACGTCACTTCCGCAGAAACAGCGTTTTTGGAGCGGTTTTGGAAATTTATACTTTATCACTGATTTTTATTGATAAATACAGTAGATCTCCCTGAAATATCAATGTAGTGTGCTTATAATATAATGAAGATTAATATAAACCATTTCCCAAAATCAGTCAAATACCTAATTACTTCTGTATCATTGGTCAATGTAAAAAATGCGACATAGTTCCTTGGTTGATATAGCAAAAACCGCTCCATCGCTAAATATCATATTCTCAAAAGAGCACATTCGTAAAACATCACATTCGCAAAACACGATATTCGCAAAACATCATATTCTCATAACATCATTTTCTCAAAATATCATAATCTTATAAGACCACATTCGCAAAATACAACATTCTCTAAACATCATATTTTCAAAAATGGTGAAAAAGTACACTGGGCTCCAAAAAATAATGCCGACGGCGGCGTTATGCACCAGTGCAAATGGTAAAATCTAAGGGTAAAATCTACATACGAAACTTCTTGGCCGGCCGGCGAATTATTTCCTCTTATGACTAACTAGCTGTTTCCCGCGGTTTCACCCACGTTGCTCGACTCCTAAGGGTCATAGCGTGATGTTAAATGGTCTATACTATTCCTCATGAATCTGGCTATCATATACAAAAAGAATTTTTCGAATCCAATTGGTAGTTCTAGAGATTAGCGCGTTCAAACAAACAAAATGCTCAGCTTTATAATATTTGTATTAAATGACAATGTCATCGTTTAGTCATTTATTGCAATATTTTTTTCAAGATTCATGAGACATTCTTCTATTAAATTATCTTCTTCATGGTTATGTTGTCCTAGTACTTTTGCCATTCTATTCATAATCTCATCATTCTGACCGGCACTGACCTGTCAAAATACGGTGCTAGTACTACTACTAGCAATTTGATTTCCCCGTAGGTAGGTACTTCAAAATCTTAATTGTATTGATAAAATAAATTTTTCAATCCTGATTTGTAAGCTAATATTGATACCTACTAAAAATATGTTTTATTTATCGAACGATTTTGTTGCAGTCTGTACAAAAAGTTGATGTTTATAGTTTCCTATATATACCTGTGACGAACTTACACAAAACTATTTTTAAATAAAAGTACCTGTGACCATTTTACATTCAATGTATGGAATTTTAAAAACTGGGACGATAATACACTGACTAAACTACTAAAACCCAATAATGTATCAGGATAGAATTTATGTTTTGTTTTGTTATTAAAAAAAATTAAAACATGAAAACATGTGACATTGTCAGAGACTGTACTTTGAATGTGGTTTTACAAGAATGTTGTATTTTGCGAATGTGATCTTTTGAGATTATGATATTTTGCGAAAATGATGTTATGAGAATATGATGTTTTGCGAATATCGTGTTTTGCGAATGTGATGTTTTACGAATGTGTTCTTTTGAGAATATGATATTTAGCGACGGAGCGGCAAAAACCCGAACAAAGTGCTTTAGTCCCACCTTCATTGTGAGAACCGCCAAACAGTGGAATGCGCTGCCAGAGTGGGTGTTCCCCGATAGTTTCAATCTGGGTGTCTTCAAATCGCGAGTGAATCGGTTTCTTCTAGGCAAGCGTGCTCCATCGTACAGTAGATATCTATACTAATATTATAAAGAGGAAAGATTTGATTGCTTGTTTGCAATTTGCATTGAATAGCCTCCGAAACTCCGGGACCGATTTAAAAAAATCTTTCACCAGTAGAAAGCTACATTATCACTGAGTAACATAGGCTACTTTTTATACCGAAAAAATGCACCTTTCCTGTGGGCCACGCAGACGAAGTCGCGGGCCAAAGTGCTAGTATTAAATAAAATAAAATATTCTTCTAGAAATAAAATAATATATTCTTCTAGAAATATGCAATAGCTCCATCTATGAGCAAGATGCCGCTATTACATGATTCTATTGGCGCCATCTATGAGCAGATGCCTCCACCCGTTAAGAGTCTTGCTTCGACAGACAGACAACAAAGTGATACTATAAGAGTTCCGTTTTGCCCTTTAAGGTTTAAAGTTAAAATAGGTCCTTTAAGGTTAAAATATGTGTGTTTCTAATGCAAGTTGTTGTATTGCAGCGACAACAGCCAGTCGTCGGCGGTGGGCACGGTGGAGGTGACGCCGCCCGCGTCGCCGCACGACACCGAGTCCGACAACACGCCGCAGCACCGCCCGCTCGCCTACTACAACAACAACGTAAGACACCACCACTTGTTGCACCATATAGCTTAGCTTGCTAGCTGTAGTGTCCAGTACTGTCCATTTACGATTATAGACGTCCACTGACGTCTGGACGTCTATAGACGCCCACGACGCCTATAGACGTCCACGATGCCCATAGACATCCACTGACGTTTATAGACGTCCACGGATGCTCATAGACGTCCACTGACAGCTATTGACGTCCACTCACGCCTATAGATGTCCAGTGACGGCTATGAACGTCCACACGCCTATTGACGTACACTGACTTTCCAAAAGAACCAAAATTATGCCAAAAGTGTGGTTTTAGTTAGCAGTAGATTGTAAAATTTTGTAAATGAAATAATTTAAATACTGGTTGTGTACATATCTAAATATCGACCAGTATACAATTTTTGTGTTCATGGAAACTACTAATACTTTAGCACAGTGTATCTACCTACTCCTTACAGTGGTTCATCGCTCACACCTTAATTGACATGACACAAGAAATGTCAAAATTGATAACATAGCAATCACACTCTTAAAATTATTAATTTTGGGGACGCCAAAACGACCCCCCATGACGATTAATTACAACCAGTAGTCGCCCAGTGGTCGAAATTCGACCATAATTTATTAAAATTGTAGCTTTCTGCACTCCTCCATATAAACATCATTAACTATGCCAAACCTCACACTCCTCCGTGCGTGCAATATACTAAAAAAGGGGTACAAAGTTTTCTCTTCACGTAAAAAATCTATATAATTAATAATTATAGATTTTTAATGGTCTTGGATCTTGGGTTTCGATTCTATCTTCATTTTCAGCATTGGCATCCCCGTCAACCAAGGACAATATGGACATGGCAAAATGATAAAAAATAATTTTCAGAATCCAAATTTTCATTTCATTTTCAGGCACCTTCGAAATCCAATTTGATAGGCTTTTAAGGGTTAAATTCCTATGAAGAATAACTTGCATCCTTATATGGCCGCCATCTTGGATGTGTTGTATAACTATTTCAATTAAATTGGCAATAAAACGCCCTTAAAATTATGTCCACAAGCTCTGCCTACTTTCCCCTGCAACCCTGCGCATTGACCTGCGTTGATCGACTGTAAGGAGTCTATAGCTGGACTGTGACCATAGATAGCTATACATATCACCGCTTGACTTAGACCAGAGAGATTTTGCCACACATTTCGCGAGCATATTCCTTAGTCATATAAGTATAGGTTCCTTGGAGTATTTCGAGCCCGCCCATTCAGCAGCCTTGCAAGTTGCAACTTTAGTGCCCATTCAGCAAGCAGCTTAGCAAGTTGCAACCTTAGCGCCATAGATATAGGTCTCGTAACGGGATGCAGGGCGGACTTGGGAAGTGGGCAATGGGCTGTGGGCTACAGCAGGTGTCCGGTTGGCATGTTAAGGGGCTACCGGTCTCGCCGGTGTCGCACAGGGCGGGCGCGCTGGGCCGGCGGCTGGCAAGCATCATGGCGTGCGCCTGCGCAGCGCAGCGACCGCGGTTGCGCCGCCCCTCGCACGACCTGCGCGCCTCGCCGCTCCCGGTGGGTACTGATCACTGCGCACGCGCAGCTATGTCGATAATCTGTGTTCCTGCTTGTAATCTGTTTCTGCTCAAGATTTATAAGTATTGCACGAACATCATGCGGACTCAGCACAGTGTACATAAACTCATTCGAATATGAACTTTATATGTATTACGTTAATGTTCGTATTCGTATGAAGCGCTTGTTTATAATAGCTTTTATGAATAAAAACTATATTCTTACACATCTACGGCCGTACCACAAAAAAGATAAACACGTGTTCAACACGAATGCTCCCAAAAATAATACGCACTTGTTTTAGCACTAACTTGTCAAAACCAAGTGTGTATTATTTTTGGTAGCATTCGCGTTTAACACGTGTTTATCTTTTTTGTGGCAAGGGTGCTAATGTTCATATTCGTATAAGTCTTCTGAACACGTGCGTTCGTAACCTCATAGCAATGACGTTATTATGGGGGTTAACGTTGTATCCGCTCGGCAACAATTGACGCGCGACAAAATGTTGCTGGCAACGTCGCGCGTTGTGCAACGTTGCCGAACATGTTGAGGCGTCACGTGTTGCGCGTCAAATGTTGCCTAGTAGATACAAGTCTTTTATAATACATCTGCAGTGTTTATCGCGCTACATAACGCGATCAAATCTTATAGTTTGTTTAATCTAAGGAAAAAGTGTTGTTGTCGATGACAGTTGTAACCATATAATTATATCTTTCTTTCACTACTCTCTTTCTCACTCTTCCTTCCTTCTCCGTGCCATGTCCGCGTGCACCGTCGCCCTCAACCGTTCGTTGAGTTTGACGTAGCGTCACATGACAATATAGCGACTCTACGAAACGATCCCGTCGTCGTTTATAGCCATTATGATATATTGATATAAAAAAAGCCATTAAGGTAAATTATTAAGGTAAAGCTATTGATAAAAAAAAATGCTAAAAATACAGAATTAAGTTGGACAATTTTAAATAAGTATGTAGTAAGTTCTTGCACGATTCAAGAAAGAACGACGCTATACCTGATACATTTTGTATACGCAACTCTCATCGATGATGCTTTTTCTGTTCGCTTATACAAACTGTATAAGTATTTACATCTCACGTTGGTCTTAATCAGTGGCGTGCCTAGAGGGCAAGTCCGACGCATTTTTTCTTGTTTTAGAGGGTACTAATGTAATTTTTTCATGAAGCTGAGTTAACGTCGTTATTAAAGCAATACGTACGTACGCTCGACAACATTGACGGTCGAGCACTTTTCACCCTTATATTCTTAGTAATAAGGGTGAAAAGTGGTCAACCGTCAATGTTGTCGAGTTTACATTAAAAACCGGACAAGTGCGAGTACGACCCGCGCCCTAAGGGTTCCGAAATAGCGCCATCTATGAGCAAGATGTTGCTATTACATCATAGTAGATATATCATAGATGGCGCTATTGTATACTGCTAGTGGCGCCATCGATGAGCAGATGGCGCCACCCGTTAAGGGTTTTCGGACAGACGGACAACAAAGTGATCCTACAAGGGTTCCGTTTTTCCTTTTGAGTCACTAAAATTACATAAATACCTCTAAAACGGAAAAAAATGCGTCAGGCTTGTCCCCTAGGCACACCACTGACTTTTTTTGGCTTTAGAGGGTATTTATGTAAATTTTTCATGATATTAAGTGAGTTAATGTCGTTATTAAAGCAATGCGTACATGAAAAATCACTTACATTCACGAAAAATGAACTTAAATACTCTCTAAACCAGTGGTCGTCAAAACTGCGGATGCGGCCCTCGGATGATATTTGTGCGACCCGTAACATGGCAAACAATTTTAGTAGACAATGGACAATATCAAAACTTATATTATACATGAAGTTAATAGTTAGATAATTGAGTTGGCAAATAAATGACTTCACAGGATTTTATTGCCATACAATATCTGTACCTGATCGCGTTTTGACAGCTCATAAAAATATGACAATTTATTGGTGATGTCAACTATCAATCCACGAATGTGAAGCCCGCAGTGATACCTCACATTATCCTATTTGGCCCTTGAGTAGAAAAGTGTGACGACCACCGACCACTGCTCTAAACCGAAAAAAGATCATCGGGCTTGTCTAGCCACTGACTATAGGCACTTAATCCACACTCAGTCCCCCCCACAGGCGGGAGGGGCGGGCCCCCCGGCGCCGCGGTCGCCGCGCACGCCGACCGTCAGCCGCTGCATGGCGCACGACATCGCGCACCGCTTCACCAAAAACTTCAACATGATCGCGACATGCGATTACTGCGACAAGCAGATGCTGTTCGGATCAGGGCTCAAGTGTAAGGAGTGCAAGTTTAAGTGTCACAGGTGAATATACTGTTGATATAACAAAATAAAGAAACGAATTTTAAATGGCGGCACTAATCATTCACTCTTACTGGCACGTTATTGCTGTTTTAACGACGTGTGTGAGTAAAGACAGAAATAACGTGCGAGTGAGAGGAAATGATTAGTGCCGCCATTTTAGATTCGCTTCTTTATTGGCGCGCGTTATAAGTTTAAACTACTAGTATTGCTATAAAAATAATACAAAATCTGGTACTAATATTATTTTTATGCAAAATTTAAACCACCGGTATTTTTAAATTATCTATTTTTTTTGTCAGGCAAAAAACAAAATAATGAACTTGATGATTGATGGATGATACCACGTTGAACTAATACTATGATGTTGGTTTCAGGGACTGCGAAAGTAAAGTGCCTCCGTCTTGCGGCCTACCGCCGGAGTTTGTGGACGCTTTCAAAGAAAAGTTTCACAAAGATGGTGAGTATTTTTTTTTACTGCGGCGTAACGGTAATCGTTTGTTTACAGTATTACCAATATGTTCAAAATCTATTTTCTGGGTCCTAAAATAAGAAACATTTTTTTTACTTAGTGCATGACTTCAACCACCCCAATAGAATATGAAGAACAAATCAAATCAGATCAAATAATTCTTTATTGACATAAAACACTGTTACATATTTAATATTGAAGCCCTGACTCCTGAGCTAGGTTGATACCTGTGTTACAGGAGTCAGTGTCTTCTCCCAATAATTAACAGAATTAAAAATTAAGAACAAGAATTAAATTGTAAAAAATCGTTATTTAATCTAGTTAAACAGAAATCTCTTTTTACAAACACAACTAGGTACCTACTTATTCCACTTTTTATCATGCGTTATCCTTTTTCCATCACTTATGCACCGCGCGCGCGCCTTTGCGCTATCAGCTGTTAGTCGCTTGACCCCGCTTGACCCCGCTCTGTCCTATGGAAAATGTACATACCATCGCCAATTTTTTTTTTCTTTGGGAAAGTGTTGTATGTTAGCATGAGTACAACCAGGCAGGGCCCCAATTCTGCTATTGCAATTGTGTATGAATGGTGTCATAATGACACCATAACGGTCAAAATCTAAGTGCTCATTGGCTTAGAGTAAAACTGTCTCTTTCGTCATTGTTCAAAACGATATCATTGAGAGACCATTCTGACACGATTATGACAATTGCATTAGCAGACTTGGGCCCCAGCCGGCCTAGCATGACCACGATAGAAACAGGTTTTGTCTACATAGAAAGACAAAGTGACAGATTTCATTCATAAAACGTAGAAATGTTTCTACAATCTGTCACTTTGTCTATTTCTATGTAGACAAAACCCGTTTCTATCGTGGTCATGCTAGGCCGGCTGGTGTTTCTTTCTTTCTTTCTTTATAGAGATATAGTGGTGTACTCTCAAATGATAGAAACAAGGGAGATGTGTCAAGGCGCTATTGAGCTTGATGCTTGATATGATCACATTGACCGTAATTAAAACGTACACGCTGGCGACGATCCGAACACGATCGATGATATAAATACAGTGTTTTAGTTTAGTTCTAGTGTTGAGTGACGATTAACAGTGTTAGATTGAGGGTGTGCGGAATTTTTAATGTGTGGGAGATCTTTTTATTCACAAGGATCGCTTGTGTCGAATACTGTTCTAAAAGTGGCGACAGTTGTTCCCGTACTAACTCGCTATGATGGCATATCTCCTTGTTTCTAGCTGGGAGAGAGGCACTGATGAATAGACTACGCATAAATTTGATAGATGTGGGTATCTTTCAAAGTATTCTGTCACCGCCTCTGTCGGAAGCTCCAATTTTAGTTTATAAGATAGTGGATAATTTTAATAATTAAGTAAAAACATGTTTTAGGTTACGATGGGGCGTTTTTTTTTTTTTGAGGATAGGAAATCATCAAATGACCCCTCCCGCTCTGGACGGAGCGGAAGGGAGTGTCAGACTCTTACTGACTAAAACCCACCCGTGTTCCTTCCTTTGCCCTTTATGTTCCGGGTCAGCGGTATCCCTTTCGGACAATCCCGCTTTCCCGGCAGGCTTGGGCCCTAGTGGGCTTACGATGGGGCTGACATGGTCTTTTATGTGACTACAAGCCCCTAAATAGAATAAGATTTAAAAAAAAACTTGTTTCTATGATCTGTGGGTGTACTTAAGCTGGTGTGTTGTCCAGGCGGGTACTACGGCTACGTGTCGCCGCTGCCGGGGCGCGGCGGCAACTTCCTGTCGTCGTTCACGCACCGCCGCCGCCCGCACGCCGCGCCCGTGCCGCACCACGCCGTACGTTACAACATAACAACATTACTGCTATAGGCCGACCGTTTAACTCGCGTATCGCCTGCGGGGGTAGAAGAGAGCGAGGGGAGATGTTAGTGGGTGGGTGAAAGGGGTGCGCGGAGCAGAGAGCTTATTGACTCCGTGTGTAGCGTTACCCGCCCCCGCTCCCTTCTTACCGCAGGCGATACGCGAGTTAAACGGTCGGCCTATAGTTTATCGTGAGACGCGTGCTTGAAAAGGGGTTTCTTGTCTTGTCTCGGTTACAATTTTGCCTATATCACGTGTCAAAAACATCAAATCGAACAAGGCAACGTAGTATGGTAACGGCCATCAGCCATTTTTGCGAAAAGGGGCTTAGAAGTCAACTGGTTGACTTTTAAACCCCATTTTGAGCTGACTTTTAAACCTTTGCGGCCAAAACGAGACTGCAAAAAGTACCGGATGAATTTTTTTTTTATCCTGAAAAACGCGGGCGAAGCCGCGGGCGGAAGATAGTTTAATTAATAATGACATAGCTAAAACATGTTTAAAACACGTAACTCGCCGTAGTCGGGTAAAAATTGATAAAAAAAATAATTCAATAAGATGTTGTACATCCCCAGGGCGGTCCCGACTCGTCGTCGAACACGTCGTCGTGCAACAGCTCGACGCCGTCGTCGCCGGCGCTGGCGCCGCCGCTGACGCCGCACCACGCGCACCACGCGCACCACCCGCACCACCCGCACCACCCGCACCACCCGCCCACCACCAAGCAGCAGTTCCACTTCCCCGGTAATTAACTATTACACAGTATTCATAAACCTTCGTATATACCTGCGAGCGCGTCTGAGCGGCTCAGATCGCATGTGTGCTCGACTCGAGCCGCTCGGTCACGAGCCGCGCGTTGTCGGTGTTTCGGCCGCGCTCAAAGACGGCTCAGTCGGAGCAGTGCGGAGTGTGCAGACGGTCGTACGCGCAGCTCGTGAGCAGTGGAAGACTGCGCTCTCTACGAGCCGCTCAGTTTGCATTTGGAGAATGCTCACTACGAGCGGCTCTCAGCGCGCCGCGCGCAGATCTATACGAAGCTTAAAGCCATATAGCTAGCATAGCTACGTTTGTGACGATTGTGATAATTTGTCATATTAATATTATAAAGCGGAAAGATTTTATTGTTTGTTTGTAATGGTAATACGGTAGTGGCCTACTATTAAAAAAAAACCAGCCAATGCGAGTCGTACTCGCGCACCGAGGGTTCCGTATCATATTTGGACGTATAAAGCGAATAAATCCGGACTGCATAACTAAGTTTGTTTGTGAAGGAATTTTGATGATTTTGAAAAAACTGTACTAGTTAGGATCATCGTTTTATTTTTGGTGCCATATTTGGGTCAATTCCTATCAACCCTAATTATTTCAGATTTTTCGCCCTGCAAACTTCGGAGATAAGGGGGGGGGAATGGTATTTTTTTGGACATTTTTCATCATATGTCGAAAACTGTGAGACATAAAATAAAATGAAAATATATTTTGAAATGTGCAGATCAAGCCCTTTCATATGATATGTCACTTGACCTAGTAACCCCACTTTAAAATTTCGGACCCCCACTCCGGCCCCTTTTGCAATGAAAATAAAAATATTTTTGGATTTTTTTCATTTGCAATAAAGTTGAATAAGCATTCTTTATAACTGTTCCAAATTTCAAGTCGATAGCATAAGTAGTTGCTGAAGTAAGCAGGTGTGACCACAGAACAGTAAAAACAGTAGAAGGAGTATGAGGCCAATTTTCTATGAATACCAGTGTCGCCAAACTCACATATTCACAGTTGACACACACTATAATTTCTGTATCATGATTGGCTAAAAACAACAATTACGACAAGACTTATACACAACATTATTTGCATCAAATTAAACCTTAATAGCATTCCATTAATTTCAAATTCAAAAATTAATAATGACAGATTAACGACCTTTTTCGTTTTGGATTAAAATATATTCCAACACGATTATGTACCGCTATTGGACGCTAGATGGCGTTTATTATTCTTATTTTCAAATTAGAACTCTGTAGTTGTTGTAATATAAGTAGAATTTGAATGGCCTAAACCAGCGGCAAGCTATGATGGCCGGTTTGAAGTTTGTCCGCTCATAAAGTTTTGTAAAAATTGACAACTACTTTTGAAAGAACAATTGCTGCACTTTATTGTCAATAGTAGCGCGTCACTGTAAACTATAAAGTACAGTAATTGTTCTTTCAAAAAAGTTGTAAATTTTTACGAAACTTTATGAGCGGACTGAAACGTCGACTTGACGTTTAAGTCCGCTCATAAAGTTTCGTAAAAATTTACAACTTTTTTGAATGAACAATTACTGTACTTTATAGTTTATAGTGACGCATGCGGGTAATAGTGATGGGGTATATCATACCTACTATACTTATCGATAATAAATGCCGTCTAGTGTCGAGTAGAGGTAGGTACTTGATTGTTTTGGAGTGTTTTAATCCAAAAAAAGGTCGTTATATTGTTGTGATTAATTGAATGATGTGAAGAACGCTTGAAAAGGGATATTTTTTAGAAATGTTCATAACATTATATTTAGAAAGCTTTCTTTCTAATGTTATGGGCATTTTTGGGACGGATGGTTTTTCAAAGGATTTTACAAATGTCAAGTGACTTGACATTTGACAGTGACAGAACAGGCAGTTACCGCGCTTTTAGAAAAAGGGAGTAGATGTTACGCTGTGACCGAAAACTAAAAGAAATGATTAAAGGTACTTACTACATTAATAGATATAAACGTGTTTATTGAACTATTCATAACAATTGTTGATTTATTTTACAAAGTCGTAAAAAGCTATAAAATAATACTCTAAAAATTGGTTATTTAGAAACGCACGAGAACGCTGTACCGCCATGTTGTCTGTTTATGTGACGTAAGTGACGTCACCATATTCATTAGCTCGCGGATTCTCTATAAGAAAAACCGAGAAAAACTGACTGTTTACTATAGTAGAGAGTGTAGTGACACAGGTTCTGAGGCCGCGGCTGCACTCAGCACTGGTACGGTGACAGCGACGGGACAGCGATTTTGTGAAAACAAACTCATAAACATTATGTCGGTTGCCGCACTGCAGAAACGACAAGCGACATTTATTTGTTCACGAAATCGCCGTCGCGTCGCTGTCGCCGTACCAGTGCGGCCGCGGCCTAAATAACATGGCGACTAGTGTTTTCGCGCTATTGGATTAATTTCTAAAATATTCGTGTTGTTTTATGAATAAATTCTGAAATATATTGCTAGAATAGAGCAAAAACTATAACAATAAGGTACCTATTTTTTCAATGAAATGTACTACAACTAGCATAAGTATTACAAACGCTCTTTTGTGAATATATATAGAGATCTCCCACACATTAAAAATTCCGCATACCCTCAATGTAACACTGTCATTAGCCTCCATCACTCACACTAAACTAAAACACTGTATTTATATCATTGATCAAATTGATCAAGGATCTTGGCTCAATAGTGTTTTGGCACATCTCCCTTGTTTTTATGATCTGAGGAATTACCAGACAACTTGTCTGTCGTGCTTAAGATAATCGCAGAATTAAATACATAATTGAAATGTTGAGAACATCTTCATTTCTGTATAAAAATAATTTGACTTACTGCGATTATTGTAAGCACGGCAGTTGTAGCTATAATATATTTATTACCTATTACTTTTTTTATAATAAAATCATCTGCCATAAAATGTAGCATGCAGATCGTACCTCTTGTATTAGCGGGGAACCAATTGAATTTTCTGGATGCGTTGATCCACTTTTCTTTCATTAGATGGATATTTTGGAAAACGGAAACTGTCAAGTTTTCTATTGTTGCTGTGATATTGATTTAAATTAGACTATGGTATCTCATCTAAAAACATACTCACAACCAGCGGCCTAATTGTGTAACTCAATTTTTTTCGCCATGGCTTTCATATTGACAGTTCAACAACATCCATTACGGCATTGAGCTAGTTACGGGAGCACGGATTAACAAACATACGGCGTAATGAATGTCAAAAACAATGCCATGGTGATAGCAATTGAGTTACGCAATTAGGGTGCAGCTTCACACGGGGTGATATGAATAACGTATCTCACACCAAACCTTTCTCAAGAAATTGATAAGATGGGATTCCATTGATGAGAACAGAATGAAAATTCCTGCAGTAAATGAATGTGCACAGATAGACGCAGCGAGAAACTTCATTTTATAGATACTATTATAGGCACATAGAAGATTACTAACTTCGATTAGCATCGGAGCTCATTTCGTAGTTTACCTACCGAAAAAATATTTTATAAAAAATGATCGATACATTTTTATCGATACCTATTGGATGCACTAATTGAATAGCAGGAAAAGTCTGATTTCGTAATCAAACATTCTAGAACAATTGATAACCAGTAAAGGAAAATTATCCGTATTTTACATGAAAATAAGGATCACTCTTTATTGTCATTCTTGTACTATATTTGACAGAAAGAAAATAAAATGTATTTTATGAATTAAAACTGAAAATATAACATAACGATGGTACGAAATTCCTCCATGAGTTAGATTTTTACCGTGGCTATGATTTTTACACTCTAATATGGAACATTAGGGCATTTTAGTATTTTTTTATGATTTTTTAACGGTAGTGACGCATATGTTCACGATAAATATCTGTCATCGCGACTGCGCTCACTCAAACGGTACATATGTCTCTCAGTACTCATCAGTGGTGATAGGGACCACGCCTACTTACTACTTCCATCTTGTTCTTTATTCCGTGGGTGTGACAGACAGACGAAGTCGCACCATAAGGGTTCCTTTTTTACCATTTTGGTACGGAACCCTAAAAATACAAATTAATTATTTTATTTCAAAGAAGGAATAGGCACAACAAAAAAGTAAAAGCAAAAATAATAATTTATCACAAAATGGAAAACTTAGACGCTAAAATTTTTGGAGAGAGTATCGCTCCGTCTTTGTCGCGCGAAGCGGACGTAGGTGGTGTTACGTCACTAGTAGGTAGTGCCGTCCGTGTCTAGCAAATCATTTTAAAACGCTTATAACTTTGCCAATTTTGTAGATGTTTCATCGGTTTTTTTGGTGTTAATTGTCTTTTTTCAGATTCACAATAAAAAAAAGTAGTTAACATCCCTATCGTATATGGTAATGGATAAACTGAAAAACTAATGGACCGTTTTTAAAAATTCTTTCACCAGTAGAAAGCTATACTATCACTGAGTGAAGAAGACTTACTGAATGAAGAGCTGCTGATTATGTAAAGGCGGGTCTCCTGCGACGTGTTTTCGTGTTCAATTGAACGACGAACATGTTTTCCGTCACGTGGTCGAGTGATTTTGCTAATTCAAACGCGTAGGCCACGCCCCTTTTTGTTCGTTAAACATGTTCGATGTTCAATGAACACGCGCAGGAGACCCGCCTTAATTGGTAGATCGCACAGAGTTTAGTCAATAAACAGTAGATCTCGGGTCAAATCAAGTTGGCCACCCTGCACTATACCGTGTTTAATAACAAGTGTTAGTAAATGTTTGCGTGTTATTAAATATTAAGACATTCCAAAAACAATTGACACAGGCGGGACTTGAACTCGCGACCTCTGCCGAACCGTGGCTTTTTGGAATGTCTTAATATTTAATAACATAAGATAAGCATAACATGGCTTTAACATGTTTAAAATTCACAAAAATATACATTTATAATGTATAGTAGGTGATATCGTATCGATGTTCTTCCAAACCGCAAAGATTGGAAACATTGAGTTGGAGTTTGTAACTATTCTCCGATAGATGTCGCTGACGCTCGGAAGGGGCGTATTGAAGGGATTCGAAATTTCAATTGATTCAGGCGAAGACACAGTAGCTCAGTTGGTGAGAGTGCTAGCCACGATTCGGCAGAGGTCGCGGGTTCAAGTCCCGCCTGTGTCAATTGTTTTTGGAATGTCTTAATATTCAATAACATAAGATAAGCATAATATGGCTTTAACATGTTCAAAATTCGCAAAAATATACATTTAAAATGTTTGCGTGTTGACAGAAGTGAAGCCGGTGGTGTCTAGTCCCAACCACGCGTCGGTGCAGTCGCCGGCGCGGCAACAAGACAACAAGGAAGACCTCACGGCCAGCGTTAAAAGTGGTGAGACTAATTATTATAAATAATTACTTACATTTAGGCTAATTAGCGCTAAACACATTTAAAACCTTAGGGCGGGTTGCTTCAAACCATCTGTATCCGTAAGTCAGTACGTAATCGTTAAGTCAGTATGAAATTGTCGTACACATATTTGACGGTTACAGATACGTAACTGTAAGGTGAAACAACATGGCCTTATTCTGTGTCTGTTACCTTCAAATTATTGCCAGAAATGTAACGATAGTTGAAATATATTTGTGCAGCGATTTCTAAAGTGGATTCCGCGGAAGCTAGGGGTTCCGTATAACAGTCACCAGGGTTCCGCGAAATCATAAATTTTAATTTTCAAATATTTGTAATAAAAATGTTGTTCTTATTTAAATTACAGTGTTTTTGATTTGCAATCATTTGATATGGGGTTCCATAAAACAAAAGGTATTTGCTGAGTGTTCCGTTATCTTAAAAGTCTAGGAACCCCTGGTTTAGTGAGTTGTATTGTACAGCGGGCTTAAGGCCGGCCACAGCACGAAAAAATATATAGCCCGAAAATAGCCCGCGTTATGGCGGTCACGTTTCTTTGTATGAGATGATAAATGATAATGATATTTATTTTGTAAATAGGTTAAAAATAACACTTTTACTCGTCAAAACATTTTTTTAAGCTAGATGAGTTCGGTGTTTCCTATATGATTACCTTTGAGAAGAAACGCCGAAACAAACTCAAAGGTTGATGTCTCTTTTAAAGTCCAGACAATTAAGATAAATTGTGTAAGAACCATGCAGGTTAGTCTGAAATGGCCTTTAGAGGAAAGAGCCATACAGATTTGAGTGGACCTGACCTGACTGTGCACGCGTGATGTGGCTCACGTGTAGAGGCACGCGCGTGTGATGAGGCTTCTATATGCGTAGTATTAATAGTATTATACAACGTGACATTTTAGTGGTTGTTTTCCCGCGGCACAACGATTTGCCCTAAGTAGTACTATCGAAACATAGGGTTAAATTTAATTAATGATTAGAAAAAAAAAATTTTTTTTTCAGTTATCACATTTTTAAAACGGTCTAAAAAGTGTAAAATAATTTCTAATGAAATGAAAAATGTAGGACGCATCATTGTAAGATGCGCCTCACGTTTTTTATTTCATTAGAAATTGTTTTATACTTTTTAGACCGTTTTAAAAACGTGGAATTTGAAAAAAAAAAATTTTTTTTCTCGTTATTATTAAAATTTAACTCTATGTTTCGATAGTACTACTGAGGGCAAATCATTCTGCTGCGGGAAAACAACCACTAAAATTTCATGTTGTATTATCTGTGACCGTATGTAGTTATGAAACAACCGCATAAAGTGTATTTGTCTCAGGCGACAGTTCCCGCTGCGTGTCGCTGTCGGGCTCGGGCTCCACGGACAGCGGCGGCTGCCAGCGCGGGGACTCGCTGGACCTGGCCAGCAAGCACGACTCGCGGTGGCCGCGACAGAATAGCGTGAGTATTTATTAAGAAGCAGTGATAGCCATACGGTTAACCGCAGAGGAGATATGCCATCATAGCAAATTAGTACAATAACCACTGTCGCCACTTTTTAACAGTTTGCGACACAATTATAAACGCGCCTTGTGAATATAAGATATAAACTATCCCACTGCTGGGCACAGGCCTCGGCCATAGTCCACCACGCTGGCCAAGTGCGGGTTGGCAGACTTCACACACCTTCAACAACTATATGGAGAACTCTCAGGCATGCAGGTTTCCTCACGATATTTTCCTTCACCGTTAAAGCAGATGTGAGTGATGATTAATTTCTAATATGCACATGACTTCGGAAAGTCAGCGGTGCGTGACTCGGGATCGAATTCGAACCATTCGCCGTGCACATGGTTAAACGACTAGGCCAGGGGTCACTAATTAGTTTGCTCGGGGTCCGTTTTAAAAAATGAAATGACCATCGCGGTCCGCACAAAATTTTATAGAAAAAAAAAATTATCACACAAATGTAATCACGGAAATAACAAAGGTTTTTTTTTATATATCAATGAGAAAATTTTAATTTTTTGTTCCGGGGGATACATTTTTATTAAATTACGTAGTCTGTAGTGCAAGTTGCTGTGTTCTTGCGGTCCGCACAAAATAAGTCGGCGGTTCGAATGCGGACCGCGGTCCGCCATTTGGCGACCCCTGCACTAGGCCATCACTACTAGTACATGGAAATAATACACAATATAATCCTCTGATCTTCACATCAATGCTATTCAATGTCAGTATCCCTTTTATCTGTATCACAGTAGCGTAAAGCCGTTACTAATAGTAGGCATAAGTTCCGGTCATTATTCAGATAACGACGCGAGGGCGGACACCCCGCGATAACGAGTGATGCTGACATTAAACTCAGTTTATTGTTGTATTGGCAGTTAGAGAGCTTTGTTGTGTGTACTTAAATTACGTGTAATTTTGTAGGCTCGGAATATACAAAAACACGGTGTTTCGTCATAAGTAGCCGTGGCAAAAGGGTGAGGGAAGCCGGTACAATAAAATTGTAACAAAATTGTAAATAATTCCCTTTTAATTTGTCACTGTATTTACATATTTTAAATGGGCGAATAAGTATGACATTTATTGATAATTTTGGTACTATTTTGTTGTACCGGCTTCCCCTCACCCTTCGCCACTACTAAGTAGTGTTATAGATGTAAAGGGTTCGTCAACTTTAACTGAAGTCAAGATTTCGCAGTGGTTTTAAAGAGAAGCGATAATGTCTATATTCGTACGTAGACGTAGATTGTTTGAAGAAGTAAGTGTTCCTGATTTGTTATGTTATAATACGAAGTATGTTTTTGAATTCTGTCATCATCATCTGCCTTAGCCTTTTCCCAAATTATATTGGGGTCGGCATCCAGTCTAGTTTTGGCTGAATATCAATATTTTACGTGGAGCGACTGCCATCTGACCTCCACAACCCAATTAATGGGTAATACCGGTATTCGAATGTTAGACCAGCTGTCAGACTTTTAGGGCTTCTGACTACCCGTAACGATTGTCAAAGATATTCCTATGACAACCGGGACCGACTACTTAACGTGCTCTCCGAGGCACGGAAGGGTCTCGATGTGTAAAGAACGGTCACCCATCCAAGGACTGACCGCGGCAAGCGCAGCTTAACCTCGCAGATCGATCGATCAGCGCGGCCGTCATTTAGCCACGAGCCCCTCTCGTCAATGTTTTTGAATTCTGTAAATAGATCTTTTGAAAGTTTTATACAAGCCTGTTGATTTAGGCGTCTCTTCGCCGGGTCGGTGCGTTTACGTTTCGGTACATATTCTTTACCGAGCGCTTACGAGCGAGCGAGATGCGTGTGTCCGCTCTGTACCGAAACGAATACCTGCGAAAACCTGCATCCGAAGGGGTGATTCTACTCATACTGAACAACTTTTCTTATGAACAAAAAAAAATCTACCAAATATTTTACCAAGTGTAGGAAAAGGTATTTTATTTTTCTCTTCTTTTATCTTTTAACGGATCCAGTTGATTTTTTGTAAGTTCTAATTCTCAAGCCTTTGAATAAATGAGTTAATACTTTCTGTCTACTACTGTCCCACAGCTATCTATGAAAGAATGGGACATCCCTTACGACGAGCTGAAGCTGTTCGAAGTGATCGGCACGGGACGGTTCGGCACGGTGTACCGTGGCAGCTGGCACGGCGCCGTCGCCGTCAAGGTGCTGCACGTGCTCAGCGACGACTGCGTGCCGCTCGACACCTTCAAGCACGAGGTAACTACTGACTGCAGCTGTGCCAAGTGTTGGCACGGTGTACCGTGGCAAGGTAACTACTGACACCATTGCAAGGTGGTATCTGATAAAGGCCGTAGAGAACTGCGAAGTGGTGGAATGGATTAATCTGAAGGGGATATTGGAAGGGAATGTTTTTTGTCCACGCGCACAGCATCTCAGCAATTTTAGACAGACTGATGTCGTGACCAAGACGTATTAATTCATTGAACTAGATTGAAATCCTCTTATAAAATGTTACATTAGCATTTAGGCGATTCGCACACCGCACCGCATCACACAGCGTAGCGCGGGAGTGCGTGATCTTCCGTTGTTTCCAAGTACCTGTATTTGTATAGAAATGACGCGTAGTGCACTGTGGCTTTTGTTCCGTCGCCACGCACCCCGCAGCATAGCGCGGGCCGGTGTGCGATTCGCCTTAACCAATCGATTCGGCTAATAAACTAATAATGACATAATGTACTGAAATCACTTCTAAATGTACTAACCCTTATTTCCCCAGGTGGCGACGTTCCGCAAGACGCGTCACGAGAACCTAGTCCTATTCATGGGCGCGTGCATGAAGCCGCCGCGGCTGGCCATCGTGACGTCACTGTGCAAGGGCATGACGCTGTACACGCACATCCACCTGCGCAAGGACAAGTTCACCGCCAACAAGAGCGTCATCGTCGCGCAGCAGATATCGCAGGTCGGTCTATCCTAAGTTTTGCACAGTTTATCCTAAGTTTTGCAAGGCTTATCCTAAGTTTTGCGCAGATTATCCTAATCTTTGAAGTTTATCCTAAGTTTTGCGCAGTTTAACCTAAGTTGTGCACGGTTTATCCTAAGTTTTGCATAGCTTATCCTAAGTTTGGCACAGTTCATCCTAAGTTTTGCACACTTTTACGCAAGAACAAGTTCACCGCCAACAAGAGCGTCATCGTCGCGCAGCAAATATCGCAGGTTGGTGTTATAATATATCGGGTGTAAAAAGACCCTTAACAAAAACTGAAACCACATATTCTACCCATCAATACGATGATTTTTTTTTACTGGACCATACCTGGGAATCGACTGGTTATGGAGATATTGAAGGTTAAAGTTTCAATATTTTGTTTTCGTTTTTCACGAAAACGGCACCGGGCGGCAGCGCAGCGAGGTTCGGGGGTCGGGGTACGCCTATACACCACCTCCCCCATCCCGTACAAATCATCACACCCATAGGCATAGTCGGTAGCGCGTAATTACAAAAAACAGCTGTTTTTAATACCTAAAAATAAAAGTCGTTTCCCAGCAATTTTTTTTGCTCAATGTTACTTAGTTACACGTACAGAATGCGTAGGTGTCGGCTTGGTGATGTGTCTTTTACACCCTGTATATAATCCGCGCGCGATCACAATGGAATGCTACCGTTTGGAACTGAGACACGCGCGTTCTGCCCGGTACCGGTAGCGTCGGCAAACTCGCGTCAACGCTCGTGAGAATATTTACAGCAAGTGTTTTTGCTCGTAATTATTTTAGAGATTTAATATTGTACTATTATTTTAGTGATTAGACTAATAATGAGTCATAAGAGGTCCGATTTTTAACCGACTTCAAAAAAGGAGGTTCTGTATTCGTCCCGTATGGATGTAAGTATGTAAGTATGTATGTATGTATGTTTGTTTGTGCGCGATTTTCTCAAAAACTAGTGATTCGATTTGGATGGGGTTTTCACTAACGTAATCTACATACTTTCAGGAAGGTTTTAGTATATAATACATTATGTAATCATTCCTATGTACAAAGTTATATGCATAAATGTACACACTCCGTAGAAGATTTACTTTTGAACGAATTCGTGAAAGTAATCTAACACGGGATAAAGAACTAAAAAGGGAAAAATAAAAAACTTTTTTAACAAAAAATAACCGGTGGCTTTGGTTTTTATTTGCTTTTTTTTGCCACCGACTTCCGAAACCAAAAGTATTATTTTCTTTGTAGTGGATTTTTGAAGTCGGTTATATTTTGTTAAAAAAGTTTTTTAACAAACACAATACAACAACCTACATAGACATATCTCCTAAAATCATAACCCCCTTTTTGGCTTCCCCAGAGTCGGATAATTATTATTGAAAACTTCTTTGCTATTTTATTTTATTTATCACTTTGAACGCCACGCCACCAGACACAACAGAAAATCTATTGTTTGTCGGTCACCGGTGGCCGCCACGACGTTCAAAGACTTAATACATAACTAAGTTTGTACGAAACCCTCATGGCGCGAGCCCTACACGTACTTGTCCGGAATTTTTCTATTGCCACTGCAGCAAACAACTACTAAACCTGCTTCATTCTTCCCCAGGGCATGGGCTACCTGCACGCGAGAGGAATCATCCACAAGGACCTGAAGACGAAGAACATTTTCCTTGAAAACGGGAAAGTGGTCATCACGGACTTCGGCCTCTTTAGCGTTACCAAACTGTGCTTTGGAAACAAGTTAGTACAAAGGTCATTAGAGGAAATTTTGCACTTTACTTACTTATCTATACTATTATAAAATTGTAAACAAGCTGTGTCTGTACCAGGGATGTTACGGAGGTGGTTTATCGGAACCGAAGTCGGAGTCGGAGTTTTTAAATTTGGTTTGTCGGAGTCGGAACCGGAGTTGGAGTCGGAGAAGTCGGAGGCGGAGTTGGAGGTGGTGGCAGAAGAGAGATGTGTTAAGGGCAGGCCTAATAAAATAAGTAGTACTTGAACATTATTCAGTTGGCCTCTTTAATTTCAATTAAAAAATATTTGAAATTAATGCCGCCGCGCGCCGCCACCGCTATCCGCTATGCTTCGACCTCCGATTAAAACCTCCGACTTAAAAGTGTCGGAGCCGAAGTCGGAACCGGAGGTGTAATATCAATCGGAAGTTCCGACTTATCGGAGTCGGAGTCGAAGCTCCGTAACATCCCTGGTCTGTACATTGAAGATATTCCAGAAAAAACAGTCGGGATAGGGTACTGGGACGTAAATATACACAAAAAGATTTTTTTTAGATTTTTTGTCTGTTTGTGCGTGCATCACGCAAAAAGTACTGAACGGATTTTGATGTGGTTTTCACAATTCGATAGCTTGGGGTCCAACTTAAAATCTAAGCCACGTTTCATCTAATTCTGATGGGAGGAACCAGAGATACAGCTTGACCTCTTGGTAGTATTAGCCACTCTATACTGCGGAGGTCATTTAAACTGGTCATTTCACTGTAGTCCACGCGGACGGAGTCGCGGGCAAAATCTAGTTATAATTATATTCGTATTGATAACAACTGTACCCCGATCATGAGATTTTTTGACGTATAGTATCGTTAACGTAAGCATATTTCGAATTGAAAATATACGTTTGTTACACAATGTTTATGTAAATTAAATACTTAATTAATTTCTCTGTATTTTTTTAAATGTTCAAATTGTATAAGATTTCATCAAAATGTTCCCGGACTGCTGTATTTTAGATTCAAAATATGCTTACATTAACGAAACTATACGTCAAAAACCCTCACGATCGGGGCACTGCCCCCGACGGGTGTGGCTGACGTGTGGGTGTGCAGCCTGCGCGGCGACAGCCTGGGCATCCCGGCGGGCTGGCTGTGCTACCTGGCGCCCGAGCTGTGCCGCGCGCTCACGCCGCACGCCTCGCTGCACCTGCCCTTCAACAAGGCCACCGACGTATACGCCTTCGGGTAACACTACACTCCTTTAATATTACCGTCTTACTTGTGTGAACCTGCCGGCCTAGCATGACCACGATAGAAACGGGTTTTGTCTACATAGAAATAGACAAAGTGACAGATTGTAGAAACATTTCTACGTTTTATGAATGAAACGGTAGAAATGTTTCTACAATCTGTCACTTTGTCTATTTCTATGTAGACAAAACCCGTTTCTATCGTGGTCATGCTAGGCCGGCTGCACAATATTAAAAAAAACCGGGCAAGAGCGTGTCGGACCACGCACAGTCTAGGGTTCCGTAGCAAGAAGTATTTCAGTCTTCCGACCGCAAATATAAGTTTGTATTTCATATCATTATGAAATACAAAGTTAATTTTGCGGTTGTCAAAACTCAAAACTGAAAATAGTGAATATTTCAAAAAGTTATTAACGTATCTTGTTCAAACCAATTTTAATCGAGAGTATTTATTAGATGCCACAAGCTTTCATTTTTTCAGATTTTTTGATACAGCTGTTGGAAAATTACAGGGGGGGGACACATTGTTACCGACTTTGGGAGCTCCTAGTTCACTAAATATGCACTTAAACAAAAAACTCATTTAGGAACCTTTATGTTATTTTCCTGTCCAACGATACCCCACATGATGGGGTGCGCGAAAATATTTATTTTCATCCCCCAGTTTCATGTATGGGAGCCCCCCCTAATTATTTTATTTTTCATAATTTTATTACAGGCCTTTATGGCGGCTCATAGAAGACATCTACCTGCGAAATTTCATACAAATTGGTTATGAACTGTGGATTTGAGGGTGTGACAGACGGACAGACAGACGGACAAGACGAAACTATAAGGGTTCCTAGTTTTACTACGGAACCATAAAAACAAAAGTAAATGCGCTTCGGATACCAGGGGGTCCAATCCAAATAGTAAAGTTTTTCTGTGAGCGTTCACGCCAAACTATAGCACAAAATGTATGGCAGTGACATTACCTGCGGAAAAGTCACGTGACCTCACTAATGTCACTGCCATACATGTTGTCCGTAGCGTTTGACGTAAACGCTAACAGAAAAGCAACTTGGCTAGGGCCCCAGAACATGAATAGGTATCTAATAATTTATCAGATAATTCTCAGCCGAATTAGGAAATTCTGCACAGAATCAGACATAATAATAGTTTGAAAATGGAAATTCTACCCCACTTGAAAAAAAAACTTGATGAATTTTAATTCTAGTCTACACTGTATAAAAAACTACTCTTTTTATAAATATTATACTTTTAAAAACAACTAGCACGCTACGACTAAACAGTGCGTCAGTGAGTACGGCATACGCCGCGGGTTCGAATCTTGCTCGTGTAATTTGTAGCTTTAGCGTGTCTAATTTATAAAAATCTATATATACCTACATTTTTTATAAATATTCATATACTCACAACTTGCTGACAGCACGGTATGGTACGAGCTCCTATGTGGCGAGTACCCGTTCAAGAGCCAGCCGCCCGAGGCCGTCATCTGGCAGGTCGGGAAGGGCGTCAAGCAGTCGCTCGCCAACATGCAGGCTTCTAGAGATATCAAGGTAATAAACAGTATTCCCAAATTAATAATGCGCATGCAAATCTTCGCTAATTGTCTCTTTCTGTCTATCTCTTTTAGCACAAAACACATAGCATAAACATAGCATAATCGGCCTATGATGTTCCCACTGCTGGGACACAGGCCTACTCTGTGAGAGGGGGTGGGCCGTAGTCCACCACGCGGGCCCAGTGCGGGTTGGTGGACGTCACATGTCTTCGATTTTTTTTTTGTTCTAGGACATGCCGGTTTCCTCACGATGTTTTCCTTCACCGTTGAAAGCAAGTGATAATTAATTTCTAATTGAATAATTAAACAAAACACATAATTCTACTAAATCCTACTATCCTACTAATATTATAAATGCGAAAGTTTGTGCGTGTGTGTGTGTGTATGTTTGTTACTTCTTCACGCTGAAATGGCTGGACGGATTTGGATGAAATTTGGCACACAGATAGATTATAGTCTGGAATAACACATAGGCTACCTTTTATCCCGGAAATCGCGGGCGAAGCCGCGGGCGGAAGCTAGTTGTGCATGAAGAAAATGCACTTAACCACTCTATATACATATCGTCTTCCGACGCTCGGGAATACGACCGTTGCCGAACAGTGACGAAGATTTCTATACGCATTATCACTTTGGGAGACCTGTATCTAGCTAGCCTATTATTCTTGAGGTGGATTCGATCAAACTATGTAGTATAAATTTTATATTGACAATAAGAGCTCTTTCAATTTCAATTTCAACGTTTGTTGCCAGATTGTCGTCTAAAACGTCTAAATTGAAAGAGCCCCAAAAATCACAAATTACTCTAGACCCGTTGTTCCCAAAATTTTTGACCAAGGAACACTAGGGCCGAGATAAATAAACATTACTAAGCACGTGCTTTGGCTAAGCTACGTTCCCGTCTCTGTCTTGCTTGCAAGTTGCGCGACAGTGACAACGATACGGCTTAGCCAAAGTACGTGCTAAGTAACGTCTATTTATCTCGGCCTAGGAGTTTGTCGTTTGCGGGGATCGCAAGGTTCCAAATAAAAGCACAAAATATTAATTTATTATGGAACATAACTTTATTTAGCGGACCTTTGTTCGCCTTAAGAAAATAGTGACGTCATCGTCTTGCAACACCGCCCGACCAATCAGGCTGCAAAAATAATAAAGTCATATAATTTGGTTGGGAACCACTGCTCTAGATAAATAACAGGTCATCTGTAGAAACACCTGATTCAGGTGTGGAACAATAGAAAAATCTGTTGTGTCTCATTAGCGACAGTTGAAGTAGTAATTTGCAAAGTTCGTTAATCTTAGATTCTTGCTTTGCGTTTTATCGACTTATCCAAAGAATAGACGTCTATCCTTTAAGTAAGAGGGGCTCGTGGCTAAATGACAGCCGCGCTTATCGATCGATCTGCGAGGTTAAGATGCGCTTGCCGCGGTCAGTCCTTGGATGGGTGACCGTTCTTTACACATCGAGACCCCTCCGTGCCTCGAAGAGCACGTTAAGCAGTCGGTCCCGGTTGTCATAGGAATAACTTTGACAGTCGTTACGGGTAGTCAGGAGCCCAAAAGTCTGACAACTGGTCTAACATTCGAATACCGTTATTCCCCAATAATTGGGTTGTGGAGGTCAGATGGCAGTCGCTCCATGTAAAATATCGATATTCAGCCGCAACCAGTTAGACTGGAAGCCGACCCCAATCATGTTTGGGAAAAGGCTAGGCGGATGATGAGACGTCTATCCTTTAAGTCACTATTATACGGCAAAAAAAGTAAATAAGTTTTGACCGCACGGTTGTCGCAGTGGCTGAGAGATTGACTGCTGCGCAACGTGTCGCGGGTTCGATTCCCGCATTGCACATAGGTCTGGCTGTTTGTGTATGTGAAATTTGTGTTTGTAAACGCACCCACGATACAGGAGAAATCCTAGTGTGGGGCAACGTTTTAAAAAAAAAAAAAAAAAAAAAAACGTTATCCGACAATATTCTAACAGTGACTATATCTCTTTACAGGACATCCTAATGCTTTGCTGGTCGTACCGATCCTCAGAGCGGCCGGACTTCCCGCACCTACTCACAACGCTACAGAAGCTGCCCCGCAAGCGGCTAGCGCGGTCCCCCTCGCACCCCGTACACCTGTCCCGCTCCGCCGACTCGGTGTTCTGAGAGCGACTCGGGGCACTGTGCGTGCGGCCCTAGACTGTTAGCTCACGTAACGCGAGATTGGTGAGCAGTTAGGCCATGTTGTTTCAACTTACAGTTACGTATCTGTAACCGTCAAATATGGCGGCTTGTACGACAATTTCATACTGACTTAACGATTACGTACTGACTTACGAATACAGATGGTTTGAAGCAACCCGCCCTTAGTGTGGTATGTTCAGTCGATAGATTGTCGAAAGGATCGCACTGTGAAAAGGTCGTAACTCGTGATAGGTGCAATTTGAGTCTACCTTTGGCATACAGTAAAAATTTTTACTTAACAGTCAAGTCGACGATTACCTAGCTAGCTTATTTACTGAGATAGTAAGAAAATAGTATATAATTTGGACCATTCTTGAACGTTTTCATTTTAATGTTTTTGTGTTTATCTCGTGTAATTTCTGTAATAACGACAATGATGTTTAGAGATTTCTTTGGCTGATTACGAAGATATTGTGAAAGAGATTTTTTTTTATTTTTATAAAAAAAGTAAATAATTATTTCATAGGTACTGAATAACAAACAGGAACTAACAATTTAATGCCACTTTGAAGTCAAGTGATTCATCAATAATAATAAATTAATTAAAACATCCCTGGATTAATGGTGAATCGACTTTGTAACAATCAAACCACACTACGCACTCACCACAAAAGTATTCGCTCACCAATCTCGCGTATCCACGAAATAAATGTAACTATTTAAACTGTATATTTATAATTTGAAGTGTCAAAGGGATTTCTTTCTCTTCAACAAATTGGGAGAACAATTTTGCTATAAATTAATTTTTAAGTTATTTATTTAATTAATAATTTAATAAAAATTGGTTATAACGTCCAAAATTCCGCGTAATTTATTTAAAGTAATATTAAATGTAAATGTTTTCTTGAACAATAAATTGCGTGATAGATAACGCATTTTTGCTATTGCACTACCAGGCCAATGTCTAAATAATATGTTGGGAGTAAATTCTTTAACTATTCACCTATATGGTTTTAGTAACATCTCGATCACCCACACAAAAACCTGTCCTAAATTGCGCGGCAAAACTGGCCTCATTTTGCATCCACGGAAGATACGCTGTTAGTTATAGAAAAAGTCGTCTGTTTCATAAATTGTTGTAACTTTAAAAAGACAGCAATTGTCCTCCCAAATTGTACTCAATAATATAACAATATTGTTATATTCAGTATAACAACAAACGGGTTTTCGATACTTAGTATAAACGTTTATAAATAAAATGTAAATTATGTTAATAACGCCTATTGTAAGTAAACAATCTTGATCTCCGAATAATCGATAGAATAAATTATATTTTCGTATTAAAATAATAATTAATTCAGGTAAAAAAAGGTAAAAAAAAAACACGTGAAAATGACAGCTTTGTTGATAGATTGTAAATATTATGTACAGTGTTACGGTTTTTGCTGTGATCGATGAATCGACTGTTTTGGTGACAAAGGCCACAGGCCACAAAATAGAGAACTATGACTCCATACAATCAGCGATAAAGGGCTCAGAAGCTTACGTACAGTGATTTCAAATCAACGAACTTTAAGATCATCACTCATTATAACAGCACCAGTCCCGCACAGTACATAACTTGTCATTTAAATTAGGGCTTTAAGTCGTGTAGCGGCTAACGCCTCGCGGTAAGCGCGCTTCATGGCATTACAATATGTATTCTGCAACACACGACTAAAAGACCTAATTTAAATGGCAAGTCACTTGCCGTACTGCCGGCCTAGCATGACCACGATTGAAACGGGTTTTGTCTACATAGAGAGATTGTAGAGACATTTCTACCGTTTCATTCATAAAACGTAGAAATGTCTCTACAATCTGTCACTTTGTCTATTTCTATGTAGACAAAACCCGTTTCTATCGTGGTCATGCTAGGCCGGCTGGAGTGGTGCGTTTATAATGAATGAGATCGCCGTACGAACGCATCTATGTGTGCATGCGCATGTCATCGCTTGTTATATGGAGCCTTCTTTCTGTAGCTGTCTATTTTGGGCAAAAGCCATCAGAAACATTTTCGGAGACAGGAATACAGCTTCTCTATGTTCCAAATTATCTGTATTACTTTTGGGGTCTTACTATGACGTCACTGCCAAAATTGTTCTGGTGTAAGAGATGGAGATATACTCCTGCATCCCTTTTTCACAGCTAAACATAGTTTCACTCATAGTACGGCCCATCTTGGAACATAATGAGTACTTCATTCGGAGCATTAGAAATTTTATTCCTGTCCCAATGACAATTGGTTTTTGAATCTTAGGACAGTCGAAATGAATGCACTGATCTTTTGTACCGTTTGAATACCAAGATGAAGCCTTATAACATTGATAAGAATCAAAACAGCGGGTCTACTTAGTTATCGTGAATTTTAAGCTGCTTGTTCACTTGGCCGGCATCGGAGCGTACGAAGCGTAAAGCCGCGTCTCCTGCGCGTGTTTAATTGAATGACGACAACGTTTAATGAACAAAAAGGGGCGTGGCCGACGCGTTTTGTATGGCAAAAGCACTCGACCACGTGACGTAAAACATGTTCGTCGTTCAATTGAACACGGAACCGCGGCTTAAGGATTTCTTGCTTTGTATTGTAATTCCTATAGAATGCGTTCGCTGGATTGGCAAATCCGCGCCGGACGTAGTCATTTTGAACAAGATCTGCCGATGACGTCATCCGCAGTGAATAGTGTTAAGCCGCGTCTCCTGCGACGTGTTTTCGTGTTCGACGAACATCGAATAGTGAACAGTGAACGAGAAAGGGGCGTGGTCTACGTGTTTTGAGTGTTTTTATTCGTCAGACGCGTAGACCACGCCCCTTTCTCGTTCACTGTTCACAGTTCGATGTTCGTCGAACACGAAAACAGGTCGCAGCAGACGCGGCTTTACTATCCTTCGTAATATGAGTGCACGTCAGTTAAGCACTGGTTTGACTGTTATAAAAATATCGATAAGAAATCAGTTACTAATGGACGCACCCTCAGATCATAGAAACAAGGGAGATGGGCCAAGGCGCTATTGAGCTTGATGCTTTAATTTGAGCAAATTGGGCGTAGTACAAAAGTACACGCTGGCGACGAACCGAACACGATCGATTATATAAATACAGTGTTTTAGTTTAGTGCTAGTATTGAGTGACGATTAACAGTGTTAGATTGAGGGTGTGTGGAATTTTAAATGTGTGGGAGATCTTTATATTCACGAGGGGCGCTTGTAATTGTGTTGAGAAATGTACTAAAAGTGGCGACAGTTGTTCCCGTACTAATTTGCTATGATGGCATATCTCCTTGTTTCTATGATGTGAGGACGCACCCCTATGGCTATCGTAAATGCCGTCGCTCCATACGCTCGACGCTGACCAAATAATGTGTATTTTTAAGTAACAAACTATTATTTAATTTTGTAAAACCTGCAATACATGTTGGCCGAGCGTTGTCGAGCGAAGGCCAATACTAACATGTAGACGGTATATTTGCCTTGTCTTGCTATCGCTCGGTGTCACTTGCCTAGTTGGTTGAGTATAGACTATAGACAAACGCCAACGTGTATAGACCTCATTTGACGTAGCTTGCCACAACTTGCAGTCGCTCGCGATCACTTGCCTCACTTCGGAGCGGTGTCGGTTTTTCTGCACAAATCAAAGGCGCTCGCGCGCGCTCGTACAATAGTGTTCACATGTTTGTCCGCGCGCTATTATGCGGTTGAGTCAAACTTGCCGAACGTCTAGACAGTAGCGCTTGCCTTGTGTCAATTTGTCTAGGCTCGCGTTGGTCTAAGCTCGGCCAACATGTATTGCAGGCTTAACACATTCATGTTTCTGTGTAAAATTATTACTGAGAACTTATGCAATATTTGAATGTCGACATCAATATCAGTACTGGGACCTCAGAACATAATGTTAAAATCTTTCTTTAAGACCTGAAGGTGTAGCCTACTAAAAAACTATACAACTTTATTATTATACTATAGAATTGACTTAAAAATAGAGATATAACAATATAAGGGGTAACGCAGACGACAGACTTTTTGTGCGATCGAGTCAGCAGCGCTTTGCAGCGCACGAACAATTTGCGAAACTTAGTACACAGATTACTCGATCGCACAAAGTCTGTCGTCTGCGTTGCCCATAAAAACACAAAGATCAGTGCATTCAACAAAATATTTTGTCTATACTAGGCTAAGAGTTGACATCTTTCATACCTACTACATTATTTTTACAGATTTTCCTATAAAAGTTTATGATAGTCCTCCTAGCGGTGCGACACACGAATTTATTTGATATTACATAGTGTAACGACAGTTTATTTAATGTAAAAGTCAAACATTTTGCGATAGTTTCAGAGGTTAAAATGAATATAACGATACCTTAACTGTCGAAATTCATCCAGCCGTTTGGGAGATACGAGGTAATCCTAATATAATTTAAAAACACATACATACAAAATACGCGCGAGAAACATAACCGTTCCTTAGCAGTCGGGTAAAAATATCAGCTTCAATAATCTCCCTGACTATTGTTAAACAAATATGTTTTGTAAATAAAAGAATATAACATTCCTTTTCGTAGGTTGTTGAGGTTTAAAACTTGATAGTTACTATTCAAGCTGTAGTACATCAGTTTGTATCTTTTTAAAAGTTACCACTTTCTTATATCGTTGCTAAGAGGCTTATCGTTAGTCTAGGCTGAATTACAGGCGATGTTTATGCTGTGTCGCAGGTTCAGATGTGACTGGAAATTGTCTAAGACATTAGTATATTACATTTTCATTTCATCATAATCTTGTAAATGTTTATCAACTTTAACAAGATTATTAGCTCCGCTAGTTAGGCATAAGATTTTTAGCGAACATTTCTGTGAAATAGTAGACCATTATTGTTTGTAATAAGTGCATAATTTTATTTCCAGTCACATCTAAAACTGTATAAAAACGCTGTCATCCAATCATCAATATTAGCAAAAAAATTATCATTTAAAATGAAAACAAAAAGAAAAATAACAGCTCATTATTTTATTGTTTACTAAATTATTGTTATAAAGGAAAATTGTTCTGGTCAGTCGACTCCTATTATGATAGTTTGTAATATAAGGCGATGGCGTCAAGCACAACTGTACATAGGAAACGCGGGGCGTCCGCCATTTGTAATATATATTTATTAGAAGAGAACAATGTTTGGAATGCAGATGGATGTAGTTTTACATTATGTATTGAGATTTGAAACGATTAGGTTAGTTGCATTTGCCAAAATAAATTTCCGATCACTGTTTTTTGTTGTTTTATTTATTTTATACTGTATCAATACTAGAAATGATGGTCTACCATCCTAACTAATATTATAAATGCAAAATTAAGTTTGTTTGTTACCTTTTCACGCCTAAATCACTGAACCAATCATATACATTGTCAGGGGTACCTACAGAAAAGGACATAGGATACATTTCATCCAGAGAAAAAGTACTGTTCTGCAGGGAAAGAATAACTTTCAACGGTCACAATTGCTTTAGGATGCTAGAGAGCACTACATGTATTTCATGCGTACGAAGTCACGAGCAAAGTGCTAGAAGCTAAATAAATGAACACTGAACTATAACAAAGATACTCAACAGGCCCTAACCCCTGCCACAGATAATATAATACTATACATACAGATGCCTCATCTCATACAAAGAAAAGTGACAGATTTAGCGCGGGCTATCTTCGGGCTATACACTTTTTCCGTGCTTAGAGCATTTTTCAAAATTTTAACTAATATTTTTCATGATGTATTTTTTCATGTTCTCAATTTTACACAAACTTCAATAACAAATCGATGCATATAACGCCATCTATTATGAGTTATTTCAACAGATGTTACTTTGTTCCTGATGAGACCCCGTGCCCCTGCCAAGAGGTGTCACAGATCTGTACAAGCCCTGGGGAGGTGAGTTTCAAGGGAGACAATAATTCTTTCCCTCATTGATTAGATATTTTCATGAAGCAAATGCTTTCAAATGTGCCACTGAAGATCTCAAAACCCTGGTAAGATATTTTAAATAACATCTGGAATATTCAAAGGTATTCTTACAGTTGATTTTTGGAAATAATTATTACTAAGAATGAAAAACAATTTGGACTTAAAAAAATATTGTATTTATTATGGAAATTATAAAGTGATGCAGCATCAAAAATGTTATGAAATATGTCCAGCTAATATACTAGCAATGTTAGTGCACATGCTTTTAATCTCATCATTACTAAGATATTCTGAGCCTAATATTGCATTTCCTAACGCAATAGTTTCTCTCATTGTGTTGGCTTTTATCCAGATCCTGCCATTCATGCCTGCTGCTAATTCAAAGGGCCATTCATTCTTCAAAGAGTTCAACAATGGACACTCAGGATTCAATATCTTTCTTATTAGATTTAAAGAGCATTTGAATACGAAACCATCGTCAAGTACACCCAATCGGCCTTTTTTTCCGTGAGAATCGACGCAAACTATTTCAGGCTCCATATCTTTGCTGGCTACAAGCATTTTGGCATATACTACGTCACCGATCAGCACTTTAGGTCTGTTTTTCTTCGTAGCACCTTCGAAGGACAAGTAGGATAGTGACGCGGTACAACTGGCTCCGACATCACACCGAAATACGTCTCCTGCCTTCTGTACTACAACGCCTATAACATTCTCCCCACGTGCTGGAATATACCGCTTCTGATAGTTATCCACCCAGTATGTGTTAGGCGCTCGCTTCCTTAAAGTTCCAGCTTTTGTAATATAAATTCCGTCGACTTCTTTCCGTAATCCAGGCCCAAGTATAACTTTACTTTTCTCGCCAACTGCAGCGATTTCTTCGGAGAAATCCCCCGGCAGAACAACATCACCAACTGATACTTTCATAGTTGGTTCTATAAAGCATTAGTTTTGGAAATTCGTTAGTTTTCGCGTAAAAAACAATCTTCCACACAATTATATAACCTCAAATCAAAGATTGTTTTGACTTTTGACAGTTGACAGCATAGATTATGGTTCTGATGGTTCTGTTTTTCGTTTCGTTCCATCGCACTGCCCCATGGCATAATAAAATTTTCTAATATTTTTATTGATTTTAAATAGGGAAAAAGAATTTAGAAATTATTTTTACTTCATAAATAAATCTGTAACGACTGTAACCCATTTTAACCCTTTGGGCGATTGTGCACTACACGCTTCCAGCACGTTTTTTCACGGACCGTTTTTTTTTTCATGTTTTAAAAAGTGGTGGGGAACGTTCTGCAGGCCCATTGGTTAAAAATTCGTTTAAAACCTTATACGAATTGAAAACGTCTGTAGTGCACAAACGCCCTTTATTGTCAGTAATTGGCTGCTTGTGCACTACACGTTTACAGCACGTTTTTTCACGGACTTTTTTTTTTTTTATACATTTTAAAAAGTGGTGGAGATCGTTCTGCACGCCTATTGGCTAAAAATCCGTAAAAAACACAAAACAGCCATTGATGTAACAAAACGTGAAAGTAGACAGTCAGTCTGACAGTGACAGATATTGTTTTGTTATTATATTCTGTGCCCAACACGTGTTTTATTTGGCCGAATGTTTACATCTTTATTTTTCCCTAAATTTTAATAAAATGTTAGCGACAGTGCATAATGACTTACTAGTATACAAGGGCAGCAATTTCTTTCGTCAAAGACTGTTGCTAGCCACGCTAAGTGGCCGTGCAGTTAAAATAGAAGAGATTCGCAGTACACATGATGACCCGGGTCTTCGGGAGTACGAAGTGAGTTTAATACGACTTCTGGACAAGGTGACGAATGGTACGCGGGTGGAACTGAGTCAGACTGGTACCTCTGTGTACTACCAGCCGGGGATATTGGTCGGCGGGCAAGTTACACACAGTTGTAGTACGCAAAGGGGAATAGGTTAGTATTTTCATTTTTGTCGTCATATTACTGCAATAATGGTACCTTTTTACATAACATAGCTGGTGATTGGTCCTTCTAACTTTCCTCGTCATTCACCTTGATAAGATGTGTCTAATTTTAAATGTTTAAATAATTTCTCGATGAATCCTAACACTTTCTTTCTCTAAGCAATCATTAAACTTTGTAAGATTAACATCTTTGTATTTAAATACAAGAAATCTTCCAGGTTACTACTTAGAAATTTTGTTAGCCCTGGGTCCGTTCTGCAAGGAGCCACTGAATGTGGTGCTCCAGGGAGTCACACACAGTGACCTGGATGTGTCAGTAGACAAGATAAAGACGGCTGCCCTGCCGGTCCTGCTGAAGTTTATACTAGTAGATGATGGACTTGAGTTGAAAGTTGTTAGGAGAGGTGAGTAAATGTATGATTATGAAAAGTTGAGATTGAATTGGTTTCTTCTATGCAAGCATGCTCCATCGTAGACCACATCATCGCTTAACATCAGGCGAGATGGCAGTCAAACACAAGCCTATAATCAATAAAAAAAAATGTTCAATATCGCTTTTCTAACTAGCAATTTTAAATACTTATCAATAAAAATAACTATTTATAAAAATAAAATAAAGTAGAATAAAATAATGATTCAGTTATTGTTATCGTAAACTTCCTATTTAAAATCCATCATCATTTAAAATCCATCTTGAACAAGTCATGGAGGTGACTAGCACTTGCGCGCAAACTATAAAAAGTGAGAATGAATAGTTGATTCAGGTATGTATTAAATATCTATATTAACCTCTTGAAAGTTGAACACCAATTCTCGGCAAGTAAACAAAAGAAATTAACTGTGTTTCATTACTTAACGCTTGAAACGCTAATATGCAAGATTCTTGAGTTCTGCCACTCAGTGAAAATTACAAAAGAACTAATAAATCTTAGAGTTAACAAAAAATATGGTAACTATTTTATAATCAGGGCCCCAATTCTGCTATTTGAATAGTGTAAGAATGGTGTCATAACGACACCATTACTATCAAAACCTAAGCGGTCATTGGCTTAGAGTAAGACTAACTCTTTCGTTATTGGTCAAAACAATGCCATTGAGACACTATTCTGACACGATTATAACAATTGCATTAGCAGACTTAGGGCCCAGGTCATTAAAAAGCAATAGAGCAACTGTTTTAAATTACATATTCGTGTCACAGGAGCGCCACCTCTCGGTGGGGGCGAGGTAGTGTTCAAGTGCCCCGTCCGGCGCACCCTGCGCCCCCTACAGTGGACGCAGTGGGGGCTTGTGAAGAGGATACGAGGGGTCGTGTACGCGCTGCGAGTGTCGCCCACCATGGCGAACAGGGTTGTTGACGCCGCTAAGGGGGTGAGTTGACAAAGAAACTAGTTTTTCTTGTCTTTTATACTATTAGAAAACTGTAAAAAAGTCGTGTTTGTACAATGAAGATATTCCAGAAAAAACAGTTGGAATGGATACCTACTGGGACGTAATCAAATAACCATACCTACCCAAAAATTTTGTGGTGTTCACAGTTTGGTAGCTTGGGGTCTAAATTTCATCCACATTTCATCTAATTCCGGTGGGATGAACCAGAAATACAGTTTAACCACTTCGTAGCCACCCTACCCTAAGGAGTTTTTTTTTATTCAATGATAGGCTTGCGTTTGACCGCCATCTCGCCTGATGTTAAGCGATTATGCGGTCTACGATGGATTTTAAATTACGTCTACGTAAATTAAAATGGTCATTTTAATGCAGCCAATATAACTTCTGTTGAATAAGCTACTGTCAGAATAGACAAGATATGACATCCCTCAACAAACTCTGTTCGTAAACTTGCAAAGTGCTCCCCACAAATGAAATTTAAAAAAATACCTAAATAATAATCAACCTTACCGCCATAGAAATAAAGTCGTTTACAGCGTTGTGTTTTTATAACTATATTTTCAGGTAATGCTAAAGTTCCTGCCAGACGTGTACATAAACACGGACCAGTGCCGCGGCTCGAACGCGGGCAAGAGTCCCGGGTTCGGCGTCAGTCTCGTCGCTGAGACTAATGAGAAGACCTTCTACTGTGCTGAGGCCGTTAGTACCATGTTTTATATCCGTACCAGGCGTGAATAGGTTGAAATGTCGACTTACATATATATTTTTTTAATGCATATTATGTACCCTTTAATAAGAGAGTTAATAAAAAAATTACATGTTTGCTATGTGCGGTAAAACAAGATCTATCGACTTGGTCTTATTCACCCTATGAAAGAAGCAATTCTAATGCATAATATGCATTTAAAAAAAATATATGTAAGTCGACTTATCACGCCTGGTACGGATATACACGCTGAAATTTTAGTGGTTGTTTTCCGACAGCAGAACGATTTGCCATCAGTAGTACTACCGAAACATAGAGTTCAATTTAAAAAATATTATGTTTTTTTTTTCAAATAATCAAAAAAAATATTCATAGACTCGAAAGTGTGAAATACAATAGTAACTCACTAGATCTAACGTAGGTATAGTTATCTAGTCAAACCGACACGCGCCGCGCGCCCCGATTCCGCGAATCAAAGCGGCGGTGCCGACAAAAGCGGCGACCGATTCATAAATGTGCAGAGCAAAATCAGCTCTCGCACATAATGATACGGCATAAAACAGACTGATCGCCCGTTGCAACCGCACCGCACCCCCCCGACCCGCACTCCACGCCGACCGTTGGCCGCGACGCTGACCGGCCGACTGGCCGTCAGTTGTACCGCGAACGCGAATCTCGTAACATGCGTAGTGAACTAGTGAATTATCGTTGCAAAAATGGATCGACATTACATTATTATTCCAATTTAGAGTACGTCGCTATGGTGCAAATGTACGCTAGGGCTAATTATGACTCCCATGCTGCCGTGTTTACGCGGAGCCGCAACAACTTGGAGTCGCTCAATCTTCGCGGTGTTCTGAACCCCCAAGTCCCGTAGGCCCGGACCATCGTAGCGGCGACACAGTGCTACTCGATCATGGGGAGTTACAGTGCATGTACCCGTCTGCCCGAGTTCGGCGAGGAAATCCACAAGTAGGTACTTCAAACGGGATCCTCGTCGAAGTACCTACCTATGTGTATGGCTGTGGTGGCTGGGTTTAACGTAAGTCAATACTACGTTTGGAAAGTGCTCAACAATGAAAGACTGCTTAAGTACCTATCATTTTCGTAAACTTAATCAAATAAAACGTGCTCGATTGTGTTATTGTGTATGGAACGCAGTGGCTTGCAATTTGAAAAATTACTCCGTTACCGGGCCTAAGCGTAAGTACCTACTTGTACCTTTGTATTAAATACCGAACATTTAAAAGTAGGTAAGTAATTAAAATCATTGCAAATAAGTTTATTCCATTTTTTTGAATACCTACGGCTTAAATACTGTACCTAATAGGTATCTAATTCAGAAAATATCGTTTTCTAAGATAGGTGCCTACCTACCTAGTAATCTTGTTTTTTTAGTTTCGTGTTCACGTGTTCAGTAATTTGTCTATCAATAACTCAGGAATAGTTATCAGCTGATTGATAAACACGGAGGGCGCAGACCGCGCGGGCGCGCCCCGCTCGGCCGCGGCCGCTCGCGTCGTCGCCGCGCTTGCGTAGCTATCGTGAGGTACCTACTATTGGTTTGAGATTTTGTTTTTCACATCATTCTCATCACACCATTCTGCCATTTTTTGATTCTAATTTTTCTTTTATATATCAATCGAATGTACTGCCAAGACAAAATCATTTCGCTACGGTAGAACAACCACTTAAATTTCACCGTGTATAAGGTGCTATAAAAATATCTGCCACGGCTGCAATGGGAGACAGTATTGTGTTTATAGATTACAATAGTAAAGATAAATTATTGTGTCATATTTTTTTTTCATACAAAAAAAGTACGTATAAATTTTAGTAGATTAGGTAGTGACGAACTAGTCAGCTGATATCAGTTTTCATTCACAGAACAGATGGAAAGAGATAGCAGTTGTTTTCATTGACGAAGCGACACATCGCGCGTAATTTGTGAACCACATTATGCAGAGTAGAGTAACTTCTTTATTTTCTCAAATTGAATTAACTGTTCCGGGGTACAAAAGTTCTTCACTATTGTAATCTATAAACACTACTACCTCCCATTAAAGCCGTGGCAGATATTTTTATAGCACCTTATATTACTTGTATTTAAATATATCTATGTCTAGAAACAGATCATAAATAGAAAAAGCTTTGCCGTTAAAGCTGATAGTGGTTGAAAGCACGCAGAAATAGAAAGATCCTATTTCTGTCTGCAAGGTTAAAAGTAACCTAACACAAGGGTTGATGGGGGCTTCTTTCGCTCGCTTTACTCGCTCACTAAAGTCCCCGTCAACCCCTTCAAACCTAACCTGTCCGTGTCGGGGTGCCGCAAGTTCCCTCGCTCGCTTCGCCCGCTCTTAGACTTATAAGGGGAAGGGAGATGATCGACGGGGCCCTGCAAGATAAAAAGATCTAATAGATACTCATTCGAGTCTAATGAATTGAATAACCATCTTTTTTCCAGAAATCCACTGACGTTGGTACCGGCGACACCTCTCTACCTGAGGACTTGGGTCGCGAGTGTGCACAGCGGTTACTTGACGAGATATACAGGGGGGGTACCGTGGATTCCTCCTTCCAATGGATCTGCGCGCTCTGGATGGCGCTCGGTCAGAAAGATGTCAGCGAATGTATTGTAAGTACCTACTTTTTGCCACAGATTACTATAATACTACGTACAGATGTCAAGAAACGAGACCGCCGTAACTCGGGCTATCCTCGGGCTATAATTTTTTTGGTACTTAATCTTACAACAAATATTTTTCATGGTCTATTTTTTCATGTTCTGAATTTTACACAAACTTCAGTAACAAATCGATACATATAACGCCATCTATTGCGATTTATTTAAACAGATGTTCCTTTCTTCCTGATGAGACCCCGTGACTGTATTAACCGATAGATCAGAATATACGATAGCTAACCACTAATTGGCGAAACCCACACCCAATTTACTATCTATTAAAACAAACACGTTGGTTGGGTATAATATCCGCTAATTCTACATTTATATTATAAAGCTGAAGAGTTTGTTTGTTTAATTGAACGCGCTAATCTTTGGAACTACCAGTTGGATTCTAAAAAATCTTTTTGTATATGACAGCCAGATCCATGAGAAATAGTATAGGCTATTTAACATCACGCTACGACCTTTAGGGGCCGAGCAATTGAGGTGAAACCGAGGCACAGCTAGTTTTACACAAATTCTAATAGGGATGTTGAATATATTATTTTTATTGTGAATCTGTAAACTATTTGAAAAAGATAATTAACACCAAAAAAACCGATGAAACATCTACAAAATTGGCAAAGTTATAACCGTTTTAAAATGATTTGCTAGACACGGACGGCATGCATGATAAGTTACGTAACACCACCTATGTCCGCTTCGCGCGACAAAGACGGAGCGATACTCCCTCCAAAAACTTTAAAAGCGTCCATGTTTTCCATTATGTGATAATTTTTTTTTTACTTTTGTTATTCTTATTCCTTCTTTGGAATAAAATAATTTATTTGTACTTTTTTAATAGTAGTCCACTACCGTATTAAATGTTTTACTCCCCAGGTCGGTCCCCTCTCCGACTACACGATAACCTTCCTGCAGCACCTCAAAGAGTTCTTCGGCGTGATGTTCAAGCTAGAAGTGCAGCGGTCAGGCTCCGATGACGACGAGTCTGACGATGAAGGGGTCTCGCCCGTCAGCAAGATCAAGATGACGTGCGTCGGCATAGGTTATGTTAATATTAGCAAGAGAACCTTGTAATTAAAAGTATTTTATAAGAATTTTTGGGTTTTATTCTAATTACTACGAACTCTTAACAAGTCCCAAGCCGGTTGTAAAAACGTGTATAAACTGCCTTCAAATAAAATAGTCAACATCCTATTTTGCGGAATGAGGGGGCCGGAAGGGTGAATTAGACCCCGCCCATGCACCGCCCACTTCTACATCTTCAATCTAGCGGTGAATAGGATAACTTAAAGCCTGCGACTTTATTTATACATTACGAAGTAGTTTGGCTATATTACGCTAGATGTCTCTGTAACTATGTAGGTTACGAAATAAATTATAAACAGCAATATTGTGATTAATGCGATATTTTTGTCAAAAAAGGCTTCAAGTAATCAAAAATGTTTCACTTTTTAATTATTTGAAGGATATAATAATTTTCACGTAGTTTTTATAGCGAATCACGTGATATAAAGTGACGCCATCTTTTGTCGAATAGTAAAAGCACCTATTAGATTAGTTATGAGATATGACTCTTATGAGTTTATGCAAGCCTAGTACTTTTTGAAAGTTCTGTGTAGTAAAAGTATTGATATGACTCATCGATACTTTTACTACACACAGAACCTAACATAAAGTACTAGGCGAGCATAAACTGAAACGGACAAAATGATTTTACAGTTCTGGTCAAATGAGCACGAACCGAACAAAAAGTACTAGGTTTGCATAAATTCAAGATGGTATTTTAATAGTTTAGAGGACAGGATTGACAGTAACCTAACAAAAAGTACTAGGCTTGCATAAATTCAATATGATGTTCTAACCGTTCAAAGGACGGTACTCTAACAAAAAGTACTAGGCATGCATAAATTCAATATGGTGTTCTAACAGTTCAGAGGACGGTACTCTAACAAAAAGTACTAGGCTTGCATAAATTTCAAGATGATTTTACAGTTCTGGGCAAGTGAGCTCTAACCTAACAAAAAGTACTAGGCTTGCATAAATTCAAGATGGTATTTTAATAGTTTATAGGACAGTATTGACAGTAACCTAACAAAAAGTACTAGGCTTGCATAAATTCAAGATAATGTTCTAACAGTTCAGAAGACACTACTCTAACAAAAGTACTAGGCTTGCATAAATTCAAGATGGTTTTATCAGTTCTGGCCAAATGTCACTAACCTAACAAAAGGTACTAGGCTTGCATAAATTCAAGATGGTATTTTAACAGTTCAGAGGACACTAACCAACTAACCTTTCAAAAACTACTACTAGGCTTGCATAAATTCAAGATGGTTTTATCTGTTCTGGCCAAATGAGCACTAACCTAACAAAAGGTACTAGGCTTGCATAAATTCAAGATGGTATTCAGGGGACACTAACTAATTGGCCGTATTGTTATAGCCCAACACGGAGTACCTACCTAGTTAGAGTTACGGAGTACCTATAGCCGTAGTCACAATGCCGGGCGGCATTGTGACTACGGCTATAGGTACTCCTTTTGGTTTTGCTGTACTCGGGTAAAAATAACTCTTATTCTTGTTTCGAAGTTGGATAATAAAAATATTATGTAAGTAGATAATAATAAAAACAAAGCACATATTTATAATATTTTTTATTGTCTCAATAATCTTAAAACTAAATTGTAAAATAATTAAGGCACATTCTGAAATGTATGTAAATCCACAACAGCGGTACATTCAGGAGCTCGCTCTGCCTACACACTTGTTACGAACTTATCCTACGAGTATTATTGGCAGTGTTCGTACGAATTCGATACAAAAGTACCTTGTTTTGACTTAGAATTATAATTACAAGGAGCAAACTGCGTTACAGAGAAGAGACTAAATATTTTATTAATTTCAGGTCATTACAGTTACAGTGACAAAATGCTGTCATGAAAATGACAAAATTTTGTCAGACCACTCAGATCGTGCCTTCGCTTGTGCTTACTCCTTTTTCACTAAATTATTTTATTTATAAAATTTAATTTACCTTTGTTCAGTCAACAATACAAGATAGATACTTATCACAAATATTTTTTTACAAATTTTGATATAACGTTTAATATTAAACATAACATACAATAACAATATAGACTGAAATAATAAGTATAAATGTAAAATTAAAACAAAAGATTTTATTTATTTACACAAGTTTGTTTTTCGTTGTATTTTTTTTCAAGTTGTTTTTATTTCTAATTTTCAATCAAATTGTGTGTACCTACTTGAAATAAAATACTGAATTAATGGAATCGTTCGTTTTTCCGAATTTTATAAAAACAGTTTCTTTTTTTAATTTTCCAAAAACAAATTGCAATTCAAAAGATTTTAACAGTCCATTTAGACTCGTACATTTCAAATCCTCAGAGTCAAGCAGTTATTGTCCAATTGGGGTCTAATTCCATCCATCCATTTAAAAAGGTACTCTCAAATGTCTTTCTCATCGCACCCAAGTCCCGCCGACCAATTACAGATGCCTCCAACGGGGTCAAAGCTGAGTCCTTTGGGACAGACATACTCCCAACTGAGCAGGGACCCGTTCTCGAGTCGAGCGCACGAGATGAACTTCTTGCAAGATTTCGGATGAGGGAAGTTACCGATGTCGAGGCACTCGATATGACCTGCAAGAATTGAAAGAGGGTAAAAAACTAGGTATTGGGGACAGCGTTGACCTCATGGTCAGATGGATCGATGCTTTTAAGACAAAGGTACCTACAGGGTGATCAGTAATAAATGATAGGAGTTATTAACGGAGGGTACTCTTATCAGTAGAGTAATACTCCTAGAGTTATTAAACTCCTTAAATAAGTTGCCTGTTTGTACTGCCTGGAAGTACCCATGTCCAAGAAAAAAATTTTTGGAATTTTTGTCTGTGCCCGCATCTCGCAAAAAGCACTGAACGGGTTTTGATGTGGTCTTCACAGTTTAAAAAAAGCAGTGATAGCCTAGTGGTATAAACATGTGCCTTCCACGGCGAATGGTTCGAGTTCGATCCCGAGGCACGCACCGCTGCCTTTTCGAATTCATGTGCGTATTAGAAATTAATGATCACTTGCTTTAACGGTGAAGGAAAACATCGTGAGGAAACCGGCATGTCCTAGAACCAAAAATTCGAAGACATGTGACGTCCACCAACCCGCACTGGGCCCGCGTGGTGGACTACGGCCCACTCCCTCTCACAGAGAGGAGGCCTGTGTCCCAGCAGTGGGAACATTATAGGCCGATTATGCATTATGCAAGCGCTTCAAACTTATTTCACATTATAGCTGCTCCCCGCGGTTTCACCCCCGTTTCTCGGCTCCTAAAGGTCGTTATAGGCCGATTATGCTTATGCTTCACAGTTTGATAGCTTAGGGTCCAACTTAAAATCTAAGCCACATTTCATCTAATTCTGGTGAGGTGAACCAGAGATACGACTTGACTTCTCCGTAGAGCCACTAAGGAGGTCATTTAAAATGGTTAATTTAGTAGTCCACGCGGGCGGAGCTACAAAAGTCTAGTACTTATAAGTAGCGCCGTGAATTATGATCACAGATCGCGCATCTACATTTTCGGCCCAATAGACAATAGACAGTTGACAATACGTAAAAGAAACCAATTGCGTGCAGCCTCGGCGCCCCCTGTCTTCTTCATTCCGCCAAAGAGACCGAAAAATCAGCTAATGCGCAGGTGACGTTTGTGATCATAACTGATGCCGCTAGTTATACCTACCTAAATCATAAATCTGAAATGTTACTCACCATTATCATGCATCACGATATTAGTACCTTCCACGTACTTCACAGCGACCTTCTCATCGCTATCGTCGTAGTAGTCATAGTTTGCTATCGGCCTGTACGTCTTCTTGGGGACCTTGGGAATCTTCTGGAACGGTTGCTTGGAAACCCGGCGTGGTGTGGGCGTGGTTGTCGATGGTGGCTCGGTTGGTCGCTGTGTGGTCGAGATCTTGCGTTGGATCTTCTTTCTGATGATTCTCCGCGTTGGTGGAGTTGGCGTTTGTGGGGTCGTGATCGGTGAGAGGTATTGGTATTCGTCTGTGGAAATATGATTCATGAAGTTTTGCAGAAAAAAAAAAACGTTTGCAGAAAAATCATAATCGGCGAAGATATCGCGTAACAAGATAAAAAAAAAAACAAAAAAAAAAATTGAATTGATAACTTCCTCCTCTTTGAAGTCGGTTAAAAAGGTATGTATTTAATTTAATCTCGTGGTGTCATCGTTAGCCATATGGTTAAGATATTGCGTTAGGACGATGGGCTAAAAAATTCCGCCGTGATCATTGATGACTATGAGAATATTATCTTACATACAAGTTCCAAAAATCTTATAATAGTACGAATTTTGTAAGTTTGTGTATATGCGGAGGGTAATCTCCGGAACTACTGATCCGATTCTGAAAATTCTTTCACTAATAGAAAGCTACATTATGCGTGAGTGCTATACCTAGACGGTGGAAACCGCGGATAATAGCTAGTAAGATTATAATGTTCTTACCATCATAAGTCTTAGTAACAGGCGACTCCAAGAGATATTCCCTGGTAAAGTACGAAGGCTCCTGACTGGATCCAGTGTACCCTGCCGTGGAGAAAGCTGTATTCTCCACTGGCACCGGAATCAGTTTCTCTGTCCTATACCTCGCGGTTGAGGACCTCTGGACTCCAGTATACCCAGTAGGAGCATTCGTGGAAGCTGGAATGAATCTGGAACCGCTTCTTGAGAACTTGGTTGTAGCCGTCGACTTCGGAACGAAGGCAGTTGAAGTTCTCGACCTCGGAACGAAGGCAGTTGAAATTCTTGGAGAGTCTTCTGTTGGAGTGTCTGCGAAAGTCGTCCGCTCGAAGTATCTAGTAGGCGTTGGCGGGGCTAAAGTCGTTGAGATTTTGGGAGCATTAACGAAGGCAGTTGAAATTCTTGGCGAGTTTTCTGTTGGAGTGTCTGCGAAAGTCGTCCGCTCAAAGTATCTCGTTGGAGTTGGAACAGCCAAAGTCGTTGAAATTTTAGGAACATCCAAATCAGTTGGCGTACTATCATACGAATTTAGTGTCGTTCGTACATATTCTTGGTTTATGGTGTTCTGGTAGTCCGTTGAAGGGAATTTGGGGACGTAAGTTGGAGATGTCCTTGAAACAAATTCTGTTGTATCCGGGTACGTATTACTGGTTGTTCGGACGAAGTCTTGTGCTGTGTTAGTTGGGAAGTTGGTCGCGGTTGACTTTGGAAGGTAAGTCGAGATCTTAGAATCGAAGTCACTTCGTGTATCGTAAGAGTCTCCGTACGTTGTCCTGACGTATTCCTGGTTCGTCACTGTGGGGTAGTTAGTTGGTGATCTTGGGCTAAAACTGGTTGTGGTTGTTTTGGGAGGTTCGTACGCAGAAGTAATGCTGTATTCGTTTGGATTTGTTCGAATGAACTCCAGATTGGCCGTATTTGCTGTGTTTACTGTGTTAGGGAAGGCAGTTGACTTCGGAACATCATACGTAGTGGTAGAAATCTTAGGAGCGTCATATTCTGAAGTGTACGGCTCATTAGTTTGAGTGTAATCAGATTTATAAATCGCCGTTGAAGTTGGTGAAGTTGGTGATTTCGGGACTTCGAAGTCGGAAGCTGTTCTAGTGGCATCAAAGTCAGAAGCTGTTCTAGTGGCATCAAAGTCGGTTGGGTTTTTGTAACCTGTTGTTTGATCATAGCCTCCTAAAGTACTCTTGTAGGTCGGTGTACTTTGGTAATCGTCGTAGCTGGGTGTCCGACTATCGGTATACTCGTTGTATTCCCGGCTCGAGTATTTGTATTCAACCGTGGTTTGTGTCTTTCTTGGAGGTTTTACGTCTTCTTCGAAGTCGGGTATGTTCGGTATTGGTGCTGTAATTAGTTGGTGTGCTGCTATCGCTAATGCTGTTTCGGGACTTATATCTGAAAGGGAATTTGTAATTTCAGTATTGTATTTTTGAGTGTGAAACTATAATTTTTATTTTATATTTAACCATTTTTGTCAACCGTTACAAAATGACGTCATAGTCATGAGGGCCACCTCGAAATGAATTAAGCAGGCAAGGCAGTAAGTAGCTACTATCGAGTTTTTTTACCCCACCCCTAAGCAAATCCTGGGACCTACACCCATGTTATCGAATTATCTCTATTAAACTATCCGAATCTTTGTTTCAAATACAGACTAGGTACTGTTCATCCTTAACTATCAACTGACCTTCAGCGGTTGTCTTCCTCTCCGTGGTGGTCTCCTCCTGACTCTGCAGCTTCAGAAGGTCGTTCAACTGGTTCTGTTTAATGGACGCACTGTATTTCTTGCTCTGTCTCTTGTTCTCTTCTTCGTTAGTTGCTGAGGGGTTCTGGTCTTTGTCTTCTTTTAAATTGACTAGCGGTCGCCGTTGGACCTTGTTGGATTGTTTAGGAACTCTAGGCTCTAGAGTTGGGTCTTCGATAGCATCTGTTAAGAAAGGAAATATTAATAAGTTATGTACCTATAGTACGGAATTTTTAGTTAATTATAGTACTCTACGGCATTTTTGGTTCAAAAGTACCTGGGCGACCGAGTTTCGTTCGGCGTTATTCGAGTAAAAGTATTTTTTTTGTTTGAATACAGATTTTCTCAGAGGTACCACCTCGGCCAACGATCTCCGGCCACCATAGGGTGCGGCCTGCGGGCGGCGGACTTGGGGCGTCCGTCGCCCGAACGGAAACAGGCCCGAGACGGTGGCGCGACGTGTTCCGCGCGCGCCTCTCTAGAGGAATTGCGGCCGTGCATGACGGCCGCATAGGGTGACGGGGCCCGCCTTTCATTTGGCGGGCCAATACCTGCCGGGGGTGCGGACGAATGCGCAAGCGACTCCCGCGCCCCCGGCGTAAGGTAATTGGAGGAACACCGGGGTGGTTTTAGTCAGTAAGAGTCTGACAGACCCCTCCGCCCTCCCCAGGGCGGGGGACATCCATGAGGATTTCCACCTCGAAAAAAAAAAAAAAAAAAAGAGGTACCACCTATCTAGATAAATTCATTATCTAAATACAAGACTTCTTCCAAATCGTTAGAGCTGTTTCCGAGACACCAATTGTTATATGACAAGAATTGCTGGCTTAAAGGAATAACATTTTATATCTACCTACCGCATGTTCATCGACAGAATTACCTACAAGGGTAAGCAAAGTTAGGAGATCAAATGTTGGATTGATAACTGTCTCTATAGGTACACGACTAGATGACTATTTAAGTATTTACCGATGTCACAAATATCCCGTAGAGACTCTTCATCCTCATTCCTCATAATAATTATGTGACTGCTTGAGCTGCAGCAGTTGTTGGAGCGACTGTACCTATTGTTGATACATTAGCTGTACACTTACCGATATCACCAATGTCCTGTAGCGACTCTTCATCCTCATATGCGTTAGTGACAGCTTGTGCTGCAGCAGTTGTTAGTTGTTGGAGCGACTATTCTAAGCTATTGTTGATACATTAGCTGTACACTTACCGATATCACCAATGTCTTGTAACGACTCTTCATCCTCATACGTGTTATTGACAGCTTGAGCTGCAGCAGTTGTTGAGGTGACTGTAGCTATTGTTGATACATCAGCTGTACACTTACCGATATCACCAATGTCCTGTAGCGACTCTTCATCCTCATACGCGTTAGTGACAGCTTGAGCTGCAGCAGTTGTTGGTGCGGCTGTAGTTGTTGTTGTTGTTGTAGTGGTAGTGGACAATATACGGCGGCGACTGGTCACGCGGAACGGACGCCGAGTTACTTGCGTTGGTGATGATAGAGTGTTGTTAGATTTTGATAGAGGCGCCGCCGTTGATGTTGTTGCTCCTGTAAAGATGATGACTTGGTTAGTTGTTGACGATTTTTGAAGCCACGGGGAATTCCCGACACAAAAGTAATTTTATTGCTGAAGAAGTAATAACTATTTGGAACAACTTAATAGTATTTATAGACATTTCAGGAGCAGATCAGACAGGCATTGCTGAACACAAATGCCATAATCAACTGATAATAAAACTAAAACATGTCTTAATGTGGCCTGGGTTATCTATCTGGGCATTATAGGTAACCCAATTTAACCTAGCACCTATCAATATCAAAATATTACATAACACAATACATGATGGCAGCTTTTCTTACGTTATTTACAGTAGGTATGACAGTTTCAAGTTCACAGTTATAAAAATCGAGTTAAACACAATACAGACTTTCTCGATACCTATAACTATCGGCAAAACACAATTTCATTGATACAATTTTATGCTCTACTAATCTAAACTATCCAAGGTCTTTGCAGACGTGTCAAAACAAACAAGTCGGCTATTGTTCGGGTTCAAGCCGTGAAATAGCCGGACGCTCTGCCGGACCGGACAAGCGTAACAATGTGTCTTTGAATTGATGTGGAGTGCAGCCTGTAAAACTAGCTTTGACTGTGGTTTTGCTTGTTTTAATTTTTTTAGGGTTCCGTACCAAAATGGTAATAACCGACTTCAAAAAAGGAGGTTCTGTATTCGTCCCGTATGTATGTATGTATGTATGTATGTATGTATGTATGTATGTAAGTATGTATGTATGTATGTATGTATGTATGTATGTTTGTATGTGCGTGATTTTCTCAAAAACTACTGATTCGATTTGGATGGGGTTTTCACTAACGTAATCTACATAAAGATAAAGATAAAGATAAAGATATATTTATTTGCAAAAACATGTGTACATAATAATGCATAGTTAAGATGCATAATTATAGATGTTATTTAATAGTTCGAATCAACATGTTTGACCATGGCTGGTATACAAATCTGAATAAAAATAGCAGTAAAAATATCAAGTAATGAATAAAAGCAATTTCAAATAATAATAATATTCATAAAAAAATAATAATAATATGTATTGTCAACTGATAAATAAACGGAATGTCAAATATCATAGCTAAAATTAAGTAATGTCAACTAATGAATAAACGGAATATCAAATAGTAATAATATTTATAACAAAATTAAGTAATGTCAACTAATGAATAAACAGAAAGTCAAATAATAATAATATTCATAACAAAATTAAGTAGGTAATTAATATAATATTAATTTATAACACATTACTTGCAACTTGAATAATAATAAATAAATTCGTAATACTCATAGAGTTTTGTCATTTAGGAAATCATTAACGTTGTAATAGCATTTTTCAGTCAATATTTTTTTAAATGTTTTTTTAAATAAGTTTGAATTCAATTGTTTAACTTTATTTGGTATCTTGTTATAAATTAAAGGAGCTCTACATACTACACTTTTATGAAGCAGTGCTGTTTTAGCGGGGTGAACACAAAGTCTACCGTTGTCGCGGCGATTGCGTCTTACGTTGTCAGTTAAGCGAGGAAATAAATTAGGGTTGCTTCTCACAAATAGAGCAACTTCCAATATGTAAAGGGACGGAAGTGTGAGAATTCTGTGCTTAATAAATAATGGCTTACAGCTCTCAGTACTTTGAATGCCAAACATAGCGCGTATGCATCGCTTTTGCATTTTAAATGCCATGTCTTTATTTGTTGAGTTAGCCCAAAAAATAATGCCATATCTGAGTACAGATTCTACAAGACCATAATATGCTGAGAGTAGCGCATCAGTATTGATAGTTGGAGCTAGTTTATATAGGGCATATGATAGACTGCTGATTTTTTTACATAGCGTGTCAATGTGTTCCTTCCAGTTTAATTTACTGTCTATAACTAATCCAAGGAAACGGGCAGTAGTTACTTCCTTTACCGTGTAATTATTATGGACCAATTTTACATCTAATGAGTTTTGCGATCGTTGGCCAAAATGCATTATATTTGTTTTGTTTACATTGATTTTTAAATTATTATTATCTAGCCAAGAAATTATAGATGTCAGAGAGTTATTTATGTCAAATTTATATTGATTTATGTCCTTACATGCAATTGTAACAGTGCTGTCATCAGCAAATAAGGTGATTGGTTGGGTCGTAGCATTTGGTAAGTCATTAATATATATAATAAACAAGAGGGGCCCCAGTACACTACCCTGGGGAACACCATATGTTACGCAACGCTTCGTAGAGGTGTATGTTTCTTCATTTTTTGTTTTAATATTCACTCTAGTTATTTCTGTCACCTGTTGGCGATTCGTTAAATAGGATCGAATCAAGTCTAAGACATTGCCTCTAATACCGTAGGCTTCAAGTTTATTGACTAATATATTATGGTCTACATAATCGAATGCCTGTGACATATCACAGTAAATTGCGCAAACGGGAGATCTTTTGTCAACATGAGACATAACATTTTCAATGAATTCATAAATGGCCATATTTATTGTTTTATGCTGTCGGAAGCCTTTTTGTTCTTTGCACAAGATTTTGTTCTTTTCGAGATAGGTATTAATTTCACCATAAAAATATTTCTCGAAAATTTTTGAGAAAATTGGTATTAACGCAATGGGCCTGTAATTCTCCATTAACTGTTTATTTTCTTTTTTGAACAATGGCTTTATAATTGTTAATTTAAGATCTGCTGGAAATGTCCCTGTTGATATACACAAATTTATAATGTGGCTCAGGTGATGGGAGATATCCTCATTAACTGCCTTAACTATTTTAGTATTAATACCATCGTGTCCTACACTGTTTGTGTTTTTCAATTTTTTTATGATTTTACTTATCTGGCCGGGTGAACTTGGTGCAAGAAACATTGAATTTAATCGGTGATTAATTAAAGTAGTTACTTTTTTTCCAGCACCTGGAATGGGGTTAACTTTTTCGATAAAGTAATTATTAAATGCATGCGCTATTTTTGTAGGATCGTTAATACAATTATTGTCGTCAATTTTTATGTTAATGATAGATTCTCTTGGTATATTGAGTCTTGTTTTGTTTATAATTCGCCAAGCTGTTTTACATTTGTTAACGGATGTTTTTATTTTATAGTTGTTTTGGGCAAGTTTTGTTAATTTAATAATTTTTTTAAATAATTTGCAATAATTTGCATATTTTAATTTATTTTCTCTTGTAGGGTTTAATCTAAATTTCCACAGCAAATCCTTTTTCCTTTTACTGCAAATCTTTACTCCACGCGATACCCATTTTGGTTTACTGTTCACTTTTATTATGAATTGCGTTTGTGGGAAACAGAGATCATAAAATAATTTGAAATCATTTATAAAATGTTGATATGCTATGTTTGGGTCATCTGTATTGTAGGTATTAGAAAAAGATAAGCTTTTGATGCACAATTTAAATTTCTTAATATTGTCTAAACTATAGTCGTATTTTAGGGTACGCCAAAAATTTAATGAGAATTTCTTCTTTATAGGAAGTTTAATAAACTGAGCAGTATGGTCTGATAGGCCCAATTCTAAAACTTCCGATTTACAACCTTTTTTAAAGTTATGTATAAAGTTGTCAATACAGGTTCGACTAGCTAGTCTCGTCGGTTCATGTAATGTTAATTTAAGATTATAATTTATTAATAAACATTCAAAGTCTAGGGTAACATTATTGCTTTTTAGAACATCTATATTAAAATCACCAGCAATTAAAATATTTTTATAAGTTTTGGAGATATAAATTAGGAGTTTTTCCAGTCTGTGAAAGAACGTATATAAGTTATTTTGTTTAGGTACTCTATACAAACAGATAATAACAGTTCTGTAGTCAATAAGTTCGACTGCACAACACTCAAATACATGGTCAAGGGAGAATTTTTTGATTTCTGAAACTACTCTGAATTTATGTTCTTTTTTCAACAAAATGCATGTTCCTCCTCTTTTAATGTCTCGACTGTAAGATGAGGCTAAAATGTAGTTTTCTAGATTTAGGTTCATCTCATGTCCCGATAACATAAAATGCTCAGTTATACATAAAACATCTATGATTTTGTTATTGTCTTTAAGCTCCTCTAGATTAATCAATAATGCATCTGACTTGTTCAGAAGACCCGCGATGTTCTGATGGAGAACGTGTATATAAGTTTCAGAGAAAAAAATGTGTTCCGGTTTCTTCTTCGTCGATTTGTACAGATTTAGCAGGAATATTTGAACTCTTATTATCGGTGCCGGCAAAAAGATGATCCCTCAGTAAAATATTTAAATTTTGGTAAATATTCAACATTCCATTGTTATTTAGCCGGCCAGTGTACTTGGAGAACATCTCGTAGTCGTAGGATAATTCTAAATTGGAGTCTAACAGTACAGCATAGTTATGGCTTTGATTATCCATGTATATCATATTATTAAAAGTTTCAATTCTCCAATTAAACATCATAGAGTAGCCGCTGCAATTGTATGTAGGTAAACATAAGATAATGTTTGTATGATGTATTTTCTTCAAAGTTTCTCTTAAAGTGATAATCAGATTACAATAATTGTTTGTTTTTCGAAAATCTTCCTCTCCTATGAATATAATGCAGTAATCTTTTAGAGTGTAGTTTATTAGTTTTGCGTGTAAGTTGTGAATTAGTATTTCAATGCCGCAATTTGGTTTCAGGTAATGGCATATTTGATAATTATAGAAAACGTGTTCTGCTGTTTCTAGTATTCTGTTCGTTTTGTTGCTGCTTATGATACACATTTTATTTTGTTTATTTACGTGAGCTCTTTCTGGCATAGTTATTTTAGATGATGGTAACATATGAGTTGTACAATTATTTTGTGTTCTAAGAAGAGAACAAGAGCTATCTCGGGCTTCTTGTGATTTTTTGGACACATTTGGTGTGCTGTTTTTAAGGGGTTTTATATTTTTATTTTTCTTGGAAGGAGTGATTCTTATCTCACTGGTTAGTATTTTAGAGGCTTTTTTTACCATTGCATGTTTAGTATTCATATACTCCAAAGACTTCTTCAATTCCATATTTTCTAAGGATAAACTGTTGATTTCTTCGTGTGCTGCAGACAATTCTAACTTAAGTTTCGCTACTTCGTTTTTTAATTCAAGCAGTTGTACATCACTTTCGTTGTTGGATATGTTTGGCATACTGGTACTGGTGCCATCTAGCGTCGAATTGTTATAACAACATGTGCTCTCATGGGCTTCATTTATTGACGATGATCGGGTTCGAGGTGTCTTCCGAAATGTGATATTTTCGAAGAATTCCATCATTATAAATTATAATATTCACGCAAACATTTAGAAAAAGTGCAATGTGTAACTGAGGTTTGAACCCGCAACCATAGCGTGTACTTGGCCAGTTAAAAAAAGCAGCGCACTTAGCCACCACGCCAAACGTTCTTAGAGAGATAATTTGAAATAGGTCAGTAGTTCCTTGTTATTAATTATTCAAATAACATTTGACGGTTATTTTTCTAGTTAAATAGAACGCTTACATTTTTTCACTATTGTTGTTTTATGTGATTACAGTCAGTTGCAGAAAAGGTCATTAAATTTTAAAGGAGTCTTTAACTTTAACATTTCTGTTAAGTTGTTCCAGAAAAGAAAGTTAGCTACCTCTTTAACTGGTTATTAATATTTAACTATTCAAACGTCAAAAAGTTACATTAGACACAATTTAGGTTGCCCAAAACGTAGTTAAGGCCAAACAGAATTTAAATATAACTTAACGAATGTCAAAATTTAATAGGTCACCAAGCATCTATTAAACCTACAGTTATCTTTGTTTTTGCAATAAATTGTGCTATTATTCTTATAATTATTATAAATGCGAAAGTTTGTGTGTTAGGTTTGTTACTTCTTCACGCTGAAACGGCTGAACGGACTTGGATGAAACTTTTTTTATTTATATTTTATTTGAAAATCTCGCCTGATGTTAAGCGATGATGCGGTCTATGATGGAGCACGCTTGCCTAGAAGAAACCGATTCACTCGCGACTTGAACACACCCAGATTGTAACTGTCGAGGAACACCCACTCGGGCAGCGCATTCCACTGTTTGGCGGTTTTCACAATGAAAGAGGAGTCAAAGCGCCTAGATATATAAATATGCCAGAAAGGGGTGAATTAAGAACAGTAGCACAAGATTTTTATGAAATTGCTGGTTTTTTTTTCAAAATACGCCACTAATTAGAGGAGCGCCACTTTTAGATCTCGCACCACCTAAAAATTTTGATAGGACCGGCACTGTGGATGAGGTAGAATCTCCGAATGATATCGACTTGAAAGATGAGGAAGTTCTTCCACTTCTGCATGATGGATCACAACATGATTCTTTCGTAAGAACTGCAATTGTAAATGCAGTATTTTCTTAGTTGCTTCTAAGAAAATACTGCATTAACAATTGCAGTTAACTGCAATTTATCATTATTAATAATAAAATAAATAAAACAGCAGAATGTGTGAATTGACTTATTATTACTTATTAAATATTATATTTTAATAGGGTACATTCATGTGATTCAAATATACATCAAGTATTTTTATTTGTAATCTTTATTACTATAGAATTACTAACACCTATATATTTATTTTTCTAATTTAAAGCGTTATAATATTAAAATTCAATCAATATCAATCAAAACAATCCCAACAATCATTATCAATCAAAACGCAACGCTATTGGTTGTTTGGGCAAGGGTTCAGTCTGCTCCTTTATAATGCTCAAAATTTTGGCATCATCGTTTGTTGTTTGTAGCTGGTAGGATCCTCCTCCTGTTTTATGGACTTGAATCTGAAATAATTATAGGCAACTAAATTGTACCACTTTAATCAAAACACTCACTTCTGTCCAGCCGGCCTAGCATGACCACGATAGAAACGGGTTTTTTCTACATAGAAATAGACAAAGTGACAGATTTTAGAAACATTTCTACCGTTTCATTCATAAAACGTAGAAATGTTTCTACAATCTGTCACTTTGTCTATTTCTATGAAGACAAAACCCGTTTCTATCGTGGTCATGCTAGGCCGGCTGGACAGAAGTGGCACTAGAAAAGAAAGCTTGCCCAAAGTCACACAGATGATAAAAAAAAATATCTTATACTTTTACATTATAGGTAGAGCTATTATTTTTATTTTATTCAGGAGATGTATCATTAGTGTTGTATTGTATACGTATACATACATCATAAAAGAGTTTGTGAAGGAATACAGGGTTAGACTAAAAGGGTTTGTGGGAGAAAACATCTGCTCTGGCAATCTATATTCAATACCAGTTGTTGTCTCTTGTTCACTCAATTATTTATTATAATTTTTATGCATCTTGCAACGACCCCTAAGTCCAGTGTTGCACTGCAAAAGGGCGTCCTGGCGGCGTTACAATGAGCCTATGCTAGGCACATACCATCTCAGGCATCATACAAAGTAACAAGGTAGGTACGTGGAAAATACTCACTCGGACACAAGGTCAGCTAATAGCGCCTTTTCTTACGACGTGTAATTAGCACCACGTGCTCGTCGCTTTTTTTATTTGATTCCTCCATTATAGGGAATTACACTTATTTAATAAATTTTTCTTGTGATATTTTAATAAAATTAAAATGTCAGTTTGATTTGACAATTTTGTAGTGCTGCAAGGTCTATTTTTCAATTTACCCTAAGCTCCGTTAACTTTTACCCTAGATTTGCAATGACATTGGAAAAAATACACAAATATTAATGTTTTAAAATGAAATAAAGACATTTGCATTGCACGGTTTGATGCTCACCATTCGGCAAACGGCATGCTCATATTGTTTTAAAGAAATTATCAGTTATTGTACCTACTCAGTCTTCTACCTCTTCAAAAACGGCTGAACCTATTCTTAAAGTCCGTGCCACCAATAAAGTCCTACGGACAAAAACTGGTAGGTACTAAGCTTGTAAGTTCCGCTTTTGCCTTTTGTTTGTTGGTTTTCAGCGATATCAGCGCCGTGATAGACTTCTGTGGTGGCGCGGACTCTAATGCGTTTTTATTTATTTTATAGCATGAAATTTTCTTACGTAGTGTTATGACAAAATACCCTAAACAATATAAAAAAATACCCTAAATAATTTCATGCCCTAAAAATTTCCCTACGAGTATTCACCTTAGGTATTTTTCCCTAAATCTAGGGAAAAATACCCTAAGGTGGCATCACTGCAGTTGACAGTTTGACGTTTGAGGTTTGACGATTTGTTTTTTTTTTAATTGCGTAGGTACGCGTTTAGTTCGCCTGCGTTTTGTCATAATAAATGTAAAAGCACAGAAAACAAAACGCAATCATTCATTCTTTGTTCATTCGATGTTTATTTTATGATGACAACATTTTTAATTTCAATTTTAGCTAACGAACCAATATTAAAAGCTAAAATGCTTTTCTGCAACCTCAATTAAAATAATCATATAATTAGCTCACCTCAATTAAAATAAGCATATTGCAACCGAGCGCCGCTCGGTTGCAGAAAGCTTTCAGTTATCTCCCGTTTGCTTAAAGCGTTATTAGAGCTAATTATATGATTATTTTAATTGAGGTTGCAGAAAAGCATTTTAGCTTTTAATATTGGTTCGTTAGCTAAAATTGAAATTAAAAATGTCGTTACACTCTGTAATTTACCACAAAGGATCAGGTTATCAAGAAAATACAACATTTCTATACGGATTTATCATAATTTACGCCACTAATAGTCCATTATTGATTTTGGTTCGTATCTGAATTGTTTATTTTCTGGATTTCTTGAAAACACTATCACTTTGTTATTGGAGGACACTTTCACTGTAGGTCTAGTTTTTAGCACTTGAAATCGTCTCAATTATTTTAAAACATTTATTAAATACGGAGCTGATGTTAATTGCCGGCACTAGCGCCATCTCTGGAAGCATCATACTTTCAGGAAGTATTCCTATGTACAAAGTAATATGCATAAATGAACTCCGTAGAAGATTTACTGTTGAACGAATTCGTGAAAGTAATCTAACACGGGATAAAGAACTAAAAAGGGAAAAATAAAAAACTTTTTTAACAAAAAATAACCGACTTCAAAAATCCACTACAACGAAAATAATAATTTTGGTTTCGGAAGTCGGTGGCAAAAAAAAGCAAACAAAAACCAAACCAAAATTATTATTTTCAATTAATAAAATTAAATTAATAAAATTATTATTATTATCAGCACACACACACAGCTCAGCTCATTTCAGCAACTACAACTGCTATCGACTTGTTTAGAACAGTTATAAATAATGCTTTCCCAACTTTATTGCAAATGAAAAAAGTTCAAAAATATTTTTATTTTCATTGCAAATGGCGCCGAAGTCTGTTCGAAACTTTGAAGAGAGGTTACTAGGTCAAGTGGCATATCATAAAAGGGCTTGATTTGCACATTTCAAAATATATTTTCATTTAATGCCTTATAGTTTTCGACATAAATGATGTAAAATTACTGAAAAAATACCATTCCGAAATTCCGTTCCCTTATATCCGAAGTTTGCAGAGCGAAAAATCTGAAATAATTTGAATTGATAGAAATTTACCTGAATATTGCACCAAAAATAAAACAATGTTCCTAACTAGCACAGTTTTTTCAAAATTATCAAAATTCCTTCACAAACAAACTTAGTTATGCGGTCCGGTATTTTTTAACTTTTATACATCCAAGGATGCTACGGGACCGTCGGTGGGCGAGTACGACTCGCACTTGGCCACATTTTTAGATAAGTATAAGAGATCATTTTGGTCGTTCAGCTGGTTTTCTAATTATCCCAAAATTCCAATAAGGTTGCATCACTAAATGCAGGACTTTATTTGTAATTGATTCGTGGCGACCATTGACCTAGTAAGTCAATGGTGGCGACGTTAACTTACTAACAAGAGGGTCGTGAGTGAATGTAACACGAGAAATTAAGAGCATTTCATTGGTAATAGTATCTTGTGATACCAATAAGGCTCCATCATTGACGCAACGTGCGCCCGTTCTCAAGACGAGTTCACGCGTACGAGGCATTGATTAATTTGCTCCAATTTCTGCAGCCACGATCATTTCATCATACATATACAGGGTGGCAGGTTAAACAGTGGAAATATTTTAAGGGGTCATTGTACTCATCATTATGAACAACTTTTACTATGGGACAAAATCTGAAATCGCGAAAGAAAAATCAGCTGTTCCATACATTTTGTTGAGTTATGTGAACATAAATGTATGGAACAGCTGATTTTTTTTCGCGTTTTCAGGGTTGGTCCCATAGTAAAAGTTGTTCATAATGATGAGTACAATGACCCCTTAAAATATTTCCACTGTTTAACCTGCCACCCTGTATATATCTCGATGATTCGGGGTTGAGAGAAAGGTGGTATTTGAGATAAGAAAGCCGGTGTAGGATGCAATCATGGAGATCGGTCATGATTTGCGTTAGTATTTTGATATTTTTGTTTTGATGTCAATCATAACATCATGCCTGTCATCCGCGAAGGGTTAGGTAGAGGGGTGGGGTATGGAAGCTGAGGATTGAAGCCTTCCAGATCTTAAGTTTTCACAGCTTTCAGATTAGATTTCAGATGCGGATTGCAAAATCGGAAGCCCTTTTGAAAATTGAAGACAACACTTGAATAATTTTACACAATAATAAACACATTCCAGACTTACCTACAAAATAAATTAAAGAAATTATGCTGGTAGGTAATTGATTTTGTAAGATTTTGGCTGACCCACGTCAGCAAACAGTTTCGCAACTACCTTCGTAATTGTCAAATCGTGAAGTAGGTAATTAACAAGAAGCTCGTACAGTATGGCAATTATTTTTATCATACGGTAGCCATTAAAGATGACACGCTACTGAATATTCGCGGCTGTAGCTAACCATATAATTGTACGTTGTATGGTAATTAAGAAATGTGATTAAAGTTTCGTGTTACTTTTGTAATTGCGTGGTTGACAAAGAGTAATGTATATTATTTCCTTCCCATTGGCGTTGTAGAAGGCTGTTACCAGGGTTGTGTGTTAAATCCACCAAAGAGGCCTGTCTAAATCACCAGGGCACGACACCGTACCATGTAAATAAACGGCACGAACCGAGCCGAACGCGTCGAAGGAGCCGACCGAACCGAATTTTAGAATTCCTTGAATAAAATCCTATGAAACCTCGCCCACTTATTCGCACTGAATCGGAAGAGTCGCCAGAAGAATTTGGAAGGTACCTACTCAAAATCCTATAAAAAATCTGATGACGTCATCAGAATTTTTATGAAGCGCCTGCTACGCCCGAATTCTGCTAGCTGCGTATCAAGCTCCGTAGTTCCGTTCCGAACCGAGGCTTTAAGAAAATTAGGTTAAAGAAATTTATTTCTCATAAGAACTTACAGTCCACTTATAATGAGATACAATGTGATTACATTACAATATTAAATAGTGTTCACCTCCAGGATGTTAGAAGTTATAGTGTACGTACATATTTCATAAGTTTACTTTTAAATACAATCATGCTATCACAATCTTTGATGTCATTTGGTAATTTGTTGTACAGCTGTGCTCCCCATACAAAATCGTTTTCTTACCATAATTAGTCCTGACACTTATCAGCTGAAGTTTATTTTTATTTCTTAGATTATGTGACATTATTTTCTTATGTAGCTGTATTTTACTCTGTACGGAATTAGATGTTATGTTTTTAATAAGAATGCAAGTGTAATAAACATAAAGTTGACTCAGATTTAGAAGTTTAGTTTTTTCATATAATTGTTTTGTTGGAGTGAGGTAATCATAATGGAATAATACTTTAACTATTTTATTTTGGGTTCTTTGTAGTGACTTTAGATTAGTGGCAGCGGCTGCTCCATTCTAAGTGGGATTTAATTAAAGAATTATATATCATAGTGCGTACTTTGCTTGGAATACAGTGTACAACATTCGGTTCGGTTGGCTAGTTTTTAGCAGACGAAGTCGTGGGAAACAGAAAATATCTAATAAATACTTTTAAACGAATCAGATCATCACGCAACACCATCATAATATAAATAAATTGATCTCAAAGCCTATAAACCTGAAAGAAGGCATTATCGTTAACCTGTCGAAAGTCACGGTGTTAACGCATTTCTCAACATAACTAAACACCATGGAACACGCGTGGCTCAACCAGAGCGTGGGAATTGTAAGGGTTCGTGTTCTTGTTGAGTTTTTATGCGAAATAACACATTTTTACTATGCTAAAGAGCACGATAAATATGTTTTTTACTAGCCTAGCTAGCACGTTGTAGTACGTAATAATACTAAGTTACGACCTCAGATCATAGAAACAAGGAGATATGCCATCATAGCAAATTAGTACGGGAACAACTGTCGCCACTTCTAGTACATTTTTCAACACAATTACAAGCGCCCCTCGTGAATATAAAATCTCCCACACATTAAAAATTCCGCACACCCTCAATCTAACACTGTTAATCGTCACTTAACACTAACACTGAACTGAAACACTGTATTTATATCATCGATCGTGTTCGGTTCGTCGCCAGCGTGTACTTTTGTACTACGCCCAAAATGCTCAAATTAAAGTATCAAGCTCAATAGCGCCTTGGCACATCTCCCATGTTTATATGATCTGAGGTTACGACAAACTAGTAGTGCCCCACGGTTTCACCCGCGTTGCTCAGCTCCCAAGGTTCGTAGCGTGATGTTAAATAGCCTATACTGTTTCTCATGAAACTGGCTATCATATACAAAAAGATTTTTTCGAATTCGACTGGTAGTTCCAGAGATTAGCGTGTTCAAACAAACTCTTCAGCTTTATAATATTAGTATAGACATGGGGTCTCATCAGGAACAAAGGGACATTTTAAATGTATATTTTTTGTGAATTTGAAACATGTCAAAGCCATGTTATGCTTATATTAAGTTATTAAATATATAAATTAAGTGATTCTCAAAAATCATATGACCCGAGCGGGATTTGAACCCACGACCTCTGCCGAACCGTGGCTAGTGCTCTGAACCAACTGAGCTACCGGGTCCCGCCCGACTCATCTGAAATTTGAGACCCCTTTGTAATACTTCTTAGGAGCGTTTGGCGACATCTATCGGAAAACTTAGTCGTGTAGTAGTGAGTCGGGCGGGACCCGGTAGCTCAGTTGGTTCAGAGCACTAGCCACGGTTCGGCAGAGGTCGCTGGTTCAAATCCCGCTCGGGTCATATGATTTTTGAGAATCACTTATATATTTAATAACTTAAAGGGACATTTGTTGAAATAACTCATAATAGATGGCGTTATATGTATCGATTTGTTATTGAAGTTTGTGTAAAATTGAGAACATGAAAAAATACATCATGAAAAATATTTGTTAAAATTTTGAAAAATCCTTTAGGCACAGAAAAATGTATAGCCCGAAGATAGCCCGCGCTAAATCGGTCACATTTCTTTGTACGAGATGAGGCATCTGTACGTATAGTATTATATTATTTGTGGTATAGATGACGGTTGCAGTGTAACAATGTGTGTGCAAGGCAATTGGGACTTGACTACCAATGTCGTAGCAAAGGTCATGCGCACCCGGGCAATATTAGAATTTTACACTTAATTTACTACCTAACAAATTACCATAAAATCGTGTTTTAATTTTGATTAAGTTCTTAATGTGTGTCCCGCAAGGTGCGGGTTTGTGGGTGCGCCCCCTTGAGGTTCACGCCTTTGACAGCAACCCCCACAGCCAGCCCCTAGCCACGACTCTAAGGGTCGTATACAGAACCTAACTCAAGACATTATTGAGACTAAATTTCAACCAATTAAATGGCGTGATAGTCTCAAGTTATACGTCTTGATTCTTAGGTTAGGTTCTGTAACACGACCCTAAGAAAGCAGCTTAGTATTATAAAGCTGAAGGGTTTGTTTGTTTGTTTGAACGCGCTAATCTCTTGAACTACCATCTGGATTTTAAAAAAACTTTTTGCATATGATAGCCAGATTCATGAGGAATAGTACAGGCTATCTAACATCACGCTACGACCTTTAGGAGCCGAGAAACGGGGGTGAAACCGCGGGGAGCAGCTATAATGTGAAATAAGTTTGAAGCGCTTGCATAATGCATAATCGGCCTATAATGTTCCCACTGCTGGGACACAGGCCTCCTCTCTGTGAGAGGGAGTGGGCCGTAGTCCACCACGCGGGCCCAGTGCGGGTTGGTGGACGTCACATGTCTTCGAATTTTTGGTTCTAGGACATGCCGGTTTCCTCACGATGTTTTCCTTCACCGTTAAGGCAAGTGATAATTAATTTCTAATACGCACATGACTTCGAAAAGTCAGCGGTGCGTGCCTCGGAATGGAACTCGAACCATTCGCCGTGGGAGGCACATGGTTAAACCACTAGGCTATCACTGCTCATAGGCGAAGGCGTTTGAAGCGCTTAAAATACACTATTTTTAGCATCAAACACATGTGACATTCCTATACATTTGCACATACATTGTAATTAGGGTTGACTGCAATCGCTAGTCTAGTTTCTCACGCCCATTCCTAACTATGGGACGATTGCGCGACAGAGTAAGCTTTTGTGCGTAGAGGCAACCTTGATGTAGACGACATCGTAATAATGACGTTGCGACAACGATTATTATTGTATGAAAGAATAGTGGTTGATATGTTACCGATTGAGATCTACGATCTATGGATCTATGGATATCGGATATCGATCTACGATACGATGGTGGATGGTCGCCATCGATGGGTTTATTTTATTCTATCGATTAACAACGATAATTAATGAATCTGCTTGATTACTAACTTACTGAAATAACAAATCACGAACAAATTCGTATAAAAATACATTTAAATACCCATCAAAGCCGAGAAAAAAGAAAATAAACAGAATCCTATAATATACGTATTAAATTACCGGTTATTTTAATAATTACCGGTTTATATCGCCCGGACTCACTACACCACTTATCCCGGATCTATTCGAAAAATATCGGAAATCTCTCGTTGGCTCCGCCAGCCGCAATTTAGCCGAACCATTTGTTGGGCGTTCTTAAAATGCTATGATTTATATTACTATCGCCATATTGTCCTCGTAGCCAAAAAGAGAAGATCCCGATAATTTAATGGCGGTACTCGAACCTATTATTTATCGGGTAAATATCTAGAATTCAAAACTCTACCTAGGCAGCTACTGAAAAGTATTTGGAAACAAAATACTTAACAACTCTTTTAGGTACTACTTAAGATTTTATTGTATGCTGCCTGGCAGTTGAGAGTATGTCATGCTCACTAAAAATGTCTTGCTGATGGTGGCGCATGCGTTGGGTCATTCGGTTCCCTTCAAAATGGTTGAGCATGACGCATGAATCAGCGCCATTTAGGCGCTGATTCATGCGTCATGTCCGTGAACGGGCGCCGTCTGTTGGGACTGGTCATCTCTGGACTGCTATGGCTAATATTTGGAGTTGTTTTTACTATTATTCTAGACTTATACATTGTTCTCTCATATTTGTGTTATTTCCGACAAAAACAATGTAACCATGATTATTTGTAATGATTTGATTTAAAAGAGTAACCATGGAGTTTCTTGCTCGTTCTTCTCCATAGGAATCTACGCTTTGGAACGGGCATCTAGCTTCATCATTATGACTAACTGACAGACTCCTTGACAATTCAAAAGTACCTGTAATTGGTCTAATTGAAATAAATGCTTTAACTTTGACTTTAAAATGTGAGAAACAAGAAACCAACCCTCGCACCGGCGCAAAGCTGGATTAAGCCATATAGAGGCCCTACCTACGCTTATAACTCTACGACCCATAACACTGTCACAATCACCCAACAACATAATTCCATTAATTTGTCACATCAGTCTCGCAAGTATTACGTGTTGCCAATGAAAGTGAGTTGCTATCGCCGACGGTTACACTTGACCGGTCGCTTTCACCTCATCTCTAGATAATGATAATTGCTATTGTTATTGGCAGTTGTTTTCTGTATACTTATTATAGCTGTATAAGGCTGAGATTGTACGTAGAAAACTGAGAAGAATAGAGTCTGTTTTATGCAAATTCTTTCATACTTTTTGCAGTTTTAAAAGTGTGGATAATTTTATTGTAATGATTGTTTGGTTTCTTGGGTGTTTGTTTTTGTGGTTAGCGTTTAACTTTCGAATTTTTAAAGCTGCATTTAATTTTATGGCAGTTATGCTTTCAATTTTTAAGATCTGATGGTGATTTTTTATGCTTAATGTTTTATAGTGAGTTCGGATTCATTTCCTAGAATCTATTATAGGTAGGTAGGTACCTACTTATTTTATAATTTTACGGAATAGTTTTTGGATAACGTTTTGAGTCACTGACGGACAGTTGCAGAAAGATAATTAAATTTTAATGGAGGCATTAACCATACAATTTCCTTCGTTAAAGTCCCCTTTAAAACTTAATGGCCTTTTCTGCAACTCACAGTGAAACTAGAAAATCTTTTTTTTCTAGTTCTGTTGTTGAATTCGAAGAAAGAACTTATTACCTACTACTTAGGTATCTATTAATAATTTTGTAGGAGTAACTTAACTTTTTGCCTCTTACGGATATTCAAGAACATAATTATTATATTAAATTCTAAATCCAAGAATCGTTATTACTATTCATATGTATGTACAGTATTCCCAAATTAATAATGCGCACGCAGATCTGCATGCGCATTATTAATTTGGGCTATTTCGCTAATTGTCGTATTCCCGGAAACAAAAAAGTATATAGAAAAAAAAAGTATATAGAGTGGTTAAGTGCATTTTCTTCATGCATAATTTAGGGCTCTTATGATTCAATGATTCAGTGTTTCCGGGAATACGACAATTAGCGAAGATCTGCATGCGCATTATTAATTTAGGAATACTGTAGTAGTATTTTATAATTACGAGTATTTTTTTTTTAATCTACTGTATGTAGGTATAACGTTTTTTTCTTTATTGTGTGCTTTACACACATATTTGTTTAGTTTATATATGTAGGTACGTATATATTATGTAATTTGTATTATCTATTGGTTCTACACAATATTTACTGTCCCCATTTGCAAATCTCTCTATCGCACTGAGATTTGCTGTTAGAGAACTCAATTCTGGGTTAAGTTAGCCTTTGTACATAACCTATGTAGGTAATATGTATTTGTAATTTTATGTGAGCACAATAAAAAATAAGAATCATCATCCGCCTAACCTTTTCACAAACTAGATTGGGGTTGGCTCCCAATCTAATTGCGCCTGAATATCATTATCATTTTGTATATAAATTGAAACAATTTATATGCAAAATGGCATTGAATGTGATAGTAATATATTGATTATATTATAATTATTGTAAATGTGAGTACTATGTGGGTTATTATGTTACTGTTATAGATCTTAAGTTCAGTCTGACAGTTTGAGTACTTTAGGGGGCCTACCCAAATGTCTTTTCTGATGGTAATGTTCGTCGGGTCGTTGAGCTCCCTAAGTCTGGGTTGAGCTACCACGATACACACATGCGTGCACAGTCAGGTCAGGTCCACTCAAATCTGTATGGCTCTTTCCTCTAAAGGCCATTTCAGACTAACCTGCATGGTTCTTACACAATTTATCTTAATTGTCTGGACTTTAAAAGAGACATCAATCAACCTTTGAGTTTGTTTCGGTGTTTCTTCTCAAAGGTAGTCATATAGGAAACACCGAACTCATCTAGCTTAAAAAAATGTTTTGACGTGTAAAAGTGTTATTTTTAACCTATTTACAAAATAAATATCATTTATCAGTAGCTATTTTACGTGGAGTGACTGCCATTTGACCTCCTTATCCCAATTATTGAATAATACCGGTATTCGAATGTTAGACCAGTTGTCAGACTTTCAGGCTCCTGACTACCCGTAACGACTGTCAAAGATATTCGTATGACAACTGGGATTGACTGTTTGACGTGCTTTTCGAGGCACGGAGGGCTCTCGGTATGTAAAGAACGGTCACCCATCCAAGGACTGGCTGCGGCAAGTACAGCTTAACCTCGCAGATCGATCGATTAGCGCAGCTGCCATTTAGACACGAGCCCCTCCACAATAAAGAATAAGATTAAGAAGAAAATAACTGGAAATTCTATTTAAGTATAATTTGGCGTAATAAATGAACATCGGACCTTAAAATAAAAAACTTTTTTAACAAAAAATAACCGACTTCAAAAAGCCACTGCCAAGAAAATAATAATTTTGGTTTCGGAAGTCGGTGGCTTTGGTTTTTGTTTGTTTTTTTTTGCCACCGACTTCCGAAACCAAAATTATTATTTTCTTGGTAGTGGCTTTTTGAAGTCGGTTATTTTTTGTTAAAAAAGTTTTTATTTTTCCCTTTTTAGTTCTTTATCTCGCGTTAGATTACTTTGACGACTTCGTTCAACAGTAAATCTTCTACGTAGTGTGTACATTTATGCATATAACTTTGTACATAGGAATGATTACCTAATGTATTATATACTAAAACCTTCCTCAAAGTATGTAGATTACGTTAGTGAAAACCTCATCCAAATCGAATCAGTAGTTTTTGAGAAAATCGAGCACATACAAACATACATACATACATACATACGGGACGAATACAGAACCTCCTTTTTTGAAGTCGGTTAAAAATAACCGACTTCAAAAATCCACTACAAAGAAAATAATAATTTTGGTTTCGGAAGTCGGTGGCTTTGGTTTTTGTTTGCTTTTTTTTGCCACCGACTTCCGAAACCAAAATTATTATTTTCTATGTAGTGGATTTTTGAAGTCGGTTATTTTTTGTTAAAAAAGTTTTTTATTTTTCCCTTTTTAGTTCTTTATCCCGTGTTAGATTACTTTCAAGAATTCGTTCAACAGTAAATCTTCTACGGAGTGTGTACATTTATGCCTATAACTTTGTACATAGGAATGATTACATAATGTATTTTATACTAAAACCTTCCTGAAAGTATGTAGATTACGTTAGTGAAAACCCCATCCAAATCGAATCAGTAGTTTTTGAGAAAATCGCGCACATACAAACATACATACATACTTACATACATACATACGGGACGAATACAGAACCTCCTTTTTTGAAGTCGGTTAAAAATACTGTCTTGAATCGATATAATTATTGATACACTTCACGAACGCTTCATCGCACAAAAATCTCTAGGAAAGGCAAATCGACATCTTAATAAATCTCACACAGTTACACAACGGTTAATTTCCGTACAGATCAACCGCGAGCAGGAACCAGCCGAAGAACTGTTAAGGCACTGATAACTGCCAACGGCCTTGAGTGATTTGGGTAGTATAGCTTGAGTGTTCTGCGCTGAGCTCAAGCAACGCGACATACGTCCACCGAGCAATATCGACTCGCCTATCAAGGAGCGCGCTGTGCCGAATTAGACGTATTATTACTTTTTAGTATCTAAAATATAAAATAAAAAAAAAGTAACAGGCAATATTACAGGTAGTAACATAGTCTTTTCACACAAAACAAATTATGTAATTAGGTTTTTATGTTTTGGGTAGACAGAAATTCATGAATTTATTTCATTAAGTATTTTACTATAATAGTTAAATATTCACAGGTACGATTGATGTATTTATGTTTTAGTTTAACATAAAAAAATTGCACAACTAACCTGCATTATTTGACGCCGAAATAAGAAATTTAAAACTTGAGATTTACGGCCGTTACTATTTACCGTCGCCTTAATTGCTGCGATTACTAACACGCGAGCGGTTGATATGATGAGTCTACAGTTTATAGGTATGATGCAACACGAATGTCTGGGAGCAGGCCTTCAAATGTGTAGCAATGGTGTGAGACAAAGTGCTGTTTCCGTTTTACGGAGATCTCTACTGATATAGAATACTCCACTGATATACTGATAGGCGAATGGTTCGAGTTCGATCCCGAGGCACGCACCGCTGACTTTTCGAAGTCATGTGCGTATTAGAAATTAATTATCACTTGCTTTAACGGTGAAGGAAAACATCGTGAGGAAACCGGCATGTCCTAGAACCAAAAATTCGAAGACATGTGACGTCCACCAACCCGCACTGGGCCCGCGTGGTGGACTACGGCCCGCTCCCTCTCACAGAGAGGAGGCCTGTGTCCCAGCAGTGGGAACATTATAGGCCGATTATGCTTATGCCACTGATATACGATTTTAACTTATTATACCTAGTTGCCATTTTTCCAATATGGCGGCGCGAGCGGCAAAGATACGAGGTGGCAAAATAACCAATTTTCAAAACTCCATGTAAAACTACCAAATACTGACTGTACTAAACATTGATAGGGATAGGCAATAGATAACATTGATAGGAATAGAGGAAGCTAATGACACCTCTACGAAGGCAGGAATGGTTTAAACAGCAATGTTAATCCCCTAATATTATAAATGCGAAAGTTTGTGTGTGTGTGTGTATGTTTGTTACTTCTTCACGCTGAAACGGCTGCACGGATTTGGATGAAATTTGGCAAAGAGGTAGCCTGGGACCTGGAATAATACATAGGCTACTTTTTATCCCGGAAAACGCGGGCGAAGCCGCGGGCTGAAGCTAGTGCAAAAATAAATCTGAAAACCAGAAATGTAATGACACTCCCCATAAACAAACCAACCGTGTAGATAATAATTACTAACTGCAGTTAAATATTGAAACTGGTAGTAAGGCATGTGTGACAATGATCCTGACACTTGTGACAGAATGGTGTCATGGTGTTGACGAAACCTTGACAGAGCGTATGGAAATGATTTCGAGATACGAGTCTCTCTCGAGGCTCGTCGACATACAGCATAGAAATGAAAGCGAAAATCAAAACATGATGTATATGAAAGTCAATGATGTTATGCTCAGATCATAGAAACAAGGGAGATCTGCCAAGGCGCTATCGAGCTTGATGCCTGATTTTGAGCAAATTGCTCATATTAAAAACGTACGCGCTGGCGACGAACCGTACACGATCGATGGTATAAATACAGTGTTTTAGTTTAGTGCTAGTGTTGAGTGACGATTAACAGTGTTAGATTGAGGGTGTGCGGAATCTTTAATGCGTGGGAGATCTTTTTATTCACAAGGAGCGCTTAATTATCTATGTGCGTAATTGTGTCGAAAAATGTACTAAAAGTGGCATCAGTTGTTCCGGTACTAATTTGCTATGATGGCATATCTCCTTGTTTCTATGATCTGAGATGTTATGTCAGCGCCTTAGCACTTTACTGCTTAAATATATCTATGTTTTGATTTGGTGACAACTTTTGTTATTGGAATGGTATTAAGTGTAAATACAGCTACAGATTCTGTTTTATATCTATATACATAATATTTATATATCGCATGCTCAATCAAACACTGACCTAATTCAAATTGCTAACTTTTGGCAATTGACGTTTAAAGTTTTTTGTTGTAGGTGCGCGTGGAACATAAAATATAGACTGATCTAATTTTTTACCTTATTTTGCAACAAATAGGGTTGTTTTTTTTTTGACTAGGTTGTAGAGCATGCTCTTTTAGGTCGGTATTTCACTGTAACTCATTTTGGCCAAATTTTGAGTTCGGTCAGTGTTTTACTAAGCATGCGATATCTACACAAATAATAGATTTATAGATATGCATATAAAACAATGTCGGGTTTGTTCGAACACTTATAACTCTAGAACGGCTGGACCGATTTTGGACAGGACTTTCACTGGCAGATATCTTATATATGCAGATGGCAGGTTAGACAATATAAACATTTTGTTGAGTTATGTGAACATAAATGTATGGAACAGCAGATTTTTTTTTTCGCGATTTCAGGGTTGGTCCCAAAGTAAAAGTTGTTCATAATGATGAGTACAAAGACCCCTTTAAATATTTCAACTGTCTAACCTGCCACCCTGTATATGCAGATGGCAGAATAACAACATAGGCATACATTTACAAAGATATAATTTAAAAAAATTTACGACGGTGAAGCCGCGGGCGGAGACTAGTGTTAAAATAAAAGCTTTTCTAAATGCATTTGAAAGTATATGGGGTGACTACTGTCATTTAGTGACCGATTTCTTATACACATGGTTATACTCATGATAACAAACGACTTGTGCCACGGAAGTCCTAGTTTGATGTCAAAGGTAGTATAATTTCAAGTCGTTAAAAGCAAGATAAGTTCAAAAAATGAAATTGTTTCGTTGCCATCAACGTCACTATGCCTACAAAAAACAACCCAAACTATAACGAAACCCGCGGTCATTGCTACAAGAGATCAAAATCAAATTGACCCTGAAAAACTTGCTAAATGTATGTAAATGATTCAGATGCATTAGAAATCAAGCCAATCAATTTCAGAGGGTCGAACAAATCATTTCGACCTGGTCAAGTTAGCAGGGAGATGTTAAAACGTTCACGGTCAAATCATTGCCCAATAATGGATGCAACTGATCGTTTCGCCAGTTATCATTACTAGGGTTAAAAAACTTCATTTTGGACAAGGTTTTTAACACTTTTCTTGACAGTAAACTGTAATCAGTAATTACATTAAAAACTCTATTGTGTTTATTGAGTGTCCGAGAAAACGTTTAAAAAAACTGGCCAAGTGCGAGTAAAACTCGCGCCCGTGGGTCCAGTACAAACTTAATTTTGTATGTAGAAAAAATATGTTTTTGTGTGATATAACACTACAAATCAATATATTTGTTTCCTTCTCTTGTGTTGTGAGACCTTGCTTCCTGCCAAAGACACTGCAGACGCCCATAGAATGCTGGGCCTCAGATTGTGTATGTCGGTACAGATATGAAATTAGTTTGGTGTGATCGAGTATTTCAATAGTATTTAAATTCATTTTTTATTTGTTTTTATACGTAATTGGGTTAAAGAGAAATCTTCGTATTTGTGACAGGTTAAGTATGGTGTGAATGATGCAATGAAGTGCAGCCCGACTAATGAGTTCTCAATTCAAAGGTTTTAGTTGCTGTCGACATGATACTCTATGGAGGCACGCGCCAGGGGCATGCACCCGTTTTTGTTTTATTATTTTTTTCAAAATGTCAACGCCATGATCATTTATTTCGTTTTTATTTCCATTTTTTGTTTCAATTCTTAATCTCTAAGATAAATTAGGCAAAGAACAATTAAAATATATCTTTATTTTTGGTTAAGCTTTTATTAGTGTACCAGATCAAGCCCAAACTGCCGACGTCCTTTCATGATTCTACGTCAACGGGAAGTACCCTATACTATAAGTATTGATTTATTCGCGACAATATGTGGCATAAACGGCTAGGTGTCATTTTTTTTATTACGTTGACTTAGAAGCTTGACTTTTTTACAATTTCAAGAGACCGCAGACATATTTGATAATATTAATAGGTATGTTTTTCATATTAATTATTTTAACTTGATATACCTCCACGCGTTCCTGAGATACAGCGGGTCCTGACAGACAGACAGGCGAACAACGATGTTATGCTATTATATAAGGGTTCCTTTTTCCTTTTTGAGGTACAGAACCCTTATATAAAAAACCGGCCAAGTGCGAGTCGTACTCGCGCACCGAGGGTTCCGTATCATTTTTGGACGTATAAAGTGAAAAAAACCGGACCGCCATAACTAAGTTTGTTTGTGAAGGAATTTTGATGATTTTGAAAAAACTGTACTAGTTAGGAACATCGTTTTATTTTTGGTGCCATATTTGGGTCAATTCCTATCAACCCTAATTATTTCAGATTTTTCGCTCCGCAAACTTCGAAGATAAGGGGGGAGGGGAATGGTATTTTTTCAGACATTTTTCATCATATTATATGTCGAAAACTGTGAGACATTAAATAAAATAAAAATATATTTTGAAATGTGCAGATCAAGCCCTTTCATATGATATGCCACTTCACCTAGTAACTCCACTTTGAAATTTCGGACCCCCACTCCGGCCCCTTTTGCAATGAAAATAAAAATATGTTTTGACTTTTTTCATTTGCAATAAAGTTGGGCAAGAATTCTTTATAACTGTTCCAAATTTCAAGTCGATAGCATTAGTTGTTCCCGAAATAAGCAGGTGTGACAGACAGACAGACAGACGAAGTCGCACCTTAAGGGTTCCTTTTTTACCATTTTGGTACGGAACCCTAAAAAGAATACTGAATTAATTTTGTATCAGGTAGATGCTAGATCTTGCTAATTCGAAAGCCATTTGTCTCTTGATCACAGCACAACATTTATATTATAGCATCACAGTCCACAAGTTATTGTCTTAGGGAGAAAGTTCTGGGTCAACACACAGTGCCGGCGCGGGCGCATCATTAGGCCGGTTACATAACGAGGGACCTATTGTTACGGTGGAAAGTACGATGGGAACTTTAATGTGACATCATGTTATGTATTTAGGCTTTATTGTTTTGACTTGACACGCCACGTGGGTGACGAAAGATTAGGAGATTACGTCAGCAGCCAAAGTTTTGCTTAACCATGTAAGTTACATGCTAGGTACTATTTTTTTGGAACGATGCGCACAGCTGCTTTTGGTAGAAGTTGACTGGTAGAAATTGTGATAGGATTTTTAATTTATCGAGAACTTTAATAAAAAGAACTGATTAGTTAAAGCTTGTTAGATATTCAAAGAAAATTATCGGAAGTAAAGTATCTAACTTTATGCGGGTGAACTTAGTTTAATCCAAGTTTAGATATTCTCCGTGACAGATATAGGTATCCGGATATGCACAAATCTATTAAAAGTTTGTAAAACAAGGCCTCTCTACCTGTTAAGTAAGTAAGGGTATGGGTGTAAAATGAGGTTAAGTAAGGGTGCATACTTTTCTAAAAAATCCTTGGAATTCATGGGTGTCTTAAATAGTTTACTAAAGTGAGTGCATAAGAAAGTGGCATCATGCACAGGTAAATTTATGATCTGATATGACTTGGCACTTGCAAACGTGTGCAAAACTTGTTATTTTATGCAAAGAGAAAACTTGACAGGAAACGTAAAGATCTGAAGTAAGAAGAAGAGAGCTACCAAGGCTGAGAGGACATTATTAGTTTTACTTCAGAAATCAGTCGACGCGGATGCTATAACCATCTCACTTCTCTTTTATTGGTTGGTGTACTAATTTTCATTAATGACATCATAGCAAGCCTTTTGCTATAACCGGCCAAAAATTCGGATTTCGGGCTGCTACTGAAAATGTTCCAATGGCATAGCATAGCATAATCGGCCTATAATGTTCCCACTGCTGGGACACAGGCCTCCTCTGTGAGAGGGAGTGGGCCGTAGTCCACCACGCGGGCCCAGTGCGGGTTGGTGGACGTCACATGTCTTCGAATTTTTGGTTCTAGGACATGTCGGTTTCCTCACGATGTTTTCCTTCACCGTTAAAGCAAGTGATAATTAATTTCTAATACGCACATGACTTCGAAAAGTCAGCGGTGCGTGCCTCGGGATCGAACTCGAACCATTTGCCGTGGGAGGCACATGGTTAATCCACTAGGCTATCACTGCATGCTGCTGCTGTTCCAATGGAAAATCCTAAAACTGCTCGACTCGAGGCTCAAACATCGGACCCCACGCTTTCAACCCTAGACAAACTCAGTCCCATCAATCAAGTCAGATAGGTATTTTATTAATATGAAATTCCTTAAACAGCTCTTCGCTACCATAATGAGTGACAGTGAAAAGTAGTCCAATAAAGCCTCAGATCATAGAAACAAGTGAGACGTGCCAAGGTGCTATTGAGGTTGACGCTTTAATGATCAATGTAATCATGTTGCTGACGGATCGAACGAACGACAGTTTAGTGTGAGTGACGAGTGACAAATAACAGTGTTAGATTGAGGGTGTGCAGCATTTTTAATGTGTGGGAGATCTCTATATTTACAATGGAGTGTTTGTTAGTTATGTGTGACGCACACTGATAGAAAAGTGGCGACAGTGATTTCCGTACTAATTTTCAATTTTAACAAATAACTCCTTGTTTCCTAAAGCAATTGTGACCATCGAAAGATTTTGTTTCTTCCCTCGGGAACAGTGCTTTTTTTCTGAAAGAAAGATACCCTATGTCCTTTTCTGTATCCCTGACAGCGAATATGCATAATTTTATGATGATCTGTTCAGTGGTTTAGGGTGAAAAGGCACTTTAGCACTTAAAATACTAGTTAGGATTGAAGAATTTTCTTCGCACATCCAAGTTTCCTTCACAGCGTTGCGTGCTCTTGGACTTGTAAAGTTAATTTAGTTACGCGCCGCTACCGGTGTGCCAGATACTATTTCACACTGAACTATTAAACCAATTTGAATATTTATTAGCAGTCTATCTGATTTATTGAGTTAGTGAGCTATATTTTTATGTAGGTAGTTAATGGAACTATAGTTGTACAATCGCAGAACGATACGAAGACAGATGTGAGCGAGATAATTCTGCAAATTCTATGTCAGAGTCGTAGATCCAAAAAGACTTGAAGGTTAACTGGTGTAGATTCTTCTATAATTTATTCTAGAAAGCAATGACGTACGCTAAGCTATGACAGTGGCGAAAATACCTGTCGATGAGAGGAATTTGGCAGAAACATCAATAAAAATAAAGATCTAATAAAGTGTCTGATGATAAAGTTGAAGTTAAAGTCGTAATAAGAAATACATTAAGGGCGGGTTGCTTCAAACCATCTGTATTCGTAAGTCAGTACGTAATCGTTAAGTCAGTATGAAATTGTCGTACAAGCCGCCATATTTGACGGTTACAGATACGTAACTGTAAGTTGAAACAATATGGCCTAAGCCAAGTAGATTCAATAAAGCCTCTGTTGATAAAGAAAAATATTTTGAAGTCCTAATATCAAATACTACTGTTTAGAGAAAAGAGCGACATTTAAGCGAAAGTCAAATAATTTTTAAGTTTTAAGGATTTTTCACCGTAGGTGATGAGGTGCTTCTTGTTTTGAATTTATAAGTAATTTGCTCACTAGCATCCTATCCTACTTCTACTAATACGAGTATTATAAACGCGAAAGTTTGTGAGGATGTATGAATGTTTGTTACTCTTTTGCGCAAAAACTACTACAAGGATTTGGATAAAATTTGGAAGGAAGATAGCTTATACCCTAAATTAACACATAAGCTACCTTTTATCCCGAAAAACGAAACGAAGCCACTGGAAAAGCCAGTTCAGGAATATCCTCTACTTTAACGAGCCAAACAAAACCATTTACTAGTCATTTGCGTGGGTAGACTCTTACAATAGCTTACTTAAGACCCAACCAACATTATTGCCAATAAATATGCAAAGTAGCATATCTCTGTAAGTCTGACATCACTGAGTTCTAGTTTACATAGCCAAGTGATAATTTTAGCATTTTGTTGACAGCGGAGGCGACCGACCTCTGTGGAGGTCTGTACCGCACTGGCAAGTGAGGACAACGTCCCCGGAATGTCTAGGTCGAAACCTCAGATCATAGAAACAAGGAGATATGCCATCATAGCAAATTAGTACCGGAACAACTGATGCCACTTTTAGTACATTTTTCGACACAATTACGCGCATAATTAAGCGCTCCTTGTGAATAAAAAGATCTTCCACGCATTGAACATTCCGCACACCCTCAATCTAACACTGTTAATCGTCACTGAACACTAGCACTAAACTAAAACACTATTTATACCATCGATCGTGTTCGGTTCGTCGCCAGCGCGTACGTTTTTAATATGAGCAATTTGCTCAAGATCAGGCATCAAGCTCGATAGCGCCTTGGCACATCTCCTTGTTTCTATGATCTGAGGTCGAAACTCTAGGCTGGTTTGTTTTAGTTTATTTTGCTTCTTAGTACTCACTGAATGGGTTACTTTGCAATTCCTAGCTAGGCCTGTCTATTCTATATTTAGAGAGAGATCTGCCAATTTGTTTGCGAACGTTCAAGGGAGAATGACGGTGAGATTCCCCCTCGAACGTTCGCAACACGATTGGCAGCTCTCGCGGTGGTATCACGCAGCCTGTCGCTGCAGAATGGACACTATGGACAGGCTGATAGTTTTTCTTGGTTTCTAGTCTTTCTGAATTGATTGAAGGCCTCTTTGGTGGTAGATCGGTGGTGGATGAGATGTTTAGAAAATTCCCATGGATTGTTTTCATGTAGCTTGGAATTAGGATAACGTGTTTAGTCATTTCGTAATTTTATTTTCTTGATAGTGACATATGATTTAACGATGCTATAGTCAGGTGTGTATCTCACACCTACGGTTTTCCAATAAAGCTATTAAGTCCATGGGGTCGACCCTATCGTCATATATCTTTTTGAAATCTTTTATTTTGTAATTTGTCTCTTAGTAGGTATTGCGGTTTATTTTGAGGTCGATGATATCATGCGGTTTTGTTTTGGTCGAATTTATTAATAAACAAATATTTTTGTTCGTTTTGTTCGGTGACACTCGGAATTAAGATTCAAGGCTAATTTTTGTATTTACGTTTTCTTGATTTGGTATCGATTGAATCCTAACGTTGAACTTGACCCACATGTATATTATCTATCAGACTAGCTTCCACCCGCGGCTTCGCCCGCGTTTTTGGGATAAAAAGTAGCCTATGTGTTATTCTGATGCATAAGCTATATTACTGTAAAGTTTCATCAAAATCCGTTCTGTAGTTTTTGCCTGAAAGAGTAACAAACATCCATACATATATACATCCATCCATACATCCTCACAAACTTTCGCATTTATAATATTAGTAGGAAGTATCTAGGATATTAGTAGGATAACTTTGATGAAAAAAAAAAAGTCCTTTAATCCATTAGTTTTAGTAAGGCCCAGATTTAGGGCAAGGTTATGTTGGCAATCGAAAAAAAAGGAAATAAGAAAAAAGTAATTTAAGAGACGAATGAAAAACGAATATAGAGTACCTAACCTACGAGGCAAATTCACCAAACTCTGTTAGTTGCTGAATGTCCTTTCCAGTCTCATCAAGCATTTTGACTTAGGTACATACTATGCAAAACAGAAAAAATGACAACCGTCAAAATGCTTAACGAGACATACCTATAAGCAACTAACAGTTTGGTGAAATAGACCCTTTATTATGGCACCTCCGCTCAAATAGTGACATAATTTAAAAAAAAAAAAATAACGATCTTGAAAAAGTCTTCATTGTAGGTATTCTGACTATTTTTTTACTTTTCTAGTAATTAGGTGCTAAATTATTTTTTAAATTATTATTTGTGACACTTTTTGAGCGGAAATGCGATATTTAACTACAACAAAACACGTTAGCAGATGCTGACTCCAATGGAACAACACTTTCATCTAGCGATGCGATTGAGAGTGACCGATTTCTCTTACTTCACAGTTAAGGTCATGTTGCGGGGTGCTGGCTTATGTAATACTGGTCAAAGGTGAGAGAGTAGTACCTTTAATCGTGAGTAAAAGTGATGTATCGTTCTTTCTTACATTCTTTAATAGTAGATGGAACAATTTGTGAGTTTCATTATGTATATAGTAAGCAAGTGTTTCAATTTAGTATTCTTGGGGTCATTTACCTATAAGGAAAACTATTAATTGTAGGTTTTTAAGATATAGGTACACACACCATAATTTCTTAGCTCTCCGTAATATCTTAGTTTTCATCAATTCCCACATTGGTTACCCAAGCTCCATGTCTTCCCTTCTAAAGGCGTTAGCACTCACAGCTATCATTAGTACCTACACCATGAAATCGTGACGATATCGATAGTAAATTGGTGCGACCTTCGATTTCCACTCTATGACTAAGGGCTTAGATGGAAAAGTTCCGATTAATTTAAAAGTTTAAATAAATAGTACCTAAATAAAAAGGTGATAGGTAAGTCAACTTTCGTGTAAGTATAGAATTCGTGGTAGGTACATAGAGCAAGTCTGGATTGTTTAATTATAGTTATTTTGTTACGTTCCTCAAAAAAACCTAAAAATGTTTGAAGAAGTAGACTTAACGAATGCCAGAATTGATAATGTGATGATGATCGAAGTCCGCTCAATAAATTAAGTCCAAACTAGCCCTTACGTTTAGAAAGTATAGGTACCTACTTTAGTAGCAATGTCAAGTCATACCTTGTAAGTAAACTATCAACCAGCTTCACCGCAAATTTCCCGTCAGCTTTCCATGGAAACTGATAGAATCTGCAGATAATAAACACAAATAGCTTATAGCAAAACCGGACTCACCGTTTGCCCCCCCAGGCCGCACTCGAACAAACTTGCGAACCGGGCGCTCACTACGCCGCGCGCCGCCGTTCAAAGATGGCCGACGCGAAGCATTTTCAACCTCATTTTTCGCAGTCGCACCTTTTTTCTCGAGTTCAGCCTCTTTTCGCGATTTGAATTTGTTGTTCCCGCGTCTTGTGAACTTGTTTGTGGTGGTTTCTATTTTATCTGTGGAGGTTTCTGTCTCCGTTGTGTCTGGTGGCGCGGTCGCTTTTGTACGGCGAAGGAAATTGCGCTTTGGAGCCTGTGGAAAAAATAAACGGTTAGTAAAGTTGTATTTTATTTTTATACGATGTTTTCATAGAGTTGTGTCTGGGATTTGACCTGAATGGAATGTCGTTTATAACTAAATGAAGTAACTGGTTAACTACGTATATGTATGCCATAGGTACTAAAGCTTTGTTTGTATATCTACTTGTAAGGTCGCCACAATATCCTTAAGTTATCAATGTGTGAACATTATGCAAAAATCTAGCTTGAACTTTGAATTGCGCAATATTTGTATCTACAAGTGAAGGCATCTTTAAATGTAATAAACTAACTTATGTAAATGAAAGCTATATTAATTAATCAATACAAAAATATTTATTTTAACATTTATTTATAGAATAAATATTATAAAAAACATGTTCCGCAAATCAAAAATAAACATATTTAAAACTATTACATACGAATTTGACATAGCTATTAAAACTAAACGATGCATTAAGGATGAGCATATTATTTTCTACAACTAATTGCCAATTTCCACACCCTGTATTTAAAGTTTATTTTACGAAATTGATAATGGTTTGTGTTTGGACAGTAAAATTACTGTTGTTAAGATGTAATGGCGCGAATCACACTGAAGGTAAACTTTGATTGCGGTTAAGGATTTATTTCAACTCATAGAAGTTGTAATAGAAGGCTCTATGCGGTTTCCTTTGTGGTCGAAATTACTGAAACGGAAAAATCTGCGACCCACATTTGTACTATTTTATTTGTACAAGTTTTTAAATTACTTACATCCGCGGTTTAATGTTTAGAATAATGAGACATTAGGAATATGACTTGCCATTTTGTTTCGTTATTGCCAAAAAAATTATTGGGGTAATTACGCCAAGCGGTGTTGTAAGCATTGTAAAATTTTAGCTGTAGATAGTAATTTAGTCTATGTTTGATTATCAACAAAATATTTTTTAGATAGGTAGGTACCTATAATTTTAGGTTTTATTAATTAAATATGAACGTGTATTTTTATTGGTTTTATTTTCCTGTCAAATAGAATATTTTGTACTTAGTAGGTATTTTGTTAAAATCGTTAATGAATAAAGTCTTTTACACTGATACAATGTAATTTTGTCAATTGACTAGCCAAATTTGGAAGATTTTAGATTCCTTTTAGGTACCTACTAGAGCTATAGAAAAAAAATGTGACCATTTTCCTAATTTACGGACATAAGAAATATGGACAAAAATAAAGTCGATTACCGTAAACTTGTTTCTTAATTCATTCACGTGACTTGTTGAAACTTGAAATTCAACGTCAAAATATTTTAAAATTATCCCAAATCGCCATAATTTAAAATTCTAATGAGTTATGTAACGTCTTTTAACGTAGGACTGGTCGTAAAATAAGGTTTTAGTGGATTCCACTATTTTTTTAAAGATTCGGAAAATTCCATAGGTTTTTTAATAGTTTATGTACAGCATGATTTCTACGTAGCTTCAACGGTTTTCAGTTGTATTAAGGCTTAGTTTCGGTTGACTCTACAGTCTTGGAGTCTGGGACCTCTACCAGATCGCCCAGGAACGGTTGTATATCTGCGATTCAACTATAGGAAGGAATGTAGTTAAGTACGGGTATCGACTTACACGGAATTAGCGCACCTGCAACCATTGCGAAATTAATGACATAATGTACTTTGTAGAATTTAATATTTTAAACTCACTCGTACCTACACCTAAAGATTTTGTCCACGCGGTGAAAACCAGTCAAAAACTAGTTTGGATAAAAAATATCTTATTACGTAAATAACTAAATTTCTATCTCATTTAAATTTTAAATTAACGCTCGCAGCTTCTTAGTAGTATTCTGTTTTATAACTTAAAATATGATTTTACGTTCTTTCTCTCTTGGTCTTTTTACATTTAGTAGTATTTAGTTTTTTTGTAATTTATGAGACGTTTTTATTAATCGACTGTTTTGATTTCGTTTATGACACGTCACGCGTTAGATACCTAATATTACAATTTTGTTTCAATTATTTAATTTGGTAGGCAGGCACGGTGGGGTATGAAAAATGCCAAATAAAATGTTTATGTTATTAACTTATTACAAACAAAAAATATAAATAGTATAAAGAAAGTTAATAATGTTACATAAACTTTTCACAACTGACAAGCTGCATACCACAACATTCACAGTTAAAAAAAAAAAAGAAATCGCAAGTGCGCCTCGCTGTTGATTTTGTTTACGAATCATAAACAATTTATGAATCTTTTTAAATTCATTCATAAAACTTATACCAATTAGCACGGTATGTTTTAATCATTAGGTGAAATCTGTTATTAATTAAACATATTCGGGCAATATCAGGGTTTTCTTGTCTGCCAGTAAGGCATGGTCCGTTGGCGCGCAAACTGAGCATGACGGCCAGTGGTTTGTGATAAGCGGAGCGGAAAGATCTGTCATTGTTTTTTCGTTAGATCGAAATTTCAGATTTGTTGTTTTAATTTTTGTCCGCAATGGTCGGTGTCTGAAACAATACGACGCTAATCAATTAGTTATTCATAAATTGCTTTACGTTTGACAGTTTTCATGGAGTTTTTCAATAAATAAATTAGAGCCATGATGTTTGAACTATGACGTAGTTAACCGTCAATATAGTGTAGTTTTTTTGCAATACCAATGCATTGCACTGTACCGTCGAAACCCGTAACTTCGCCTGGGTTTTGACACATTTTTCAACACTTCTTTTTAATTTAAAAGTATTTTGAATCAGGAAGACAGAAAAAATATTTTATTGTACTTTGGTTACTATTGCAGAGAATATACGACTTAAATTTCGTTGTGTATTGGCTAAAAATTGGCTTTAAACGTGATAGGCGAAGTATGGGTATGTTTCCCTAACTTCGCCTACATCATGGCAAGGTATCGAATTATAGACAATTATTTGAAATACTGTGTACTACATTTGATCCAAAGATTGTATTATGTGACAGACTAATATATACCTTACTGCAATAAAAACAGAGTCCTGTTTTTTAAAAAAGTGTGCCGTAGGCGAAGATCCCTATCTTCGCCTAGTCTGAAGTCTATTCCACGGCAAAATCACAATGGTGACCAATAATGTGAAGTTAGTTCCAATTTATTTGCAAAATCTTGCCATACATGAAAAAGCTATTTAGTTGTTTTTTGCACAATTTTTACCAAAAATATGTTGGCAAATCCACCTTATTAAAAATTAGGCGAAGATAGGTAGAACAGGCGAAGATACGGGTTTCGACGGTACTCATTGTAGTAGGTATTTAATTGTTTATGATTATTCAAAAATTAGTTCTTTTAATTAATAGTAGCGTGATCTAGGACAAATCTCCAGTACCTTAAATACTGCGAGCTAATGATGATGGTATCCATTGTATAGATAATTTATAGGTAAACTCGTTAATCTCTTAGGTAACTGGTTTTGGACACTCCTCGTTACTTAATCTGATCATAAAGCTTATATGCAAAGGCCTAAGGTCCACACTGACCCACTAAACGTAGACAAACAAAGCTAGAAAACTATTTACCTAATTAGTCGCCGCGCCGAGTCAAATCGGTAGTAGCCGCTGAGTAGGTATTTACATTCTTCATTAGTTTAAACTGGTATCTGTTTCCAACGATCTCGGGCGTGACAATGATGTGGCATGTTTAAAGTACTTGTCTCAATTGATTCGTATCTTGACAACAATTTTAATCGTAACTTTGTAAGGTCTTATGCAGTTCGTCATTGGCACTCCCTACTTCATTAACATTATCATACTGACTCATTTAATATAAATGCAGCATGAATGCTCCACGTGGTTATGAATTGCAGTCAGATGAAGTTTGGACACAGTATTGCTATTTGTATTTTTTTTAGTTATGTATCACACACGTACCAGCTACCATTACAGGAAATTTCCAATACGAAAGTTACCTACAGTTTAAAGGGTAATTTCCACTTTAGTTCGTAAAATTATTCTACTAGTATTAATTTTCTACGTAAAAAGTTCTAAGTAGCAGCAAAAACGTACCTCAAACTACATAGTAATTTGTAGATTGTGTGGTTGTGAAGTGGACAATTTACCATAATTTCGCTAGCTTAGAAAAACTTTGCATTGCACAATTTGCACATGAATTTCAACACATTTTAATGTCGGTCATGTTGCATTTTATGATATTAAAAAAGATTTATGTTAGTAAAAGTTCCTACTTACAGTCTATTAGATGTCGCAAAAAAACGCTCATTGCTCTAATGTGATCTCAACCTTACTTCGTAATCGTGATAGAATCATTAAGTTAGGTAGGTAGGTACGCACATATTTTGTGAATTTGAAACATGTCAAAGCCATGTTATGCTTCTATTAAGTTTTTAAATATTTAAGTGATTCTCAAAAATCATATGACCCGAGCGGGATTTGAACGCGCGAACTCTGCCGAACCGTGGTTAGTGCTCTGAAATAACTGAGCTACCGGGTCTCGCCCGACTCATTTGAAATTTAGTTTATTTAGTTATCTCTATAGTAGGTACCTACCTATGCTTGATTTCCTAAAAGTAGGTAGGTAGGTACCTACTTATACCAAATTATCATAGCAATGTTTGTTCCTAGGTGCTGTAAAAGTACTAGATTGCCTCGTTTTTCCATTAATCAACAAACTTACCTACTACCTATATTCGTCAATATTATTTTATAAATAGGTAAGTACTTAAACATGAGAGTAAGAGTCTTTATGCACTGCCTCCGATTCAAATCCGAGAAAAGACGGTTCGCTATTTGTATTGGTTGTGCGTCAGACCCAATTTTCATAATTTTATTCGAATTTTTTCGGACCGTATTTTCTCGGTTTCGAATCGGACGCAGTGCAGCGCTCTTCTTCATCTTTTATTTATACCAAAGCCCAGTTTTTTACCAACTTCTTATGTTGTGGTCGATTTCCATTAGCTCCCACTTTCATCTATTTAGACCTTTATAATGGGGAAGAAAAGTGAAAACTTTTAGGCAGAGGGCGCTGTGAGGTAGTTACACCTGTCAAAAAAGCTATAATTAAAACTGTGCATTATGTGAATGATAAATTTAGTTTTGCGAAGTTTTATATATCAATTTACGTTCTTAACTATGTATTCTACCTGGGGAATTGAAAAAAAATGGGATCATCGCAACGAGGAAAAAAAGCTGAGCTGGTCGAAAGGTACATTATATTTATCATTAATATTCATTAATATCGATTTTTAGCTGTATTTAGGACATTATTAAAGTTTTATGTGTTCTAAAATGAACTTATCTCGCTATGATAAGCTAGCTTTAATGATATTAATGTTATACAAGATGTTAGGCTATTTTGTTACAAAGTGAGGTTATTTGAAGTAAAAACATCTTATAAACGATTAGTATTATGACATATTATATTGCCTTATACCAACCTGTTGTCTTAGAAATGGTCTTGTAGTCTGTTTTTTAGCAATGTTTACCACATAGCATGTAAGTGAAGTGTGAAAAGTTAGTTGATTTAAAATTTACTATTCTCAGTGCTTTTTCCCACTTTCTTTTTAAACGAATATTACTTGGGAATTTGTGAACACCTATTTCCTTACATCCAAAGGCTACACCACGACCCATATTTTGGTATAAATCGAGAAAATAACAAATTTTAAACAATCTCTATGGAGATTGACAGTTCGCTTGTAACAAATAATTAGCGCCCTCTAGGCGGAGCTAATTGACAGTTTTCTTCCTCATTGGCTAACATTATATTATTACCTACACCGTATAGTATTATATTATCTGTGCCTACACGAAGTGACAGCTATCTGACCTCTGTATTTAAATAATTGGCTGTCAGACTTTCAGCATGCCAAATCCTAGCGTAAAATTAACTAATACAAACAAAACATAAACTAACGCCAAGCAATAATTTAACGCAACGTACCTAGCTCGTAGGCGTACAGGTGGGATGCTCAACATTCGTAACATAATCACCTACTGGTACAACTTAATTCAAGGTGATCAACCACTGATCATCTCGGCACAGATTATAAGATACTTTTGTAATTGCGACCATAGATACTCGTTATAGTGCCCTTGTAAATTTGTTATATTTATCGTAAGTGAAGATTTAATATTCCAATTTTGTGTCGGTAGTCAGTTAGTAGGCTGTAAAGGTAAACAAGAATTTATTTGCTCGCAATTTTCGTTGCGTGTGTCTGTATTTCCGTGTTATCGGTGTTGTAATGAATGAAAATTAAATATTACACTATGTTTAGCTTATTGCACTATTAATGGTGTTAGTAGATCTTCAACCGTTGGTGTCAACGAGCATAAATAAACCTTCCTGTCATTTCTTATGGGTTTTTAACTCTATATATGATCGGTAATTTATTGACCTTTTTCCCTTCATGGAATCCTTATTCTTGATGCTAAGCATTACTCTTCAGATCATAGAAACAAGGAGATATGCCATCATAGCAAATTAGTACGGGAACAACTGATGCCACTTTTAGTACATTTTTCGACACAATTACGCGCATAATTAAGCGCTCCTTGTGAATAAAAAGATCTCCCACGCATTGAACATTCCGCACACCCTCAATCTAACACTGTTAATCGTCACTCAACACTAGCACTAAACTAAAACACTGTATTTATACCATTAATCGTGTTCGGTTCGTCGCCAGCGCGTACGTTTTTAATATGAGCAATTTGCTCAAAATCAGGCATCAAGCTCGATAGCGCCTTGGCACATCTCCTTGTTTCTATGATCTGAGCATTACTCCTTGCCATTGATAAATAAATACTTCGAGAGCAAACGGCTATGAATGGCTGAACCTCCAACAAAAAATATATTTTTGTTATTTTTGATATTGATTGTCAATCTTGTAGAGCAAGTTATCCTTATAGCCTTTAGTTAACATGATAATAGGACAGATTACAATAACTGGTTCGTCAATGGTACTAAAGCAGGTTATGATAAATTATAATTATACTAGTGTTTACGGGCGATCGTCGAATTCCTACTGACATACTTTATTTATTTGTAATTTAAGGCCTCAATTAACTCGATGAGGTATTGTATTTATAGAATTTTACAATAAACTTTAATTTTACCAGCTTTTTGCGCTATCTCTGAACTGCCAGATCAGTTAAACGTCAATTTATTGCGTATTTTTCTTACATCATCATTTCATCAAGCTATAAATGGCAATTGCGCGTGGCCCAGTAGGGCCTTTATGACCTTTACTACAACTAGTGCTGGAGGGAAAATTGCCATATTCATAGCGCTTTGACGACGTATTGGAGATGGCACGTGATTTTTACCAGTTCACAAATCAAAAAGTTAGACTGCACCTACATGTTGGCATCTATCTTATACTATAATAGAAATAGTTTTAAAGCCAAACTAATGAACAACTAGTCGACAACAAAAGGTACTTGTTACGTTCACTGAGTTACGAAGCCTCATTAATCTTTGTTTTGTGTCAATTGAGAGTGGCTGTACCATGTTAGCTTTTTTGATTTAGCTTGTGAAGTCATGTTTGATTGATTATAACGACAAATACTTAAACAACTAACTTTAATATCTATTTATCTCTTTGATATTTCATAAATAAATATGGTAGGTACTTATAATGACTATTATTTAATAATCGCAACAGATATGGGTAAACATTCAACTATAATGTCTTAATGATATAGGAAAAATCGAAACTCGATTTTAATAATCTGTCCAAAAAAATTAAAGGCTGTAGCAATAATGCCGTTGCATAAAAAAAACACGGAAGCCATTTTTTAAATGTTAACTTGATTGTTCTTATGACCTGATATAATCAGCGTTGTTTCAATTATGTTTAAACTGCCTGGTCGCCCTTGCGTCGCCGAAAAAGGTGTGAAGATTGCGTGGATCACGGCAAGCAGGGCTTTTGTAAGGTCTGGTATTTACTACGTGGTAAAATAAAAATAAGGAATTGGTTTACACTTCAAAGATGGCGGCTGTTTGAAATGGAGGGAAGAAAACGGCACGAAAATATAAAATTGATACAGATAATGATGATTTTTCACAATTTTGTTAAATTTTTGAATGTGATTTATTAATTTATTCTCTAAATTGGTTGTTGTTTCCGTGACAGTAGATTTATTTATAAGTTTATACTTAACTAACATTATTTTAACTTTTTGTGAAACCCAAGAAATACTACTGTTTCCTCATAGCTTTTCTCATTTGTTTATCTGTAATTGCACTACCAATGGGTGTGTTAGGCTGTTAGCTAATCCAAGCCCGGCTTAGTTAACTAATGTAACGTGCTTACTCTACTGACATATTAGGTCGGGTCGAACTTCCTAGTTCTTCTAGATTCCTTTATTAATAGGCAATTGAGAAAGAATGGTTATTATGCTGACAGACTGCAGGTAAAGTCTGTACCTATTATTATTAATTCTTGTTTTCTGATAGCATGATAAATCATCAATTGCTAGGACTGGTGGTTGGCATTTTCATTTACCAATCAAGAGTTCATGTAGGATTCAGGTTTTCCGAAACCTATCTAATTAAATATTTATTTACAAGAGAGCTATTTAATTACAAGAATTCTCCATAGTATGAAAAGGGATAAAGTCATGACCAAATGGAAAAACGTATCTACATTTGTTCTGAAGATCTTTTAAGCCTAAATAATGTGTCACGGTCCTACACTCAATGATTTGCAACATCCATCACTGTATTCGCATACAAAAACCGCCAGAAACTATTTACAAAACCTCACTGGACGTCACCACGTCACCAACATTGGCTCAGCTCCATGAAAAATGGCGTCACACTGTCACACCTTAGTTTGTAAGTATAAATAGTAATCCTACACCTGTTTAGCAGTAGCGTGCCTAGAGGGCACGCCCAACGCATTTTTAGGGTATTTATGCTAATTTTTCATGAATTTAAGAGAGTTAATGTCGTTATTAAAGCAATAAGTATATTAAAAAACCGGACAAGTGCGAGTATGCCTCGCGCCCTAAGGGTTCCGACATATGATCATAGATGGCGCTACTGCTACTTCCAATGGCGCCATCTATGAGCAGATGGCTCCATTTATGGTCCGGTGACTGACGGCGGACAACAAAGTGATCCTATAAGGGTTCCGTTTTTCCTTTTGAGGTACGGAACCCTAAAAATCACTTAAATTCATGAAAAACTAACATAAATCTATCCAAAACGAAAAAAATGTGTCGGGCTTGCCCTCTAGTCACGCCATTGTGGTTCAGTATGTTGTATAGCATAATTATGTAAAGTTGTAAACACAAGTTTTACGCTACCCTCATGCATGTATGCTCGACGCGCTCGACTTGAGTATCGAGTTAAAGGTCATTCTGAGTGCTGAATAACAATGTTATTACTTTACGATATACGGATCAAGATTGTTAAGTGGCTACCTGGCTACATTGTTTTTCCTAGTAGCACGCCGCTTTGAAATAACTTAAGATTTTTTATGGAGAAAAATTCATTTGAAAATGTTGCTGTGCATTTTTTATGAAGATTTGATGTTGGTTATTGCTTGGTAGATAGTAACCGTAGGGGTCTTCTATTAGAATATTCTCTGTGGCAGCAGGTTCGCCTCTTGGGACATTGCTAGTAAAATTTAAGTGTATAGTACACCCAAATTTTGTGAGTCAGCCCAAATTTTGCTGCCGCCCCGGGCCATGGCTCCCATGGTAAATACGCCACTGAGCTTAGCGATACCTATTGCATGCCGGTTGAAAAGTACCATAAGTCTTGTTTCAAGCTTGAAGACTTCATATACGTACCCAAGTCTTTTTTCTGAAGTTAACATGGCGTATTAAAGTTAGTCTTGTGCTAAGTAGAGTTTCCTATTTGGATTAAATACATCTCTTATTTTGTAATATATTGGGCTTTACGATACCAACAAGAAAAAAAAAAACCGGCCAAGTGCGACTTGTACTCGCGCACCGAGGGTTCTGTATCAGTTTTGGACATATAAAGTGAAAAAAACCGGACCGCAAAATTAAGTTTGTTTGTGAAAGAATTTTGATGATTTTGAAAAAACTGTACTAGTTAGGAACATCGTTTTATTTTTGATGCAATATTTGGGTCAATTCCTATCAACTCTAATTATTTCAGATTTTTCACTCCGCAAACTTCCGAGATAAGGGGGGAGGGAATGGTATTTTTTCAGACATTTTTCATCATATGTCAAAAACTGTGAGACATAAAATTAAATGAAAATATATTTTGAAATGTGCAGATCAAGTCCTTTCATATGATATGTCACTTGACCTATTAACCCCACTTTGAAATTTTGGACCCCCACTCCGGCCCCCTTTGCAATGAAAATAAAAATATTGTTTTAATTTTTTCATTTGCAATAAAGTTGGACAAGCATTCTTTATAACTGTGCCAAATTTCAAGTCGATAGCATTAGTAGTTGCTGAAATAAGCAGGTGTGACAGACAGACAGACAGACAGACAGACAGGCGAAGTCGCACCATAAGGGTTAATTTTTACCATTTTGGTACGGAACCCAAAAAATACATATTGTCAGCAGTCATCAGCATCACTCATCATTGTCATGTTGGCACCGACACGTTTTCTTTGGTTATCCAAGTTTTATTGTAGAGGCATGACGTTTCTTATTTTTTTTTTAAATTGAAGTTAAATTAAGTCACGTCAAATTGTACCAAATTAACGTACCGTAATTAAACCGTTGCAATCTGCTTTTTTCATAAACATTTTAAAAACATCACTCACCATTAGGTAAATCTTGTTCTCATAATGATAGGTATATTTCGTTAAGTTGATAATAAATGTAATAATAGATATTATCTTGACGTCACAAGTGTCTAGATATGTATCAAAAACAGCGCAATAATCCTACTAATATTATAAACGTGAAAGTTTGTGAGGATGTAAAGATGTATGGATGGATGTATGGATATTTGTTACTCTTTTACGCAAAAACTACTAACGGATTTTGATGAAACTTTACAGTAATATAGCTTATACATCAGAATAACACATAGGCTACTTTTTATCCCAAAAACGCGGGCGAAGCCGCGGACGGAAGCTAGTTTAAAAATATTTGTTTGCACGTGATGGAACGGTCGGCCATGAAACTTGTGGTTTTTTAACAAGTACTTATAAATATGTAAACCATGCGTCCTTGTGTTGTAATGGTGTTTAGTACCATTCAGTGGGTCAGAGCTTGTATTTTGTAAAACAATATTAACAAACTGTTGTTAATTGATAATTGAAGTTCAAGCTTGCCCGTCAGTAAATGTTTGAACTTTCAACCGTTTAAAAAAACATAATTATTAATCAATAATAGGTAAATGAGTTTTGCACGCTCTTTGAGACTTATTTTAGATAAAATGCTGAAATACTATAATAGAAATATATCTTTCTACAGATACAAATTTTATTCGAAATGTAGGGAGGTACCTATGTAAATAAGTTTGTGATTGCACACACTGCACATAGCAGCCATGACACCATGACAGTTCTCATTTTCCCGCGCAGATTGTGACAGCAAACTCTATAAATAATGTGAAGTTAAGTTGCAACATTTTACTCTATGGTATTCGAAGTTTTCAACAAACGTTTTATTGCTGCTTGGAGCTGTTTTTAATATGGATGGACGCATGGATTTGGTTATCCTAACGATATAAAGTCAAGCAATCCTCATTGTTTCATCTTTGCTTGATAACCTTTAAATACCTATTAGTGAAAACCTTTTAAAAATACATCCTCAATTTATTTCATGTCAGAACATTCTGTCTGAACAACAATATTCATACACAAATTGGTAATTTAAATGATGTATGTAGGTCTATACCTTTTTTTTGTGGACTCGCTATAAATTAGATCACAGTTGAGATAAAAACAAAAAAGCATGAAACATATGTAATGTAACACCCATGTTGCCAATCGAGCATGGTAAAAAATACTGGCATGTTGAATGTTCATTCCCATTTTAATAAAAAAGGTTTTTATGTAACTCGTTGTGAAACAACGCAGTTCTTAATGAGATCTCGTATTCGATATTCGAATCGCTTAATGTAACATACGCGTTGGAAAAGTGTTATGATATTTCGTAAAACATCACATAAAAATTCTGCTATCGATGATCAATTAATTCATCATTTATCGATCATAGAATTTTGTAGCGTAGGTATCCACTTCTAGTTAAGACATTCGCATTTAAATTCTAACAAGCATCATTATTTATTAACTGATGTTACTCGATATTTAATTAAATACGTGACATTGACATGCCAAACATAATAATATGACGTTACTTTTCAATCACTTTGAATATCTCGATAACTCCTCACCGATTAATCTTGAATCGATTTAATGAAGTAATTCGTTTGTCATGGTGGCCAACATTGTTCGGATGCCATGCGTGGGCCTTGGTCGCTTTGTTACATGTACACACATTAGCATAACGGCCACATAGTGCCAATGGTGCAACTTGACGGGCTAAAATTCCTTTTGAATCGGGCTGTTCGATTTTGTCCTTTGCCGTTCATTTATTGAACTTTTTTTTTATCGCGACATTGAGTCGAATCATATTATTCCAGACATTTTATTTTGGTTTTCAACCAATATGGTGGTAATTGGTAATGTTACTAGATATACAATCGTATGAAGGACATTACGGATTTAAAGACAAGCCTAAAACGGCTGTTATTCTTGCGAGCGATGTCCGACATCATGTATGAGAACTAACTTTATGTAGGTAATCGTTTAGGATTTTCCTTAACTCAGGTTTCTATAGGAATTTCTTTGTTCTTTGCTAATTTAATAAAGTTAGATACGTTTGCCCTAATGATTAGATACTTGTGTCACAGTAGGTATGTGTCAAACCGTCTTTATAAGACCTTGTTCTGGCTCTAGTTATATACAAAACTAGCTGTGACCTGCGGTTTCATCCATCGTTTACCCGCCCACGCTATTAGGTACCGTACCTAATTCGTTTTCACTTAGCGTTTTTCGTCTTTTTTTCCTTTTTCTCGGCTCCTAAGGGTCGTAGCATCAAATCAAATAGCTTATATTCTTTCTCAAGAATTGGACTATCAAATACAAAATATTTTTTTCAAATCCGACTGATAGTTCCAGAGATTAGCGCGTTCAAATAAGCAAACTCTTCGGCAGATTATCTGCCGAAATCTTTCTGTAGGTCACATTTTTGCAGTTTGGAATTATTATGATGTGATAAACGAAGGTCTGTCTACTAAATCCATTTACTATTCAACGGTTAATTTCCATACATCATTTAAATAAATCTTAATCCTGACTTATGAGTCATTCCCGACCTCTGCGACGGAACTGAGCGTCCACTTACATGCGACTATGTTGCCCAACCGTGTCAGTGACCGTATCCGACCATCTGATGATGTGCAACGAGCTCGGATATAGTCATGTGACACTCTAATACTTAATATCAATGAAATTTTGTTTACTTGGAATTAATTTGAAAATTATGAAGGATGAGCTGTTGCGCGCGACTCCGTCTGCGTGTATTGGTGGATGAAAGGTGTTTTGTATTGGTGGATGAAAAGTGTTTTTTCAGGTCCCAGGCTATCATTTTGTCAAATTTCATGCAAATCCGTCTGGTGTTTCAGTGCGAAGGAGTAACAAACACACACAAACTTTGGCATCTTAATAATTATTATGAATGCGAAAGTTTGGATAGATGTTCGTTACTTATCTGTTACGGATCTGGATGAAAGGACACTGGCAGACGCCCATAGAACGCTGGGCTTCAGATTGTGTAAGTCGGTACAGATATGAAATTAGTTTGGTGTGGTCGAGTATTTCAAGAGTATTTAAATTCATTTTTTATTTGTTTTTGTACGTAATTGGGTTAAAGAGAAATCTTCGTATTTGTGACAGTGAGGTTAAGTATGGTGTGAATCAGTGTGAATTATCCAGTGAAGTACAGCCCGACTAATGAGTTCTCAATTCAAAGGTTTTAGTTGCTGTCGACATGATATTCTGTGGAGGTCCAATGAAGTACAGCCCGACTAATGAGTTCTCAATTCAAAGGTTTTAGTCACTGTCGACATGATATTCTGTGGAGGCACGCGCCAGCCAGCATGCACCCGTTTATGTTTTATTGGTTTTGTCCAAATGTCAACGGCATAATCATTTTATTTCTTATTTATTTCGATTTTTGATTCCAATTCTTAATCTCTAAGATAAATTAGGCAAAGAACAATTAAAATATATTTTTATTTTTGGTTAAGCTTTTATTACTGTACCATATCAAGCCCAAAACTACTAACGTCCTTTGGCACAGAGATAAATTATAGTCTGGAATAGCACATAGTCTACTTTTTATCCCGAAAAACGCGAGTGAAGCTGCGGGCGGAAGCTAGTTAATAATATTTATGTGATTCAAAATAGGAAGTTTACATAATTTCGTTTTTAGAACTGTTTGTTAATAACGAATAAAAAAATTATGTATAAAAATAGAATATGAGATAACTAATGGTACAGCAAGCAGTACTTAGGAGGTACGTAGGTACTATTGCAGGATACTGTTCCAGTTTTCATATTTACAGATTTCTTTACCATAAGGTAAAGCCGGCTATTCACACAGAGGCGTGGTGACTTACGCGCTGTTTGACCATGAATGGGATTTGCATAACGACTGTCGCAACACGACTAAAAAATGGCGGCAAACCTGAATGATGAGCTTTCTATTTAATCATGTGTTAGGTAATTGAGCGTTAGTATTCGCGTCTTCCTGCTATGCCAATTTGTTGAGGAATGCAGAATATGCGATGACAGCTCGTTTAAGGTATGGTCAGGACATTGGAATCACTTAATTCATGCCCTTTAAGGAATAAGATTGCGGCAGAACCTTCTTTGACGTAACTAATTAGAACAGAACCATGTGAATACGCGCTGAAATTGACTTATCTTCTAGTACCCATCATAATTAATAATATTTGGTACTTTAGATAGCCATGAAAAGATAGGATGACAACTTACTACCTACATACATTAATTGAGATGCAAATGATGTAGGTATTAAGATTGAGACCAACATCTTAAAATTTTCACACACATTTTATCACGACATTACTTAACAGTATTCAAGTTAATTCGTCTGCATTTATGTCTCAACAGAAAACATTTTCTAAAGTACAGGAAACTGATCATTACACAAATATGTTACACTGACCATACATATTCAACCTTCTTAGAAACTCTTGAAGGAAATCCATAGACTAAGCACACCTAAATTAACATTTCAACTACGCAAAGGTATTCAACAAAAGGTCCTGTTCAGCCTATTTGGAGCACAGTACGAATATTACATAATTCATTACCTCATCGGTTAATGTAACGAGAATGTGAACCAGTTAATAAGCAAGTGTTACCGGTTAATTTGTAAAATTGCCGGGTACAGTGGGAAACGGAAGCGGAAATGTGAAACGGTGGCAACATTATTAATCTTATTTACCGTGAATTTGTAGATTAGCATAAACTTGTAATTATGTAGATGTTTCATAATGACTTGATATTTCCTTTCTATGATGATCATTCCTGCGACGACAGTAAAAGATTTCACGTTCACCTAGTATTGGCACACCTACAAAAAAATGCTAAATTGAGTTTTTCGGCCTATAGGGCCTTACTACAAAAAAGATAAACATCTGTTCAACACGAATGCTACCAAAAATAATACGCACTTGTTTTAGCACTAGTCTAAAACAAGTGTGTATTATTTTTGGTACCTAGCATTCGTGTTTATCAGACGTTTATCTTTTTTTTAGTAAGGCCCGTGTTTAAAATTGGATAATTCAGCACACAGGTTGTAAAACTCAATTTATGAGGTATTTATTGTAAGATGTGCCATTATGTTACTACGTGAGCTAATACTTAGTTGTCTAAAATATTTGCCTCCAAACCAATCATCCATAAATATTTACCCGAACGATATTACCAAAAGTGCGATGATCGCACCTCATCATATCATTTGTCATTACGCAACTTCGTAACTAGGTACATAGAGGTGATGTACACCGATGAAGTAATAAAAATGGAGAGCTCATGCGAAATTCTCATACATTTGCGTTTGTTATTTGATCGCTGTCACATTGTCTGTGTAATGTGTACTGAAAAAAGCGTGATATAAATACCTGTTGCTATACTACTCTTTCACTACTTTAATGGGTAGCAGCTTGCAGAATTCTATGTTCAGAGAGGAACTTTGTCTCGAATTTACGCGTGAAATGTAATACATTATAATAGCACGCAACAGCCACAAACGCCGCCACCTGTAGCTGAAGCACACGATCAAGTGACGACAGCCACTTGTGGTCGGTGTTCGACACAAGTTTGTATACAAGTTGTATTTGGTCGGCGGGAGTGACGTTTGTGGCAGCGTTTGTTGCCGTCACGTGTTGTCCGTGTGCTGTGAGTTGATATAAAATGTATGAAGACTGTGTATCGAGGCTTAGTTAAATGAAGTCGATGACATATTGATGTTTTCATAAGCTGAGTTTAATGCATAACATCAATTAATATTCTTCTGTCACTTCCGTAATCATTAAAATAAAGTAATTGTTATATATAATCTGCAGTTTTTTTGCAATTTTTTCGCGGCTTATGTTCGATGTCGGCTAACACATGCGGATGTGTTAGCCGACATCGAACATAAGCCGCGAAAAAATTAAATGAAGTACAGAATAAATGGAGTACCAATGTGCGGACATTGGTACTCCATTTATTCTGTACTTCATGGTTGCACAGTGACTCAATAGTTTGGTACTAGTACCTACAACCCACGTGCTTAAGACAAAAAGCTGCTTGATTAAATAGAATTATAATTAGGAGATGAATAAAAAAAATTCTTGATATATTTATGTCTTATTTCTCAGAAGTACGAGTATCGGGAAATTATTGCTACGACGTAATTATTTTCTATATCTTTATTAGGAAAATAGCTAATTACCTTGCCCCCTTACTTTTAATGTATTTCAAGCGTATAATGTTCTACGGAAACACGTTCTTTCCACGAACTGTCATAAGACAGTCTGCAATATATATTATGAACGTCTATCGTACCACCCTGCAGATACCCAATAATAATTTCAAGTAGGTACCGATTAAAATAATATGGTTAGTTATAAATTATAACTACACGATTAGAAGAACGTATAGGTAAAATAATTAGGTATCGTTCATTCGATATTTATTTAAGTTTCTCATTTAAAATAATTGGTTTACAAAATGATTTACGTTCTTATTGAGGTCGTTCAAATGAATGTAAATATAATATGATTTATATTAATTTGATCGGGCTTTGCTTAATCTAATCTATTTCTAATCACTCGTAATATTAGGATAGCTAACTAGTTTCATCTAAATTATTGATATCAATTTTAATTACAGTCCTTCGCTTATGTAGCGATTATGTATAAATTAAATTACCTGGTTAATTCCCATAAATGATACGATACAGACAATTACAATAATTATATTTACTGCTGTAGAATTAAATACTGAAAACGACCTTTATCTTAGGACATGGTGGATTTATTTCATAAATAACTAGTTGTGACCGCGATTCCGTCTACGTGGAAATCGGAAAACAACACAATGTCATTTTCTTCATACAAATACCACCCCTTTAGGGATGGAATTTCAAGAAATCCGACCTTACTTAATGCACCTCAAAGGATTCAAGAAATATTTCCTCCAAATCTCTAGATCCACCGATTTAGGCTCTCAGACACAGTACTGGTTATTTATTTGCAACCCAGCGCTAATTTATAACCCTTTATTCTTGTCAACATAAATAACGACGTACAATCTACTTATAAAACGTCCTTTTCCTAAATTTTACGATGTAAAGTGAACATCGTATTTCAAGTAGTATTTAATCCTTGTTATTGTCAGATAAACACTAGGTACCGTACCTACTAACAAGTTTTAATTCTTATTCTTATAACACTTTTGAATCAGGGACCGAAAAGGTCACCCGTATAGGGGTTAACCCGGGCTATTTTTTTGGGTTAGGTGAAAAACCTTGCATAAAGGTTAACCCGTATTCTGGGTTAATCAGCCTAATAATAACCGGTTCACGCATAGAGTTCATTTTTGTTCCTTTTTTTTCAATTTTGTTCTATTTCATTCGGGTTAATCAGCAATATTACCGGTAACGGTATCCGTATTAAAGGGTTAACCGGTTACCCTGCATTAAGATTAACCAAAAATATGGGTTAGAGATTTAACCGGTAACCTTTTAACCCGATTAATCGGTCCCTGTTTTGAATTTAATAAATAATCCAACATTTACGAAACACTGCGAGTTATAAGAAAACTGTTTCAATCAAACCATGTTTTTATTTTCATCCAATCGGAGCGTAAATCTGTAATTAATCGTTGAAATAAAAACCTGTCACTATCTGACGCAATCGTTAGATAACATCTCGCTAAACAAGTCATTTGCTCAGAGAAAGTAGTTTTCTCCGGTCGGATGCTGCGCGCCGATATTGTGGGTGAAATGCGCGCGCGCAAATTAGATGGATTTATGTGATTGTTTATCAGAAAGGTGTTGGAGTAGTTCTGTTTATATTTGTTTTGATATTGACACTTAATGATAGTTTAATTGGTGATAGATATAAAAGTTTAATAATTTATTTGTGCAACGTACACAAACAGATTGAATTTTATCTTTAGAACGGAATCATCATCCGCCTAGCCTTTTCCCAAACATGATTGGGGTCGGCTTCCAGTCTTTAGAACGGAATAAATTAATTTAAAATGTTTTAACCATTGAGTTGGTATAAACATTAAACCAAGACTAGGTATTATTAAGCCATTAGATACTAACGTCACTAGGCAGAGCAGTAACTACCTACATCGAATAAGCAAACAAAGACTGGTTGTTACTCGATATGACTTGCCTTATGTGTCAACTGCCTTATAGCAACAACGTGGAGACTCACAAGATTCCAATATCGTATATGTAGTGAAATCGCCGGCTATAGCTCAGTAGCATCGCAGAAACCGGCCGTTCCTCTCCGATGCTAACAACTCTCACAGTTCGCGTGGGAACCAAACGTACTATACACACAATTTAAGTCTAGACTTAATAAATAACGATATAGTCCCTGCTTAAATGATTGAACATTCATTGAATATAGTACCTCTATTCTTAGAAGGTGTATGGAAATATAAAATGGTACCACAAATGAACCCAATGATGTTATATTCTTCCATTATTATAATAAAGCTGAAGAGTTTTTTGTTTGTTAGTTTAAATGCGCTAATCTTTGGAACTGCTAGTCAGATTCGAGATTCGAAAAATTCTTTTTGTATAAGTAGGTATGATAGCCAGATTCATGAGCAATAGTATAGGCTATTTAACATTATGCTATGACGCTTAGGGGCCGAGCAACAGCGGGGAAAACCGCGAGGCACAGCAGCTAGTTTGAGATAAAACTGTTGCCAAAACTCGTACTTACATTTATTTTTATTGTTTCAGATTAACATGGAAGGAGGATGAAGCATGACCTCAGCAGCCAGAACTATCTGGCGACGTGAACAACAAAAGAAGATTAAGAATCTCTAAGAAGAATTCAGAAGAATCTCGTGGTAGACTTAAGAAAACAATGATGATAGAGATTGTAAAATAAAACAAGTCAATTTGCGTGTTTCCTTGATTGACCCTGAACCCTCACTCGTTATCATTTACTTACTAATACTTAATAAAGGCTTAGGTAAAGGCATTTCTATAGATAATGATATAAGCTGGTACTGAAAGGAGACTGTAGGTGGTAATAACATTTACTCCAATCGTAATAAAAACAACATATTGTGATCAGAACTTTCACTTAAAGACTTCAGAGTTGCAATTTTATGCTTTTATAATACAGAGAAAACCAGATTCACATAATGACGCAGAAGATTAAAACAAAAAGTTCACCAAACATTTACGTAAAATAAAGACAGCATGTGTATAAGGCCTAATAATAAAGCAGGATTTATAATGGTCATAAAATAGGGATCGACTCTATAATTTTTGTAATGATCTTGATATTACTTTGCAACTCCATAAAAATGTTTTAATTTCCACCAAAGACCGAAAAGTTTTGAGCAAATATCAAAAGGTTATAAGTGTAGCTGCCGTGTCTGAGGACATGGTTCTATGTATAGGACAAGCTGAATCATTAGATTTTCCTGTTTCAAAACCCTCAATATCAGTAAATTAAGTGTCAAAAAAATAGAACATTTATATAAACATGTCATCAATGTAAGTAATGTCTGGAAGAGTAGGTACACATTTGTTATCCACCTCAGGAATACCTCTTGTTAAAAAGCTACGAACAAAGACCTCTCAGCCTATTCTGAAAGGGAAATACAAACAATCTAATTGATATTCATAGCGTCTACTAAACCGGCCTACAAGTAGGTCGCGGATGAACACTAGTAATTTATTAGCTGACTACTACAGACTTCAAAACTTTACGTAAATGGTTACTGGCTGATTCTATTGAAAAAGGCAATTGGGATAAAATAAGACTGACCTTTATATCACGTTTAATAGTCTGATGACGATTTTAAACCAAAATTTGATGTAGTACCAAATGTATTTACATTTGATAGCATTCCCTTAACAAATCGAGAAGTAAAATTCGTTAACACTAGATAATAATATAGACAAATCGATAGCACTAATTATTGCGTATTGTTAGTGCAAAGGAACAAAACAACGGAAGATGTAACTAGCAAAAGGAAAATCATCGATCAAAGTAAAAATAAGTTTTCTGACGATGTTACTGATCTAGTAAGTTTCTGCCAGAGTACCTACTATTTTGTCAGTTAACCAAAGTTTTAAACCAAAACTGAATTCAGTATTATATTCGGGCATCTAGCTTCATCATTATGACTAACTGACAGACTCCTTGACAATTCAAAAGTACCTGTAATTGGTCTAATTGAAATAAATGCTTTGACTTTGACTTGACTTTGACTTTGACTATATATCACGAATCCTGACGTCATTGCACCTCATAAAGATTTGATTTATGAAATTCAGTGTACCTATCAATGTACTGATCTAATTAATCCGAACTACAATTGTGCTGAAAACAACAGCTTTTGTTCAGACCATTAAACAACAAATACATCCAACGTCGCTAAGGCCTCTACGGCAGGCACTAACAAAATGATGAAATCAACGACCAAGTACTATGAATGAATAGACAACAACAGTCTATAAGCAGGTTTGTATACGAGAATCACGAGAGGATCCAGTATCGTAAGATGCGCAGGAGTCACGATTTTCTGTTATTTATTAACGTAAGTATCTATCTATAGGGCTTTGAACCTAGAATTACCGATGGTACGATTCACAGAATGGGAGACTGAAATCTTTTTCATTTCACGATTTAAACTGGTTACAATAAAGTAAAACTTACGAAAATTTTATAAAATGACCTAAATATAGATCTTGTAGAGAAGGTAGTTAGGGCATAGCAGTATAATGAGACGCATACTACTGAAAACATATGTATCTACTACAAATTAACTTGCCAAATGATAAACAAAAGAAAATGCAGATGACCTTGCTAATGACACAAACATAGAACAAGACAATGGGCCTATATTATGATGGAGAGAAAATAATATTTTTTATTAAAGTAAGAACCCTTTACTACTAATAGGGAATTATATCCAATCCATAATTATTGCGAATTTATTTCAACAACCCTTACAAATTCCTCAACGCAACCACATAAAGACACCAATCAATGTATTTAACAGGATATTTCTACAGATATAAACCTAGCTTACCTAACTTTAGGTTTCATTTATCGGCTGATAGGTAAAGCGTTAAAGTGAAGGGCACTTGTAGGCTGACAATCTCATGTGTGTTTAAAATTCTAATGCAATGCGGGTCATTGCTATAAGTAGCTATATTTCAAGACTTAATTAGGTCTGCGACCGTGGGGCATAAGATAATTCAAATTTTGATATATCAACCAGTTCCATAACTAACTGACTGACTGAGAACCTACTAGTTTAATAACTGAAAGCAGAAACATAAAATTAATATTTATTATACATTCTTAAGAGGTTGTCAACCAAACCGTACTGGGCCCACATTGTGGATTACGGTTCATTCCCTCTCACAGTGAAGGGGCTGGAGTCCCAGCAGTGGGGACATTTCAGGCAGATTATGAGGATGTAGAGGTCACTTCGCCTCTAATCGGGTGTAATAAGAAATTAAAGTTTGTATGTATGTAGACGCAACATGCGTAAGATAAACCACAAAATTATTCGTACGAATTACTATCGCTCACCGAGAACTCTCATAAACGCCTGAAGGCAATTCCATGGTAGTATCACGAAATAATGTTTACTTTCCAATACGAGCCGTAGCTTCTAAATCAATATTAGCTGCCAATACATCTTCGTCAGTCAATTCTAAAGCTACTGCTCTGAGAACTTGTTCAATTTAATCTCTTATCAAATCTCCCGTCAAATGATGGAGCGTTGATATATCCATCAACCAATCAACAGCTAATATACGATTTGACAGCAGAGTTTCTTGTTACTATCAGCCAATCAGAGCCTAGCAGAGTTGTTACAGAACGCGTCAAGTCTACAGGTTTAATTTCAGAATCGTTGAGAAATAATGAGTACCTACCTACCTGCAGATTGGAATTCCTAAGCATTCTAGAGACCGTTAATAATGAATGAGTCAGCTACATTATGTACCTTTGTCAATGATTTCAGAGGATTTGTACGTTGCATTAATAGGTGAAACAGTATTAGTTTATAGTAGCATTGCCAAACAATATGAGAATATGCGTTTTAAATGTTGAAAATTATAATGTATAAATTATAATGCACTTAGATAGGGTAATAAATCACATTAGTTTACGCACTAATAATTATACAGTTTTATTGAAGTAATAGCGGAATTTAAGACATTCTAATGTTTCTAAAATTACGAACAAACTTGTGAAAATATAATGTAATAAGAAGTTAAATTGTTCGTGTATTGTAGGTATTCTGTTCATTTTATTTTCTGTATTAAATGTGTGTAATAATATGAAGTAAATTATTGTTCGTGTGTTAGACAAGACTATTTTTTAATTTTTATTTTGTTTTCTGTGTTTGAATTGTATGTAATAAAGAATAAAAAAAGCTGTTCCATGTTTAGACATTATTTCATTAAATAAGTATTTTTTATCGTTTTATTAAACCGATGCGCAATTTCTAATGAAATGTCCACATAACAACGTATTTTGAAATGCCACTGAGAAAATCTTTTGACTTTGAGAGCCGATTGTCTTTCAATAATAGCCAACCATTGTTCAGTTTACGATAAAAAGTAGCACAATGCAGCTTCTGAAGGCGTTGACAAAAACATTGATGGTGGTAATTGGCAGATAAAATATTGAGAAAAGTATTCGCGAATTCTAGGCATTTATCAAAGTAGATCTCATACAAAACGTGATAATGATTCGTACAAATCAGGGTAGATTATAACTGTATACTCCCTTATTTTTAAAGTTATCGTGATTTTGCGAATGTTTATAATATCTGCAGTCACTTAATATTGAACGCGGTTTAATTTATTAATGAACTTGTCATCAAAATAGATAGCAAACCATTAATTCTCAACATGGACGAACATTCAATTTGTTTTAACTTTGGTAAATTATTTTTCTAGATGTGAGTAACGCCTATTATCAAGTTGTAATACATGCCACTCATGTTGTTTAAGGTGTTAAAATATAAATAAATGAGCACTTACCTGTAAATTCCAGTGTTGGTTGAGCACAAACATGATAAAACTGTAACGTAACTTTGGTTACGTTACAGCTGTTTTCGTTTGAAAAATTGAAAAATAAGGATATTGTGACGACTCTGGAAGACTGATAAATAGGGTGCAAGCGCAAAACATGTTCTTCTGGCAATAATTTAGTTACAACTAAAATAACATAAAGAAATATATTCTAATACTTTATTACAAACCTTTTTCTTTGAATGTTACAATAATTCATTCACATTATTACAAAAATCATCCCAATCCTAACCATCCATATGTACATTTAATGGTAACGATTACTAATTATTAATATAATAATAAAACCTTTAAATAAATGTAATCTAATCATAACCTATGACATTTTGTAAATTATTGAAAGTCTCTTCTACCAAAACGAACTAATAAATACAATTATTTGGTACAATAAAACTTTCATTAAAACCTAGAATATTATTAAAGCTATTGAAATCTCTAAGAAATATGACTATAATGATCTTGTGTACCTATATATACAAGTAGTCCCATCAGTAAAAAAGAGTATTTTTCAAAATTATCATGTTAAAATATTATGCTTTGGAAGATCAACGAATGACAATTTTAAAACCTTTTATTTTCATAACAGTAATATTTTCGGATTCGGACGACACGTGTTTGCATTATAAAAAACCAATTACAAAAATAATATCAGTCGTTCATATTATTATGGCCAGAGAAACCGGATCCTACTACAGGGAGCCGCATAAATCTAGTGATAACTAGATTCAGCCAGATTTTTAAGTGTCTCCGGCGACGGGAGTTGTTTTTCTAGGGATAAAACCCGGTCTAAAGTTAGGTCTGATAGGTTTGAAATACAATTTCCTTTCTGTTGTCGTCTTTGGGCTTTCTGTTGTGTATGTTTTTGCTGTAGTATACGTTTTAATAGCTACTTTGGGAGTATTACTTTTCTTCTTAATATCTACGGGTACATTTTGAACTCTGTTTGCACTGAAACGAGATTTACTCGGACTGAAAGCGGTTTTATTTGATTTCTGATTATTGGATATTACGGTTGCGTTTATTTTCTTGACTGTTCTTGGGGCGGTACTCGGTCTAGTAAAGTTTGAGGATTTTATGATTTGTCTTCTAGGGAAGCCGAATTTGGCCCGTTTAGCATCCAGAGGCGATGTTTTCACTGTTGTCGTTTCTGTAGGTACATTTTCTATTGTTGAAGGTGCGTTTGTTGAAGGTGCATCTGTTGAAGATGCGTCTGTTGAAGATGTCGGGATTCCTGTGGTGGCTTGTGTTGTAGACAACAAGTCTATGATGGGACTGGAATGGTTTTCCATTGTTGTAGTTGTCGTGGGTGTAGTCGACGGAACAGTGGTGGAAATCGTAGAGGAGGGATAAACTGTTGAACTTTCTAAAGTTTGTGGTATCACTGAAATATTGATAGGATATTTTACTGCAGCTACTTCATCGGCAGACCCTCCGTTGAATACTTGACCTTTGGCAAAAGTAAGGATGCTGCGACCTGATTCGGGTTGCAAGACGGATACTTTGACAATGTTTGCATCTTCTTGCTGGTTTGGTACTGATGCTGAATATACAACAAACGGTTGATTTCTTTCGTCATTCACTTTACGTGCCATTAGTGGGTTCTCAGTTTTAAACAATCCTTCTAAAGATAAAGTGGAGGGATTAGTTAGCATTGAACGTGGTGTTACTATTTCGAAACTTTTAGCAGCTCTTACTTGTTCGTTTTCGTATGCTGCAGGAACAAATTGCCATTGCGCGTATAGTGGGCCGTCATGGTCAGTTTTGTTTTCTTCATTAACATAAGTTAGGAACTCATCACTTGATAGATGTTCCACACGGTCTTTGTTTTCATCGGTTTTGGAATCAGTTAATGTCTTAATATGCCTGTAAGCTTCATTAACGCTCTCTGATGCAACTAAATTTTCCTTGGGTGTGTCAGAGAATGTTTCAACTAAAGCTCTAGCATTTCTTGCTTCATCAATACGTATATGATTTTCAGGTGGGTGTTCGACTGGATACACATGACCGTATTTAGTCAAATAAATTGGTATTTCATCTTCAACAATTTTAATAAGACTGTATCTACTGACTTCACCTATTTCATCAACAACTGGTTTCTTTTCAACCATGATTTTGCCTTCTTCAATAAGAGTAGTTTCATTATTTTTGTTCAAGCGGTGTTTGTCTAATTTCGAATTGACTTCAACTACTCTACTTATGGAGAATAATTTGTTGAATTGTGTTTTTATGATCGGAGGGGGTGGAGGTGCCGGTGTAGTTGTAGTAGTAGTAGTAGTAGCAGGAATTGTCGTGGGTACAGATTCAGTAGTTGTTTCTGTATTTGGTACAGTATTAGCAACAGTATTAGCCACTGTATTAGCCACGGTATTTTGTACGATTGTTGTTTTGATTTCAGCTTCAGTTTGTGAAATAGTGGTCATATCTTGTGTTGTTGGGTAATTTGTGGTACCTTCTGTATTATCTAAGTAGTCATCGGTACTATCGTCTACTTCCATTTGATACGTTGCTGTTTCCATTTCAACAGTATTTGTTGTAGATACATCCTCTGAAGTGGAAGGTTCTGTGTTGTCAGTTAAAGTTGTTGACGTCATTGTAAGATAATCATCATCAAAAGACGTTGTGGTGTCACTTTCAGTGCCTGATGTAGTCGTAGAGGTAAAATCTATGGATTCATTTTCAGTTTCTTGAATTCCATTCCTAATAGTAGTTGGTAAAGTATCTATAGGTTTAGGGGTATTCACAGAAGAATTGTAACCTTGTGGTACATTTTGTACTCGTTTTTTAGTATCAATAGATGGCTTGTTACTGAATCTAATTGTGATTCCAGTTCTATTTTGAGAGTTAGGGAATCTCTTTGGAAGTTGTGTAGTAGTAGTGGAAGTTCTGAACGTGTTAGAGTTAACAAGGCGAGGTCTAAAACCGGGTTTTCTTGTTGTTAGAGCAAACCTTGTCGTCGGTGTTTCTTCCTCGTCTACAACCTCTCCATCATAAGGTCCCTCTTCTTCCTCATCTAACAATTCGTCAGAATTAGCAGCTTCATCATGTATGACTTCTTCACCTTCTTCTTCAGACTCAGGTTTTCTGGTAAACAATTGGTTCGGTGGCACGAAAACGAATGGGTTTTCTGGTTCTGGCTCCTCTTCAAGAAGTTCTTCATCATTATATTCTTCGTCATCTTCCGATTTCTGCGTTGTTCTGGGAGTGAAAGGCTTTCTTGTAAATAGTTTTGATGAGAATGGTCTTCTTGTACTAGCTGTTGGTCTAAATAGTGGTCGGTCTGCAGCCGCAGGACTAGTATAAACTCCAGGATTGTATTTTCGACTAAAAACTCTACTGGTAGATGCTACAGAAGATTCTGTGGATGGCGTATACAATCTCTTACGAGGTCTGTAAGGTAACCTAGTTCTGCTTGTTGTTGAGGTTGAAAGAGTAGTGCTCACTGTGGTAGTTTCTGGGTTATCAGATTCTGTAACAGGTGATTCAGTTCCAGTTGTATCTTTGTTTTCAGAAATATCTACAGTCTTACCTTCAGATATTACGGTCACATCAGGTTTATCATCTGTTTCAGACTTTGCATCGCTTTCTAGCTTAACTTCGCCTTCAGGCTTGTCAGAACTTTCTTTATTTTTTTCTGCGATCTTAGAATCACTGTCAGAATTTGCTTCAGTATCAGAAGATTTAGCATATGTAATAGCTTCTTTATCGTTTCCTGTACTCTCAAGGTCATCTATTTGCGCATCTTCGTTGGATTCAACGTAATCAGGAGCTACCGTAGTTGCTTCGACTGTTTTTTCATCTTGTTTTCCTTGGTCTTTTTCAATTATTTTTTCTGTTACCTCTTCCTTGATTTCAATGTTTTCACCTTGTGGCTCCACTTTAACTATTTTCTCTTTATAGAATTCAGTGACTTCTTCTATTATTGGCTCTGTTACAATTTCAGTTGTAGTAGTAGTAGGTCGTGTCCTTTCTCCATAGTTAAATTCCTCAGTAGTAGAACTTCTATAAGTATAAATAGAACTAACAGATTTAGATGTTATTTCCGGTTCATTTTCAGCAAGTCTTATTTTCTTGCGAATTACTTTACGAATCCTTTGTGGACCAGGTGCAGAAGAAGCTTCAGTAGTAACAACTGCTTCTGGAGTAGGTGTAGTAGAAGTTGGCCTGCGTCTGATAATTCTAAATCTTTTTTTACCAGAATCGTCAATTGGAATTGCTTCAGTGGGTATAGTGTCACCATCAGTTGCACCAGGAGTCCTTAGTTTTTTGATAATAACTCTACGTTTGGGTGTTTCTTCTTCTTCTTCACTTTCTTCATGTTCTTTCTCTTCTCTGGCACTTTCAGAAAGTAAAATATCATCACTTCTGCGTTCTGGTTCGTCATCGTCATCATCATTGGATAAGGTTTGCTGTGTAGTCGATTGACGAGATGGGAATGGTAGCTTTCTTGCTACTATATTTGGTAAAGCTGTTGATGAAGGTCTAGATCTTCCAAAGGGCAGACGAGGCGCAATCCTTCGGGTTGAAGTTTCTTCAGGCACTTCAGTATTTTCCTCATCCACTTCAGTTTCAGCAGTTGAAGATGGTGATCGCGTAAAAGGTCGTGGAGTAAACCTCGCGAACGTTGGTCTTCTCTGGGCAAATGAAGATACAGAAGCTGTTAGAGCCGTGGCCTCTGTTGTAGAACTTATTGTAAAGCGGCTTCGCCCACGCGGGAGAAGGTTTGGTCGCCTAGTTTCAACAGTAGCAGCAGATTCTTCACTATCAGGTATCGTATCAGGGATAGCGCTAGTGGTAGGCCTACGGAAACGTCTATCAGCTCTCGTACTAAAGCTTGAGAGTTGTCTCGGAACGAATTGTGGTTCTACGTCAATCGGAGTCAAAGAAATGACTTCATCTGGGCTTAAAACTTGGGGTTTAAACTGTCCCCTTGACACAGGAGACGCTGCAGCGGGAATAGAATCGTCACTTCGAGCTGTCTGTGATGCTTGGTACCTACTTCTGAACCTCCTTGAACCGGTACCTCTAGGTGTGGCTTCATCTACTTCACGACTATCAGGAGTAGTAGATCTAATTTTACGAGATACTTCAGCAGAGTCGTCTGAATCCGAAGATATTTCGTTAGGCCTAGATAAGGGTCGGCGCCTCACAAAAGTATAATTCCTGGGACTTACCTGGGTTGCACTTGATGGGGCTGCTGTACTTGATGGAGTTGCAGTAGTGGAGCCTCGCCGTCTGATCAAAGTTCGTCGAGTGGGGTTACTTGAAGGAGCTTGAGTCGTAGTCGTCGAAGTCGTAGTGGTGGTAGTAGTGGTAGGTTCAACTACGGTAGTCGAAACTGGTGCTTCAGTCTCGGGAGTCTCAATATCAGTGGGATTCGGAGAGTTAAGTAAGGAGGAGATTTGAACAGCTAAGACAGTTGTGGGATCAGGACTACTTGTTTCTTCAGTAGCGAGGGTGGTGGAACGTTCTCTGAGCACAGGAGCTTCAGAGCTAGGCTCTTCAGCAGGACGGGAAGTGGAACGAGACCGTACGATAGAAGTATACTGGGGCTGTGTAGATATTTCTCTTTCTAATGCCGTTTCTTGGAGTTCAACTTCTTCTTCGGAATTTTGGTACCTAGAAAAAAGAAAAGGACACTCATGAAAAAATAAATTTATAAGCTTTATTTACTTAATAGTGTTCATCGGTCTTTTGATGAAGTTATGTTTATAATATAAAGCACAACTTACTGTGCAGTAGTAGTTTCCTCTGTAGTGGGTCGCTGCCGTCTGATAGTGACGTATTCTGGAACGTTTTCTCGTCTTGCGCTAAGTATATCCAGCGAGTTTGGACTATCAGAGACTGTCACAAAAGGCTCTGAGCGTTCGAAGAGGGCGTTCCTGTAATAACATGCTAATTAGTTCACTGGCCTTATATTTTTGAGAAATGGAAGATACACTGTGTTTCATGTTTATAATAAGGTTGGTTATTTTACCAATTTGATTATTCGTAAAGATTTTAGGATACACAGACCTAGTGGATCAATCTATTTATAAATTGAGTAACGCTAAATATTTATTTTCGATTTTCTTAGGAAAATATGTTGTCTGGTGTTTTTATCACGCCCAAATAGATGATGAAGTTATTTGCGATGCTTTATTTGCTTTGTATTAATTCACACTACTTATAATTATATGAACTCACCTAGAAGCAGTATCATCAGCTGTGTCTGAAGTTGTCGGTCTCGCTCTTCGGATATTTACATATTGTAATGGCTTGGCAGTAGATCCGACTTTGGACTCTGTATCTACGTACTTCGTTCTAAGAACTTGCTGTACATCTTCTTGAGAGTCCTCTTCTTCGAGCTCATCGCTTTCGGGAGTTGCTTCAGTCGTTCCTTTGGATCCACGTTGACGATTGATGGTTGTGTACCTGGATGATGTTTTAGTAGATAAGTTCGAATTAAAACAACATAGTGTCGGTTATTTTTAAAGTTCAATATTTTTTTTCTGATTTCAGTTAAATGACTTACTGTGGTCTGTCCTTTCGTATCAATTTGTCTTGCTTGTTTGATGATTCTAATCCAGCATTCTGTGGTCCTCGCCGACTGTTTTGTGCAGAACCTTCGAGAATGCTGTTAGCTCCAGTGTATCTGTAAAAGACGTTAACTTCTTATCAAACAGATTTCTAAATAAATAAAGATTAACAAAAATATTTTTGAGCTGCTTTCTTGAATCCTTTTTACCATATGGTGTTTCAAATATATATCGTAGAGCAATCTTCAGTAGAAAAATATTTCTTTCTATCAATTACTTATTTTATTTATCAGATAGGAATAATATCTTACCGGTTTTTCCCGCGTGTCCTCTCCAATACTTTCTGGTACAGTTTTTTCTTAAAGGGAGATGGTGTAGTAGTTACGGCGCCGTCGGTGCTAGCGTCGCTGTTCTCACTTAAGCCAAACTGCTTCTCTAACTGGTCGATACCGCCTATAGAAATAAACGAGTTTAATATGTATCCGTCTAGTGTGTTCTATTATTTTTTATTTTACAGCAGCTTTATTAACAGATTACTACACAAAAGACGGATTTGTTCTTATTATTTTCGGTTACATCAATTAAAATATGCCTGCTATAAGACCTCAATATGCAAAATTATTGTATTGTTACTCACCAACTTTCCTAATCAGATCAATCAATTCCTTGATAACCCTAGGATCTTCAGCATCTTCATCAGTTGGTTCTTCACGCGAGTCGTCTTCATATTCCTCTTCCTATACAATGTTACAAACTTTTGTTTTAATTTTTTTATAAGTATTAATGGTAGACAAACTGCTTGTGGCACAAAATTATGCGATCAAAATTAGAATAGGCTTGTACCAAAAATCTATTGACTTGGCTGTTATGCACATGCTGTATTTGCAAATCTCCTTAAAACTGAAGTTATATAAATTATGACTAATGATCCAGTGAAATGTCATTCCTATTATTGTTCTGATTGCATTGTCATTAAATGAGATGTTTTGGTCTCACTTCATAGTATTGACTAGCTTCCGCACGCGGCTTCGCCTGCGTTTTTAGGATAAAAAGTAGCCTATGTGTTATTCTGATGTATAAGCTATAATACTGTAAAGTTTCATCAAAATCCGTTCAGTAGTTTTTGCATGAAAGAGTAACAAACATCCATACATCCATACATTTATATACATCCATCCTCATAAACTTTCACATTTATAATATTAGTAAGAAGTAAGATTCTGTACAATTGGGTGAGAAAAAAGAAATTGAAGGAAATTGTCGAAAGTTTCAAGACAAGGTAAGGTAGTTATAATTTTTAATATCCTTAATCGAGTACAACTTACCTCCGGTTCAGGAGTAGTCGATGAAGTAGTCCTGAATAGCGAAGAGCTCTTGGTACTAAGTCTGATGGGCTTCCTAGTAGTGGTAGTGGTGGTGGTACTAGCCGTAGTAGGTGTGGTCTTAGGGGTAGGGGCTCGTGTAGTGGGTGCCTTGGTGGTGGGTTCTTTAATTGTACAATGCACGTTGCGTGCAAAGTCGCAAGAGTCAGCCCCCTTGTTGAAGAATAGACCTGTGGAAGAAGAGTTGAATGACATTTGGTTCTTGTGGTAGAGATATCAGTAGATGAATAAAATTATGATAATAATGGTTGGGCTACGTTTTGTTCACATCAAAAGATAAGTGATTTGCCCAAAGTAATGCAAAATAGGATTAAAAATACTGAAACGAGGTAAATTGGAATAGTCAGTTAAATTAGAAGCATAAGTTGTTCAAAGATAAATAAAGACTAAATAAGTTATCTTACCAGAAGGACAAGTGAACTGATGAGCCACAATTCCGAGGTTGGAAGGTCCAGAGTCGAGACACCAGAAGTACTTCTTGCAGTCGCGGGGGTGTTGGAAGAACCCTTCGTCAACACATTTGAAATCTGAAAGAAAGATGACAAAATGATTAAAATTTGAAATAATGCATGAAAATCATATCGTCTGGCTAAGACGTAAAAATATATCTACCATAGACCTTGTCTTGCATATCGTAAAATTAATGTAGGTAGACGGGCAGAGACGATCATACTACTTTTTTTTATTTATTTAATAATTATAGGCGTTTGATCGCCATTCTGCCTGATGTTAAGCAATGATGCGGTCTATGATGGAGCACGCTGGCCTAGAAGAAACCGATTCATTCACTCGCTACTTGAAGACACCCACAATCTCACATAGTGCCTATTGGGGAACTGTCACCTCGGCAGCACATTCCATTGTTTGGCGGTTTTCACAATGAAAGTAGAATCAAAACGCTTCGTTCGGGTTTTTGATATATCAACCATAAAACGTTGTCGCTTTTTCCTGCTAAGTACCTACTACAGTAGAAAATCAAAGTTTCTTTGGGACCAGTGATAAAAAAAAAAATTGTTCTTCAAGCTGAATGTGGCCGCGCTAACGAAGAATACAATAACTTGATTTTTGGACGATTTTGAGTTATATTATTTTCGGAATCAGTGAATTCGAATACTTATATACCTATAGCTCAAAATCTTCCAAAAATCGAGTTATTGTATTCGTCGTTAGCGCGGCAGAATGATGCTGATAGGATGGATCTTAGTCATCCTAGCTAAGACAGGTCAAATAAAGTACCTGATCCAGGGTCAGGAGTGGTCGGCGGCTCCGGAGTGATGATGTTCCAGGACGGAGTCGTGCTCGTGACGCTCGTGCTCGGCTTGCGTCTGTTGCTCCTGTAGAAATTCGAACACGGTTACTTACAGTTGGAATGTATTCATATAACTGCTATGCCCCGTGGTTCCACCCGCCATTGCTGGCCTGCTAAGGGTCATGGCGTAATGTTAAATAACATAAGTTATTAAATATATAAGTGATTCTCAAAAATCATATGACCCGAGCGGGATTTGAACCCGCGACCTCTGCCGAACCGTGGCTAGTGCTCTGAACCAACTGAGCTACCGGGTCCCGCCCGACTCATCTGAAATTTGAGACCCCTTTGTAATACGCTTCTTAGGAGCGTTTGGCGACATCTATCGGAAAACTTATGCAGTATTTCCAACTCATTTAAAATTAAATAACATATAACCTTCTTCAAGCATGTGGCTATCAAATGCAATAAGATTTTTTGAAATCCGACTGTGATTAACGTATTTAAACAAACAATCAAACAAAAAACTCTTTCACCCTTACTACAAAAAAAATAAACACGCGTTGAACGCAAATGAACATACACGTGTTGAACACGTGTTTATCTTTTTTGTGGTACGGCCCTTTAGCTTTATTATATTAGCTCAGATCATAGAAACAAGGAGATATGCCATCATAGCAAATTAGTACCGGAACAACTGATGCCACTTTTAGTACATTTTTCGACACAATTACGCGCATAATTAAGCGCTCCTTGCGAATAAAAAGGTCTCCCACGCATTAAACATTCCGCACACCCTCAATCTAACACTGTTAATCGTCACCCAACACTAGCACTAAACTAAAACACTGTATTTATACCATCGATCGTGTTCGGTTCGTCGCCCGCGCGTACGTTTTTAATATGAGCAATTTGCTCAAAATCAGGCATCAAGCTCGATAGCGCCTTGGCACATCTCCCTTGTTTCTATGATCTGAGTATATTACCTAGTATAGGAATGGTATTTTGTTATTGGTGGGTGATGACAGAAGCTTCATCTAATAACACTGAAGTTACAGGGAATTACTAAATCCTGTTTTTTAGGATTAATTATATCTCTGCAGCTTTATTATATAACTAGCACTTCGCCCGCGACTTCGTCCTCGTGTCCCACAGGAACTGTGCATTTTTTCGGGATAAAAAGTAGTCTATGTTACTCAGTGAAAATGTAGCTTTCTATTAGTGAAAGAATTTTTAAAATCGGTCCAGTAGTTTCGGAGCCTATTCGGTACAAACAAACAAAAAAACAAAAAAATCTTTCCTCTTTATAATATTAGTATAGGACTTATATTAGCACTTTGCCCGCGACTTCGTCCGCGTGTCATACACGTAGCGCCATCTAGCGTCTTAAAGCAATTGTGACCGTTAAAAGTTATTGTTCTTTCCCTCGAGAACAGAGGGCCGATCATGAGTTTTTTTGACGTATAGTTTCGTTAACGTAAGCATATTTTGAATTTAAAATACAGCAGTCCTGGAACATTTTGATAAGATTTTATACAATTTGCACATTTTAAAAAATACAGAGAAATTAATTAAGTATTTAATTTATAGAAATATTGTGTAACAAAGGTGTATTTTCAATTCAAAATATGCTTACGTTAACGATACTACACGTCAAAAAAACTCATGATCGGGGTACAGTACTTTTTTTCTGGATGAAAGGTACCCTGTGTCCTTTTCTGTATCTCTGACAATGGAAAATTTCATGTTGATCGGTTCAGTGGTTTAGGCGTGAAAACGTAACAAACAAACAAAACTTTCGCATTTATAATATTTTAAATATATAGTTAGGATAGTTAAGATTAGGATTAGGATTAGTTAGGATTATATAGATATGATGATATTAGACAAAAGTTTTGAAATTGAGTAACATTTCAAGAACATAGTAACTTACTTTGAAGCGGGTTTGGGCGTGGTGGTGGTGGTGGAAGAACTTCTGGGCCTGCTCTTCCTCCTGTTGCTGGTGCGAGAGACAGGTGCCTTCTGCACTATGGCGTTGTCTGTCGTTCTGTTGAGGAAGGGAATATTACTATTTAGCGTAATGTACTTTATAATCAACTAGCTTTTGCCCGCAGCTTCGCTCACCTACAAAAAGTACTTTATGTACTTTTCTGCACCCATGACAACGTATATGCAAAATTTTATGATGATCGGTTAAGCGGTTTAGGGCCTGTGCACACCACCTACAGAGGTCTACAGGCTGCGTCTGACTTGCGTGCGTATCGCGTCTGTATCGCTACAAACGCGCGTCGACGGCGCGTTTAAAAAACGTGGTGTGCACAGGCCCTTAGGTGAAGATGATGGTCACCATAGAAACTCACCCAAGTTTAGCGAAGTAGGACTCCTTGGCGGCTTCGATGAGTGGGTACGGCTTACCGTGACAGGTGCCGCGGAAGTCGTCGTTGTCGATAGACCAGAACATAATGCCTGGAAAGAAAACGAGTTAGTTTTACCACGGGGTCTCATCAGGAACAAAGTAACATTTGTTGAAATAACTCATAATAGATGGCGTTATATGTATCGATGGAATGATGGATGTGGAAAATTAAGAACACGAAAAAAAAAAATACATTTAATAAAATTTTGAAAAATACTTTAAGCACGGAAAAATGTATAACCCGAAGATAGCCCGCGCCAAATCGGTCACATTTCTTTGTATGAGATGAGGCATTTGTACGTATAGTATTATATTATCTGTGGTTTTACTAACCAATTTTTGAAATATCTTCTATTTAATAACATTAAAATAAGAATAACCTGGTTTTAATATGTTCAAAATTCACAAAAACATAGGTACATTTACATGTACATGATGATGTTATTGTATCAATGTCCTTCTAACTTCAAAGTTAGAGGCGTTGCATTGGAGTCTGATAGATGTCAACAACGCTCATAAGAGGCGTATTCAAACAGATTAATTGTTAGTTAGAGCAACGCCACGGTGAAGTAGAATTCACGGGTTAAAATCCCGCTCGGGTCATTTATTTTTGAAATCTCTTTTAAATATAATAACAATTTTCTTTGTTTAAATTCATGTTGCAAGTAGTTGTATGCATCTAAAATGATAGCTATATGGTATTAGTAGAGATAGGTATATTAGTTACCTATAGTTATATTAGTATAGATTAAACAACTGACTAGTGCAGTGATAGCCTAGTGGATTAACCATGTGCCTCCCACGGCGAATGGTTCGAGTTCGATCCCGAGGCACGCACCGCTGACTTTTCGAAGTCATGTGCGTATTAGAAATTAATTATCACTTGCTTTAACGGTGAAGGAAAACATCGTGAGGAAACCGGCATGTCCTAGAACCAAAAATTCGAAGACACGTGACGTCCACCAACCCGCACTGGGCCCGCGTGGTGGACTACGGCCCACTCCCTCTCACAGAGAGGAGGCCTGTGTCCCAGCAGTGGGAACATTATAGGCCGATTATGCTAAACAACTGACCTCCAAGTCCATTTTCAGCGACGTATTCGGCCTTTTTCCTGACAATGTCCACATCATCATACCCGACCCACTGGTTGCCCCTGAAGGCCACGGGGCCCATCGCGTCCGGGTTGGGGTGCATCACCGTCCAGCTCTCCTCCTCTTCCTCGTCGGAATACTCCTCGGAGTCCTCATCAGATGCCGCCTGGCGTTTCTTCGATTTCGGTTTCAGAGCTTCGCAGATCTGGAAGAGTATGATTATTTTAAGAACTTGCGTGAAAATTGATTAAAAGTAGCCTATGTGCTTCTTGAGGTCCCAGCCTACCTCTTTGTCAAATAGGTATGGTGTCTATGGTAGACAATAGGGCTATAGATAATGACTTACAACCGGCCCGGGCAATAATATTTAATTATAACCTGCTGGTCATTGTGATTTGAATTTGGAATCTCAACTAACAATTTGTATGAACACTTTTACCACAGAGACCTGCACCAAAAAGAACTTGTTCGAAAATGGAACTGGCCATCACGAGTAGAACACAAAAAAAGAAAAAAAGCGAATACTGCAAATCGCTGTGTTATAAAAATACATTCCAAACTACCTACATACAAATTGTCATAAAAAATTCGACCGTACAGGTAATATAATGACCAGGATCACAGACTACAAAGATACGGTATGACTCCGGAGTCCATTAAATTCAAAGCCGTTGGCACTGCATTGTTAACAATCACTCCCAGAAAAGTCAAAGAAAACTAAGGTACAGTCATTCTAGGGTTAACTCCCTGTTGACGACGCGAAATAATCTTACCAATGTTCAAAATGATTTACCTATATTTTGTACTGTGTCATGTATGCACTACGCAACCTTTTGTAAACTTTGTTTATTATATTAAAGTCGGAGAGGGCAGTCGAAGGGTTTAGTTTTGGTCGGTGCTAGCGTACGGGTTAAGTGACGCGCGGCACTAGCGCCGCACGGAGGAAAAAGGAAGTAGTCGTTCGCCGCCATTCGTAACGAGTTCATGTCGCTCTCGATAATTTTCGTGCTAAAACCAACGCTCCCCGGCTCTCTCTCCAATATTCAAAAAACTTGAAAGCTCGTTATCATTTATCACCTCATCTTCACTGACCAGCGTGCACACTCCCATTTGTAGAAATCGTGAGCTTTCATGTAGGGTCAGGGAAAGGGATTCTTTAGCAGGTCTGTACACTATCATTCATAATTAGTCGTAGATATATTCAAACTTCGAAGCAATTCGGATTCGGAATTGCTTCGAAGCTTGAATATAGGTACGACCTCAGATCATAGAAACAAGGAGATGTGCCAAGGCGCTATCGAGCTTGATGCCTGATCTTGAGCAAATTGCTCATATTAAAAACGTACGCGCTGGCGACGAACCGAACACGATCGATGGTATGAATACAGTGTTTTAGTGTAGTGCTAGTGTTGAGTGACGATTAACAGTGTTAGATTGAGGGTGTGCGGAATGTTCAATGCGTGGGAGATCTTTTTATTCACAGAGAGCGCTTAATTATGCGCGTAATTGTGTCGAAAAATGTACTAAAAGTGGCATCAGTTGTTCCCGTACTAATTTGCTATGATGGCATATCTCCTTGTTTCTATGATCTGAGGGTACGACCAATTATGAATGATAGTGAACCCGCTAGAGAATTCCTTTCCCTGACCGTACTTACATGAAAGCTTACGATTTCTACAAATGGGAGTTAACCCTAGAACCTTTCGTCGGGATTAATATGGCTATCTATCCTGACTTATTGTAAACCCTCCTTACCTCATAATAAGCCAAGTACCCCTTCTCCCTGGTAGCGTCTCCCTGTTCTCCGGGGCCGTCAGCCGGGGAGCCGATCTCCACGGCATCAGGGTTGAACAGCGTGTAGGAGCGCCCGTACGTCGGGATTCCCAGCACCAGCTTCGACGGGTCCGCGCCGCTTTCGATGTAGAATTTGATCGTGTAGTCCTGAAAGAAGAAAATAGAGAATGCAGTGTATGCTGTGTATGCTGTGAATGTAGTGTGCATAGGTCGCGGGTTCAAATCCTGCTCACGTCATAATTAAGAATGTCACGGTGAGATTCTCCCTAGAATGTTGACAAACAATTTCTCGCGGTGATATCACCCGGCGTGTCTCTTGCTAAAGTTCGATGTGTAAGATTTATTGCCGAGTACCTACTGCAAATGATTTTGAATTTGAATTTGAAAGAATTAAGGACACGGCAGACGCCCATAGAACGCTGGGCCTCAGATTGTGTATGTCGGTACAGATATGAAATTAGTTTGGTGTGATCGAGTATTTCAAGAGTATTCAAATTCATTTTTTATTTTTTTTTTGTACGTAATTGTTAATTATTTGTGACAGTGAGGTTAAATATGGTGTGAATGATCCAATGAAGTACAGCCCGACTAATGAGTACTCAATTCAAAGGTTTTAGTTGCTGTCGACATAATATTCTGTGGAGGTCCAATGAAGTACAGCCCGAATAATGAGTTTTCAATTCAAAGGTTTTAGTTGCCGTCGACATGATATTCTGTGGAGGCACACGCCAGCCAGCATGCACCCGTTTTTGTTTTATTGGTTTTTTCAAAATGTCAACGGCATAATCATTTTATTTCTTATTTATTTCGATTTTCGATTCCAATTCTTAATCTCTAAGATAAATTAGGCAAAGAACAATTAAAATATATTTTTATTTTTGGTTAAGCTTTTATTACTGTACCATATCAAGCCCAAAACTACCAACGTCCTTTCACCAGCCTATTCTGTACCGACATGCCGCGTCATATCACCGCGAACAAATTGGCAGTTCACGCGGCGAGTCATCACAGAATAGCACTGCAGGCCCTGGGATGGGATGTTATGCATAACATTATTAGACCCATTGCAGTTGCTGGTTGACCTTGACATCTCGTTGTTGGTGTACCGGTCTTCCAAGGTCAAATCGTGTCGCAATTCTTGAAAGGCTTATGTCTGGCAGTAGTCTACAATGGGCTGATGTGATTGATTGAAGCTTAGACCGGCTCCTCACAGTAGACCGCTTGTGACACTTGTCTGAGCGTGACAGCTTAGGGCGGGTTGCTTCAAACCATCTGTATTCGTAAGTCAGTACGTAATCGTTAAGTCAGTATGAAATTGTCATACAAGCCGCCATATTTGACGGTTACAGATACGTAACTGTAAGATGAAACAACATGGCCTTAGACAGCTATCGTCAGCCACAAATATTATATTAAGCTAAGAAATGAAATTACTTTTTTTTTATTTGGCTTGCGTTTGATCGCCATCTCTCCATGTTAAGCGATGATGCGATCTACGATGGAGCAAGCTTAGAAGAAAACTAATTCACTCGCCACTTGAAGACAGATTGTAATTTACGGGGAATACCCACTCCGGCAGCGTATTTCACAATTTGACAGTTTTCACAATTATAGTGGAATCAAATCGCTTTGTTCAGGTTTTTTGTATGTTAACCATAAAACGATGGAGCTAACCATGAACGATGGCGTTATAGTGACGTATAATTAGGGTTCCGTACCAAAATGGTAAAAAAGGAACCCTTATGGTGCGACTTCGTCTGTCTGTCTGTCTGTCTGTCACACCTGCTTATTTCAGCAACTACTAATGCTATCGACTTGAAATTGGAACAGTTATAAAGAATGCTTGCCTAACTTTATTGCAAATGAAAAAAGTAAAAAAGTATTTTTATTTTCATTGCAAAAGGGACCGGAGTGGGGGTTTGAAATTTTAAAGTGGGGTTACTAGGTCAAGTGGCATATCATATGAAAGGGCTTGATCTCCACATTTCAAAATATATTTTTATTTTATTTTATGTCTCACAGTTTTTGACATATGATGAAAAATGTCTGAAAAAATACCATTCCCCCCCCTTATCCCCGTAGTTTGTGGAGCGAAAAATCTGAAATAATTAGAGCTGATAGGAATTAACCCAAATATTGCACCAAAAATAAAACGATGTTCCTAACTAGAACAGTTTTTTCAAAATCATCAAAATTCCTTCACAAACAAATTTACTTATGCGGTCCGGTTTTTTTCACTTTATACGTCTAAAAATGATACGGAACCCTCGGTGTGCGAGTACGACTCGCACTTGGCCGGTTTTTTATTTTGTGCGAATTGTGTCTCTAAATTCCTGAATGCTGGATTCGTTTTTTTTTTTGAGTCCTATCTACCTATGAAGGTTACAATGTTACATTGATTGTCCACGCTGTATTATGAAACGTTACTTACAATATTAAGTTCGTTGTCCACGCTGTACTCGTTGGGTTCCTCCAGGGGGTAGAGGGGGGCGTGGTGGTTCACTGCCGGCTCGAACGCAGAGTGGTAGTCGTACGACAGCAGGTTCATCCAGTCCAGGTATCTGCAACAGATGGGTCATGTTTAGAACCAGAAGTTCATAGTTAATATATTATGTAATTATTGTATCGTAAGTTCGTTAATGTATTAGGATCTAGATGACCACCCCCATAGTAAGGGGCCTACAATAATGAAGCGTTGTTCAGACAGACTAGACGTGGTCTGCGATGTCGGTCAGTAGTAATAACAGTGTTGTATCGTCACCGCAGGCTGCGTCTACCTAAACCAGTGATCCACAAATAGTGTGCCGCGGCACACTGGTGTACCGTGGTTATTAGTTGGTGTGCCTCAAAAAATAAGGTTAGAAAGATTTGATTTATTATTATATTCATTGTTTTATTTGGAGCCGCCGGGAATAAAATTATGGAGCGCCTGGGAATAAGCCATCTCATATAGTTAAATTCACCGCGCGCTTTTGTTTTGTCGCTTATTTGTTATGTTGTATTATGTATTAAAAATGTAAATAGATTTTCCGTTTATGGTGTACCTCCAACATTTTCCAATTTTCTAGGTGTACCTTGATGCTTTATGCTCTAAAGTGGGTGCTTCATAATTAAGGTTCTCTTTCTAGCCATGTTGGCCGAGCTTAGACCAACGCGAGCCTAGACAAATTGACACAAGGCAAGCGCTACTGTCTAGACGTTCGGCAAGTTTGACGTCAACCGCATAATAGCGCGCGGACAAACATGTGAACACTATTTTCCAAACGCGCGCGCGAGCGCCTTTGATTTGCGCAGAAAAAGCGACACCGCTCCGAAGTGAGGCAAGTGATCGCGAGCGACTACAAGTTGTGGCAAGCTACGTCAAATGAGGTCTATACACGTTGGCGCTTATCTATACTCAACCAACTAGGCAAGTGACACCGAGCGATAGCAAGACAAGGCAAATATACCGTCTACATGTTGGTATTGGCCTTCACTCGACAACGCTCGGCCAACATGTATTGCAGGCTTAAAATAAAATGCAGATAACAAATGTTTGATTAACCATGTACCTAACAGATGATGTTATGGAAATCTTATGTTTCGACATTGTTGCATATAAGAACCACACTGCACGAATGCACTAACGCATGTATGTGTTCAAACTGGGCCACTGCTTTGAGTAGCCTTGGGCGTATCCGCGTCGCACTACTATTTCATGTAACAAATGACAGTTGGTGACTTATGGATCACGACCGGGGCATAAACAAAAGACGTGTGTCTGTAGACTCTGTAGCATAGTCTCCACGCACAATAGCCGTCCATTTTGAAATACAGAACCTATACAGGACGGCAGGTTAGACAGTGGAAATATTTTAAGGGGTCATTGTACTCTTCATTATGAACAACTTTTACTATGGGACCAACACTGAAGTCGCGAAAAAAAAATTGTTGTTCCATACATTTTGTTGAGTTATGTGAACATAAATATATGGAACAGCTGATTTGATTTTAATGAAGAGTACAATGACCCCTTAAAATATTTCCACTGTCTAACCTGTCACCTTGTATAGGGTGAATTCTTCAAGTGGGCGTGGGCGGCCAAATCCGAAACTATATAGCGAAAAACACTCAAAGGAGTCTCTAGGCCGATTTTAGTAAAAAATAAATCGGCATCATTAGATTTTTGAAAAAACATTTTTCCTAGCCAGGAATCGAAACGAGGAACGTTTGACCATGGAACCCTAAACATACACGAAATCTTCTCTTATGCTACGTAATGTAATTAGCACCTGACACCATGATTCAAAGTCAAAGTCAAAGTCAAAAACATTTATTTCAATTAGACCATTTACAGGCACTTTTGAAATGTCAAACAATATTACAATAGGTTGATTGAGTTTTCAAGATCATCAATGGAAAAAATAAAGTCATTAAATATATGGTCCGAAAACCCTGACCTTTGCGATTGAATCGGATTCCATAGCATTTTGTTTAAACCAGTTCACCCACGCATTGTATTGAACAAGTAAACTATTATGTACTTTATCCATCCTTATGTTTGAATAAAAACGTACATTATAGTATCTACATCAGCTGATAATTATGAATTTCCTGTACAATGAATTGGAGATTAATCTATGTGGGTTCAAAGACGATCCTTTATTTGTACCTATCATCATAAGTGTGAGTATCTGTAGGCGAATAACAATCTACGTGTACCTACTCATCAAATAAGTGTTTAGGTATATCAAGGATTTTAGTAGCAGCACGGGGTCTCATCAGGAACAAAGTAACATTTGTTGAAATAACTCATAATAGATGGCGTTATATGTATCGATTTGTTATTGAAATTTGTGTAAAATTGAGAACATGAAAAAATACATCATGAAAAATATTTGTTCAAATTTTGAAAAATGCTTTAAGCATGAAAAAATGTATAGCCCGAAGATAGCCCGCGCTAAATCGGTCACATTTCTTTGTATGAGATGAGGCATCTGTACGTATAGTATTATATTATCTGTGGTAGCAGCAACAATTAATCTCTTTTAGGGTTTACAGAACTGAACTCTAGACTCAGCATTACTTAAAACCAGGGACCGATTAATCGGGTTAAACGGTTACCGGTTAAATCTCTAACCCATATTTTGGTTAATCCTAATGCAGGGTAACCGGTTAACCCTTTAATACGGATACCGTTACCGGTTAATATTGCTGATTAACCCGAATGAAATAGAACAAATATGAAAAAAAAAGGAACAAAAATGAACTCTATGCGTGAACCGGTTATTATTAGGCTGATTAACCCAGAATACGGGTTAACCTTTATGCAAGGTTTTTCACCTAACCAAAAAAAAATAACCCGGGTTAACCCCTATACGGGTGACCTTTTCGGTCCCTGCTTAAAACTAGTTTCAACCAATCAAATGGCTTTAAATCTATGCTCAAGGCGAGATCTGTGCTTGATTATCATTCTGTAATATGAGCCTTAGAGTTGCTAAAATATACATAGGAAACATAGCTGGCGAAATGTGTGTGTATTTGTTATATTGAATTTTATATCATGAGTGTGTTTCTGCAGGAGTCATTTGGATGCAGCAAAGTACTGTACAAGTGTACACACATAATATGTCGGAAACGGAAAAATAAAAGTGCAGCCACCGACAATACCTACGACAATGATTACTGATTTTCATCATCCGCTACTTAATTTATCGTAAAGCCCGGATCGCCAGTCATTGTTTTCCAAGCAATTTGCGTAAATATAAGACAAAGCTAGACGTAGCAACCAGAGCGTTCAACAACGGACGGGAAGGAATTAACACATCTCATTGTTTAGAAGAACGTAGGGCCGGCAAGATTTGATGAAACTTGGTAGGCAATAAATCTAGGGATTGTTTGTTATATGCCTGTGACATTTTTAGGGCACTATCGTTAATTGGCTTTTGATTTCAACTTGATTTAAAATATTGATTCATTTATACAGGGTGGAATTTTGTAATGCCACCTGAAGGGAAAGTACTCTCAATACTGTAGATAGAAAATTGTACTCAAAGAAAACATTCCTTTATTTTTGAATAGAAAGAAAACTGCATTCAAATATTTTCAAAAAATCGCTTGCCACACCCGGTAATCGACCCGACTAAAATCTGAAAACGTTACAATCTGTACTTTTATTGCATCGATCGTTAGGATCAATTATAAGGATGAAATCACTCTAAGAAACTTGATAAATTAAATGAAAGGAAAACCATGAATCTGGACTTATAAATTCAATGAGTCAAGTTAAAGCTTTGAAAAATTGAAAATTTTCGAAAAACTTTGAATGCAGTTCTATTTCTATTCAAAAATAAAGGAATGTTTTCTTTGAGTAAAATTTTCTATCTGCCGTATTAAGAGTACTTTCCCTTCAGGTGGCATTACAAAATTCCACCCTGTATATTAAGATGAACATCTTATGTAGTTAGTTTGTAACACAGGTCAAAAAGATATTGCTCGCTGCCTATACTTTTATATCTTATACATTGAACGGAACTACAACTCCAGAAGCTTCATAAATGAATACTATACTATTGAAACCCAATTAGAATCACAGACACTCTAGTGTAGTTTAATTAAATTATCAACGGCATACCCTTTTGTTGCATCAAAGAGGGGGCCCACTAGGGCCCAAGCCTGCCGGGAAAGCGGGATTGTCCGAAAAGGATACCGCTGACCCGGAACATAAAGGGCTAAGGAAGGAACACGGGTGGGTTTTAGTCAGTAAGAGTCACACTCCCTTCCGCTCCGCCCAGAGCGGGAGGGGTCATTTGATGATTTCCCATCCTCAAAAAAAAAAAAAAAAACCCTTTTGTTCATTGATATCAACGCCACCTAATACCTAGTAGCTACTGAGATTAACGAATCTCATCTCATCTAACAAGATGGCGTTATTAATTGACAAACAGGCTGCTTGATCTGTTAGAAATCAAAAATAAAATCTGTCAACATTTAAAATTAACTTCTGACCATATTTAGCTATTTAATTGTACACCAAATATTACAATAAGATAGACCATTTTTACTTAAAACATACAATGGGCATTGGGCAGCCTTATCGTTATCTGCGATATTAGCATCATGTCGATTTCGGACACATTATGCAAAATTTGCCCCGAAGTTGCGCTTGCGCATCACGCGAACCTATAAGGTCGTGTATCTTGCATAACCGTTGCTCCATGGTCACCGTAGCAATCCCCATTGTGTATTCTCTGATGCATTGTAGTACCTACATTCAAATCAGCTGGTACTTGCGAAATTGCTAGACTTGCTAACATTGGAGCCCTAGCCTCGTGCGATGAGAACGTATTGTGGGATTCTACGTCAATGGGGACTGTAGTGCCTTTTAATGGTGTTTAAAAATGTAAGGGAATTGGGGCATTGTATTAAAATGGTCTCACAATTTATAAACGTTGAGGAAGAATGCTGGCTTTTAGGTAGGTGCTGTATTTGATGACAAGTTGAAGTATACAGTCTGCATGATTTTACTTGGCTGGGCAGAAGTTATCCATGAGGCAGCTAATTTAAATAGCAAATTAAATTATCCCTTACTACATAAATCAAGAAATAACTGAAAAACAACAAAGTTTATTGCCCGCTTTAACTGTTTTCTTAGCCACCGTACTTCACAACTATTCACAACAAAGTTTCTTTAAGTGTTTAATCTCGTTCGGAATTTAATCTGGTTTATAAAAAACACTTGCATGAAGCCGTCTGATTTCGGGTCGGGTCTCGATCATAAAATGTGAGCGGCCGTAATAACGAGGCGTAAACTCTGTAGTAATGAGTGTAACTTGGTTACGATGTGTGCGACCACCGCCTTCGGGTCAGGCGTGATCGCAGCCGACGATTTTGGGGGGGTCATACCGCAGCTGAAGGCTTTAAGGGGGGTCATACCGATTAATGCCGACGTACTATACCGTGAATTACCGTGTTTGGCGCATTTTTGTACGATTTTGGGGGGGTCATGTCCCCCATGACCCCCCCCCCCTGGGACCGCGCCTGCTTCGCGTCACACTTTACATTTACAATCATTATAATTCCGATTTCGATCGTGTGACATTCTTGTCGCAGGCATGGATTGTGAGTTGGACCATGTTTAAAGCGTAGAGCGATTTAATAAAATGTTTGTGATCCGTTTATTCATATAAATAAAACATTCTCGAAAAAAGAAAAATACGATTATTTTTTTTTGTACTTGCTGTTGCCTGCAACTTTATCTGCGTGAAAATGAATGAAAAGTAGCCTATGTGCTTTTTCAGGTCACAGACTACCTTTTTATCAAATTTCATCTAAATCCGTCTAGCCGTTTCAGCGTGAAGGAGTAACAAACACACACACACCCCTACATAATTTTTTGCATTTATAATAGTAGTAAGATATTATCGAAAACATTACGAAATTACGTTGTTAACTAACTCATTAAACGCTGGTTTAGTTTGCTGGCTTCAGTTAACGTACATTTCCAAACCGGAACTAAGGCATGAATATTAATTTATACGAATCAGAGTTAAACCAACTTTCATAAAGTCTCGCATTATGTAGGTATATTTTCTGTTCAATCATTTTCATGTTTTATCGGATATAACGCAAAAGTAATTTCCTACACTTACATTTTCAAAAAAGGACCAATCTTTAAATTTATACTAATATAATGTACTAGCTAGCTAGCCCGCGACTTCGTCCGCGTTTCCGTCGTTTTTCGTAAAAAAGTAGCGTATGTCCTTCCTCACGGTTCAATGGTTTTGATGTAACAGACAGGTTAACTCTCGTGTTTTAGTAGGGAAATATAATATGTCAATCCACAATACTGTCGAAAAATATCGCAATAAGGAACCGCAGAATATTATTATTGATAGCTGTGCCCGTGACTCCATCAGCGTGTAACTCCTTGTGTGTAATACAATCAGAAAGCTCCGAACTGCTAAGCTATCGGGAGTTACACGTGTTATTGTGAGTCAACCATAAAAGATAGACATATGCTGTTGTGGGATATTTTTTTGATAATTTTATGTAGAACATTTCCGTCATACATGATTTCTATGTAGCTTTAACCATTAAGGCTGCACACGCGACGGAAGCTTAAAAAATGGAGTAACTTCTCCCGTTTTCCCAACATTTCCCTTCACTGCTCTGCTCCTATTGATTGTAGCGTGATGAAAAGTATACTATAACCTGCCCAGGAGTATGAAAAATAATTGTACCAAGTTTCGTTAAAATCCGTCGAGTAGTTTTTGTTTCTATAAGGAACATACAGACAGACAGACAGACAGACAGACAGACAGACAGACAGACAGACAGACAGACAGACAGACAGACAGACAAAAATTTTTCTGATTGCATTTTTGGCATCAGTATCGATCACTAATCACCCCCTGATAGTTATTTTGAAAATATATTTCATGTACAGAATTGACCTCTCTACAGATTTATTATAAGTATAGATAGATGAAATAATCTTCGTAACTACTGATCCGATTCTGAAAATTCTTTTACTAATAGGCAGCTATATTATTCCTGAGCGCTAACAGCTATTATTTATCCTGAAAAAGGCACAGGCCTTGTGGACAAGGTCGCGGGTAAAAACTAGTTAATTTTAAGCTCATCCAGCACGATCATTCGCCTATCACTTTCACCACGGCCGATATTAGGCAATGCGACATTGAACTAGTAAATTAAGCAAGTGTCGTGATGTGTATGAGTGGTGTATGTAATGTATGTATGTCGCCATGTATTTGCATGTGACAATTAAGTATTTGCGCGGTGAAGTCTTTGGTAATATGTACTTTGTACAATGTCATGATAGGTACTTGTGTGTTTCGATTTGTAATGTGATTTTGTATAATTCGATTCGTTTTTAGAGGAAATTTTGTATGACTATTATTCAATAAGGTTTGCCTAATTTAAATAACGTCTTCCTGCTACAATTTTGGAATAAAAATTTATAGGTTATTTTTTTGTTTTTTATAAAGACAACCTCATGCTATTTTAGTAAATGATTCACTAGCATCTTAACCGGTTCACAGTCCCATGTACCACATAATGGTCTGTGCTGATTGTTTAACCTGTTAAAATCTGTGTGAACCTGTTAAAATCACTTCTTCATATACATTTTGCCACGCTTTTCATTCCTTTAGAGATGGAATTTCAAAGAAATTTCTCCTTATTGTACCTCTAGGATACTAAATTAATATTGTCACCAAATGTCATATTTCTATATGCAGCCGTTTAAGCTATGCGTTGTCAATCAGTAAGGATAAATCAGTCACGAGTCACGATACTTATTTGTCTATTTTATTTATAGGTATAGATGGATGTCTATTCTGTACTACCGAGTCCGACACGCCGTGTAATATTACCGCGAGAACTACCAATTTCCGTTCGAGGAAGTATCTCACCGTGACATTCTCCCTCGAACGTTCGAAATCAGTCACGACTCATGGTACTGTTTTATCTATTTTATAGGTATAGATAGATAGATAACATCAGTTCTAAATCAAAATACTCACTCATTCAACGTCTTCACATCAAATCCTTTCTGTATGTACTCGATGCCCGCTGGCACGGCCATGGTCAGCAGCAGTCTCGGCTTGCCAGTCTTCTCCGACTCTCTGTCGAACTCCACCCGAAGCTCCTTCACGAGTTTGGCGTAGTTCTCGCGGTCCTTCGGCTTCCCTCCGTCGCGGAAGGCCGGGTACTCCCAGTCCAGGTCTAAGCCGTCGAAGCGGTTCTGTCTGAGGAACTAGAAAAAGGATGCGATAAGTTTTGATAAGTGACACAGGCGTACCGAAGGTTTTTATTGCAGGGTTGACTTTCTAGGTTTATTTTAACTTGTGGGGACCATGATGTAGGCGCGGTCGTAGCCAAAGACTTTAGGGGGGGTCATACCGAGTAGTGCTGACTACTAAACCGTAAATTACGGTATTTTACGCATTTTTATGCGATTTTGGAGGGGGTCATAACCCCTACGACCAGTTAACACACGCCAATATACCTAATCAAAGAAAATAACATAAAAATAGCATGATGTAATTTAGTTCAAAAACGCAAAAGTGTAGGTAGTGACTTTTATGCAATGAAAAATCAGTAATTATTCGATATCAATGCCTTCATTGAAAAAATGCAGAATAGTAAGTGAAAGGATACTGATGAAATATAAATGACGTCATGATTTAATAAATGCAGTTCACAAGTCAAGGTTATGATGATTTTCGAGAGTGGCGCTTGCGTTGGATTGTCTTATAGTTTCATTGTATAAAATGCATAAGAGACAATATGGTGCATAGTAAAAGTCACATGATAATGACACTCAATCTAAATAAAGATCATTATTCTTATTTCAGTTAGAAATTCTCGTAAAATAAACAAAAAGCAATTGTGAGAAAGACACAAGCACCCAACAAATGTGCAGAATTTCTCAAAGTCATGACTACCGTATAATTCGTAATACATTGTAGCCAGATTTTCTAATCTAATTTCACATAGAAAGGTGCAATGTAATAACGGCTCTATAGAGAAAGTAATAGTCTCGCAAATGTAGAGATCAGAAAATGTTTTGATGTTCGACATGTCCAACCTTATGAATGAAGACTTTATCGATGAAGAGAAACTATAATGACAGCCGACTGAAAAGGTAATGATTTTTGATTTTAATCATGTCTATTGACAGCTTTTGATGGACATCTTGTTACAAAAACGATGGCAGTAAAACAATTATCTTATTGGATTAGTTCAACGCCTTTTAAAATGTTTATCGATTTTGCCGCTTATGTGATCGCTTTGAGCAATCTATCTCTATCGAGCAATATATTTAGCAGCAATTGACCCTCTAACTATTAATTTGGATTAATCCAATTATAGGATAAGTTTTTGCTGTAGGATGTTTTGCATTCCGTAGACCACTCTAATGATACCTGGGCCCCAATTCTGCTATTTGAATAGTGTAAGAATGGTGTCATAACGACACCATTACTATCAAAACCTAAGCGGTCATTGGCTTAGAGTAAGACTAACTCTTTCGTCATTGGTCAAAACGATGCCATTGAGACACTATTCTGACACGATTATAACAATTGCATTAGCAGACTTGGGGCCCTGGTATGTGGCCTCAAACCAACTCTATTTTTTTAAATCTCAAGTGTAGGTGAGAATATTTTTTTTTTTTTTTAAGTTATTCATAACTGGTTTTATTAAGGTAAAAAAACATGCTTGCGGATACCATGTTCTCTCAGAAGCAACTAAAATGCTTTACCACTAAGCGAAAAGGTATACTTGGAGAATTAATTACCTTGATAGCGTTCCTGACGAACTCCTTCCTTCTCTCCCTGGCGCCGACCATGGGAGAGAACCTGGTGGAGCCCTCATTCCATCCGCCAATGGCCAGCATTGTCTTCAAGTTCTTGTTGTATGTCTTTAGCCCGGTAAATTTGGCATAACCACCTGAAAATGGCATATCAATAAGTGAAGAATAAAAATGTTAATGGCGCCCAAATGGAACTGGTTGTTTTTTTTAATATTGCGACATTATAGCAACATTTAAAGACAAAACAATTTAATACTGAACGTTGGAATGAAATAAAAGTACAAAATAGACTATTTGATAAAAAATTAAATTGGCACCCAACGTGGGACTTGTTGTTATGTACTGAAAATTAAGCACTAAAGAGAAATCAAGTAAGTCTGGTATTAAAAAAAGTACTATGAATGCTTAAGTTACACAAAATAGTTTAATATACTGACCTTTCTCAATATCCTGATATTTATCGAAAGGCTTCAGCGTGTTGTCCTTGGTGAATCCTCCGAAGGCATACACAAGATGTGTGCAGAGGTAGGGGTTGATGTTTTGAGGGTTAAACCTTGCGGTGCCGGGCCGGTACACCGACCAGTTTGTGTAGTAGCACACCACGCGTGGCTCGCTCGCTGATGCTGGAACAAGAATGAAAAAGGTTATACTATTTGTGGGTAGTTGACAAAACGTTGAGTATTATACCTACTATTGTTTTAGAATAGATGTATAATATATTATATTTATATACGGTATAATATGCATTTGTTTAGTTTATTAAAGTATGTATGTACGTTTTTAATTAGTGTATGTTATAGCCTATTATTCATTTATCTCTATTTTTATAATAATTATCTTAAATCTTTCTACCGCTTTAAGTTATTTTGTAGTTTACTTACACATTAATTATATTCAAACCAATCGTACAACATTGTGAAATAGTTAACATTTCAACAAAACACCTCAGTAATTGCAAAATTTGTTAAGTAGGTACATGAACTAACAAACATTTGAACAAGTTAAAAAATAAAAATCCGGTAAGTATTTAGCACGCCAAACATCGCATGAACACTAAAATTTCACACTAAAAATTGACATTAACAATACAAATAAAAATGGGCTTTAAACAAATAAAACTAAATCTTTAGTGGCACAACAATCGGTCGAACGTTGCGTAAACCAGAAACACGGACGAGTCTAACATTACTTACCTAACGCCTGTTTAGATAGGGTTCGGGACCACTGTAGTGTAATATAAGTTGATTTATGGGTTTCTATTGTTGAGGTTATCACGATCATCATGTTACAGAAGGGACTGGCTTTGAGTCTTAAAAGTTACTAAGAAAAAGGTCGGAACAAGTTACATTTTTAAACGTTTAGAGGGCTGTTAATACGGTAGTGGACTACTATTAAAAAAGTACAAATAAATTATTTTATTCCAAAGAAGGAAATAACAAAAAAGTAAAAAAAAAAAAAAAAAATTATCACAAAATGGAAAACATATATACGCTTTTAAAGTTTTTGGAGGGAGTATCGCTCCATCTTTGTCGCGCGAAGCGGGCATAGGTGGTGTTACGTCACTTATCATGCATGCCGTCCGTGTCTAGCAAATCATTTTAAAACGCTTATAACTTTGCCAATTTTGTAGATGTGTCATCAGTTTTTTTGGTGTTAATTGTCTTTTTAGGGTTCCGTACCAAAATGGTAAAAAAGGAACCCTTATGGTGCGACTTCGTCTGTCTGTCTATCTGTCTATCTGTCTGTCACACCTGCTTATTTCAGCAACTACTAAAGCTATCGACATGAAACTTGGAACAGTTATAAAGAATGCTTGCCCAACTTTATTGCAAATGAAAAAAGTCAAAAAATATTTTTATTTTCATTGCAAAAGGGGCCGGAGTGGGGGTCCGAAATTTTAAAGTGGGTTTGCTAGGTCAAATGACATATCATATGAAAGGGCTTGATTTGCACATTTCAAAATATATTTTTATTTTATTTTATGTCTCACAGTTTTCGACATATGATGCAAAATGTCTGGAAAAAACATTCCCCCATTCCAAAACATTCCCCCCCCCCTTATCTCCAAAGTTTGCGGAGCAAAAAAACTGAAATAATTAGAGTGGATAGAAATTGACCCAAATATTGCACCAAAAATAAAACGATGTTCCTAACTATTACAGTTTTTTCAAAATCATCAAAATTCCTTAACAAACAAACTTAGTTATGCGGTCCAGTTTTTTTCACTTAATACGTCCAAAACTGATAGGGAACCCTCGGTGCGCGAGTACGACTCGCACTTGGCCGGTTTTTTCAGATAGTTTACAGATTCACAATAAAAAAAAAGTAGTTGACATCCCTATTTAAGTAAAATTCTTATTACTTAACATCAATCTACTTACAGTATATTAAAATAGTTTAGTGCTAAATTGAGCATGTATCAGGAATGCATTCTCTCAGCGGCCACACTGTAATTATTGTAGTATATGTCTATGTACTAAAAAAGCAGTGATAGCCTAGTGGTTTAACCATGTGCCTCTCATGGCGAATGGTTTGAGTTCGATCCCGAGGCACGCACCGCTGACTTTTCGAAGTCATGTGCGTATTAGAAATTAATTATCACTTGCTTTAACGGTGAAGGAAAACATCGTGAGGAAACCGGCATATCCTAGAACCAAAAATTCGAAGACATGATTGTGACGTCCACCAACCCGCACTGGGCCCGCGTGGTGGACTATGGCCCACTCCCTCTCACAGAGGAGGCCTGTGTCCCAGTAGTGGGAACATTACAGGCCGATTATGCTATGCTTATGCTTATGTCTAAGTAATTCCCGCCTTAGGATACCAGTGAAACCACGGGTAACTGCTAATTTACGATAATTATGATATTTTATATCATGTTATGCTTAAACATTGACAAGATAAGATGAACAATAAACGTCACAAAGCGAAAAAAACGCCGAAAAGAAAACTCGCGTTTCTATTTTATTACAAAAAGGAAGAAATCTTTTGTTCTTAGCAAATACTTAGTATCTATATAAATAAACTTTGCGCACGGCTGCATTTCTAGACTTATTGAATAACTGAAAGTGTAGTTCTAATACAGTTATCTACGGCACTTGCGCGCCGCCCGGCGTTGCTTGCTAATCAGAGGCCCTAGCCAAGTTGCTTTTCTGTTAGCGTTCACGCCAAACGATAAGCACAAAATGTATGGCAATGACATTACGTGCGGAAAAGTCACGTGACCCACAAATGTCAGTTCCATACATTTTATCCGTAGCGTTTGGCGTTAACGCTAACAGAAAAGTAACTTGGCTAGGGGGCAGTACGACTAACGCAGCGGAAAATTATTGAGAAAATATTACTCTAGTTTGTGCAGTTCGTCCGTGAAACTTGCAACAAGCTTGTGTAAGAATTTTATTGTATTTTTATTTTGTTTTTATATGAAATAATGTAGGTTAATCTTATTATCTATAGTCTATTTTTATTTAATGAGGACTGATTTGAATTTTGACACCTACAACTTATACACTTTTTTACATTACTTGTTGACAAAAATATCTTCTATAAAAGAATTAATATTCGACCGATTTTAGGTTTCAAATTGCTTAATTTAAGGTTGCCTTTGTAGGTATCAAATTAGTTGTGAAAATCATGATCTAAGAATGTCTATAGAAATCGTTTACAGCGGTAAGACGGCATAATTTTTTACTGTAATTGTTGCATATCTCTAATTATAATAATAATGACGCTCGTTTGGCTCACAGTAGTCACAGTACAGGAGAAATTTAAGTGTGGAGCAAAGTTTTTTTTAAAATAGTAAGATATTTTGAAATTGAAACCTTAGCTTAGATAACTATCACAATGATCACCTCATAAACTTTGTGTTTTAAAGGACTGATTAAAAGATTATTTTTCCTTAATCTTCGTGTGCTTATTCGCAGAACCACAAAAAGTTACATTATTTGGGTTTCCGAGAACCGATTGCTGTCCAATAAGGAATCAATATTTCGCAATATTATTTTATCAGTATAGGTTATATATCGATGTCGTTCCACATAATTATACCTATAATATTCAATGTTACAGGAAAAAATATAGATAAACCTAAATAAAATGTAGGTATATTTAAGCGTGCCTAAAATTATATTAATCTACAAGGTAGTCTCTTTCTATCTATCTCTTCTAACGCGGCGTGAGCCCACTGAATTGGCCTCCCCGCAAAGGCCCGCGCCGATATACTTCATCGTTTTTTTTAAATAACTTACGGACTCTTTTAAAAAAAATGCAAACATAGTCAATCATATTGGAACCCAAATAGAATTGAAATCTGTGTTTAACACTGTCATAACTAATAATTAGGTAACCTCAAAACATCTGCCATTTAATTTAACGCTAATTACTATAACTGGCGAAACGTAAAGCTATTAATTTAAAAATTCAATACATCGTTTGTCAATCAATATTACAATTAATTATACAATTGTTTGTTCTTAAGTAGGACAATATCTGATGGACGTGTGGCAACCCTGATGTTACTAGTGTTGTTATTTAATAAAAATAAAAGATGTCGACATTTTTGAATCACGAATGTCGATTGATATGGGAAAGATGATGTTAGATAATTTGATTAACGGTTATTTATAGTTTGCTTGAGATGGTAATAATGCTTCTTTAGCCACGGTCTTAAGGGTCGTATTATTACAGATCCTAACTCAAGATTCAAGCATTATTACTTCAGTCAGACTAGTTTCAAGCCAATTATTTGGTTTCAAATAATTGGTTTAACCAAATAATTGGCTAGTCTCAATAAATGCTCCAGTCTACAGTTAGTTCTTATAGGCCTTTATTTTTCATTCTGTTCTACGTTTTTTTGAAACGACAACATTTTGATTCATTTTCTATCCCACTAAAATATAGTAGGTAGTTTCGTCTACTATCTTATACATTTTTTTTTCGAAAAATGTAGAATGCCCTAATAGAAATACACAATAATACTTTGCCCGACCCGAGGAATGAAACTAAGATCTCACGCTCCTAACTCAAGACTCAAGCATTACTTGAGACTAGTTTCAAGCCAATTGATTGGTTTAAACTAGTCTCAATTAATGCTTGAGTCTTGAGCCTGTGCCTCTGCTTAATTCTTCGGGGAATAAAATCGTAATGTTGTTTACTAGTTACACTATTAACACCTTTGACCACCAGCTCTCAGTGAAGCCACTGAGACGAAGTGTGTCGCCGCGACGAATCGTCACAGTTGACCGACTGAGCAACCAAGTGTTGCGTGTTTGCACGCTCTTCACTAAAGAGACGAGTGCTTGACATCTTGGTTTTTTCACAAGCAATCGGCCAAGGTGGTAAGTGGTAGTGGTGGTCACCTCCACCTATAGACATTTACAATACCAAAGGCATCGCATGCGTTGTCCGCTCTAGAGACAAAGTTTAAATGTGTCATGTGCCCGTAATTACACCGGCAATCCGGTCGACCCTTCAAACACTAATATAGGTATAATACTAACTTTTGCCAGCGGCTTCGCCCGCATTGAGGTCGGAAATAAATATTTGAAAGTTTGAAGTTGATCAAGCTAAGCAAACACGTTTTCCCGTACAAACTTTGCCACCCCTTTTCAGTCTCTTGGGGGTGGAATTTTCAAAAATCCTTTCTTATCGGATGCCTTCATCACATAAGGAATACGTCCTCCAAATTTCACGTTTCTACGACCAGCGGTTTAGCCTGTGCGTTGATCCATCAGTCAGTTAGTCAGGATTTTATTGATATATAATACTAGTTTTCACCCGCGTTTTTCAAGATAAAAGGTAGCCTGTGTTATTTCGGATGGATTTTCGAAGGAAAATCAAGGTAAGTAATGAAACTTTTTGATTAGGTAGGTATATCCAAGAGCAAACGAAGTTGAATTTCGAATTGTAAACTATTTGTTTTTAAAATTTTATATCTATTTGAATTTGGAATAGTACCTACGTCACATATTTTAATATTAAAGTTGAACGCCCATTTATCCGAGCCGAACGCGCTCAAGGAGCCGACCGAACCGAATTTTTTTAAGCCTTGCACAACAATCCGCACTCGCGCCGAAGTAAGCGAATCTAACACAGATATAGAAAAGGCTAAATACTGCATGTTCCTTTAATAGTATGAAAACGAATGTGCCGCTTTTCATGACTTACAACGACGTCATGCAAATCATTCAAGAGGCTTAGCTAACCTTTTGAAGAGTATGACATTTTCACGCGTCTATATTAGTAGTATTAGGTACCGTCATAAAATACTGAACTTGAGCAGCTTGAGGCAGCTAGCAGAATTCGCAGGCATTAGGCATACCAAGCGCTTCGTAAAAATTCTGAGACGTCATCTGAATTTTGAGGACCTTCCAAATTCTTCCGATTCGGTGCGGATAGGTGGGCGAGATTTCATAGGGTCTACGGGCAAGAAAAATTGCCCGTGGACCACCTAGGTGGTCGAAACAGGTGGTCCACGGGCAATACCCGAATTCATACATAGAATTCTAAAATTCGGTTCGGTCGGCTCTTTCCGCGCGTTCGGCTTGGGTAAATGGGCATTCAGCTTAAGTCCTTGGTCAGTGCTCTAACCAATTGAATTTTGAACTCTACATCTAAGAATTTAAAGTTAAAAGTTGATCAGACCAAGTAAACACATTTTCCCATACAAAGTTTGCCACCCCTTTTCAGTCTCTTGGGGGTGGAATTTTCAAAAATCCTTTCTTATCGGATGACTTCATCATATAAGGAATACGTCCTCCAAATTTCACGTTTCTACGACCACCGGTTTAGGCTGTGCGTTGATCCATCAGCCAGTCAGTCAGGATTTTATTGATATATAGTAAATAACATTAATACATAATAACATAAATGATGTAATGAATTATGTCAATAAAGAAAGATTGTACAGTCATTCAAAATGAAATGTAAGGAGCAGCAAATACTTAGAGGAGCTTTATTAAAAAGCGCGGAGATATAACCGATTCATCGTGTGACTCACAATGCAAATTCCTGAACAGTGAGTAAAGCCTCCAAGATTATATACCTACGTACTTACTATGTATATGTACTCGTCTGGCGCTATGTATACAGCATGCATTATACAGGGTGTCCAGTAAATAGCACGACATACTGCAGGGGGTGATAGCTTGGGTCAATACCTACCAAAACAACACAACATATGTTCAGCAAAATCTTACGGATTTTTTTTCACCACTGTAGGTTAAAGTTAAGCGATAAGAAAATTGTTTTGTGAAAATTTAAACAAAAAGTACTATTTATTGAAAACATTCTTGTTTTTGATAGAAAAAAGACTTATCAATGAGTAAAGTAACTACTCACGAATAATTTGATGTAAAAAAAATACTAGGAAAGGAATTTTGCATTACGAGATACTTAAAAATCTGTTTCAAGGTAGAGATTATTCGATATTTCGGAAAATTTTGTAAAACTGTAAATCCGTAAGATTTTGCTGAACATATATTGTGTTGTTTTGGTAGGTATTGACCCAAGCTATCACCCCCTGCAGTATGTCGTGCTATTTACTGGACACCCTGTATACCTACGTACTTACTATGTACTCGTCTGGCGCTATGTATACAGCATGCATTATGCATTAATGTTCGACAATGCCAAGGTATGGTCACGGCACTAAGGGTGAGATCGACGAGATTGCTCAGACTTAAATAGCGAGTTATGAGAAATTCAGTAAGAAGCCACCGTTCCTCACCTTCGGCTTGCCTTTATTGGCTGGTCGGAGTGAACTGACGAGGAAGAGGGCCCCAAGTCTGCTAATGCAATTGTCATAATCGTGTCAGAATGGTCTTTCAATGACATCGTTTTGACCAATGACGAAAGAGACAGACTTACTCTAAGCCAATGACCGCTTAGGTTTTGACCGTTATGGTGTCATTATGACACCATTCTTACACAATTGTAATAGCAGAATTGGGGCTCAGGTCTCCCACCTCTAGCTTGCCTTCATTGGCTGTCTAGAGGGGAGTCGCTAGAGCAGAACCCCTCTGCTCGGAGGGTGGATGCTGAGCGTAAGTGGTGAGTGGGCCAAGTGATGCCGGACCCTCAGGGAGCAAGTGATCTGAGTTTAAAGTCCAGCGAAGCCTCTCCACCCTTCAGCCACTCACGTTTCTGTCTCTGTTTCTGCCCCCTTTGTTGCGACTCGAGCAACTTTTTTCAGGGGGCCCAGTGAGAGAGTTTGCAAGTCGCCGTGATCACCAGCTATGCCACCATTACATTTTATATTCCAATTGTAAAGGGCCTCTACGTGTTGGCTTCGGCCCCACGCAAGCCTTCGAAAGGTCCGGGACTCTTAAGTCCCGTGTAACAAAAACCAAAAAATGCAACCTTTGAGTCCATCTGATGTTTAGCAAAGTTTTTTTGTAAGTTGTCGATTTTTGCAATTGTCGTTTTTTGAACGCACTTAGAGGGTTGCGTTGTGATTATTTGTTAAGGTCATGGGGTCTCATCAGGAACAAAGGAACATTTGTTGAAATAACTCATAATAGATGGCGTTATATGTATCGATTTGTTATTGAAGTTTGTGTAAAATTGAGAACATGAAAAAATACATCATGAAAAATATTTGTTCAAATTTTGAAAAATCCTTTAAGCACAGAAAAATGTATAGCCCGAAGATAGCCCGCGCTAAACCGGTCACATTTCTTTGTATGAGATGAGGCATCTGTACGTATAGTATTATATTATCTGTGTTAAGGTGCTTTTCACGAAAGAATAAAATTAATTTTATTAATCCTTATTTTGATTATGTAATAATTCTAATTAATATTTTGATTCCTATGATTTTTATTACTTTTCAAATAAAAATATTAACTCGTTTTTCATTTTAGATCTGAACCAAAGCACAATAATCATATTTTATTAACCGTTAATCACGATTAACTTCTTAATCATTCATTTTTATTCGTTGATCAGATTAACTTTTGCCAACATTGCTTTTTTAATTTTTCATTCAACATTCATTTCTTAGTTTCACAGGCGATAAAAAATGTACCGACAATTAAATCAAACAAGAAGAGTTTATAACCGGTACCAAAGATGAACCTGTTGTTAATTTAATACCAATGTCGTGAAACATGTAGGTATGAAAGGTCATCGCTCAGCCGCTCCCACTGACAGAAGATAATAAGAGAAATGCCAATACATTTTTATGTTTATCTGACAAAAAGAAAAATTACTGCAAAGGTTGGTGAACACAAAGGAAAAGATGGGAGGAGCCCAGAATTTATGCTTACGAATATAATAAGCAGACAACTTACAGCAAAAGTCGATGACTTTATTTGTATTTGTAATTATTATTATCTGTCCGGTCATTTCTTTTTAACTCACTTCAAAAAGAAGGAGGTATACAGTTCGTCTGTATTTATAAAACAACATTTATTCGATCATTGTCATTTCGATCATAAAATTTATTTGATCACACTAATCACACAAATATTATTAATGCGAAAGTTTATGTGTGTGTTTGTTCGCTGAAACGGCTGGCCGGATTTGGATGAAATTTAACAAGATAGCCTGGGCTGGCCTGGCTTCTCCAGGTCCCAACCTGGAGAAGCAAATAGGCTACTTCTAACTCTAACTATTTACACGCGGACGAAGTCGCAGGCAACAGTTATCATTTTATAAATAGTATTAGCAAGTTTATCCATTATTTTCGTTTAATGTTGGCTATACCGCGTTTATTTATTAATTTATTTATTATATAGTAAAAGGTACATATGATGAATGAATCACTGCATCTTCGTATGCAAGTACACATACGAGTCACAAAGGTCGTCGCTCGCTGCGCCGGCGCAGCGTGCGGGTGGACGTGGGACTAATGATCCATTGTTAAGGATTCACTTCCAACCATTCACGATTGTATGACATTGTAAAATACTATCAGTTTTATTAGAATCTATTATTGGACTATCAACCTTGTCTAATGAAAAATAAAGTTCAATTTTGATTATTTTTTAGTTTTAAGTTTCAAGAAGAAGCTATAGAATTATTTAAAACGATTAAAAGGATGTAACGACGTAGGATTATAAATTAAAGTATTATTAAATGGATATTATTGCTACATCATAGATCAATTTTGTATCTTCTATTTTTGTAAACTATTGCTTAAATACATACATGGTTGCAATATGATGAATATGACGTTTGCCAATCCGTTAAGTAGAGCAATAGTTACTTAGCCTTACTTATTCGGGCAAGTTTCACGACGACTTATTAGCATGTGACAAGTTTAAGTACCATTTAAAGTAAACGTTAAAGAGACAACGATACAATAAAAACAAACTAGCCATGTCTAAAAGTGAACTAAAAAAGGGAAAAAAGTTGTGTTAGATACTGATGAATGGAATGAATGTGAATTTTCATCGCAGTCGGGGGACAGTGTTCTATAGGTCATTTTTTTCTTATAGGTACTTATACAATACTTATACAAGAACCCTAAAAACATTACACTCCTTTTTTGGGCAGTCGTGTAAAAAGACACTTAAAATGCTACTTTGATCCAAAGATACAACATCTTAGTCACTTCACAAGCACTTCTTATACAGGGTGGCAGGTTAGACAGTGGAAATATTTAAAGAGGTCATTGTACTCATCATTATGAACAACTTTTACTATGGGACCAAAAATCAATCCTGAAATCGCTAAAATCGCTAAAAAAAATCAGCTGTTCCATACATTTATGTTCACATAACTCAAAAAAATGTATGGAACAGCAGATTTTTTTTTCGCAATTTCAGGGTTGGTCGCATAGTAAAAGTTGTTCATAATGATGAGTACAATGACCCTTTAGAATATTTCCACTGTTTAACCTGCCATCCTGTATAAAGTTAAAACGTTCCATACAAGATCTTTGTGTATATCTTACTGAAGAGTTTTGTTCGAAATAAATAATTATGGTGGTTTGGGCGTTATGTTTATGCAAATTGCGTCATCAAACGACATGTGTTTTATTTTCTTAATTAAATCGCCTTTCATTAAACCTAGCATTGCCCCGCGGTTTCGTCCGCCGCTGCTCGGCTCCTAAGAGTTGTAGCGTAATGTTAAATAGCTTATAGCTTTCCTCAAGAATTGGGCTGCCAAATGCAGAAAGAATTTTTCAAATCCGACTGGTAGTTTCAGAGATTAGCGCGTTTAAACAAACAAAAATACCCTTCAGCTTAATTTTAAATTAGATTTGTAGTATTTACCTGGTGTTCCTAATGTGATAACTGCTATCAGTAGTGAAAGCCATGTTGTGAGTTCCTGTGGACAAGAAAAAAGAAACCATTAGAAATACAATAGAATAGAAAACATCACATTTTGACGTGTAAAATCATTAGCAATTTCTTCAGTAAATACGATTGTTTAAAAAAAAGTAAATATTTTTCAATGAAACGACCTTAGCCTTCTACAAAATAACAAACACACACTACATAATACTACATGCAGTACCCGGCAATAAATATTCGGCTAGTTTCGGTTTTGTAATCGTATCATCCATCACTCATACCTATGTGACGTTTTGCCGCTGACTTGTTTATTAAGCCTGCAATACATGTTGGCCGAGCTTAAACCAACGCGAGCCTAGACAAATTGACACAAGGCAAGCGCTACTGTCTAGACGTTCGGCAAGTTTGGCGTCAACCGCATAATAGCGCGCGGACAAACATGTGAACACTATTGTCCGAGCGCGCGCGAGCGCCTTTGATTTGCGCAGAAAAACCGACACCGCTCCGAAGTGAGGCAAGTGATCGCGAGCGACTACAAGTTGTGGCAAGCTACGTCAAATGAGGTCTATACACGTTGGCGCTTGTCTATACTCAACCAACTAGGCAAGTGACGCCGAGCGATAGCAAGACAAGGCAAATATACCGTCTACATGTTGGTATTGGCCTTCACTCGACAACGCTCAGCCAACATGGATTGCAGGCTTAATACCGGACTGTTAGTGCTTCGTGCGACAGAGATGGTGCTCTATAAAGCCGAAATACAGTATTTGCCTCATTTTGGGAAATGGTTTATATTAATCTTCATTATATTATAAGCACACTACATTGATATTTCAGGGAGATCTACTGTATTTATCAATAAAAATCAGTGATAAAGTATAAATTTCCAAAACCGCTCCAAAAACGCTGTTTCTGACGGAAGTGACGTAACACGCTAGTAATAGTAAACGAGCTTTGTCTAGGGATGCAGGAAGTGCCAAAAAGTATCGATATATATCATATCGATATTTTAAAAAAATATCAATATCGGTTTCGATATATCGAAAAAAAAATATCAAGTATCAAAAACGATATATTTTCAGTAGCAAGACCATAGTCACCATTGATTAAAATGTCACAGTTTTTAGATTTAAGTGATAAAGTAATGTCAGGGACACTAATGCGCCTGCCACACACTCGACGAATGGCATGGGAAGTAGCGAGGAAAGGAGGCAGAGACATAGTGTGGCAACATTACTCGTCATGCCACACGTCATGCTCCTCGTCCTCTCTCTCTCTCTCTCTCGTCTCGTCCGGCAGAGAGGGCAACATCGCGGCAAAGTACGGCAGCGCGAGGAGCATAGCGATGAGCAGCGCAAGGAGCATAGTCTGGCAGGCGCATAAAAGTTGAGAATGAAAATAGGTGCTGAAAGAACACTGTCTTCTAACATCGTTAAAAATTCAGATCATAGAAACAAGGAGATATGGCATCATAGCAAATTAGTACGGGAACAACTGTCGCCACTTTTAGTACATTTTTCAACACAATTACAAGCGCTACTTGTTAATAAAAAGATCTCCCACACATTAAAAATTCCGCACACCCTCAATCTAACACTGTTAATCGTCACTCAACACTAGCACTAAAGACTAAACTAAAACACTGTATTTATATCATCGATCGTGTTCGGTTCGTAGCCAGCGTGTACTTTTGTACTACACTTAAAATGACCAAACTTAAGTAAGTACCTACCTATCAAACTCAATAGCGCCTTGGCACATCTCCCTTGTTTCTATGTTGTTTCTATGATCTACGGTTAGAAACGTTGCAACTTAATGAAATTCAGCGCCGAAAGGAATACTTAGTGAAACGCACACTACATACTTTTATGAATAGTAATAATACTGACAGATTTATTGAAATAGACTTGTAAAAGCAAACACAATAGAATTTCGTAAAGTACTAATATTTTTTGAAAATTTCACCGATATATCGATATATCGATATTTTTTTTTCGATATATCGAAACCGATATTGATATTTTTTTTATATCGATACGATATATATCGATACATTTTGGCACTTCTTGCATCCCTAGCTTATGCTTACTCCAGTGTTGCCAAGCTAGATTTTCATTTTACCCCAATGCCTGATTAATTTTACTCTAAAATCATAACTATTTATACAAAAATACCTGGCTAAAGTTTTGGTTTTAGATATACAATAAAACAAGTTCTTTCTTAATCAATGGTCATGTTTCACAATAAAAATATGCTGAATTTGTGTAACTCAAATTCAATTCAAATACTTGGTACCTACATGTATTGCTTACCAAAAAGCGCATAAACTTTAGTAATCATAACAACAATACGAAATCTAACCTTAAAATTTTGGAAGTGACTCCGCGACCGCCGCCGTGTCCTGAATTTTCAGCCAGCACCGGTTGCTAAATTGGCAGCGGGCGCTGACTTTGGAAAAAAAAAGCGGGAAAAGGAGTTGGCAATTTGGCATTTTTGCAACATTTCATGTTTCATTTGAGTAACATACCTAAGGTCCAAGAGCGAGCGAAGCGAGCTCGGGAACTTGGACACCCCGACACGGACAGGTTAGGTTCGAAGGGGTTAACGGGGGCTTCAGTGAGCGAGCGAACGAAGCCCCCGTCAACCCATTCGTGTTAGGTTACTTTTAACCTTGCAGATAGAAATAGGCGCTCCGCGTACTGGGGCTCCGTCGACCACCTCCCTCCCCCTTGTAAGTCCAAAAAAGTTGTATTTTGTTTTACATTGACACTAATTTAAAAGTCAATCTAAGGTATTTAATTCAACTTAAAACACGGCAACATTAATCTGCTGCTACGGTAGTTTGCAATTATTTTCGTCTGGTATCACTGCTACTCCAAGGCTACTCCGGTTCCTAACGGCATTATTTTTGGGAGCCTAGTCGGCGCCGGCTGCGGAGGCGCTCCCTAAAATTTTACCCTCAAATTTACCCTGAAGAATTCTTTACCCTAAAAATAAGTTGGCAACACTGGCTTACTAGCGTGTGACGTCACCAGAGTGCAACAGGCCGTTCTTGTCACAGCTACAATAACAAAAAATATTGCATTTTATTTTCGTGTAATTTGTAAAAAATATACATATTTTTGTTGAAAATCAAGTGAAATAAGTTTATTTACGCTATGAACTGATAGGATGACCACAATCTGTAGCATATTTTCAATGTTGTCAAGAACCCAATTAGCCTATACCTCTTTCTAAATCTCGATATGTATGCTACTGCATAACTGTACTAGTATTTCTAAGCCGCTTCTACTATCTCAGACCACAACAAAACTCAATTTCAATCCGAAAGTAAATCAATGACAAAACTATCTTAGTCAATCGTTTAGCAATTACCACAAAAAACACATATACACAATAATTTCAAGAACATGAGCCGCGTGCATGAACTCGACCACACAATACACATACTTCCTTCACAATACGGCAAGAAAACCCCCATTGTGCATTGTCTGCAATACACAATGTTACTTTTGAAATACACTAAAAAGATGCGCAGGCGACGGCCGCGCGTTTATGTCTTTTGCATGAAGATTTATTAGTGCATCGACTGCTGTTCAGAGCGAAGGTTTTTTATTTACTTGTTATAGTCTTTTTTAAATGTTTCTTTTTAGGGTTCCGTTATCAAACTAGAAATCCTTACGATTTTTTATATCATTTCGTCCGTATAACCGATTTTTTTTTTATAGCTTTCAGTCCGTAAATACCTACATGAAAATGAATGAAAAAAGAATTCGAACGGAGTAATTCATAGGACACGTCTTTAAATAATTACATAGAGGCTTCTAAGAAGTGACTTTTCCTTTGACTTTAATATGATAAGCTAAAAAGCATTCGAATAATTTCGTGTCAATTTAGATGCTATTGTTATATACTATATTGTTTTATATTTTTATTACTTAAGTTTACCAAAACTGTATCTACTATAAGCTAGTAATATGTGGAAACGTAGTGGATTGTACACTTACTTATAGCATACTGTGTATCTAGATGTAACACTCAGTGTATGATTGTTTGTTTCCCAAATAAAATAAAATAAAAAAATAAAATGCTATGTTTTTGAATCAATGTTAATCAACTTATAATTACAGACAATATTGTGGCGATAATTTTGGAGCCTAAAAGTGGACATTTAATTTTATGGGAAAAAGAATTTAAAAAGCTTTAGTGTTCAAGGTAAACCACATAATAAAGAGACTCAAGAGCCTGTTTATTGTATCTTCATTAATGAGACCGCTCCCTTCCGCCATCTTAAAATTCACTACACGTATGTTCTTACTAGGTGCGAAGGAAATGTCTATAATCTTATAATAATTATATGTTCATATTTGTTACCATGGTGGCTTTTGCCTGATTAATTGATTTGCGAGGTTAAAAAAGTTGTGCTTGCCGCGATGAGTCTACGCGCATTGTTTTGTTTTTTTTTGTAACGCATTTTTTCACGATGCTTTTTTCAATCATCATTTTACAAAGAAATCCTGCAATTGCAACTAGATTATACAAACATTACGTATTTTCATAATCTATCATATGATAATGAAATACAAGGAAACAGACAGGACAGCAGTGTGACATAGTGTAAACACAATGTACTAAGAATGGGGTCAATTGAAATTGGGGCTAATTGTAACAAAGAAATTGTTGCAGTTTTGTCATAAGTGCGAAACTATTCCGTTATATAACCTGCCAGACCAGACACAATTTCGTATACCGAATAAAAAATGTTTCCATGGAGCAATATAATATTATTAGGAACATTTTTAGCTTCTATTAGATTTTTTTAATGTGATTAAATAATTTTGAAAAAAAAAAATCTTATGGCCGTATTATGAGGAGCAAGAAAGATGTTACTTTTCATCTTATATGGCTCCGTTTCTCTCTTGCACTGGAACAATGGTGCCTCTAACATGGTACGGCCCTGGTTCCTTAAAGTTTAGGTCGTCGGTGAAATTTTCTTGACGTTTTTAGGGTTCCGTACCTCAAAAGGAAAAACGGAACCCTTATATATATATCACTTTGTTGTCCGCCGTCAGTCACCAGACCATAAGTGGAGCCATCTGCTCATAGATGGCGCCATTGGAAGTATGCAGTAGCGCCATCTATGATAATATGTCGGAACCCTTAGAGCGCGAGGCATACTCGCACTTGTCCGGTTTTTTACTAAGTATATCAATATCTTTATTAGGCCGCTTTTTATGGGCGACGCTGAGGTATTTAATTATATTTAAACGCTACTAAACGTAACGTCACTATGTAATATCTCACTACGACTAAATAATTTGCTGGATACAGTCTTTTTTTTTTATTTTTATTCATTGATAGGCTTGAGTCCGACAGAATTTCGCTTCGATTTCAGTTTTCGTCATTTTCGGTCAAATTATTCATTTTAACGCGGTTTTTCGTGGCCGAAATTCTTCTGTTTCAGTTTTAGACCGACGAAATTGCAAATCTGGCTGAATTTCATTTTTGTTTTCGACCGAAAAAAAGACCATTCGTTACGACTACCTCCAAACGAAATACATACAGTCACAAAAGATAATTACTTACTTAATTCATATATTTTATTCATTCCTTGACGACCATTAACCCCACACGATCTCCCTTTAACATTCACCACACGCACACTCCAATTAAGTTATATGGGTTGATGTAACCGTTATCAGTACGTACCGAAGGTTGCTGGCCAACCAGCCGCAACCGTTACACGATTGTAACAGTTAATGGTATTGTGTTATGCATATTCAATGGTTATTTATTGGTTGGGTATATGGGACGTCTGTGTGTCTTCCTGTGGTGTGAAGTTATTGTTTTATGGTGCTACACTAGTACACTACAAGCTTTTGCCCGTTATTCCGTCTGCGTGGACTACAGTAAATTGATCATTTTAAATGACCTCCTTAGTGTAGGGTGGCTAATACTACGAAGAGATCAAGCTGTATCTTTGTTTCATCCCACCGGAATTAGATGAAATGTGGCTAGATTTTAAGTTAAACCCCAAGCTATCAAACTGTGAAAATCACATTAGAATTCGTTAAGTACTTTTTGCGTGATGCGCGCGCAAACATTTTTTTTGTATATTGTTGTACCTTTAGTTAATTTGTTATTTTTCTTTATTCCCTGATTTGTATGTGTGATACATGCAATTAATTTTATTTCTTTCTTTTCTTTATTTACACCCGGTTTCTGAAAAGGTATTCAATTTAAAATCTTTGTTAATATTTTGTCGATGTTATTTTGGTCAGCCAATTACAATAGCTGACATAAGATTTACTGGTCAGACTTAGATTTTCAGAATATTTGTCTCTAAGAATCTTAAGTTATATAACTTCCCGGAAAATACGAGGTTACTCTCATGGTAAATTAGCTGCACTATACGAAGCTTTTATCGTAAGGAAAAATCGTATAGATAAAGATAAGTATACAATAATAATATGTAATGTATTACGATATAAACCTGTAAACTATATTACATAATTGTGATCTTTGAACCACAATATTACTTTACGGTTTAAACTTTAAAGCAATACTTATTGAGGGCGCTATGACACTTATAATGCGTTCTCGTTTATTTCACTGATCAATTTAATCTATACTATTATAAAATTGTAAAAAATACGTGTCTGTACATAGAAGATATTCCAGAAAAAACAATCGGGATAGGAGAGAGGGACGTAACCAAAACAAAAAAAATGTATTTTCTGATTGTGCGCGTATCACGCAAAAAGTTCTGAACGGATTTTTGTTAGGTATTCACTGCTTAGTAGCTTGGGGTCCAACTTAAAATCTAAGCCACATTTTATCTAATTCCGGTAGGATGGACCAGATATACAGCCTGACCTCTTTGTTGTACTAGCCACCCTACACTAAGGAGGTCATTTAAAATGGTCAATTTATTGTAGTCGACGCGGACGGAATCCTGGGCAAAAGTCTAGTAGTTAAATATAAACGTATTATGCACATAAACCTTCTGAAATAAATTCTCTAAACGGTGGTGAAAACCGCATAAAATCCATTGTGTAGTTCAGGAAAACTAAACGGACAAACAGACAGATACGAAAAGCGACTTTGTTTAATATTATTAAATATCATTGTTTAAACTTGGAATTAGTGAAAAAGAATCAAAATATATCTACCATTCATTACACGTAACATGAACTCAAAAAGTCAAAATTCCAATTCAAAGTTTTTTTTTTTTTTTTTTAAATGGCCTCTCGCAGTTGGCTTCTAACAGCCGTCACTGCTTAACGCGGACTTCTGGTGAGGACTTACAAATGCCTCCAGCCAGGCGTAAAACTAAATAAAAACTACAAACTAAGCGACCACACGCTAAGGGCACCCCCTAGTGGGGTACGGGCCTCGGCTTAGGGCGTCGCTGGGGGGAGGGCAACTAGAGGGAGGGACTACTAGCTGGATCGGTTCATTATTTTGGGTCGAATTTAAATCTACAGGCTCAGCGCGGGCTGGCTCGAGCAAGGGTCGATTAGGGGACTGAGTCATACTCGGCGGCGGACTCGGGTCATGATGGGGACGTCGCGACGGGCCTCGTCGGCGAGGTCGGAATGGACACCTGTGATGTACAAGTTTTGCACAATTTATAGATGCAGTTTACATAACGAATATGCTATTGTTATTGCTACGTAGGCGGGTTGCATAATGTTCGCAGACGTTTAAAAACCGCTTTGCATAGACTAAAGAACGAGGAAGTGTGAGGATAAATGATTGGCGTGGTGTAATCTTGTGTACAGGGTGTCCCGCTCCTAGTGGTCCAAGGGTAAACCCTGGCGTACCTGTCTAACTATCAGTTTGCAGCATTAATTTGGGGAATTTCGATATCGATTAAAAAAATATTGTTACAAGTTTTCACTAAAATGGCACGGCAATTTTTTTTTAAATAATTTCTCATATCGATATCACTTTTTCATTCGAGCCTTCTGTTAGGGAATTGTAGACAAAATATAGGTTTTATGATATCTAAAAAATTAAAAATCGATTACGTGATAATCAATCAATTGTTTCTAATCGGTATCGAAATTCCCCAAACGAATGCTGCATACTGATCGATAAACATGTCCTTTTACCGGGGTTTTCCCTTGGACCACTCAGTCGGCTTAGCGTGACAAATTCTATCTCTATTCTACCAAAGAATAGACATAGTTCATTCTATCCAAATCTTTATCTCTTCTGCCCGAGCACGCGGCGACCCGTGCTTGGTATATCAGAATTTTGTCTACTGAAGAATATAAACATTTCTTCTTTTCATTGTATGCTTATAACGGTAGAAATGTTTCTACAATCTGTCACTTAGTCTATTCTTTTGTAGACAAAACCCGTTTCTATCGTGGTCATGCTAGGCCGGCAGGACGGGACACTCTGTATAGCTTGTTTTAGTATGTGCGAATCATCAATCACTGAAGATTCTTGGACATAGGTGATATTATGGGTGCCTTAGTTTCAAAAGAGCTAGTAAGCCGGTAACGGCTCATTCACACGGGTTCCGTCATTCACGATTCGTCAAAAAACACGATACGTTATGACGAATGGACGGTCACATTGCATACGATACGGAATTGTGTTTTATCACGATTCGGTAAAATATCCGAATTGAAGTTCACATTGGTTTCAGTCTTGGATAAACTACCGAACACGATTCATCTCAAAAAATAACAAAATTTTTGTTTGGCGCCCACTTTCAGGGTTTAGCCCAAAATGAATCTCCTTCGACAAAAAGGTAGCCTGGGACCTGGAAAAGCACTTAAGCTACTTCTCATCCACTTTCACGCAGAAAAAGCTAGTCATCAATATATCGTAGGCGTAGGTGGAGAACTAAATAAGTATTTTTTTCTACTTTGGAGAAAAACGCAATTTACTAGTTATATTTTTAATCTTTTGACGTAATTATGAATGGGAGACTTACCGACTGTTAAATTATCTCCCATTTAATAATTACGCCAAAAAATAAACTAGTAAATGGCGTTTTTCTCGAAACTAAGAAAAAATAATTATTTAGTTCTCCACCTACGCCAACGATATTTGCACGAATATATAAATATTAATCCTAGTTAACGAGTGTCCCAGAGATAGTCCGTCGCTTAGCCGAGCTGCGTGTAGTTACCACATCTGTTGCGTTAACACTGTAGCTGCCACGTCAGGCACGGATGCCTGACGCTAGTGGAGGTTGGACCTTCAACATTTGTGGCCCGGCAGTGAAAGTGTTAAGGGAAGTTGCTGCACTTAGCTGTGGCCACTTCTCAATGATTATTGTAGCTATAGAACCGACTTCCTCTGAGGCAACTATAAGGATACAGCCTGGACACGCCTTGGCTTATAATATAGTGCAGTGTATGCCAGGGTTCTCATACTATAGCCAGGAACATAACTAGGGTGGGGCAGGCAAGGCACGTGCCCATCAAGGGGGGCGCAAAATAATATAATTGACTAACTTTTTAAAAAGGCGCCGTTTTACATCGCTATGCCCCTGAGTTCTTCATGATCATTTCATTACTGGGCCCTATCAGAATACCAGCGCTGCGGCATTTATTTTTAAATGTCGTGGCACTATGCTGAGATAAGAGCCTTTTGGCCTCGTACAGGTTTTACTATTTTACCTTACTTTGTACTTTTTTTTTTTTATTTCATACTTTTGTTTTCTCTTTTTATGTATGTACATACCCGTGTAATTTACCTACTGTGCGAGTGTCAAATAAATAATTTTCTTTCTTTCTTTCTTTCTTATTACTTAGTACTGGCAATCTTACATCACTGGCCACTTAATGCTTCTAAATTAAATTTTTAATTAGGACGTTGCACATTGCACAGGTTTATGAATTATTTTCGAATATTTTCATGTTTTTAATTTTAATGCAATGGTTTTACGTCATCTAAAGCTACAGTCAAAACTGGTCTGAAAAGATTCGGCCTATACGTTCCAAATTAGATCTGACAGATGATGATGTCTATGACTATGTTAGTTCGTGATAGGTTATTCTTAAACCTCTGCTAATACCATCCATTCGCTACCAATGTCTTAATTATTCTGTGTTATAAAGATAGATAGATAAGACGTTTATTCGGTGCAATAAAGGTTATATTTATTGTGTAAAATGTAGTGACAGACCGCCCATCTCTCAGTTATATGAGTCTTGTAATCTTGATGGCCTGGATGATGCAATGAAGAAGACGCTCTCCTTGTTCAAGGTTGCAAATTCCATCGCAAGATCCTGGTTTCTTGTCAAGGAAATAAAAGTGGGTTAACTGCTGGTATCAGTATCCAGTTTTTATGATGTGGAATGTTGACGGTGTGGAATGTGGATATTTTTAAATAGGTACATTAATTAGGCAATAACTAAAACTAACTTACCTTCCGTGCCTCAAAGAGCACGTTAAACAGGTTGTCATAAGAATATCTTTGACAGTCGTTACGGCTACCTAGTCAAGAGCCCAACTGCCCAAAAGTCTGACAACTGCTAAAACTTTCGGATACCGGTATTCCCCAATAATTAGGTTGTGGAGGTCAGATAGCAGTCGCTCCATGTAAAATATTGATATTCAGCCGCAACCAGTTAGACTGGAAGCTGACCCCAATCTGGTTTGGAAAAAGGCTAGGCGGATGATGATGACTAGGTATTATCTAAAAAAGCAATTTTACACTATTCTAATGTCATATCAAACTTCCCATAGATACTTATGTAGGTGAAAGTAAAAATTACATCATATTGTTGGTACAAACTATTGTTTCGTGGGAAAATTGTGGGTAGGTATTATAATATTTTTTCATTTTTTCTTTGGCAACACGGCACGGTGGACACAAAAATAGTTTGAATTCTGGTTCAGATGCTGGCTAATATAACTTGACACTTCAAAAATGCCTACAAATATGTGAAATTCAGTACATTTGAATGTAGTTCAATATTTTTTTCGCATACTAATTTAAATTGGATACATATACAATAGAAAAAATGGTTAACTTGACAGTTCCGTTGTGTTTTTTTGTAATTACTATAATAATTATGTGGGTTTAACGTTGTTGGAATTCGTTGTTTAAATAGTATTGTGGGTTTACTACCTTTTGTTAAAATAAACGCTCATTAACCGTATTTGTTTAATCGTGGGAAATGGAAAAAAAAATCACATGATCATAAAAAAAGTATCTCACTTTTTTATTAAAGTCATTATACTTTTCAAAAGGTTATTTTGTAAGGGGTATAATTACTAATTATTAACCTATTTTTTCTAATTAATAACAGTAATGTAACTTGCTCTAAAAAACTAGGTACCAGTTTAAAAAAATCTATTTCATAGTGTTCCATCAATCAACCGATTTATAACTTCTGTAGAATTTGGAGAAATTAAATAATTCATTCTAAGCAAAAGATTAAAATTTTCCTACTGGAGAATGTCTTAAATTCTTCAATCCCTGTTTAACATGGATTACGCAAAAACCGTAGCTATTTAGCCAGACTATTTATCATATTACATAAACTCTTTCCAGACTGACACGAATGATCAAAACGCTATGTAAATGAATTAGGAATCAAATGCAAGGAATAGCCATTGATGAGAAAAAACCTGTCTAGAAGTAGTATATTTGTTTGTATGAGTAAGTGTTCCGTACAAGCAGCAAAATACATAATATAAACAAAAAACAGTCATAATTTAAAATCTTTGTCTACTATTTATTTTCCTTTGACGAAGTATAGCAATTTCCGTGAAAGATATTTGAAGGAGATTGCCCAATCGAATATAGACTCGTGCTATTGAAGGTAAATCCGATTATCAGACATAAACAATAGAGTACATGCATGTGATTCAAATATACGTCTAGTATTTTTATTTGTTATCTTTATTACTATAGAATTACACCTATATCTTTATTTTTTTAATTAAAAGCGTTTTAATATTTTAATTTAAATAACTAAAAGTGGAAAAATGCGAGGGAAATTCAAAATATCAAAACGCAACGCTATTGGTTGACTCGTTTCAACCAATAGCGTTGCGTGACTGACGTCAGTGTCCACAATAACAAGTAATAAGACCGGCCACATACATCCGAAATGCCTTTCCGGAATTAAGAATTTATTGATTGAAAGGAAAAAAGACAGTGAATTGTTTATGATTATATAAACTTTTACGCCAAAGTGTAAGTGTTAAGTGTTGTTTTTTTTTTTTTTTTTTTAATCTTTATTTAATATAAAAGGGTTTGATCACGCAGTGACCATGCCACCCCTATAGGAAGATACAAAGTTAGGAATTAACCTATTAATCTAATTAACAACTATCTGTCTTTCATAGCCACATTTACTATTTTATATAAAAGTTTGGCCTTCTCAGATGAAGGCGCAGATAAAATACTGTTATACAAACCAACGGAAAATAGTGCTACTTTAAAAATTTGTTCAAATTCTTTTCTCTGATTCTCATTCCGGACACATTCCGCTAAAACATGATGAACATCCTCGATGACGTTACATCTCGCGCAATTAGGAGAATTATTTTTGTTCATCATGAATAGAAAACCATTCAGTGGAATATGTCCGGAGCGAAGTCTCAGAGCAGTGACAATATCGGATCTAGATAGATTGGAATGATCAAACCATAAAAAACGAGAAGGATAGGGTTGCATGGTCTTATACCATATTCCTTTTGTGAGAGACCTTTCATCAAAATACTCATTCCAAATATTCCTGCAGTTTTCCTTTATTAGGGCGAGTAAGTCAGATAAGTAGGGTAGTTTTGTGAAAGGAATTCCGAAGCCTGTTGATTGTTTAGCCAATATATCTACCTCCGTATTACCACCTAAGCCGATATGAGAAGGTATCCATTGAAGAACGACGTTTTTGTTTTTATTTTGTAAATCAAGAATGGATTTTATGATACTGTAGGCTATCGGAGTTCCTCGAATATTCGAGGTGCACCGAGCCAAATGTTGCAGAGCACTCCTGGAGTCTGTGAAAATTACAAAGTTGCCTAAAGATGCCTAAACTAAGCCGAGGCCTGTATCTTAGGACATCATCAATATACGTCTAGTATTTTTATTTGTTGTCTTTATTACTATCGAATTACACCTATATCTTTATTTTTTTAATTAAAAGCGCTTTAATATTTTAATTTAAATAATTAAAAGTGGAAATAATGCGAGGGAAATTCAAAATATCAAAAGGCAACGCTATTGGTTGACTCGTTTTAACCAATAGCGTTGCGTGACTGACGTCAGTGACCACAATAACAAGTAATAAGACCGGCCGCATACATCCGAAATGCCTTTCCGGAATTAAGAATTTATTGATTGAAAGGAAAAAAGACAGTGAATTGTTTATGATTATATAAACTTTTACGCCAAAGTGTACCTAAGTGTTAAGTGTTGTTGCTGTGGACTCTGACGTCACTGAGGCGACGCGCCACACAATGGCCGCGTTTAAACCGCCAGAAACTGACTGCAGTTTTCAATTAAATATTTTATTGCTTATTATCAATATTTAGTAAGTGTAACTTTTTTTTCGGTAATACACGAACCTAGACAATCGAATAAAAATATAAAAAAAATGCATGCATACACTCTATTAAACATGCATGTCAGATAGGTAGGTAATCGATGTTGCCTTTAAAGGAGTGATATTCTAAAAATTGTTTTTTTTGCTATAGCTTTTAAGATTTAAGTATTACTTATAATAATAGAATAAATTATTTGAATTAAGCAATTCAAAATATTAAGATCGAAAACTTATTCCTGAACGTAGGTACGTTCAGGAATAAGTTTTCGATCTTAATATTTTGAATTTAGATAAAAAGATGTTGCAATTAGGTAATTGCAACATCTTTTTATCTGCAGGTTCAGCCTACTGAACCCTAACGCAAGATTCCATACACGTTCGTTACGCAAGCGCCGCGGGATCGATTCCTGTGCGAGGCAGCATTCTTCCGACGAAAGCCGACATTTCACTTTCAACGTACGCACGACTTGATACTGCTTTTTGTTTACATCGCTACCATTTGTTTTTATTTTTATGTGCTTCAATGGTTTTGTTTTGATAGATATTATAGTTTATTAAACGCAGGCGCAATATCTATAATTTTTTTTTGCGTGAAAATTCATGAAAAGTCGCCTATGTGCTATCTCTTTGTCAAATTCAATCCAAATCCGTCCCGCCGTTTCAGCGTGAAAGAGTAACAAACATACCTAATTACATACACACAATCTTTCGCATTTATAATATAGGTAGGTATATAATGTGATGGATAGTATTTTTATTCTTATATGAGTTGCTGATCCTTATATTGATATAATTTTGTTTCTTTTTGTTGTATTCTTCACACGCTCTCAATTTGATAGTAAATCTTAATTATCTGAAATACTTTTTGTGTTACTGTTACGTGTTTGAGATCTGCCGTCAAGATCTTTTGGGAAGAGCTACAGAGGCAAATATATATTTTTTAACCATTGAGATAAAACACTAGAGGAGACACTTTGAACAAACGTCATATCGACGGCGAAGTGCCAATACCTTCTATCTGACATATTTCGAGAAATACACTTTTTATGTTATGGTTTTTAATTGAAAGGGCAAATTCGCAAGAATAACACTTAGGAGATAGGAGGTATTGGCACTTCGCCGTCGATATTCCAAACGCCGTGTGACACGTGACAAAAAACAATTGAATAGATGCCACATTTACTACATGAAGTGCGGCTGTTTTACCGAAGTTGGTTGGGACACCACCGTCTACAGTATTCCCAAATTAATAATGCGCATGCAGATCTTCGTTAATTGTCGTGTTCCCGGAAACACCGAATCATTGAATCGTAAGAGCCCTAAATTATGCATGAAGAAAATGCACTTAACCACTCTATATACTTTTTTTTCTATATACTTTTTTGTTCCGGGAATACGACAATTAGCGAAGATCTGCATGCGCATTATTAATTTGGGAATACTGTAATGCGGTGTCTTGTCTAGTGTATACCATTATTTTTTTAACACATTCGTGTCATTAACCTTTTCAATCATTCGGACAATCAAAACATAATGTTGTTCTGTTTATCTACTTTACCAGTAGCACAATTTATAATATCTTTATCTACTGTAGTCGGTTGTGTCCGCTGTGCAACTACTTTCTGCGTCCGGTTCTATTATTCTATTCTATACGCGTACTGGTCCAAGCCATGCTTTCCTTATAATGGTAGTTTCACTTATTTCTACGTTTCCTAGTTCAAGTTTGCTAGTCTCGAAAGGAGTTAAATATAGACGCAGATGATAGAGTTAATGGATTTATTTAAGTACCGGTCAACTGCCGTAACTTTGCCTAGCCTGAAAAAGATGTAATATCTTTTTCATTTTACATAAATAATATTTTTTTTAGATTACATCTTTTTCGTTTACTTATTATCTTTTTCATTTTATTTATGTAAATTGAAAAAGATCTTTTCATGTTAGGCAAACATAGGACGCTAGGCAAAGTTACGGCAATTGACGGTACTAGTACTTTGCCCGCAACTTCGTTCGCATGACGTACACGTAGAGTCCTAAAGTCAAAATCAAAATCAAAACATTTAGGTACTTGCTAACCAAGTGTTTATACATCAAGATCTTAATTTTATTTAGGTACTTTCGACTTAGCGGCCTTTTACAAGCATTGCAAATTTTATAATTTTATGATATATAGGTACTATGTTATATGTAGGTATCTAGAATCTAGCTAATATAATATTTATGTAGGTTAATAGTACATCTACGCATTCTGTACGTGTAACTAAGTAACATTGAGCAAAAAAAATTGCTGGGAAACGACTTTTATTTTTAGGTATTAATAACAGCTGTTTTTTGTAAATACGCGCTACCAACTATGCCTATGGGTGTGATGATTTGTACGGGATGGGGGAGGTGGTGTATAGGCGTACCCCGACCCCCGAACCCCGCTGCGCTGCCGCCTGGTGCCGTTTTCGTGAAAAACGAAAACAAATATTGACTCTTTAACCTTCACTATCTCCATAACCAGTCGGTTCCTAGGTATGGTCCAGTACAAAAAAATCATCGTATTGATGGGTAGAATATGTGGTTTCAGTTTTCGTTAAGGGTCTTTTTACACCCGATATTATAAATTATTATCTTGAATAGATCGCCGTATTAATAAAATTGCTATTAAATTAAATTAATCTGCTTATATGTAGGTAATTAGGTATGTCCCTGTATAATAAAATTATGTAAGTATTTGTAATTTCTATGTATGGTTAATATATAATTTATGTATGCATGTTTTATTTAGGTATTTAGGTACCTATATAGTAAGTAATTGTGACCGTCAAAAGTTATTCTTTCCCTCGAGAACGGTCCATTTTTTTTTCAATGAAAGGTACCTTATGTGCTTTTCTGTACCCCTCCCAACGTATTATGCAAAATTTCATGATGATCAGTTCAGTGGTTTATGCGTAAAAAGTAACGCACAAAGTTACTTTCGCATTTATAATAGTAGTTAGGATATATGATCGTAATATACAGGGTGGCAGGTTAAACAGTGGAAATATTTAAAAGGGTCATAGTACTCATCGTTATGAACAACTTTTACTATTGGACCAAACCTAAAATCGCGAAAAAAAAATCAGCTGTTCCATACATTTTTGTTCACATAACTCAACATAATGTATGGAACAGCTGATTTTTTTTTCGCGATTTCAGGATTTTTCCCATAGTAAAAGTTGTTCATAATTATGAGTACAATGACCCCTTAAAATATTTCCACTGTTTAACTGTCTCTATACATTGTCATAAATACCTATCAGTGACTCATAGATCTATGATCATTTATTTTGATAGTGTAATATCCCCCAATGTCAAGTGACGTATAAATTTGGAATGGTATTGGTCAATACAAATTCTTTAGTTAGTTGATTATGTAAATGGAATGGTGTTTTAATTATGATATAGAGAAGTTCAAGCTCATTAGATTGCTAAAAATGTAACTCAATAGACACCTTTTGTTTCTTATATGTGATAATAATACATTTCATAAAGTTACCTATAATTTCGACGGTCCCTAAGTACGTGCGTGTCCCAGTCAATGCGTCAGTTGTCCCTGTCTAGACATAGACATGCATAATTGCTTGCATATACGAAAGAAAAGCCACTGGAACCACAATGCTCATGTGGAACGAGTGTTTGGTTGCTGACCTCATCGCAGTGGACGGAAAAACGAAAAGGGCAAAAGGGGGTTAGGTACTTTTAAAAGTAAGACTTCAAAAAAGTTGCACTGAGGACGTAGAATAAACCTAAGAAAATTAAGCTGTCGTTTTTTCGATAGATCATCGTTGATTTTTCGCATTTTCACCAAAAACGAAACGTAAAATTTCCTAACCTAGGTTTTTAAGATTCTGATTGCACACTATTTTTTAATTAACCGAATTCAAATAAAAACTTTTTTAACAAAAAATAACCGACTTCAAAAAGCCACTACAAAGAAAATAATAATTTTGGTTTTGGAAGTCGGTGGCTTTGGTTTTTGTTTGTTTTTTTTGCCACCGACTTCCGAAACCAAAATTATTATTTTCTTTGTAGTGGCTTTTTGAAGTCGGTTATTTTTTGTTAAAAAAGTTTTTATTTTTCCCTTTTTAGTTCTTTATCTCACGTTAGATAACTTTGACGACTTCGTTCAACAGTAAATCTTCTACGGAGTGTGTACATTTATGCATATAACTTTGTACATAGGAATGATTACATAATGTATTATATACTAAAACCTTCCTGAAAGTATGTAGATTACGTTAGTGAAAACCCCATCCAAATCGAATCAGTAGTTTTTGAGAAAATCGCGCACATACAAACATACATACATACATACATAGTCGGTTATTTTTTGTTAAAAAAGTTTTTTTTTCTATTCCAAATGTCCCGGTCGGCGATGCAGCATTTATGGCAGCCCTACCCTAAACTCATCTTTATAGTATGATAAATAGATCATGACATACACGTGTTTGAAATTTTGTAGTCCTCTCCTGTAAAATTTGTCATTTGTAGTTAGGGGATTATACCTAGGGACCTCAGATCATAGAAACAAGGGAGATGTGCCAAGGCGCTACTAAAATTGACGCTTTGATACGGTCACATTGACCGTATATAATATGTACACGCTGGCGACGAAACGAACATGATCGATGATATAAATACAGTGTTTTAGTTTAGTGCTAGTGTTGAGTGACGATTAACAGTGTTAGATTGAGGGTGTGTGGAATGTTTAATGCGTGGGAGATCTTTATATTCACAAGGGGCGCATGTAATTGTGTTGAAAAATGTACTAAAAGTGGCGACAGTTGTTCCCGTACTAAATTGCTATGATGGCATATCTCCTTGTTTCTATCTGAATCTATCTGAATCTATCTAACTGAAACACGTTCACAATTTCCTAGCTAACAAGATTCACTAGTGAACTATTCGAGCCATTCCGTAGGAGAGTGGCTCGCGGCTCACACGACAGAATTCCTGGCGCTGATATGTCACGGTCATCGTTCTAGATACGATTCACAGTAGGAGCAATTGTTAGACTGGTGGTACTTAAGTTTTACTAGGAGTGTTTGGTACACTGGTGGAATAAACGGCGTACTGTAGAAGATTTTTTACACTGTGGAACTGTAAATCGGCAGTAAAATGGCAAGGTCTTCAGCATAGATTAGGCGAATCACACACCGCCCCGCGCTACACTGCGGGGTGCGTGGCGAAGGAATAAAAGCCACGCGCGTGAATGCGTTTTCAGTGTGTTGCACCATGCGTGATTTCTATACAAATACAGGTACTTGCAAACAACGTAAGATCACGCACTCCCGCGCTACGCTGCGTGATGCGGTGCAGTGTGCGAATCGCCTTAGTGATTGGTCTCCGCTGCGCTCCGACTAGATACCGCCGAGGTACTAGACAAATGCGGCAACTAATACTATGCTACAATGGCATACTCGCTTCACTCTCTTTAGCAACCAATGTAATTTTTAACTAAGAATACTAGACTGCATAAAATAATTTTCCCATTAATCGGGTAAAAGCTAAGTTGACATCACTGTTTTTTCACGCACACAAGCTGCATTATTGCAAATAGTCAATACACACTAAGGGCCGAGTTCACCGACAAGATAACAGTCCGTTACATTGAAAACGGCCGTTTAACATGACTTTTTCTATATAAAAAGAGATGTTAAACGGCTATTTTCAATCTACCTGACTGTTATCTTATCGGTGAACTGGGCCCTAAGATATCGAGTTGCTGCATTCAAGGAGCCATTTTGTTTTTGAGTAGAGCGGAATCCAGATAATCAAAGCTCTTGACATTTGACAATAGATTTAATTTCAGAGTCAGGTGTTAAGTATGTGATGTCGATAAGTGTGTATGTTTGTACACTGCAGACGTTTTCAATTCGTATTCGGGTTTAAACGGATTTTTAGCCTATAGGCCTGCAAAACGATCCCCACCACTTTTTAAAATGTATGAAAAAAAAAAACGGTCCGTGAAAAAACGAGCTGTAAACGTGTAGTGCACAAACAGCCTAAGAAGTTACTTATTTTCATCAGTCTGTGGACTTGACGTCCTCAATAAAGATCTCGTCGCGTGATAAAGATACGCATCTTTACGGTCTTATTGTCAGAGAAGATGCGTAATTACGTAATTTTGTTGTGACTACTGGATAAATAAGGCACGTTTTTAAAGGGCTACGACACTTATGTACTGTAGGAAGTACTAGGACATGTGATATTATAGTTCGTAAAATACAGCTTGATCTCTGTGACTGATGTCAATTAACGTACATTTTTAGTTTATTTTGACATTATTTGTTTGTATTTGACATCTGTCACAGAGATCAAGCTATATTTTACGAACTATAGTAGAAAATTGTGTTGACGAATTTCATCTTAACCTCAATCATAGAAACAAGGAGGTATGTTATCATGGCAAATTAGTACGGGAACCGCTGTCGCCAATTTTAAAACAGTGTGCGTCAACACTCAAAACTACACGCTCCTTTGTAAATATAGAGATCCCACACACAAACAAAAATGCCGCACATCTTCAATACAACACTGTTATTCGTGGCTTACTCGCACTAAACGAAAATCCTACTAATATTATAAACGTGAAAGTTTGTGAGGATGTAAAGATGTATGGATGTAAAGATGTATGGATGTTTGTTACTCTTTCACGCAAAAACTACTGAACGGATTTTGATGAAACTTTACAGTAATATAGCTTATACATCAGAATAACACATAGGCTAATTTTTATCCCAAAACGCGGGCGAAGCCGCGGGCCGAAGCTAGTACTGTATATAAATCGTCAATCGCGTTTGGGACATATCTTAGCATGGCATTCTATAGACATCTGTAAATCCTTTTTTATATGCCAAGGATAGCCAAAGTTTAACTCGGTAAGAACCCGACATATCTGCCTTCTGTCTCCGGAGAGAGAATTTCTCCACTAAAAACGGTACTTCCAATTTTTCTTACTCCTTGAATGTTTAAATTCAGATTTGAACGAAATATCGTGCTACGCCGCTACCCCGCTACCTCTCTTAAAATTACAAGCTTAAACCACTGAGGTACACTGTGTACCTCAATGGTTCAAACACACGAACCGTTGACACGTAGTACAAGAACAGGTAAGTATGATCTGTAACGCGTCATCCACTTTCCCTAGACTAGGAAGTGAGCCGTAGTGAAATGTAGTGAAACTGCCATTAGGCACGGCAAGTACTCTGTACTACATGTCCTGTCGGCAAAAGTGTTCTGTGTTAGCTTTGGTAAATATTTAGCATATAGCATAATCGGCCTATAATGTTCCCACTACTGGGACTCAGGCCTCCTCTGTGAGAGGGAGTGGGCCGTAGTCCACCACGCGGGCCCAGTGAGGGTTGGTGGACGTCACGTGTTTTCGAATTTTTGGTTTTAGGACATGCCGGTTTCCTCACGATGTTTTCCTTCACCGTTAAAGCAAGTGATAATTAATTTCTAATACGCACATGACTTCGAAAAGTCGGCGGTGCGTGCCTCGGGATCGAACTCGAACCATTCGCCGTGGGAGGCACATGGTTAAACCACTAGGCTATCACTGCTTTTATTTTTGGTAAATATTTACATTTTATTTTTACCATTAGCTATTTATACCATGTAACTTGGATAACAATGCAATATTATGGACTAAAAAGTATAAAATAATTTTAGTTGTTTTTTTTATAAACCACTTTTCCATTGTTTATGTTTTGTCTCAAAGCCAATTAAATATAATATATTAGGTACCTAATATATTATGCGAATATGTATAAATATAAGCTGGTACGTTGGCAATACTGGCAATCGTTACTATACCCTTGCGTTTAGTTTGAAATACCTAGCTTCCAATATTGAACGCGAGTTACATACTTCATCAAGTTAATAACATTTATTTGGATTGTGTAATTACTGGCCAGATATAGTAGAAAATTATTTAAAAAAGCAATGAAATGTCTATCCCTAGGAGGAGCACAATATTTTGCTCTTTGAGCGCGCGTTTTTAGTTTGAGATTGGTGCGATTATAGCACTATTTCACAGTGTCCGAATAACCATTATTCATCAGATAAATTTGAAATTAGAACAGAATTTGTATGAAATTATTTAACAGAGCAGTTACACCAAAACTTATATGGACACCTCCATATAAGTTTTGGTGTAACTGCTCTGTTACAACAAACATGCTATTTTTTTTTTTTTTTTTTGTAGTAGGTAAAGGTAACATTTTACTGCCGCATTGCACTCGGTACGTTGCTCTCCTTCCTTCTTTACCGAATACCTTGATTTGGTTTCCGCTCTGTTTATTATAAAGGTATTATCTTATGAGATGACATAATATCAATAGGAATAGCAATTACAACTATCAACTTTTATAACATTGTTTATTCTAAGTAGGTATGTATGTTAAATTAATATAAATAAAATATAAATCTACTTATAAAAAGATTTTAATGTAAGTAATTTGGTTTTTAATTTCCTTGTTTTTGTGATAGGTATATGGCACGGCATAGCCATAGTACAAATAGGGGAAGTAGGTTACTGAAAGGTTAAAATTAAACACGTAATTTCCAAAAAAGTTATCAAGAAGTTGTCCAAATACACTGGAATGCATTCAGACCACTCGCCGACCGGTTGAGCAAGACTTACATACAGAAACGTATCGAAAACCTTTTCCGACGCAAAATATTTAGATCTGCGAGTTTCGTAAACATGTTACACATTAATTTATCAATGAAAAATTCGTATTAATTTTGTGTTTCGTCATTTTAAGACCGATGTCGGAAAGTCTATTCAGATAGCGTTATGTTTATGAAATTGCTTAGGTAAATATGCGCATTGGTGTCGGCAAACTACCTTTTAGCTAATTAATGTCTCCCTTTTCGGGATCGCCACGCTAATTTAAACAAACAGAAGCCCCTTGGTAATGTAAGACTCGGGAGAGGGGGGGGGAAGCTCTCTCCCCTCTTTACCTTCATAACAGATTTTTCGTACCTACAGCATTTTGAATAAAATTATTTGATAATTTGAATTACCTAGGTAGAGGTACATACTCGTACTTATCTGACATCGAGTTTTAAAACTTAACCTTTGTAAAATGAAAGCATGAAGTTAAATAACGCCGGAGAATATTGTAGGTACCTACACAAAACTATATTTTCCCTCAACAACGCGGGGCCCATAAGCAGTTGCCCTTCTTTGCCTTTAGGTTAATTTGGCTCTGCAAACAGAACTCGCTTTCCTAATTCAATTAAAGTATGAAGTGAAGCAAAAACCCCATGGAAACGAACTGAGTGGGCAATAGCTGCAGAAACAATGTAGGAACTTCTTTGTAGCGTCTTATCTACAACTTGCTGTGCCCCGCGGTTTCACCCCTGTAGCTCGGCTCCTAAGGGTCGTAGCGTGATGTTAAATAGCCCATACTATTCCTCATGAATCTGGCTATCATATACGAAAATAATTTTTCGAATCCGACTGATAGTTTAGTAGTTCAAACAAACTATTCAGCTTTATTACTTAAATTAGGAGTATAGATTACTGTAAGTATATCAACAGTAATAATACACCTCAGTCTTACAGACTCTTATATCTCTACAGAACTAGTGCTACCTGCATCGGTTGTGTTATGCGCATGCGCAAGTGAGGCGTTACGCCAGCGCCGCTCCAGTTACCGCACGTGTCATGCGACACCGAGAATTCCGCAGATCTATTAGTTGAGTTAAATGGGCGTCATTTTAGACGATTGTTTGCAGTATGCATTATTTCTTATGGCAACATCGAAGTGTCGTTCTATAGCAGTAGTTTCCCGGACCACCAGTGGTCCGTGAGACCTAAATGAAGGTCCGCGAAACAAAGTCATAAACCCATAATTTAATGATATACTTACGCGGCAGTGCCGTAACTAGGGCGGTGCCAGCGGTGCCCAGGCACAGGGCACAGACCCTGCAGTGGCGCAGAAATGACCAGACTAGTACCAAGAAGGGCGTAGAAATGACCAGACCAGTACCAAGAAGGGCGTAGAAATGACCAGACCAGTACCAAGAAGGGCGTAGAAATGACCAGACCAGTACCAAGAAGGGCGTAGAAATGACCAGACCAGTACCAAGAAGGGCGTAGAAATGACCAGACCAGTACCAAGAAGGGCGTAGAAATGACCAGACCAGTACGAAGAAGGGCGTAGAAATGACCAGACTAGTACTAAGAAGGGCATAGAAATGACCAGACTAGTACCAAGAAGGGCGTAGAAATTACCAGACTAGTACCAAGAAGGGCGTAGAAATGACCAGACCAGTACGAAGAAGGGCGTAGAAATGACCAGACCAGTACCAAGAAGGGCGTAGAAATGACCAGACCAGTACCAGGAAGGGCGTAGAAATGACCAGACTAGTACCAAGAAGGGCGTAGAAATGACTAGACCAGTACCAAGAAGGGCGTAGAAATGACCAGACTAGTACCAAGAAGGGCGTAGAAATGACCAGACTAGTACCAAGAAGGGAGCAGGTATAGAAGCTCGCACCGGGTGCACAAAAGGCTAGTAATACGGCAATACTGCTACGCGGGCGACGCTTCTCGGAATTATTATTTTGAACATAGGGGTCCCTGCACCGAACAAAAAAGTCCTGATGGTCACCAGAAAAAGGTTGGGAACTTCAGTATGTTCTATATAAAAGCGTTCATATTGCCTCTAGAATATTTCACAAGGGCTTACGCAGACGGTCTGCGTTATGACTGCGTGCTAGTTGCGAAATAGCAGTTGGATGCAGTTTTTTTTATACAACTGCAACGAAACTGTCACTGACTGTGCAATTCGGCGTGCAGTTCTAACGACTGATGACTGCGGAGTTTTTTTAGTGTCTTTCGTCATTTTTGTTGCAGTTATATCAGCTGCACAAAACTACATCTGCTTGGATATAATTTTTGTGCAGTTGAGCTATTTTGCTTTTTTCTTTATTCTTTAGCTTGCAGTCCGAGAGCAGGCCGTCTGCATAGGCCCTTAAACATATCTATACTAAACTAATATATATTATAAAGCTGAAAAAATTGTTTGTTTGTTTGAATGGGCTAATCTTTGGAACTACCTGTCGGATTCAAAAAAATCTTTTTGTATGCCAAATTCATAAGGAATAGTATAGGTTATTTAACATCACGCTCCGACCCTTACGGCCTCAGATCATAGAAACAAGGAGATATGCCATCATAGCAAATTAGTACGGGAACAATTGATGCCACTTTTAGTACATTTTTCGACACAATGACGCGCATAATTAAGCGCTCCTTGTGAATAAAAAGATCTCCCACGCATTGAACATTCCGCACACCCTCAATCTAACACTGTTAATCGTCACTCAACACTAGCACTAAACTAAAACACTGTATTTATACCATCGATCGTGTTCGGTTCGTCGCCAGCGCGTACGTTTTTAATATGAGCAATTTGCTCAAGATCAGGCATCAAGCTCGATAGCGCCTTGGCACATCTCCTTGTTTCTATGATCTGAGGTGTACGCGCTCTCTATGATTTACATATGATTTGGTGTATTTGAGCCGTTAGGAGCCGAGCAACGGGGGTGAAATAGCGGGGAACAGCTAGTTATAGAATATCTACCGGGTATTTATTATATTTATTGCATGTTATAGGTAGGGCACTTGTTATTGTCAAAAGCTGTACTTTGCTTTACACCATGGGTAGCTTTGTGCAGTTCGCCAAAAACCAGTCTCATACATACAAAATCTTTAAGCCACGTCTCCTGCACCATGTTTTCGTGTTCGACGAACATCAAACAGTGAACAGTGAACGATAAAGGGGTGGTCTACGTGTTTTGACGAATAAAAATTCTCAAAACACGTAGACCACGCCCCTTTATCGTTCACTGTTCACTGTTCGATGTTCGTCGAACACGAAAACAGGGCGCAGGAGACGCGGCTTTATTCCTATCACAAAAGAACGATTGTGCCATAGAATTCCGACATTCACACTACGCGACCGTACGCAATTTCTTTCACCATAAAACAATTATTTTTTTTAATTCGAAGGCATTTCTTACGTCACAGACTTGACACTATATACAGTGGTGCGATCGCGACTGCAATCGCGATGTTCACTCTTTTGCGACACAGTGACCTTTCCACAGCACGTGGTGAAGTTATGGTAGGATTTTGTGCGTTTTTTATGGGTTGGTATTTTGTGATTATATTAAGTTAGGTAGAGTTAGAGTAAAGAGGTAAAGTTTGTTTGTATCACCGTTGTATGTATCTATTAGGTAATCTCCGAAACTAAAACTATACTGATCCAATTCTGCAATTTTTCCACTGATAGAAAACTGCACTTTTTGGGATAAAAAGTAGCTTGTAGCACTCAAGGATAATGTGCCTAATAGCTTTCTAATAGGTGTTAAAATGGTAAGTTTTGCCAATTGAGGCGGCTATCCGGCTAGAACCAGAGTGGCTTAACTGTAGCGACTATTGACCAATTTTTTTTTTTTTTTTAATAGGTTTGCTTTTGACCGCCATCTCGCCTAATGTTAAGTGATGATGCGGTCTACGATGGAGCACGCTTGCCTAGAAGAAACCGATTCACTCGTGAATTGAAGATACCCAGATTGTAACTCGTATTATCATTTCGTAATTTAAAAATGTTAATAGTTAGGCTAGGTACTCTGATTCTAGCAGCCTCAATTTTATTGGTGGAAAAAAAGGCTGCATTGGATCAGTAGTTGCGGAAGTTACCTTATGGATACATACATACAAACGAACTTTACCTCTATAATATAGTTAGAAGATATATCCTACTTCATTAGCCATGTCCCGAAGGTCAATCAATGCCCTGTTTAGTGAGATTACAACATTGTAGGTCACATATAACATTACATAACTAATACGTAATGTATCGCGTCCACTGGCCTTGCCCCGCGGCTCCTGTTACATTTTTATAGCATTATGTCATTGATATACTGTCACACTTTTAATTATAGCTACTCTGTGGTTTTAAGCATGGCATTCGTGAGTGAGTTTACGGATGTTTAATTTTTAGGTGTGGTCTTAAAGGCCTAGCACGAATAATTTTGACATAATTATAATTATTAGGGGAGACGCAGACGACAGACTTTATGTGCGATCGAGTCTGCCGCGCTTTGCAGCACTCGAACAATCTGTTCACTAAGTTTCGCAGATTGTTCGAGCGCTGCAAAGCGCTGCAGACTCGATCGCACAAAAAGTCTGTCTGCGTCGCCCCTTATGGTGACTGACGGCGATCCCCCAAGCGCTCGCGTTTTTGTTACTCCTTCAGGACATTAACAATTACGTGGTAAATGATAATTATTGATGATGCACAATACTTATAACAAAAATCTTATAAAATACTGAAGTAATCACGCAACCAGTTGAATTGCTGTTTTCAAAGTAAAAATAAGGTAGGTAGGTAGGTGCATGATAGTCACTTATTTTTTCTACGTTATTAAAAGCTAAAAGCATAAATTAACACCTTCCTGGACACTGAACGGCAATAACAATGTTTTATTGTGCCAATTTGTGCCTGGAAAAGTGTGAAGTTATTAGGAATATTAAGCAGCGATATAACTTTCAAAACTTAATCTTTTTGTTATTTAGTTTATTACCTTCTATAAGTACGGAAATTGATCGCGAAACGAGACTTTAAATATTTTCTAATTAAGACATGTAAAAGGATTTATAAAAGTCGTAATCACATAATATTTTGTAGCCAAACCAGTAACAAAAGTCGAAAACAAGAGAAAAGAAAGTTACAAGTAATTATTATACTGTATAGAATCTACATTCCAAATCTAAATCCTAATTCGCACTGCAATACTATCTAACTCAATAAAGTAATAACTACAAAAAGCGCAAATAATTGAATTGTACACAATTATCTAAAAATAGTCGAGAGCGGCGATCGGTAGTTAAAGTACAATTAACAAAAGTGAAAAGTATGCACGCAGCTAACTACAAGTCGACAACTAAGTTCTTTTAAACCTATGCCAATGCTGAGTTGTCAAGATTTTGAGATAGATCGTCTGAGCGTCCTTCTATATGGTTGGCGCGTTTATAAACACAAATATCACTTACACTATATGGAACAAGTAGGGAAACAGAAACAATGTATAGCAAATAAAAAAAAAAAAGTATCTTCTACAAAGAACACTTACAACTTGAACTCAAAATGAAGTTAAGTCATGACAGTGTTTATTTTTGAGAGACTGGTGCCTAAACTAAGCTGAGGCCTGTATTTCAGACACTGGAGGACCTTATGAAAAGAACGACAACTTAAACCGTAAATCACTAGCTTGCTAGCTACAATGGACATGAAGATTAAAAAAAAATACATTTTATGTTTATTTTTTGCCTGCATACAAAACTCTTTCGTTAACTGTACTTGTAGTAATAGTTACTGTTGTGACGTCATTAGCGGCGCAACTCGCAGGTGGATGGCGAGCCGGTTCCGGTTCACTCTCACTTTCATTACACACTTGTTCTATGTTATTGACTCTATGTAAAAGAGGTACGCTAATTGTGGGTATATGGCCATTGTCCATTATTTATGTATTATCAACTAAACAAATAAGAACCTACTGAATTTGATTTACGGTCTATTTTGCCTTAGCCCTGTCGTAGACTGCTACATTGTAAATTCATTGTGTACTCCTACGATTCATCATTGACTAGCACTTTGCTCGCGATTCGTCCGCGTGAGCCACAGAAACTGCATTTTTCGGCAAAGTAGCATAATTATAGCTGATATAGCACTAACGGTCAGTTTCAGAATGATAATTAAATATTAATGGAGACTTTTAACCATACAATTTCCATCGTTAAAGTGTCCTTTAAAACTAATGACTTTTTCTGCAACTCAGTGTAAGGAATCATGTAACTTCCTATTAGTGAAAGAATTTTCAGAATCGGATTAGTCGCTCAGGTACTACTTCTAAAATTAGAAAGAAACTACTCTATGTTAATAGCTCGTTCCATACTTGAATGAATGATGGCATTTCTATAAATAGTACCAGCCGGCCTAGCATGACCACGATAGAAACGGGTTTTGTCTACATAGAAATAGACAAAGTGACAGATTGTAGAAACATTTCTACGTTTTATGAATGAAATCTGTCACTTTGTCTATTTCTATGTAGACAAAACCTGTTTCTATCGTGGTCATGCTAGGCCGGCAGACATATAGCCGTTATATTCAAAGCCTCTGTGTCCCATAGGGACTTCCTACCTTATGTGTGACATAGCAGGCATGTCACGTACTCGTACTTTGTCTTCATACGGTACTCATGCAACTAGGCTGCAGAGGTCAACCGGTAATTTATTTAACGACATCTAGCAAAAAATATCAAAAGTTTTAATATTCAAATGAAATGAAATGAAATGAAATGAAATGAAATGAAATGATGAAATGATGAAATGAAATGATATTTTATTCTGTAAATAGGTTACAGGTAACACTTTTACACGTCAAAAATTGTTTTGATTTTTAAGCTAGATGAGGTCGGTGTTTCCTATCTGACTACCTTTGAGAAGAAACACCGAAACAAACTCAAAGGTCAGTCTCTTTTAAAGTCCAGACAAATTAAAATGAAACTATGCAAGGACCATGCAGGTTAGTCTGGAATGGCCTTTAAAGGAAAGAGCCATACAGATTTGAGTGGACCTATCCTGACTGTGCACGCATGTGCCGAGTATCGTGGTAGCTCAACCCTGACTTAGGGAGCTCAACGACCCAGCGAACATTACTATCAGAAAGGACATTTGGGTAGGTCGCATAAAGTACTCAAACTGTCAGACTGAACTTGAGATCTATACCTATATTATGTAACATAGAAACCCACATCGTACTCACATTCACAAAAATAAGTTAAATTAAATAATAATGTCACCTTAAATGTCATTGAGTAAATAAATTATGTCAAATTATGTCATTCATAATAACATTAATAACTCATCAAAAATATATCTCAATTACTTACTCACTACCTAAATGTACACGATGTGTAATAAAATCGATTACTCAAAATTTATTACAAAATAAATCGACTAAAATCATTTTAATGAAATACAGAAGCTTTAATTTTGTCAACATTCGATTCGAGAAGCTATCAAGGTCAATTACATCACGTAGTATTCTGTTCGGACTTTTCAGACACTGGTCAGGGTCACGATAGTGCATCTACATGTACCTACTATTTTACTAAGCTAAGCATGTACTTGGTCGATAAGTCGTCTAGATGTACAATCATTTCCGAATTAAAGGCTGAATAACAATTGTGTCCTTGTCTCGAAAAAAATAGCGAATAGTGCATTGTTTTGTTTTGTCAATGTCATTTAAATTTTGAATTTGTGTAGAAATGATTCAATTTAATTAAAGAATGTAAGTACTTAACGGAAACATAAATATAATTATCAATTAGTTATTTCTGACATTATCTAATTGATTAGGTAGTATTTCCTGAAGCGATTAAAAATTATATCTACTTTTATTTAATTTTATTTAGAGAAACAGCAGATTGATGTCTCATTTAATTTCATTTTGATCATACATATATATTACATTATATATATTGTACTTCAATTCAATTACAAAAGTAACAAATATAAAAATAGAGATTTATTAACCAATTTTGTTTTCTTTTTAAATTAAGTACTTGAGTATTTGGACGACGGATTGTTTTTTTTATCAAATAAGTAAAGCTTACCTTGCGTTTGACCGCCAAAAAAAATCCTTAATAATCTAATACATAGGTAACTGTATTTCTATTCGACTATTTTTTAAGCACAATCGTGGTAGGTAATGTATGAGTAAATACCTACATAGTATCTTTTTGGATCTCAGTTCAAACTCCAATGCTTACTGAGAAACTTTAATAACCTATTCATCATAGCTTTCACGAGAGTTTCGAACTTAAGCAAATAAATATAATAAATAGGTAAGGCTGAACATTGACAAATGAGTTTAACGATCGTGTTATGAAGGTAGGTGACAAGATCTATTGATACGTTAGAGAGCTAAAGAGAAACGTAATACCGTGATATTTAGATTACAATAACATAATACCGTGATATTTAGATTACAATAACATCATCCGCCTAGCCTTTTCCCAAACATGATTGGGGTCGGCAAATCATGCATAGGAGTCGTTTCCGGCAACTCAACGGTTGCTCTATTGACGTAAACACACTCTATCTATCTCTCTTGCAAAACACTATAACTTTATTCTATCTAACATGTAAAACAGTTCTTAAAGGTATAAAGATATGAAAGTTATTTTCCTTGCAGGTTGCAGGTTATGCACTAAACAGTCAAAGAGGCCAAAGTATGCCAATATAGGTCAACCAGAATCTAATGGCAAAATGAGAGATTATTTGTTGCTACCAGCACTGGGGTGAATGGATAAATAAGTTATGCTAGCGCTAGCAATTTTCAGAATTTTACACAACTCGTACTTTATTTGAAAAGTGACTAGTATGCATGCATTGCCATCCCAAAATCGTTAGGTATAATATAGGTGCTTTTATTTTTTATGCCATGTAATTCTAGTTTGCCTATAACTATACTTCAATGGCTATCAAAATCGGAATGTTGGTTTAGTCACGCGTTGCAATAGTCCTCGTAGATATTATTTGCATAAACTATCAACTTACACAGTAAGTTATGACATTGACAAGTAGATAGGCATGCAATAATAACAATTAACTCCTGTTTGCAGTAAGCTAAATATTCCGAAATTCATAATCAGATTTCAATATAAACTTTAATTTTTATATCATTATACGCCACTTACACCAAGAGATGTAAATAAAAGTTTATTTCGGACAGTTATTATTATTTCAAAATTAGAACAGCGTCTACACGCCACAGACAATACAATATAAATAGGCAATTACAAAAGCATTGCCATTGCTCAATGGTTTTTTCGCACGCAGAGTACTATTCGTTCATAATAAATATAATACTACAATTGTCTTAGGTTGTAAAACATAAAAAAACTTAATAAAAAAAATGTAGTCAATTAAACTTGGAAAATTAAAATATTCGTGATTATGACTAAATATGACAACAAAACAAAAAATCGACTAAAGTAATTAAATGGTTACCAATGTAATCGACTTGAAATTGTATTAAACAACCGATCTGTATTTTTTTAATGCGTTTTATGACGCAATGAAAATCGGTCAATGTTTTAATCAGCCTTTACGCTTTTACTTACTCTCATTGATGTAATACTGGAAAACTTAGATAATTAAGTGTTAATTATGATTCGACTGTGTACCTAATGCATTTGCCTGAATTTAATTGTAACAAACTTCCGCATAGTGTCTGCATTGTTTTTACAAGACGTTCTAAAACGTGTTCCACTTTAGGTGACATTCCTAAAAGGCAGCCATTAAATTTATCATTTTTTAAGTAACTTTTACCATGGGACCAAAACTAAAATCGCGAAAAAAAAAACAACTGTTCCTTACATTTTGTCGATTTACTATATGTGAACATAAAATGTATGGGAACAGCTGATATTTTTTCGCAATTTCAGGGCTGGTCCTATAGTAAAAGTTCCTCATTATTATGAGTCTAATGCCCCTGAGGAATGCCGCATAATATGGAAAAGGTTGGCAAAGCATTTTAATATGCTTAAAATAATTGGAATCTTGTTGTAATCGAATTTCAACTTGGTAAGCTCAATATAGCAACAAAATATGATTAAGATATAAAATCGTTTCATCTTAAAAAATCCTTTGGTCTGCTGTCCCAGATTACTCTGCCATTCTAAAACCTGTGCCTAAATTGTACCTAATTTTATTTAAATATTCTTGACGCAGAAAAAGTTTTATAATTGATCTATAGACACCACCTTATACCTAAAATCAAATACCACAACACAACAGTGACATCTAAAGATCACCCAACTATGAAAATATGCGTCATCGCTATCATTTACACGAAAGACAATGACAAAATTCTAGACAATTTTTTTGTCAACCATACAAACATTTTAATTTAACTTTTAAATTGCCACATACCACAGCCTTAGGAACATTAGTCAATTAAAAACAAATCTAGATCTTGACGGCCATTTTAAATTATTTCATGCCAGTGACTGTAGGAAATGCCATTTCATTCGTATGCCAATCACAAGCCGCTTGTGGTAATTATTTGTCTTATTATAATGTTGATGGTAGAAAGTCGTTTCCTTGGCTCATATTCAATGTGTGAATATTGTAAACTTACTTCATTTGAGTTGTGGATAACGTAAGTGTAAGTAAGGACTAACTAACTTATAAGCACTGGTCGGAAATTCCGATGCATATTTACCTAAAGTTGAGGTGTTGGCTGTTATGGAACGCACTTTTGTACCTACCGAAAAAATCCCGGGATTCCGGGATCGATCAAATTAGCGTTCTGATTATAGAATCGGATGTATATATGTACTTACGTTCAGGTGTTGGCTAATATGGAATGCACTTTATTATCGATCGTAAAAATCCCGGGATTCCGGGATAGACATATTTTATGTTTCTCAGACTATAGAATCGTATGTTTATCTATCTACCTAACGTTTTAAATTTAAAGTAAGTAGTTACCGAACATAGCATAGCAAACTACGTCAGGATAAGTTATAATAAGACTATATTAATACTTTTTAAAAATAATACTTACAAGTACCTATTGAAACAAAGAATTAAATATTTTGATTAGTGAAATTTGGTTATGTACGTATACCGGGATTTCCTGGCATCCCGGGATTTATATAAAAAATAATATTTAAGAAGCCGCTTCCATACTTTCTTAGCTAATAATTAAGTTTAGGTAAATATGCATCCGATTTTCCGACCAGTACTTATAAGTATCCAAATAAATGATAACAATAATGATCATTATGTTACTTGCTAAGTAATTATTTAAATTATGATCTTATTATGAAATGTATAAGTATTATTAAAGCATAAGTATAATACTAAAACTTCCCTGGTTCTGAACCTTCACTATTTATAGATGTGATTCCAAAAATCATGAAGTACATACCTGAAAAAAAAAATGCAATATTAGCTTTTGAAGAACTCACCACTTTATAATTTTATTCATAAGTAAACATAAAATAACCATAACACTATTTAAAAGAAAACTTTCAAACTATCTACAAAGAAAACTAATTCATAATACTTATCTACTAAGTAATTTGCATTCAACGCAACGTAGTCAAAACAATAGAAACAAATACAAATAATACACCGTAACCGCCAATCAAATCCTTCGATTTTGAAAATGGAAAGCCCATTCGGGCGCGGTCGGCTCATCTCGGCCGCGCCCTATTGCATCACTAGTAATATAGCTTTCTATAATACGTAATTTCGTTAACATGGCAGGCGTTGTCCAAAGCAAGTGTTTGGACATAAAAACTTGATTTTGTCATGATTAAAAATTCAAGGCAAATATGAGAATTATGTAATGACCCTAATTTACGAATGAAACTTGTTTTGCGTCAGCCCTGATTTATTAAAAATAATCGACTAACTTGACAGGTCAGAATCGACTAATTTACTTATTCAAAGTGTCAAAAATTACAGATATGACACACAATACTGCATCATAGCAAAAATCTTAGCCTCTCTAACCTAAATACTTACATATTTTGCCATAGTAATTTTACACTACTCGTAGTAAAATTCCTTTTAAAATTACAGGTCATTCTAGGATAAACCAGAAAAGCACACAGACCACATACCTCTACATTCAGTTTAAAAAAAAACAAATACCATAGATAAGGAACTTAAACACGCAAACCTTTTTGCTACTTCCACATTCTAATTTCAAAGCGTAGAACCCATACAAAGATATTGTACCTTAAGTAATTAGTCAACTTTACAAATAAGGACTAGTAGCAATAAGTTTTAACAGCTGTTCTTATAGGCTGAATGGTGCTAATATGGCCCTTAAAAAGTAGATAATAAGACTGCGATGTCTGAATAGTGATGCGGCGCTTACACATAGATATTAAGGTCTATGTGCAATGTTGTCTTCGTGTTTAGGAACATCACTATGCGGGTCGGGTTGCAAAATCTATGGTGTAAGTGATGCGAGATCAACGTTTTTATAGAAAGCTCTGACTATAAACCACATGTTTGACTATAATGTTAATTAGATAGGTATAAAATGTAGTAAGCTTCTGTGAAAATCTAGGCAAAAAAACGGTCGTCTATCTAGGTTTACGCAAATGAGAAAAGAGATACAAGTTTTTCTTTTAATTATCTACTTTCACGGAAATGGTGTTGCATGATTCCTTTGGCTTCCCTAAAAAGGACTGATGTCTTTCTATGGTATGATTACGATGTAGTCTTCATTCTTTAATCTTATTACCCTAGATACCGAATCAACTCTCACTTTAGGCTTTAATTCTTTATATCAACGAGAGTAGTAGTACCTACTCCTTTCGTACTAGGAAGCCTAGGGGTTAATATGTCATCATCACTTATAAATTGATTAAATTGTGAACCTAATATACATTTATAATATTACAAATATTAATCTGTCAATCCTGTTTAGATATAAACGTTTTATGTTTTTTGTAGATTTATATGTTAAAATAATGCCTAGGACACTAAAAAGTGGTGAAGGAGAATTGGTACCTAAAAAAAATCTTCCAACACCGTTAAAAAAGTTGTAACATATTGACATTCAGGGCAGCTAACATAGCGTCAAAAGGATTTCTTATGTGGAACGCTGTATAGATTCACCCCCTTACTTCTATAAGTAAGGGGGTGAATCTATACAGCGATCGTCTATACGATGATTAAATTAAACAGCTCTTAAGTCAATTGTCGTCACTATTCATTGTCATACAAGTGACAAGGATAGTGATATATTTAATTAGTGGTTAAATTTAAGAGCCCTCTATAAGTAAGGGGGGGTCAATGTATAATTCCGCTACCGCTCATAGCATAACCCAGTAAATGTTTACTACCGAGTTTCGAAGAAATTAATCATTGGTATTCTTAACGGAGCGCAGTGCAGGGTTACCTCGATAGTTAGCCAGTAAGTTGGCTAATTGATACGGCGTGAATACCTAGGTGTCGTAATTAGCCTCCAGTGTCCAGTGCCAAGTGAAGAAATGGAAAGTTTTTCATTATAAACAGGTGCGGTAGTTTGGATGACGATATGCTCGCTTTAGGAAACGATCCAGCACCACAAGACTGCTATTGCAATTGTGTCACGAGTTCACGACGGGGTCGCCACTACCGGGGTCTGCAACAATTTTTCCCAACTGTCCCGTTAAGAGCCTATACTACCTCAGCTCAAATTCTAATTTCGCCCCCACTTCACCGCGCCGCCTAACTCTTTATCTCGCTCGCACCTCGCACACTGCTGCTCGCGCGGTCCCGCGGCGCGGGCACACAGGTGTGCGTTACCCCAGCAGGAAAGTAGCTCCTAGGAAGATATGAGTGGGACGAATAATTAGTGCCTAATTTGCTGTAAATGTGCGCCAAATAAATAATTTGTGCGCCTTGTAGTTTTGGAGAAAAACAGAAAAAACGATTCTTGCTGGGGTAACGTTGTTCCAGCAGGAAAATTCTAAACGAATGATCGGAGAGAGAAATATTGTACATGGGCAGATAGTTTATATTTGTGCATAAATGTGCGCCAAAAATATAATTTGTGCGTCTTCAGGTTTTCCAGATATTCCATTTCCTGCTGGGGTAACGTTTTGCAGAATCGTGTTTCTCTAAAACCATTGTATGTGCGCTTGTAGAATAAATACACACGAGTAGCTCTTAATTTGTGCGTATTTGTGACAGAATTAGATTTCAGAAAATATTTATAATTTTCAAGTAATCGCGTTTTTTCGAAAACCCGAAAAAATATTGCAGCGCCTAAATGAGAAAACGTAGAAGGTCGCTGAAAAGTGTATTCGGTCCTTCTTGACGCTTATAATAACCATAAAAAGTTTCAATAGTGTACATGCATGCGTTATTGAATAATATTGCTGAAAATCAAAACGACGGTGTCATAACTTTGACGAAAAAATACAAGAAACCGGCTCAACCTAAGACGTGTAAGTGTGAACCAAAAATTAGTGCGTTTAATCAAAAATATGTAGTAAAAATATTCAGCTTGGAATGTTTCGCATTATGTAGATATAAACAAAAAATTAAATACGTAAACAACGGCTGATTATCCGACCAAATTCGAATGACTACAAAAAAGCGACGGATTCATACATATCGATGACCTTCTTAACTTTACTCACGAACCGGTGGCAACGTGTTGTGCCCGAGTACACTGAAGTAGAAAAGATGGAAAAAATAAACTTGTTAATAATACGAAAAAAAATTGCGTGTAACGAAGAGTAGAATTTGTACTCCTATTTGCAATGCATTATAGATTGAAATAAATAGAATAATCATATTATTTTAAATATTTTTTTTTGTAGGTGGACATTTAGAATAATTATATGTAGGTAGGTAATAATAGTATGCCGTGCTGGCTGAGAGCTTCTAGACCTGAGCGTGAGCACTTGGGCAGAGGTCAAATGGATACTTTTATAACAATAACTACAACACTTTACTGTACATAACTACTAGTTTTGTTAATTTCGCAGGATTCCGGTTAGACTAAGTAAAGGTAATACTATTATTGTGATCTAGAGATTTTATGCAGATACATATGATAGGTATTATAGAGATATACCTAGAGAAAATAATAGTATTTTTTTATTCCCTTTTAATATATTTTTGTACCTATTTTTTAGCACACACTAACAATTTTTGGTTGTCATTGAAAATTTCAAGGGTAGTTTTACAATCGAAATTTAGATTTAAATAAATAAATAATTTCTGAAATCTAATTCTGTCACAAATACGCACAAATTAAGAGCTACTCGTGTGTGTTTATTCTACAAGCGCACATACAATGGTTTTAGAGAAACACGATTCTGCAAAACGTTACCCCAGCAGGAAATGGAATATCTCGAAAACCTGAAGACGCACAAATTATATTTTTGGCGCACATTTATGCACAAATATAAACTATCTGCCCATGCACAATATTTCACTCTCCGATCATTCGTTTAGATTTTTCCTGCTGGAACAACGTTACCCCAGCAGGAAGCGTTTTTTTCTGTTTTTCTCCAAAACTACAAGGCGCACAAATTATTTATTTGGCGCACATTTACAGCAGATTAGGCACTAATTATTCGTCCCACTCATATCTCCCTAGGAGGTACTTTCCTGCTGGGGTAACGCACACGGCACACAGTACACCCCGAGTAGGTACTTCATTTCGATCATAATATGTTTGCCTGTTTCTTTACGCCAACCCCGTCGCTTCTTATTTTTGTTTCGGTTATTTCCCATTATGCAAATTTTTATTTTACTTGTCGTTCTGTTGCGTAATGTGTCCTGAGCGCAAAATGACACAGCCCTCTACGAAAGCCGGAGCAGGAATGAGCGCGGGTTGCGCGCGGCGGGGAACAAACTTTAATACGGCCGATATTATAGTTTATTTACTTTAAAATAGAAATTCACGAAAATAAATAACATAAGACCTGCTTTATAGTTAGTTTAGTTAGTATAAAAAGTTTCATGATCTAATTTGAAGTATTTTATGATTGCCAGCGGTTTATTGTTCGGTTTAGAGGTAACTTTGGAATTTATTTCTATCGAGAAAATTTTATGGAATCGTGTTTTCGCCAAACATAGGACTTAACATTAATCCTCAACTTTACCATATATTTATTTCAAAATTAATGCTTTAGTATTTTCGGCGTAACAGAGTATTTTGCTAAGCCATTTGAGGTAGTATAGGCCCTTAACGGGACGGGACGACCGGGGTGGATGGGAGTTACAATTTTAGTAGAGTACGCCGGCAAACAACTTGAGCAAAAGCAGCGTAGTAGGGAAAAATCAGGCACGAATGGGTCTCGATGTGTAAAGAATGGTCACCCATTCATGGATTGACTGCGGCAAGTGCAGCTTAACCTCATAAATCGGTCAGCACAGTTACTATTAAGCTACGTAATCATCTTTATAAATTCATAAGTGAACGTGCAATTGTGTGCCATATGAAACTCTTTTTACAAGGATGAAAAATAAAGATTAATAATAAATTCTTTGAAAAGGAAGTAAAATGAATCTCCAATAAATAATTAAAATCAATGGCCAGTCTATCCAGTCCACTGAACATCGTCCGTTTGTATCGAAAGTTAAATCCGATATTTTATTTCTGTAATTACCTATTAGTATAAAAATATTAAATGTAATAAGTTTTTGTAAAGAAAGGTATGACTTTCTTCATTTCGAAATTCGATTGCGTCATAAAAATTGTATTCCAACTTAGGCAAAAAAAAATTAAGCAATTCATGTTTTTATGTTAAAAGTAATTAAACTACTTACTCAAGTGTTATTTAGAATTCTATAATTCGGTAATTTTTATCCACAGTGGTAAAATAGGTACGTAATTGAAAAAGTCATTGACGCTTTATTAGACCTAAAACACCTGTAGATTTTTTTATTTGTACTAAGTAACTAAATGATAAATGTTATAGCAATAAAAAGAAATCCTAAAGCGATGATAAATGGCTCATCATTTCATAACATTTTCTTTGGAATTCGTCTTAGCAATCATGGAAAAAATAACACAGTCCTATCGCAATTTTAATACATAATTTATGATACTAATTTCACGCAATTATGACACTTATTGATAATAAAATACAAGTGATAATAGCTTACAAAACCAAGTGACATAATATAATCTGTCAATGGTGACCCCGAATTTTGATTAGCCGTTTAGATTTATAACTCGTAGAATGTAGTTTTAGCAACAGATGCGCATTTTAATACATTAAAAAGTTATGTTATCTATTTAGTAAATATTTCTTGAAGAAATTATAGATTCTAAAATATCTTATTCTCTATCTAGGACTAAATGCCTTATTTTTCAAGTAAAATTATTTACCCTATTGGTAGATTCCTAAAGGAGTATTTTACCAGAAAATCAAACAAAGATGTGAAGACCGCTTAATTTCAGTTTTAAAGTTACAAAAAACAAAAACTTAAAGATAACCAATCCAAAACAATTTCCCATGCTATTCGCGCCACCAATGACGCGTAACGTCGACCGGCGCAAGCGCAGAGGCGCAGAGCTCGTGTCAATTAGTTTAACGGTAGATTTCACTCATTTTAGCATAGCCGTGGTAATTGTTGGCGCAAGCGCAAACCCTTAGGTCATGTGTTACTTCATTTTTGATGCTCTGAAGAACTAGAAACTGTTGAGTAATACAAATAGGTACATGGTTACGCCAGAAAAAGTAGTACTCTAGTATTAAGTAAGCCTGCCTGAGGAAGTATCTTTTTAGGGTCCCGTACCAAAATGGTAAAAAGGGACCCTTATGGTGCGACTTCGTCTGTCCGTCCGTCTGTCACAGCTGCTTATTTCAGCAACCACTAGGTAATGCTATCGACTTGAAATTTGGAATAGTTATAAAAAATGCTTGTCCAACTTTATTGCAAGTAACTGAAGTCAAAAATATTTTTAGTTTCATTGAAAAAAGGGGCTGAAGTGGGGGTTTGAAATTTAAACGTGGGGTAATTAGGTCAAATGGCATATCATATGAAAGGACTAAGGGCGGGTTGCTTCATCTTACAGTTACGTATCTGTAACCGTCAAATATGGCGGCTTGTACGAGAATTTCATACTGACTTAACGATTACGTACTGACTTACGGATACAGATGGTTTGAAGCAACCCGCCCTTAATCTGCACAAAATGCATTTTCATTTTCTTTCATGTCTTATAGTTTTCGACATATGATGAAAATGTCTGGAAAAATACCATTCCGCCCCCTTTATCTCCGAATTCGGTATTTGACTGATTTTGGGAAATGGTTTATATTAATCTTCATTATATTATAAGCACACTACATTGATATTTCAGGGAGATCTACTGTATTTATCAATAAAAATCAGTGATACAGTATAAATTTCCAAAACCGCTCCAAAAACGCTGTTTCTGCGGAAGTGACGTAACACGCTAGTAAACGAGCTTTGTCAACAAGACAGACGGTGCAGCTGAAATTAATTTCATCAATAAATTATTTTTATTGGCTATAATGGCGTATATAAATGGTGTGTAGTTCCACAATGTACAAATACGTCTTAAAGCAGTCCATCATGATTCATGACACAAAAGAATTTATAGGTAATGTTTCTAAGTTTTTATCAACATAACCTAAAATGAGATTTCACAAAACTTCTGAATGATTATACAAAAGATTTGTAAATACATATGTGGCAGGTAGGTACTTACACTGCTGTTTTTACATTTTTAAGTTCCGCAGCATAATAATCAGCGTTAGGTATTCTTAAAGAAAAGTGCAACCATAAATGCGTCTATCTTAGGTAGGTTGTATCAGCTTGCACAAAATTTGACTCCATTTTGAGATTCGATATGAATATTTATGCCACTAGATAGAAGATTTCTATGAAAACAGCTTCAGAAATAGCTCTAAGATCAAATATAGCACCCAGAAACCATAAAACGCAAACTACAATCTGTCAAAGCCGTGCTTACTCCAGTGTTGCCAAGCTAGATTTTCATTTTACCCCAATGCCTGATTAATTTTACTCTAAAATCATAACTATTTATACAAAAATACCTGGCTAAAGTTTTGGTTTTAGATATACAATAAAACAAGTTCTTTCTTAATCAATGGTCATGTTTCACAATAAAAATATGCTGAATTTGTTTAACTCAAATTCAATTCAAATACTTAGGTACCTACATGTATTGCTTACCAAAAAGCCCATAAACTATAGTAATCATAACAACAATACGAAATCTAACCTTAAAATTTTGGAAGTGACTCCGCGACCGCCGCCGTGACCTGAATTTGCAGCCGGCACTGGTTGCTAAATTGGCAGCCGGCGCTAACTTTTGAAAAAAAAGCGGGAAAGGGAGTTGGCAATTTGTCATAATTAAAAAAAACATTTCATGTTTAATTTGAGTAACATACCTAATTAGGGTCCAAGAGCGAGCGAAGCGAGCTCGGGATCTTGGACACCCCGACACGGACAGGTTAGGTTCGAAGGGGTTGACGGGGGCTTCAGTGAGCGAGCGAACGAAGCCCCCGTCAACCCCTTCGTGTTATGTTACTTTTAACCTTGCAGATAGAAATAGGAGCTCCGCGTACCGGGGCTCCGTCGACCACCTCCATCCCCCTTGTAAGTCCAAAAAAGTTGTATTTTGTTTTACATTAACACTGTTATTTAAAAGTCAGTCTAAGGTATTTAATTCAACTTAAAACACGGCAACATTAATCTGCTGCTACGGTAGTTTGCAATTATTTTCGTCTGGTATCACTGCTACTTCAAGGCTACTCCGGTTCCTAACGGCATTATTTTTGGGAGCCTAGTCGGCGCCGGCTGCGGAGGCGCTCCCTAAAATTTTACCCTCAAATTAACACTAAAGAATTTTTTACCCTAAAAATAAGTTGGCAACACTGGTTTACGAGCGTGTGACGTCAACAGAGTGCGACAGGCCGTTCTTGTGACAGCTACAATAACAAAAAATATTGCATTTTATTTTCGTGTAATTTGCAAAAAATATACATATTTTAGTTAAAAATCAAGTGAAATAAGTTTATTTACGCTATGAACTGATAGGATGACCACAATCTGTAGCATATTTTCAATGTTGTCAAGAACCGAATTTGCGAAGCGAAAATTCTGAAATAATTAAAGTAGATAGAAATTGACCTATATATTGCAATAAAAATAAAACAATGTTCCTAACTAGTACATTTTATTCAAAATCATCAAAATTCCTTCACAAACAAACTTAGTTACGTTAGTACGGTTTTTTTTAACTTTTATACGTCCAAGGATCGTACGGGGTCCTCGATGGGCGAGTACGACTCGCACTTGGCCGGTTTTTTTTTTTATATGACTATGATGGCAAACAGGCGTACGGCCCGCCTGATAGTAAGCAGTTACCGTAATCTACGAAACGCTGGCAACACCGAGTATCACATGCGCGTCGCAGACCCTTTAAAATGAGGATTTACTGTGCCGACAGCTAATGGGACAAGCAGGTCTCCCGCTGTCAACACAGCGCTTCCTCAGGAGCTCTGAGACCTTACTCACCGCACCTTTTCTATTGTTGGTAGAACTGTAGAACTGATAGTAATATGTACGCCTGAATTAATTGGTTGCACTCTTTATGCGTAAGGGTTTACCCAATTACTGCAGGGTTCATAAACCATGCTTTGTTTAGTCATATAAGTTGGCATCACTAGCATTGCGCCAATTTCGAAACTATAAAATATCAGTAAAGATTAGGACACAGTTGTTCGTGCTGTACTTAATATTTTTATGCGATACTAAGTTTAAGTAATGTAAGCCTCTCTCTGCAATAACTTCCCGTACCAATAAGGATTGTGCCACATGACCGTTTTCTGGAAATAACTGTCGATGACTAAACCTAAAGTAGGTTCATTTGTCAATTAACTTTATGACGCATTTAATTGACATAACTGTCACAGTCTAAAAACAACAGTTGCACCATTAATACAAAACCATAGACTAAACAAATCAGTTATTCAATGGTAACTAAACAAAAGTCACAAGATGACAAGACACAGTTGCAAAATTCAATCTATTGTAGTCTGAAAAGCAAAAAATATCAATAACAAGCGGGGTTGGGTAAAACAATTTGTTTACAACAATGTTTAATGAATTTCTTTCTTTCTGCGCGGGCGCAACCTCTTCACAGATCATTGACTGCGAAATCCAACAATGAGTTTAAATGTTTTTAAAAACGTTTGAAATCTTTGATGAAGATAACTGCGCGAATGGTAGGGCTGTCAATCACGAATCAAATAAAGTAGATACCTACCTACTTACGGTATAATTTAATTCACAAGAAATACTTAAAGAGTTTGGTGCTGAAATATTGCCTTACTTGTAATTTGCATCAGTTTTTAGCATAAGTTTAATGTACCTTTGTGATGTGGTTCCACTTTGTTTTTCTAAATACGGGTAAATCACACTAATAAAGCGAAATATTGTATGTTGATGTTTGTTACTTCTTCACGCTGAAACGACTGGACGGATTTGAATGAAATTCAACAGAGGTAGCTTGGGACCTGGAGAAGCAAATAAGCTACTTTTCATCCATACACGTAGACGAAGTCGCGGGCAATAGCTATTACACATGTTTTTTGACATACTTCAAAAGGAGAACGTTTTTTCGTTCATTTTCTTCTGACAACCCTGCAATGACTCACAGCTTGTTACCAAGTCATCGAACTTTAAAACTGACCCTTTTGAACACAGCATTTATCCGAGTTCACGAGATAATCTTTACAAATAATACCAACTAACTACTTATGAAACTAGTAACAGTGATTGATGTTGTAATTAAATGTGTGATGAGTTTAGTAGTTAAGCGTCTGTACTTTCTTTTTTAAGCGGTAGTGTATGCTTAGATTTAGATTAGATTCATAATTAGATGTTCCGGAAGAGAAATGTTTGAATTACAGTTTGCATGTTTGCAAACTGGATATTTTACTGGTACCTATTGTGCACCCGATGTTAATGCGATTTTAATACTGAATACAGAAGTATTCAGTATCAAAATCGCATTAACATCGCATTAACAACAGTTACTTCTGTAACTGTAAGAAGCTCGCAAAATTATATTTGAGGAAAATCGTCAGTTGGACCTTGCTCAAATATAATTTCGCGAGTTATACCTACTGATGATTTTAATGATTATTATTTAGTAACGAAATTATCATTCTGTTGCGTATTGAATTTTGATCAACATAAAACGTAAAAAAGCGCTATAATGTGAAAAAAAGCGTAAGAAAATTTTGAATTTTGCACGTTATCTACGGATCCCCCTTAAATAAACCATAATACTTTTATCATATTCCTATCAGAACCAGTACTCGCACATAATATTGATCACTATAATAGGTTCCAAACGGATACGGAAGGCAGGCGGATATCCACATTTCTATATAAAAATGTAACGATCCGGGGTAACGCCCTGACAGTCTGTCAGGTAACGGGTGGGACTGGTCGGACCTGATCTACCGGTGTGGAACGGATGCTGTGGCTGCCGCGGTACTGGTCGGAAGCACTCGTTTGATAAGAACAAGTAACAACATCGTGGCAACAAAATTATTAATAGGCAGTAGGTACCTATCTTCTTACTGTTATCAATTACTTACTTCGAAAGTAAAATTCCTTAGTTGGTGGTTAAAGTGTGCTCTCTTAAATTGTTTGTGAATAGCTTTTTCTTGGTAATTTAATACTTGTATACAATGTAGCATAAAGTATTTATTCATACTATTGCGGATTCATTCAAAGACTTGCTACTAACATAGAGGTAGGTAAAGTTTATTTATTTTCTGTTTTGGAAACCCAATCTACTCCTATTAATGGCAATTTCACTCACAATTCATGACTCATACAGAAAATAATTAGGTCGCTGAATAGTAGGGTATCTCTATATTATGACCCCTCTCATTACTAGATTGCAGATAAACTTAGTTCATTTACATAATTATTTAACGTCTAATAAAACTAATGACAGGACAGATCCCTTGGATGTGTTTCACAAGGCGTGAGTCCGGAGCGCGGCGGCGCGGGCGGCGGTGTGCGCAGGAGTTTCGCAACCAACGCGCACCGGCTGCTGCGCCGGCGGCGGTGCACCGCTTTCACACGTCGCTGCAGGCGTGTTCCATGTTCATGAATATTGAAATTTTTTGATAATATATTACAGAGATCGTTGGAGCTGAGGAAATAGATTCGTCTCTTGTGTCGGTTATACGATAATACCTACTTCATGGCATGTTGCCTGATAAAGCCAGCTAACAAGATTGGAAGTGTCTAATTTTAGAAGAAGATAGTTTTTATGTATATTCAGATTATAACTTCATAGGATGTCACTCCTTGGACTGTCTCTCGATTCTCAATTACCTACTTATAATAAGCATATATTATAAACCTGCACAAGATGTTTTTTATCTGCTATAAAAAATAAAAATTTAACAATGTGCAGTGTCTAAACACGTAAGGAGTTAATTATTCAGGTGTATTATTTGTATGCCGATGAACATTATGCCTATGTATCGTTATGCGGTTATAATATTACCTATGTTTTAGAATAATATGCTTCTAAATCATTATGCTAAGAGTAATTAAGGCATTAAGTCCGCCTTTGTACTATTAAGTTGCATAAAGTTTAAATAAATAAATTAATAATTATGGATAAAAAATTATGCCTAAACATTTTATGCGAAATTATATTAGGATAAGTAAAAGTATGCCATGATAATTTGGGTCCGTGGCTTAGGCCCCCAGTGGTCGAGGCACCTGTGGCCAACGCCCCTGATTCGATTGATTTAATATCATTTATTTTTTGTGCTTTTTCACTTAGTATAGTAAACGAGAAAAGTGTTTCACCATTATAATAAAAATAAAAACATTCTTGTTAGCAGATGATAGAACAACGCAATAAAGAATGAAAAAATGATTGTCAATTTGACTGAACAGTATATCAACAGCGCCTCAGGAGCTCTGGAAATTCAATATTTGTTTTAGGAATGTTTGATGAGGAGTAAAATATTATTAGGTAGGTACCAACTAGACGATCCAATCCGAAAAATTGAAAAGGGAAACACCTCAAAATTCCTTAAAGTTTTTATAGTGTCACACAAATTGCAACCTTTTCCTGTACTCATTACAGTTTCCTTGCTAAGATTAATTTCGTCGCGAATCGAGATGTTATTGTGAAACCAGCCGAGCCTATCGCTCGCTTTAATTATGTACCTACTGGAGCGGAGTGGACCGCACCAGATCATTTTGTAGCCATTAAATCTAATAAAGTGTAAAAAAATAAAAAAGTTGTGGAAATAAAAAGAAAGTGATTTACGCAAAGGTGGATACAAATCTGTTGTGTTGCTGTATTTTTACTTGATTGTGGCGGAGCTAAAAAGGAGGGTAATGTTTTTGGTTGGTATGTATGTTTGTCTATGTCTATGTTCACTCATAGAGGCTAAACGAGTGAATCGATTTATTAAAAACAAATGAGGTGACGACTCTGCAGTCTAAGGTAAATTAACGCAAAGTTGAGTGTCTGTTTGGCAAAGATATAGGTAACTATAAAAAAACTAAGCGCGGTCACAACCGAAGACTTTGGGAGGGTCATACCGCAACCGAAGTCTTTGTAAGGGGTTCATACCGATGAATGCCTACATGCTATACCGTGTTTCGCACATTTTTGTAAGGATTTGGGGGGATGGGGTCTGACCCCTACGACCCTCCCCTCGGACCGCAACTGAGAAAAACATAGGCTAATTTCATCCTGAAAATTAGCAAAAGCAAATTACAGCAGGTCAAGCGTCAGTCACAGCTAGTAAAAAACAAACTCTACTAATATTACGAGGTACAACTTACATAACTCCAAATATTACATTATGAAACTTTCTTTTTAACAATGACCGCTCTTATATCGCCTTGGGCGTCTTGTACAAGCTTAGTCATCACAAAAATGGCTAGCTAAATAGCCTTATGTAAGTGGATGTAAGCGTTTGATATCTATACTAATCATTATTGAGTGATGACTTGTTAGCACTTCGCCCGCGACTTCGTCCGCGTGTCCCACAGGAACTGTGCATTTTTTTCGGGATAAAAAGTAGCCTATGTTACTCAGTGATAATGTAGCTTCCTATTAGTGAAAGAATTTTTGAAATCGGTTCAGTAGTTTCGGAGCCTATTCGGTACAAACAAACAAACAAACAAAAAAATCTTTCAAATAAGTAGTATAGAAGTATAGATAGTGTAGAAGACTAGCACGTTGCCCGCGACTTCGTCCGTGTGACCCACAAGAACTGTGCATTTTTTCGAGATAAAAAGTAGCCTATTAGTGAAAGAATTTTCAGATTCTTTTTTTTTTTTTTTTTTTTGAAGGGCCTCTCGCAGTTGGCTTCTAACAGCCGTCACTGCTTAACCGGACATCTGGTGAGGACTTACAAATGCCTCCAGCCAGGCTTAAAACTAAATAAAAAACTACAAACTAAGCGACCACACGCTAAGGGCACCCCCTACTGGGGTACGGACCTCGGCTTAGGGCGTCGCTGGGGGGAGGACAACTAGAGGGAGGGGCTACTAGCTGGAACGGATTAATATGATTTAGGGACATATTTAAATCTACAGGCTCAGCGCGGGCTGGCTCGAGCAAGGGTCGGTTAGGGGACTGAGTCATACGCGGCGGCGGACTCGGGTCGTGATGGGGACGTCGCGACGGGCCTCGTCGGCGAGGTCGGAATGGCGCCGGTCTGTATTTGTACCTACGCAGAGTGCTGGTCTCCCTGCTGCTTTCTTGCAGTAAGGTGATAGCATCATCGGGAGTATTTAAAGCATGCCTCGGGCGGCGAATTTTGCTAATCTGAGAGGGGGTGTATCGGGCGGCCGATACCACCAGAGGATTCGGGTGGTTCGGGGCAGAGTCAAAGAAGCGCTTGGAGGCGCGTTTCAAGCACTGCTGGATGGTGGGCAGTTTTAAGTCTAAGTGCAGGCGATCATTACGAACGTACCAGGGAGCTCCCGTGGCCTTTCGCATGAACCTGTTTTGGATGATTTGCATCCTATGGATTCGAGATGCCTTGACGTGTGCGAACACAGCGCCAGCATAGGTCATGATAGGGCGTATGCAAGTCACGTAAATGCGCACTTTGTACTTAAGTGCCAACTTGCTACGTGCATTAAGGATGGAGTGGAGGCGACCGAGAGCGAAGGCGGCGCGAGAGCGGACCGTCCTTATGTGCTCGATAAAGTTCAATCTCCTATCGAGGATGATGCCCAGGTATTTGGCTTGCCTATCCCAAGGGATCGGCTTGCCGAACATGGTGATCGGGGAGGGGTTATCAGGAGGAGTGCGCGGTTTGGAAAACAAAACCGCCTGGCTCTTATCGGGGTTTACTTCGATTCTCCATTTCCGAAACCAATCGCCTAGGGCGTTGACCGCGGTCTGTAGATTTCGAGCTATGCTATTGGGGCTGATGCCTGAGTAATAGATGGCCGTGTCGTCAGCAAATAAAGCCAACTGGGCCTTTCCCTTTTTGGGAATGTCGCTTGTGTACAGCGTGAACAGGAGGGGGGACAGCACGGAGCCTTGAGGGACTCCGGCTTTTATGGGATGAGGGGAGGAGAGAGCGCCTCCCTCGATGCGATAGCGGAAGGTGCGATTCGACAAAAAGTCTCGGATGATGTGCACGAGACGATCTGGCACTTCGAGTTCGTACAGCTTGTACAATAAGCCGTTGTGCCAGACTTTGTCGAAGGCTTTTGCCACATCGAAAAATACTATGCCCGTCATCGTTCCATATGTGAAGCCGTGGCTTACATGTTCAACAATACGGTGGACTTGATGAATACAAGAGTGTCTGGGTCGAAACCCAAACTGCTCGTCAGGAAGGAGACTCTTGGATTCTACGTAATCCTTGAGTCTTTTGTAAATTAGCCTCTCGTAGATCTTCCCGAAAACCTTGAGGAGGCTAATGGGGCGATAACTGGAGGGTTCGGATTTGGGCTTACCGGGTTTATGGATGCCTATAACTATGGCGTCTTTCCACGCTTGTGGAAATATATTATTGCTTAATGCACCATTGAAGATGGCGGTCATTAGCAGTATGAGGTGGGCGGGGAATAATTTAATCACTTTGTTGGTGATGCCGTCGGAGCCAGGGGCTTTTTTGGGGTTAAGCCCCTTAATGAGATCTTGCACTTCATCAGGGGTGATGGGGGGCAAGGGATTATCGGGGTCGTCTACGGGAGGAAGCGTAGCTCTACGTTCGACTTCAGCGTCTACCCGGGAAAGGTGGGCTTGGTCTACTGGTAGCGTACTAGGCGTGCATTGGGCTTCAAGACTGTCGGCTAGGCATTCAGCTTTGTCTTCGTCGTCGAAGGCGATCGACTTATCGGGACGTACTAGGGGGGGCATGGAGGTCACCTGTTCGGATTTTAATTTCCTCTGCAAGTGCCAAAAAGCCTGATGGGTCGGTTCGAGTTCGCTCAACATCTTGTCCCAGCGGGCTCCCCGCACTTCTGATATGCGTTTCTTTACAGATCTCTGTAAATAGCGCATATGAGCACGGTTCGCTTCACAGGGAAAAGCGTCATACGCACGGATGGCCGCGTTCTTCTCGGTCAGCAGAGCACGCACATCATCGGGCAGTCTCCAGCGATGGTCGTCCATCGCTGGAACCTGCCTCGAAGAGTCGTCCAAGATGGACTGTACGTGACTGCCGATCGAGAAGGCCGCCGCCTGCGTTTCGTCGACTGTGTTAATAGCGTCGGGGATAGAGTCCAAGTGTACGGACCGGGTGGATTTTAAGCCTTCGCTCAAATTCCCCCAGTCCGTAACGGTCTTGGTAAGATCGGGATCTCTAGGACCCGTGAGAGGGCCTAGTACCATGACAACTGGTCTATGGTCCGAATCGAGCTCTTGTAGCGTCTCAATAGAGCGCAAACCGAGGTTCACGTTCTTAAGAAGCGCTATGTCGAGGACGTCAGGACGGTGGTCTGGGTTGGGAGGGAAATGAGTGGGATTCATCGGAGCGATGATGTCGAAGTGGAGTTGGCCACACATAAGGTGTAAGAGCTTGCCTCTCGTGTTATTCGAGTGGCTATTCCAGGCGATATGTTTGGCGTTAAAGTCGCCCGCTATGATAACGGAGCTACTCAAGCCAAGAAGTGTTTCAAGATCTTTTTTAAGATCGTTGTTATCGGAGGAAGAGGGAGGGAGGTAGGCCGATACTAAAGTGATCGGTTGATGTCCTGTCATGCCTAGTCGACAGATTGAGACCTCTAACTGCAAAAGAGGTGGGGGATCCATAGGTATGCAGTACAGTGACCTTTTGTGGTAGATGAGAGTTCCGCCCTTGTGGCAGCGAATCCTGTCATTGCGTACAACTTGGTAGTTGGCAATTGACGGGTTACGCGTGCTGGGCTTTAGGAAGGTCTCCTGTACGAGGAATATATCAATTTGATGGTCGCGGAGGAAGGTGGCGATCTCATCGCGTTGATTTCTAATACCGTTGGCATTAAAGAAGCCTAAATTAAGGGATCGGGGTTTGACTCTGCACCTTTCTTTTGTACTATCCATACTAAGGGTTGAATCTGAGGTTTTGCAGGGCGACTATGACGTCCTGGTAGCTTTCCCATATTTGCGAAAGTGCAAAAGGGTTGCCTTCGTTGGCGCGTATGGCTTGCGACATTTCACATGCCCTGGGGCTCATGTACACCGACGTCAGCTTAATTATGGGACTAGCCACCGACATGACGTCTGAGACGTTGCAAGCGGGGCGGGTAATGGGGGCGGGGTACGCGGCGGTGGCTGGCACGGTTGCGGGGGCAAGCGCGGGCTTGGGAGCGGACGCGGATTTGGGAGCGGACGCGGGTTTAGGAGCGGACGCGGGTTTGGGAGCGGGCGCAGTTTTGGGAGCGGACGCGGGTTTGGGGGCGGACGCGGGTTCGGTGGTGACGGGCGCTACTTGAGCGGTCGCAGGGGGTGACGCGGCGATGGGGGGGACTATCGGCGCGGGGATAGGGGTTGGAGTTGAGGGAGCCACCTGCAAAGCCGGGAAGGCTTGCTGGTGGTTGAGCTGGTTCCACGGAGAGGGTCTCTGTGGACTGAGCCTATTGGGTAACTGTGCCGAGGGAATCGGGACAGTGGGGCTCTCCCTCTTTCGGCGGGCGTTATTGCGCTTGGCCGATTTGCGGGAGGATTTGGGGGCTTTGGGGCAACCACGGTAATTAGCCGGGTGCCCGGATTCGCCGCAGAGCACGCAGCTGGGTGGGCCAAGAGGGCCGCAAAGGGTGCGGTCTTTGGGGCGTTCGCACTGAGAAGTGCCGTGGTCACCCAGGCACTTGACGCACCTGGGCTTCGCAAAGCAGTTCCTCTGCGAGTGACCGTAAAATTGGCAGTTGTGACACTGCGTGACTACACCGTTTTTATATGGTTTTTCAATCGATATGCCTGATAGGTGGCATACGGATTTAACATTGAAGATGGGGTGATGGCCTTCAACGGGGTCGCACACCACAAGTACCATGTCGAAGGCCTGACGTTCAGGCCCTCCACGGTGCATGCGGTGTACTTCCGCAACGGGAATACCTTGCGACTGAAGGTCGCTAAGTATTGATTCGGAGTCAAACTCCTTGGGGATGCGCTTAATAACCACGCGAACTTGTTTTTCCTCCGGAAGGGAGTAGGTATGAAAGGGTATTTGAACTCCTTTCAAGAGTTTTACCAATGATCGGTAATCATCGGACGTGGGGACTTGGACCTTAATACCCAGCTGGGTAGCTACGGCCTTTGTGTAGCCAATTGAGCGGCTACTACACATTTTGGACACATCGGTCCATTTTCCCTTATCATGAATATATAAGGGTGGGGGAGGGCGCTCCTTTTTGGAGGACGCTGCAGGAGCGGCGTTAGCCTTAGGGCTGGAAGGGCGGCTGGCCTGGGAAGCGGCCGACGGGAGTGGGGTGGGAGCGCGGGGAGCGTCTGTTTTCTTGGCTTTAGAAGCCTTAGAGGAGGGAGGGGTAGCCCTCTTTCTCTTCCCGTGGGTTACCACTTGGAATCCCTCTTCCTCGGAAGAGGAGGGGTTCGAGTCACTCAGAGAGGGCTCGCTATCAGAATCGGACACAGGGGAGGTGTCCATGGCTTCGGCGGTCTGCACAAAGGATTGCGCAGGTGTGCCGGTTTCGGCGGAATTTGCTTCAACAATGGGATTGTTGGAGACAAAGGGAGCGATTTCCGGAATCGCAGGTACGGGGCGCGGTTGCGTTTCGTTAGAAACGACCATTGTTGTCGCTTCTATTGTCTTTTCGGACAATAGAGGCGTCAACAATCCTACTTCGAAGGAAAGTGCCTCGGTGGAGGCTACCTCTCCTTCGTTGCTAGGGAGGACTGGGCTCGCGGGCCCGGAACTAAAAGCGGGGCTAAATGGAGGATCGGGGGATTCCGGGGCATCCAGTGTTACTGGACCGATGGAGCGGGCTAGCATGGGCCCATACTTCGCTCTAACTGCCGGGAATTCGGCTATGATCTCTCTTAAAATGGAGAGCGCTAGATCGGCGCTCTCCATCTTAGAAAAATTGCTAAAACTACTGAGGGGAACCTAACATTACTCCCGTAGGAGTCCTAAGAACCCTAAATACCTAACTCCCCGGGTGGATGGGCCCGGGGATGTGTAACCCTCCCTGTCGGGTGTAGACAGGGAGGTGAGTACCTATGGTGTGCCCTAAGCTTGTAACCCGTCGCCAGTCTTATTGTGCGAACGGGGCCCTGACCAGTCTAGCGCTAAGGGTGTTAGACAACACCCTAACGACACTAGGTGTGTAGCTGTGAACGAAACCAGAGACTAGGACCGACTAGGAGACCCCCCAAGGCCGGTGGTCTAGCTCCCGACTCCAATTGACTGCCTCACCCTGAAGGGGCTCGGCGGGTGTGATTGGGGCAACACCCCACTCGGTTTCGTTGGCACCGTAAGGTTTCCACCGAGGACCACGAAACTGTGGTTTTTGCCCTGAGGGGGCCTAGATGAAGCTACACAACGCGGGTAAAGAAACAGTAATCAGCCACCGCCTTGAAAAAGGCAGCTTTTGATTAAATGGTTGTAGTCGGGTGACTACGATGACGTCACGAGCGAGCGTGACGAGAAGGGCGGCTTGACAGCGTCGTAAACAGCGAGCGCGGAGCGACACGTCCGTTCACGGCGAGCGTCAGGCGGCCATCAAATTTTCAGATTCGGATCTTTGTCTCTTTTAAACTAAAGCGGAATCTAACCATTACAATGGAACAATTCGAATACGACATTCTCGTAACGAAAGTAAAACAATACCATTTAATTTCATCGAGCACCTACCTAACTACAACAATACGATTTATGTGTACTTAAGTGTAACCGAACGATTGACATTCAATTCGTTTTCACACCTAAACGAATCGATTCTATTTATTTGCGCTATCTATTCGATTCTGTAGTCGACTCTCTCTAAATCGATTAACCTTTGCATAACATTTGATTTGCACTTGTAAACGTATGACGTCATCAATGGCAGAATTTCTAATTAGCCTACAGATTCCGTGTTCTTATTTTAAAACCTACGTTTTTTTTATAATTTTTGGATAGATTGGATTGCAAGTATCTACCTACAGTTTCAGTGTGGATTTTATTTTAAAAGTATTGAATTAATAAAATTACAAATATAAATGTCGTGTATCGAATCGTTCTGCATTATTTACTGTTCTTGCAACTTTCTTAATCTTCGTATTCAACGCAAGAAAATTACTTTTTAAATTGCAAATTACCAATTTATTAGGCACGGTAGTTGAATCAAAAATTAATTTAAGTTTTTCACAATAGTTTCATACTATAATTTAATAATAACCGGTAAATTCTTCATAACCATTAAAAATTTATTAAGTTTTATTACGACATTAAGAGTTAATATTTACATTATTATAATAAAATATCCAACTCACAGTTTATTAATAATATACCAATTATTATTCTTTACCTACTGAAACGTAAAAACCGAATTCCTGTTTGAGCTCATCTTCTCATTTTGCAATCCGTCGACTTGTTTTAATAATGTCAAAGTTGACATATTAAGCTGGTACGACCTTGCAAAAGGCCACATTACCATACCTTCTTGACATTTAATTTTGTATTTTAAACTTGAACATGTAAGGTCGCTTTTCCTTTCTTTGATGATGAATTATTATTGCCAGCCCTTGCCAGCTTTAATAAGATTTTTTTCATGTTTAACATCATAGGAATGTCACATCTCCATATTTAGTCGAGTTGTTATACAATTTTAGTCGATTGTCTTGTTTATTTGAAAATGGAATGTTATGGAAATTTTCTTAATCCAGCCTAATTATTAAATGTATAGGTTAAATGTTATAAGATGTAAAGAAGAATACTTACTGCTTGTGAAACCAGATCTTTTATTGATTCAGTACGTCATGTGATGGCACAAGCAAACTTAATAATAAGTCTTTTAACATAGAGAGACGTCTATCAAAAGAAATATTTATACCAATCTTACAGTACCCAGCAGTAAAAAAATCACATCGAGTTCTAGAAAGAGATAATCGGCTAGCTTCGGCCCCGTAGAGTATCGTCTCTGTCACATTATACAGCAGTGTGACGTTTTGTCGCCGATTTGTCAGTCATATTACCATAATATTGACCGACAAGAATTCCCTTCGACGCTATGTTGGCTGCCCTGAATCTCAATTTAATTAAACTGTCTTTAACGGTGTTGGAAGTTTTCTTTTAGCACCAACTTCACTTTTATCACTTTTTAACGTCTTAAACATTATTATCTCTATTATATAAAATGCTTTGTCCTGACTGACTGATGGATCAACGTATAGCCTAAACCGCTGGTCGTAGAAACCTGAAATTTGGAGGACGTATTCCTTAAATGATGTAGGCATCCGATAAGAAAGGATTTTTGAAAATTCCACCCCCAAGAGGGTGAAAAGTAGTGGCAAAGTTTGTATGGGATTTTTTTTGTTTTCGACCTCCACGCGGGCGAAGCCGCTGGCAAAAGCTAGTAAAACATAAATCTACAAAAACCACAAAACGATATGACCTAAATAGGAATGACAAGCAGGGGAGCCAACATAGCTTCGAATTCTTACGTGAAACGGTCAATAGTAGCTACAAAACGTCACATAGGTGTTAGTGGCAGGGACGATTCGAAGCTTTACGAAGCCGAAGCTAGCTAATTATCTCTTTTTAAGGCTCGATATGTATCAAATATTTATTGTAACTGTACTACAAACCACAATACTTAGTAATAATTTAATAGTACTATAAGTCCAAAACGTCAGCCTACAAGTTCGTAAGCTCGTAACAAGCTTCACAGACAAAATGTCAGGGGTGAGAGCACAGCACGACTTTGACATTAACAGATATTTTTAATACTTGACGCGCGTTATGCCACTCCTGCAATTTGAAGCATGCATTTTATGTCTAAACGGTAAATGTCTGAGATGCTCTGAGATGTTGCAATCAATCATATAGCACCAAATAAGGAGAGATGTATTCGCTATGTGCAAGCTGTTGATCGGATATAGTCTCAGATCATAGAAACAAGTGAGATGTGCCAAGCGCTATAATTGAGCTTGACGCTTCAATATGGTACATTGACCACAGTTAAAACGTAGACGCTGGCGACGGACCGAACACGATCGATGATATAAATACAGTGTTTTAGTGCTAGTGTTCAGTGACGAATAACAGAGTTAGATTGAGGGTGTGCGGATTTTTTTACGTATGGGAGATCTTTATATTCACAAGGAGCGCTTGTAATTGTGTCGTAATTTGTTCTAAAAGTGGCGACAGTGGTTCTCGTACTAATTTGCAAAGATGGCATATCTCCCTTTTTCTATGATTTGAGGATAAACGATGCACGCAGTGCACGCATTGGCAGAAATGTGTACTAATTCTGGTAGCTTTCTGTGTTATTGCCTGACCACAAATAGCATAAGCTTATTCAGCCTAGTTCCCACTATTGGGAGGGACTAGCCCGTAACCCATCGCGGGTCCAGCCTATCTATGTACCGACACGCCGCATGATGTCTGCGCGAGAACTGCCAATTTGTTTGCGAACGTTCGGGGGAGAATCTCACCGTGACATTCTCCCTCGAACGTTCGCAAACAAGGTGATATCATGCGTCGTGTCGTTACAGAATAGATAGGCTGTGCGGTTTGGTGGACGTTGTCTTCAAATTTTTGGTTCTAGGACATGCCGGTCTCCTCACGATGTTTTCCTTCACCATTTTTAGAGCAGTGGTGATGAAACAAATCGCACAGTGACGCCTATTTGGATTTGAACCCGCGACCAACGATTCGTCTGACGGGGCTAGTGGCAGATCCAGGAATTAGTTTTGGGGAGGCTGAGGGCTCATCCAGATGTGTTGGGAAGAGAAATACTAAATCACTTATCTAGTCTGAAACCTGTTAAAACTTAAGATTTGGGGGGGAGGTCAGCCACCTACTGGATCCGCCAAGAGACGGGGCCGTTACCACTGCTGCGGCCACATTTAGCGATACCAGCAATTTCACAATGAATGTGGTTTTGCTGTGTAATCTGGACAGACGGGTAGGCGGGCCGAGGTTCGCGGTTTTGCACCATCGATTGACTCGTATATAATACTACTGAGAACTATGGGTTCTCGTCTAAATACATACATATATATTTATTATCTGGGAACTTAGATATAGGTATAAAAAATCAAGAGAGATCAGAAATCTCGATGTTTTGACACGTAGCTCCATTAGTAGATTGCACCCGTGCGAAGCAGCCCCGCTGCTATGCTAGTAATTTATAATCAATGTATCTATGTATGTATGTATAATATACAACACGTACACTCGTGTGAAAGTGTACACTCATATCTCACAAGCAGATTATACCTAGTAGAAAATGGACGAATCATTACAGCGCGCTCACTTCCTCAGTTTCTTTATATTTTGTTATTTTTATTACATTATTACATAACTGTTGACATGGTTGATGTCCTCAAGAGGTACGAAATATGTGTGTTTTACAGACTCTGTAGTGTGCTGTGGCTGTGGTAAAATAAGTTTTTTTTTAATTTTAAGGGTTCCGTACCTCAAAAGGAAAAACGGAACCCTTATAGGATCACTTTGTTGTCCACCGACAGCCACCGGACCATAAGTGGAGCCATCTGCTCATAGATGGCGCCATTGGTAGTATGTAGTAGCGCCATCTATGACCATATTTCGGAACCCTTAGGGCATACTCGCACTTGTCCGGTTTTTATTCTATGATAGGCTTGCGCTTGACCGCCGTCTCGCCTGATGTTAAGCAATGATGCGGTCTACGATGGAGCACGCTTGCCTAGAAGAAACCGATTAATTCGTGACTTGAAGATACCCAGATTGTAACTGTTGGGAAACACCCACCACAAGTATCCTGTGTTCATCCCCCACGCGGGACCAGCTTATCTATTCTGTACCGACACGCTATGTGATATCACCGCGAGATCTGCCAATAGGGATGTTTAATATATTTTTTGTTATTGTGAATCTGTAAACTATTTGAAAAAAGATAATGAACACCAAAAAAACCGATGAAACATCTACAAAATTGGCAAAGTTATAAGCGTTTTAAAATGATTTGCTAGACACGGACGGCATGCATGATAAGTGAGGTAACACCACCTATGTCCGCTTCGCGCGACAAAGACGGAGCGATACTCCCTCTAAAAACTTTAAAAGCGTCTATGTTTTCCATTTTGTGATAAATTATTATTATTTTTTTTACTTTTTTGTTATTCCTATTCCTTCTTTGGAATAAAATAATTTATTTGTACTTTTTTAATAGTAGTCCACTACCGTATTTGTTTGCGAACGTTTGAGGGAGAATGTCACGGTGAGATTCCCCGAAAATCCAAAAATCACGCAATGCACCATTATTTGTTGATGTGTTCGGTCATCTTAACTTATCAGTATAATAACAACTTAAGCAGCCATCATTATACTGATGATAAATATTATATCAATAAATCACTTGCATCGCGTGATTTTGAATTCGGTAGAGTTAAACTTTCACACCCTTACCACAAAAAAGATATACACGTGTTGAACGCGAATGCTACCAAAAATAATAGCCACTTGTTTTAGACAAGTTAGTACTAAAACAAGTGCGTATTATTTTTGGTAGCATTCGTGTTGAACACGTTTATCTTTTTTGTCGTACGGCCCTCATTGTTTACGTTTTGTATCAAAGCCAGTTGAATATTGTAGTATAGGTGCTGCAAAATATTAGAATTTAGAAGATAGAAGAATTTTACGTGGGACGACAATCATCTGACCTTCAAAACCCAAACACTAGCCTAACGGGCTTAGATAGAATAATGAAGCTTTGAGTCACGACTACGGTTCAAGCAGACTTACTACGGAAAAAAAACTGGCCAAGTGCGAGTCGGACTCGCGCACCGAGGGTTCCGTACCTTGCTCAGGCGTATAAAAAGTAAAAACATGATGGCGCAATAGCGCCATCTAGCAGCAGCAAGCTATATTTTCATAGATGGCGCTTAACATAATATTGTGTTTGTAGGGGTCCGGTGACAGACGGACGACAAAGTGATCTATAAGGGTTCCGTTTTTCCTATTGAAGTACGGAACCCTAAAAAGAAAAAAAACCTAGAAAGTAATCGAGCTTCAACGTCCAAGTGTCCAATATGTCACCCCGAAATTACCTACTTAATACCGTTAAAAATACCAATAACTTAAGTTCTATTTGCTAATCATTCTAGTCCAAATACCTAATTAATCTATTTCTAATATACGCCAGCAATAAGCAAAGGAAATGAGCTGGAATATAAATCAGCGCGTAGCCTTTGGTCATGCTTCGGCGCAAGCGCAGCGCGTGGATAGTTGGATAACAGTGTTTTTACTAATGTGACTGTTACATGTCGAGTAAGAGAAACTGCTTTGTAGCAGTTTATGAATGATCTATTGTTGAAGATCATGGACCTAAGAGCAATTTCAAGTCAGTCATAGAAAGGATGGTATTATTCTTGACAATACAATTATGAAATAGAACAGTCTTAGTAAAACACTGACAGACGGCAAGTTATGTGACCAATGTTATGTAGTCTGAACTTCAGAAGTTAAGTTATAGCCTTCCTATAAAAGGTTCAAAAAACTCACTTATAATTCAAAGTAAGTATAATTTTTCTCAAATCTCTTTTTGCTGGGGCTGATTTTGACGCCCCTTTGCACAAAGGTATCCCTAAACCAATACAACAACCGTGTCGCTATTTATCCATAGACCACTTTCACCCAGTCTACTCTAACTGTCATTACATGTTACCCATTGAAGTATTTCCGCTTATTTTCTATCAGTTAGCATAGACAACCTAACATAGACAAACTGTCACTTAAGACAACTATTTGACAGTTACCTATATCTTTTTCTCAGCTTATTACTTTATACCTACTTACTTTGAATTCAAGAAATGAGTCAGGAAGGCAGAAATCCATTCTGACTGGCTAATAGGTTCCTAACCGACCTAACTTTTATCCTCTCTTATCAAACCTTCCGAAATCCTAATAACGATTCTTGAATTCAGAGTACTTAGGTAGTATTAATAAATAAGCCTTATAGCCTTATTTTTCTTTTTTTATTATGTAATTCAGGCATAGACAATATAATATAATAATATAAAATACTATACATAAACAATAACTAAAAACTAGGTCACACGTAAAGTCACAGCAGGACGCAGCAGGAAATTCGGCCCGCTCGGTGCAGTGCCGCACTGGAGGAGCTGGCTTCCTCTTCTTCTTTTCTACCTTGATAAAACCATCTTTGTCGCACGTATCTTTTTCGGTGTAACGCTGTGGCAGATCCTTGTGAGTAGTTTCACAGCGCATCTGCTTACCCCCTTTAACTTCATGCCGCTTGGATTGCGACACAGCCGCCGGTTTGCTGGTGGCGACGATAGCAGCGTAGGCACGTTTAGGTTTATAAAATGACATGTAATAGAAACATTACGAGGTGACAGTGCGTAAAACGCATGCGTAAAACGCACGCATTATGAAACCAGTTTCCTGCTTCGTTAACTCTTCACTAATCTTATCAGCTTAATTTAATAACAAAATATTTCTTGCCGAGAAATTCGTTACGTCGCCTTTTCTTTTCAGCCGGCCTAGCATGACCACGATAGAAACGGGTTTTGTCTACAGAAGAATAGACATAGTGACAGATTGTAGAGACATTTCTACGTTTTATGCATAAAACGGTAGAAATGTCTCTACAATCTGTATCGTGGTCATGCTAGGCTAGCTTGTTACACAAGGAAGTGGGGTAGAGTAGGCGTTTTTGGCAGCTGTATTTTATCACGTACTGAATTTTCTAACGAAGCAACCCAATAATCCTTTACGAGATTAGATCCAGGATTCCTGTCTTAAGTTGACTGCAAGTATTTTGTTACTTTAAGTTACTCAAAGCATCCATAGACACGCACGTCACGGAAGTCACAGAGTTTTTAGTAAAGTTGATTATGTACGCACAATCAATGAAGAGAACATTTATTTGAAACACAAACGTATAACATCAATTATTTGAAAGGTGACACTGAACAAATCTGTTTTTAGAATAAAAAAAAATGTGTTCCCACACTACGAATTATCCCTGTATTGCAGATGCCTTTAGACCTACACGTACCCGTACAAAACATCTAGACCCAGTTTTTGTACAACTAAGTACAATTAAGTCCTCTTCCTAAAACTTTAATTCTCGGTCCTGCCGGCCTAGCATGACCACGATAGAAACGGGTTTTGTCTACATAGAAATAGAGAAAGTGACAGATTGTAGAAATATTTCTACGTTTTATGAATGAAACGGTAGAAATGTTTCTACAATCTGTCACTTCGTCTATTTCTATGTAGACAAAACCCGTTTCTATCGTGGTCATGCTAGGCCAGCTGGGCTCAGCTCGGTACATCAACAGTTTTTGGACAAATCTTACTATAACCGGGAGTAGGTACCGGGAATCTGAATCGCGATTCTGGGACTGACTATATACACCTCGCCTGTACCGGGATTTCCCGGGAATTCCCGGGAGCAGGCACTACTTACAACAGCAAAGAAAACTGACTTTTAAAAACAAGATGTCGTCAATGATGATATCATAGAAAAATAATTTGAAAGCAGCGATTGCTACGAATCAATTTTAACCGATACCTTTCCGAATCTCGATTCGATACCGATTACTCTAATAGTTAACTGTACTAGTTATTTCAACATCTCACCACAACGTATAATAACTATGAATGTAGTAAATTCCGAGTTAGAGAGGTAGTTTGGTTAACTAGGTGATTGGGTTGAAGTCTAATACATTTTAGACTTAGAATACGCTTGCGTGCGACAGGGTTAGATTTATATGGGAACTTATATTTGTGATGAAATAAATTCATAGAGCAGATATTTGAGCTTATCCACAGATTTAGAAGAACCAGTTGATTTACTTATTTATTAAAATGCGCGAATTGTATAAAATTTTATCAAAATGTTTTAGCACTGTTGTATTTTAGTTTCAAAATTCGCAAACGTTTACGTTATCATAATTATGTCAAAATTATTCATTAACATGTAGTTCAATGATAATAGGCCCACTGTTGCTTGACCAGGCTTATGGAAACTGGAGGGGGGATATTCTCAATAAATATGGAGATGTTCAACTTTTTCTTCACGCGAAATATCTCTACTATTACGATACGCACACCATTTACATACAACCGCTGATATTTCCAATTGTCACGCAATTTTAACCCACAAATATGTGGGACAGTGTACACATAGTATTTAAACATGGGAATATACAATTTACGTTGCACAACAATAAGGCCTAAAATCGCGTGTAAGTGAGATTGTCAAGTATTACGCGAATCATGCAATGTTTGAATGGTTGAAGTGGCGGTAATGAATTTGGTAACGGCTGGTAAGCTCACGCTAATCTTATAGAAGGTTAACGGTTTACAAATAGAAAATACTAGCACTTCGCCCGCGACTTCGTCCGCGTAGTTCACAGGAACTGTGCATTTTTCGGGATAAAAAGTAGCCTATGTTACTCAGTGATAATGTATCTTTATATTAGTGAAAGAATTTTTAAAATCGGTCCAGTAGTTTCGGAGCCTATTCGGTATCTACAAACAAGCAAACAAACAAAAACATCTTTCCTCTTTATAATATTAGTATAGATTAAATAAAATAAGTAAGGATTTTGCCCACACTTGGGGAAAGCTGTGTTTGAAAAAATGCGTAAGGCAGCCAGTGCTAAACACATTACGCGTTTCTCCATTCGACAATCGAAATTGGAAAACTAAATTCGAAATCGAAGTTTTCGAAGACGATTTTCTTTGATTCATTCGAATTATCATTTTTAAATATTTCTATAAAAATATCATTTAAAATATAAAAATTCAAACCCGACCAGCATCGGGAGCAAGGTCCAAGCTACCGATGGTCAGGGCTCCACATAGAGAAACCCCAATCAGACGACAATGGAGATGAAATCATTAGATAGGTACCTATACTTGGAAAATGTTAGGTAAACCATCTTCTTATACAAAACGAATATGTTCAAGTTAGGATATGTTCAACAGCTATAAGTTCAAACATCTGATACACAACTTTAGCTAGGCAACGTATCATGTTTAGGCATTCACTCTAATTATATTTTAAGATATATAAATAAGCTAGTTATTAAATATTTCCCACTGTAATTTTCCAATGTTTATCACTAATCAAACAACACCATAACAAATCTAAATTCCGAACTCGCAAATAACTTTCATTCTCAATGTCGAGATCTACATGGTTAAGGAACGTATTCTAGAAATCACGCGACAATGCCACTGTTTCGCAAAAATGCTGGTGAAAAGTGAAAGAATAAGTTATCGATTGATATTCGAGACGCGTTTGCACTTTCTCGCACATCTGCGTAGAATGTATAGCGTTATGAGAATACACCCCGAGGTTACCTGCTAGCCTGCTACAGTTTCTAATTGTGACTTAATTGAACATGAGATGACTTCGTAATATATTATATACGTAGGTATCCTTTTCATACAAAAATCTCATCTGCCTCAAGTACCTACCTATTGCAGATGTTCTTCTCCATAGGAATCTACGTTTTGGAACGGACAACTAGCTCCAACTAACGTACAAACTGACAGACAACTATTGCTTGACTATTCAAAAGGGCCTGTAAATGGTCTAATCTAATTAAACTAAATGTTTTGACTTTGATGTCCATTGGTGACGGTAAGAGCTTAATAATCAGCAGGGATATATTGGATATGCAAAGACTTAGTGTAACCCAACTCCTAATTTACTAAATAGCATTCGTATATTATAAGGAGGAGGAGGAGGTTGATTGATACATTGATACAAGGCTGAGTCCCTTGTATCAATGTATCAATCAACCTCCAACCGAGTTACGTTATGTGGACTGCGGGAGACCTGCTTTTCCCCGAAGCTGTCGACGCGAATCCACATTTTAAAGGGTCGGCATTCGGCAACGCGCATATGATACCTACTCGGTGTTACATGCGTTTCGCTATAATATAGACTATGGTAACTGCTTAGCTACCATCAGGCGGGCCGTATCTACGCTTGTTTCTACCATGGTCATATAAAAAACTTAGATAGAAGCTGCTGGCCTCATTTCTGATATGGTAGTACCTTATCTTAAAGGTGACATAATTATCCTATCAGTACATCATTTCACTAAGTCCATACCAGTAAGTCATGAATAAATACAGAACCTCCAAAATCCATCACAATATCTCACAGACCACACAATTACAAGGAATGTAAGGCCACAATTGTTTTGATTATACTTCAAGAATACGAGATAAAATCGACACTTATCTAATGCCGAGTTCTATTGTACACTCAATACTCAACCTTGTGTTGAACCAGCAATGTACGCTTAGGGTTGCCAACTCTACTGTAATATATACATTCCTACTATATTACGACTTACGAGTCCAACCATATTAAAGTTGGCTAAAAAATTAAGCTTATTCGTTTCAAAATATTAAAGCGTAAGAAGGAACTAAAAAAAGAAAGGCTTTAAGCAGTAAAAAATATTATTTTAATTTAATAATTTAAAACTGATTACTTACCTACCTATGATTATTATTTTTTTCTTCATGTACATAAATTATTTTTAACAAGTTATATCCTCGAAATTAGAAGTTGGTAGCCCTATGTGCGCCGCACATAATTACCGTTTAAATCTGTTAAAATAAATATACTTAAGCCTATTCTGTGTTTGTTCTCCGTGGGAGTGACCTCTGTAGTTTTTTGTTAGAAACCACTGACCCGTGTAGTATTTTTACTTTTAGCCTAAAGTTGTTACCCATTCATTGTTTTTTACTTACAATGGAATAGAGACGCCCTTCTGGAAGATAAGACATGATTATTTTCATAAGGCCTGTATGTGTAGCCCTTCTGTGTGAACCATAGACATAATGATAGTGTCAATTGACACCATTTTTAGAGAAAACCGGAGGTCATGAAACGATTTCGATTTTTAAAAAGAGTTTTTTTTTAAGATATTGGCGGCCAATGTCGTAGAAAGTTTTCTGATCCCATAATTTAAGTACAAATTGCTATTTTTTTTTAAAATATTGTCCAAACATCCATACATCCACTTTACCATCCATACACCAACTTTTGCCTTTTTATTATTAGTAGAATTTTTTGCATTCCAAAAGCTCTTCCATTCATTACCTAATATGCATTGTGCATTACGGTAATTGTTGTAGCCTTATTAATAATAGCTTCGAAACTTACTCATTGTTAAAACAAGGTTATCAATCGGAAATAAAAAAAAAAACGTAGAAAATAAAAAAAATATTGAAGACTCTTTGGCATATAATCGTTTCCTGCGACTGGGGTAACTTACATAATTCGCGTAATATTTTCATAATGCGTTTAGTTTTTTTACACATCATTATCACATAATTATGTTGTCATGTCTGTAAACGTTTTATGTTAAATCTGAGTCCTTAAATAGCAGTATCAATCAATATTAATGCCTAAAGAAGCCCAAAATCAATTTAATTTTACTACAAACATATACCCTCTTATTTTTAAACGATGATTAAATTAAATAGCTTTTATTTCACTTGTTATCTCTATTCACTGTCACAATTAAGTAAGTAGGTACATAACTTTTTTTCGTACAAAGAACATCAATAGTCTAATTCTATGATTCATACAATAACAACACTTTGGTTTCTTATTTAAAAAATAGAAAAAGGAAACTATTCACCCATCTATATATGGTAATGTATTTAAACTCTAAAATCTAATCTCTGAACTACTTTCTCAATCGATTGTCAATCATTATGACAAAAACACGCCATTGTTTGCACATCATACAATTTGCAATCACTTAGCTTAACTCAACACTCGATTTAACTCGATTATAATCGTAACTTCTTATGTAAGAGCTCTTTCGGAGATGACGTCTTTAAAATTATTTTTACTGACTTTATTTTTTGGTACAGAATAAAGGATTTACAATCTGCAGAAAAAAAATGGGATCGAAAATAGCGTCGCCTCCTTTGAGCTAGTCCGGGGAAGTACTACCTACTACAAAAAAAAAACCGGCCAAGTGCGAGTGGTACTCGCGCCCCGAGGGTTCCGTCTCATATTTGGACCTATAAAGTGAAAAAATCCGGACCGCATAACTAAGTTTGTTTGTGAAGGAATTTTGATGATTTTGAAAAAACTGTACTAGTTAGGAACATCGTTTTATTTTTGGTGCCATATTTGGGTCAATTCCTATCAACCCTAATTATTTCAGATTTTTCGCCCCGCAAACTTCGGAGATAAGGGGGGGGGAATGGTATTTTTTTGAACATTTTTCATCATATGTCGAAAACTGTGAGACATAAAATTAAATTAAAATATATTTTGAAATGTGCAGATTAAGCCCTTTCATATGATATGTCACTTGACCTAGTAACTCCACTTTCAAATTTTGGACCCCCACTCCGGCCCCTTTTGCAATGAAAATAAAAATATTTTTGGATTTTTTTCATTTGCAATAAAGTTGAACAAGCGTTCTTTATAACTGTTCCAAATTTCAAGTCGATAGCATAAGTAGTTGCTGAAATAAGCAGGTGTGACAGACAGACAGACAGACAGACAGACAGACAGACAGACAGACGAAGTCGCACCATAAGGGTTCCTTTTTTACCATTTTGGTACGGAACCCTAAAAATACATATTTACTATCGGAGAACTCGAAACATTTTGTATGGGAAAACAAGCTTGGGGCTTGTGAACATATTTGCACGCTAAGACTTGCAGGTCATAGGTGATTGCAAGCGAAAGTCCAAGCTAGCATGATTGCTTGATTAGAAAAGTGGTTATGGCTTTGCATGTTTTCACGCTAAAATACGTATAAGTTCTCGATGCTAATAGCTACGATCCTTTTGCAAACTTCTTTAATTACGAGTATTTGATTGATACCAAAACAGGTATGTTTTCTATAATTCTGTAGCTAAATGGTAAAAACGGAACCCTTATAATTTCGTCCTGTCCTACTGGAAGACTACTGGCACTTGAAATATGAATCTTCGTAGATCATCTGTGAACCGCCATAAAGAAGTGTGCTACGAAAAAAATTATAAATATTTAAGGGTTACAAAAATGGTGTGACACGTACTTGTTGTTTTTTAGGGTTCCGTACCAAAATGGTAAAAAAGGAACCCTTATGGTGCGACTTCGTCTGTCTGTCTGTCTGTCTGTCTGTCTGTCTGTCTGTCTGTCTGTCACACCTGCTTATTTCAGCAACTACTTAAGCTATCGACTTGAAATTTGGAACAGTTATAAAGAATGCTTGTTCAACTTTATTGCAAATGAAAACAGTCCAAAAATATTTTTATTTTCATTGCAAAAGGGGCCGGAGTGGGGGTCCGAAATTTCAAAGTGGGGTTACTAGGTCAAGTGACATATCATATGAAAGGGCTTGATCTGCACATTTCAAAACATATTTTTATTTTATTTTATGTCTCACAGTTTTCGACATATGATGAAAAATGTCCAAAAAAATACCATTCCCCCCCCCTTATCTCCGAAGTTTGCAGGGCGAAAAATCTGAAATAATTAGAGTTGATAGGAATTGACTCAAATATGGCACCAAAAATAAAACGATGTTCCTAACTAGTACAGTTTTTTCAAAATCATCAAAATTCCTTGACAAACAAACTTAGTTATGCGGTCCGGATTTTTTCACTTAATACGTCCAAAAATGATACGGAACCCTCGGTGCGCGAGTACGACTCGCACTTGGCCGGTTTTTTATTTATAATAAGCCACTAATGAGCTAAGGTTCTAGGTATATTCTTTCAAAATTGAATGATATAGGCTGAGCTAATATTAGGAAGACTATTATTTTCTTGGTAGTGCTTGTTAAACAGCCCGAGAACCTATTTGGTTATTTAATTTTATAACGTCATACGTAGGCAAATTAAACCCCCACATGATACAATACATCTAGCTCAACCTATCAAACGTTAAAAAGCAAAAAAAAACAAAACTCAATAATCATTCTTGTTTCTGTAATGTACTAATTAATAGAGTTTCATACAAAACATCCTTATACTGTATACATATTAAAATATTTATTATATGAAACTGCTTAATCGACAAAACGTATTCCGGCTGGTATTCCGGCAAAACAAATAATTGCGATATCTCAAGGAAATATTGATAGAAAGCCGAATGTTTGAGCTCATTAGCTAACAGCAATTACGAGCTGCAACGTAACAGCGAACGTTGCGACATAAGCACGAGTAAGGATCGGCTAACGAAGGTATCGAATAAGTAAAGGTAAAGTTCTGTTTGTAAAGGAATACGGTAGTGTCCTACTATTAAAAAAATACAAATAAATTATTTTATTTCAAAGAAGGAATAGGCACAACAAAAAAGTAAAAGCAAAAATAATTATTTATCACAAAATGGAAAACATAGACGCTTTTGAAAATTTTGGAGGGAGTATCGCTCCGTCTTTGTCGCGCGAAGCGGACGTAGGTGGTGTTACGTCACTAGTAGGTAGTGCCGTCCGTGTCTAGCAAATCATTTTAAAACGCTTATAACTTTGCCAATTTTGTAGATGTTTCATCTGTTTTTTTTGGTGTTAATTGTCTTTTTTCAAATAGTTTATAGATTCACAATAAAAAAAAGTAGTTAACATCCCTATTGTAAACGAAGATTTCGAATGAGTAAAATCGTGTATTTAACAGAATTTTATTGCAAAAAATACTACAATCATTTTATATTAGCACAAAGACGTCCAATGCTGAAGGCTTACCAAAATGAGGGTTTTTAATGGTACCTATTTTACATCTGCCCTCTTCGAGCTTGCCATCAGGGTGGTTGCTGGCATTTAACTAGTGGCGTTTACCACCCAAGTGGTCAATGGTACTTATTTAGTGTCGTCTGCCGCCTTCATAATTATAGTAAGGTGGTCGATTCTCATTACGTACTGGACATTATCAATAGAAATCTTTTTGTATATGATAGCCAGATTCATGAGGAATTGTATAGGCTATTTGACATCACGCTACGACCCTCAGGAGCCGAGCAACGGAGGTGAAACCGCGGGGAACAGGCGAACAGCTAGTACAGTATAAAAGAACATTCTTACTTAGAAACCTACAACGTATATTGTTGCTTTTCTTACAGGCAACCCGATGTCCAATTATTGTCCATCCTATGGTTGCCCGTGCCCACCAAGTGAGCTGCAATTCACAAGCGCCTTGTTAATTCATCGTTAGATGTTAAGGGTGTGATATTAGGTAATACTGATATATTTGCATTTCATAACACAACCAAACGTTAAAGTTCTAAGCCTGTAGTTATTTTAATGACCACTATATAAACACTGACCGAAAGAAAATTTCCTCATTTTCCTGCAAAACTTAATATTCGTCCATTTCCTTCCCATCTATAGATTTCGCTCAAAGCTTCCCACGGTTGGTCGCGGTTGCTAAAGAACCAGCAGCACCCAATAGTTCACGGTTGCGCAACCGTCATTAACTAGAATTAGTACAATTAGTGGTCCCTAACGAAATCAAGATGTTTTCTAATCAATTTTGTAGACTTCTTTATTTAGATAGCATGAAGTATGCAAGTGATGATTTTTTTGCACAAATCTTAAGTAACGAGCCCGTATTACAAATATATATACTCAGAGGCACAATTAACCGGCCACCTATGTTTAGTGTCACCACGTTTGTTTAAGTTAAATAAAGCATATCATGATGAATGTTACTTCATAAGTAGCTACTATAGCAATAAATTAAACACTTATTACTCTCACTGCTTTTCTGATTTGTGTTCCCGAAGCATTTTTACGATTTCGAAAGCAAACGTGGTGACACTAAACATAGGTGGCCGGTTAATTGTGCCTCTGAGTATATTTTTATTTCAGGGTGGCGCTCTTTACTAAGCTCATGTGACAGTTATGTGTCAAATTCAATCTATTTCAAATAAGTACACTATTTTGTCACCTGTACATTCGGATAGTAAGGAGCGCGACCATGTTCACGTTTTGTCATCTACCTATACGCGTCCATACAAATAAATAAAATTGAGGTGTCTGTTTGTAATGTTAAAATAAAAGCTTTTTAGTTATTGCATATGGAAGGTCCTACAGAGAAAGAAACAACAATTTTTAATATTTTTGTCTGTCTATCTGTTGTGATTTTGACGGAACTTTCATTGGTAGACAGCTGATGTTATAATAAGTATCTAACTGAAGCTACTTTAATTTTAAAATAATTAGGGTTCCTCGCAAAAAAATCAAAACCCATGAAATCCAATATTCCATCGAATAAGGCCTTAGGAAATAAAAATAATCACATTTTTAGCCAGCGTCAATATCTTAAATATATACAGGGTGGCAGGTTAAACAGTGGAAATATTTTAAGGGGTCATTCATCTGCCTAGCCTTTTCCCAAATTATATTGGGGTCGGCTTCCAGTCTAACTAGTTTCGGCTGAATATCAATATTTTACGTGGAGCGACTGCCATCTGACCTCCACAACCCAATTAATGGGTAATACCGATATTCGAATATTAGACCAGCTGTCAGACTTTTAGGGCTTCTGACTACCCGTAACGATTGTCAAAGATATTCCTATGACAACCGGGACCGACTGCTTAACGTGCTCTCCGAGGCACGGAGGGGTCTCGATGTGTAATGAACGGTCACCCATCCAAGGACTGACCGCGGCAAGCGCAGCTTAACCTCGCAGATCGATCGATCAGCGCGGCTGTCATTTAGCCACGAGCCCCTCCTTAAGGGGTCATTGTACTCATCAAATTGAACCACTTTTACTATGGGACCAACCCTGAAATCGCGAAAAAAAATCAGCTGTTCCATACATTTATGTTCACATAACTCAACAAAATGTATGGAACAACTGATTTTGTTTCGCGATTTCAGGGTTGGTCCCATAGTAAAAGTTGTTCATAATTATGAGTACAATGACCCCTTCAAATATTTACACTGTCTAACCTGCCACCCTGTATATATATCTGTAGGCATATGACTACCAGTAATACCAGTCCATATAGGTACAGGTGACTCAAGGAAGACGACTGCTGCCGATAATAGCGAATACTTACCAGTGTTCCTATACGGACTGAACAAGTTTTTAAGCAATTTTAAAACTAGTGTACGTCATTATTGTGAAGGCAGGCGCCTTTTTAATTTTTGTTTCGATACTTTTCTTCCTTTAATTAATGTCTTGAGTATTAATTTTAATGATTTTTTATTCCATAAAACATTTCAGAGATAAGAATTAGCTTTTTTAAGCGTACGTTAATTGCCTGGCTGGTATTATTAATTCCGTTTTGTTCCCTGCTGTTGGACTGTACCAAGTATTAAACATGGTAGATTCATTCAGCCAACAAAGGAGTTAAGAATCCAGGCAAAAAAATAAACATCAACTTCTACTCTTGATTCGTGGCATTTGGAAGAGTCACCACAATTTACAACATCACGTACTAGGCGATCGCGATAAGAATAGGAACGTCAATGACCTCGAGCTGTCAACTATCACTCGTAAAGTAAGTCTTATAAAGAAAATTAATTTGCGAATCAATAACGTTTTTTTTCACTTTATTTAACTACCAAATCTATTGTAATAGTTTTTCTAATACAAAACAGCTCAATTTTCAATACAAAACGTCACAATATGGTGCAAGGTCAGTCCTATTCTTATTTTGATCAAATGCTGTATAATGATAGAAAAAATATCAAATCGAACGAGGCAACGTTGTACGGTATAAATCACAAGAAAATAATATATAGGAAAAAAATATCAACTCGTCAATAACGTCGTCGAAAATCAAATTAAACATTTTTGCACTACCCAAAAGTAGCAATTCTTTCAAATAACACAGCATCGTTCTTAACCCACTCAATTCTAGTTTACTTGACATTCTACAGTTGACAGGATGCATCTCTGACTCACAGTCATAAAACGCATCGGAATCTTTTACAAAAAGCTCTGAATCAGCCTCGTAGACTTGGCAAGCGGATCTGTTATGACGCAAGATCACACTTGAACTTTAACGTTCGAACTGGGACTTTTATACTATAAATTATTGGGTATTTTAGATTTTACAATATTGGTCTAAACCTCAGATCATAGAAACAAGGAGATATGCCATCATAGCAAATTAGTACGGGAACAACTGTCGCCACTTTTAGAACATTTTTCGACACAATTACAAGCGCTCCTTGTGAATAAAAATATCTCCCACACATTAAAAATTCCGCACACCTCAATCTAACACTGTTAATCGTTACTCAACACTAGCACTAAACTAAAACACTGTATTTATATCATCGATCGTGTTCGGTTCGTCGCCAGCGTGTACTTTTTATATACGGTCAATGTGACCGTATGAAAGCGTCAAGCTCAATAGCGCCTTGGCACATCTCCCTTGTTTCTATGATCTGAGGTCTAAACATAGTCAATTAGTATTTTTATGTTATTTTCTAAATCCGCTATGTCAATACTGTTTTATCTGCACGGTCTGATAGTTTTTTGTTGTAGAATAGAGGATCTAAATTAGCACGAGGATTGATACGTGGGCTATACAGGATGTCGCATGGCTATGCGACATGGAGGGAAAGTACTTTAAATATTTGAGATAGGAAGTTTTACTTCATGGAGACTTAACTTTATTTTTAAAATTAAGTAATACTGCATTCAAAGATTTTTAAAAAGTTGCTTGCTTCATCTGGGAATCGAACTGACCAAATGTGAAAAAAAAACATTCTGTATTTTTATGATGCCGAATCGGTTCTACAGATCGGGTGTGTCAAGTTGGGTCGTTTGTACGCACCTACAGTTTGTGACTGCCGTGACTGGTATGTTTTAATTAAAATAAAACACAACATCAAATAAGCGACACAACTTTTCGGACCAAATCACAATATTTACCAACCAATCACTGACAATATCAACCAATCAACACTACCCATATAGCTAATCACAACTACACTATATCATTAGTTCAGTAGGTACTCGTTGACATTGTCGCACCCTTGAGGTCAACCGCTGTGTAACCCTTCGGTGTAATGAAAAACCTGTTCTATCGGCACATGCAGTCCATGCCTGTGGCAGACGCGAACACCGCAGGATCAGGAAGCGATCCTTAGAGTATGTAGATTCCGCTCTACCTAAAAACAATGGCTCCTTGAAACTCGATATCATAGTGTGTATTGAATTATTTGCAACGATGCAGCCTGTGTGCGTGAAAAAACAGTGATGTCAACTTTTAAGTTTTTACACGATTACCTAATAGGAAAATTTATTTTATGCAGTCTAGTACTCTAGTAGTTAAAAAATGACATTGGTTGCTAAGGAGATTGACGCGAGTATGCCATTCCAGCACAGTATTAGTTGCCGAATATGTCTAGTACATCGGCGGTATCTCGTCAGAGTGCAGCGGAGACCAATCAATTAATCTATGTGACGCCCATAAGAGGTGTATTCAAAGAATTTCAACTGATGTGGGCAGGATACTGTAGCTCAGTGGTTAGAACGACGCCACAGTACGACAGAGGTCGCGGGTTCACATTCCGCCTATGTCAGTTGTTTTAAAAATTTATTATTTCTTTGTTATTAAATATTTAAGTTTAATAACAAAGATGATAATTATTTAAATTAAATCTTCTGTACCTACAAAACAGTACCGTGACTAACTGACAGATAACGCGCAGTCTGAACCGATAGACCTAAAGATTTGAAGGAGGAAGTATTCCTCGAGTACCCTAAAGGTGCATTAAGGAGGGATTTTTTGAAATTCCATCTCTAAACCGGTGAGAAGGGGTCCTCAATTTTGTTTGAAATAAAAAAAAATATCCGTCTTCCACGCGAAGTCGTAAGCACCGGCTAGTTATAAATAACACACAAATGATGTAATCACCGTATCCACAAACCAGGAACACATGAAAAAAGAACAATTACAAACCAACCAAACACTTCGGACACATCAAACAAGATTGACAAGTGTAACGCTATCCTAATTAAAGCCAAAACACGACCAATAAATATAGTATACCACAGTATAAAAAAACATCGTTATAAAACAAGTCGTGAGCGTGATAAGTCTGTACCAGTTTTTGCACACATTTTTTACTCTGTTGGCTTCTAATTTGATTGAATTGACCTACTGAAGTATGTAATTTACGAGTAGATACCGTGAAGTTCCCATGTGGGTTTTATTGGTAATTTAGTAGGTATAATATCAAGGTTTTAAAGGACAATGACGCATCAAGCAAGCTTACAAAGAATGAGGTTATGCTTTGCGTTGGAATAATAGCATATAATATAGGTATTTAATTAAAAATGTGTTGTTAGGGTTCCGTACCAAAATGGTAAAAAAGGATCCATTATGGTGCGACATCGTCTGTCTGTCTGTCTGTCACACCTGCTTATTTCAGCAACTACTTATGCTATTGACTTGAAATTTGGAACAGTTATAAAGAATGCTTGTTCAACTTTATTGCAAATGAAAAAAATCCAAAAATATTTTTATTTTCATTGCAAAAGGGGCCGGAGTGGGGGTCCAAAATTTTTAAGTGGGGTTACTAGGTCAAGTGACATATCATATAAAAGAACTTGATCTGCACATTTCAAAATATATTTTCATTTTATTTTATGTCTCACAGTTTTCGACATATGATGAAAAATGTCCAAAAAAATACCATTCCCCCCCCTTATCTCCGAAGTTTGCGGGGCGAAAAATTTGAAATAATTAGGGTTGATAGTAATTGACCCAAATATGGCACCAAAAATAAAACGATGTTCCTAACTAGTACAGTTTTTTCAAAATCATCAAAATTCTTTCACAAACAAACTTAGTTATGCGGTCCGGATTTTTTCACTTTATACGTCCAAATATGATACGGAACCCTCGGTGCGCGAGTACGACTCGCACTTGGCGGTTTTTTTTAAGATGGCTATTACATTTTGTGACCTGTCTCGCTCACACAAAACCATATATTTAAGAATGTAAATGAAAAGATGCATTTTTAAAAAATGCATCTTTTCATTTAACATTCTTAAAAATATGGTTTATCATTCTTAAATTATGTTTAAGATACTTAGGCCTAAGTTCACCGACAAGATAACAGTCCGTTATATTCAGAATGACCGTTTAGCATGACTTTTTCTATGGAAAAAAATATGTTAAACGGCCGTTTTCAATTTATCGGACTGTTATTTTGTCGGTGAACTAGGCCCTTAATAATATTAATTTAACAAGTATATAATTAAAACACATTTCTACTGTGTCATTTCATCAATTTAGGATAATAAATAGTTCTACTTCTAAATTGATGAGATTACGCAATAGAAATGTGTTTTTATTATTTACCTGTTAAATTAATATTATTATCTAAAAGCATTAAAAGAATACATTTTTCAAAAATGCATCTTTTCATTTAACATTCTTAAAAATAGGGTTTTGTGTGAGCGAGACAGGTGAAAAAATGTAATAGCCCTCTTAACCATTATTTCAGGACTTTAGAGATCGAAGTCAAATAATACAATTTTTCGAACAACTTAAAACATGATTCGCGGTTTTATGACACCTACGAAAACCACATTCGATTACGACTCAACTTCAAAAGTTTGTAATAAAAATAGAAACAACACTTTTTTTTTCTCCACACAACTGAGTCATCAACTACAAAAAAACCTATCTACAGTAATACTCAACTTATATAACCCATCTTTACGTAACAAAAAATAAACAAAATGAGACATGCAAATAAAAAAGCGAATAATTTGAATAGCACATTTTGCGTGCGCGCGTTGAACTCTTTTGTAGGACATGACGGTACGGACTATGAATGGTATTACTCGCTCTGAGAAAAACTCTCACTGAGTGAGTTTTGTCGTAAAAGCGAAAGTTTTTGTCGTAAATTCGATAATTTTATGGTGTTATTAATACTGTTATGACCATGAGTAATTGATTACATAGGAACTTCCAGTTTTAAAAGCCTAATTATTTTTATCAACTGTTAACATTATGTCATTGTAATTGTGACTGGTTGACCGAAATGACAATTACCTATTATAGCCAATCAAATTACTTGTCATGAAATAAATTAAAATTAAATATGCTTTCAGAAACTTGGGGATACACATACCAATTTTATATTTTTGTAAAAATAATATAAAAGATTAATATTTATTTTCTTTTTGATTATAATAATCTTTTCCTATAATTATTTAAATTGAGAAGGTTAAAATTATATGTTTTCACAGTTAAGTGTCCAATTCCAATAACTTGAAGGTTGAAACATACCATTTAAACAGTCATAAATCTGCAGTAACTATATTCTTCTGACAATAAACCAATAATATTGTACAAACATATTTTATCAGTTGAGAAGAGCCGGAATAGTGCCGCGACGGGGAATGTGCGCCCGCGCCGCCAAGGACATGTCGTCAATTATACTCGACTCGCACGCAGACCGCGGTAAGCAGAATCGTAAATTATATAGATGTGAATATAATATACATCTGTACGTCGAAATCGTTTGTTATTAATGATTGTAAGTGCTTATATTTAAATTATTGGGCTCAATCGCTTGTTAAGCAATGGAAGGTGCCGTCTGTTGGGACTGGTCATCTCTGGACTGCTATGGCTAATATTTGGAGCTGTTTTTACTATTATTCTAGACTTATACATTGTTCTCTCATATTTGTGTTATTTCCGACAAAAACAATGTAACCATGATTATTTGTAATGATTTGATTTAAAAGAGTAACCATGGAGTTTCTTGCCCGTTCTTCTCCATAGGAATCTACGCTTTGGAACGGGCATCTAGCTTCATCATTATGACTAACTGACAGACTCCTTGACAATTCAAAAGTACCTGTAATTGGTCTAATTGAAATAAATGCTTTGACTTTGACTTTGACTTTTGAAGTATTATAAAGCTGAAGAGTTTGTTTGTTTAAACGCGCAAATCTCTAGAGCTACCGGTCGGGCTCGAAAATTTTTTTTTTACTATGACTGCCAGATTAATGAGGAATAGTATAGACTATTTCACATCACGCTACGACCCTTAAGAGCTGAACAACGGGGGTGAAACTGCGGGGAATAATTAAACAATAAAAAGTGTTTTATTAAGAATATGTGTGTTACAAACTTACAGGCCACGTTCTAAATCAAACACTTCTTGAATCGACAGGTCTTTTGGACAAATTATATATTTTTTATATTTAAAATTCCACGTGTCCTACATAATTTTGTGATCAAGTCACGGATTACCCATATACCACATCATAATTACCTTAAAACGGCCACTTTTCTTTAGCCATTAAACCTCAAAACTGGTAGTGTTCTCATTAGTATACCCCAAACCAGTTCCCTGATCCGTGTTGATCATGTGGTTTGACCTTCACCACAATTAGAAGAACCAGGTCCCGACTTCGTGGTATTATCAATAATAGCAGGTGTTTTGATTATATCTACATAAAGATTATATAAATAGCCCTTTAGCCTGGTTACACGAATATTAAGTTGCTTAATTATGGCTAATAGAATTGTATGGCACGTGTAAACGACTACTTTAGTAATGAGTCAAGTGGGTGTTCAATATGATGTCTAAATTATGATCCAGATCAGATTTTTTTAGAAACAACGGAAGTTTATTAAAAACCACAGCCTCTAGTAGAGTCATTAACTTTTATAAATATCAGCCTCTAGTAGAGTTATTAAGTCTTATAAATATGGTAGAAGAACCCAAACACTCTCGAACAAAGTCTAAACGTGTATGGAAGGTAGAGGTACCACAGATAATATAATACTATACGTACAGATGCCTCATCTCATACAAAGAAATGTGACCGATTTAGCGCGGGCTATCTTCGGGCTATACATTTTTCTGTGCTTAAAGGATTTTTCAAAATTTGAACAAATATTTTTCATGATGTATTTTATCATGTTCTCAATTTTACACAAACTTCAATAACAAATCGATACATATAACGCTATCTATTATGAGTTATTTCAACAAATGTCCCTTTGTTCCTGATGAGACCCCGTGGAGGTACTGAGAACCGTCTCTCTGTATGAAAAGTGTCCGTCCAATGCATTAAACTAGGGTGGCGCTACAGTAGCAACAGGATAAATTTCAAAGATAGCGCCAAAAAATCAATCCGTCAACAACTGCTACATTCATCTATACCCTTTGCCTATGCCAGCGCCATTTTGGAGGGTTTTTGAATTGTTAGTTACCGCTCACAGCTAGATATTTTCTCAACCTGACCCCCTTATGTGAGGGTTCTCCCTTACCTCTACCCTCCATACAACGTGATACAGATTGGCACGTGAATAGGTATGTTGGGCTTATGGTACTTAACATGGTAAGAATCTGTTGAAACTCGCCCGGATTGGCTCTACAGATCGGGTGTCAAGTTGGGGCGTTCGTAACCACCTTAAGAAGCGGAAAGTTTTATTTTAATCGGGTTTTATTTTACGACAATGTTGTTTAACAAATTATAATAATGATCTGTTTCTAAAATAAATCTTTGTTCATGTCACCGAATAAGTAATGGTTGAACATACAAAAGTATCTACATCACACTGTGAATATAAATTGTTGTATTTTATTAGAACAAATAAAGTATTATTATGTGAATATTCAAGGATGATCATTCACATTTCAAAGAAAAAAAATGTTTTATTTCTATAGAATAAGCAATTAAAATTGCTAGTCACGTTTAAATATGATTAATTTATTCCTATGACGTCTTTAAAAGGATTTTTTATGAATTTATTTTTAAATTAGATTTTTCTAACACAATAAATAAATATTCAGCAACAATAGTCCAAACTTTACAGCGTACTAAATCGACCGAAAGGCCACAAGTTCACATTCTATGACCGATCGTGGTATTACATATGGTGGCATAACAACAGTGCCTATAACTTGAAAGTCAGATTTAAAGGTTAGTATTCAATAAGGTATTTCTTCAAATCATAGAAGCAAAGGAGATGTGCCAAGGCGCTACTAAAATTGACGCTTTGATACGGTCACATTGACCATACGGTCAATGTGACCGTATCAAAGCGTCAATTTTAAATCATAGAGAGCGCGTACACCTCAGATCATAGAAACAAGGGAGATGTGCCAAGGCGCTATCGAGCTTGATGCCTGATCTTGAGCAAAGTGCTCATATTAAAAATGTACACGCTGGCGACGAACCGAACACGATCGATGATATAAATACAGTGTTTTAGTTTAATGCTAGTGTTGAGTGTTAGATTGAGGGTGTGTGGAATGTTTAATGCGTGGGAGATGTTTGTATTCACGAGGGGCGCTTGTAATTTTGTTGAAAAATGTACTAAAAGTGGCGACAGTTGTTCCCGTATTAATTTGCTATGATGGCATATTTCCTTGTTTCTATGATCTGAGGGTATTTCAATCTTAACATAGTAATGACATAGAATTCCTGTATGGTTAAGTAGGTTAGCAATTAACACAAGTTATGCTAAAAATGAGACAATTCTTGTCGTTTGCGCGTTGTTGCTAGTAAACAATTTTGTCTACGTTACATAGGTTGAGGGAATGGTATCAATGGTAGGTTTAAGTAATGGCATAGCCAGTAACCAGACTTAGGCAGGAGGGTGCGGGTAGGATCAGGATTTACACAGAAAAATGGTTCAACTCAAGAAAATGAAGATAAAATTGCAAGTAAAGTAGGTATTGAAACGGATTTGTGAAAAACATCGAAAATTATTCAGTTACTTTTATTTTTTAAAGTTAAACGTTCTTGTTATATATTATACTAGCACTTCGCCCGCGACTTCGTCCGCGTGTCCCACAGGGACTTTGAGTTTTTTCGGGATAAAAAATAGCCTATGTTACTCAGTGATAATGTAGCTTTCTATCAGTGAAGGAATTTTTAAAATCGGTCCAGTAGTTTCGGAGCCTATTCGGTACAAACAAACAAACAAAAAAATCTTTCCTCTTTATAATATTAGTACCTATAGATACGAGAACAAAATTTTCTTCACGTAAACATTTCAACACCGAGATCGAAGATAGGTATACGGATTTTAAAATGATAATCGATTTGCAATAGAATCTCGAGAGCGAATGACTTAGCATTACGTAAAGTACGTTCAAACCTGTTCTGGTTAACATTCCGAACAAACGCACAGTACGTTAGTCGGTCGGTACTTTGGTAGACAGTTATGCTAACTTTTAATGTAACTTGTTCATATTTGCCAAGCAGGGAAACTATTATGATCATAATACTTGTTCCTGATTCATCTATGCTCGGCTGACTTAAATGTTTTAATTGAGTTTTTAAGCAATTATCTACTACTAGCTTTCGCCCGCGGCTTCGCCCGCGTGGACGTCGGAAATTAGAATGTACCTACTGCAGGTACGGTACTTATTTTACCTGCATGGGATGCATTTTCACAAACGCTGTAATATTTTCATTATTTGAAACGAAGAGCCCAAATACCAATTTCCATGACTTCAAAACTAACGGAACCCCTATTTAAACTTTTACCCCCCATTCCACCCTTTAGGGGTAGTATTTTCTAGAACCCTTAAATAGATGTTTCATTAATTGAAACGAAGGTCCTAATTACCAATTTTCATGACTGTAACTTCAAAACTAACGGAACCCTTATTAAACGTTCACCCCCTATTTCTACCTTTTAGGGGTTGAATTTTCAAAAACCCTGTAATACGTATTTGTTTATTTAAAAAGAGAAGCCTAAATACCAATTTTCATTGATTTTACTTTAAAAATGACGGACTTGCATACAAACTTTCATCCCCTATTTCCCCCCCTTAGGGATGGAATTTCCAAAAATCCTTTCTTATCGGATGCCTACATCATATAAGAAATACGTCCTCCAAGTTTCATGTTTCTACGACCAGCGGTGTAGACTGTGCGTTGATCCATCAGTCAGTCAGTCAGTCAGGACAAAGCATTTTATTAATATAGATTACAGCTGTTGCTATAATAAAAATAAACGGTATATCACAACACAATTCATGGGTTTCTTTCAGTCGTAAAAGTCTACTGATGAAATGAACGTTCATGTGGTAACCCTATTATTGGAAATAATTGTCCAATTTTCCTAAACCGGGAGTTCCCCGATTAGCAAGAAAGTTTTGTACAGCCAATCACGCTAGATCCGTTAGTCACTCGCTCAGATCATAGAAACAAGGAGATGTGCCAAGGCGCTATCGAGCTTGATGCCTGATCTTGAGCAAATTGCTCATATTAAAAACGTGCGCCCTGGCGACGAACCGAACACGATCGATGGTATAAATACAGTGTTTTAGTTTAGTGCTAGTGTTGAGTGACGATTAATAGTGTTAAATTGAGGGTGTGCGGAATGTTCAATGCGTGGGAGATCTTTTTATTCACAAGGAGCGCTCAATTATGCACGTAATTGTGTCGAAAAATATACTAAAAGTGGCATCAGTTGTTCACGTACTAATTTGCTATGATGGCATAGCTCCTTCTTTCTATGATCTGAGGTCACTCGCTTTTATTAGCTTTACGACTACTTAGACATAATTACGTAATTAGCACTTACCTAGTTGCACTTAGCTAAGCACATAAGTAAATAGATTTACTTAATGAAAACATTCGCTTATTTAATTGTAATTTGCGTAATCTCTTTCCGGAAATCCTTGTTTTACTTGGCTTAGTCTCATTCTACTTGCAGGGAATATATCTGTGGTCACTGGGCAAATAGTGATAAGTCCAAACTTATGTTTTTTAGAAAAAAAAACGTTTGGATAAATCCCCTGGACTTTTAACAAAAAAAAACACGTAATTTTATGGAGCGTTTCACGTAAGAAGTCTTTTTGACGCTATAATACTCCTAGAGATAGATTTTTGACATGCGCTCTATATGTAGAAGTAATGTCAAAAATCTATCTCTAGTGGAGTACCTAATGAGCCGATAGATCGGTTATTGGGAACGGCCATAAGAGGACTTACAAAATCAGTACGTTTGCTAAACAAACTTGTGATCGCATTTATCTTTACTAAAGTCTTCCTAATAATTTCAAAGAATAAAATATCTTGCGTAATATACCTACTTACTTTTTACCTAAAAAGAAACATCTTGACTCACTTACTGACTGACTCATCAAAGCCTAGCCCAAAGCCTTGGATCTAGTAGGTACCTAAGCAAAAATTTTGCATAGAGGTTTCCTTATACGGGGTGGATTTTTCAACTGGGCTTGGATGGCCAAATCCGAAACGATTTTGATATTTGATGTTTCAGATTTGGCCATCTAAGCGCAGTTGCTAAATTCACCCTGTATTCATCTACAGGGTTAACTGTTTCGAAAATAGGGTCCACGCGGGTGGAGTCACGAGCTAAAGCTAATAAAAATATAAATGAATACGTAATTAAGGTGACTAGTTTGTAGTCAGACTTTTCTTATTAGTTATTCTGTCTAGAGAACGTGTTGCTGCTAAGGTCATAATACTTACGTTGATAAGTTTATAAATAGTATTTTAAGGCAAGCTACTTCTTGCGAAACTAATAATAAAATATCGGTTCGTCGTTTTTAAATAAACCTAATATTTAATTAAGATTTTCAGCAAGGAAAATTCTGAGATACTTACCAATAAGATGGAATCGAATTCATATTATAGGTACCATAAACGAATACCTACCTACCTAGTACCTACCTAACTATATTAACCGCCAGTAAAAATTAACAACCAATTTAAGGTTTCCGATCCGCGCATAACCGAACAGAGAAATCGCAAAACAAATAAAGTGAAATTCCTTAGTCGATTTTACTCGATACTACGGTTGTACCGATTAAATTATTAACCAGTTTGTTACTCAACTAATACGGACGCAGATGAATTCCTCGCCTTTCGTAAAAGTGACCAATTTTGACGGTTACGTACGACTTATGGAAATAAAGATAAATTAAGCTGTTACGAAACGCGAATAACGCACATTAATTAGGCTGCTTCTCATTAATACTGACTTTCTTGCATGTAATTTAAAAAAGAAAGGTTTACATACTGCATGTTTATTTATTTTTTATTAACCATTAACCACTTTTTTTTTTGTTTCATCTTAAAAATAGAACTTACCATTTTAAATATCGTGTAAAACCAACTCTTCCTATCAAAGTTCCCCATCCCCATGAGGTAAGTACACAAAGAATCTATTCGATTGTACTTTAAAAACACTATACTGTTATTCACATTATTCACAACATCACATGCGAAGTAGATCCAATACACATCAATAAAAAAAAACTAAATTGACACTGGCCGTGAACACGCGATTTAAAAAAAAAGTTATGAAAATTCGCGTTCAAAATTCAAGTTTTGGCGGGAAACGTCGACTCGCGCAGGCTGCGCGCCACAGACTGCCAACATGGCCGCCGATTTTTTTAACGGTTCACACGAGTCGATTCACTTTCTACGACCTTACGGCGTATGCGACTCGTAATTAAGCATAAAGATTTACGTAACACGCCGATGTAACCCATGTCAAATTTGATTTCCGCGAATATTTCAGTTTTAGGACACCTGTCAGTACCTACGCCAAGAGATTTCAGGTTTTTGTGACTTATTTCCTTTAGAGCTTGCGAAATTCGAGGGTAGTTAAAGATTAAGAACGGTTAAAATTTCCTGCACAAATTGCTATTAATGCACTAACCGTGTATTGAATGGGTAATTTATGTTACCTTTCTAATAGGTACTCCGTTATAATAAATCTATGTTGAGAACAATTTATAAGGCGTCAAGCATTGGTCAAGCAAAACCGTCACTCATCACTACATACTAACAATCCTCCGTGCTTATTTTTCCACCCCTATCTAAATAATGAACAGAGAAGCGAATGCATTTGTCACATACTGTAACAACATTATTGTAACAAGTGCTTGACCTTATAATCAATGAGATGGATCCGGTTCACCTGACCTTCAGGCTAGATCGAATACCGACTTATGAATCGCTAGTTGCAATCTAAAACTGACATTTATAACTGTTTAATTAAAATAACAGTTTAATAATAAATCAAAACTTTAATTTACCTATTGCACTCGAATCAAGACGAGCCTTCGAAAATCGACAGTGATATTTATGAATCTGTAGTACCCTTAGATCATAGAAACAAGGAGATGTGCCAAGGCGCTATCGAGCTTGATGCCTGACTTTGAGCAAATTGCTCATATTAAAAACGTACGCGCTGGCGACGAACCGAACACGTTCGATGGTATAAATAAAGTGTTTTAGTTTAGTGCTAGTGTTGAGTGACGATTAACAGTGTTAGATTGAGGGTGTGCGGAATGTTTAATGCGTGGGAGATTTTTTTATTCACAAGGAGCGCTTAATTAATTAAGGCCATGGTCGAGCGCATGAATTTGGCCCTTAAGGCAGTCTCCAATTGGGGCGATGCCAACCTGGTCAAGTTCAATGCAGCTAAGACCCAGGCGTGTCTGTTCTCTGCCAAAAGGAGGCCATTCCAGCTGGCTCCTACTTTTCGAGATGTGTCTATACCGATAACTGACCATCTTGAGCTCTTGGGCGTTACTCTGACGTCTACCCTCAACTTTGGTTCCTATATTGAGTCCAAAGCTCAATTGGCAGCTAAAAAGCTGGGTATACTCTCGAAGGTGCGGCGGTACTTCACGTCGGAACAATTGCTTCGACTGTACCAAGCACAGGTTCGTTCGTGCATGGAATACTGCTCGCACCTTTGGGATGGCTCAGCCAAGTACCAACTTGAGGCGTTGGAGTCCATTGAAAAGCGTGCCAAGAAGCTCATTAGCAACGACTCCCTTGTAGAGACTAAGCTCCAAAGTCTTGAGCATAGGCGCAAGGTTGCTAGTCTATCGGTTTTTTATCGGATACATTTCGGAGAGTGTGCTACAGATCTGCATGATCTAATTCCCTCCTGCCCTTTTTTCTATCGGACAGCCAGAAGCACGAAAAAGCGCCATCGGTTCATGGTTGATGTACCAAAAACCCGAACGAAGCGCTTTGATTCCACTTTCATTGTGAAAACCGGAAAACAATGGAATTCGCTGCCCGAGTGGGTGTTCCCCGACAGTTACAATCTGGGTATCTTCAAAGATCTTCGAGAGTGAATCGGTTTCTTCTAGGCAAGCGTGCTCCACCGTAGACCGCATCATCACTTAACAACAGGCGAGATGGCGGTCAAACGCGAGCCTATAATTTAATAAAAAAAAAAAAAAAAAAATATGCGCGTAATTGTGTCGGAAAATGTACTAAAAGTGGCTTCAGTTGTTCCGATACTAATTTGCTATGATGGTATATCTCCTTGTTTCTATGATCTGAGGTAGTACCTAATATTTTGTTGACCTAATCCACAGAAATCTTATACGCGCCTCGGCCTAACTATGTATAGAAGATTTTTCCGATACAAGACGAGAGGCTTTTGAAGTTTGATTTCTACAATGCAGCCTAATTGTGTAACTCAATTGCTATCACCATGGCTTTCATTTTGACAGCTCAACAACATTCATTGCGGCGTTGAGCTAGTTACGGGAGCATGGATTAGAAGCATACAGCGTAATGAACGTCAAAATCAATGCCATGGTGATAGCAATTGAGTTACGCAATTAGGGTGCAGGAATTCTTTTATGAGTATCCCACCCAATTATCTGCTGTTAAATGTACGTATGTTAGCTACCTATGTTAGCTGATTTAAATACTTGGGGTTGATACTTCCATACATAATTATTCTGGAACAATACTGAGCATTGTGAATAATTTATCATTAGTAGCCACTAATGATAAATTATTCGCAATGCTCAGTATTGTGAATAATTTATCATTAGTAGAAAAAAAAAATCACAATATTTGGTGACTGACATTGAAATGCATTTTGGTATGCCGTTAATTACTTCACGAAAAAAACAAATGTTTGGCATTAGGCACATAAGTGATTTATAGCCTCGATTAACAGCGATAAGGCACGTCAAATAGAATACGAAAAGTCGACGCAATAACACGGTGCATTGAAGTCATTAATCTGATCGTCAATTGACGGATTCCGTCGTGACTACTCTTTTCCTATAGGAAATAGAGGAATAGTTTCCTAATGAATCGATTTGAAAGAGCGTCATTGTAAAGCCAGGCTTAGTTAGTCCATAGCTCGCCGAATCTTATAAAAAAGTAGGTACTCTATGGACGAATCGAGCTAATCGAATAGCATTAATTCGCTTCTATACATTTACTAATGAAAATGTTTCTAATTGGCCGTAGTAGCCGTGGCGCGGCGAAAACCGATTTTCTCGGGCGCAAAGTGGAAAGGAGATACTTAGACCGTTCAAGTATGGGGAAAATATTGATTTCAAAATTAGGCTGGCTTTTTTATCTATGTTATTTTAAAATATTCCAGAGGCAAAAACTAAAAAATACTATTTAGAATTAATATATTAGTACCTAATAAGTATTTAATGAAGATTTGCTTTTAGATGGACATTTCGTTTTTCTAAAACAAGAAGCTGTGTCAGGGAAAAATATGACGTCCCAAAAACACCTTAAAAAATGTCAAAACGTCACTTAAAAGGAAGACTATCGAATAGGATAGATTCCAGCATGCCTCATGTAACCTCCAAAAAAATACCGCGGCAAGTCTGAAATACTTTTTAATATCTTTGACAAGTTTTTTCGTAAGGCGCGCCAGTCTAGCCTGACGGCATTCCAGTCTTTTCGTTCAACCGGTCACGCGTGATCTAGGACATGTTGAAGGCTTGCCTGTATGACAGAGAAGGGCAGGCGACAGTGACAGACATATATTTTTAAATTTAGAACCACTTAGCTTGTGTGTGATTTGCTCGTGAGCAACTCTAGTTTCCTTTGAGGCTGCGGAAGTGTTTTAACTAGGAAGTCATGTTTTTACTGCAAATATAACTTCACGCCTTTATTCTGTAAACAGTAAGGCAGAGGTGAATAGTAGGCATTTATTTCGCCAGTTATGTTAAAGTCCTATGTAATGTAATATTGCTCAATACCTACATGATATGGCAATTGAAGGATTCCCTTTTCCCCGTAAACTCCGTAAACCCCCGCGCGATTGATCTGCGAAAATCCTCGCGTTGAAAGACTAAGGGAGGCCGCACATGTCAGGTGACACGGTTTGGTTCCCTGATCAGGTTTACCGGACCCGGTTTGGGTCCCGCCCACACGGCTAGATTGCCTTCAGTTTCTACGGTCGACCCGGCGCACCGACCGTGCATTCTGACCGGACGTCAGGTTTTTTACCCTGACCCGGCAGCCGGGTCCGGTTCTCCAGCCTCCCCAAGTATAATAGCTAAATAGCTAGACTGTGCTATTACCTACTTCTAAGTAGGTATCTATTAAAATCAATTGAATAATTTTAATTGAACCAACATTCCTCGATATTCGATCTGATGTGCCATGCCATAGGATGCTTTCTCTCAAAAACAGTTACAACACAAAGCAACAAGTTTCTCCAGACACTTTTTTCTTGTAATTTCATTGACAAATAAACTTTCCTTGGGCGTCGTATTCCGTACACGGCGCGGCGTAGGCGCAAAACAAAGAGAATTGTCATTAATAAGACAGTGCAGAGAAGGCCTTCTCTTAACAATACACGATAAAAAAACTTTTTTAACAAAAAATAACCGACTTCAAAAAGCCACTACAAAGAAAATAATAGTTTTGGTTTCGGAAGTCGGTGGCTTTGGTTGCTGTTTGCTTTTTTGCCACCGACTTCCGAAACCAAAATTATTATTTTCTTTGTAGTGGCTTTTTGAAGTCGGTTATTTTTTGTTAAAAAAGGTTTTTATTTTTCCCTTTTTAGTTCTTTATCTCGCGTTAGATTACTTTGACGACTTCGTTCAACAGTAAATCTTCTACGTAGTGTGTACATTTATGCATATAACTTTGTACATAGGAATTATTACCTAATGTATTATATACTAAAACCTTCCTCAAAGTATGTAGATTACGTTAGTGAAAACCCCATCCAAATCGAATCAGTAGTTTTTGATAAAATTGCGCACATACAAACATACATACATACGGGACGAATACAGAACCTCCTTTTTTGAAGTCGGTTAAAAATAGACCTATAAGAACTAGGTAGGTATCTCGTATCTACACTATCTACGTAAAGATCTCTTGGTATACTAATTACCAACTTTAGTAAATGAGCTCTAAACACTTGGGCCTATTTACTAAAATTGGTAAGATCTTTACGTAGATAGTGTCGGCCCTGGTTAAAGATTTGAACCCTGCAAATATGACTAGTTAACGTTCACACGTACCTAGGTACAGGTACAGGTACAGGTATAAGTACAGGTAGTACAGGTACCTAGTCTAGATCAGTCTTAAATCCCCAATACATATGGTGAAGGAAGCATGATGATTAATGGTTCTTCTCTTTGTGAGGATAGGCAATTTCATTGCGGTGGGACATTAAAGCTGGACTCAACTTGTCTATTCTGTACTGGACACGCCCGCGTGATATCACCACGAGAATTACTGATTTGTTTGCGAACGTTCGAGGGAGAATGTCACGGTGAGATTCTCTCACGCCGCCGCCGCGTGATAGGCGGCGGCGTGTCGGTACAGAATAGGCAGGCGGGTAGTTATTATTCAAAGTCAAAGTCAAAGCATTTATTTAAATTAGACCAATTACAGGTACTTTTGAATTGTCAAGGAGTCTGTCAGTTAGTCATAATGATGAAGCTAGATGCCCGTTCCAAAGCGTAGATTCCTATGGAGAAGAACAGGCAAGAAACTCCATGGTTACTCTTTTAAATCAAATCATTACAAATAATCATGGTTACATTGTTTTTGTCGGAAATAACACAAATATGAGAGAACAATGTATGTACCTATAAGTTTAGAATAATAGTAAAAACAACTCCAAATATTAGCAGTCCAGAGATGACCAATCCCAGTTATATCATGAGGTGTATCTTCTGCTCTCGCCTATTCTATGACATCGCCATGTTTGTCTCGTCGCCCGTGACGCGACTGCTGATCGTATGAAATTCTGAACAAGTCAGTGAACTCGGCAACACATTATGAAATCACTGATCGACTTCGAGAACTACTCCAAAAGCCGTTTGATTGAAATCAATCACCATTTATTGCGTTTATATCGAAAAAGATTGCTAAAGAACAATCCGTAATAATCGATATTATGATATAAACATAACTATGTTGTCAGACTTGTCAGTGCCGAATGGATCAATCATTTAAAATGGCGTTTATAATTCATTTCGCTTTAGTCTTAATATTTTTTTAAATAAACATTCAAAAGGTTACTGGTCGTGACCAACCTTAGCATTGATTATATTCCCATTACAAGAGCAAAATAAATTACCTAACTATTGCCCAAGTTTGTGGTCTTTTTTATAGGTACCACGATGATGGCAAATAAGCGTACGGCCCGACGCTTGCAACAGCGAGTCTATCACATGAGCGTTACCGACTCTATTCGCTGTGCCGATAGCTTAGGGGACAAGCAGGTCCCGCTGTCAATACAGCGTACCTTCAGAAGCTCTAGCGACCTTACTCACAACAGTAGGTACCGAAGGGTAGCGTTATTTGGCTATGGTATTCTGTAAGATGGAGGTAATATACATCCCCAATGTTTATCTTTTTTTACGTGTCTTTTACGAGTCCCATTTTCAGCAGTGGTCGATTATTTATTGGCCGTTCCCAACAACCGATCTATCGGCTCTTTCCCCTACTAGAGATAGATATTTGAAATATAAGCTTTAAAGAAGTCCTAATGTCAAAAATCGATCTGTAGTAGTAGTAGGGTAAAGAGCCGATAGATCGGTTATTGGGAACAGGGTGGCCATAAATCATTATGGACCGAATATCAATGTGGTAGGTGATAGCAGGTCAAGGTATCGATATACAGGGTAAAATTAAAACCAATGCGGATATTTTAGGAGATGAAAGTACTCATGAATATGATGAACTTTTATGATGGGACCGACACTGATATATGAAAAAAAAAAATCAGCTGTTCCATACATTTTGATCGTGTTGTAGTGCATTTTTGTAGGTAACAGCCTAATTTTCTTTCATATTTCAGTGTCGGTCCCATAATAAAAGTTGATCATATTCATGAGTACTTTCACCTCCTAAAATATCCGCACTGGTTTTAATTTTACCCTGTATAGGTATGTACCACACGAGTCATCAATACGCAAGTAGACACCTACACCTACATATTTCTTCATATATATTATTTAGCAAATTAAGATTCTTTAATGGCCGTCCATCAGGTTCGGCCTAATGTCCGTCAGACCGGACGTTCAGCCGGCACATCAAACAAAAAGCCTGCGACGGAAACGGATATTATAGCCATTATTAGCAACATTGCAATTGACTTTCAAGACACGGGTTGTATGAATTTTGCATAATTATGGAAGTAAAATAATTAGTACAGTATATATATAGTACCTACCTACACGACTAATTTATTATTCATGGTTTCTTTCGTTCCTTGGATCTCGCACGTAGTCACCGGCAAAGAGCTATAGGTATAGTCACTAATTACTTGTGTTTTTATGATAGGGACAGTTGTACGTCTTCTGAAGTTCTAACCCATGCTTCTATCTAGGGTATACCTAATTATAATTATGTTCTTTGCTCCTATCTCAGCAGTCAGACCAGTCAGACCATGGAATGCATGTTGGCCATGCTTTTGGGCAGAGTGCAATGCGAGGATATTGGATGTTGTTGTCCCTTACGGGCAAGCATTATGGTAGTTACTGATAAGCTACCAATAAATTCTACCACCTAAGTTATCGAGTTCCTCGTAGTACTTTAAAAATACTGTACACATGTATGGTGGAGTCTGTAATGGATTATGCTCTTGATTGCTATGGGCTTACATTCAAATCTTACATTGACAAATTAGAAAATATACAAGTTAGGTTCCTAAAACTATTAGTGGATAAAAAAACTAAAAATAAATACAAAAATGATTATAATAAACTATACAAAATTTGTAAAATATTGCCGGTCAGACTAAAGCATAAATACATTTTTGCAACCAATAACCATGGTAGTCAGGAGCATAATTCACCATTAATAAGTGTGTGTAACAAGTATAACACCCGAGGGATGTCGTCTGGTAAATATGTAGTACCGAGGGTTAATAATGTCTATGGAGACCGTACATTACAAAAGCGTATCCCATATTTACTTAACAATTTACCCGACGGAATCAGGGAAGAAAAAACAAAAAATATATTTAAGAAAAAACTTAAAAAATATCTACTTAGTACACTGCCGTAACATGTATACATAGGTACCTACTTTCCTAATTATTAAATTAGCATTATAAAATGTATACATAGGTACCTACTTTCCTAATTATTAAATTAGCATTATAAAATTTTCTGCATTAGTATAATAACGTCCATATTTAAACTGCGATATTATTATTATATTATCTATTATTGCGATCCAACAGACAAACTATATATTATATAGTTTTGTTGGACATTATATTATTTTATAGACCTTAATATGTACCTTTATAATAAATAAATAAATAAAATAAATAAAGCATAATATAGTTTAATATTTAATAAAAACTCGTATAACCGAAATAATTACCAATAAATTACGTCTTGCCTCTAATAGTGTAGTAGACTGTAGATGGCGCCATCTCTTGTCAATGCAATCAACTACAACTTCCATCAGGGCTACAAACTGGAAAAATGTAAAAAGACGAATACATTTCAGATTGACGCCAAACTTATTATCGCCTAAATATCAAACAAATGATTTTTCACCTGAATATTACATTTAATTAACAAAATGCCATTGAATAAAATGTATTTTTAAATACAAATAAAATATTGCAGTTAACCTCAAATCTTTACACTTATTTCAAACGTCGCAAGTTGGCAACACTTAGAAAACAAGTGTCAAACGAGATTTCGCCGTGTATGGACGGCTGTTCAATAGATTTTATTAAAAATAAGAAAATAAACGAAATATTCTAAACTAATTAACATTTTACAATAACATTCCGATAAATAGTATTGAAATGGTGTGAAAAACGTTTTATATCTGTGAAGTGGGACGAGAAAAAGCTGTAAAATGGCAAAGTGAGTAAATAATGGTTGTTTAGATTCTAAATGGATTATCGGATAGTAACTCAATACAAAAGTGTCGCCTACGCGATGTTGCGGTTGATTAGTCGCGTTGGATGAAGTCTCCGGTTACTTGAGTTTAGTCTTCATTATTTATTATATGGAAACTAATCTTACTTAATGTTTTTCTCGACTGCTTAGCTCGCACTGAGATGTCGCAATGATAGGGTCACTGTAATAGAAACCTCTATGAGTTCAGAAGAGTTTATGAAGAGTATGATTTAAATATGGGCCATAATAAAGATAGATTTGCCTCCATTTCTGCATTTGTATTCATTGAAACAAATACCTAGTTGAAAAAGCTTTCCTTTACTTATATAGTTTTTAAGTAGAGATTAATACGGTTTATAATATGTCTTTTATTTAATAAAAACATTTAAAAACATATTAGCTCATATGGGACAGCTATTCCAAATAATTTAGCTTAGAAATTATCAACAATACCTACTATAATATGTTTATTAGGACAATAAGATAAAAGTTCTGTTTTGTCTACAAACATCAGTCTAGACTTAATCTCTATGCTAGTGTCAGCTATTTCTAGCTAAGATAAACATTTAATGGACTGTAGAGAATGCTCATAGCATGTCTGTTTCTGCAAGTATGTTATTAGTTAGGAAGTGACTCCACGACCGCCGCCGTGACCTGAATTTGCAGCCGCCGCCGGTTGCTAAATTGGCAGCCGGCGCTGACATTGAAAAAAAAGCAGGGTTGGGGTTGGCAATTTGGCATAATTAAAAAAACGTTTCATTTGAGTAACATACCTAACTAGGGTTCAAGAGCGAGCTCGGGAACTTGGACACCCTGACACAGACAATTTAGGTTCAAAGGGGTTGACGGGGGCTTCAATAAGTGAGCGAATGAAGCCCTCGTTAACCCCTTCGTGTTAGGTTACTTTTAACCTTGCAGACAGAAATTATTTTTGGGAGCCGCCGCCGGCTGCGGAGGCGCTCCCTATTAGTTATTATATTAAAATTTATTGGACCATGTTGTGCAGAAATGTTTTAGCCCACAAAAACAGTAAAGTTATTCAAAGAAAGATAAATGATTTTTTTTATGACAGATCCCCTATTACACCATTATAAGCATAACATTTTAAAGATAATTGAATATAAATTTTCTGAATTTCTTGTTATTTCCTAAGAATTCCTTCAACCTTGGAGATTATTCGGTAATTTGGCATCAATACCTTAATTTTGTCAAGTTTGTAGGTTGTATGATTTTTACACCAACTCGTCCACTTGTCGTTATAGGTAACCTTAAAAAACAACTATAATTATATTGTTGTTTACAGGGAAATGATGATAGTGTTTGTGTATGACACACTGTGTTGTACCGCTGAGGAGGATGACCCTATCAACGCAGTGCTGTACTTCCATCCTGGATGGGTGTCTGACACACAGCGGCATGCACTTGCAGGACAGGTAAATTATATCAGACTAGCACTTTGCCCGCGACTTCGTACGCGTGGCCCACAGGTAGGTACTGTGCATTTTTTCGGGATAAAAAGTACCCTGTTTCAAAGTGATAATCTAGCTTTCTACTTGTGAAAGAATTTTTAAAATCGGTCCAGTAGTAATGTTTTAGGTTTTCGCGATTATTACACATTATAATAAAACAAGTTTAAACGGATTAAATCGCGTATATTACAGATTTTTACAGAGTTTTCCTGACGTTTCGAACACTTTGCAGCGTTCGTGGTCGCAGGACGACCGACCGTTCGCAGTTCGCAGTCGTCCTGCGACCACGAACGCTGCAAAGTGTTCCAAACGTCAGGAAAACTCTGTAAAAATCTGTAATATACGCGATTTAATCCGTTTAAACTTGTTTTATTACAATCGGTCCAGTAGTTTTCTCTTTAATATTTAGGGTTCTGTACCTCAAAAGGAAAAACGGAACCCTTATAAGATCACTTTTTAAACAAGACCTAACTATATGCCCTCCATCATACTCAAAAACTATTCCTCCCATTCAAATTTCTAGGTTTTACGAAATAAGAACTTCCTCCTTTTTTTGAAGTCGGTTAATAAACAGCAAGCAAGCATATCATAGAATAAAAAAACAATAAAAAAAAAACCGGACAAGTGCGAGTATGCCTCGCGCCCTAAGGGTTCCGAAATATGATCATAGATGGCGCTACTGCATACTTCCAATGGCGCCATCTATGAGCAGATGGCTCCACTTATGGTCAGGTGACTGACGGCGGACAACAAAGTGATCCTATAAGGGTTCCGTTTTTCCTTTTGAGGTACGGAACCCTAAAAAACGTGTCTGTTGTTTATCCTCTTTATTTAATCCCTCAAGGGAGTTCGCGCCAAAGCCGACTTAGGCCAGGCTGCCATGTTCATTTTTAATAGGTTTAATTTATACGACAACAAAGCGCGTAATTGGCTTACCCTGCCAATTTACTGTCATATTTGTGCAAGGTCATAGCCAAGAATTTGGTTGGGGGAGTGAGCCGGGAGGATTCAACCCTGAAGTACAAGAATAACTTTTAAAGAACTCTTAACTTTATCATCTAAAATATATTATGTAGGTACTTATTATTTTTTGATAACTTAGATTTTCTTTTTCCAATATCATTTCCTGACAATTACAGTTTTTCCCTGTTTCTCTTATAGAGGGCCAAAATTCCAGACACGTCACGTAAAAAGAACCATGGATTGTTCGCGCTCCAGTGACGCTCAGCGTTCGTTTTACGTGACGGAACCTATAATTTGCTGGAAAAAGAAGCAAAAATTCAAGAACGTAGGTATAGGTACCTATACATTTTTAAAGTAATTTCACTGTAGGTATGAGATTTCGTCAGATAGACCGGACGAAATTATAAAGGTTTCGTTTTTGCCATTTGACTACGCAAACCTAAACCGCGGATCTAACCCGTATCCGCAGGGGCGCAGGCAACCAAGTCAAAAAAAACCGGCCAAGTGCGAGTCGAACTCGCGCACCGAGGGTTCCGTATCAGTTTTGGATGTATGAAGTGAAAAAAACCGGACCGCAAAACTAAGTTTGTTTGTCAAGGAATTTTGATGATTTTGAAAAAACTGTACTAGTTAGGAACATCGTTTTATTTTTGGTGCCATATTTGGGTCAATTCCTATCAACCCTAATTATTTCAGATTTTTCGCCCTGCAAACTTCGGAGATAAGGAAAAAAACCATTCCCCCCCGAATGGTATTTTTTTGGACATTTTTCATCATATGTCGAAAACTGTGAGACATAAAATAAAATGAAAATATATTTTGAAATGTGCAGATCATGCCCTTTCATATGATATGTCACTTGACCTTGTAACCCCAATTTAAAATTTTGGACCCCCACTACGGCCCCTTTTGCAATGAAAATAAAAATATTTTTGGATTTTTTTCATTTGCAATAAAGTTGAATAAGCATTCTTTATAACTGTTCCAAATTTCAAGTCGATAGCATAAGTAGTTACTGAAATAAGCAGGTGTGACAGACAGACAGACAGACAGACAGACAGACAGACGAAGTCGCACCATAAGGGTTCCTTTTTTACCATTTTGGTACGGAACCCTAATTAATTATACTAGTAGGTAGGTACCTAATTAATTTATACCTAGGTACATTGTTGTTTTAATCTCTTCAATGTCACGTCCATAACTTACAAACCTGCTATCCAAGACCTGAATACAACAATATTAAGCACTGTAACCTGTAGCGTTATTAGAAAGTAATGTTGACATAATCTGCGTGTGGAATGTTCAACCGGCTCAAAACACATCAGTTATGTGAACGCGTGGTCTCTAAACTTGTTTCGACTGTCATATTATGTGTAGGCAGACCGTGGTAGTCTAATTATGAGGAATTCAATTACACCTGTGTGAGCTCACTTGCTTTATCACTTAATGGGATTAGATTCTCCCAAACAGGTACGATAAAATCGCATGCGTTATTGCGATATTCTTAGTACATTTTTTATTAGGACGCATGCGATCTTACGCATTGCGATTCGATACAAGTAGAACGCATGCGTTATTGGGTCCTGCGATGTTGCGATATTTGTTTTCATGCGATCTTACACAGTGCTGCGATAATAACGACGCGATTAACGCCGCGTTATTGTCGCAGGAGCACGGGTTCCAAATATCAGACGATAAAAACGCAATAAATAACGCAGCTGTGGCCTGTGTATCGCAATAAGACGTATGTGTTATTGTGTGATACATAGTTGCGTTTTTATCGTCATATTTCGAACATTTGTGCACCAGGTGTAAGATCACCTGCGTAAATATAAGTACCTTGATACTAAGAACAAATCGCAATATCGCAGGACTCAATAACGCAAGCGTTCTACAGAATATATCTTACTAATAAGTATGGAGTTGATTTACTGCAACTCGCCTGTCTTCTAAACATTAAAATGAATGACATTTCAAATTCACGGAAATACCGCAAATCCTTCGTATTATGTAAGTTAGCTAATGTACTACGTAAAATGTAGAATTTATTGATCAACTCTTCAGAGTGTAAGGTCAAATGAACAAGCTTTAGGTATTTATAGATTATGAACCTCGTCAACGCTTGTGTTTTTATCTTTACTAGGAAATTAATTTATTGGCAATTTTTTTAATACCTACTCTCTAAGATTCCTATTGCATTGCGCATCGGTATAGTTATAGAATCTTATACATGCACTATAACAGCTGCTCAAAACGGCTATCTAAGCGCTTATTTCATTAGACTAAATATTTTATAGTTCGTAAACTATAGCTTGACTCCTGTGACACGTGTCAAACACGTACATTTTTAATGCAATTTGACATTTGTTCGTATTTGACATCTGTCACAGGACTCAAGCTATATTTTACGAACTATAGTTGGCCTAAAACCTTTCCCAACTACACACAAAATAGGTCTACGGTCCGCTATTTGGTGAGACCTGCCTTAGGTAGTCTATCTTTCCTTTATGTGATGTATGATCTTTTTCTCTAGGGTCTATCTTCCATGTGATGTATGATCATTTTCTCTAGGGTCTTCGTCGAGAGTGAATCGGTTTCTTCTAGGCAAGCGTGCTCCATCGTAGACCGCATCATCACTTAACATCAGGCGAGATGGCGGTCAAACGCGAGCCTATAATTTAATAAAAAAAAAGGGTCTATCTTTTATGTGATGATATTTTCCACCAGGTCGTGGGCGCGGCACACTGCATCAAGACGTTGTTCTCGCAGCCTGTTGCCATCACGCTGCAGAGTGGCAAATTCATCATCAGGGAATACGGCAGATACATATTGGTACGTAGGAAAAACTCTGTAAAGAAGTCATGAAAAAAGTTTTCTACTGTTCTACCTATAATAATAATTATTACATCTTTAGGGTTCCGTACCAAAATGGTAAAAATGGAACTCTTATCATACGACTTCGTTTGTCTGTCTGTCACAGCTGATTATTTAAATTGTTTAAGGGCCGATTTTTCCAGTCTCCAGATAAAATTCTGAGGAATAAACTATATCGATTTAATAAAACATAAGGGTGTTAGAGTGAAACCAATATAGTTTATTCACACATACACATCAAGATTTCCACCCGAACAAAGTTGCGGGCGACAGCTATAGTTCGTAAAACATAGCTTGATCTTTGCGACAGATGTCAAATACGAACAAATAATGTCAAAATGCATTAAAAATGTACGGATTTGACATCTGTCACAGAAATCAAGCTATATTTTACGAACTATAGTGACTCAATATAAAATCCCGCAGGCAATAGGCAGCGACAGGAACATCCCAGACTGGGTGCTGAAGAACCGCGCGAACCTGCTCACCTCCATGATCAAGGTGTACCACGGCGACCTGCAGGTGCTGGCCGGTCAGATGGAGGACCAGCGGCGTCTCTCGGAGAAGCTGTACCAGGTGTTCGAGACGTATCTGCCGGTGCTGCAGTACGGCTGCCATATCTTTCAGAGGGTGCCGATGTTGACTCTGCCGAAGGTAATTTACTACATACTGTGTTATTATTTTGCGACAGTTCGATTTTACAAGCTTTTATTTAACTTGCCCTATTAGTTAGTGGGAGGCAAAATCTTGCAACAGAATTTTAGACCAGTTCCTCCCAAACGATTGAGCTGAAATTTGGAACATTTTGGCTAGGCAGATGATGAATGTAACCTCGGTGACAATGCAATAATATGGTACCATGGAGGTGGTCTCATGATGAGGCCGGGAGGTTGCCATGGGAACTCCTCAACTTCTTAACATAACCCCGTCGTGTTTGGGCTCGTTAGATTTGTCTTGACAATTACTGTAAACCTAGATGATGTCCAAAGTCTCATGATGGAGCTGGGAAGTGGTCATTATAAAAGCTTGTAGCGACATCTACCGACAACAGCGAAGACTACCAACACAGCTAGACAGCTAACAGTGAATGTCACTACATGACGACTATTGGCTGAATCTTACATCGCGCAAGCAGAGTTTTCACAGCGATTTGCATATATACAGAAACCCTGCATCAACTGTCGGGGGCAGTGGCTCGCCAGACCAATAACACCCGGTCTGGTAGAAGGATCCTCCCTTTTCAATGGAGGGACATTCCACCTCGTTCCTCCATTCCCCAAAAGCTTTTTTTGAAAAAATGGTTTTCAACATAAAACTTATTAATAAAATTGTAACGCTAATCTAATCCACATCAATAACAAATTCGTCTAAACAAACAAAGTGTTGGTTCGTCACCTACGAGATATCCTTTATAACATCCTAGATAGCGGTTACTTGAGTGTGTTTACTCGACGCTTATCACTGGCAAATATAGCAGCAACTAAGGTGTGTCAGTTCCTGTCGCAATGTTTAATGTGGTAGAAAATATAATTTGTGTTGATGAATATCAAAATGATGCCATTTTGGTCTCTTTCTCATTTTAAAGCTGGGATTCCCAATTTTTTTTTGCTGCCTCCCTGAGTTTAAAAAATATAGGTACTCATGCCTTGTTTAAACAATATCTCTTTTTTCAAAGGCGCGTCTCCTGCGCCCTGTTTTCGTGTTCGACGAACATCGAACAGTGAACAGTGAACGATAAAGGGGCGTGGTCTACGTGTTTTGAGTGTTTTTATTCGTCAAAACACGTAGACCACGCCCCTTTATCGTTCACTGTTCACTGTTCGATTTTCGTCGAACACAAAAACAGGGCGCAGGAGACGCGGCTTTACAATAAAAAAAAGCACCATGATTTTCACGACAATTATTTCTCGTCCGTTCGTTCGTGTTCACTCTTTATGTATATAGGGTCCTGTGGCGAACGCTGGTAATGAAAACCACATAAATTGTAATTAAAGCGGACTGTATTTGAATATAGACACAAGGTACAAATAAATAACGTGTTACACCGGCAGGTTGTGAATGGTGACTGACATAGACTCGTTCACTTGAACGGAACAAAAATTATTATGTATGTTCTATACAGGTCCATGTCAATTGAAATTGTGAACTTTGTAAACAATATCAGTATGGCAAACTGTCAAAATTTGATGAATTTGTATAGAAATTTTGTTTACATAGTTTACAAGTTCTATTGAAATGGACTTTAGGTATGAACATATTGGGGCCTTATGATTGTTATGATCTCTATACGCTCGTACGTGTCAGGCGCAGATACGAGGGGAGCAATGGGTGCTCCCCTAAATCGTAGATGAGAAACTAAAAAATAGTTTGTTATTTTTTTTTTTTGTTTTGCCTGTTTCAGAGTGCAACATCAGTTTACATGGAGTCCATGCAAATACTAGATCATTGTAGGAAAAGCAAGGGCGTGTTGGGCGGCGTCATATTATACAATAATAAGTAAGTCTATCCACTTATATTATTTTTAAAGTATATGCATGCACTTAAAATTTTTTGATGTAATATTTAACTTAGTATGTCGAATATCAAATTCCTGTAATTTAACTAAACTTAGGTTAAATATTACCTGGAATATCTACAGGCCATGCAAATATTACAAATATTTGTTCTATGCGGGAATCCAACTCGCGAAACGAAGTGCGGAAGCTGATTGCTAAACTATTGCGCTAACCGAGCCGTCAATGAATTCTTGTTTCATCCCCGTTGCTTGACTAAGGCCATGTTGTTTCAACTTACAGTTACGTATCTGTAACCGTCAAATATGGCGGCTTGTACGACAATTTCATACTGACTTAACGATTACGTACTGACTTACGAATACAGATGGTTTGAAGCAACCCGCCCTAAGGGTCGTAGTGTGATGTTGAATAGCCTATACAATTCCTCATGAATTTGGCTATCATATACAAAAATAATTGTTCAAATCCGACTGATAGTTCCTGAGATTAGCGCGTTCAAACAAACAAACACTTCATTAACAGTACCTACATTATCTCCACAGAATAATCTCCACACAACTGCCTCCTGGCCTCACATCCTACCTCACAGTGGTGGACCCGTACAGAATAAAGTCCCCTGCCGAAGCCCTGGCCACGGAGACCCCCCTGCCGCTGGGTGCCCAGCTGCTCGTGGTCTACGTGGGGAAGAGGCTGTACGACAGCCTGAGGAAGCAGGTGGACAAGATACAGGAGTTTACGCAGAACGGGGAGGAGATGGTCGCTAAGTTTAAAAAGGTCAGTTGAAAAAGAAGATCAATTGTGATTGAAAGAAAGAAAATGCATTTATTTGCATCGATATGACGCACTTAAATAAAAATACCAAAAATCAAACTGCTAGGGAAAATATGCGTCACATCCGCGCAAAACGGCCATCGCTCAGCATAATGCTGTGACCCATGCACGGAGCGGTTTGTTGTCACGATTGTCAATCTTTACGTGATTGACACTCATCATGATGCGATTAATGATTGACAGTATTTTAAAGTCCGTCCGCTCAATTATTGTGTAATCAGTTCTAGTGATGAAGAATTATAATATAGGTATTGGTACCGGCACCAGTCATGAACGCCACCTGCTCATTACCTGAATTTTCGGTCTCTTTGGCGGAATGAAGGAGACGGGGGGCGCCGAGGCTGCACGCGATTGGGACGTCAGTCGATGCTCGTCGTCTATTGGACTATTCTCTATTACGTACTATCAACTGCCTATTGTCTATTGGGAGGAAAATGTAGGTCATGCGTGATCTGTGCTCATACATAACTGACGCGGACTTATAATTTTATAAATATTTTTTCTGACATCACTTTTTTTCCACACTAAATTCCTGTGTGTCGTTTTATTATATTCGACTGTTTTGTTCAGTTGTTTTATTTTAAACCGACACTAATTGAGCGAACGGACTATATAAGTAATGACGTAAACGTTAATCAATCACAATTGATTTTTTCAGTAACCCTTTATAGGCTGTTTGTGCACTACAGACGTATTCAATTCGTATTCGGTTTTAGGACTGCAGAACGATCCCCACCACTTTTTAAAATGTATGAAAAAAAAACGGTCCGTGAAAAAACGTGCTGTAAACGTGTAGTGCACAAACAGCCATAGGCGTTATGGCCAGACTCATTGCCCTTATCAGTAAGTTATATCTAAGTATTTTTTATGGTATTTTACTGATAACAATGCCGTACTATGCTGCACTTGTTTCATTAGTGCGCGTGCAGCAAATTCTTACAACGAAAATAATTTTCTTTAATTTTAATTCAGACGTTTTTAGAATTCCGTGATCTTTGCTATTAAATACTTTTTCAATTCACAGAACCAAGAAGCCGAACGAGAGAGACAACGCGAGTTCCCACAAACCGGTATGAAGCGAGACAAGTCGCTACTCTTCACCGCCGTGCCCGAAGAAGACCACACCATGATATCACCCCCTAGCAGGGAAGAGCGCAACCCCGACGAGGAGAGGAAACCCCCCTCCATGCCAGACGTCGTACCATTCACCAACAAGCCCCGACAACGACCCACGAAGCTCTCACTCAGCTTCAAAACACAAAAATCCTTAGAGGAGGACATTCAAGAAAATGATAAGGTCTTCACAGGCCAAACGAGTGTTTGCTCAACGCCTATGGTCGAATACAAACGACTTCACGGCAATATGCTCTCCATCTGCCAAATACCTGAAAGCCAGCACGACAACGACTTAGCCGATTTGGAACCGGATGTGCTAAAAAATATAGAAAATTGTAACAAAATTATTAATTTAGCAAACGAGAAACGGGACAACAAAATGGTTTTAGACATGAATTGTATTGCAGACCACTATATCAATAAGCCTGAGCCAATCAGAAAGCTGGCTAGTGTCACAGACTTGCAAGAGACTATTAAGAAATTATCCAATCGTGCGACTTCTAAATTTAAATTGAAACGCTCGAAAGTGTCCCTGCACGATGATACTCCGTCCCCAGAACGTACCCCTAAGAACCCCAGCACTATGACCATAAACGACCCTTTATTCCCCGTCTTCAGGAACGACGGTGTTGCCATATCAGAGTCCCTTTTCAACCAGTACCTAGAACAACACTATTCGAAAATGAAACAGGATTCCAACGAAAACATGTTCACTTTCAACATGAAGTTATGTGAGCAGGAAAAGTTCGAAGACTTCGATTCGGAGCTGAACAGGTCTCCGCAAAGAACACCGAAAAAGATAGCGAAAGATTCGACTAAAACGTTACCAACGGATCAGTCGAGAAGGAAATCTTTATCATTACCTTTAAAGTCCTTGAATGAGAGCACGGATTCTCAGATAGGCTCTGAATCTGAAGCGACGAGTTTCAAGAAGAAGTTAACTGGAGTGCAGCTAACGCCTTTGATGGAGAAACTGAGTCATTTGGCGTTCTCTGACAAGTCTAGCGGGTACAGCAGCAGGGTTATGACGCCGTTAGAGATCAGGGAGTTCCTGACGCCGGCCGCTGAGAGGCAAATCACGTTTACTGATAGGTATGTGTATTTAACTCACTATACAACTCACAAGACAACTAGCTTCAACTAACGGACAAACCGACTGACAACTATTGTAATAATGTTTGACATTTCAAAAGTGCCTGTAAATGGTCTAATTGAAATAAATGTTTTTGACTTTGACTTTGACTTTATATTAGCTGATGCTTTATTGCGTTCGGGTTAACTTGATTTTTTTCTACTTCGATAGTCGATCAACACATCTAAATACAGCTAGATACATTGAAAAGTTTATATAGAAATTACATATTGCTTGTAACTATTGTAATTGAGATATTCAGGAAAATAATTTATACTATTACATATAATAAAGGTGAAAAGTATTTTTGTTTGTTTAAACGCGCTTATCTCTAGGACTACCAGTCGGATTTGAAAAAATATTTCTGTATTTGATAGCCTAATTCTCAACGAAGGTTATAGGCTATTTAACATCACGCTACGACCCTTAGGAGCCGAGCAACGGGGGTGAAACCGCGGGGCACAGCTAGTACTTGTAGAAAGCTTTTTATAGTAGACCTTTGCTAGCCTTCTAAAATGCATAAACTTACTAAGGGCCGTAAGATCAATTGTAGCTTAACCACGGAAGAGAGTCCCGTCTTCGATTGTTTTCTAATACAAAAACCCAAAGAAACAATCGACGACGGGAGATTAAACTCTACTGTGGGTTAAACTACGATTGATCTTACGGCCCTAAGCAATTTTCCAACTTATGTTCCAGCTTCCAGCGTCAGGCACTAGTAGTCTGGCATTTATGCTGGACTGGATCTATTTGGGAAAGCCGCTAGCCACACAGCAACTATTTTATTTTTAAGACCTTTTTATATTTTTTTGTCTATATGTGTTGTGCCAAATAAATATTTTTTATTTCTTTCTTTCTTATCAGGCCAAAAACCCAGCGACATGACTCAGAAAGTGAAGACGACTCGGACAGCGATCTAGAACTACTACCGGAATACAGCAAGCACGCCGTCAAGTGTGCGCTGTTCGTCAGCGGACTGCACAATATGGCGCTACTGGCGCTCATCGACACGGAGGCGGCCAACAACGTAGATACTATCAATACTCTTGTAAGTTATCTATACTTACTAATATAAAATTGTAAAAAAAACCGTGTCTGTACAGGCAGGCGCGGTCCCAGGGGGGGGTCAGGGGGGTCATGACCCCCCTCAAAATCGTACAAAATGCGCCAAACACGGTAATTCACGGTATATGACGTCGCCATTAATCGGTATGACCCCCCTAAAGTCTTCAGCTGCGGTATGACCCCCCCCCCCCAAATCGTCGGCTGGGACCGCGCCTGTGTACAGGGTAAAATAACACTGAAATATGAAAAAAAGAATTTGCTGTTCCATACATTTTGATCGTGTTGTAGTGCATTTTTGTAGGGAACAGCAGATTTTTTTTTTCATATTTCAGTGTCGGTCCCATAATAAACCTAACCTCCTAAAATATCCGCACTGGTTTTAATTTTACCCATATAATCGTTTGTCTGTCGATTTCGACCTGAATGAGGTGGATAATTCATATGTGACAGATGGAGGGATATTGAAGATATTCCAGAAAAAACAGTCCAGATAGGGTACTGAGACGTAACAAAAAAATATTTTTTTTTTGAATTGGCTACGCTCGTCATGCAAAAAGTACTGAACGGATTTTGTCGTGTTTGTCAGTTTGGTAGCTTGGGGTCCAACTAAAATCCAAGTCACATTTTGACGTGAATTCGATGAAACATCTTCCTCGTCATCCCAGCGGGCATTCCAGAAAAAGCTTGACCTCTTTGTAGTACTAGCCACCCTACAATAAAGAGGTTATTTAAAATGGTCAATTTACTGAAGTCCACGCGGACAACATCTGCCCTTTTAGGACGTGGGTCCGACGTTTCTACTGACATCTGCCTTACATATCACTAGCTGTTGCCCGCGACTTTGTCTGCGTGAAAATGGATGAAAAGTAAGCTATGTGCTTTTCCAGGTCCCAGTCTGCATCCTTGTAAAATTTCATCAAAATCCATCCAGCCGTTTCGTTTTTTGCGACAGATGACAGGATAACCTCATGAAAAACATGATTGTTTTAATTGTTCAGTGGGAAACCTCCCTGAACGCGCTGGGCCCCATCGAGCAGAAGTGCATGGAGCCGCTGGCGGGCGTGGGCGACGCCGCGGACTACAGCTACCTCGCGCTGGACCCCGACTGGGGCACGGTGCGCAAGGGCGGGCCCTGGGCCGCGCTCGACATCGCCACCATGGGCCTCATACACAACGAGTTCGCTGACGACCCCGACATGTCCGAGTTTATATTGAGGTAAGGAACGGAACCCTTGTACTGAGTGACGCTGGACCCCGACTGGGGCACGGTGCGCAAGTGCGGGCCCTTTTTTTTTTTTTTTTTTTTTTTTTTTTTGAGGATGGGAAATCATCAAATGACCCCTCCCGCTCTGGGCGGAGCGGAAGGGAGTGTCAGACTCTTACTGACTAAAACCCACCCATGTTCCTTCGTTAGCCCTTTTGTCCGGGTCAGCGGTATCCCCTCCGGACAATCCCGCTTTCCCGGCACAATCCCGCTTTCCCGGCAAAGTGCGGGCCCTTGAAATTTATTCACATTCATAGAATTAAGTTTGTACAGAACTCTCGGCGCGAGTCCTACTTGGTACTCGCGCTTGTCCGGTTTTTTTTATATTATAATCGCTATCGTTCCAGGAGCGACGAGAGCGTAGTACTGGGCTCGGTATGCGGCGGTGCGCAGGTGTACTACCAGGAGAAGGGGGCGCGCGGGGCGGGCCCCCCGCCGCCCTCGGACGCGCTGGCCGCCGCCCCGCTGCGCGCGCGCCGCCGCCTGCACCGCGACCACGCCACCCTGCTGCTGTAGGTACTACAGGGGCCTGCCACCAACAGGTATACTATGCGATCGCGATAACAATACGAACGTCAATGACCTCCAACTGTCAACTGTCACTTGAAAAGTAAGTCTTAGGGTGGGTATAGACTAGAGCAGTGTTCCGCGGCACACTGGTGTGCCGTTGTCATTATGTGGCGTGCCGCGGAAATCTCCTAAAGTTAAATTCAACGTGCGCTTTTGTTTTGTCGCTTATTGATGGAGTTGTATTATGGATGTAATTTTTTTTTTTTAATTTATGGTGTACCTTCAAAATTTTCCGATATCCTAGGTGTACCTTGAACACAAAGTTTGCGGAACACTGGACTAGAGCATTTTCTCAAGGATTTCTGTGTAACAAAGCGGCTAGCGTGTTCGACGTCTGATTAGTGAAGGGTGATTTTAGCGTGACATTAGAACATATCATAGAGCGGCTCGTTGTTCTGTTACAAGTAAATACTCTAGTCTATACTCACCTTTACAAGATTTTTTTACGAATAAATAACCTTATTTATTTTTTTATTTTATTAAACTGACGGTCGGTTGCAGAAAGATAATTAAATTGTAATGGAGCCATTAACCATACAATTTCTATCGTTAAAGTCTCCTTTAAAACTTAATGACCTTTTTTGCAACTCAGTGTGACTCTTTGATTTACCAAATCTATTGTAATAGATTTTTTGATACGAAACAGCTCAATTTTCTATACAAAACATCAGAATTTGGCACAAGGTCAGTCCTATTCTTATTTTGATCGCATAGTACCAATATTCGTCAGTCTCATAAGGCTGAAATTGGTTTGCTGACTTCAATCACACTGAAGTATGCATACAGTCAGCAAAATTAAATGTTGGCGCAGCGTTGGGAGAATGCTAATGCAACTACCAACAATACTTGGACCCATCGTTGTTTGCAGTAACTGACAATAGGAGAGATACTAAACTAAAAAAAAATAGTGATGTGAAAAATAATGAACAAAATTGATTGAACTGAATGATGTACTTACTTCTCATTGATTTGTTAAGATTTATTTAATTCAATAATTTTTATCATTCGTTTTTTTCGCAAAATCATTCAGTGCCCCAACACTATTAGGTCTATTAGCGTAATCATTATTTTGCCTTGAACTGTCAAATTACTTCAAACAATTATAGGTCCAAGTATAAATGGAATTATTGTATAGGATCGATTGTAATTAAGCCGTTGAACATAGATGTTGTATAGGTTGAGCGGGTATAGTGTAAGATTTGTATGTTGTTACACTTTCAGTAATCTTGTTATATGTGCAGCTAGTACGTGGGACATTGAAATGTATAGATCCGAATTATAAGATGTTAAAACCGTCGTTAAAAAGAGATGGCACTATTCGTCCTCTATCCCTCTCACGCACGCACTGGAACAATGGTGACTCTAAGGGCGTTTGTGCACTACAGACGTTTTCAATTCGTATTCGGTTTTAATCGGATTTTTAGCCAATAGTCCTACAGAACGATGCACACCACTTTTTAAAACATATGAAAAAAAAACGGTCCGTGAAAAACGTGCTGTAAACGTGTAGTGCACAAACAGCCTAACGCTGCGCGTTCACGTGGGACGCGAGAACTGCCAATTTGTTTGCGAACGTTCGAGGGAGAATCCCACCGTGAGATTCTCCCTCGAACGTTCGCAAACAAATTGGTATTTCTCGCGGTGATATCACGCGGCGTGTCGGTACAGGGGGTCTACTCTGTAAGTCCGTCAACGAAGATACGGGCCCGTCCGAAAGTACACTAGACATAAGATTCCGTCAAAACAAGTGTCAAATTAAATTTTTCGGACGGATAAAAACATCGGGAGTAGTGACAACTGTCAAATCGTGCTATCATTAATTCTTAGGTTGGGCCCCGAACTAATCTTAAGTCCGTAGGTGATACGGAGTAAGAAACGCCCGTAGCTAAGGTCGAAACTACGGATTTCGTGCTTAGAGAGTAGACTCCCAGATTAGACAGGCAGTGTTGCCGACTTTTATTTACCAACTAAACTAATTTAATCTCATTACGTCTCTTTCTAATAAAAAACATGAGAAAAGAGATGAGAGATATTTAATCCTGTCTAGACTAAATTGACAACAAAACTATTGTTTTGTTGTCAATTAGTGGTAATCGCAAAAGGTCACGACTATTTTCCCTTAAATGACAAGAGCGTAGACTAATTTGACAGTTCTAAATATTTTCTGCCCTTTTTCAATGTTATTTGTAAGAAAGAGATGTGTGATTAAAATTAGTTTAGTGCGACGTTCAACAGAATCATCACCACTATTTAACTATAGACGCAACCTATCGGCAATTCGTAAATGCCGACGCTCCGTACCTTTACCGACCAAGTGAATGCGCAGCTTACGACCTCATCATACGGCCCCTGAATAGTCTTATTATTCAAGTAAAGAACGCATCATCACAAAGAACACAGTACACGCCAGTAAAATTACACATAGAACTAGAAGCGATATCGGCTAGCTTCGACTTTATAGAGTGTCATCTCTGTCGCACGAAGCACTAACAGTCCGGTATCTAACAAACAAGTCAGCGTCAAAACGTCGCGTAGATATGAGCGACGGATACGACGCTCTACAAAGCCGAAGATAGCCGATTGTCTCTTTCTCAAACTCGATGTGTAATTTTTATGCCGAGTACTGTACGTTATTGAAGCTATATTATGTAGGTATGTGAACGGAAAGAAAAGCATTATTTTATAACCAGCATCCTAATTTGCTATCACACAGTTGCTATCACCGTGGCTTTTATTTTGACAGTTCAACAACATCCATTGCGTCGTTGAGCTATAGATAGGCCGACCGTTTAACTCGCGTATCGCCTGTGGGGGTAGAAGAGAGCGAGGGGAGATGTTAGCGGGTGGGTGAAAGGGGTGCGCGGAGCAGAGAGCTTATTGACTCCGTGTGTAGCGTTACCCGCCCCCGCTCCCTTCTTACCGCAGGCGATACGCGAGTTAAACGGTCGGCCTATAGTTATCGGGTATACGATTTAGAAACATTAGGCGCAATGGATATCAACATGAAAACTAAGGTGGTAGCATGGTTACGCTACTAGGGCGCAAGACTAAAACTTTAATTACTAAATTATTAATAGACACATAAAATGCTACATACTTTGAAAAATGGATTATTTCTCTGTAATTTTATTAATCTAATTGCAATAACTATTTGTAGCGATTTTAGACTTCTCCAAACACATATATCTTGTAGTTCCAATATAGTTAGAACGCCAGCAACTCGTACCTACATAATAACAAATATTTTAAGTAGGTACCATAATAATACCAAATACCACTTCATTGAAACCCAAGTCACATTTTATTATTTTTGTGTTATATTTCGTAGTTGATATTTTACATAATTTCAACATTCGTTATTTAAATTATTAGCACTTATGTAGTACAGTCAACATCAAAAGTCGACGACTGTTTTGGTATTTTAAAATTAAATATCTTATGAGCCAATTATTATTAGACTATAATCATAGATTAGATCATTGATTATATTTTGTCAGTAAGTGGTAGATTTTGTTCATAAATTATTTTTGAAACTAACAATTCATTTACTTTAGATGTTGACGGTACATACATATTTCGTGATATTCTGATATTAATTTTTATCACAAACAATAGTTATTAGGTTGCTAATGTAGGACATTAATTTATTTTAATTTACATACTACATTGAGAAATAGGTACTTATATTCAACCTTACAGATTTTACACGATTACCGCATTTTCGTACTCGAGATGATACTCTACATTTATCCTTTTTATAACCAAGCATCTTCATTGAATTTTTAAACACTTTACACATACCTACATACACCCGAAAAACTTAACCTTTCTTCTTCTGTGGCAGTCGAGTAAAAATAAAGTGCTTTGCGCTGTCATTTATACTAAAGTCCGTTTCTACGGCAGGCGGAAAAACGGACATAAACCTTGAGCATACTTCAGGAATAACCAGCCTTTTTGCCAAGTTCTATTTTTAACCGACTTCAAAAAAGGTGGTTCTGTATTCGTCCCGTATGTATGTATGTATGTATGTATGTATGTATGTTTGTATGTGCGCGATTTTCTCACAAACTACTGATTCGATTTGGATGGGGTTTTCACTAACGTAATCTACATACTTTGAGGAAGGTTTTAGTATATAATACATTAGGTAATCATTCCTATGTACAAAGTTATATGCATAAATGTACTCACTACGTAGAAGATTTACTGTTGAACGAAGTCGTCAAAGTAATCTAACGCGAGTTAAAGAACTAAAAAGGGAAAAATAAAAACTTTTTTAACAAAAAATAACCGACTTCAAAAAGCCACTACAAAGAAAATAATAATTTTGGTTTCGGAAGTCGGTGGCAAAAAAGGCAAACAAAAACCAAAGCCACCGACTTCCGAAACCAAAATTATTATTTTCTTTGTAGTGGCTTTTTGAAGTCGGTTATTTTTTGTTAAAAAAGTTTTTATTTGCATCTCTGTTTCACCTTCTGCATAATGTTATGAAAATCGCTATCGCTCTATCGCGAAACAGGTATCATCTCTGAATGACGCTTATTCCCAGTTGTCACCACTTCATCGTTCCTACTAGCGTGTCGTCTCCGATACTTTTCGCTTTTTTTAGGGTTCCGTACCAAAATGGTAAAAAAGGAACCCTTACGGTGCGACTTCGTCTGTCTGTCTGTCTGTCACACCTGCTTATTTCAGCAACTACTAATGCTATCGACTTGAAATTTGGAACAGTTAGAAAGAATGCTTGTCCAACTTTATTGCAAATGAAAAAATTAAAAAAATATTTTTATTTTCATTGCAAAAGGGGCCGGAGTGGGGGTCCAAAATTTCAAAGTGGGGTTACTAGGTCAAGTAACATATCATATGAAAGGGCTTGATCTGCACATTTCAAAATATATTTTTATTTAATTTTATGTCTCACAGTTTTCGACATATTTATGATGAAAAATGACTGAAAAAATACCATTCCCCCCCCCCTTATCTCCGAAGTTTGCGGAGTGAAAAATCTGAAATAATTAGAGTTGATAGGAATTGACCCAAATATGGCACCAAAAATAAAACTATGTTCCTAACTAGCACAATTTTTTCAAAATCATCAAAATTCTTTCACAAACAAACTTAGTTTTGCGGTCCGGTTTTTTTCACTTTATACGTCCAAAACTGATACGGAACCCTCGGTGCACGAGTACGACTCGCACTTGGCCGGTTTTTTTTGTATACGCTAATGCTTAGGTCGGGATTGATAAACGTTACTTAGTAGAGAGCGGTTCACGTAAAAAGTCCCTTCGACGCTATGTTGCCTGCCCTCAATGTCACTCTTATTTAGGTACTAACGTTTTATGTTTTTCGTAGATTTATGTGATAAAGTAATGACTAAGGGCGGGTTGCTTCAAACCATCTGAGGCTCTAGACAAGTTGCTTTTCTGTTAGCGTTCACGCCAAACGATAAGCACAAAATGTATGGCAATGACATTACCTGCGGAAGTCACGTGACTCACAAATGTCATTTCCATACATTTTATCTGTAGCGTTTGACGCTAACGCTAACAGAAAAGTAACTTGTCTAGGGCCTTTGTATTCGTAAGTCAGTACGTAATCGTTAAGTCAGTATGAAATTGCCGTACAAGCCGCCATATTTGACGGTTACAGATACGTAACTGTAAGATGAAACAACATGGCCTTAGACACTATAAAGTGGTGAACGAGAATTGGTACTGAAAGAAAACTTCCAACACCGTTAAAAACGTTGTAACATACTGACATTCAGGGCAGCCAACATAACGTCGAAGGGACTTTTTATGTGAAATGATCTCTACGTGTCACTGTCGCACAACTGTCAAACTACAACTGCAAGATAGAGGATTATGGCTTAGCTTAGTTAATCCTCTATCTTGCAGTTGTTGTTTGACAGTTGTGCGACAGTGGTGCTGATTCTGTTTCACAAAACTAATTTTAATCACACTACATCTCTTTCTTACAAATAACATTGAAAAAAGCCAGAAAATATTTAGAACTGTCAAATTAGTCTACGCCCTTGTCATTTACGGGAAAATAGTCGTGACCTTTGCGATTACGACTAAATTGACAACAAAACTATTCAAGTGGACTAATTTGACAGGATTAAATATCTTCTATCCTTTTCTCATGTTTTTTTATTAGAAAGAGACGTAATGAGACTAAATTAGTTTAGTTGGTTAACAACAGAATCGGCACCAGTGACAGGAATACTAAAGCAAAGCACGTGCTATGACTTTTACTAATCTCGGCCTTGGTGTCATTGTCCGTTTTTCGCCTGCCCTTGAAACATACTTTAGCTATGGAGCTAAGCTAGATTATGAAAATTTGGTTCTAGCCCCCTATCTTCTAGTGCCACTCCATTATTGGCTGTTGGCCGTCAGCTCAGCGAACCTGCATCTGATATTAGCCCCAATAGCCCTCATACCATACATACATTTCTTTCCCGTTACAAGGCGTTATAGTATGGGGCGGGACACTACCCACGTAAACGAAAGCTTGTAAATATTGCCAAGTTGTTATTTTTAATGTAGAATAATAAGTTTTTTATGAATGTCACACTGATGTCTGTATTACACCAGCTCCACACGTTGGCCCCAAAGCCAGTCGCCTAACGTGTGGAACTAGAAAATAGCATTGGCCAACGTTGGGGCCAATGCTATTTGATACATCCACACGTTGGGCGAGTGGCGTTGGGGCCAACGTGTGGAGCCGGCGTTAGGAAGTATTCGTTATCATTTTATACAAGAACGTTTATTTTCATAAGCGAACTACATACAGAGCAGCTAAGTGCTGTTTCGCTGTTCACACCTTGATATTAGTGCCAGAATACTTAGTGCTATTTGCTATTTTAGAAATCGTCGCCTTGCAGTGAAAACCTCGTAAAGCACAAATCTTATTTATTTGTTGCGTAGATCAAGATCCCTTAATGCTCATAAAAAACACATAATATGTGTCTTTTATGAGCATTTTTTTTTTATTAATATATTATATTAATAATTCATTAAATAATATTGAAATACTCATTAGAAAACAGAACTTACATTTTTACACTTCATACATGTTTTTAACCGACTTAAAAAAAGGAGGGTATTTTACCAGACGTTTACGTTTACGTTTATTGCCATCACGAGGTTTTCACTGCAGAGCGACGAAATAGGACGCCGAATTTGATGTTACTAGATAATTTTGTTATATTTTTTTAATGTGACTGTTGGAATAATCCCATTGGATACATAGGTATCGACTAAGGGCCGATTTCACCAACGTCAGATAACATTTATCCAAGGAATAAAGTTGAGATTTGACAGATGTTCTATACAAAATCTGTCAAATCTCAACTTGATTCCTTGGATAAATGTTATCTGACGTTGGTGAAATCGGCCCTAATCCAATAAACTACCTCTCTCGGCGTTTTGGATAGTCCGATGGGACCATGAGACCGATGGGAATGTACCAACACTGTTGTAATGAAGGGTTTAAAAACCTCTAGGGTTATGTAGGTCCATAAATATGTAATACATACCTTCCTAGCTATTATATTTCTTGCAGTAGTGTAGTAACTGCGTCGTAGACTAATTGTTTCGAGCTCATTCTATTCTTGCCACTAGGAAATAAGTTATTCGGCCAACTCTTAGATTAGTGTTGCTGTAGAGAAAGCGGTGTTGCCAATTTCATATTTATTTTCATAGACAGCTGAAAAAATCTAGTCCTTCCAGAATTTATCTTGTAGTGTAGACTTCGCTAAAAACAGCTTTATAAGCCGCTGCAAACTACTGAAATGTTGGTTTTCTACGATAACAGTCCATCGATTTTTGGATGGTGCTTGTTCACTAGTTCTACGGGAAAAACTATGTTGCATATAAGGTCGGGTTCAGGAATAGATAACGGACTGTTATCGTATGAACGGACAGCTAAGAAAATCTGTCTGCTGTAGCGTGAGTTGTATTTTTTCTATACGTTTTATAATTGTGGTCTTGTGACCATTTAGTATCTTCAGCTTAGCTATAAGTATTATCGTTGTAATGTTGCTTGCCAAGTACCTAAAGCGTACTCTTATTTTAGCAGTATTATGTGTTTGCATTCCAGATGTTAAATGCTGTTGGATTTGAAGCCGCGAAACAAAAGTTAGTATAAGAGCCATAATTATCATATTACGACGCCAGCAGCGACGCCAAAGCGGATGCCAGACTGGCGATTTTCATTTTGTTTTCATACTAATCTCGTTTGCATCCGCTTTGGCGTCGCTGCTGGCGTCCTAATGTGATATAGTTCTAAATGACAAATGTGGCGATTTCCCATTTAAATAGCAATTCCAGACGTGTCCAATTTTTCTCCCTTTCGCTGCGGTTTGCAGTTCGACGATTGAAAATGGCCGTAGCGAATGGGTAAACGATATATTGATATGTCATTTTTCACAATATTATTGGAAGTGGTTTCAAATCCAACACAGCAATATTTGATCACATTCCACGTCCCGTAGCTTTAAGTAACACAATTCCGCCATAATTGAAATCGCGTCCAATGCAAAATAATGCTAAACAAACGATCATACGTTGCCATGTATTGTTTTTAATGTTATTTGTATATTTTACGAGTATTTAAGTTTATTAGCGGTTAGCGTAGTCGCCATGGTGAGTGCCAACGACACAATTATGTGGTATATTTATAATAATTATACATAAATAATTGTTAAGAATTTTAATAAAAATCTGATAGTGAGAATATTGTTAATATTATTTTACTAATATAGTACCCTCTATTCTAATACTACTTTGCATAAAAACTGTACAGCTCGTTTCACAACATTCTATTGTGTAACATTTAATTTGATGACTATAACACGCACTTAGCACCCAGAACGCCGCAAACTGGGTCACTGCTGCCGTACTGACTGCTTAGTATGCTATACCCTATTTTATAACATTTATAGTGAAAACGTATTTTATAAATTTTCAAAATTACATAGATGAATCCTACAGCACATCAAGTCTAAAATCCAATGTCATTACAGTTTTTATGCAACACAGACTTACTATTTAAATCTAACTAAATGCCATCAAAATTACATATCAATTAGTTATACTAAGAAATCATATAGATATTAAAAGCAAGGTGTACAAGCATTCAGGGTCTGTCCGTCTGTCAGTAACGACGCTAGCGTTGGGTCAGGGAATTAATCGACCATTTAATGATAAGGTACAGCAATTTACTTTTGTGTTCGACCTTTTGTAAGTGCCTGGGACTTGTGACGCCTAGTGGGAACTAAACATGGCCATGGGTAATAATTGTCTTTTTTTCCATAATCTGTCGTTGTGACAGCAGTGATTATGTATTTTCGTGGCGTAATCTATTTTATCAATAGTCAGTAGGTACCCTATCATAGGTACGCATTTAGAGAAAAAACTAAATAAATGCTTATATCAATAGTTTGTTACCACCTGCTTCATAACAATAAGTATTTTTAACACTGTGCTATTAAAATCTTCCTGTTTGTTTAATTAATTTTGCGCAAACCAGTATGTATTGCAATAATGTAGGTATTGCAGGGCTAGGTACATTGCTTCGAATACTCCTAGACCCCACGCAGCGTCAGTCAAGATTAGAGAAAGGATACCTTGGATAGAGAAGGTGGGACGAACCGTGAATGAAGAAGAACCATAATGACGTTACAAAACTATTGTTTATTCGTACAACACAACGCTACGCTAAAACGTGAGATGGACTCGATACATCCGAATACATAATAATACATATTTATGTAAGTAGCAACACGGAAATGCAAGTATTTGTCGCTACGTCGCTACAATGTGTGTACGGTAGTCGGAAGATAAAGAATATGATCTATGCGCGCGCGACTTCTCTCTTCAATGTCTTCGCAAAGCTTGGGCTTCCTACTTAGCGGCTAACTCGATCATATTCTTTTCGCTTCGACAAGCCGGCGCCGTCGCCGCGACACGTCACGCACGGCCGCCGGCGGGCCCGGTTCCGGCGAGCGCCATTTCGAAAGGACTTTTCAATCAAACATTTTCAAAACTTCAACACAGTTAGTTTCAAGGAACTTCATCCTTTACTTCTTGTTTCAATACCTTTTCAAACAAACAAAATCAATATTAGACTTAGTGTTAAATCTTTATTAGAGCTAGTTTTACATCCTAGAGGCAACTATGCCCGCGCGGGCGTTACACGCTAACTTACGCTAGACCCTTTCATCACATTATAATTAACACAAAGGAGCTTCTCTCTTGGGGCCGCGCGGCCGGCGCGGGGTCGGCTGCGACCCGCCTGTCACAGAACGCACACAAACGTTAACACACGCTAGGGGTTATTCCCGCTCGGTAACACCCTTTCGTCAACACTGTTGACGATCGGAAAAAAAAAGTTTCGTTCGTTCACAGTGTTGACGAACGCTACTTATTATTTCGGGTAATTCCCGTTCGGTAACACCTTTCGTTCCTGTCGTCAACACTGTTGACGATCGGGAAAAAAAAGTTTCGTTCGTTCGCAGTGTCCATGAATGCTGGTTTTTATTTTTAAAATATGGAAATAAAAATAAAACATGTCATGGATTTTCAAATGTTTAATTACGACGAACGTCTAGTTTAATTGATAAAAAATGTTGGATGTTGTTCCATTTGTAGAATTTAAGTTAGTAGATTGCAAACTTCCCTTTGCAGCAAGCAGGAATAGCGATGCCGCGCCGGTAGCCGGTAACAGGTAGATAAAATAAACAATAGATTCGCACACTACCCCCGACCGGCCTATTCTAGGACGTTGACCTTGAATTAGCCAATCAGAGCACTGCAATAATAAGTATCGTTCATTTTGGGTAGCTAATCCTGATTTATGCATCGTACATACAGTACATTATTAGTTCTAAATTCGGACATGTCGGAACAAGATTTAGCAGGTAGTTCTAGTGGTAGTGGAAAATCCGTGTTAGTGTATATAAAAAGAAAACATGGGACTGTTTTACTACATGGCGGTCGCCAATATTACACAAGAAGGGCGCATAAAAGTGGTTTAGTTATTTGGAGTTGCTCTCAACGTAAATTAAAGTGCAGTGGAGTTTTGAGAATTAAGGTAAGTGAATTACCATAGCATTTTACGTAAACGTCTAAACTCACTTTAGCTTTATAAAAGTCCTATTATCGCTTTTTTTTCACAATGATTTGTATGATGTTATGAATGATTTATATACCTACCTAGCCTGGTGTGGCATTTCTTGGCTTGGCATTGTTTAAAATACGATAACCAAAAATATCAACATATTTTGACATACCTACCTACCTACCTACCCACTCTTTTTTTTTAATTATGCTGTGTTTGAAATATGCAAAACGTTTGTGTTTATTTTTAAGTTATGGCTTAATTGTAATGCATAATTCAGTTTCCAGATTTTATTAGCTTTGTTATATAAAAACATGTTATGTTTGTTTACATTGTCGGATAAATAAGATAAATGTAGTAGAAACGAGTTGTAGTAATAATATGAATAAGTAAACGAAGTTTGAATGATAAAAATCAATCAATTTTAATATTTTATTAATTTCATCTCATTTTTATTTTATAACTAAATTTATTAATCTATTTATATATTTTGTTTTAGAACGACCAAATCATAGAAGAAACGCTTCATAAGTGTACACCTAACTTTGAGAAAAATGAAATTGACGCATCGATTTATAATCTAAAACAAAAATTGATTGCACCAACGTTTCCAAGCGTACCAAAAACATATAACGCCGAAGTCGCATGTTTAAAAGATGCAAATCCAGAGCTACTAAGCAATTTACCAACATTTAGTAGCGTAAAGAGTTCACTGTATAGATACAGAAATTCTGCAGCAAAATTGCCAAAAATACAATGTAAAACTGTAGAAGAAGTACAAGTGCCATCGGATTACCGAGATTTTCTTTTGGCTGACTATACGTACGGCAACACAAGAATAATTGTATTTTGTACAGAAACAGCAAGGGAGATCATATGTCAAGTAGAAGATTTTTACGCAGATGGCACTTTTAAAAGTTGCTCTCCTCCTTTTGACCAGCTATATACTATTCATGGGGATATTGGAAGTACGGTAAACCACACAAATTTAATGCCACTGGTGTACGCTCTCATGAGTAACCGTACGACTGAATCTTACAAAATATTATTTATGTTGATAAAAGCGGAAATTCCAAAATGGAGTCCGAAAAGAATCAAAACAGACTACGAGAGAGCAGCCATGAAAGCCATTGTTGACGTTTTCCCTTGTGTTGAGCTCAAGGGTTGTTACTTTCACTTTAACAAAGCAATTTGGGCTAAAGGTCGGGAATTGAGTCTTACTAATACAAAAGACATAAAGAAAAGACGTTTGGTGGCACTCAGCGCAGTTCTTCCTTTATTACCAAAGACTGAAGTAATGAACGGATGGGCTTACATCATGCGCCATGAAAATGACGATTCAGCTGTGAAAAAGTTTAAAGCTTATATGGAAAAACAATGGCTAAAGGATAAATTTATACCAATATGGAATGCATTCGGGGAGAAACACAGAACTACAAATTCTTTGGAGTCTTGGCATCATAAGTTAAACTGTACTGTAGGTAAAAAAGGACCCAATTTGTTGCATTTACTGCACTGTTTGTATGAAGACGCTGCTTTTTATTTAGTACGAAATCGTCAAAGGCATACCGAGACGCCAGTGACGAAAAGAATTGAAAAATATAAGATCAAAGACGAATTTATACAGGAAGCTCAAATAGAGTTAATACATGGTGATTTGACAGTTGGACATTTCCTTGAAATGTTGCGAAGTTAATTAATAAAAAAAACTATGCTGCTGATTATAACTCTTGAGGTGAATTATATAGGACTGTCTATGTTACACGTAGGCTAAGTCATAGAAGCAATGATATTGTTTACAATATCATTGAATAGAAGTCATAACTTTGAGTACCTACTTATGTGATATGATTGAGTACCATGTGTAACGAGTTGTCTCTGAGAATCTGAAATTTATGTACTTATAATAGGACAACAAATTATTATGTAAATTATTGAAAACATGTGATTATCTGTGATAAAAATGCTTAGGTATTTACAACGCTTTAATTAAAATAAATACCTACATAATAATAATTATATTATTATATATTTATTTTAATTAAAACTTAGGTATTTACAACGCTTTAATTATTATTGTAAAATAGTTGATTATCTGTGATACAAAATTCTTTATTTACTTGATTATCTGAAATATTTTATTTTTACTGTTTTTAATTAGGTATATTTTAATTTTAGGTACCTACTTAATATAAAAATATTAAGGTTATAGTTTCGTTATTTAATTAGTGTAAATTAGATGATTATCTGTGATACATAATAGTGTACTTAGTTTTCATTAGTCACTTTCTCAACTATATTTGATTATGTTAAATCAGTGTCACAATTTTATTACTTATCAATGTGTAAAATGGTTATTATGCACATGATAAGGCCATTTTTTATTTTCTAGGTAATTGTGTTTTAAAAGATCTAACATAATCCATTAAAACATTTTAAAAATCCATGACAAGTTTTATTTTTATTTCCATATTTTAAAAATAAAAACCAGCATTCATGGACACTGCGAACGAACGAAACTTTTTTTTCCCGATCGTCAACAGTGTTGACGACAGGAACGAAAGGTGTTACCGAACGGGAATTACCCGAAATAATAAGTAGCGTTCGTCAACACTGTGAACGAACGAAACTTTTTTTTTCCGATCGTCAACAGTGTTGACGAAAGGGTGTTACCGAGCGGGAATAACCCCACGCTAGCTACCGGCCGGCGCGGTACAGTAAATGCATTGGAGCCGGTCACATAGTTGGGATCTGTTGTTGTATCAAAATGCTATGCTATGTCTGAAGTTGACTCGGCATCGCCAACTTACTAATAACGACCTGCAAAGTCAAAGAGGGGAGTAACTATGTGTTATACCATAACGAACATTATGATGCTACGGTGAGGTGGCAACATAACATCTATCAATTTATTCTGTTTGACAAATTACTAATTAGTTAACATCACAATTTTGTTTGTTTACACAAGATACAACCCGCGCGCGATAACGATGGAGCATTGTAGTAATACTTCTCGTAAATTGTAAGTGGACATCTAAGGAAGCGAGCTGTGACGCGAGTTTGCCGACGCCACAGGCCATTTAGCCAGTCCAATCTGAATAGTTAACTAATTCCAGCCGCGCGCGAACTATAAACCAAGTAAATTCTTACCATGCTGGATATTTTCTAGAATAAATTGATAGAAAACAGATATAGCAGACAACATTTAGAAACTTATTCCTATTTATTAACTAAAAACAAAGATTCAAAGACAGACCCCACTTCATACAATCACATACATTATATTATACAGTTTTTTAGCAATTTACCAATTTATATGGAAGAGCAATGTTTGGGAATGCCCATTCTTTGGTATATGAAAAGGTATCTTTGAAATGAATAAGTACAATTTATCTCAAAACTATTGCAAAGGTATACTTTAATGCATTTCAAATAATTGGATTTTTTATCAAATGAAATTATAATTATTTCGAAAATGAGTGCACTGACTCAAGATAAACTATTATAACAATAAGAACGAATAGTGACTTTGTGTCAAAAATAAAATATGTATAATATACAATATTTGTACAATTTTGCTTGAGCTTCAATCGTCATACATATTCTCACATAGAGGGGGTTATTATAAGCTATTTACTGCACGTTTAGCAAGTCAATCAAACAGGGCTACTTAAACTATACCCAATTAACTATCTTCCATTATAAACTCGATATTGGGTTCGTGTGAAAACCCCATAACACAAACATTTCTCTAGTTCCTATCTAGCTAAATGACTATGTACATTTACTTCATTAATTTTACTATACAGCCAATTAAACGTAAGAGGTAGCAGAGTATTAACAAACTTGGTGAAATCTATTATAGATTAGAATCTAATAAAATCAAGACTAACAAAATTACACTGTGGCCAAGTATCAAGATGTTTTATAAGCTTTAAAATTTGATCACCACCACCAATGAATACAAATAGATGTCCAAAAGGTATTGACTACAATTCAACTAGCCCAACTCTGCTAGTAACTCTACCGAGTTTGAGTAGCCCTGCGTGTACGGTGGCCCAAAAAAATGGTTTACCAGCTACAATGTCCTTTACACTTTATAGAATAAGAACTATTTTGGCTTGTAAACTACAAATATCAAAATTATGTTAGCCTAAAGCCTGGTTGGCACTTTTTGAAGGACGAGTTATTTAATCAAGTGTCTAATAAGTTAGTAGCAGACATGTGAGAACAACGAAGATTTAGTCAAAGAGATTAGTTGACACTCGATGCCTGCAAATTACTCGCCACTGGACTAAATTACAAGTATGATGATTACAGTGGCGTGCCTAGAAGACAAGCACGACGCATTTTTTTGTTTTAGACTATTTATGTTAATTTTTCATGAATGTAAGTGATTTTTAACGACATTGGTGCCGATACTGTTGTTTACGAACTAAACTAATTTAGTCTTATTAAGTCTCTTTCTAATAAAAAACATGAGAGAGGGATAGCAGATATTTAATGCTGTTAAATTCGTTCACTTGAATAGTTTTAATGTCAATTTAGTCGTAATCGCAAAAGGTTATTTTCACGTAAATGACAAGGGCGTAGACTAATTTGACAGTTCTAAATATTTGCTGTCCTTTTTCAATTATATTTGTAAGAAAGAGATATAGTGTGATTAAAATTAGTTTAGTGCGATGTTCGACAGAATCAGCACCATTAACGACATTAATTCACTTAAATTCATGAAAAATGACCATAAAACCCTCTAAAATAATTAAAACGCGTCTGGCTTGCCCTCTAGGCACGCCACCGGACGATTACCAGGAGGCTTAGGGGTATTGGTAAACCAGTTAGCTGGGTCCGTGATAGGAGCGGTGGCCTATCGCTCTTGGTGGTAGTAGGACTTACGCGGCGAGTAGGAGCGCTCTCGCTCGTAGCGGCGCCGGCGGTAGTGCGGCGACGGCGAGCGGTGCCGGTAGCCGCGGTGGTAGTAGTCGCGCTCGCGGTAGCCTCCGCCGCCGCCGCGGTAGTAGTAGTCGCTGTCGGACAAAACGTTACCGTTACTGGGAGAACTGGGGGCTTACTCCCGAAAATGATACGATTTAGGTTTTGTTTCTGGTACGTTCTCGATTGGACGCAGTTATGCTAAAACGTTTCAACCCACAAATGAGAGTGTAACTGATTTTCGAACTACAGTCGTGCGACAAAAGGTCGATTGTCAGAAAAAAAAAATTGTGGGTTGGAACGTTTTTGCATAACTACATCCGATTTTGATTCGAACTCGATTCAGTTGCGTACTCTTGAACAAAACCGAATGGTAAACCAAGATCGACTTACGATCGTGTGTTATATTAAGTAACCATTTTTGCTATCGTCTATTTTGACAGTTCTTTTCGATCCTGCCACTCGATCCACAGATACTCGATCCAGTGGGGAGTATGGATTTTTGGATCGTAACGACGGCTTACGATCGTAGTTAGTTTCAATTCGATCCACCGCACGATCGTGCGCTAGTGATGATTTCAAGAGTACGAAGTGACATAATTTTGACATTACTTCGATACGATCCTGAACTCGATCCAGTCGGGAGTAAGCCCCCTGAGTGCCGAAAGTCCTTCATATGCAGGGTGGCAGGGTAGACAGTGGAAAAAATCTGCTGTTCCATACATTTTGTTGAGTTATGTGAACATAAATGTATGGAACAGCAGTTTTTTTTTTCGCGGTTTCAGCGTTGGTCCCATAGTAAAAGTTGTTCATAGTGATGAGTACAATGACCCCTTAAAATATTTCCACTGGCTAACCTGCCACCCTGTATAGCTTGATTAGAATGACAGGTTTCTAATACGTACATTTTTAATAGTTTTGAATGCATTTTAACATCATTTGTCATTCTAACCAAGCTAATATTTTATGGACTCTAGTGGGAGCTTTTTCAACATAATAATATTCGATCGTGATAGTCAACGATAAATCGAATATCGGCTCTCGCTTGAAAGTGAACTGCAGTAATTATTATTATTATACATTGAGCTTCAGAAAGATAATCACCTAGCTTCGGCTTTGTAAGCGACATCTCTGTCGCGCGAAGCTCTGACAGGCCGGTATCTAATAAATCAACGACAAAACGTCACATAAGTATGGGTGACGGACACGACGCTTTGCTGCCGGCTACTGTACAATACTAGAGACCGTTCCACGTAAGAATTCCCCTAAAAGTTATGTTGGCTGCCCTGAATCTCAATTTATTACAACGTTTTTAACTGTGTTGGAAGTTTTTTTTTCAGCACCAATTCACTTTCATCACTTTTTAACGTCGTAAATATTATTATAAAACATAAATCTACAGAAAACACAAAACGATATGACCTAAATAGGAATGACAAGAAGGGGAGCCAACGTAACTTCTCGGGGAATTCTTTCGTGGAACGGTCTCTACAATGGCGACATTAATTTAACACACGGATAGGGCAAGTGTTCAGTGTAATCAAACAAATAATAATAGTTCGTAAATTGAAAAATGTTTTTTTTTAAACAGACTAATTAATAAAGTAAATTAGTATCCATTTTCGTTTTAATTTCAATAATGCAATGCTAATGATCCGTGAGCCCGGCAGATGAGGTCATCTGCGGCTAGCGCACAGGTGTGCGCTAGATTTTTTACGCAAAGGTTTCTCCAAAAAAATTTGAATAACTCAATAAATAATAACGTTTAATAAAATTAAAATATCTGCAAAACCGGATAGGGCGATTGTGCACTACTCCGTCTCCAGCACGTTTTTTCACGGACCGTTTTTTTAGCCAATAGGCATACGTTTTAAAAAGTGGTGGGGATCGTCCTGCAGGCCTATTGGCTAAGAAAAAAACGGTCCGTGAAACAACGTGCTGGAAACGGAGTAGTGCACATTGCACAATCGCCCATACGTGTGTTAATTTAATGTCGGTCGCCATTAAAAAGTCACGCTGTATAACGTAACACTGTTGCCTTGCAATGTTTTTACATTTATGTTTTTCAGTCTGCACACTGTGATTATACCGCCGAGTTTTTTAGTGCATACTGAATAAAGCCGAGTTGACACAGTCCGAGTGTGCTCGGACCGAGTGGACTCGGATGACTACTCGGACGTAACTCGTATTGTGGCAACCTATCATCCGAGCGCGGATTACGGGTTGCCACAATACGAATTACGTCCGAGTAGGGATCCGAGTCCACTCGGTCCGAGCATACTCGGACCGTGTCAATGCGGCTTAAGAGCCGTGCAGGCTTAGTATGACCCATTATATCTCTATTCTACCAAAGAATAGACAAAGTTCTTTGTATCCAACTCGTTATATCTTTGCCCGAGCACGCGGCGACCCGTGCTTGGCTTATAAGAATTTTGTATACTGAAGAATAGAAACATTTCTTCTCTTCATTGTACGCATAAAATGGTAGAAATCTTTCTACAATCTCCTTGTTTATTCTTCTGTAGACAAAACCAGTTTCTATCGTGGTCATGCTAGCAGAAGAATAGACAAAATTACAGATTTATAGAAAGATTTCTACCGATTGAAGCATGGCGATAATAAAAAAGAAACCGGACAAGTGCGAGTATGCCTCGCGCCCTAAGGGTTCCGCTATATGATCATAGATGGCGCTACTGCATACTTCCAATGGCGCCATCTATGGGCAGATGGCTCCGCTTATGGTCCGGTGACTGACGGCGGACAACAGTGATCCTATAAGGGTTCCGTTTTTCCTTTTGAGGTACGGAACCCTAAAAAATGAAGATAAGAAATGTTTATATTCTTCAGTCGACAAAAGTCTACATCGCGGTGCACGGGTCGCTGTGTGCTCGGGCAAGAGATAACGAGTTGGATAGAAAAAACATACCTATTCTTAGTAGAATAGAAATAGAATTGGCCATGCTACTCGTGCTGATAGTTTAAATCCTGTAAAAAATAACTGTTATCACTGACCCCGTGAAGTAGCCTTAGCAGGGTCAGTGATAACAGTTATTTTTAGCCATGGTGGCCAATTTGTTCGGGAGTATTATCGGTCGGCGAATTAAGAGCGGAAGTGATACATGCGATTAATCTTTTATGCTCATAAATTAAATGAGTCATTTTCAATTATTCTGGGCGTTATCAAACTGTTTTTGGGTCGTTATCAAACTATTGTAGCAAAATTGTTATAACAAAACTTGTAAATTGCACTAAAGTTGAAACAATACAATACAATATTCCATTTTTTTAGGGCAAGGGCTCATCCAGATATTATTTTTGGGGGGAGCTAAGACTTGTAAATGAAAACATTAAAGAGCTCATATAAAGTAGCCCCCCTCCCCGCCCTGGATCCGCTACTGAGCCAACTGTTTCTTTAGGTATAACGCAATAACAAAATAAATAATGTAGGCAACACTCACTCTCTATCGCGACGCCTGTCGTATCCGTTATCACCGCCTCTGCTAACGCTGTAAACCAAACAATTTATTACAACTTGTTCTCTATTACTATGACCCATAACCATACCAGCCTACAGTGTTCCCACTGCTGGGAAACAGGCCTCTTTGTGAGAGGGAGTGAGCCGTAGTCCACCACGCGGGCCCAGTGCGGGTTCGTGGACATCACATGTCTTCAAATTGGTTCTAGGACATTTCGGTTTCTTCACGATGTTTTCCTTCACCGTTTTTAGAGCAGTGATGACTACACCCTACTGTACTGTGACTGACAACCTACTTGTAAGTCGGGGCCGCTAGCATGTATAAAATTATTTGTACAAACAGGCCTTAAGTAAATAGCTGAAACTAGTAGGCAACTTACTCTAAATCTGTTCATAGTTATGTTCTACCAACATCTAGGAGTCACGCATACATTCTTTATTATGTGTGAATTTCTATGTTGGATATGAGACATTGATTCAAAAGGTGCCTTAAGGCGGGTCCAGACATGTATCATTTGCCCGATCCGATCACCGTATCCGTATCGTCGACGCGTATCATGATCGTATACATGTGGACGGGTAATGATATACGTATCACGGATCTCGATACGCCGTTATGATACGGCCCGTCCCATGTCGTGTCGGTTTTTGTCCGATCATCAAAGGTGATCATGACTATTGTGAAGATACGGATACGGAGCAAATCGGAGGAGTCCACAACTTGATACGGGGCTTGATACAATACGCAGAAACGGATACGGTGATAGGATCGGTTTTATGATTGGGACATTGACCGCCAGCGCGGCTCGTAAGCCGTACGATCGTTACGTGTTTCACTATGAAACGGTACAAGACAAATCTATCTCTTGGCCCGCGCCGGAGTAAGCGCGACTATGAAATCGTCCTAATAGGCACGCACACGCGCCGCCGCCGCGTGCAACTTACTTTGATTCATCTTCTGATTCTTTACGTCACTTACAGAAGAAGAATGTAAATCAATAGTCTGACTGGCCCAACTATCGGAAGGGGATCGCGCTACACTTATTTGAATACTCGGTATCGGATCAGGACATTGGGAAACAAAACGAAGGAGTTCACAAAAAGACAGATGCACGCAGCGTTGTGCAAGCAAATTTACACACACACTTGATTGCGTTGTTGCAAGAGTTGTTTTTTAACTGTCGTTGCCTCAGATCATAGAAACAAGAGATGTGCCAAGGCGCTACCGAGTTTGATGCCTGAACTTGAGCAAATTGCTCATATTAATAACGTACGCACTGGCGACGAACCGAACACGATCGATGGTATAAATACAGTGTTTTAGTTTAGTGCTAGTGTTGAGTGACGATTAACAGTGTTAGATTGAGGGTGTGCGGAATGTTCAATGCGTGGGAGATCTTTTATTCACAAGGAGCGCTTAATTATGCGCGTAATTGTGTCGAAAAATGTACTAAAAGTGGCATCAGTTGTTCCCGTACTAATTTGCTATGATGGCATATCTCCTTGTTTCTATGATCTGAGGTCGTTGCGTAGTAATCTATAGTTTTCTGTGGTTATACTCACGTAGGTGTCTGTCTCTCTCGTTTCAACTGACTGCGGAGTCATCTATAGTATTCTGTGGTAGTTACTCACGTAGGTTTCCCCATGTAGATGCCGGGCGTGGGCGTGTGCGCGCGCTGCGTGATAGAGAAGTCGACGCGAATGCGCCGCCCGTCGATCTCCATGCCGGTGCACTCGTTCTTGGCCACCTTGGCGTCCTCCTGGTTCTCGAAGTACACGAAGCAGAAGCCTCGGGAGCGACCGGTCTGCAATGCGCTTCAGTCTTAGACGCGTATTAATAAACTGCTATCATTTAAGGGAGGAGACCAGTGGGGCGTACTTCCCTAGGGGTGTATAGAGATCATAAGGAGGAACCCAATATTCGGATATTCTTAAGAAAAATCCGTTTTATGCTTTCATTCACTTTAATACTTAGGAGTGAACACGAAACTTTTAATTTACTTGGTTATGCTTAAAATATTGAGAAATAATTGTCGTGAAAATTGTTTTTTTTTAATGTAACAAAAATAGGGTACATGCATGTGATTCAAATATAATAATAATAATAAGTATTTTTATTTCTCTTCCACAAATTACTATACAGCAGTTTACAACACAAAATTTAGTTACAAAATACAATAATTTGTGGGAGACTGATGCCTAAACTAAGCCGAGGCCTGTATCTTAGGACATCATCAATATAGGTACGTCTAGTATTTTTATTTGTTGTCTTTATTACTATAGAATTACACCTATATCTTTATTTTTTTAATTAAAAGCGCTTTAATATTTTAATTTAAATAATTAAAAGTGGAAAAAATGCGAGGGAAATTCAAAATATCAAAACGCAACGCTATTGGTTGACTCGTTTTAACCAATAGCGTTGCGTGACTGACGTCAGTGACCACAATAACAAGTAATAAGACCGGCCGCATACATCCGAAATGCCTTTCCGGAATTTATTGATTGAAAGGAAAAAAGACAGTGAATTGTTTATGATTATATAAACTTTTACGCCAAAGTGTACCTAAGTGTTAAGTGTTGTTGCTGTGGACTCTGACGTCACTGAGGCGACGCGCCACAATGGCCGCGTTTAAACCGCCAGAAACTGACTGAAGTTTTCAATTAAATATTTTATTACTTATTATCAATATTTTGTAAGTGTAACTTTTTTTTTCAGTAATACACGAACCTAGACAATCGAATAAAAATATAAAAAAAATGCATGCATACACTCTATTGTTTGGGCTGTATGAGTGTATTTTTCTTAATCCGGGGAGGCAAAAAAAAACGTTGGGAATCCATATTTAAGGGCTTTTGCGGGTAACTCCCATACACCCCGGTCGTCCTGTCCCGTTAACGGGACCGTTGGAACATTTGTTGCATCGACCCCGGTAGTGCCGACCCCGTCGTTTAAGGCGAGGTTTTCCCCCTTTTAGCAATTATTGATGATCTTTGAACGTCTGTATCTTCAAACTCCACTAAAACAAGACAGCGTCGTAAACTCATAGCTGAAACTACAAAAACAGACTAGAACTCACCTTAGCGTCAATAACGACTTGTACTTTGTCCACGGGTCCGTATTTAGAGAAGATGTGGTTGATCTGCTGTTCTGTAGTGTACAGACTGAGGCCAAACACGCCGAGGCATCTAGACGGTGTAGGATTCTCCTGTTGACGGTACATGGGGTCTATTTTCTTGTAGGCGAGTCTTACTCGTTATAATGCTCAGAAAACTACAAAAGATTGTTGATTTTTGTTTGTTCTTTTGCGCTCCTGTTTTGAGTAAACAGCCCAGTTAATACTGTAGTACTCAAATGTATCGAACTGATACCATTTTGATGGGTTGAGAGATTTTAGAATTGTTCATAAAAAAATTGAAGAGCAAGACTTGTTCATAGATTAACACAGACACTAGAAATTCAAATGGAATACTGAAATTAAATACAAAATTAATATTGGGCACGTTAATTTTGAAGTTAAAAAAAATTGAGCTATGGCCACCACATTAAAAAAAACTTAAGGTGCATTGTTTAAGTCGCCTTTTACAACTAAAACAAGATAACTCGACGTTTCAGCACCATGGCTCATAAAGCTCAAACAGCATGCATTAAAAAAAAACTTAAAAATAATTTGCTTAAAACTAAAATTTTGCATTTTTTGCAAAATATGCAATCGGCTTTTCGGGGGACAGTATACAGTACCGACTAAGGGATTATATCATAAAGTTAACCGATTGCAGCATCGACAATCTGTCGGTATATCAGCCGCCTTTTACGATGTGAGCCAGATAGCAAGCAGTTGTGCTTGCCACTAGCATTTCTTAGTTGCTTCAGTACACAATGGCCTATGCTTCTGTATTTACAATAATATTAAGAGAACAATCTTCTTTCGACTTTTTTACTTGGAAACAGAGCCCAAATGACTGCATTAAATCCATGAATGTAACACATAACTTCAAACATGGGCCAATGAGTACAAGCTCATAGCATGCGGGGACATCTTAAATCTAATGGATTTGGAATAATTATAAAAGGTATTCACATAAACATCGCTCCTCACCCTGTCCCCCATATGGCGGCGGCGCGATGACATAGGGCTATGGCTGTGGGAGCGCCTATAGGAGCCCCGCGGCGAGTACGAGCGGCTGCGGGAGCGCGAATACCGCGAGCGGTACCCGCGCCGCGCAGAGCCCGACCGCGACCGCGACCTGCGATAAACACAAAACGAATGGCAATGACATTATAGTATCCGGCAGAAAAGATGATCACAGATCGCGCATGCACATTATTGGCCCAATACGAAGTTGACAATAGGTAATAGAGAATAGTCCAATAGACGACGAGCATCGACTGACGAACCAATCGCGTGCAGCCTCGGCGCCCCCGTCTTCTCATTCCGCCAAAGATACCGAAAAACCTGCTACTGCGCAGGTGACGTTTGTGATCATAAGTGGTGCCGCTAGTTTATACCAGCGGAAAAGTCACGTGACTCACAAATGTCACTTTCATACATTTTATCCATAGCGTTTTACGTTAACAGAAAAGTTACTGCTACTGCGGCTGGTGACGGACCTAGCGTCAGCGGGAATGCTCAAGTTAACATGCAAGAACACATAAAGCATAGTACATGAAGCCAAGCTGCCTTTTGGTGACCCTTTGGCCGAGATAAATAAACATTACTAAGCACGTGCTTTGGCTAAGCTACGTTCCCGTCTCTGTCTCGCTTGCAAGTTGCGCGACAGTGACAACGATACGGCTTAGCCAAAGTACGTGCTAAGTAACGTCTATTTATCTCGGCCTAGGTGTACGAAACGCGCAATTTATCTTGACTGTATGTGTAATTTCGCGCATCAGTGGTTGAAATAAAGATCAAAACGCACGATAACTAAACTTCGGTCAAGTTATATTGGGCTTATTGTGTTGGATGTTGACATTTTTGTTTTAAAAAAAATGCGACTTTGAAATTGGGATGGAACAGCATCAACCTATCAACAGAGCCTATCATGGTCTACTATTAGACATACTTATAATAAGCCTCCTGCAAAGTTATCAATTGATTAAGGGCGGGTTGCTTCAAACCATCTGTATCCGTAAGTCAGTACGTAATCGTTAAGTCAGTATGAAATTGTCGTACAAGCCGCCATATTTGACGGTTACAGATACGTAACTGTAAGATGAAACAACATGGCCTTAGGGCGGGTTGTTTCAGCTCCACTTAACGCACGCGTAAACGTTAAAAATGGCGCTAACTATCGTCAAACCAGAAAAAGTGTTGTTTCACACAATGTTGGCCTTAACATACGTTAAAAAATAACGATAACCATAACCAGTGCTCCACCCACTGGTTAACGTAATTTTATTTTAAAACAGCTGCGTCAAACAGTAATAAACAAGGATTCTCTATTGTATTCGTCTTTTAATTCAACGATAGTTCATCTGGTCATGTTACAATAGTGTAGAAAGAAAGAAAAAGTATTTAAAACACGTGTTAATAACCTAGACCTATGGGTCGAACAGGAATTTATTGCAAGATATCGTGTAGCTTCGTTACGCGTAATGTTTTTTAGGGTTCCGTAGTAAAACTAGGAACCCTTATAGTTTCGTCCCGTCCGTCTGTCCGTCTGTCACACCCTCGTCAAATCTGCAATTCATAATCAATCTGTATGAAACTTCGCAGTTAGATGTCTTCTGTAAGCCGCCATAAAGGCCTGTAGTAAAATTACGAAAAATAAAATAATTAGGGGTGACCCCCATACATGAAACTGAGGGATGAAAAAAAATATTTGCGCGCACCCCTTCGTGTGGGGTATCGTTGGATAGGTCTTTGAAAATAACTTAGAGTTGTCTAAATTACTTTTTTATTTATGCTCATATTGAGTGAACTAGAAGCTCCGAAAGTCGTTTACAACGTGTCCTGTGCCCTGTAATTTTCCAATCTCGTTATCAAAAAATCTGAAAAAATTCAAGCTTATGGAATCTAATAAACACTCTCGATTAAAATTGGTTTGAACAAGATCCGTTAATAACTTTTTGAAATATTCATTATTTTCAGTTTTGACCGCAAAAATAACTTTGTATTTCATTATAATATTAGGAAATACAAACTTATGTTTGCAGTTGGAAGACTGAAATACTACTTCCTACGGAACCCTAGACTGTGCGTGTTTCGACACGCTCTTGCCCGGTTTTTATATGTAATTATGACCGTGCGCCGCTAGTATTTACACTGGGCCCAAAAAAAACTGTCCTTTACAGTACGTTCTCTGTAGAAAAAAATACCACATGTCCATGAAGTCCAAAAATAATGAGAAACAGAGCAATATCGTTACTTTAACAAAATTTTAATATATAGCATCAAGCCTATTATATTTACTTTGGTGTAAAAGTATTCATTTTGCAGCAGTAGTAATTTTTAATCACCAAAACTTCTCGCTTCTGATGGGTTAGATTATTGCAACTGAGCCATTGTCGATTAATATGCAAACACAGTATCACGTTATGCACTTCTGGCTTCTATTAAAATACAACACGGATCAATGAAGTTCAATTATTTTTATCTATAACATCTACGAATAGGAATAGGAATACACAGATAAACAGATAATAATGGTATATAACATATAAATTTAAATTCGCGGTTAAAACGTCTAGCTTGTCAGATAAAAATTGACGTTTACAAATACGTAGGTATTACCATAATTAAAAAATCTCCCAACCATTTTTATTGGAAAAAAGTGTTGCTTTCTACTGGCAGCCCGAATAACTTTGACGATCGGTGTTTTATGCAATGAAACAACGCTTTGTATTTAACGAACGTTAAACATCTCACGTTAACGTTAATATTTAACGTACGTATGTTACGTTAACCAACCGATTGAAACAACCCGCCCTTAGTCTATCACAGTCTAATGTTAGACATTGGCAGGACTCTCCTTTATTCAGTGTATTAAATTAATACAAGCTCATTGCAACAGAAACACAAAGAGAATCTTTGTTCCTATTTTGAAATGTCAATATCCAATGTGTACAATTTTGAGTTTTATTATAATAAGTATAAAGTCTTCAAAATAGTTCAACATGTAGGGGTCAACCAAAAAGCTTATTCTTGTTAGCATACGGTTGTCATGGTTTCCTGCACACAATATTGTTCACGCATCAATTAACATGTTTGTTTATTTATACATAACTATAGTTATAAGGGGGATGCACGCATGTAGATTTTATGTAAACTACAGCTCTGTTTATCGTGTGATGAACAAAATACGTTTCGCGACTGCAAGGATATTATATTTACTGAATAAAAATATTCAAAATCATATCAATAGTCTAATCATTATCATAATGAACTCAAGTACGAATATTTCATGAAGTACTCATACACGAGACCAATAAGGACTTGGAGAGTTGTATTGATGATTTTAATGATAATAAAATTATTCTGTAGATACATATTTGTTACTGTCGCAAATTATATTTTGATGCTGAGCTGCAAATTGCAAAAAATTAAAGAAAATTTAATTTTGCAGACTACATTTTAGCATCCTCCTTAATTGGATTAACAATTTTAAAAAATGGTGGTAAAATGTGATCATCCAAATTGCAGGTGAGCAGGAAGGCGGCAAAACAATTGCCATCATCATCAACCAGCCATGCTTGTAACATGCTTGTTAGACACACAAAACTTAAAACGGACAACTAATATAAACTTGTATTTTTAATTTGTGGCCATTTTCAATAACCGATCCATTGGCTCTTTGACTTTACTTCTTTATGACTCTCAATAATTGGAAATTCAAAAAACTATTATAATATTTTTTAACTATTAAAAGTTTGAAATGCTGAAAGGTTTCTAATACTAAGAGTATTTTTCGGAACCCAAGAATTACTTCGAATTATAAAGGTTTGAATTATTAAGAGTTAACTGTAGCTTATATTAAAATTAGATCACTAGTAGGGAAAAAAGGCAATGGTTCAGTTATTGTAAATAGCTACTAATCTATTGTGTGATTGATTATAACAGGATAATGTTGCTATTTGTACAATGCTATCAAAATAAGAATATAACTGACCTTGTACCATATTGTGACATTTTGTATTGAAAATTGAGCTGCTTTGTATTAAAAAATCTATTACAATTTGGTAGATCAAACACTTGATCAAATATAGTGAAAAATTAATGTAATTGATTCACAAATTAATTTTCTCTAAAAGACTTACTTTTCAAGTGAACAGTTTGAGGTCATTAACTTTCCTATTCTTATTGTGATTGCATAATACAATGAATTGGCTGATTGATTGTGGCAATAGCCTGTCGATGCTCCTAAAATTGTTGTGTATCTATGTTGTAACAAGGAATTTGTGAATATTAATTACTTCTTGTTCTACATTTGAGTTATTAATTCAAACAAATTAATAAAAAAATATTGATCAATAGATTTGTTGAACTTTGTTAGTCAAATGGTCAATTCAATTGTTACTTGTCTAATTCAATTCAAAGCCTAAGTAGAAAGTTAATACCTAATGTGTTGGTAATTAGTGTTGGAAACCTTATTTGTAATCAAGCTTGAAACTGGACTAAAAGCAATTAGCAAAAAGCAAAAACTATGATGCAAAATTGCAAGTTGGTATGAAAGTGGCATTTGAGTTAAACATATTCGAAGTTCTATGTAAATAATAATTGGTACTTTATTTACTACTTTCTTATCGCAATCCCCGCGCGCTGAAGACCCCCCCTCTCGCCTAACACATACAAAATTACCTATTGATAAAATTGTTGCTAGGATATTTTTTTAACTATCGAATCAACAAGGTACCTAATTAAAAACATGCCTATCGACATTAAAACACGGAATCGTCACTAAAATATGAGCAAGGTCGTGCACTTTAGCATAAATGACTATAAAATATGCACTTCCCGAGACGCGTGTAAACCATGTTTGAGTGTAACGACACACACCATTGCGCAACACGCGAGCGTACCCTTGAGAGCGAGGTTATTGTTTGTTAGTTCTGCTAAATTACAAGGCCAAATCCTTGCCAAGTTTAAGTTAAACAACAAACAAGCTTCCACAACCAGCATTTAGTAACAGCAGACTTACGGGCTCCTATATTTTCTGCTCGATGCTTTTGGCGGGGGCGGCGTCCGAGACCGGCTTCGGCTGTGGCCCCGCGACATAGCGGTAGGCTTCGGTGCCGGCTCCCGAGACCCGTTACGAGTCCTCGAGCGACTCCTCTGAAATCACCCAAGCGATATTATCGTCATTAAATATAGAACGATCCGCCGACAAAATAAAACACACGCGGCGGGAATGCAAGACGGACGTGACAAACTACGGTTAAATATAGTACCTCTCGATCCGACATTTTATCCGACGTGATGAATCCGACGAATAAAAAGAAGACAAAACGTACTCAATCTATTTTTGATGTGTAAAATTCAAATAAAATTTCGCGAGCACACCTCAATCGCGTTCAGCAAGAAACGAAAAACAAAATGGCGTTGGTTAGTAGTGTTGCCATATCAACTGACGCTAAATATTGAAAATGCAATAAAAACACACGGTTTTTAGTCGATTTTTGAAGGTCGATCACTGATTAGTAATTTCCGAACGGAGTTATGGTTTTATTCGATGAGTTCGATGACACATGATTACTAAACGAACAATAAATTGTCACATCATATCCACATCACATTTGCGGGAAAAAAAAAAAGCGCGGGAAATTTGTATCGATTGGGCGCCTTTTTTAAAACAAATTTTCAAATAATTAGTTTATTCCTTCACAAGTTCATTTGCTTGCTTTTCTCATGATGGGGAAGAAAGGGCATCCAAAGAAAAGAAAAAAAGAAGATGTTTCGTCTTCTGCTCCACCATTGCTGTCCTCTGAAGACGACGGTGGAGCCTCAAGCTCTTCAGAGGAATCAGTACCAATTGAAAAGGATAAGTATCGGGAATTCAGGATTCCTGACTACATTAGGTCATACCCTGAAAGCGGAGGCAATTTTGAATATGTCGTATTTTTTGAAAGTATTGACTTAGTCCCGATCGGTGATAGAGACATGATGTCCCTTTCAACCAGCATAAAAAAATACAACAAGGGAGTAAAACAATTATTGCGCATGAATCGTTATAAAATTGGTGTTATTTTTGAACGTCCTGGTTTAGCCAATGCAGCGTTATTGAATCGTAAGTTTTTGGATAGTTATAAATTGAAAGCCAGTATTCCGGCAACTGCTACGGAAAATACAGGTGTTATTATGCATGTTCCAATTGACCTGAGCAACGAACACATTTATAATGCTATAACTAGCACAAAGAATATTATTTCTGTCAGAAGATTTATGCGTCGTACTATTTCAGAAGGAGGGGGGGTGTCTTTTCAGCCTACGAAGACGGTATCCATCACATTCTCGTGTGCAACAATACCCGATAGTGTAGACCTGAACAGCTGGCGATTCGAAGTACGGCCGTACATTCCGCCGGTGAAACAATGCCTGAAGTGTCTAAGGTATGGTCATATAGCCAAATTCTGTAAGAACTCCCAAAGATGTTCCATATGTACAAAGGACCATAATTATAAAGAATGTCAAATACCATCAACTGAGGCTACATGTTGTCACTGTCAAGGTAATCATGTAGCTATTTCGACACAGTGTCCAGTCAAACAGCAAAAAGTGGAAGAAAACAAACACAAAATTAATAAGAAATCTTATGCAGATTTATTCAATGAAAAGTCATTTCCATCCCTTTCAAAGTCCAGTCCTGCTAAACAATTACAATCACTAATTGAAACAGAACCAATTTTAAATATTTTAATACAGACAATAGTAACATTAATTTCTCAAAATAAAAATAATGAAAAGAGTATTTGTACTCAAAGCATAAAAGATGTTCTATTATCAAAAATCCAGAATAATATAAATAAACCTTAATTTTATGGATCAGCTGAATATTGTACAGTGGAATGCTCAGAGCATCAATAGTAATAAACTTGCTTTTTCGTATTTTTTACATGAGTATAACATACATGTAGCTTTATTGTGTGAGACTTGGCTCAAGCCTCACATGAGATTTAGTATTAAAGGTTATAATATAGTAAGATTAGACTCAGGTAATTCACACAATGGTGTAGCTATTTTAATACATAACAGTTTACAATTTAGTAAAATAGATACTTTATATGATGATTCTATACAAAATATAGCGATTCGTTTAAAATATGGCAATAAAAAAGAAATTTCATTAGTTAGTTTTTATAGTCCTGGAAATGCTTCATTTACTAAGTATAAGTTTGATAATTTAATTCGCAATATTCCTGGTCCTCTTTTGGTGGGTGGAGATTTCAATGCACATCATTCGGCTTGGGGATGTAACAGTGTGAACATCCGTGGCCGAGAGGTGCTTGAAATCATTAATGACTGTAATTTGGTTTTATTGAACGATGGAGAAATGACAACTGTAGGCTCTGATAGGTGGCAAAGAAATGCACTTGATTTAACTGTAGTATCAACTTCAATTTCATTATCTTGTAACTGGTCTGTTCATGATGATCCTTTAGGTAGTTACCATTTGCCTGTAATTACAAAGTTACTTATTAATGACAATTATAATAACCCACATGATATGGAAGCTTCAAATTTGCCAAAACATTTTAATTTTAACCTGGTTGATTGGGAAATATACAAGAAGACTGTTGATAGTTTGTTAATGAATTTTAAAATTAATAAAGATAACCCATTAAATTCATATAATGACATGATAAAGTTATTAAATTTAGCTGTTATTAAGTCATTACCATCAACTATAAGATCTGATTCTTCTTTTGATACAGCATCAGTAAATAATAATCGTAAAAAACGCATTCCATTACCATGGTGGAATTTGAATTGCACTAAAGCAGTAGAAGACTCTAGGAATGCCTATATAGTATTCAAGCACCATCTCACATTGGAAAAATATATTGAGTTTAAAAAATTACAAGCTCTTAAAAAATTAGTGTTAAAAAGAGAAAGATATTTAAGTTGGATTTCTCTGTGTGAGTCATTTAATAGAACTACTCCATTATCTAGGGTTTGGCAAATGTCAAAAAGATTTAATAAAACATTTTCACCTTCAAGTAATAATATTGCTCCTTGGGTATTTGATTTTCTTAAAAAATATACTCCAGATACAGTTGAGGGGCCATTTCAATCAATTCCTCATGAAGTAAAAGCTTCAGGACATTATGAATATCTAATTTATCCATTTTCTCTTCAGGAATTAAAATCTGCAATATCATCTAGACGAGATTCAGCTTTTGGCCTTGATGGAATACCTTACAAAATGTTGAAAAATGTATCAATTATGGCACTTTCTGACATATTAAGTGTTTTAAATTTACTCTGGCAGGAAATGGTTATCCCTAATGAATGGAAAACAGATTGTCTTATCCCAGTACTTAAACCTAACAAAGTAAGACACAAAGCAGAATCTTATAGGCCAGTAGCATTAACATCATGCATGGGAAAAACCTTTGAACAACTAATTAAACAAAGAGTAGAATTTTATATAGAAAGTAATAGTCTATTACCATCCAATCAATTTGGCTTTCGACGTGGGTTCTCTACTCGAGATAGCATTTCTCATTTGCAATTAGATATATACAATTCTATTAAAATGGACAATCATTTTGTTGGTGTCTTCTTTGATGTAGTGGGTGCATTCAACAACATCAATCTGCACATTTTGTGTGGTGAACTTCGTGCCCTTGGTATTCCTGAAAAAATTATAATATGGATCTTTAACTTTTTACATGGTAGAGAAGTATATGTCAAGGTGAATAAACGTTTAATAGGGCCACGTTTTTCATATAAAGGCGTATGTCAAGGTGGCATCCTCAGTCCATTGATTTATCTTCTTTATTTACATAGACTAAACATTGTACTTGGTCTTGAAGTGGCAAATTTGCAGTTTGCAGATGATTTGGTTATCTATGCTTCAGGTTCAGATATAAGTTCTGTTGAAAGTATTTTAAACACAGCTTTAACTCGCCTAAAGAACTATTTTCATTATCTTAACTTAGATATTAGTCCAGAAAAATCTAAAGTTATAGTGTTTGGAGAGTGTGAAACAGACCTACATATCTATTACAATAATAGTGTTCTTCCAATAGTGAATGAAGTGAAGTTTCTGGGTATCATTTTTACAAGCAACCTTTCATGGACTAAGTATGTCGATTATCTGTTAGGTAGAGCTAATAAAGCATTTAATTTTATAAAGTCACTGTCGATTGCAGCTGATCCAAAAATGTTGCTTATGTTATATAAATCTCTAGTCCGCAGTCATTTCGAATATGGATTTTTGTGCTTTGGGTCTGATCAGAGATTGGTTCACAAATTGGAGATTCTTCAAAACCACAATCTTAGATGTGTAACTGGTGCAATGAAGACAACTCCAATTAATTCACTTCAAATTGAGTGTAACACTCCTCCTATGAATATAAGATTTCAGTTTTTAAAGTCCAAATACATTCTCAAGCTTTTATCTTTCGAAAATCATCCTTTATTAAAGAAAATATTATTTTATTATAGAGTATACAATCCCTCTAATTTCGTAAATGTCCCTTATATATTTCATGACTTTTCTAATCTAATCAGTATTGATGATCAATATCAAATTGAGAAATGTAAAGGCAGATGGCCATGTTACTCCGGTAATTACATCAGCAAATTCTGGCCCATGAACATTTACATTAATCGCGATCTTCGGAGTAAAGAAGATGTCTATCAGTTAATTGCAGAGTTCCCTGGGTACAGGCATATATTTACTGATGGATCCAAAAACAATAGAAATGTTTCGTTAGCCATATATTTACCTCATCTTACTGTTGGACATGGAGTTCGGTTACCTGGAGCCATGTCTATATTTACAGCAGAATCTCTAGCCATTTTATCAGCTCTGCAGTACATACATGTAAAGAATCTTGGGCACACAACTTGGCTTATAGCGACCGACTGCATGAGTGTTCTCATGGCCTTACAAAACCCGAAACTGGACGCCAATACCGGAAATATTTTATATGAGATTCGGACTTTATACGCTGATCTTTGTTCTAGAGGATTTACAATAAGCTTAATATGGACACCCTCCCACATAGGAGTAGCAGGAAACGAAAACGCAGATTATCTTGCAAGAGTTATTGTTGACGTTGACATCCCAGAGACAAGAAATGTTGCCATACCAAGTTCGGACCTGCTTACTAAATTACGTGAACAAAACACCTGTAATTGGCATGAGAACTGGCAAGAAACACTAAGAACTAAAGGAAAATGGTATGCGAAAATAAATCAAATCACTGGTTCTGCGCCCTGGTTCACCAGATCTGTTCTTCCTAAGAGCAGAAAATTTTACACAACTTTAAACCGTCTTAGATTTGGACATGGAAGATTCAATGCACATTTAGCCAGAATGAAAATTATTACATCGCCTGTTTGTATAAATTGTAACTTAGGAATTGATCAGACCCTAGATCATATAATTTTTGAATGCCCTGCATATGATCTACAAAGAATTCCTCTATTTGATAATTTACTGGAAATATATAAAACGCCAGCAAGCATCCCGCGCGACACTCAAAGTTTGCTGGAAAATTACAGTACATACACAGCACTGTATACATTTATTGACAGCACTGGTTGGGCAATCTGACCGATCGGGGCGACATAATAATATTAGAAGGATATGACCCGGATATGACCTTACTTTACAACATGATTATGACGAATACACGGATATGACACCTTATTATTATGATTTTGACTAATGAATACTGAAGACGTGGCTCTGGCCTAAAATAAATAAACATAATCAAGATATAAACTACTAAGGACGAGGCTGTGGCCTTATTTACTTTTGGACAAGAAGTATGAAACTGAAGACGAGGCTTCGGCCTTACTTACCTTTGAACAAGAAGGATAAAACTGAAGACGAGGCTTTGGCCTTACTTTTAATCAAGAAGGACAATAATTACTGAAGACGAGGCGGTATGGTCCAAGACCTTAGCCTGCCCAAGAAGGGCGAAGAGAAAAAAAAAAAAAAAAAAAATCACATTTGCGGAATGTGGTGTGATTCGCTCAATATTTAAATTCATATATTTTTCGCGTAAATATGACTGATAACGAAGTACAAAACGGTCCCTCAGGGGACCAGCCTCAAGAGAAGACTGCGAAACAACTAGAGAAAGAAGCAAAAAAGGCTGCAAAGTTGGAAAAACTGCAAGCCAAATTGGAGAAAAAGAGCGCAACGCCAGCTGTGCAAAAGGATAAACCAGAGGTAGGTTCCTGAGTCCTAACATACCTGCAATAATACCTGCAGCCTGTTACACGACGATTACTGCAAACAATTTGTTTATGAATGTATAATAATGATGCCATGTTGCGGAGAAATTCTTAGGTTATTAGATACCTGACTGCTGCAGGTGAAAGTAATACCGCAATATTGTTAGTCGTATTGCGTCAGACTTAACCCGTTCAAAATAAAATTATTTACATGAATTGTGAATACTATGATTACAGCAATTATTTAAATAGAAATCAAAAATTTACTAGAATATATTAATAGTGTCTGAGAAAACTCCTAAGCAGTTCCGTTTTTATCTTAAAGCATGAACCCAGGGCTCCCAGGTCTGCTGGGGGCTCTGAAATGCCGAAACCCAGTGACTTCTTTCATTCAATATTAGAGACAATTTGAAAAATTGAAATTAATAAAAGTCTTACATTCAATCCATCAATTCAGTCTTTCACAGTCCACTGCCAGACATACAGTAGGCCTCCTCTAATACCTGCCTTTACATTGAATCCAAATTATTATAAAAAAATCATAACCCTTCTTCTGGCTTTGACATAGTCGGGTAAATAGAGTAAGGTCAAACATTTCTAAATTACTCCTTTTTCTACAGAAAAAGGTGAAGGAAACTAAAGAGAGTGCAGTATACACAGCAGGCACAGCTCCTGGTGATAAGAAAGATATTACGGGATCTATGCCTGATGCATACAGCCCACAGTATGTGGAAGCGGCCTGGTATGCCTGGTGGGAGAAACAGGGCTTCTTCAAACCTGAATATGGAGTGAGTATTTTTAAACAGATTTTTTATGTAGACTTTTACTATACTATTTTTTTTATACTGATGATAAGCAGTTAGGCGATTTGCACACTGCCCCGCATCACGCAGCATAGCGCGGGGGTGCGTGATGTTCCGTTGTTTGCAAGTACCTGTATTTGTATAGAAATCACGCATGGTGCAACACACTGAAAACGCATTCACGCGCGGGATTTTTGTTCCGTCGCCACGCACCCCGCAGCGTGGCGTGGGGCGGTGTGTGATTCGCCTTACTGTAGCCTTTGAAATGCTTGCAACACCGAATAATTCATGCACATTGCTGATCCTTTACAATCACGATTTGGTGTGCTGACAACTTAGGGGACAAGCAGGTCAGGTCAGGCAAAATTAACATTCTTATTAATTTATTTACAGCGGAAGTCAGTCCTGGAACCGAATCCTAAAGGCACGTTTGCAATGGTGATCCCCCCTCCCAACGTGACAGGAACCCTCCACCTCGGACACGCACTCACCAATGCTGTAGAAGATGCAATCACACGGTGGCACAGGTAATAGGAAGTTTTACATATATTAGCAAGTTTTGTGAATCAATTTTGTTTATATTAGAGCTATGATTTCACATAATCAGAACCCAATTTTTGTAAATAAAACCGCGCAAGAGTGTGTCGGACCATGCATAGTCTAGGGTTCCGTAGTAAGAAGTATTTCATTCTTACCGCAAATATAAGTTTGTATTTGATAATATTATTATGAAATACAAAGGTATTTTTGCAGTTGTCAAAACTCGAATCTGAAAATAGTGAATATTTCAAAAAGTTATTGCCATATCTTGTTCAAACCAATTTTAATCGAAAGTATTTATATTCGATGCTACAAGCTTGAATTTTTTTAGATTTTTTGATAACGCGGTTGGAAAATTACAGGGGGGGGGGGAAACATTCTTCACGACTTTCGGAGCTTCTAGTTCACTAAGTATGCACTTAAATAAAAAAGTCATTTAGAAACCTTTATGTTATTTTCAAAGACCTATCCAACGATACCCCACATGAAGGGGTGCGCGAAAATATTTTTTTTCTTCTAAAAATGAGTTCTGATTTGGTTTCAATATAATCTCAATGCCGTATAATATATGTCATAAATGGTTTTCTCTTATCAGTTTTACATTGTCATTTAGTATGTGAGAACAGCATTTGTGACATTTAAGGCATTGAGATTATATCGAAACGAAATCGAAATTATATTTTGAACATTCTTATTTACGAGAAATTGGCCTTCAGACCAATCTCGATGCCTAGCCATGAAATTATCTAGAACTTAGATAATTTTGAGCTTAGGTATACCAGCTTTGTCCTACGGCCTGTATTCTAGGTCTTAATATTTTTTCCATGTAGAAAAACCCACACAGAAGTCAACACTGCTCAGCCACTGTGCTATGAAACCAAGACTTTTTAAAGCTGCCTTGATTTCAATGCAGCCCAAAATACTATGCCATTGATTCCTCCTCTTGAATAACAGGATGAATGGTAAAACCACCCTATGGAATCCAGGGTGCGACCACGCCGGTATCGCCACGCAGGTCGTGGTGGAGAAGAAGTTGTGGCGCGAAGAGAAGAAGACCAGGCACGACCTCGGCAGAGAGGAGTTCATCAAGAAAGTGTGGGAGTGGAAGGAACAGTGAGTTTTTGATCTTTTTACCTAACTGTCCCAGAAAGAGGGTAATGTTTTTCGAGTGTATGTTCGTTGTATGTGTATACTATGTCTTTGGTATGCTCTGTAGCCTAAATGGCTTTTTTTTTTTTTTTTTTTTTTGGGGATGGGAAATCATCAAATGACCCCTCCCGCTCTGGGCGGAGCGGAAGGGAGTGTCAGACTCTTACTGACTAAAACCCACCCATGTTCCTTCCTTAGCCCTTTTGTCCGGGTCAGCGGTATCCCTTCCGGACGATCCCGCTTTCCCGGCAGGAGCCTAAATGGCTTGATTCATTGTAGGAGTGACAGTGGTATAATATATTAAGTACTACACAGTCAGGGCTTTGGTTTTTTAAATAATTTTGTTTACCGCTTCCTTTTGATTAATTGATTTTGCACACTAAGGGCGGGTTGCTTCAAACCATCTGTATTCGTAAGTCAGTACGTGATCGTTAAGTCAGTATGAAATTGTCGAACAAGCCGCCATATTTGACGGTTACAGATACGTAACTGTAAGTTGAAACAACATGGCTTAAGGCCGAGATAAATAGACGTTACTTAGCACGTACTTTGGCTAAGCAGTATCGTTGTCACTGTCGCGCAACTTGCAAGCAAGACAGAGACGGGAACATAGCTTAGCCAAAGCACGTACTAAGTAATGTTTATTTATCTCGGCCTAAGATTTCCTATGTACTTACCTACTCGTATTATGGTTTGTACAAAACTCATAGTGCAAAAATTCTGATTATGTAAGACCAACTCTGTCACACACTGCAACAATGACTACTAAAGTCCATGAATTAACAATGCGTAGAATGCACTAATATTCGTTTAGTACAAAAATCAAAGTAAAATCCTATCCTACTAATATTATAAATGTGAAAGTTTGTGAGGATGGATGTATGGATGTTTGTTACTCTTTCACGCAAAAACTACTGAACGGATTTTGATGAAACTTTACAGTAATATAGCTTATACATCAGAATAACATATAGGCTTCTTTTTATCCCAAACAACGCGGGCGAAGCCGCGGGCAGCAGCTAGTTAACCATATAATAGCATCTTATTTGCAAAAATGTTGTCAAACCAATTTCACCCATATCCTCAACTCTCTAAAGTTGAGTTTCAACTAACAACTAACAATATTGCCCCCCAGAAAAGGCGTACGCATCTACGAACAGCTACGATCCCTAGGGTCCTCATACGATTGGTCGCGGGTCCGCTTCACAATGGACCCATCTATGTGCCGCGCGGTCAACGAAGCGTTCATACGCCTTCACGACGCAGGCGACATCTACCGGGCCAATAGACTCGTCAACTGGTCTTGCACGCTCAAGAGTGCTATCTCCGATATCGAAGTGGATAAAGTTGAGCTCAGTGGACGTACCATGTTGAGTATACCGGGATATGATCAAAAGGTTCGTTAATTTTTTCTAAACTAATATTATAAATGCGAAAGTAACTCTGTTTATTAGTTACGTTTTCGGTTAAACTGCTGAACCGATTTTTATTAAATTCGGTATGAAGATAGCTTGAACCCTGGGGAAGGACATGGAATACTTTAAATCTGCGGTCAAGAAATAAGTACACTATGTCGGTACATTATAATTATGTACTACTAGAACTCCGATTAGCCGGGCTAAAGCGGCTCCTAGAAGATTCAATAATACACATTGCACAACGCATATTGTATAACATCTGGTCCTAGGTCCGGATCCAGATCCGGTTAATCTAGGTCCGGATCCGGATAACCCAGATCCGGGTCCGGATAACCTAGGTCCGGATCCGGATAACCCAGATCCGGGTCCGGATAACCGAGGTCCGGATCTGAATAACTGAGATCCAGATCCGGAAAATGAGGTCTAAATCACGTTCTAAAAGCCAGCATTCTGTTGATTAGACGTAAATATTAATATCAAGACACATTGTTTCAGGTGGAGTTTGGTGTGTTGGTATACTTCGCGTATAGGACAGAGGACTCCAGTGAAGAGATCGTAGTGGCCACCACTCGCGTGGAGACGATGCTGGCAGATGTGGCCGTGGCTGTGAACCCTAATGATACGAGGTGCAGTACAGTACCCGGCAAAAAATATTTCACATATAGCTTTACAAAGAAATAATCGGCTATCGGCTAGCTTCGGCTTCGTAGCCGTGGCGCGCCTAGAGGGCAAACTCAACGCATTTTTTTTAGTTTACAGAGCATTTCAGTTAATTTTTCATAAATGTTAGTGATTTTTAATGTACGTATTGCTTTAATAACAATATTTACTCACTAAAGCCAAATAAAATTGGTTGGGCTTGCTCCCTAGGCACGCCACTGCGTTTTTTGCGAATTGCAGAGCTATTTTACCTTGTATGTTGATCCAAATTCAATTCGCGACAATCATGATAATATAGTTACTAAATAATAAAATTATCAAAATGATCAATATAGCCCTCGAAATTATATTTGAGGAAGATCGTAATGTTTTCACTAAATTATCGTATTTTATTAAGATATTTTGAATTTCGCGTGCAACCTTGACGGATCCCTCTTAGGCCTATCGCAGATGATAGACTTTTTGTGCGATCGAGTCTGCAATCGCTCGAACAATCTGTGCACTATGTTTCGCAGATTGTTCGACCGCGGCAGGGTCGATCGCACAAAAAGTCTGTCGTCTGCGGCAGGCCTTAAGTAGAAGATGTTGATGATGATGGTATTCTGATTGACAGGTACAAGCACCTGGTGGGCAAGAGTCTGGTGCATCCGTTCGTGAACAGGAAGCTGCCCATCATCGCCGACGAGTACGTCGACGTGGAGTTCGGAACTGGTCAGTATATTATTGATGACATGTGTATTTTCGAGATATTGATGTACAAAACACCTGAATGAAACAAATGTGAAATACATCTGTTCCCACGACAGCACTTTTTAACACCGTTTAAAAACGCGTTTTTAATCGCGTCAACGCTCGGCGGTAAGTGTTGAATCGAATGTGACGACAAACGCCTGCGTCGCTTTTTTTACCCGACTGCGGCGAAGCCCAAAAGGAGGGCGATGTCTGTAATGCGCGTTGAAAAAGCGCCCGTGCGAATAAAGGCTTATTTCGCAAATGCAAAATAAACTTTATTTTAATAGAAATTGGGTAGATTTGCAAAATAAACTTTATTTTAATAGAAATAGGGTATCTTTTGTGTTAGACAAATAACGCGAATATTTGGTCAAATAGGTACCCCTAGTGAATTTCCATCATTTCTTATCAGGTGCGGTTAAGATTTCTACTGCACACGACGCGAATGATTACGTGCTCGCCGAGCGTCATAACCTGCCGTTCATCACTATCTTTGATGACGAAGGCAAGATGTTACCGAACTGTGGACAATTCGCGGTAAGTTCTTTGTGCTATAAAGCTATTTTAATCATATTGTTATGATTTTAAAGACACGGACTTCCGAAACTGCCCTATGATAACCGGGACCGACTGTTAAGCGTGCTCTCCGAGTCACGGAGAGGTTTCGATGTGTAAAGAACAGTCACCCATCCAAGGACTAAACCACGCAGATCCATCGATCAGCGCGGCTGTCATTTAGCCAAGAGCCCCTCAAACTGGCCATAAAAATAATTTGAACAAATCGGAACTGATCTAAAATTTTTTCATTAATTTTATTAACACAGACTTTTCATTATTGCTATGATATGAAATGCAGAAACGCCATTACTTTTCACTAAAAATGTTTTATTTCTCTAAAATTCACATTTACAAAAAAAAAGGGACAACAATCAAAACAATACACATTTTAAGTGTTTGATGGGGCTAGCAAATTAAGTCACAAAAAAATGGGTGATTTACAAAAATTGGTCGAACATCGCAAAATTATTCAAAAGTAACAGTGTTAACCAAATTATGTTTTTTATCATACAAATCGCTTACATTATGATGTCCTCAGGGTATGAAGCGTTACGACGTCCGTCGCAGCATCGTAGCGGCGCTGGAGTCACAGAAGCTGTACAAGGAAACCAAGGAGCACGCCATGGTGGTTCCACTGTGTAGCCGCTCCAAGGACGTCGTGGAGCCCATGATTAAGCCGCAGTGGTGAGTGCGCAAATTATTCCTCACTAAGAAGGTACCTTACTTATCCCGGACTTCCCTTTAAAACACGATTATTTTGGACGTAAGATGCTTTGGGATATCATAGCATAATCGGCCTATAATATTCCCACTGCTAGGACACAGGCCTCCTCTCTGTGCGAGGGAGTGGGCCGTAGTCTACCACGCGGGCCCAGTGCGGGTTGGTGGACGTCACATGTCTTCGAATTTTTGATTCTAGGACATGCCGGTTTCCTCACGATGTTTTCCTTCACCGTTAAAGCAAGTGATAATTAATTTCTAATACGCACATGACTTCGAAAAGTCAGCGGTGCATGCCTCGGAATCGAACTCGAACCATTCGCCGTGGGAGGCACATGGTTAGACCACTAGGCTATCACTGCTTATCATAGACTTAAATCGTATTTGCTTGGCATAATTATCAAGCAAGCATTATAAGGCATTTTTCGGATAATTTATAAATATGATGTCCGAAAAATGCCTTATAATAGAATAGGTATGGAAATATTAAGTCCGAAAGATCGAGAAGAGTCCTCCCCTTCTCGACTCACGATTGATTCAAGAACTTTATTTTTATCAGTTTCAAATGTCGAAATCGTCACTAATACCTACCTAGGTATGTCAATTTTGAAATCACAGAAAACTGCCCCCTCCCCCTTCTCTCCTAAGCGAAATCCTGCTTCTCATACTTCTCTTCTTTAGGTACATAAAATGCGACAACATGGCGGCGGAAGCCATAAAGGCCGTTAAGACCGGCGAGCTGAAGATCATCCCGGACGCGCACGAGAAGACCTGGTACCACTGGATGGAGAACATCCGCGACTGGTGCATCTCCCGCCAGCTGTGGTGGGGGCACAGGATACCTGCCTACAGGGTCACACTGCCTGAACCAGAGGTGAGAGGAAATTGGGACATTATTAGAACTTTCACTAATTGGCCGATTTCGATGGCACATTTTTTTGGTTTAATTTGGACATTTTATCATAAAATATCAAATGCAGGTTTAATTAAGACAATATTGGTACAAGAGGGTACAGATATTTCCTTTAAAATGTCTTAGTTAATCAGAGAAAATTGTGCCACCGAAATCAACCAAACAAAGGGACACCTGAGAAAGACCCAAATTAAGTATTTGGGTTAACAGAAATTGTGGGATTTTTTAGCTATACGGTGTGTAAGTTTAGTCAGCAATACGAAAAGGAGTCATTGTACTCATCATTATGAACAACTTTTACTATGGCACTAACCCTGAATTCGCGAAAAAAAAGACTGCTGTTCCATACATGTATGTTCACATAAATATTTTAAAAGGGCTCGCATTCGGCACCTCTCGCTCGCACAGAACCATATATTTTAAGAATGTTAAATGAAAAGATGCATTTTTGCAAAATGTAATCTGATAGCGAACTACAAAATTAAATTATAATATTAAAAACTCAAATTCAATTATTAAAAACACGAGTTAAACAAACCTCAGAAACAGATCATAACTGTTTTTCAAGTTTGTTTATTAGATAACACAGTAGAAATGTGTTTTAATTATATAACTGTAAAATTAATATTATTTTGTAGTTCGCTATCAGATTAAATTTTTCAAAAATGCATCTTTACATTCAACAATCTTAAAAATGGTTCTTTGCGAGCGAGAGAGGAGACAAAATTCCGAGAGCGCCCTTAACAAAATGTATGTTTGAAAAAGTTGGTATGAATACAATTTGAATTCAGCAAATGTCTATTCATTAAAACAAAAGTAATCTGATCTCGATACATTAAAAACAATGAGCGGCATTTTAAAATTTCAAACGTTCAAAGTAGTGATGTCACCAAACATACTAAACCTACAAAATCGACTAAAGCTCCGAGTCTCACCAATTCCTTGGCACCAAGGAGTTCGTGGACGCGGAAGGGCCGCGCGGCTGCAAGACGGCGCCGCGGCGGCGTCACACGCGCTCCGGCCGGAGGAAGAGCCGCCGCATCCGCGCGCGGCGGCTGCCCGCCGGCGACGCGCCCCACTCCCGCGGTACTACTGTATGTCGCAGGGACAAGCGAGCATTTCACTGGCTTGTGTTTCGTTTGCATGTCGTGTTGTTGTTTTTTTTAGATTCGGTTATCATCTATACTAATATTATAAAGAGGAAAGATTTTTTTGTTTGTTTGTTTGTACTTAATAGGCTCCGCAACACAGGACCGATTTTAAAAATTCTTTCACTAATAGAAAGCTACATTATCACTGAGTAACATAGGCTACTTTTTATCCCGAAAAATGCACAGTTCCTGAGGGTCACGCGGACGAAGTCGCGGGCGAAGTGCTAGTCATCTATACTATCTATACTAATATTATAAAGAGGAAAGTTTTTTAGTTTGTACCGAATAGGCTCCAAAAAAGGCAAAGTTCTAGTTTTAACTAAAATTACAATTACTATAGGCCAGTAACAGACAACCGGAATGCCCCTCCGAAATTAAGAAGGTGAATGAGTGATTTTACGTCAAATTGAATTATATTGTTCATAAATTGAACGATTCCAGCCGCAATTCATCTTCTTAATTCCGGAGGGGCATTTCGGACGTTTGTTATCACCCTTAAGCCGTGTCTCCTGCGACCTGTTTTCGTGTTCGACGAACATCGAACAGTGAGTTCACTGTTCGATGTTCACATGTTCACACCTAGACCACGCCCCTTTATCGTTCACTGTTCACAGTGAACGATAAAGGGGCGTGGTCTAGGTGTTTTGACGAATAAAAACACTCAAAACACGTAGACCACGCCCCTTTATCGTTCACTGTTCTCTGTTCGATGTTCGTCGAACACGAAAACAGGTCGCAGGAGACACGCCTTTACACTTGCAAATATAATTTGTGCTAGCATTCCACAAAATTATTGTTAACTAATAACGATTGTTACGTAACAATTCCATAATAAATTAACGATTAAACAAATAAATTGTCTCTTTCAAAATTGAGAAATAACGAATTAGACAAATCATTGCTAATACAAATAAATCACATATCATGTAATATGAACCACATAATAAAAATATTCTTCATTATAACACTCAGTCGCCCGATTAAAATATTTGTTTTTATGTTATGCTGTGCTTGCCATGGCCTTGTAATCGCTTGATGTTATGTTATGTCGTTTTATAAACTTTTTGGAACGAAATTCCTTATGATGGGCTTTGAAAATAGGAACCAGCGAAGAAAATATAAATCAGTTGCAAAAATAAAGGTAGCATACTAGGCCAGTGCCTATAGCAAACTGGCATGCCAGCAACTGGCAATCTATATCAAAACGCTACACATGCTTGTAGCTGGCACGCCAGTTTCTAGAAATACTCCGTATGGTGCCAAAGATCCACGCTTCTAGGGAGAAAATCAAACGGCTTTTCAATGTTCTAGCATGCTATGCATATGTACTAGTATACAAGCTACTAGGAAACACACGTTACACATGCCACGTTAATGCATGCCAGTAGTTCGCACGTACCAGCAGGCGTGGTCGCAGAGTCGCAGCCGAAGACTTGCCCCCCCCCCCCCTCAAGTCTTCGGCTGCGACCACGTCATACCGATTATTGCCGACGTGCTATACCGTGAATTACCGTGTTTCGCATATTTTTGTAAGTTTTTGGGGGGGGGTCATGACCCCTACGACTGCCACTGCTTACCAGTGTCTGGCATGTTTTTGAGCGAGCTACAGGCATGTGAATCAGGGGCTACACGCACGCTAGCACCAATAAAGAGCAATATTGTATAATATACACTCTCTCTGTTCTACGCATAAGCGAACATCGTTCCTGTCAGAGGTCGATTGACACATATACGTTTTTTTTATTTGCCTTTTAAGCCTCAAAAATAGAAATAATTAAGTAGCTGTAGCAGTACAATTTTAATAGCTTTAGCAATTTTTTTTAAATATTTCTGTAATTTTTTGCATGTAATTTAGGTATTTATTTCTCTAGAAAAAAAAAACCGGGGGGAAGGCTCGTGATTTTGTAGCTGCTTAATTATAGTATAATTAGTGCAATTATTATTTGTAGCATATCATTATTATGATCTCACTTTTTTCAAAAAGTTTAGCGCTTCCAAATTTTCGCCTCTCAATTTCGACATCCTTTGATACTAAGCACAATATTTAATGATCACCTAAAAAAAAATATTGTGCCAATTCTGTTGTACATCGCACTCTAATTTGAATCAAACTATATCTATTTCTTACAAATGTCATTGAAAAAAGACAAACAATGTTTAGATCTGTCGAATTAAACGACCTTTTCTTGACCTTATCCCATGATTTTTGTTAGAGACAGAATCAGCACCATTGTGACACAAACATAGTAATACCTAAAAACAATAAATAAATGTCCGTATTTCCCTCCAGAGCAAAGACCAAGAGCTGTGGGTTTCCGCGCACACAGAGGAAGAGGCGCTTTCGAAAGCGGCAACCAAGTTCAACGTGCTTCCTGCAGACATACAGCTGACGAGGGACGAAGATGTACTGGACACCTGGTTCTCTTCGGGCCTGTTCACTTTCTCCATATTCGGGTGGCCCGACCAGACTGATGATTTGCAGGTGGGTGAAAAAAAAATTTGGAATAGTAATAAGAAGAGCTGGTCTCTTCCAAGTCTTTTAAGTAGGTATTTGTCGAAAGTCAAACTCAAAATGCCCGATAAAAATATCTGCCGTTTCATGTAAAAATACTAGGTAGGTATAGGTAGTAGCGTAAATTATGAGCACAGATCGCGCATGTATATTTTCGGCCCAATAGATAATAGATAGTTGACAATACGTAATAGAGTATGGTCCAATTAGCCGACGATACTGAAATTTGAAAATTTGACACCTTATGTAGTACAACATATGTGTAGTTTTTTATAGAAATAACAAATTTACAAGAACTGCAGATTCGTTAGTTTGCTGTGGAGGTGACGGTTTGTGCTCATAACTGCTGCCGCTAGTTTAGGGCTGCCAGACGTCCCGGCACACCGGGACATATCCCCGGTTTGAAGTTGTGTCTCGGTGTCTTAGGCCATGTTGTTTCAACTTACAGTTACGTATCTGTAACCGTCAAATATGGCGGCTTGTATGACAATTTCATACTAACTTAACGATTACGTACTGACTTACGAATACAGATGGTTTGAAGCAACCCGCCCTTAGTCAGTCTATTTGTTAGGTACTTATTCTAGTAATAAATATTATCCAAATAACATTATAATTACATAAATAAATAAATGCGTTTTTTCCAGGCATTCTACCCGGGTTCGTTGCTAGAAACAGGACATGACATCCTTTTCTTCTGGGTCGCTAGAATGGTGTTCTTTGGTCAGCGGTTACTTGGGAAACTTCCTTTCAAGTAAGTCAAATATAACCTTGTATTTATGAACTTAGAGTTCAAAATTGTTCGCTCCGTATTTATATAGTACAAACAGTGCACATGAAGTACAACTTGATTTTTATTGAAACGTCTTGATTGAAGTCTACTTATTTTTATCAAGTACTGTTCTCTTTTTAACCGACTTAAAAAAAGGAGGTTCTGTATTCGTCCCGTATGTATGTATGTATGTAAGTATGTATGTATGTATGTATGTATGTTTGTATGTGCGCGATTTTCTCAAAAACTAGTGATTCGATTTGGATGGGGTTTTCACTATTAAAGTTCTCGATTAAAGATATTTCATGGTCAATATCATGCATACCTGTTATTTGTATAAGTGCTAGAAATTTTTAGATATATTTTTTATTGTAGTTGTAAGTGATTTTATTTTTGGTGTGCTTATTATTATAAATAAATAAATAAAAATTTAAGTGTTTACCGACATTTGTCGCTGACTGTCCTAAAAATAATTTCCATAGAGAAATATACCTTCACCCGATGGTACGCGACGCCCACGGCCGGAAAATGTCCAAATCGCTCGGCAATGTCATTGACCCCGTGGACGTAGTGCGGGGGGTCACCCTGGAGCGGCTCAACGAACAACTAGAGGAGTCCAACCTGGACCCCAAGGAAGTGGAGAAGGCTAAGCAGGGGCAGAAACAGGACTATCCTAATGGGATACCGGAGTGTGGAACTGATGCGCTCAGGTAAGGGAATTGTGATTCAAATTCAAATTCAAAAATAATTTATTCAAAATGGGCTAATTTCAATTAACACTTTTTGAATGTCAATATAGGTTTAAAGAAACTTTATTCTCAATAAAAAACATAATATGTCACTTACTTGAAAAATAATTTATTCAAAATGGGCTAATTTCAATTAACACTTTTTGAATGTCAATATAGGTTTAAAGAAACTTTATTCTCAATAAAAAACATAATATGTCACTTACTTGAGAACAATACCAATCATACTTAAAATTACAAAAAGTTCGCCATCATCAGTTTTATCAGTTGATTACCCATCCAATGTATTCATTTCTCCAAAAGTGTTCGATCCGCAATTAGATAACGGCTAAGCTGAGTTTTGAATACATTGAATGTGTAGAGGACAGCTGGGGTTTCACAAATAAAATACGAATTGTTGAAAGGCACTTGCCATATATATTTACAAGTTCTGCATCAAGTACCTTAACCTATCACTTCTTATAACAAACTATAACTAGGAAACTTTCCTATCACTTAATTAAACTTTTTCTAAGTCTTTATTCCTAACAATCCCGATACAATAGAACCGCCGCCTAAGTTCTACTAGCAGGTGTTGCTAGCTCGATGATCTCTTGCTGACTGAGCAGTGGGCACGAAGATTCATCAGGGCGCCGTACTTAGGTACATTTCTTCCACGGTGCAAGTTGTGGGTGATGCTGCGAACGTCAGCGCTGGCGGTCGCCGCTCGGCGGCAGGTCGCGGTGGCAGCTCTGCAGGGGCGGGGTATGCCCCCGCACCAATAATCTGTGAACCAATCAAAGGCCAGCGCCGGAATTGTGCCGCCAGCCAATGAGAGGGCACAATTCCAACGTTGACTTGTTAGTTTGCTACGAGAGGTTGACGGCTTCATCTTCACGGCGTCGCGGGACCAGCAGAGGGGCCGCTGTCCGCAACAGTCTCCCCTCGGCGTAGCTCGCGAGCCTCCTCTTCAGTAGCAAGGACAATGAGGCGCCTCACTGGTCTTCTGTAGACGCCCCCCCGCGTCCGCACCTCCACACTTCGCACTACACCGTCCGGCCCGGGAATAACGCGCTCAACTTGACCCCGTGGCCATACATTACGCGGTAATAACCCGTCGGCGATAATGACTACGTCACCTATCTTTACTCTATCCGTCATCGTTCTGACGTCACCGCGCGGAGTTAACGTTGGTAAGTATTCGTTCAACCATCGAGCCCAAAAGCGATCAGCTAACGCTTGCGCTATTCGCCAGGAGCGTTTGTCTGCTACGTCACAAGCTCCGGTGACCGGTAACCCTACTGCTGACCCTATCAGAAAATGGTTCGGTGTTAACGCTTCAGAGTCTTCGGGACTCACAGATACGTGTGTAAGCGGACGCGAGTTAATTGTGTACTCTACTTCGGCTAATAGCGTAGCCAGTACCTCTTCCCGCGGTGCTCGCTCTTTGAGCACGACGGCTAGAGCACACTTTACGCTCTTAATCAAGCGTTCCCAAGCGCCCCCCTGATTGGGCGCACCGGGATCGATAAATTTCCATTCTACCCCTTTCACTAGGGCGTAGTCCTTCAGTTCGGATGACCATTCCTTATATGCGTTACGCATTTCAATATCAGCGCCGCGGAAGTTCGTTCCGTTATCGGATAATATTGTCTTAGGCCACCCACGGCGCGAAGCCATTCGCCTGATTGCCATTATGGCACTATCAGTGCTAAGTCCAGCTAACAGTTCCACGTGAACCGCTCTAGTGACGAGACATGTGAATAGCATGCCCCATCGTTTTTCTCTGCGCCTGCCTATTGTGACTGTCATTGGTCCGAAACAATCAACCCCACAACGTGTAAAGGGTCGGCAGTACGCATCGAGACGTTCGACCGGTAAATTACCTTTCACCGGTATCGTCGGTGCCGCTCTCCTGAGCTTGCACAATAAACATTCATTCAACACTGAACGTACAGTCGGTCGCAGTCGCAATATCCAATACCTCTGACGTAGATTATTCACTACGTTTTCACGACCGAGGTGCGCATGCGCGTCGTGCTCGCGTTTTATTAGAAGGCGCGTTAAGCGATGTTTTCCGTCTAATATCGGCGGACGTTTCCTGTACTCAGACACGTTTGCAGTGTCTATTCGACCGTTCAGTTTCAGGATTCGATCGGAATCATACACAGGGTCGAGCTTCAGTAGCCGGCTCGCCCTCTCTAGGTTCTTCTTTGACGCGAGTCGCTCTATGTCTTGATGAAAGCTATCTCGCTGCGCTTGACGAATGAGCACTAGTTCTGCCTCGTCCATGTGACGTAATTCCATTGAAGTCGCGCGTTTACGGCATTTATCGATGAACAACAATACGTTCGCCGTAGTGCGCAGCATCCGTAGATACGATGAGAAGCGATTCATATCGATGAGGTTCTCTGTGACCTTTACGTGAGCTATCGTTTCCTGTACGTCTTCGCAACTTTGGCTTTCTTCAACCGGCCAACTCTCCTCCGGTTCGCGTAGAAAAGCCGGCCCGGTGTACCACCTGTCCCGTTGCGTCAGGCGTGTTCTACCGTGTCTGGTTGCGTCATCGGCCACGTTCAAAGCGGTCGGTACCCAACGCCATCGTTCAGCGCTGGTTAATTCCGATATCTCGCTTAGGCGATGTGCAACGTAAGGCGTGTACCTAGCTGAATCGTTTCTTATCCAGTGTAACGCAGTTTTCGAATCACTCCAATAGGTTACCTCTGCTTCCCATCTGTGCTCCTTCAATATTTCTGCGGCGAGACGAGCGCCTATAAGGCACGCTTGTAATTCCATTCGCGGAATACTCTGTGCTTTCATCGGTGCAACTTTCGCTTTACCTGCGATTAGCACAACGTCAACATTGCTATCATTTTTCTTCAGGCGCCAGTACGCTGCCGCAGCGTAGGCTTGTTCGCTCGCGTCTGTGAACACGTGCAAAGATCTCTCCTCGGTCTGATCGGCCGCATAGCATCGGGGGACTCGCAAGCCCGCCACGCTCGTCAGACCATTTATCCATTCGAGAAACGCGATAGCCTCTTCGGCGGGTAGTTGCTCGTCCCAGCCGATTTGCTTGCGCCATAGCTCCTGCAGTGAGATCTTTGCCGTGATCGTAAACGGGCTCAGCAGACCTAACGGATCAAAGATCGACATAACTGCTCCTAGCATTTCTCGTTTGGTTGGTGTTCTATGTCCGTTGCGCACGTCGCTCGGTACGCGCGGCATAGCAGTGTTGAACGCAAACTCATCAGTGTCCGGTAGCCACATCATTCCTAGTGTCTTCCCGTACGGGTGTGCGTTCGCACCTAGTTCTTTCGGAGCCGTAGCTTTATCCGATTCCAATATATGGTTGAGCAAGTGCAGACGATTCGAGTTCCACCCGGCGAGTTCGAAGCCGGCTCGTTCGTGTACTCGCTGCACATCTTTGATTGTCAACGCTGCGATCTCTTCATTGTCGAAGCTGTCGACCCAATCATCCATATAGTGGTTCATTGTTATTGCATAGAGGGCGCGCGGGTGCGCCTCTCTGCATTCCTCAGCGTTTCTATTTCTGACGCTGTGCGCTAGGAAGGGAGAGCTTCGTGCTCCAAATATCATTGATTTCATTACGTACTTCTGTGGCGGACGCTTTCGTTCGTCGCCCCTCCACAAAAACTGTTGCGCTGCTCGGTCCTCGGGTCGAATCTTGATACGTAAGAACATCTCACGAATATCGGCTGTTACAGCGATCGGCTTCTCTCTAAAGCGGAACAGCATTCCGTACAGCGTACGTAGCAAATCAGGCCCGGCGAGTAGCGAGTCGTTCAGACATCGCCCGCCTATGACTGCTGCTGCGTCGAATACAAGTCGTATCTTGCCCGGTTTGTTGGGATTGGTCACCGCGAAATGAGGCAGGTACCAATCAATCGGGCTCTCGGCGTTGTCTTCGACCGGTGCGGCGTAACCTTTCTCGATCAGGTTATTTACTTGCGATGTGTACGCTTGTTTGAACTCCGAGTCGCGATCCATCTTACGTTCTATAGATCGTAGCCTTCGTGCCGCCATTTCATAGCTCGGCGGTAATCGTGTATCATCCGCACTCCAAGGCAGACCGACTTCGTAATGCCCGTCGACTAGTCGCGCCGTTTCGTTGAATATTCGCTTGGCACGTTCGTCTTCCTTCACGGGCTTGCAGCTCTGCGCTATTCCGAGCGCATCGATTGCGAAATGATTTTTCACAAGCTCGTTTAAATCTTCATCGTAACGAAATCTATTTTTATCCTGAGGCGCACGTACATGTAGTACGGTGGCGCCACCTAGCGGCTCTTTCGTGGCCACAATAATTCGTGGCACCGTACCGTGCACTACCCATCCTAACTGGGTTAGTGACGCGGCCGGTTCGTTCATACCTCCGGTCAGGAGTCTGCGGGATACGATGAGGTGCCAATAGTCTGCGCCTATCAGTATCCGCGGTCTCGCTTCTTCATAGCAGACCTCGTTCCGCGGTAGCAGTTTCATATGTTCATAGTTCAAACAATCCGCTGCGACGGTTTGACTGGTAATATTGAGAGACTTGACGGTTCGCGCCTTGATTTGGTGGAAGTTAGTTCGTATTCCCTTTATCTCCAAATCCACGTTCTCACTCTCGGGTTCCCGCTGTGACGCCGTTAACCCATGCAACAACAATCCTTGTTGCGGCCCGCGCGCGTTCACAGCCTTCGCGATATCCTCGTCGATCAGAGTAATCGTGGAACCTTCGTCGAGTAGAGCGTGTGTCTCTATTTCCAGCCCGTCCGGCCCCCGTATTGTGACCGGACACACCTTCAGCAGTACTGCTCCCGGTGACGTCACAGTATGCGTACATTCTGTGGTCGTCTCGTTCGATTCGCCTCCCGTGGTTGCTCGTTCTGAACCACTCATCGTAGCGCTTCCAGCGGTTGCTCGTTCTGAACCGTGTAATAACGCGTGATGTGGGTGACGGCATTCACCAATGCCGCATTTCTTTGCGGTACAGTTGGCTCGGCGATGACGTATATTCAAACATTGAAAGCAAACATGCGCTTTCTTCGCCCACTCCCATCTCTTCGGGATCGTCATCGCTTCCAATTTAGTACACTTGACCGTATCGTGATCGGCCTCGCAACAGAGACACACCTTCTTTGCGTCTGTTGCAGTGTATGCAGCTGCTCCTCGCTTGCCTTTATAGTTCAAAGTCTTCGGCGAGTTGCTTGCCTTAGCGGCTGCCATAGTTCGTGTTGGCTCTTTCGTTGCGCTCTGCGTAGTTGAGTAAGCAAATCGTATGGCGCGATCCGCTTCCCGCATCAAGAAGCGGGATAGAGTCACGACTTCAGGTTCGCTGCGGTCGCTGTACTCTTCAGCGTAATCGCACCATCTCGCTCTAACGTGAGGACTTAGCTTCTCGGTTACTTGGCGAGCCAACATAGGGTTCTGTAGGTACCCTCTATTATCGACGCACGATAATATGCTAACAATGTTTTGCAGTTTAATAGCGAACGCGTTCAGTTCGCTAGCGGTCGGCCCGGGGCGCGGTAGTCGTTTGATATCGTCTAACGCTTTATCGATTATAACCTCCGGCCGGCCGTAACACTGTTCGAGTGTTTGCATAATCACCGCGGGATCTGCGGCCGTATACAGTAAGGCAGAGACTGCTTCGCGTGCCTCGCCCTTCAAGCACGTCCTAAGTCGCGCTAAGTTCTCCGCTTGCGTGAACTCGTACATTCGCGTAGAGTCACGCATTGCCGTTCTGAATAGCAGCCATTCGTTCGGCGCACCGCTAAAACTAGGCAGCTCTTGAGCCTGTCTAGGTGGCGGGCGTCGCCGAGCCATTCGTTCTATGGCCTCGGCCAGTCTGTCTATTCCACGATCCTTTGATCGCGCCGGCGTGGGTGACCTAGGACGGCGCGGAGTTTCAATGGTAACTCCTCTTGCCGTTTCTTGCGGCGGGTATTGGAAGAAAGAATGTTGCGATCGTTGCCGCTCTAGAACGCGTGGGTTTGCCGTGTCGTTGAGCCGCTGTCGTTCGAGTTCGGTAGGCTCCCCCCGTGGTTCGCACGGGGCCGATACTCGCAACGCAGACGATTCCTCAAACGACATTAGCGGGGGCTCCTCCCCCCCTAACTGAGCGTCCTTCAACCAATCGACTATTCTATGCTCGACTTCAACGGCTTCGTGAGCGATGACGGTGTCGCGATCCGTTTCTTCGCGAATCGTGGCAACGTCCATCGCTAAACGCTGCTTTATGAGCGCAGCCTCGAGCTGCAGCTCACGCCGCTGAATGTCAGCTAATCGCTCTTGGGCCTCGAATTCTGCTTGCCTAATACGAGCGTTAGCGCTTGCAGTTGATCTGAGCGAACGTACGGACGGCGCTCTCGATCTTCTTTCTTCCCTAACATCGGTTGCAACCGCTGCAGTGGTGCCCGGAACTGCAGCGGTGGCGGCGGTCGTAATCGCGGCGGGTCGCGGCGCGATTCTAGTTCTATCTACGTCTATCCTACTCTGTGCGTGTATTACGGACGCGGTTCGCGGGTTCGGTTCCAGCGGCGCGTGCGGGTTCGATTCAAGCGGCGCGCGCGGCCTTGCGACAGTAGGAGCGGACGCGATCGCGGACGCGGACGTAGACGGTTGCGCGGACGCGGATGGTTGCGCGGACGCGGACGGTGGCGCGGATGTGGACGGTGGTGCGGTTGGTGAGGCGGGGGGTTCGTCGAACACCCTCGCTGCTTTCTTCCCCGTCTGGCTTCTTGTGCACGGCATCTTCGGCTCTTGACGCCCCTAACGGTCCCTAACAATCCTCTTGGAGGGCCCGGGATTAACCGGGATACGCTCCGCCAGGGATGGATGCGTGCAGGAGTGGAAGGGGAAGGATCTACCCAGCAGAGGAGTCGTGTGTCCTACGAGGTGCTTAGGAACCGGTAGGAATGACCGGCTCCTTCGGCGGTGCCTGCAGTCTGGCCCTCGCACCACACACGACCTTACCGGCGTAGAAGTGCTATTCGGTTCGCGCCTTGAAAAAGGCACTCTTCTTGAACCGGTGGTATCGCACAAAATTACCACACCGCCTTGAACGGCGTTAACTCAGGCCCTACCGTTTGACACCGTGAGGTGGTAGGGGTACTGAGCCGCGGTCCACCCGCTAAGAAACAGACACGTTTTAAGACTCTTGACACGACGTCTTGACTCTTGAGCACCTGGCTTGAGCGCCTAGCTTGAGCACCTGGCTTGAGCGCCTAGCTTGAACGCCTTTTTTGAACGCCTGGCTTGAGCACCTTTCTTGAGCGCCTGTTTTGAACGCCTGTCTTGAACGCCTGTCTTGAACGCCTGTCTTGAACGCCTGGTGATTATCCGGCACTCGATGGACCAGAAAAACCAGCTGTAGAGGACAGCTGGGGTTTCACAAATAAAATACGAATTGTTGAAAGGCACTTGCCATATATATTTACAAGTTCTGCATCAAGTACCTTAACCTATCACTTCTTATAACAAACTATAACTAGGAAACTTTCCTATCACTTAATTAAACTTTTTCTAAGTCTTTATTCCTAACAATCCCGATACAATAGAACCGCCGCCTAAGTTCTACTAGCAGGTGTTGCTAGCTCGATGATCTCTTGCTGACTGAGCAGTGGGCACGAAGATTCATCAGGGCGCCGTACTTAGGTACATTTCTTCCACGGTGCAAGTTGTGGGTGATGCTGCGAACGTCAGCGCTGGCGGTCGCCGCTCGGCGGCAGGTCGCGGTGGCAGCTCTGCAGGGGCGGGGTATGCCCCCGCACCAATAATCTGTGAACCAATCAAAGGCCAGCGCCGGAATTGTGCCGCCAGCCAATGAGAGGGCACAATTCCAACGTTGACTTGTTAGTTTGCTACGAGAGGTTGACGGCTTCATCTTCACGGCGTCGCGGGACCAGCAGAGGGGCCGCTGTCCGCAACAGAATGAGTGTACATTTCTTATACGTGAAGGTATTTTATTGTATAGTTGTGCTCCTTCAAAAGTCAGCATTTTTTGCCATAGTTGGTTCTGATCTTTGGTAAAACTAGTAGGCTAGCTCGTCGTGTGCTACGTTGACTAATTTGTCTAAATTGAGTAAATATTATATTTGTGTGAATACTTTTGTTAAGGGCTTTTCTGATAAAAATACATGTATTATAAATGTATAATTGTTTTATATTCATTATTTTTGTGTCACTATAAATTTTACTGCCGGCCTAGCATGACCACGATAGAAACGAGTTTTGTCTACATAGAAATAGACAAAGTGACAGATTTCATTCATAAAACGTAGAAATGTTTCTACAATCTGTCACTTTGTCTATTTCTATGTAGACAAAACCCGTTTCTATCGTGGTCATGCTAGGCCGGCTGGTTGATGTTAAGTATGGGTAGTTGAAAAGCATTTTTGTGAGTTTATTTTGCGTAACTTGAAGTTCTGGTAATTTGGTTTTTAAAATATACATGAGACAGCCAAAAACGCCCACCCTTCACCGCTTCCTAGTGTTTTAGCTGCGAAGAAGAAACGGCGCAACAGACTCCGCAGCAACACGATTCTTTCTTTATTTATAAATAAATGACGAGCTGTTCCCGTTTCACCCGCCGTTGCTCGGTTCTAGGGTCGTACCGTGACGTTAAATAGCCTATATTATTCCCCATGAATCTAGCTATCATATACAAAAAGAATTTATCGAATCGGAATGGTAGTTGCAGAGATTAGCGCGTTCAAACAAACTCTTCAGCTTTATGTTATTAGTATGGACTAGTATTGCCCGCCACTTTTATTAACCGACTTCAAAAATGGAGGTTCTATATTCGTCCCGTATGTATGTATGTATGTATGTATGTTTGTATGTGCGCGATTTTCTCAAAAACTACTGATTCGATTTGGATGGGGTTTTCACTAACGTAATCTACATACTTTCAGGAAGGTTTTAGTATATAATACATTATGTAATCATTCCTATGTACAAAGTTATAGGCATAAATGTACACACTCCGTAGAAGATTTACTGTTAAACGAATTCGTGAAAGTAATCTAACACGGGATAAAGAACTAAAAAGGGAAAAATAAAAAACTTTTTTAACAAAAATAACCGACTTCAAAAATACACTACAAAGAAAATAATAATTTTGGTTTCGGAAGTCGGTGGCAAAAAAAGCAAACAAAAACCAAAGCTACCGACTTCCGAAACCAAAATTATTATTTTCTTTGTAGTGGATTTTTGAAGTCGGTTATTTTTTGTTAAAAAAGTTTTTTATTTGCGTGAAAATGGATGAAAAGTTCATTTTCTCTTATCTTTCTGACTTTTTTAGGGTTCCGTACCTCAAAAGGAAAAACGGAACCCTTATAGGATCACTTTGTTGTCCGCCGTCAGTCACCGGACCATAAGTCGAGGCCATCTGCTCATAGATGGCGCCAATTGAAAGTATGCAGTAGCGCCATCTATGATCTTATGTCGGAACCCTTAGGGCGCGAGGCATACTCGCACTTGTCCGGTTTTTTTCATTTTGCTCGGCTCCTAAGAGTCGTAGCGTGATGTTAAATAGCCTAGAACAGCGTTCCCCAATCTTGTTTGTGACCCACTAAAAGATTTTTTAACCCTATTAGTGTATAGGTAAAAATAAGCGTCTTGGTCATTTACGACTATGAATAAAAAAAACAAGGAGATAATTCTGTGACCCGATATTTTATTTTTGTGACCCAGTACCGGGTCGCGACCCGGCAATTGGGAAACGCTGGCCTAGAATCTTCCTGAAAATTTGGGCTATCAAATGCAAAAATATTTTTTCAAATCCGAATTCATATCGAGATCTAGATATAGCTCGATATAATCAGCTAGCTTCGGCTTCCTGTATAGCATCGTCCGTGTCACTCATACCTGTGTGACATTTTGTAGCTACTAAGGGGTAACGCAGACGACAGACTTTTTGTGCGATCGAGTCTGCAGCGATTTGCAGCGCGCGCTCGAAGAGTGGCGTGCCTACAGGGCAAGCCCGAGGGTATTCCGCGTAATTTTTCATGATTGTGTTTCTTGTTTTACGCTACTCACTTACATTCATGAAAAATTTTCGAACAATCTGCGAAACTTAACGAACAGATTGTTCGAGCGCTGCAAAGCGCGGCAGACTCGACAAAAAGTCTGTCGTCTGCGTCGCCCCTAATAGGTATAGTAATCTGTGACGGATAAGTCGGCGACAAAACGTAACATAGGTATGAGTGACAGAGACGATGCTCTGTGAAGCCGAAACTAGCTGATCTTTTTTTAGAGCTCAATGTGTAATTTTTATTGCCGAGTAGTGCACTTACATCGACTAGTTTTAACTTGTTTCACTTGTAGGTTCGGGCTGTGCGCGATGGCGCAGGGCCGCGACCTGAACCTGGACATCCTGCGCGTGCAGGGCTACCGGTTCTTCTGCAATAAGCTCTGGAACGCCGCCAAGTTCGCGCTCATGTACTTCCCCAAGGACACCGTGTACGAGGTCAGTGGTAAAGAGGTTTTATTATGGAAGCAAAGTAGGCTGGTTAGATTTTTATATTAAGGCCCCGGTATACGCCAACGGCCTTGAGTGATTTGGGCGGTATAGCTTGAGTGTTCTGCGCTGAGCTCAAGCAACGCGACATACATCCACCGAGCAATACGACTCGCCTATCAAGGAGCGCGCTGTGCAGAATTAGACGTATTATTACTTTTTAGTATCTAAAACATAAAATAAAAAAAAAGTAACAGGTATTATTATAGGTAGTAACATAGTCTTTTCACACAAAACAAATCATGAAAATATCTTAAGCGGTTTGAAAGTAATTACGTTTTTATGTTTTGGGTAGACACGAATTCATGAATTTATTTCATTAAGTATTTTACAACAATAGTTAAATATTCACAGGTACAATTGATGTATATATGTTCTAGTTTAACATAAAAAAATGCACAACTAACCTGCATTATTTGACGGCGAAATAAGAGATTTAAAACTGGCCGTTACCATTTACCTTCGCCTTAAAAACAAGCTGCCGGCCTAGCATGACCACGATAGAAACGGGTTTTGTCTACATAGAAATAGACAAAGTGACAGATTGTAGAAACATTTCTACCGTTTCATTCATAAAACGTAGAAATGTTTCTACAATCTGTCACTTTGTCTATTTCTATGTAGACAAAACCCGTTTCTATCGTGGTCATGCTAGGCCGGCTGCTATTTAAATTATTTTGATTTTATATGGCGGGCTTGCCCTCTAGGCACGCCACTCTGCCGTGTCGAGCCTATTTGCTGTATCGCAAAAAAACATAGTTTTGATATATCAGCGTTTAAAGTTTTTAAAATCATAGTTTCGAGAGTTTTGGATAGGCCCATACGGCACATTGGTTAAAGTTAGATGAAAAAATGTTTTGGTGGTTGATAAATGACCCTATTATGATACGATTTGCACCTATTACGCGTATCTATCTTATGATAACAGACATGTGCGTGACACGGCAGCACTGAAGATCACCTATTTTTTCAAAGTTAACCCTATACTGTACAACTTTAGGTGCACAGTCCCGCGCTGCCGACTGACCTATCAGCGATGGACCGGTGGATGCTGTCGCGGCTGTCGCTGGCCGTCAACAGGGTGAACGCCGGGTTCACAGCCTACGAGTTCCCCTCCGCCACCACGCACTGCTACAACCTGTGGCTCTACGACCTCTGTGATGTTTATCTGGTGAGTTGCTGTTCACAAGTTTGCGACGACAGTACTCGTTATCTGATCTGATGATATGATATGTTATGATATCTGATGATATACCTAGTATTTGGTTAAAAAGAAAAACAAAAAACCCGACTGCGTAAAAACTAATTTTAAAAAATACGTGAAAGAATTACCTAACTTAAATAAAAACGAAAAAGAAAGAAAGAAACAAGCCCAGTAGTTTAGAATTCTGTTAAGCAACACTAAATAACTACACAATTGAAATAGTTTTATAATCCATACACACATAAAACAAATCATAAATTCTAATGCAGAACAGAACGACTCACAGTCAGGGCCCCCTCGGAAGATTTGATTGGTAAAATTTAAATGGGCCCCTTTCTGTTTTACCCTCCTTTGCGTCGCGCAGTCGGGTAAAAATCAACACTTTCCTTTAGCTGGCCGTATCCTTATTAGACAGACACTTTCGGATGGTATAATAATACAGCATAATCTAATACTCAGTGATAGCCTAGCCTAGTGGTTTAACCATGTGCCTCCCACGGCGAATGGTTCGAGTTCGATCCCGAGGCACGCACCGCTGACTTTTCGAAGTCATTGCGTATTAGAAATTAATTATCACTTACTTTAACGGTGAAGGAAAAACATTGTGAGGAAACCGGCATGTCCTAGAATCAAAAATTCGAAGACATGTGACGTCCACCAACCCGCACTGGGCCCGCGTGGTAGACTACGGCCCACTCCCTCGCACAGAGAGGAGGCCTGTGTCCTAGCAGTGGGAACATTATAGGCTGATTATGCTAATAATACAGGATGTGTTCTTTTTCAAAATCAACGGGTTTAACTCCTGGCTAGGAAAACAGATTTTTCAAAAATCCAATGATTAGTGTTGCCCAAAATCGGTTTTGCATCAATCATTTTCGCAAGACAAGGACCACCTAATTACAATAAGACTAAGACCAAGACCAAGATTGAATGTGCAATACTAAAACCAAGACCACAACTATGGGTACTGACGCAAAACCGAGACTGACACTGAGACACATCTCGGTCTTGCATTTGGGCGACACTACCAATGATGCAGTTTTAGTTTTTATCAAAATCGGCCCCGAGACTCCTTTGAGTGTTTTCCACTATATCTTACAGTTTCGGATTTGGCCATCCAACCTGACTTGAAAAATTCACCCTGTACAACTCTTTTTTCTCTTCCCCAGGAATACCTGAAGCCCGTGTTCTTGTCGGGCTCCGAGGCTGCGCAGGCGGCGGCGCGGCGCACTCTCTACACTGCGCTAGAATACGGCCTCAAGCTGCTGAGCCCCTTCATGCCCTTCGTCACCGAGGAGCTGTACCAGCGGCTGCCCAGGAAGGACTCCAGCTGTCCGTCCATCTGCGTGGCTGGTTATCCTACTGTGAGTATTTTATGATATGCGTTTTCGTCATAACTGGGTCAGCTCCCAGCAGTGGCGAAGGGTCCCGACAATACGATTCCTACTTCCCTTTGAAAAATAGCACAGGCAGTATTTGCCTACTTTTATTAATTAGCTCTTCGTGGCCAGGTTAGCATTTGTAGCTCTGGCTTACCTCTTACAAAAACTGACCCTTCGCCGCTGGCTCCACGTCTTATCAAATACAGACTCAGCAGTGACTTTCGTCTGACCATGACGATACACCTCTTATGAGCGTTTGCGACTTCTATTGGAAAACTAATACAGACTCCAACTCAATGCCTTTAACTTTGTAGTTATAGGACATCAATGTGATATCGCCATCTACACATTATAAATGTATATTTTTTGTAAATTTGAAACATATCAAAGCCATGTTTCAAATTCACAAACATTCGTACGCAAAGGGATTTCAAAAATTTCGAGTGAATTGGGCCTGACCCGATAGCTCAGTTTGGTTTCAGAGCACAGCCACGGTACGGCAGAGGTCGTGGGTTCAAACACCGCTCGGGTCATTCGATTGTTAAAAATCTCTTATTGTACTTTCTCATATTTTTGTTAGGAAGAGACATAATGAGACTAAATTAGTTTAGTTCGATGCACAACAGAATTAGCACCAAGGCAAGCAAGGCCAGTCTAGTTAGCTCTAATCCGGTATTTGCCTCATTTTGGGAAATGGTTTATATTAATCTTCATTATATTATAAGCACACTACATTGATATTTCAGGGAGATCTACTGTATTTATCAATAAAAATCTGTGATAAAGTATAAATTTCCAAAACCGCTCCAAAAACGCTGTTTCTGACGGAAGTGACGTAACACGCTAGTAATAGTAAACGAGCTTTGTCTAGGGATGCAGGAAGTGCCAAAAAGTATCGATATATATCGTATCGATATTTTAAAAAAATATCAATATCGGTTTCGTTATATCGAAAAAAAAAATATCAAGTATCGAAAACGTATCAAAAACGATATATTTTCAGTAGCAAGCCCATAGTCACCATTGATTAAAATGTCACAGTTTTTAGATTTAAGTGATAAAGTAATGTCAGGGACACTAATGCGCCTGCCACACACTCGACGAATGGCATGGGAAGTAGCGAGGAAAGGAGGCAGAGACATAGTGTGGCAACATTACTCGTCATGCCACACGTCATGCTCCTCGTCCTCTCTCTCTCTCTCTCTCTCGTCTCGTCCGGCAGAGAGGGCAACATCGCGGCAAAGCACGGCAGCGCGAGGAGCATAGCGATGAGCAGCGCAAGGAGCATAGTCTGGCAGGCGCATAAAAGTTGAGAATGAAAATAGGTGCTGAAAGAACACTGTCTTCTAACATCGTTAAAAATTCAGATCATAGAAACAAGGAGATATGGCATCATAGCAAATTAGTACGGGAACAACTGTCGCCACTTTTAGTACATTTTTCAACACAATTACAAGCGCTACTTGTTAATAAAAAGATCTCCCACACATTAAAAATTCCGCACACCCTCAATCTAACACTGTTAATCGTCACTCAACACTAGCACTAAAGACTAAACTAAAACACTGTATTTATATCATCGATCGTGTTCGGTTCGTCGCCAGCGTGTAATTTTGTACTACGCTTAAAATGACCAAACTTAAGTAAGTACCTACCTATCAAACTCAATAGCGCCTTGGCACATCTCCCTTGTTTCTATGTTGTTTCTATGATCTACGGTTAGAAACGTTGCAACTTAATGAAATTCAGCGCCGAAAGGAATACTTAGTGAAACGCACACTACATACTTTTATGAATAGTAATAATACTGACAGATTTATTGAAATAAACTTGTAATAGCAAACACAATAGAATTTCGTAAAGTACTAATATTTTTTGAAAATTTCACCGATATATCGATATTTTTTTTTCGATAAATCGAAACCGATATTGATATTTTTTTTTATCGATACGATATATATCGATACATTTTGGCACTTCTTGCATCCCTAGCTTATGCTTACTCCAGTGTTGCCAAGCTAGATTTTCATTTTACCCCAATGCCTGATTAATTTTACTCTAAAATCATAACTATTTATACAAAAATACCTGGCTAAAGTTTTGGTTTTAGATATACAATAAAACAAGTTCTTTCTTAATCAATGGTCATGTTTCACAATAAAAATATGCTGAATTTGTTTAACGTAAATTCAATTCAAATACTTAGGTACCTACATGTATTGCTTACCAAAAAGCCCATAAACTTTAGTAATCATAACAAGAATACGAAATCTAACCTTAAAATTTTGGAAGTGACTCCGCGACCGCCGCCGTGTCCTGAATTTTCAGCCGGCACCGGTTGCTAAATTGGCAGCGGGCGCTGACTTTCGAAAAAAAAGCGGGAAAAGGAGTTGGCAATTTGGCATAATTAAAGAAACATTTCATGTTTCATTTGAGTAACATACCTAATTAGGGTCCAAGAGCGAGCGAAGCGAGCTCGGGAACTTGGACACCCCGACACGGACAGGTTAGGTTCGAAGGGGTTAACGGGGGCTTCAGTGAGCGAGCGAACGAAGCCCCCGTCAACCCATTCGTGTTAGGTTACTTTTAGCCTTGCAGATAGAAATAGGCGCTCCGCGTACCGGGGCTCCGTCGACCACCTCCCTCCCCCTTGTAAGTCCAAAAAAGTTGTATTTTGTTTTACATTGACACTAATTTAAAAGTCAATCTAAGGTATTTAATTCAACTTAAAACACGGCAACATTAATCTGCTGCTACGGTAGTTTGCAATTATTTTCGTCTGGTATCACTGCTACTCCAAGGCTACTCCGGTTCCTAACGGCATTATTTTTGGGAGCCTAGTCGGCGCCGGCTGCGGAGGCGCTCCCTAAAATTTTACCCTGAAGAATTCTTTATCCTAAAAATAAGTTGGCAACACTGGCTTACTAGCGTGTGACGTCACCAGAGTGCAACAGGCCGTTCTTGTCACAGCTACAATAACAAAAAATATTGCATTTTATTTTCGTGTAATTTGTAAAAAATATACATATTTTTGTTGAAAATCAAGTGAAATATGTTTATTTACGCTATGAACTGATAGGATGACCACAATCTGTAGCATATTTTCAATGTTGGCAAGAACCCTATTGTTATTTAGCCAAAATTAAGTTGCCAAAAGTATACACAAAAATCAAAAACAAAAAACACTAACGCATTTCATTGAAATCTATTCTATTCCCCAGGACGCCGACACCCCCTGGCGATCGGAAGACCTAGAATCCGACGTGGAAACCGTCCTCAAAATGGTGCATCTAATCCGGTCTACTCGCTCCGAGTACAACGTGACGAACAAGCAAAAGACCACGGCCCACCTCATCATATCCCAGGAGTCGAAGGTGGATACCCTGAAGGCTCTGTTCAGGAGTGTACAGTCGCTGGCCAATAGTGAGCTGTCGGATGAACAGCCTCCAATTGGGTGCTCTATACTGACGGTGTCGGATAAAATTGAAGTGCATCTTGTTTTGAAGGTATGTTGAATTTGGTAATTTTATAGGCGTCAAAATAGGCTTAGTAGCTATTCCCCGCGGTTTCACCCCCGTTGCTCGGCTCCCAAGTGTCGTAGCGTGATGTTAAATAGCCTATACTATTCCTCATGAATCTGGCTATCATATGCAAATAGAATTTTTCGAATTCGAGTGGTAGTTCCAGAGATTAGCGCGTTCAAACAAACTCTTCAGCTTTATAATATTAGTATAGTTAAATTATTATTTTTTTACCTTTGGGGTCACTACTCCGATTGATAAAGTCCTATTGCTCTCTGGTCAAAAAAAGTTTGGGAACCACTGTTCTACCCATGACTTAAATATTCTTTCCATTTTCACAGGGCCTCATCGACCCCCAGAAAGAGATCGCAAAGCTAGAAAAGAAGAAAGAAGCCTTATCACAAACGATAACGAAGCTACAGCAAGCGATGGCGGCCGACGACTACACGAGTAAGGTGCCCGCCGAAGTACAGAAGGCCAACTCCGAGAAACTTGCGCAGGCGCAGGGCGAGATCGACAGGCTACAAGCTGCTATGGAGACGTTGAAACTCATGTAGGATCTACGTAGTTACCTCCCTGAAAAATAGAAGTTTATTGCGATTAAATAAAAGTGAGATTGACGTTTTTGCACATTTTGACGTTTTACCTGTCAAATTAACTTCAGTTGAGTATAAGCGCTGACACAGCAGTGTGAAGTTCGTAAAATAGTATTCCCTGTTTTACATCCGTATTCACAAACATTACTGAAGTCTCGAACACACAGTATGAATATGAACCTTAAAATAATACAAATAATGTTCATATTCGTATGAGTTTTCTGTAGGCACACTCTGCATTCGATACCTCATAGTAATGTTTGTGAATGTGACACCAATTTTAATGTACGTTTTTGAATAAGGGGTGTTACACACAGTGCTGATAGTGTTCTGATGTGTTTACGGCTGCGTTGTCGCTAGTGTGGTCTTGTGTGTAGCGAGGCGTATCTGCTTTAATATTTTTCTAAGCAAATACGTTCTAGTAAAATTAGAAATAAATTATTCTAATATTAAGATTGTACATACATCAGGACGTTATTGTCACAGTTTTATGAACTTAATTAAATACAGATAATTGCAGTATGGAGGCGGTCTTACTACCTCGTAGGTATCTTATCTACCTAACAGTGCAAACATTTTTATACCCACGCTAGATCAATTTCATTATGTACCTACTAGTTAAGAGTTCAAAGTTTAGAACCCTCCAGTAGTTTTAACTGCCAGTAAGGACCAGTAACGCCTTGTACCGTTCGACGTTAAAATTGCATTTTTATCTCTACCCATTGCCTTTAGAAGATTCTAGATAGTGTTACCTTGAGTCAAGTGGCACCAATGTGTCGTGTTGTTCTAAGTGAAATGTCTTTTATTTATTGTTTTTTATTGCAATAAATTATGCTTAATTATTATAATGTTCGTTTTATTCTTTGTATTTTTGAAGCCCATCTATAGTAATTTTTGTAGGTAGGTTTAGGTACTAAGCCATGGGCTCAGGGTGGGGCAGCAGTCTAAAATAATATTTAATTAACAAACTATACCTTCGGTTTGATCGCATTTTTTTTGTGTCGACTATCGAGTGTGAACTTTCTTACGGATATTAAGTATTGTAGTTAGTACCTAGATAATTTATTTTTTAGGTTTGGTTAGGTACTTTACAGGTCAGGGCCAGGGTGGGGCAAGCGCCCCACCGTGGCTACGCCCATGCTTGTGTTGGTAACAGAAAAACCCGTCGTGACGGCTCAGTCTTCTGTATTTGCAGATTTTGGCTTCATTAACACGTTAAGAATATTATCTTCATTACAGTACCGATTGGATATATCAAGTCAATCGGTACCGTACTGTGGACATTGTATACACTGGCTTTATTGTTTTTTTATAACACTGCTTACTCCACCCTCGAAACGCGTTCATATTTCATCTATTTCTGAACGAAAACAATGACTGTCATTTTTGAGACATTGACACTGACATTTCATAGTTTGATAGTTCCGTCGAAAAAAACAATGCAACTTTTAACATTTACAAGCGCTGTCCTTGTCGCTCTTGTGGTATATATAACTATCTGCCCTGTTGTCAAGCCAATTTGAAACGCAACACACACTTGGAACGCAGCTTAGATTATTTTTCAATTTTCATTATTTTATTGTTTTCAGTGTACTGTACTACTGTGTTTGTTTTATCATTGTTCTAATTAGACTATACAAACCTTTGTTTGTTCTAAACTCCATCAATTACATAGTTAAGTTTTGTAGATAAACCTATAATAAAAAAAAATGGAGTTCCCTACACTTGGAGAACACTGCCAATATCAAGACTGTAATCAAACCGACTTCCTGCCTCTTCAATGCAAATGCGAGAAGGTATTCTGCCGGGAACATTTCAACGAACATTGCCTGTCTGGTGAATGCGAGATGGCGCCAAAACCTAAAGAAGTTAACCTCAAAAATGATGACCAGATATTTAGATGTTCAGAAAATGGTTGCAGAAAAGGAAATCTACATGAAATGTTGTGTTCAAAGTGTAATAAACACTATTGTATTGAACATAGGTTTCATCCGTAAGTTTTAACTGCTTCATTAGTAATTTTTAACTCAATATTTAGTTGGTATTCAGTACCTAGGTATATTCCATTGTGTGATATTACTGAAACTCATCCCTTCTTTGTTAGTACACTTCTTGAATCTGCTTTCTTTCCTACCACATAAGTACTTCTTTCTTTGTATGAATTTACTTTTACAGAATATTTTTGTTTAACTTTCAAATAAAAGAAATTAAATGTTATGTATTTTCAGCACTTGTCCAGAAATAGATGATGAAACAATGGCAGTCAAGATAGAGCAACTTGAAGCTCCAAGAAGACAGTTCAGAGAGGCCAACAAAAATTTACAAGAAAAGGTGACATTTTCAATCTTCAATTTGAAATTTTTTTTTTTCTGTGAACTCAGTAATCACATTAATATTGCAAATGCGAAGGTTTGTGTGTGGATGTGTGTTATTACTCCTCCATGCTGAAATGTCCGGACAGATACAGTCAAAATTTCATTCTTTATAAAATCATCCATTTTCACACAGAAAAAAATTGTAGACTATAGATACTTCCTTATAACTTACAAAGAAGGTTCTGCTTCCTACTTACTAAACCAGGTTCCATTTCCAGATCACAGAAAACATCCGCAAAGCCCTCCAATCATCAACAAAAGTGAAGACAGCCTCAAAAATACACCTGATGAGAATAAAACAAAAAGCTATTGGGCCCAAAACCATCCCAGCCTCTGACAGAGTATACTTCGCCATCAAAAAACCTTCAAACATGGAACCTAAACCAATAAAAATAATTCAAGAAGAGAATAACATCACAAAATTTGAATCTATAACATTAGACCCAGACTTAAAAGATACTGTACCAGTATTTATAAACTCAAAATGGAGTTTAGGCAGATCTATAGACAGTATCTGTGATTCTTGTAATATAAGAAATGATAACAACAAAATTAGTGGCGTGAAGCTGCGGCTTTTTAGACAGCTGGATAGTTACTGCGTCAGTCCTCTGAAGATGGATGTGGAAGTCTCCGAGTTGATGAAGAGCGAGGTTCTGTTGGAAGGTGATAAACTTGTGGTGGAGTATGTTGATAGCAAGGTGTTGAGTGAGTTGGAAGAACATGCGCAGTTGTTCTTGAGTTGAAGGATTGTAAGTAAATGTAAATAGTCTGATATTTATCTTTTATTAATTTGTTGTCCTATTGTTGATTAACTAAGTCAGATAGCGACTCATGGATGTATTTTTTAAGTTGGGAAAACTAACTACTCAGATATAAGAATGCATTGTTTTAATACATTTATAGTTTATACCTGAATTAATTAACTTATTAGTACACTATTGGACAAAAACATCTTTCCGTCTTTTGCGTCAAATCTATTACGCCTTATTACTACTGCCCAGAATTAAATGATATATGATTGGAGGGTGGTAGTCATATGAAGCAAATATTTTTTTATTTCAATATCAGTGATAGTAATACATTGATCAATAAAAAACAAAATTAAAAATAAATAACCGTGTAATAATGTTAGAATAACCTAAATTATAAATACACTTAAAGCTAAACTTCACTATTGTCTTTATACTGTGACTGGCTCTTCTGGTACGAGATGGAGTCTACTAGCGGCACCAGTTGCGCAGGCGCCGAGGGGTTGGTGTGTGCGGTGGGAGGAGGGGTCGTCGCCAGCTTGTACTTCTCCACCAACCAGTTACAGTGTCCCGTCCGCGCGATCATCGTCATCAAGTCTCGACGGTACTGTTTCGTTAAAATCGCATATAAGAACGGGTTTGCGCATGCGTTTAGAGGGTAGAAGAACACTAGAAGCACTTTCCCGTGACTGACGTCGACTAGTGGGGCGCCAGCTAACGCTGTGATCCCGAAGAACGCGACGGGTGCCCAGCAGAGCAAGTCGGTTCCGATGAGCAGCGCCATCTTGTTCGCGATCCGTCTTTCAGCTGCTGCGGCTGCCCCTCTCCCCCCATAACTCTCTCCTCCTCCTAGAGACTTGTATATGTGCACGTAGCACACAACAATCGTGACCCACGCCAGCGCGCTCACCACGAATATCCCCCCTTGATACACCGCATCTCCTACATCCTTGCTCTCAACCGGCAAACATATTGAGGTAGATGAATAGTCTGACACGCCGACCAGCGGCAAGCCAGCCATTAGGAAGGAGTACAGCCAACCGCCCATCATAATCTTTGCTGCGGCTGATAATGAGATCCTCCTTTCTAAATAAATTGCATACGTTATCGCGAACCAGCGCTCCAACGTGACTATAGTTAGAGTAATGACAGATAACTGTCCAGAAAATACTGATAGAAAGCCAGCGATCTTGCAGCCGACGCCGTACTGCCAGTCGTAGGCGTAGTTGAAGAATTCACCGTAAGACCTGAGATCTACAACTGCTAACATGAAGAGGTACAGTCCTGTGCAGAGGTCGGAGAAGGCTAGATGGCACATGAGGAACCTCGGGACAGTTATCTCCGTGTGGTTTGTTAGTAAGACGAGAAGAACGGCAACGTTGCCTACCACAGCGGCCATGATGACGAACCACACGCTCGCTCGCAGCCACGACCAGCCCATCACATCTTCGCATGGATTGAGGGCATCTGGTGCGGGCGTGCATTCCACTTTTCGAGGGCTGGAAAAAAGGGTTTTATAGTTAGTTTGTATTTTTGAAGTGAATGTGGAATCACACTATAACTACTAAAACAGGTAAGCCAAAGGACCAAGAACAGTCCCTTGGGGAAAACCGAGTTAAAATTTAAAAATCTACCCAAAATTTGCTCTGACGCAGATTTTAGCTAAAAATACCATAGAAGAAGAAGTCTTAAAATCGAGGCCAAGCTTTTAGTAAAAAAAAATCGTAGTAGCAGCCCCTAGATTGTAATTATCCCCGTTAAAAGGCGATCGAACGCTTTCAACAGATATTTCATGCTTACCTAATACTGAAGTTCCCGCATTCAGCGGAGATAGCCGCGAACCCAATCCCCGGCGTGTTGTTGACGGCGTCGTGGAACTCCCCCTGGTCATCCTCGTCCTCCCAGCTCCCGGAGTCGGAAAAGTAATCGTCCATCATGTTCGCGTCATACTCCTCGCTCGTCGTGGCTGTTGATACGTCATCTTCTATTGAGTCTCTAGAAAGAGGATGGATTATGTGGTTACTTTTGCTGTCGTGGCTTTGTCGTTCCGAAGCCTTGATCAATATAATTGGCTAGTAGATTGGTACCTAATCGAGTATGTTGTTTCTATAGGATCGGAGGATGCAGATTTCGATTGTCGCAAACGTTTTTAGCAGCACTTAAAAGAGTTACTTGGTTAATATTGACAAAACAACTTTATGTGGGCTCCGAAAATTTTTGTTACTCAAAAAGTGGGGATAATTTTCTTCATAATTTCAGCCGAAAGGCGTCCATTGCTGGACATAGGCCTCCCCCGAGTGTCGCTACATTGACCGGTCCTGTGCTTCTCGCATCCATCGGATTCCTGCGACTTTCAAAAGTCATCTATCCATTTGTGGGAGGTCTACCCATGTTGCGTCTTCCGGTACGCGGTCGCTACTCCAGAACCTTTCTACTATTTATAACAATACGATTTGTAAAAATCTACCCCCAGTATTGGTAGATAATATTGTAATGTTTTAAGCTTCATGTTCTTACTTGGTGTCGTTAAAGTTGTGCTGATTGTACACTTTGATAGGCTCCAACGACCTCCGCTTGCGAAACACCGGTGTCCTCTGCTGACCACCATTTGTGCATTTCTATTGACAAAAGATAAAATCGATAAGTTGTTGGCTGTTGCGAATGAAGAACTGGGCCTACAGTCTCGACATAGATAACGATCGCTTTACGACCGAAATCGGTCGCTATCTATGAAAAAATCTATGGAAAAGTACGGCGGAACAACCGGTTTTGGTCGTAAAGCGATCACTATCTATGTCGAGACTGTAGGCCCTGGATTGAAATTGGAATATCCGCTATCTCTATTGGAATAAAGTTTATCTTGTATTAGCGAAATAACGCGAATATTTGGTCGAATACACCAAGTGAAGTGGTGTCTTTAAATAAGATCATAGTGTTGTTCTTACAGCTTTCATGAGAGCTACTTGCGTCTCGTACAGCTTGTGCCTGGTGGGGTTGTGTCGCTCGGGGAAGCGGAACGCGCAGCAGTGGAAGTGGTGCGTCAGGTACGCTCTCTGGAGACTCTGGGGTGGACCGAAAGAGATAGTATGATAATAAATTGTCCTATAATTATGTTACATTTTTTTATGGGACACGTAGAGCAAACTTGTCTATCTTTCTCATACTCGAGATTTCGCCGATAATAAATTGTCCTGTAATTAAGTTACATTTTTTATGGGACACGTAGAGCAAACTTGTCTATCTTTCTCATACTCGAGATTTCGCCCTGCCGGCCTAGCATAACCACGATAGAAACGGGTTTTGTCTACATAGAAATAGACAAAGTGACAGATTGTAGAAACATTTCTACCGTTTCATTCATAAAACGTAGAAATGTTTCTACAATCTGTCACTTTGTCTATTTCTATGTAAACAAAACCCGTTTCTATCGTGGTCATGCTAGGCCGGCTGTAGTCTCTTCTTAAAAACACTTACACACTCACTTACGGGATAACTTCCGTGATGATAATTTAGTTTGAGTTCCCGATATTTCGACGTTGTTGCAAGCAATTGAAATCGTCAAACATAATAATTTCAATAGGGAAGGTGAATTCAAATTGTCTAGTCTAGTGTATGGAATCCAGTGTTATGTCAACTAATGTACAATATAAAACCTCGTAATAAAGACTCCAAAAAACTTTTTGATACCGTGAGTGTGTTTTGCCGTGACTTTCGATCGAGTATGAGTTCCAGTAGTTAGCGTAGCAAAAGACTAAGAAAGAGGGTAGACAGATTTTTTTATATTTTAAGTATTCATCCACCCGCATTCTCCAGTTTACCCGCGATCATGGCGCTTGCAACAGCGTCGAAATATCGGGAACTTAAACCAAATAATAATCACGGAAGTTATCCCGTAAGTGACTGTGTAAATGTAGTTTTAGAAACCGTGAAAGTTTAAAACAGTATTCTTCTTAAAAACTCTGTGAATGGTGGTGATAGGGTTACTCGTATATAGTATCTAGGGTGTGTGGGGTAAGTGCTACAACATCTCGCTATGAGCTACAGCAGAACGATCTTGATTCGCAATCGCATCAGGCGCGGTCGCAGCAACTTTGGGGGCTTTAGGGGGGGGGGGGAGGTCCTACCGATTAATGCCGACTTGCTATACCGTGAATTACCGTGTTTCGCGCTCATTCAAAATTATCAAGATACCTCACGCGGGTGAGGAGGGTCCTAGGGGTCTTGATAATTTAATGTAGGGGGGGGGAGGCCTAGAACAGCCACTGAATCGCATCGTATGAAAGAAAGTACTTTCTGCTAGCACACTTCATGGAAGAGTTTTATTAATTTCCTCACCTGAAATTCGTATATCGATGGGATGTATTTCAGCGAAGGCGTCTTCTCTATCCTAAGCGTTTCCAAGTTCTGCAGGCCCGCGGTGGGCAGGGAGGTAATAGCGGTGTTACTTAAATCTCTGAAACAATACACCTTCATGCTAAGTCCCTCAATTGCTTCTAATTTGTTATGTGACGAGAACCAACTGGAAGGAACTACTGAATAATGAGAGGTACGTCGGTCTATTTGAAACTTACAACTGTCGGAGAAGCAAGTTTGATGCAAAAGCATTTTCATCTATGTGTCTCAGCTTAGTGTTTCCTCTGAAACTCCTGAAAAGAACGAAAGAAAAATTACATCGTCAAGTCAGTTATCTAATACAGGGTAAAATTAAAACCAGTAAGGATATTTTAGGAGGTGAAAGTACTCATGAATATGATCAACTTTTATTATGGGACTGACACTGAAATATGAAAAAAAATCAGCTGTTCCCAACAAAAATGCACTACCTACAACTCGATCAAAATGTATGGAACAGCTGTTTTTTTTTTCATATTTCAGTGTCGTTCCCATAATAAAAGTTGATCATATTCATGAGTACCTACTTTCACCTCCTAAAATATCCGCACTGGTTTTAATTTTACCCTGTATATTAATACGTAAAGGAAAAACTTTGAACCGCTTTTTAAGCATATTGCGGGCACGGTGGAGGTGAGATTTGGCATAGAGTTTATATTTAAGCAAAAAAAAATTTTTCATACAAAACTAACAGACACAGTTGAATTTCGACCACAGGATAATAGGTATATTCATTTGATAATGTCTAATGAAACGAGGATATTATTAACGAAACTTAACTTACAGCTTGGATATTTGTGCATTTTTGAACGCAAACGCTGGCACTTCTTCCAACAAGTTGTAGTTCAGGGACCTGAAGAAAAAAAAACTCTTAGGTACTACTACTGGTACTGCAAAATATGAAATATCGAAGTAAAAGATTAATTAAGGGCCTGTGCACACCACGTTTTTTAAACGCGCCGTCGTCGCGCGTTTGTAGCGATACAGACGCGATACGCACGCAAGTCAGACGCAGCCTGTAGACCTTTGCACACCTGTATAAATTAAAATACGCGTTTGAATCGATTAAGACGCGCGTGTGTAGCGATACAGACGCGATGCAAACGCGCGTGTGTATCGATACTGCTCTGTAGGATAAAAGCGCGCCGTCGACGCGCGTTTCTAGAACGCGCGTCGACCGTTTATAAAACGTGGTGTGCACACTGCACAGGCCCTAATGGTGGCAAATAGGCGTAGGTACAGCCTGCCTGATGCTAGAACGCTTGCAACAATTAGCATTGCGCGTTGCCGACCCTTTAGAATGAGGATTCGCTTTGCTGACAGCTTAGGGGACAAGCAGGTCCCATGCTGTCAACACAGCGCTTCATCAAGAGCTCCGGCGACCTTACTCGCCACAGGAACACAACACTACCGAAGAGTAGCGTTATTTGGCTGTGGTATTCTGTAAGGTGGAGGTACTTCCCCAGTCGGGGTGCTCCAGATTTGAGCGAGATATGCCTCTGTTCCCTACTCATACTCTCGGTAAAACATTACTCTTCTAAAACAAAACTTTCCTACATACTTACCTACCTAGTATAGGTAACATAAATAATCGGATACAAGATTAAGGCCATGTTGTTTCAACTTACAGTTACGTATCTGTAACCGTCAAATATACCGGCTTGTACGACAATTTCATACTGACTTAACGATTTCGTACTGACTTACGAATACAGATGGTTTGAAGCAACCCGCCCTAAAACTACCTAACCAATAAAGAATATATCTAGCAACATTATATCTATTTACCAAATACCTACATTCTTAGGTATTTTAACTAAGTGACCTTCCCACGTTCCTGTGCCGCAATAAAGATAATAATTTTCACTTATGGCTTCAATTACTAAAGCAAACTAATTAAGACTAGATTAGAGATGCCGCAGGATAAGCACGCAGCTATTTGCCAAAATAACTACTCCATGAAAATATTGAAATTGCTAACTTTGTAATAGAAAGTAATTTAATAGCTTACACTGAAATTCACTGAGTGAATAGTCTGTGGTCACGTTAGAAAAGCGGTGCGTATAGGTATAGGTCTTACCAGGCGCGGTACCAGGCGGATTTTGGGGGGGGGTCATACCGCAGCTGAAGACCTTAGGGGGGGGGGCGATTAATGCCAACGTGCTATACCGTGAATTATCGTGTTTGGTGCATTTTTGTACGATTTTGGGGGGGGGTCATGACCCCCGTGACCCCTGGGACCGCGCCTGGGTCTTACGGTCACATAAGTTCTTGGTCTTATGGCCAATATTTTAGCATGAAAATTCTTCTTCAACTTCCACTAAAGATTTATTTTTGACCATCATGACGTAGCCCCTTGACTTGACCAATTAGTTGAAATCAACATAGTACCTACGCCTGCGTGTTTACTCGATCAAACATTCTCGTGCAAAATGTACAATAAGGGGCGACGCAGACGACAGACTTTTTATGCGATCGAGTCTGCAGCGCTCGAACAATCTGCGAATCATAGAACAGATTGTTCGAGCGCTGCAAAGCGCGGCAGACTCGATTGCACAAAAAGTATGTCGTCTGCGTCGCCCCTAAGCTTGATCATCCTAACATCTATGCCTATGTGCCTACGTCATTGTGCCTAACCATAACTTATTAGCACTTTCAGTTCCAACTACACTTTTATCGCCTTTATTAGATAGTCGGCAAAATGCTTACATACTTCAAACAAGCTGACACAGCAAATATGGCAGGAATTCAAAGAAATAAAATAAAATAGCACGTGTGTGTATGTACCTAGGGACTTACACTTGATCGGCGCGCACGTGCAGCGCGTGCGGCGGCAGGCGCTTTATGTGGTTGCCTTCCAGGTCTCTGGCAAAGGAAAACAGTAGTATGTAAGACAATGCTCAGGCTAATACCTAATAGAAGACATCACATTCGTATGATATCCTATTTTTGCTTTAGGTCGCTAGTTTAATGAAGCCCTCTGTAATTGTATCTATTTACTTTGTGGCAGTGCCGGTCCTATCAAAATTTTTCGCAGTCGCGACGATCGGTCGAGCTTCGTTTGTCTCACGTTTCGGCACCCCCCCTCTTGACGGCGCACGGTGCGCTCGCACCGCCCTAGAACCGGCCCTGCTTTGAGGCCCTAGTGTGGTGGCATTATCATGAATGCGAGTGACTGTCTCTGCAGTCTGCAGCCTCCAAAAGCACATTGAGTAACCTCATCATGAGATGAGGTTACTCAATGTGCTTTTTGGAGGCTTTCACGACCCTGAAGTGGACAATGAAAGGTTTAAAGAAGACATAGTACTCACATAGCTTGCAGATACGCCAGCGAGTTGTTATTCTTCTTGTTGTCATGAACATGACTCAGGTTGGGAACTTCCACCAGCCCAGACGTCGTGATGATGCTGTTAATTTAAAATATATGATAGCTAAAACTTAAAGGGCCGTACCACAAAAAAGATAAACACGCGTTCAACACGAATGCTACCAAAAATAATACGCACTTGTTCTAGCACTAACTTTTCTAAAACAAGTACCTATGTATTATTTTTGGTAGCATTCGCGTTCAACACGTGTTTATCTTTTTTGTGGTAAGGGTGAAAATGTCAATAGCGTATGGGACTAATTTTTATTAAAAATCCCGAACCAATTAGCGAAACAAAGTTAGTTGCCGCCACGGAGTATAAGAAAGATGTTGATGCGTTCACAATCTGTGAAAGTATTTTCTTGAAACATTGTTTCAGTAGGTACTTTCTGATATTTTTTGTATAAAACGGCTAACATATTAGACCTTTTGTGGATTTAAGTGATCCACATTATAGCACAGACAATAAATAATAACGTCGTGGTAGCGGCGCGGGTCACGTCACGGGATAGACGTCCTAAATTATACCGTTTCATAGTGAGACCCGTACGAAACGCGTAAAATTGTATGGCTTACGAGCCGCGCTAGCCGCCTGCGCTGATGGTCAGCGCGATTATGAAATCACCCTATGTAGTGAGGTCAAAACATAAAACAAAACAATAACAAAATAAAATACATACGTACAATGTGCGCAGCTCGGGCAGTGGCGGCAGAGGCGCCACCCGGAGCAGCCGCGGCGCTTGCGTTATAAACCTGAGGAAGAACATTGTTCGCTTATAATAATTATTGCACATTCTTCCAAGGTTCCCAAGAATTGAAATACCCGTGAAGGCTCCACATAGCAAGAGCATCATGAAATTCATAGGAACAGCCGGCCTAGCATGACCACGATAGAAACGGGTTTTGTCTACATAGAAATAGACAAAGTGGCAGATTTCATTCATAAAACGTAGAAATGTTTCTACAATCTGTCACTTTGTCTATTTCTATGTAGACAAAACCCGTTTCTATCGTGGTCATGCTAGGCCGGCAGTAACAACTATAGATCAATCTATCATCCATAACACATCTTATCATAATCCCCGACTACTCTTTAAGTACGTACGTACGGCCCGTAGGCCGTAGGTCCGTAGATCCGTAGGCCGTAGGTCCGTAGGCCCTATGGGCTGAGTTGTCTATCGTAGGCGATGAGTAAAACTTTTTCTTTACCACATAAAGTAAATTTTTTCAACTGTATTTATTAATTACTTAAGTAGATATATTTTGAACTTATATTAGACTTAGACCAAATTTAGTTGCTCTTACCTGAATATTATTTATAGGTACTGGTTGCTGTTGTTTTTCGTAATGCGAAATTTTTCCTCACGGTAAATTTTATAACTTTACCCAATATTTTCGGGCATAAATAATGTGTTTGCTTATATTTGTTTGCTCTCCTTAGTATGTTGGGCTTAGCACTTTGGCTGTAGTATACGTCATGACAGTTTTATAAAGCGTGTAGGTTGTTTGTGTGACGTCCGCGGAAGTGCGGGTCGGGTTTCTTTCTGGTAATATGCCAAGAGGGTAGTTTTAATGTTTTATAGCATACAGAGAGATAAATACATTAGGTGTGACTCGAGCGCTTGATCGATGAACTTATGGTATTTACTAACTGTCGCCCGCAATTTTATTTTACTCGTATTTTACTCGTACTATACCAACCCTGAAATCGCGAAAAAAAATCAGCTGTTCCATACATTTATGTTCACGTAACTCAACAAAATGTATGGAACAGCTGATTTTTTTTCGCGATTTCAGGGTTGGTCCCATAGTAAAAGTTGTTCGTAATTATGAGTACAATGATCCCTTTAAATATTTCCACTGTCTAACCTGCCACCCTGTATATCATCGGTGTTATAGCCGTACTTATCATATACCTACTCACAAAGATTTGAGATGAGGCATCTTAGTCAGATCGTCGACGGCAATGTGATCCAGTTTCGGCGCATCCATTATCGTTCTGTAACAAAAATAACACTCGTAAATCGTGTAATTCATGTTGTAATAACTGATAGCGATAAGATTATGAAAAATTATTTGTATTACAACACGTAAACATAAACGCACATCCTGAAAGTAGTTTTTTTTTTCAGAATTGGCTACTGAATCGATTTCGGCCATTTTGACCACCGATCTCTGCTTGAGCATAGATTGAAATCAGTTACCAATCAAATGGCTTTAGCTTTAAATCTATGCTCAAGTCGAGATCTGTGCGATTACAAGCCCTTAACGAGTAGTGGTCATTTTCTATCTTAAAAATAATTAAAACTGTAAATTACCTACAGTCCGCAACTCAGATCATAGAAACAAGGAGATATTATCATACAAATATCCGAAAAATGAGGCGTGGCCGCTTTGCCTTCTACATATATGGCAGCTTTGAGCTGACTTCCTCTACCTACCGATACTTACCGACAATACCGCAACGTTTTTTACGCCGATTGTATCTGCAGTTGGATTAAGAGTTGTTATACTTACAGATGCTCGATTAGGTGCAGGCGGTAGCCAGCAGCATGGATGGCCTTCGCCGTGAGCCGCGTGATGTTGGTCTGGTGCAGCACTGCAGACACGCTCTCGCTCATCGCGTGGCATGCCGCCTCTTTGCTCCCTGCAATAAAAATAAATTAGTTAATAAAAACCTATAACTATTAAATAAAGGGTATGAATTTATAGTCAGGTACCTACCTAATAAATGCGTTTTCAAAGATCTACTTAGGTACTTAATAAATAATATTTGTTCCTAAAATAGTAGATCCGACCAATATCCGACACTAAATATTAATCAAGGTTAATGATTTATAAGGTTAATAAGGTTTAATGGTTTTAAGGGATCACCTCTGAAATCGTGAAAAAACGTCAGCCGGTTCTTAGCAAAACTCAAGTTTACTCGACGGAATGTAGGGAATAATCTGTTATTTTTTCGCCATTTCATTTGTTAACTAGTAACTACCCATGATACGCCGGACGAACGCTCTAGTACCGCCACTCGTGGAGGTTCTAAACTATAAGTTACCCAACTAGAACTTTAAGTTACCCTAAAAATAATCCCCAACAAGCAAGCAAAGTGAACGCCGCCTAATTAGCTGAAAACACGCGAAAGAAGCCACGACGGGAACTACAAAAAAACCAATCAAATTATTCCCTTGTTTCGGCAAATTGAATCTTAATCAAAACGTTGCGTGAATCCCACAATCAGACGTAATTGTCGGTATTTTTGTCCAAGCACCCGTAGAAATACGAAGCGTATGTACCTAGATGTTGTACATACCTACGCAATAAGGGCATGGTCAACCGAACATAACCTACTTAGGGCCAAGTTCACCGACAAGATAACAGTCCGTTATATTATTGAAAACAGCCGTTTAACGTTAATTTTTGTATAGAAAAAGATATGTTAAACGGCTATTTTCAATTTACCGGACTGTTATCTTGTCGGTGAACTCGTCCCTTACAATAATAATTACGACATAGAAATATAAAAAGTGGCGATAACTATAAGAATGTGCATACGACACCTTTATAAAAATAATATATCTAAAGGGCAATCCTGAGGGTAGTATTGTGTGTTTCACATTAGAGTTCCTAATACGCTATGTTGGTTCCCCTGAGAAAACGGTGATAAAAGGTCGTAGCGTGATGTTGAATAGTCTTTAAGTACCTACTATTATTCCTCATAAATCTGTCAAATACAAAAAAAAAATTCGAATCCGATTAGTAGTCCCAGAGATTAGCGCGTTCAAAACTTCAAACAAACAAGCAAACTTTTCAGTTTTCTTATGTTAGTTACTATCTGTTCTCCGCGGTTTCGACCCCGTTGCTCGGCCACTAAGGGTCGTAGTGATGTTAAAATTAAATAGCCTATACTATTTCTAATGAATTTGGCTATTATATACAAAAATATTTTTTCGAATCCGACTATTAGTTCCATTAGCGCGTTCAAACAAACAAACAAACAAACAAATACTTCAGATTTATTATATTAGTATAGACAGAGTTTGGCGCCAGTTTTAAATCTAATTAAGGGCGGGTTGCTTAAAACCATCTGTATTCGTAAGTCAGTATGTAATCGTTAAGGCCATGTTGTTTCAACTTACAGTTACGTATCTGTAACCGTCAAATATGGCGGCTTGTACGACAATTTCATACTGACTTAACGATTACGTACTGACTTACGAATACAGATGGTTTGAAGCAACCCGCCCTAAGTCAGTATGAAATTGTCGTACAAGCCGCCATATTTGACGGTTACAGATACGTAACTGTAAGTTGAAACAACATGGCCTAAGCTGTCATTAGTTCATTAACTATTTCATATACTTAGGCCATGTTGTTTCATCTTACAGTTACGTATCTGTAACCGTCAAATATGGCGGCTTGTACGACAATTTCATACTGACTTAACGATTACGTACTGACTTACGAATACAGATGGTTTGAAGCAACCCGCCCTTAGACGTACAAACCAGACAGCCTTATTTAGAATTGTAATTAGTAGTTCCAGAAATACGTGATGTCTCATGGAGTCAAGGTAAATAAAAATACTGGCCAAAAAAATACCTTTGGCAGCTTCTATATTTTCTTTAGGAGATCATATAATAAAATTATCCAGTGGATTCAAAGACTGTGATAACAAATTTGTTTGTCAGCGTTATGATTTGGCACTATCACGTCAAGGTCAATGCTGATGGTTGCCAAATAACGCTACGCTTCGGTAGTGTTGTGTTCCTGTGGTGAGTAAGGTCGCTAGCTCCTGAGGATGCGCTGTGTTGACAGCGGGGGACCTGCTTGTCTGGCTGTCAGCACAGCGAATCCTTTTTTAAAGGGTCGGCAACCCGCATGTGATACTCGGTGATGCAAGCGTTTTATAGGTCAGGGGTTTGATTAAGATGAAGATAACGGAACACAAACCAAATACCTTTGGGTTTATGCTCAGATCATAGAAACAAGGAGATATGCCATCATAGCAAATTAGTACGGGAACAACTGTCGCCACTTTTAGTACCTACCTACCTACATTTTTCAACACAATTACAAGCGCCCCTCGTGAATATAAAGATCTCCCACGCATAAAAAATTCCGCACACCCTCAATCTAACACTGTTCGTCACTCAACACTAGCACTAAACTAAAACACTGTATTTATACCATCGATCGTGTTCGGTTCGTCGCCAGTTCGTCAGTTCGCCAGTCGTCGCGTACGTTTTTAATATGAGCTATTTGCTCAAAATCAGGCATCAAGCTCGATAGCGCCTTGGCACATCTCCCTTGTTTCTATGATCTGAGGGTTACGGAACCCGTATCAAATGATTACAAGTCTGGCATCAAGTCGATATTTTTTATTGATAATATGTTATGGCATTACCTACCACTCATTCACTCAAAAACATGAATCATCTTGCTAAGTAGGTAAAAGTCAAAAAAATGTGGCCCATTTCGTAATTGTGCGAAATATTCGCATATTTTCGACCATTTTGTGGCGAAATAGCCTATTTACGGCAGTTTGAAATATCCCAGACATCAATGTGTTTAATATAAACAGCCGCTCAGTTTTACGACAGGCCAACTAACTACCTAGCAATTGTTCAGTTTTACTATTGATTGCTAAGGGGAACATAAAACGCTGCTTTTATTATTATTTACATGAAATTGTTTTACGGGAAAGTTCAACTGTTTGTTTTGAGAATGAGTAAGAGTAGGTAAATAAAGGGAGTGTGTGGTCTATAACTAAGAAGTGTATATAGGTAGGTACCTATTCAGCCTTCATGAATGCAAATTGCAATTCTACGACAAAAAAGTGAGAAAATAAACAACGCTTTCAGTATAAAATACGAACTAAGTAGGTAAGTTTCGTCAGTTCCTCATTAATTGACAATGATTTTCTTCGTCAATTCCGTTCAAATATCTAATTGACAACGATTCTGTTTCAGCATTCTGTCAACTTTTTAACGTAATAAATTATTCGGCGGCTTCCTCAAATGTGTTTGTAAATTAAAAACAATGTTATCTGTGACGTGTCGAATCTTTTAAAGATAACGCAGCGGCCTTGCCGAACTGCGTTTGATAAATCTTGCCGGTCCAGCGCGTGGATCAAGTCTAGAATTTATTTATATCCGCGTCGGCCATAGATGTGAAGGTGTCATTATTATAGACTAGAAACATATGATGAAAACATTGGTAATAATGATGGGACTGCCGAATATCTGAGGAGTAAAAAGACTCGATGGTAGTGCCGGCCGATGGACTTTATGTATAATGGCGATTATTGTAACGACTAGCATCGTATCGACGATCTATCTTATCGTTCGATCACACGTTTGTGTGTGACGGACGTGATGACGATCGTTCGATTAAAAGTTTGGATACGATATCGTTACACACACACGTATGTACAATCCTTACGTACGACATCCCGTACGGATCGTTGCGATAGTCACCGCGTGTACTATGCGATCAAAATAAGAATGTGTCTGATCTCGCGCCATGTTGTTGCGTCATAGCCAATCAGCCGTCATATTCGGCTTGAATATGACGGCTGATTGGCTATGACGCAACAACATGGCGCAAGGTCAGACACATTCTTATCTTGATCGCATAGTATGATGAATTTAAAAAACAAGCCTCCCTGAATAGTTTATACCTATACCTTGCTCTCTGCCTTGTCTCGTTAGGGATCATACGCGCGATGTATTTACAAATATTGAATGTTGTTCTGTACATAGATAGATGAAAGGAACATTTAATTATGTTTCAGCTGATTGCATGTTGGCTGTTTCGTGTAAACAATCTTATTTGTGAATTATTTCATTTTCAAACACTTTATTGCATATCTAAGGTAGGTATGTAATGTACATTCTCGTATTAATTTTGTAGTCTCTAATGTGTGAAGTTGATGTTTTAATTTATTCTCAGTCTTATAAAGTGTGCCCTCAGATCATAGAAACAAGGGAGATGTGTCACGGCGCTATTGAGCTTGATGCTTTAATTTGCCCACATTGGGCTTAGTACAAAAGTACACGCTGGCGACGCCGACGAACCGAACATGATCGATGATATAAATACAGTGTTTTAGTTGAGTGCTAGTGTACTCAACACTAGCACTAAACTAAAACACTGTGTTAATCGTCACTCAGACGATTAACAGTGTTAGATTGAGGGTTTGCAGAATATTTAATGTGTGGGAGATCTTTATATTCACGAGGGGCGCTTGTAATTGTGTTGAAAAATGTAGGTTGGTACTAAAAGTGGCGACAGTTGTTCCCGTACTAATTTGCTATGATGGCATATCTCCTTCTTTCTATGATCTGAGAATGTGCCGAAATAAAAAGAAAACAGAATTTCCTAAATGTTTTTTTTTTTCATATTTAATTTTGTAAACAGTGATTTAGCCCGTAGCCCTGCCACGGAGCCTCCACAAGAAAGGAGCCTTAAATTTTCTTTAGATAAGAAAAAAAATATCTGTCTGTCAGAGAGACAAAATTTCACATTCACAAGTTAGGTACCTACTTTTTTAAAATCATTTCAGAGCATATAGATATTCCTGTATAATATAAATTAAGCGAATACACAAAATATGATGAATCCTCTCTTTAAGATTAAGTACATTTTTTTCGGAATATACTATGAATATGTCTGCCAACCCGCATTTGGCCAGCGTGGTGGACTATGGCCTATCCCCTCTCATTCTGAGAGGAGGCCCGTGCCCAACAGTGGGACAATTTATAAAAACCGGCCAAGTGCGAGTCGTACTCGCGCACGCGCGAGGGTTCCGTATCATATTTGGACGTATAAAGTGAAAAAATCCGGACCGCATAACTAAGTTTGTTTGTGAAGGAATTTTGATGATTTTGAAAAAACTGTACTAGTTAGGAACATCGTTTTATTTTTGGTGCCATATTTGGGTCAATTCCTATCAACCCTAATTATTTCAGATTTTTCGCCCCGCAAACTTCGGAGATAAGGGGGGGGGAATGGTATTTTTTTGGACATTTTTCATCATATGTCGAAAACTGTGAGACATAAAATAAAATGAAAATATATTTTGAAATGTGCAGATCAAGCCCTTTCATATGATATGTCACTTGACCTAGTAACCCCACTTTAAAATTTTGGACCCCCACTCCGGCCCCTTTTGCAATGAAAATATAAATATTTTTGGATTTTTTTCATTTGCAATAAAGTTGAATAAGCATTCTTTATAACTGTTCCAAATTTCAAGTCGATAGCATAAGTAGTTGCTGAAATAAGCAGGTGTGACAGACAGACAGACGAAGTCGCACCATAAGGGTTCCTTTTTTACCATTTTGGTACGGAACCCTAAAAAGGGCAAATATATATATTTTTTTATGTATTTACTATCCACATGATCCATATCACCATCATTAGTAGATGCGTATCGTTAGCGTTAGGAGCTTAACTTTTTTTTAAGACTTAAATCTGTCAGGCTGGCCTTGTGTTTAACCCTAGGCACGCCACTGGGTAGACTATAAGGGCCGTACCACAAAAAAGATAAACACGCGTTAAACGCGAATGCTAACAAAAATAATATGCACTTGTTTTAGCACTAACTTGTCTAAAACAAGTGCCGATTATTTTTGGTAGCATTCGCGTTTAACGCGTGTCTATCTTTTTTGTGGTAAGTGTGTTTATGTTTTCCTTCCAAACACAATTATTCTTCATAATGACATACGATACCGCGTGCATCTGCTGCAGTGCAGATCAAACGTTTGTAGGTTTGTGGGTCATCCTTAAAACAATGTTGACAGAATTAGCACGTTGCATTCAATGACGCATTTTACGCTAACCATGACATGTAGCTCGGTTTACTTTTTGACCCAAATCCCAATTTGTGCAAAGCCTAAGCTTTGCACTTTGCTCACTGTATTTTCACCATACGTACCCCACGATCTTCCGATTGATATTAATAGCTCATGCTTGCTACTACTGTCAATTTTTGGTGGACATGGGCCGGCGATATTTCAGTACTCTTTCATCAAATCCTCGCATCACCTTACCGGTGGAAAAGCATCTTAAAAAGACTATAAAAGTCTCGAACCCATCTACGAGAAAAGAACGAGAAACCACCAGTGGCGTGCCTATAGGGTAAGCCCGAAGGAATTTTTGGTTTTAGAGGGTATTTATGTTCATTTTTCATGAATGTGAGTGGATACGTACATTTAAAATCGTCGACAATACGTACATTCATGAAAAAATTAAAATCCTAGCCTAGAGGGCAAGCCCGACGCATTTTAGAGAGATGACTCTCTAAAATGCGTCGGGCTTGCCCTCTAGGCACGCCACTGGCAACCATAATGTAGGTAAACACTTCAAATTATCAATTATCATGCAGTCGTTTGGGAAAATTCATGTATCACTCGGCGCCGTATCTTATCAGTACATGATCGCTGTACAAGCATGCTAGGTTAGTAAACTGTTGTAATAACGCGGATTAAATGGTTTACGCCTTTTTGATAACTATCGCCTCATTCATCAGTTCGTCAATCATTAAGAGACATTCTTTGAGATACGAAAGCCTTACCCATACTTCATTACAGTTTATGTTTACTAAACTTCTTTTTCTTTCCGGAAAAGTGACGGAATTTTGAACATTATGGTCCCATATACTTATGTCCAGTAATAACACTTTACTGTCCCGAAATTCCCGAATATTTACTAGTTTTTTTTTACAAAGTTACGATTACAAAGCTAAGCTGGCCGTGCCCGCTGTGAGAGCGCACAGCGTGGGCGCTATATAGTTTTTCGTTTCTTCACTTTTCCCTTTAAAAAAGGCGCCATCGACTTTGCGCATCCCCATTAATTCTGAGGCTCAGGCGTCTGGGACCGTGGTTTCAATCACTAATTATAACGTTTTTCAATCAGTCGACTGGGACCACAAACCACATGACGCAAATAGTGCAGTCTAAATAATAAAACAAATGGATCAGGGAACTGACACCGCACCGCAGTCCCAGTTTCAAAGCGGTCTCATCAGTCGCTTGAAACCTCTAAGGTCGAGGTTTCAAACCGACTAAGAATATGGACGTAAGTGTACGCTGCGTAGTGTTTTATCCGTACTTTACCTTCACTAGATGAAGCTGTAACAAAGCGATCACGGTGCTCTAACTGGCACTGTCAATAAACGATCACGACTTGTATCATGTGTACCTACGTACACAATGGTTTGTACCACGTAGTTAGGTATTGATTTCATAAAGGTTAAAAGAAATAAGAATTAGACCTTGAAAGGCCAGAATTTGAGAGGATGTCCGGAAAATCTTTACACAAATTACAATATCACGATATACTACGTCGTTAGCCGATAAACTGGGACAAAAAGCTAATCTCTAGAACTACCAGTCGGTTTCGAAAAAATATTTTGTCTATGATAGCCAGATTCATGAGGAATAGTAGGTATAAGCTATTTAACATCACGCTACGACTCTTAGGAGCCGAGCAACGAGGGTGAAACCCTGGGGGAACAGCTATAAGTGATGAATAGAGGCGGTCTAAAAGTTTATGAGTTAAGGTACAATTCCGACACCAGCAATCGACCGCAGGGTACCCCTAAGGGTAGGCTCTGTTACCTTCCTACATTAATCCATTGACCTACATAAACACACTAACATAGCTAACAAGAGCCATGCACCAACACCAATGCATATGACAAAATGACAACTGCACACGCGAGCCAGCTATCTCTGGCTAATCTTCACATCGATCTCTACGATTGTGTTAATGAAGTCCTTGAATTCATGATTAATTTAATGGTAGCAGAACCGACGATAGCAGAAGAAATCAGGCATTAAAGGAAATAATATACCGTCGCTAAAATTGTAAGGATTGAAAGGAGTATATGTACCTATAAATTATTAGCTAAGTAGGTAATTACAGCAGACAGCTTCAAGAAACTATATAAGTCAATACTATCACACATTTTATAAAAATTAATCAGTGGTACCTGGTATAAAAAACTAGGAAGAAACGCTTACAAAAATGAACAACGAAATACTTACTTGAAACCTCAGATCATAGAAACAAGGGAGATGTGCCAAGGCGCTATCGAGCTTGATGCCTGATTTTGAGCAAATTGCTCATATTAAAAACGTACGCACTGGCGACGAACCGAACACGATCGATGGTAAAAATACAGTGTTTTAGTTTAGTGCTAGTGTTGAGTGACGATTAACATTGTTAGATTGAGGGTGTGCGGAATGTTTAATGCGTGGGAGATCTTTTTATTCACAAGGAGCGCTTAATTATGCGCGTAATTGTGTCGAAAAATGTACTAAATGTGGCATCAGTTGTTCCCGTACTAATTTTCTATGATGGCATATCTCCTTGTTTCTATGATCTGAGCTTGAAACTGTGAAAGAAGCTTTGGGAAGGTTCCACAAAAGGTAACAACAAAAGCTTGCAGAAATTCTAAGGCTAAGGTAATTTTTACAGAATACTTAGGCTAATTAAGTGTACGTGCCTACTTAGCGCGTAGCAGCTCACTGACAATTAATATTTAGACACGCTCGTGTAACAAAGAGGCATGCAATTAAGAAAATTGGAACACGTGGCAAGCCTTGTTGACAATCAATTTTAATTGAATTTACAATAGACCTACTAAGCTATAGTATATTGATGGCTTAAGTACATAATATACTTATATCACAATGTTACATCGCACTAAGTATAACAACTCGAACACAACAACACACTACAGGCGCGCTCTCAGTAAACGGAATAACCTGTACCCCTATCATGAGTTTTTTTGACGTGTAGTATCGTTAACGTAAGCATATTTTGAATTGAAAATACACGTTTGTTACACAATATTTATATAAATTAAATACTTAATTAACGTATCTGTATTTTTTTAAATGTGCAAATTGTATAAAACTTTATCAAAAAGTTCCAGGACTGCTGTATTTTAAATTCAAAATATGCTTACGTTAACGAAACTATACGTGAGAAAAACTCATGATAGGGGTACTGATAGCAAAGTGCAATCGAAAATGTCAAACTTTTACGGCCAATTCCTCCATCTCCGGATAAAGTCCGTTTAACTTATTTGACAGATATTTTCATACAAATTCTGTCATATCTTTCTGTAGACTAGATAGTGGCAATCAGGAAGCACTTATGCATGAAATAAGATGGTTTTTTTATTTAACGTTGCCCCACACTACTTTCTCCTGTGTCGCGGGTGCGTTTACAAACACAAAGGACACGGCAGACGCCCATAGAACGCTGGGCTTCAGATTGTGTATGTCGGTACAGATATGAAATTAGTTTGTGTGATCGAGTATTTCAAGAGTATTTAAATTCATTTTTTATTTGTTTTTGTACGTAATTGGATTAAAGAGAAATCTTCATATTAGTGACAGTGAGGTTAAGTATGGTGTAAATGTCCACTGAAGTACAGCCCGACTAATGAGTTCTCAATTCAAAGGTTTTAGTTGCTGTCGACATGATATTCTGTGGTACACGCCAGCCAGCATGCACCCGTTTTTGTTTTATTGGTTTTTTCAAAATGTCAACGGCATAATCATTTTATTTCTTATTTATTTCGATTTTTGATTCCAATTCTTAATCTCTAAGATAAATTAGGCAAAGAACAATTCAAATATATTTTTATTTTTGGTTAAGCTTTTATTACTGTACCATATCAAGCCCAAAACTGCCAATGTCCTTTCACATACACAAACAGCCAGACCAGTGTGCAATGCGGGAATCGAACTCGTGACACGTTGCGCAGCAGCCAATCTCTCAGCCACTGCGACTGTCTGCGACAACCGTGCGGTCATGATTATGAAGGTACCTAGTCTTATTCTCTACATAAATTGTCAATGGGTATAAGATTATTTAATGAATGCAAGAATAATATTATCATTACTCACTTGTTTATACTTAATTGAATGCAGGAATTTGATGTAAACGACTTTATGTCATTATCATAGATATCACATTGCATTTGTGCACTCTTATGATTGGATTATAGATCTATACGATATTTTCTGACGTCAGTATCAAGTAATTAATTAAAAAAGTGTTCAGTGTAGATGCCGTGGGGGCCCACTAGGGCCCAAGCCTGCCGGGAAAGCGGGATTGTCCGAAAGGGATAGCGCTGACCCGGAACATAAAGGGCTAAGGAAGGAACACGGGTGGGTTTTAGTCAGTAAGAGTCTGACACTCCCTTCCGCTCCACCCAGAGCGGGAGGGGTCAATTGATGATTTCCCATCCACAAAAAAAAAAAAAAAGTGTAGATGCCGTAGATGGATATAAAAACATTATATTTTTTTAATCGGTATTTAAATATTTTTAAAATTTGTTTTAAATTAATTAAGTACCGACTTATTTTAATCTGATCATGAGTAATTATTATTCTAACGCTTTTTTTATTACCCCGCAATTTATTACAGCAAGACTTTTATTGGTTATCGTGCCCATCATTCTAAATATAAAATAATAGGGCTACTAAATAGGGCTAATACTTTTTTTTATCACAAACACAACGGCTATAAAATAAAAATCCTATAATAAAACCACGTTCGTCAACGATGACTCGGATAATCTTGATTTCTCGATGTTATTGACATTCCGCTTTCGAAAGACAATCGATAAACAATCGAAACCACTTATAAACTAAAGATAAATAACAATTGAAATCTGCTTTTGCAGTAGTACACTGGAAAATTCCAGTGCTTATTTATTGAGTGGTATCGATTTTAGAGATAGTTAAGGATTATTTTGCACTGTTTATTAAAAACATGCAATCAAGTCATATTTTTTATTTTTTCTTATCGTTCAACGCGTGTTAATCACCATGTATGTAAGTAGGTATACCGACTGTGAATCGGAATTTTTTGTTCAGTATTAATTATCCTAAAGTGTTCTTAAACTTTTTGCAGCCACGGACCACTTACAGAATTTCAAGAATTCCACGAATTCCACTGTTTGTGAAGAAAATTTTGGGAAAAGAAAACAAAGCCTGGAATCATTAGGTACGAAGGAGCGGTCAAACAAACGATGCGTGTATTACTGCATAAGTTTCCTAATCTGATATAAAGGAAACACCCAAAACCTAATAATACATAATATAAGGCGACTTTTTAATCGCCATTCAATTTTTTTCTAAGCATTAGGTAATTATTATGCAAAGACATTTTCGCAAAAAACACTTTTTAAAATTTTTGCAAAAAAATAGATAATTAACTAGTAGGTTTAGGTGTTTTTATAAGAAAATATTTTTCACATTTCCCGAATTCGGTGTGTGCATGTGCAGTGATAGCCTAGTGGATTAACCATGTGCCTCCCACGGCGAATGGTTCGAGTTCGATCCCGAGGCACGCACCGCTGACTTTTCGAAGTCATGTGCGTATTAGAAATTAATTATCACTTGCTTTAACGGTGAAGGAAAACATCGTGAGGAAACCGGCATGTCCTAGAACCAAAAAATTCGAAGACATGTGACGTCCACCAACCCGCACTGGGCCCGCGTGGTGGACTACGGCCCACTCCCTCTCACAGAGGAGGCCTGTGTCCCAGCAGTGGGAACATTATAGGCCGATTATGCTTATGCTATGCTTATGCCGAATTCGGTATCGTTATTATGTCAAACGTATTGACTTATGAAACCACTAGCTTCCGCCCGCGGCTTCGCCCGCATTTTTGGGATAAAAAGTAGCCTATGTGTTATTCTGATGTATAAGCTAAATTACTGTAAAGTTTCATCAAAAAGTGAAAGAGTAACAACCATCCATACATCTATACATCCTCACAAACTTTCACGCTTATATTATTAACATTATTCGTAGGATTGGTCAAACGTAAAATCCTACGCTAATCACGCATGCACTCAATGAAAGAAAGGGGCGATAATGAGAGAAACAGCGCATCTTGAAATATTAAAGTCATCTTGAATGAACTAACAAAAAGATTCTACATAATGTTATGAATGGAGGGACCAGAAATATATTTATCTAAACCGTAAATCGTCCGATCGTTCGTAGACATAACATAGGTACAGGACGAAGCGCGAGTGAATCATTACGAAACCGCGCCGTGTAGTTATTTACTCACCTCAGTTGTTTTTAGGCCGATACATCAAAGCGATGCAACATCGTAACGTAGAAACGTCGAGCATTTCACAATAAGCTTCCAGTGACGTCAGGGCCCGATTAATCTAAAGGCAAAGTAGACAACTGCCTATGGGCCCCGCGTCGCTTATGGGTCCCGCGACTTGAGAAAAATGAGTTCTAACACTGAGTTGCAGAAAAGGTCAAGGAGACTTTAACGATAGGAATTGTATGGTTTATTTATTAATTAGTAGGCAGGTAGCCTGTTAGTAGGCACCTCTCGTGAAGGTTCTCACGTTCCCACTAACTCAGACTAGTATCAGAATAGTATTGAGCTGATAAATAAAAGATCACATTGATGTGACATAATCTCTCACAGTTGGGAACTGTTCCAGCTTCATACTCACTAACTTAGCTAATAAACGACAACGGTTATTCAAACCTTTATCCTCGAACGCAACTCTCAATGCTTCCCAAGCATCTTTCGCCGTTTTGGCTTTGCGTACATGCACCTGGCAATGTGATTTGACCATCATACAAATCTTCACTCTGGCTTTCTGGTCTCTCCGCATACCTTTCGTGTCGGTAGCTTCAGGCGTAACACTTGTATACTCCCACAAGTCGGCGTCTATCAGAAGTAGCTCCATCTGGAACTTCCACGTTGAATAGTTGCTACTACCATCCAATTTCTCCATTGATATACCAATATTACATTTTGTGCCATCATGTATGTTATGTACCATCGTTGAGCTCTGCCCTCCTGGCGAACTCCCGCTACCAGCTGCTATTTTTCTGAATTTCGTCTGGGCCCATGGTTAGTCTCCATTAAAATTTAATTATCTTTCTGCAACCGACCGTAAGTCTAATATTGCTCTATTAACTTCATGCTTTCATTTTACAAAGATTAAATTCTACAACTCGATGATATGTCATTCAAAACTTCAAATAATTTTATTCAAAACATTTCATAATCCGGCCCTGTGTCATCGTCATTGATTTTACAAACGATTTTTTTGGACCATCACAGTTCCAGTGCTTTGAAGTTCTTTTGGCAATATTCCAAAGCCCTTGACGACATTTTAGTTTAAAACTTGTTTGTTTTTCGTTTGCTAATTAAACAGAGAAAACATTAATACTTAGAACTTTCCAAATAATATAGGTTAGGTACCTAGCTAATTGATAAAAATGTACCTGCCTTACATAACTTTTTCACAATATTAATGGATTTGAAGATAAATATTATGTTGATTTGTGTCAATTCTCAATTACCTACATACTATACACTTCAATTATTATTGTCTCTAACAAGTTTTCAGAAAGATAAGAATAAAAACAAGTGATAAGTGTGACCCAGAAAACTGCATCTGGGCGCAATTTTTCCGATATGGCGGTGCGAGCGGCAAAAAGATACGAGGTAGCAAAATGAAAATTCGCGAAAACGAAGTACCTAATAGCGCGGGTGGGTAAATAATCCGATTTCTTTTCAATTAAATGGCGGATGAAAATTAGGGCACAGCTAGTGTAATAACAGTGATGTTTTGTTTGTCTGAGTGACCGACCTTAAACTGTCCGATGCATTATGCTGACGTTCCACAGACGATGTACCTAAAGCTGTCTAAAATGCATGTAGTATCTAGAGCTTAACCGTATTTATATTATATAATATTATAATGCATTTAGTTTAACAGTTGGACATGCATAGACACGAGATTAATACATCTATCTTTATCTACCTATAAAACAGCACTGTGGCTGAATTAAGGCGCGATTCCATTAGGCAAGTCTTGCATGCAAGTATGATGGCACACTTGTGTGCAAGTGATTTGAATTAAACATTTTAGTTGCAAATTGTTTGCAAGCTGTGGTTTCCATTAAACAAATTGCAAATGTGACGTCATACTTGCATGCAAGACTTGCCTAATGGAATCGCGCCTTTACTGACCGACAGACAATTCTTCTTCACCGCGACACAAAACCGTCGAAGCTTGGAATTACCGAAGAAACCGCGACATTATTGCAAAATCGCTTCTGTGATAGATGCTTAAGAACGGATTATTTGAAACACCATCCCTAAAGGGTTGAAAAAGGGTGGTAAAAATATGATGAAAATACCGACATTGTGTTGCTTTCCAATTTCCACGCAGACGGATTCGCGGGCACAGCCAATATTACCATCTTGTAGCTGTTGTCTGCGGTTTCAGTCATAGCTTAGGTAAACCCGGAAAAAAAGTATCCTAGTTGTTTTCATCAAGGCTCAAGTTATCTTTATACCAAACATCAAAATCGGTTCAGCGATTTCAGGTAGAGAGTCGGAGAGACGTAAAGTTAATTTCCTGTAATATTAGTTTGTATGCGCTAAGTATGAAGTCCCTTTTCTAGTACATACACTACCTACAGGTACCACCTCAGATCATAGAAACAAGGAGATGTGCCAAGGCGCTATCGAGCTTGATGCCTGATCTTGAGCAAATTGCTCATATTAAAAACGTACGCGCTGGCGACGAACCGAACACGATCTGTGGTATAAATACAGTGTTTTAGTTTAGTGCTAGTGTTGAGTGACGATTAACAGTGTTAGATTGAGGGTGTGCGGAATGTTCAATGCGTGGGAGATCTTTTTATTCACAAGGAGCGCTTAATTATGCGCGTAATTGTGTCGAAATATGTACTAAAAGTGGCATCAGTTGTTCCCGTACTAATTTGCTATGATGGCATATCTCCTTGTTTCTATGATCTGAGGGTACCACAGATACCGACAAAAATATTTATTTTCGCTACTTTAGAGATAAGCATTAATTGATACAAAGTTTTAATTAAATCTTCGTGACATAAATATGAATGAACGTAAAGTATGTCATCCATTCAAAATCGGCTATCATAACAATATACCGGCTAAAAATAATCGCGATTACTGTTTATTTTAAGTAAACAAGATTATGTACCTATTCGATATAAGATTTTAGAATGATGTCCTTACTTGTTAAGACAGAAATAATTTTGCCAAAATAGCTTGGTAACTAACCGGAGATAATGACATACCTAATCCATCAATGTGTGTAATCCATTTATATTGAACTCGCTAATTTGGATGAGCTTCACACTATTGGAAATAGAATTGTCATGTTTGCTTGAGCTATTGTGGTAGGTACCTATTGCGAACGGAAATCTATTCAAAATCAAGTTACAAGTCATTCAAATCAAGTTACAAGATTTGAAATTAAATAATTTTAGCGCTTGTAACTACATCGCACGAGGGCCAGGAGTCAGCCACAGGCATCTTGTTCGCCTCTGTGGAGCTATGTTGTGTAGGAGTAATGTTATGGAGCTTCGACTCAGACTCCGATAAGTCGGAACTTCCGATTGATATTACACCTCCGGTTCCAACTTCGGCTCCTACACTTCGAAGGTTAATAAAGCACATCGAATAGCGGCGGCGGCTATAAATTCAATTAGGTAAACTAATTACACAAGTAAGTCCCTATTTTTTAATTGAAATTAAAGAGGCTGACTGAATAAATGTTGGTAGTATTTTATTTTATTAGGTGAACTTATTGACACCTTACAGTAAGTGATCATTGAAACATTATCAGATAGTATTCAAGTGTCAGGATATACCTAATATTGATTGATATATGGTACCATGTATCATTAAAACCTCAGATCATAGAAACAAGGAGATGTGCCATGGCGCTATCGAGCTTGATGCCTGATCTTGAGCAAATTGCTCATATTAAAAACGTACGCGCTGGCGACAAACCGAACACGATCGATGGTATAAATACAGTGTTTTAGTTTAGTGCTAGTGTTGAGTGACGATTAACAGTGTTAGATTGAGGGTGTGCGGAATGTTCAATGCGTGGGAGATCTTTTTATTCACAAGGAGCGCTTAATTATGCGCGTAATTGTGTCGAAAAATGTACTAAAATTGGCATCAGTTGTTCCCGTACTAATTTGCTATGATGGCATATCTCCTTGTTTCTATGATCTGAGATTAAAACCTTATTTCAAGCTTTGAAAGAAGGTTTTAATGTACCGCCAATAGAGACAAATAATTTCTTAAGGCTTTAAATAACTCTCGGAGAACTGCCACATATTATTACTTTAGGTTAGCGAGCACTTCTTCTACGTTTCTCGAAAATGGGTCTAACAATTTGGATAAAGTTTTGTATTTAGATAATATATTACTTTTCAAGTTTATCTAGGTGTAGGTAATCCCTGAGAAAATCTATTTTCACACAAAAAGTTTTTATTTCTTTTACTCGAAAGACGCCGTCTGAAACTCAGTTGCCCAGGTACTTTAAATATGAATCTTGTTCTACCACTGATATTATTAAAAAGAGACCATGACACGCAACTATGGTAAATTAAATGACCATTGCATTAAAAGAAGAAAGGGCTACGCCGTAGCCTACGACTACGGTCTACGAGCCATTTATTCCTTTCACGTAGCACGTTATTTCGTAGCAATAAAACGTCGTTTCCAACATGCAATCCGGAGCCTCCATAGAAAATAAATTGTTCCAAAAATACCTGTAAATAATATTTATATTTTATATTATTTATTTGTTTAAATTAAGGAAGACAGCTACAAGAAATCTGAAAGCCAATAACAAGTCTTCACATTGAGATATACCTAGATTTGAGTTTGAAGTGTGAGCAAACAAGTACACACTGCTAAAATGAAAGATTTGCAACTTATACTATACATATATCTACAATACATAATCTATCTTTATCTAAAAAGTGCGTCCGTTCTATTCAGAATTCAGACCTATTTATAAAACATTTCATCCGTACAATAAATTAACGTAAATATGTTTATTTGTTGCGTATACATATTTTATTATCACACAGTTGATTATTGTGAATTCTGCTGTCTGTAGGCGGGCTCAATATTATTGTAGCTCATCTATTTGCAATACAAGTTTTATTATACTGATAATTTTGTTGTGCATAAAGTCTAAAGTATGAGTAGCCGTCTGGATTCCACGGCTCTATGAATTTCTAATGATAGTTTAGGCAAGCCTCTTCATTCGTAAGTCTTTGATAAAGTCGCAGGTAAGTATAGCCCGTTTCACCCAGTTTCACCCCACTCCTATCAATTTGACAGCCTAATTCTAAAAACTAACGAAACAAATAGGTATACATATTATAGCGTAGTCTGAAAGCAGCTTTAGGCATAGATATAGTAGGAACTTAAGGTGAAACACACACTGCCCTACGCTGCGGGGTGCGTGGTGACGAAGCCACGGAGCCTGCGCGTGAATGCCTTTCTGTGTGTTGCACTACGCGCGTTTTTAATTTATTTTTTACTATACCTACAAACACAGACACTTGCAAACAACATAAGAACACGCACTCCCGCACTACGCTGCGTGATGCGGTGCAGTGTGCGAATCGCCAAAATCCTCGTACCTATTTATTTTTCTCGTTGTTTTATTTGAAACTGATTTATTAACCAGAAACTATGACGTCACTGCATCATTCTTGTATACTCACGAACTACGATATCTGATAAGGGTATTTCGGCAGCTTTAAAGTATTTGCGATATAGAAACATAAACCCATTGTGACTTAGCGATGGGCTACATTCTTATGTTATTCAAATAACAGTTTTATGTCAAATACCTTGTTGTTATGACCAGTTTTAATTGTGGCCCCATTTTGTAATGAAACTGTAGGTAAGTAGGTGAGTGGTCGTTCCTAGGAGGTCGGAAGGTAAAAAAGTTGCGTCACGTGTCTAAAGGTGTCCATACGATTTTTAGGGATGATTCGTCGGTGCGTCACGTATCTACCTACGTTGTTATAGGATTAGAGCCAAGGGTTGGGCCCTAATGCCCCTAATACTACTATTACTTAGACCGTTTAGGTTTAATAGTCTAAAGTTCTAAACACTTTTATGAATTTCCATAAAACTAATAAATTGCTTATCAAATTATTAAAACGTTTTATATATCTAACAAGTACCTACCTAGGTGCAGGCTTTCGTTTTTTAGGGTTCCGTACCCAAAGGGTAAAAACGGAACCCTATTACTGAGACTTCGCTGTCCGTCCGTCTGTCTGTCTGTCTGTCTGTGTGTCTCCAGTCTGTATCTCATGAACCGTGATAGCTAGACAGTTGAAATTTTCACAGATGATGTATTTCTGTTGCCGCTATAACAACAAATTCTATCAAAACAGAATAAAATAAATATTTAAGGGAGGGTCCCATACAACAAACGTAATATCCTTTCGCTGGATATTGATAACGGCAACAGGTAGACGCTTGAAATATTCACAGAATATTTAAGTATAAATAAATTCACTTTAAAAATAAATAATTTAAATAAAATAAAACAAATATTTAAGGGAGGCTCCCATGCAAAAGACATGATTTTTTTGCCGTTTTTATAGATAATGGTACGAAACCCTTTGTGCGCAAGTCCGACTTGCACTTGGCCATTAAAATCCTAACACAATTACTCAGTAAATAAATTATTTAAGCTACCTATATAATATGTAGGTAGGTATAACGAGGTGCAATCGATAAACAGGGACCTACATAAAATTGTCTAAATTGACAATTTAGACAATTTTATTTATAGTGTTGCTATCTACAAACAAGCCGAACGTAATAAAATAATGGATCGTATTCAACGAAAGGTGTTTAATACTGGCAGAGGTACTGGTCGCGTAGTTCATACATACGAGATATTCACCAACAAAATGTTGTTTTATTGTTAGTTAATTATGAAGGAATGCTGGAATCCTTCATCATCCTCCGCGTAGTCTTTTGGGCTTCCAGTCTAAGTAAATGCGGCTAAATATTATTAAAACAATTTAACTACTTATATCATAAAAAACAATAAATTAAAATTTAAAAGATTTAAAAAACTAGTACCTACTTGCATACATACTTAATATACCTAGGTAACTAACATACAGGTTAAAAACATTACCCTCCTTTTGGGATTCGCCGCAGTCGGGTAATAAAAAGCATCGTCCACAGTTTTGCAAAAGTAAAAAACTAATAATAGATAGGCACGGAATGCATAACCTCCTCATTTATTATTAAAAATAGATTCTATTTTCGGTTATCGATACTTTTCTTATCGATACGTTATCGATGTTGATAATAGCTAATTTAGGTGTTTACCACCATCCGCATTGTTTGATTTATCGCGTTTCGGTTACCACTCAGTATTAATCATGTTATATTGCAGTAATCAGGAGGATATCGAATTGGAATTCTTTTTTGTAATCTCCTAACCCGTAATCGTAATAAATATTTTGTTGATGAGTTGTTGCTTAGGTAGGTAAGTACCTACTTAAAATTCAACGGATGTGATTCATTATTTTATACTGCATATAATTGAGTACCTAAGCTACCTTCACGAATTAAGATTGCCAAAGTTATAATTATTTAATGATAAATGATAAATGATATTTATTTTGTAAATAGGTTAAAAATAACACTTTTACACGTCAAAACATTTTTTTAAGCTAGATGAGTTCGGTGTTTCCTATGTGACTACCTTTGAGAAGAAACACCGAAACAAACTCTAATCTAATTTAAGTGCGCCTGTGTCACTTCAATACAAAAATTAATAATGTTTTCTTTTCTTTCTTTAAAGCTAACTTAGCCAACAACATATGTTTCCGATTTCTACTATTTTATTGTAATATCGTACCTATAATCATTTGTTGTTTACAAACCCACCCCGTGCGTTCACAACTTCACACTTGTCGGGTGTCGGATCCGTTTTTTAATCGGATCGTTGCCGCTTAGGACTAATTAAGATGTATTATACTTACATCATAAACACCAAAAGTTGTTGTTTACGATGTTATATCTGAGAGGTTGTTAGTGTTTTGTTTTACAACAATCCTGGTATTCGTGCGCACGATAATAAAATTATAATATCATATTATGTACAAAATTATCGTTTTAACATGTATTGAATTATTATTTTATTGCTTGGCAATTAATTCTTTATTAAAATCGTAAAGTATAATTTTGTTCTCAGATTAATTGTCGAGGGTCTTCAAAAAGTCACGGTTGGCACAAAGTCTGGTAAACATCATGAAACATGACCTTGACTCCGTAACAGTCGATTTTTTGCATTTTAACCCATATTGCATAAAAGTGTAGGTGAGTCATTTTCAAATTTTCTGGGTCGTTATCAAACTGTTGTAGCAAAATATTTTTTGTAATTACAAAATTGTAATTCTAAAGCTTGGTTCACAAGTGGTTCGTCACCAAATAATGCAATACAATATTCAATTTATATAAATATAATACAATAATTGGTCCAATATTAGTAAGGATATTAATTGGAAGGAGTGATTAGAGACTTCACTAAGGCCATGTTGTTTCAACTTACAGTTACGTATCTGTAACCGTCAAATATTGGCGGCTTGTACGACAATTTCATACTGACTTAACGATTACGTACTGACTTACGAATACAGATGGTTTGAAGCAACCCGCCCTAACTCTGCCTGTGCTCAGTGCCGTAACTAGGGCGGTGCCAGCGGTGCCCAGGCACAGGGCGCAGACCCTAGAGGGGCGCAAAAATAACCACACCAGAACCAAGTTTCAGATTAGAGCACTATTCAAGAGCGCAGTTATAGGAGCTCGCACCGGGCGCGCCAAAGGCTAGTTACGGCACTGCCTGTACCACAGATAATATAATACTATACGTACAGATGCCTCATCTCATACAAAGAAATGTGACCGATTTAGCGCGGGCTATCTTCGGGCTATACATTTTTCCGTGCTTAAAGGATTTTTCAAAATTTGAACAAATATTTTTCATGATGTATTTTTTCATGTTCTCAATTTTACACAAACTTCAATAACAAATCGATACATATAACGGCATCTATTATGAGTTATTTCAACAAATGTTCCTTTGTTCCTGATGAGACCCCGTACCTGTACTAAAGTGTGTACTACAATAGTACACGTGTCAGACCGTCAGGTCATCAGACAAACACAGGGTTATGAGCGCTGCGGGCGGCAAATTGTAAGGCTACGCAATTTGCACGCACAGCCAAATAAATGATTAAATACAGAGATATCATTTTATTACTTTGTGACGTTAGTGTACTCGTTCTTTTATGTCCTACAATTTTATTATAACTTGTATCTCCGGAACCATAAAACTTAGAGATTCAAAATTGCATGTAGGTTAGTAGGTAGGTAAACATCTCAAATGCTTTTTAGAAACATCCTTTGGTTGGTATTTGTATGAGGTAAAAAAAAAATACTACCTATTAAAAGAATCCTTCAAGTTAACAGTTTAGTAATAACCATTACCATAAGGGCGTCATTTGTAGGTAGGTTAGGTACGCAATCAATCATTATAAAAGGCATATTACGTTTTTTGAAGAGGTCATTATGTTGATGGTAACTATAATTGATTTAGTTTGAGGAAAACTTTTGCAAAGCGGACGAAACACCTAATTCATAACACAATAATGTGTGTGTCACGACGTAACACTTCATATTTTTAAGTATATTCACGACCTCTTGCAAAAAAAAGCATCGTATGGGTATGAGCATTGATTGGAACATTTGGTTTGACCATTCACGGCTAACTTTGTTTATGTTTGACCAACACACACCGTCCGCGTCGTTAGCTGGTCAAATTGAAGTGACAATTGCCCATTGGTCAACAACTAGGCCTTGACCGACGATCGAATGTCATCCAGCTTAAATTCTAACACTGTCCGGTTGAATGTTGATATAAAGCTTTTTGTTAAGGGTCGGCACCATGCAAAAGTCTTATGGGAATACTTATGGTTTTCCCATAAGACTTTTGACGTAAGACTTTTGACTTTCAATACTTTTTAATATAGGCGTGTACCCAGTGGCGTGCATTGCATATAGGCAAGTAGGCAGTGCCTACCTCAAAAGATTGAATAAAACTATTTTAACTATTACTAAATAGATAAAATATATCAATCATGACTGTTTATTGTTATATGATGATGATCTATTTATGTGGTAATAGTTAAAATGGTTTCATTGAATTTTATGACGTAGGCACTGCCTACTTGCCTAATGCAATGCAATTACAGACCTAACCTATTTCTAAGTTTAATAATAAATGTGTAATGATTTTCGAAATTGTATGGTTAATTTAGTATTCTATTCGAGGCGAATAGTGATCTTTATGTGTTTGTAATTATCATAACCAGTTGCAAATAAAGTAGACAGCAGACATTGAATTCTGAATCTAGACGCAGCAAAATAACAACAACATCATAAAAAACTGTAGTTTACGTCACCTACTGCATAAATAACAATAATACTTAGTGTACGCAACATTTTCTTATAAGTTGATAGTATTGGGTTGGTAGTAATTTATATTAAATTTACGTATTACTTATTAAATTTCTTCGAATACGTTAATACGGTAGTAATTTATATTTAATTTATTACTTATTTGGGTAAAAAAAAACAAAACAAAAGTAGTAAAATCACAAAGTAGTTTAATCTACTTTTGTTTAGTAATGATAAGAATAATTTACCATAATATACGGGTCATCTGTAAAAGTGTGTGACCGTACTTGGGCACAACCCTATTCCGATAAGTATGTTTTTTATATTTTGTTTTTGATAATAAAAAATAATTTATTTATTTTGTAGCACAACAATATAATTTTGACGTAGCTGATCGATCTTTTCGATCTTTTAATAATAAAGAAGTCTTGATTGTGATTAATAATTTAATTTCCAAAAAAAAATTGATACCCAGATACCTGTACCCAAAATATGAAGTAAACATTGACTTCAAATTAGCCAACCTTGTATACCTATTCAATTAAATTATCTTTAGCTTCGGTAGACATTAAGGTATAGGTACGTAGGTACGGTCAGCATCATAAGTCGCTGATCATTTTAAAATTTTAGTCGACTAGCCTACATCGAAATTGGAATCGACAAGAATTTAGAGATTTTATTTTTGAGATTGCACAAAAAAAGTCGTAATTGTTAGGTTGTCGGCATTTCAATTAATTAACCCTTTTTATTACCCGACTACGGCAAAGCCAAAAGGAAGGGTTATGATTTTTACTTTCGATTCTAGGCTGACGGTCTACTCTCTACAAGACGTTCTTCTACTATCTAACCCGTTCGCGGCTACCTTCAAAACAACAGATAAACACATCCGAGTTAATTGATCATTGTTTACGGACGACCCACGACGGGTTAACGGATTCCATCAGTTATGTTGTCCTTTCATTATATAATAACAATCATGTGATTATTGTTTGTGTCTAGAGTCGTAAATTAACGCTGAAATACTAAGGAGAGCAACACAATACCAGCATAATTTAACCGCTGAGGAATTAAACCTGATCCTGAACTGCTACTTCATGATGAATGGTTAAAATAGCTTCAATTATCAACTGTTCATGGTTAATTTTAAAAATTTTTGCATGTATGAAACAGACAGGAAACTTATAGGAAAATCGTTAAAAAAATTAACAGAAAAAAATAATAATTTCTGGTAATTTATTTTTTCTTACATTTTTGTGACTCGCATACTTTATTTGGATATAAAAACAAAGATATGACTAAGCTGCTTCAACGTTAGTTATTTCGTTATCTTTTGAAGCAGATGCTTAGAGCTAATCACTAAACTTTCTGGCTTCCTTGCAAGGGGCCAACGCAAAGATAACTAAATAGATATCACAAATGATAACTAATATTACAAGCAAACAGGTGGTGTCGGTACTTCACAAACACCTAATCACGACGCATTGGCGTGAGAGCTCAATTAAATTATAATTGATACACACACGGATTTGTCGCACAACGTGCAAATTTTTGCACTATAAGTATTTTAAAATGTTGCGCAGTAGTTATTATAAACTCTAAGACACTCACATTATTGATGGTCTTTTAAAGTTTCGGGTCTGTTAAAAGAGCTATCAGTAATTGAGGGTTAAGTCCAATTTAAAATACCATGGGATTTGAAATCTGTGGTTGTACCAAATTAAAAGTTAGGATATTACTACATACTACACAATTGGTTTAATAACGTAATAATCAAACTGAATAGTTGGATTTTCATACTGATTGAACTTTAATCTCTATTAAAGTCATTTAATTAGAGAAGATTAAAGTTAATCAAAGATCTGAGAAGCTAGAATTTTCACGTTTACGTTTCACACACATTTTTTATTGAATCGACCATTGAGTGCAGCATTATTAACAATGATGGCATTAACAATTATTGCGGCATCTATTAAGCTTATCTAGCTATTCTTTTCTTATGTGGATACCTAATTTACGTTTACATAAAAATAATTAAAAAATTCTATATAAAAAAGTGATTTCCATGTCAAGCTACATGGAAATCACTTTTTTTATATAGAATTTTTTAATTATTTTTATGTAAACGTAAATTAGGTACTCATTCATTAATTTAAAATAAGGCATATTACAAGATTAAAGACTCGATGACGACTCGTGAATACTACCAAAACAAAACTCTATTCTTATTTCAAAATTGAGGTAAATAGAGTACAAGAGTTGCTTGACGTATTATGATATAAATCTGATTAAAAAAACATACTTACCCATCAAAAGTAGGACAACGGCCCATACAGATAATCTCCGATACATTTTGATCACAGTTAACAAACACTATTCATTAATCATCCTTTCTTGATGTCCAAACATCTTCCCTTATGTTATATTAATCAATAAATATAATCAGTCTTTATCAAAACACTACATCTTATTCAAAACACAACAATAATTTATCTATAAAACCATAACTATCTTCTAGTACCTAACTATTATTAAAATATCACTAAACTATCGTATATTAGTTCAGGCCACTTATATTGTAACACATCTTTTATAAATTTTATTTATCGTATTTAACGAAAGACTGGCACGCGAAAAACACGCGCGAACTCAATGCACTCAGAGTTCCAACTGATGGCAAAGAAAATCTCAAGTTCTCAACTCGTAGGTACAAAAGGTTATTTAAGGTTATTTCAGGCATCGTCAATGAACAATCTTTTTTTTCTGCCATCGTGCTGTATTTAGTGTAGTGATAAATTAACAGAAAAAAAACTCTATGGACGTACCTACTTATTACTAATTTTATCGTACAAGCCGCAAAGAAAAAAATATTTAAAGGATTTAGTTTGAAGTAAATAAATATAATACTTATGTTTTATCCGTAAACAAATATGACCAAAATATTCTTAGTAGGTAGGTATGTACGTAACTTAGTGCAACGGGCTTCTAGATTTGTAGTGTAGAATAGAAATACATTCCTTAAAAATATAAAGTTATAGGTAGAATAGGTATACGAGTATAACAATATGGAAAACCTTGCAAATACGATTGTCATTAATTCCTAATAACTAGTTTTAGGTTCATTTTTGGCTATTGAATACTTAAATATTGAATATTAATGTTTATTTTTAGCTAAACATTAATAGTTCATGGTCAGATTACCTATCTGACCATGAACTATTGATAGAGATACACGGAATAGATACCTCTTAGATATAGTTATTCCGTGGTCAGATACCCAAGTGTGTAATTTATATGTAGGGATTTTAAGAATGAGTATTTCAAAATTACAAAAAAGCATGTTAGTAGGTTTGGCAGAAGAATACACAACAAGATGTGCAATAACAAAAATACGATTGAAAAGGTTGTGCATGACATAAGTACCTACCTACAGTAAAAACAGTTTATCTTCCTGATTTCAATAATATTTTTTTACAAAATACGATTAAAAAGGTCGTAAGTACCTACTTAAAAAAATAAAGGTTAGTTAATGGCTGATTTACATGAAAAATTAAATACAAAAGCCATTATGATTAAACAAAAAATAAATAAAATACTTAATGGCATCCCACCTTTTTTTAATACTAAATAATAGCCAGTTGCGCTTGCATATTAAACCTTCGTGTTTAAATTAGTAATCGTTTCATTAAAATAATTTAAGCATTAAAATCTGCGCTAAAAGGATTACTAATTCAAGCACGAAGGTTTATTATGCAATTTAATATCGCAGAAATAAAAAATACTATAGATTATGCAGATAAAACATACCTACGTTAAAATATTGAAATAAATATGAATAAATATAATATTCAAATATATATAATATTGAAAGATCTGTTCCCACAGACAAACTGCGAAAACAGTTTTGTGGGGCTTTGTTTAATTACATGAATATTGTGAAACGTTGATAAATAAAGATACATAGGATATATACAAATGTAAAATAGACAACTATACTCCAGCCAGCTGTAAATCATAATTGAACTGCTGTAAGTACTAGTCATGTTTTGGCAGCTTTCCAAACTGACTCGTGTAGATTTATTGTGTATTTTTATCGATTTTATGTCAGGAATCTCAAAGGCAGTAAAAACTATTACATAGGCGTAGGTGCATACAGCATGTAACAAAAACCCTGTTGTTTCCCAAAAGGGGTGATTCGTCATTATGAACAACTTTTACTATGGGACCAGCCCTGAAATCGCAAAAAACAAAATCAGCTGCTCCATACATTTATGTTCACATAACTCAACAAAATATATGGAGCAGCTGATTTTTTTTCGCCATTTCAGGGTTGGTCCCATACTTAGTAAAAGTTATCGCGTATGATTTAGTTTTCCATGGCCTCATCGGTTATGTGGCCAGTGTACTTTGGTACGCTTATAAGCAGCGATGTCACATCTACGTCTTTTTACGTAGATCTACGTATTGAAAGCTCGTGTAGATTTGTGTGGTTGGTACACTTTTGGAATTCAGTTGGGGCATGAGCAGGCATCGGAGAGAATAATTTGCAATAATAGTTCAGACACTGGACGGCACATTGAATTTTGATTTTATCTGATCAAACGGCTAAGTCAATGATAAGTGCTGCTGTGTCACCTTGGCAGCAGTGTTTCTACAGGAACTATAAATGTTGCGTTCTCTACTACTAGACACACGTGATACATTATTAGCTTATGGCTACGTATGGCTACGTTCATTTTAACACTACGTACTTTTGGCCTTTCCCGCAAATCTACGTCCTTCAGTCCCAGAATCTACGTATTTTTGAACATTTATCACATTAGTAAAATAACATTAGGTCTGCAGACTGTTTAGGCTGAATGTAAATGAAATGGCCTCAAGCTCATGCTCTGTCCTCATTTCCATTTCCTTTTCCTTCGGTTTGTTGTTTGAAAATATGATAATAATTTGAATATTGATGATGATTAATTTAAAGAAATTTCTAACAAGAAACCATTACTTTTATTCAGTTTTGTTTTCTTTATTATAACTCAATAAAAAAAACTTTACAAAGAAATAACCGAATTCATAAAGCTACTACAAAGTAAATAATAACTTTGGTTTCGGAAGTCGGTGGCTTTAGTTTTTGTTTGCTTTTTTGTGCCACCGACTTTTGGAACCAAAATTATTATTTACTTTGTGGTGGCTTTTTGAAGTCAGTTATTGTTTTGTAAAAAGTTTTTTTTTTCTTGTAGGTATGTACTTTATCCAAAATTAGATTACTTTCACGAATTTGTTTTAGTAAATCGTAATCGTCGACTCTTCTACACAGTGTGTACATTTATGCATATAACTTCGTAGGTACATAGGAATGGTTACCTAATGTATTATATGCTAAAACTTTTCTAAAAGTATGTAAATTACGTTAGTGAAAACCCCATCCAAATCGGATCAGTAGCTTTTGAGATAATCACGGTCATAAATACAAACACGGGTTGAATACAGAACCTCCTTTATTGAAGTCGGTTAAAAAGGACGTAGATCTACGTACTTTTCGTGAGCAACTTGTACCAAATTTACGTAATTTTTAGTCTGGCCTACGTCTTTTTTAAAATCCGAGTTGGCAACACTGCTTATAAGGGTGACTTTGGTCCAATTGTCAAAATGTTCAATTCTCGTAGTGTCCAAGCAGACGTATTCTGATTCTGAGTTATAATGAGAGGGGTTTGCCCGGTTTTGTCAAGTCCATAGAAAATGGTCTAAGATAATTATAAATGAGTTACTAATACAATACAATACCTACCTTTTTGATTAAGTATTGCATACAGACAACGCACTGGCCATTTCCGTTAAAAAAATTATGAAACGCCATTAAAGTTTTCTTTTTGATGATTATTTTCACCTAAATCGGCCAGTGTTTTTTAAGTCAGATTAATACAACCTTCATACTTAGTCATGATTTGATACAACTGACACGCATTAATTCTCAACCTCAACTGTACCCCGATCATGAGTTTTTTTGACGTATAGTATCGTTAATGTAAGCATATTTTGAATTGAAAATACAACAGTCCTAGAACATGTTAATAAAGTTGTATACAATTTGCACATTTAAAAAAAATACAGAGAAATTAATTAAGTATTTATTTATATATTTTTATTTATTTATATATTTTATTTTTTTTTTTTTTTTATATTGTGTAGCGAACGTATATTTTCAATTAATTCAGGGGTACTGTGGGAGAAATCGAAACAGTATTCTCATTATGTCCGTTTTTTATTTGAATAAGAAGGGACTACCCTCTCCAACTTTTTTCCAACGGTAATCGAAATTATTTGCAAGCTAGATTTCATGGAGTCCCAGAACATGGGATCTTGCCAAATAGGTCAACGCATTTTGCAACTTGTAGAAAATATATAAGTCACTGAACTGAAACAATTTTCTTTCATTTATGAGGGGAACTATTGTATGAAGAGAATAACTCCGCATTAAGAAGCCACGCGTTTTGTTTATAAAACGTTGGATAGAGTAAACAATGTATGAGTTATAGGCACTCTGCAACGTTCTAACTGCACAGCGTATTAGTCATGTAAAGTCATGTTATCCCTGGCCTGTTAACTAGTAAGTAGGTAGGTACCTATTTTGGCGTCGGTTTTCAGTGTAACCAGGTTAGGCTTATTAGGCTGACTGTCCACTGATGTGAAGAGAAGAACGAAGCAACACCTATTAACCAATGGAATTGCATAAAATCTCCGCTCCGCATCAGAGCGGAGTTATTTACGTAATTTCATTGGTTAATATATTGCTCCGCTCCTCTCCTCTCCGCTTCAGTGGACAGTCAGCAGGCGCGGTCATAGCCGGCAACTTTGGGGAGGGGTCATACCGCAGCCGAAGACTTTGGAGGGGTCATACCGATTAATGCCGACGTGCTATATACCGTGAAATACCCTGTTTCGAACATTATTACACAGTAGGTACATTAGCACAGTATTTTGAGGGGGGGGGTCATCACCCCTACGACCCCCCTCGGACCGCCACTGCTCACAGGCCTGTGAGAGCAAGTGGGGCCTTAGTCCACCACGCGGGCCCAATGCGGGTTGATGGACGTCACATGTCTTCGATTTTTTAGTTCTAGGACACACCCATTTCATGCACGGTCTACGACTCCCTAGTCGGAGCCGGTCTAGACCGAACTAGGTCTAGTCGGAGCTGCTATCACTAGGCCCCCACTGCTCTCGGGCGTTATCATTTTATATTTTACAACTACGAAATATTTTCTAAATACGCTCAATCCCTTTGAAGTAGATATATCAGGTTCTGGCGCTCTGCCCACCTCATTCATAGACTCGTACTGTGTATAGCGTTATTTTTAGACCACTTGAATGAGCTATATTTGCAACCCTTCATACACGTCAGTAGCCATCGACGCGTGAAATATAGTTAAAAGGTTTGAATTTATTTCTATTTATGTATTTAACTTACCGATAGACCGAATCCCGTGCATTTTCCGAAAGATATTGATGACGATTCTGTTGTTTACGAACTAAACTAATTAGTCTAATTATATCTCTTTCTAATAAAAAATATGAGAAAGAGATAGAAGATATTTAATCTTGTCAAATTAGTCCACTTCCATAGTTTATTGTCAATTTAGTCGTCATCGCAATAGGTCACGCCTATTTTCCCGTAACTGACAAGGGCGTAGACTAAATAAGTTGAAATTATTCTACGCCCTTGTGGGCGTAGAATAATTTCAACTTATTTAGTCTAGAACTAGTTAGTTTAAAATATTATGATCTGTAAATTAACGCCTATTTTCCGGTAAATGACAACATTTACCGGTAAATAGGCGTTAATTTACAGTTCATAATATTTTCTGTTCTCTGTCAATTTAAATGTAAGAAAGAGATTTGTGTGATTAAAGTTAGTTCAGTGGAATGTAGGTACAACAGAATCAGCACCATTAACAACTCGCAAATCCCTGAAAAATTATACTTAGTTATTCGCATTTATATTAATTTATCATTCGGATACATATAATATTAGTTTAGATTATATTAATAAAGTATAACACAAAGTTTACGACAATAGATTTAACAAAATCTTCAACAAAAACATTTTTGTAAATTAGTTTACAACCCACTTTTAATGGATTATAGAAGCATGTAAGTACTTATAATAATATAATTTAGTGTTTATTACAGTTTAATAAATCAATTTAACAGTTTACATTAATATGACTATAACCTCAAACGGCGGAAATATAATAACCTCATCGGTAATTATATTTTCGAGCCGTTTGGGGTTGAAACCCTAGGGCCGTGGGGTCCGAGTGCTCATCTCATTTTTAAAGATATCGCCAAAAGATTGGTTGACACTTCCCGTGACCAAAAGGCTGGCTTTTACTTTGGGCAAAGATTAAGCATTGCCATACAACGTGGCAATGCCGCCAGTCTTTTGGGCACGCTACCAGTTGACAGCGATGCGGAGGAATTTTTTGATGCTCTTTAGTTTATTTATAATTATTACTTATAAGGTTTTTTTTTTTTTGTAAATAGAACTGTATATATATATTATATGACTTGTTTGTCAAAATGGAATTTTATTAGAATTTATTGTTATTAATAAATTATACGATTATATATTGTTAAGATAATAATTTACAAGTGTGACGTCTTTTCGTTGCTAACAAAAGAAATAAAACTGGCTAAGTACCTAATAACCTGATTGTTTTTTAATTTACTAATCAATCCATCACTGATTATCATTTATTACTTTGTATTTATAGAACTGGTTTCTCGGAAACGGCTCTTTTTGTAGATAATGTTTTACTTTACAAAATTTTGATAGCTGCTATCCCTGAGAAAATTCCAAGTGAGGCTATGACTGAATCATGGAAACAACTTGAATGATAGTAATATACTGCTGAATATTCATAGGATATCGTGATAGAGTGAAGTAGAGATTGGTTCTTTTTGTAAAATAAATATAATTAATTTTTAGTCCATCTGTTCCTTTTATGCTAAATAAATAGGAAGGTGAGTACACCATACTGGTACGATTATTAAACCACATTACAAGAAAGTTTCTGTTAGAAACACCAAACCACTCCACACCCGTCCTATCAGAAATTTCGCTACTGCTGACATGCTCGATACTGCAACAAACTGGGGCCGTACCTCGACGTGTTATTGCCATCATTATTCCGCTGTGAGAGAGGGATGGCACTATACAGCACGAATAGCGCTATCCCTTGTTTACAGTGGAACAATGATGGTTTAAACACGTCATGGTACGGCCCCTGATGGTGTGTCTGTGTGGCCGTGTGCGGGGTCTAATACAAAATGTATGGAGCGCGCCTTACGACATTCTGATCAGACTTTCTGACGGCCGGTTGGCGTGCATTCCGCGTGCATCAGAAACAGACGTACGGTCTGGCAAGAATCTGATTGTCTGCGGGGTCTAGCACCTAAGTAATAATAGTATGAGCAGATAGTGCCTTCCGACGGGCTTCAGATTTTTGTAACAGAAAATTCTTACAATGTGTGGTTGGCCTTATATGTATAATACCTACTGTGGTATCACTCTATGCTTAATTTAATAGTGATCACAATCTCCTAGAGTGTTGACATGTTGATCCTGAATATTTGCACTCCATGTTTGCGGCTCGTAATCGAAAATCAATGGCGTTGAGCTCTGAAGGACTTTGATTAATTGCTGCAGTGACGCAATCTGTGACAAACAAACCTACGTTGTATATCTACTTCTTTTTAGAGTCTGTTCAATAAGACAGTTTACATGGGTAGGTTATAAAGTTATTGAAAAATAGTTAGCAGCAATGTGAAAGAATCATAAGCTAAGATACTGACACACCATGCTGATATTGATACTACAGTTTTATCTAAATTACATGTTTTCTCTTACTTATTAAACAGACTCTTGTGACTTTTATGTTATTCAGGGACTTTTGGGAAATAATACGGCGGGGAAAAACTGTGTTCTCAAACGACATATCTCTATCAACTGTCTCAGAACATACAGCCATAAAAAGTCGGTCTATAATAACTTTTTTTTATACAAAGATGTACCTACCTACTGTGTACTCTTTCTTACCTACTGTGGTTACGAGCAGGGTTGTTGCGAATATTCGCATCCGCATCCGCAATTGCGGAGCTTCCGCATTGATTTGGACATCTGCATCCGCATCCGCATCCGCAATAATCATTGCGGATGTTCATGCGGATGCAGATGTAGCATAGGTCGTGTCAAGAAAGAAATAAGTGGGGCCCGGCGACGGCGAATAATTGTTCAGTAGCCTGTTACGCAGAGGTTCGTAAATTAAACCCGCGCTTTAATTTACGAACCTCTGCGTAACAGGCTTGACGCCGAAAAGGAGGAAAATATTACTTTTTATTAAATGTAGATAATACTCCAATTTTTAACTTTCATTACTAAATATTTAATAAAAATTACTCTCTTATTATTTTATTCCTCCAGAAATATAGTTTCTTAAAAAATATCTTAAGATCCGCATCCGCATCCGCGGATGTGAAAAAATCGGGATCCGCAACATCCCTGGTTACGAGGGCTCTCGCATTCGCCACCTCTCTCGCTCGCACAGAACCATATATTTTAAGAATGTTAAATGAAAAGATGCATTTTTGAAAAATGTAATCTGATAGCGAACAACAAAATGATAATAAGTAATTATAATATTATAAACTCAAATTTAATTATTAAAAACACATATGAGTTAAACATATCCCAAAAACAGGTCGTAATGGTTTTTTAACTTTGTTTATTAGATATCACAGTAGAAATATGTTTTAATTATTTACCTGTAAAATTAATATTATTTTGTAGTTCGCTATCAGATTACATTTTTCAAAAATACATCTTTTCATTCAAAATTCTTAAAAATGATTGTGTGCGAGTGAGAGTGGAGACAAAATTCCGAGAGCGCCCTTACCGAAGCCTTTGCAACGCTTGCAGTTGGCCTAAATTATGCCGTTTCTAACTCGTATACAATGCGGGTATTATCATTATGTACCGTTTCTAGTTCGAACTAATATGATTATGGAATGGATGCGGAAATTGTCATATCTGTTATGCTTAATTTCACAGAAAATTGTAGAATAACGTACCAGTGGCGAAGGGTAAATTTTTGTAAGAGGTAAGCCGAGCTACAAATGTTTACCTAACCATGAAAAGCTAATTATAAATATTAAACAATAGTAGGCAATACTGCCTCTTCTATTTTTCAAAGGGAAGCCGGTAGGAATTGTATTGTAGGGAACCTTCGCCACTGTAACGTACTATCTTTTGTTTATAATGTAGAAACATTTTTGCACCAAATAATAAGGAAGGCCCAGCGCTACGAGTGCTACGACTTTGTCATATCCCGGGGAAATAGAAATGGTTTTTACGGCCTACGCTGCTACGGCGTAGCATTGTGTAATTGCGTGTAGTTATTGATAGCGATAAGAGTTAACGATAACGGTTCACAAAGTTAAATCATTATTTCAATTAGACCATAAGTAGATACTTTTAAAAGTCATAAAAAAAGCTATAGCCCATTACAAAATGTTGTTTCATAGAGAAGAATGGGCAAGAAATTCCATAGTTCGAGTAACGAAATAACGATTATAATGTATAGAGTTCGTTGCCTTAAATTTCCGAATTTGTAATAATTATGTACTTATAATAAACTTGAAAAGAGGTATTTCTGTTTGTCACGGTGTAGTCGGAGCCACCAGCTCTAACACCGAAGTCACGTCTTGGGACGTGTGAAACATGTCGTTTGTATGTACAAAATAATATCACTCAGCACTTATTTGTACCTGTATCATTTACTATATTTTACCTACATAGAACCGCTTTGAAATATAATTATACCGAATTGTGTTACCAATATCATTTCTGTAGATACGGAACGGTACGTGAATTGTTTTCATTGTCCGTTATAAATATTCTTGCGCACATATGTACACCACTCGATGTGGGATATCGTTAGACAGGTATTTGAAAATAACATGAAGATTTATGAGTGAATATTTGGTGAGTAATGAAATTCTAAAGTGTCTCCCCTCCCACTTTTTAACTATGGGGTAGAAAAAAACCCTGACTTCACCCTTGCAAATCGCTATAGCCTTGACCGCGAGTACTGCCCACCCCTTCACGACCTTTATTCTTGTTATATTTGCAAATACACCCAAGGGCGCCATCGTATGAAACTTCTGCCGGGAAAGCGGGATTGTCCGGAAGGGATACCGCTGACCCGAACAAAAGGGCTAAAGAAGGAACATGGGTGGGTTTTAGTCAGTAAGAGTCTGACACTCCCTTCCGCTCCACCCAGAGCGGGAGGGGTCATTTGATGATTTCCCATCCTCAAAAAAAAAAAAAAAAAAATCGTATGAAACTTGTGTTTAATAACAGTGTATTACTGGAATGATGTATGTTATATACTATATAGTGGCTGATTGCCAGCCGGAACGTCTTCTATGTAAATTCATTCGTATCATTCGAATGTAAAGTAGGCAATAGCGACATTAATTTAACACACTTGTTGGGTAGTGGTCAGTACCTACCTAGGTAAATTGAAAAACTTATTAAAAGAAAACGGGTTTCAAAAAAATTGACTGACAAAATCTACACAAAAAACTATGATATAGGTACCTAAGTAAGTAAAAAGGTTAGACTTCAAAATAATAACTAAATGTAGGTACCTATTTTTAAGTCGGCGGGGCCTATTCAGGTTTTCAGCTACGATCGACCGTTCGACCGATCGTTGGCCACCCCTGCTATTTAAGAATCTGAGTTTAGTATGTCGCCTAAAAGTCACCTTAGCTAAAATGGCCATAAAAATAAGTGATCCTAATGGATAAGAAAATTATAGGCGGCACCCTGCTTACTGGAAATTACATAGAAGTCTTTGAGGAAAGTCGTAAATTAAGTCAAACGTCGGTCACGAAGTGATGACCTCACCGAATGAACATGTAAAAGCTCTAAAAATAGTTTTTGTACAATAGCAGTCGCGTGAAAGAAAGTTGTCAAACGTTCTGGACCTTGAATTGAACATGAATAACATTTGATAACAACACAAAAAAAAATCTAATATCACTGCCCGAGTCGGGGATCAAACCCTAGACGGCCTGGACCCCACGATTAGCAGTCGTGCTTGGGACGACGAGGCAGCCCAAAAGAACAACATAATTTGAGTGCCTACGAGTTGCAAAAAAATATTTCAATGACTTCATCGCGTTAATCGAGTAAACAATCAAACGCATCAAGAATCTTATACTACTTACAAGCGAGCGCAACTTACCTACACTCACGAAGTACTTGAAATCCTACTATCCTACTAATATTAGAAATGTGAAAGTTTGTGAGGATGGATGTATGTACACACATCAAAAGTGTCTAGGGATCAAGCATTTTTATGCGGATTTCTTGAGATTGAGATGTGGCTTTGTAATAAATTTATGATTTTATAAATTTATATGGATCCTTTTTGGTGCATTTCATAATTTGAATCAGGAACTCTCAATCAAATTCGAGTAAAAGATGAAAATAAGCTGTCAATATTTTCCCTATAAAAACATACAACGCATTGAAGACATTATTAGTGCTACTGTTTCCCTACTACTGATTAAAACCAACGTTATTATGGAGCGGCGACGTCATTTAAGCAGGGAAGAAATGCTCAGAGCCGTGGGAATGATAGAAGCTGGTTCCCGGCAACGTACTGTAGCTTTAGCTCTGAATACAAGTCAGAGTGTTATCAGTCGACTTTGGACACGTTACCGAAGCACTGGTACCGGGGCTGAGCGCCATGGAGGACGGTATCGCTGCACCACACGGAGACAAGACCGATACATTCAAATCTTAACTCGAAGAGCTCCAACAATAACCGCCATGATGTTAGCCGTGAGGCTTCATCACTCTTCAGGGAACTTAATTAGCGACCAAACAGTCAGAAACCGCTTGCATGAAGTGAACCTTCATTCCCGAAGACCGCTACGGGTACCACCTATAGCAATGCACAATCGTAGGATTCGATATCAATGGGCTCTTGAACACAGAAATTGGGCAGAAGAACAATGGCGTTTCGTGTGCTTTTCTGATGAGTCTCGTTTTGGTATGAGACCGGATACAAGACGTATACGACACTGGAGAACCCCTGGACGCCAACAGCGATTAAAATCCTGCCAGGAAGTCCATCCTTATAGTGGTGGAACCATCATGGTATGGGCGGGTATTTGGATCGGCGGAAGAACTGAGTTGATTTGGATCAGAGGCAACCTCAACGCTCAAACTTATGCTGAGACGATTGTATCAGACGTCATCGTTCCTCTACAAGTGCAAATCGGTCCCTTATTTCAGTTAATGCATGATAATGCACGACCGCACACCGCAAGAGTTGTAAGACAGACTCTCGCCGCAGCTAACATCAATGTCCTGCCCTGGCCTGCTCAGTCGCCAGACTTGAACCCGATTGAGCATGCATGGGATATGCTACAGAGAAGAGCTCTGCCGAATATGGAGGGTATCCAGTCGCAAGAAGACCTTTTTTTGTTGTTGCAACGAACATGGGCGGCCATTCCACAGCGTGATTTGGATGAACTCATTTTGAGTATGCCAAACCGATGTTCTTGTGTTGTTAGTGTTCGCGGTAGAAACACGGATTATTAATTGTTTAAGTTACCCAATAAAATTTTAAAGAAAACTGTTATTTCAGTCTTTTTTTCGAACTTTAATGTTAGTGGTTCAAATGTCAAAAATCCCTTTATTAGGAAAATGGCAAATTTCTTTATTAATGCAAAGGTGACTTGGTTTATCGTTACTGTGACAAACGAAAACACTTTATTTGATGAATCCTTAAAGAAAATTTTAATTAATATCAATCAGGAGAAAAGTTATTGCAAAAATATATGTTGATCCCTAGATACTTTTGATGTGTGTATGTATGGATGTTTGTTACTCTTTCACGCAAAAACTACTGAACGAATTTTGATGAAACTTTACAGTAATATAGCTTATACATCAGAATAACACATAGGCTGCTTTTTATACCGAAAAAGGCGGGCGAAGCCGCGGGTGGAAGCTAGTCAATCATACGTGCGTTAACGTTCTCACCACAGAGTACATACCTACTTTTTGCTAACTTTGGAGCACGAGCCGATATTCGATGGTCGAACGACCTATTAAAACTTCCTCTTGCAAAGTTTCCCAATACATAATGTCAGTAAATAGCGCTGTTTCCATGCAAATCGCGATCGAATGTTCGAAAAAAACTCCCACTAGGCTCTCGGAGCAACACAGCATCATCGACTAATCATATTCTGCAAACAAACCAAATAACATCAATAGTTCAAATCAGGAGATTAACGCCGGCTCCACACGTTGGCCCCAACGTTGGCCCCAACGCCACTCGCCCAACGTGTGGATCTATAAAATAGCATTGGCCCCAACGTTGGCCAATACTATTTTCTAGATCCACACGTTGGGCGAGTGGCGTTGGGGCCAACGTGTGGAGCCGGTGTGAGACGACAAATATTTGAATTTTGTTATGTCTATGGACATAGTAGATGAAATGTAACGTAATGTAATTTACATTCGATTAGTAAACTATGGCAATGTTATAGAGCAAATCCAATAATCCGATACTGCGTGGGATGTGTACATAACACTTTAATATCTACTTAATATATTATGTCGAAGTCAGATCGTAGAATTTGATGTAAGTACCTACTGTAGGTGCCTAAGTAATAGTTATAGGTAATAAATATTATCATTATGACATTTCATAGCGTCTTTATTTTAGCCAGAATACGATTTAAAATATTCACGGGTAGGTAATACATGTACCACGACTGGACACTGGACACCGTAGCGTCGGAAATGTCGGAATGTAGAGTCCAGGCCTTTAGAGCTTCTCCAGATATAGGTAAATCGCACAGGTACTTCGATTATGGACTCGCAAGTCGCAAGCAGTCACGCAAGTGACACGTGTAGGTGTAGCTTTCTATTGAAAGAATTTTCAGAATCGCATCAGTAGTTCCGGAGATTACCCTTCACTTAAACACAAAATTCTCACTCTCTATATTAGATACATTGGTAAAAGAAGTAAAGATTTACATCCTTCGTACCTACCTATAATATGTTTACTATTTAATTGTTACTAGCGACCCGCCCCGGCTTCGCACGGGTAGCACTTATACCTACAGTACGTGTAATCTAAGTTGACCGGCCTACCGCTCCTGACGTACGTCCATCGTCGGCGTGATATTATTTTGTTGCGCGAGTTATTTTAATTCTGTGATATTTCCTAAGATATTCATCCAAATTAAATGGTATATAGGACAATTTTGGTCTAAATTAAATACTTGAGATGACTAACATATTTATTGAGATAAGGATTAATACCATGTTAGTAAAAACACCTTCGCAAATAAAACATTCTTTTAGACCAAAGAGAAGTCGGTTAAAAATCATAAAAATGGTTATTGTGAGTCAACCTTAAAATATAGACATAATATATGGTATCGCGGACTTTTTTGTAGACCTTTCTAAGGTGTACAATACTGTAGTACATTATTTTGATCTATCTCGTAGCGTTCAGCCAGCGTTTGCAATGTAAGCTCAAAAAAATGTGTTTATTTACGACATCACATTAGAAACCTCTAAAATTATCATTGTTTCTCTACTATATTATGCATGTATTATACATATAAACCTTCCTCTGGAATCACTCTATCTATTTAAAAAAACCGCATCAAAATCCGTTGCGTAGATTTAAAGATTTAAGCATACATAGGCACAGACAGACAGACAGCGGGAAGCGACTTTGTTTTATACTATATGTACCTAGTGATAGTGATATCGTTAAACAAGTGCTTAGTCTGTTAATGGCAGTAGGTATTTACATTAACAGTAGATAGGTAGCTGTTTTCACTCAATTTTATAATCTTCAGCAGCTGTCATTCATTAAATTTTCAGATTGTTAACCGGCCAGAGGGAACAAACTGATACAAAACCAGCGTAATTTACGATGTCTAGAGCCATTAAAGGTGCCATTAACGCTACAATATAATGATTAACGACCCATTAACTTGTTATTTGAAGCTCAAAAAGCTTCTAAAGTTATTGTTACGATGCCGCATTCTAAATTACTTTGACGCAGATTATGGTCTCACCATAAAAAAAAAATGATATGTTTTCCATTGATTTATTTATTTATGCGATAGTGTGGCTATCACCTAATTAATTATTTAGGTAAATTTTAATTTTAAATTAATATAAAATCCTAAACATGAAAATATAAACTACATATCTTATTAAATCTAAACACATAGGTACATAAGTAGGTATACTTACTAGCACTCTTATTTACAAACCAAAATAAATCGTAGCCTTACATAGGTATCTCCTAAAAATGGATGGATGACCGACCTCAAGAAATACCAACGGTCCCGGCTACTTAGGTTAGGTTTCAGAAATAGAATGTATAAATCATATTTTTATTTTACTTTTTATAGTTTAGAAACTGCCTATTGTATTTAGGGGTGCTATTGACCCTAAAGAGTAGGTATATTATTTAACCCTAATGAGCACGTAGCTTTATGATCGTTCTGTAAATTAACGCCATCTAGTGGAGAATAGTAAAACTAATTTATGTGCTGCCATCTTGCAGCAACAAATAAAACCGAACTAGAATAGACAAAGAGTTACCGTTCTCGTTTACGAATCTCATTTTATCTATTTTAAAATATTTTAAATACGTACAATATTAAAGTAACTAGGTATTTTGAGTTACTAAGGAAAATAATAGGGTTTTTATAGGTTTTGTTCTAAATAATTAACAAAACCCATAAAAAATCCTATTATTTTCATTACCTGCTATTTATTTGTCTATGCCTTGCTCTATTATTTTGCGCCTGCGCTCTTGATGGTCCTACGCGACGTACCTAAAATCATTTTGTGGAAAATTTGAAGTTTGTTGTTATTTGTGACAACTTATAATTCATAATTATTTATGAAAGCTCCGTGCTAATTACCATTCCAGGCGCGGGGCAAAATTTCACTGTGGTGGTTAGCCTGGATGCGTTCAGACACTATACTTCGAGCGGTGTACGGTAGCCATCTTGGAATCGAACAAAGCTTCAGATGTGTAGTTTGTCTGTTTATCAATAATTTTTGTGCATTTTCTTGTAAATAGTTTGTATGTTTAGGATATGTACGGAACGTTCGTCCATATGTGTAAATAGCTATGGCTGCGACAAGGAAATTACAAGGTAATTTGTTATGTTATCAGGTTAGAGATTGATTGACCCCAACCGATGTAGGTACGTGTTCTAGAGCATTATTGTCAATTGATGGGACCTCTGGCGTACTGCAGCCACTGATGGCGAGCAGAATATGTGAAACGTATGTTGGTTACACGCGTACAGAGCGCAACGCGTACAGGTGGTCGCTAAAACTTTATAAACTGCCGCGTTTCTTACGATTAGAGTACGACGGCCACAATTTTATTGTTATGAACTATCAACATCGACAGCCTGTCGATCGTTATCAGGCCTACCCCCAATATTAATAACAAAAACGCTAAACACTGAATTGTTTTTCAGTGATACGTTAGTGAAACAGGTTCTGTGCATTAATGCAGTAATGTGGTTTGCAGGTGAAATAGACAGGTGTTTAAAAAAGGTAACGGAGGGCGTGGAGACGTTCGATGACATCTGGCAGAAGGTACACAATGCGACGAACAGTAACCAAAAGGAGAAGTATGAGGCGGACCTCAAGAAGGAGATCAAGAAGCTTCAGAGGCTACGGGATCAGATCAAGTCGTGGATCGCCTCCGGGGAGATTAAGGATAAGAGTACACTTTTAGAATATAGGAAACTAATAGAAACAGTGAGTCCATATCTTTATTATTACTTAATTTAAGCTAATTGATCAACAAACATTATTAGTGGTCTATGACCTATAGTTGAATACGAGTTTTTGTGCCTATTATAGATGAACTTTCTGTTATCAATAGCATTCTTATTGACATTCAAATCAATGTCAAACAGTACACTAGTAGCGTCTGTTGCTACATACCAAATATTTAATATTATAGTTACATTTGTAACCTAAAACTTTTCAAAAACTTTCTTATTAGGTTATTTTATGTACATCAAAACCTATTCGTCCCTGCATAATTTAATCTTAACTACCCTGTCTATACCCTATTAGGATAAGAAACATAAAGAAATTGTTTTATAAAATCCATTTGCTTTGTCGATGAAAATCATTCTGTCAAAACTGGCACGGCTCTCATTCAATGAGTACCAAAGTACATAGATGAGCAAATACTGTAATAAAGCAGGACTTACGTTATGAAACTAGTGTCGTGAAACTATACAGTCCTGACCCTTACATGATCGTAATTGAGGTCAGTATTATATTGGCCAATCTACAAACTGAACAAATTGTTATGTACACAGCTACACAGTTTTCTTTAGTTTTAGCTCTCCACTAAAATCATTATCATGGGTGAAACATGTTTCAAGCCATTAGGGGGCGTCCATTAATTACGTGAGGCAATTTTGGCGATTTTTGACCCCTCCTCCCCCCTAGATAACGCTCCACCACTAATCTTATGTGAGATTTTCCAAATGGGTATTTTAAGTTGTTGTATTGTATGTCAATATGTTAATCTGTGCTTGATTGCATTGAACTTATTTAAAAACATCATTCATTTAATTATTTTTATTTAAGACAGAATGTAGTCTAGAATCAGTGACTAAATCCAACAATAAAATACTTAAATAGGAACTACTGAATACATACATATTCAAAAAAATATGTGATATTTGCCGAGTGCCGATTTACCTCGTTCTCCTCCAAGTGAGATTGGGTAAGATTTGGCTCGATCCCCTCCCTCCCCTAAACGCCTCACGTAATTAATGGACGCCCCCTTAGGCTCTAGTCTTGCGACACTTGTTTCATAATGTGATTGCCTACAATCCGTTTACCATTATCCAAAATTCTAGGTCACTCATACCTTCTGTAAACCTATTGATAAACTCTTTTATTCAAATTACAGATGATTGTAACTTTTTTAACACAAATAAGCCAATCATTTTTTTTTTTTACTGTTCTCCTCTTTATAAATTATTTAAACATTTGTGTTGCCGTCGCCTCATTTTATTTAATATTTTTTCAATTTTTTTTTCTTTTGATTTACAATGTACAACATTGCCTCATTCAATTTGATATTTTTTCTAGCATTATAACTAATTATGTAAGTGATAGTGGGAAAATTGTACTGATTCTTCGACTGGATGAATTTCAACATTATTGTTTAAAAAAACCTTGTTTTTCCACTCTTTCTATGATAAATAACATCCATGAAATTATAAAAATAGTTAAATCGGAAGTTCATTGTACAAGCAAACTCCATCATCAAGTTATTTTTTTTCAATAATGCCAATTGATTCGGTCTGTGTGCATTTTATTGTTTTATTTCTTTGGCATTCTCAATTACAATGACCGTTTGAGTCTTAATCAATCAAATAAAACAGTTTTAATACAAAACTTGTAGCTAAGAGTTTCCGAAGGACTCCCTCTAGATTAGTCTAGATACTTCTATGTTTGCACATTATTATAAAATAGCAAAGTACTTAGTAGTTTATTTACAATTCTGATCAGAAATCGCACTACTTAACTCAATCGGACAAACACCTGTCATCATGCTTGCGAATGGTACCTACTCAGTAAAATAATTACGTGACGAAAATAAAATTAGTAAAAGCATGTATCAAAAATTTTGTGGTAGAACACCGACAGAAGTCTGAGCACCCTTGGTGTACACAAATAACTCACTCAAACTCGCGTGCTTTCAAATATAACATTTTCATAGGGGGGCGTCCATTAATTACGTGAGGCGATTTTAGCGTTTTTTCCTCCCCCTCTTCCCCCTTAGTGAGATGTCGTGAGATTTGGCTCGTTGAGTGTAAATTACGTTAATCTGGGCTTGATTGCGTTGGATTTAAAAAAAAACATAATTTGCTTAATTATTTTTTTATTTAAGGCAGAACATAGTCTGGAATCATTGAGAAAATATTATAATTATTGTGTAGGATTTAGTCATATTTTAGTGGAGAATCATTTTTTATTAAGTACATATTTAATGCATGTTTCTTCATTAAAATATGACCAACCTTTAACCAAATTTCTCATAATTTTACAGTTTCTTGCGGAAAAAAATTACGTGATATTTGCCGAGACCCCCCTCTCCTCTACGTGAGGTTGGGTAATTACGTCTTACGTAATTAATGAACCCCCCTAAATAAACATACATAAACAATAATTGAAAACCGTTGATCTCTTAAATTAACTATCCAATTACATGAGGAAATATTCCAATACCATTTCATCATTGTACAATAATGAAATAAGTAATTATCTCAGATCATACAAACAAGGAGATATGCCATCATAGCAAATTAGTACGGGAACAACTGTCGCCACTTTTAGTACATTTTTCAACACAATTACAAGCGCCCCTCGTGAATATAAAGATCTCCCACGCATTAAACATTGCACACACCCTAAATCTAACACTGTTAATCGTCACTCAACACTAGCACTAAACTAAAACACTGTATTTATATCATCGATCGTGTTCGGTTCGTCGCCAGCGTGTACATTTTATATACGGTCAATATAACCGTATCAACGCGTCAATTTTAGTAGCGCCTTGGCACATCTCCCCTGTTTCTATGATCTGAGGTAATTATAGACACACCCCCAAGTTTCGTAATAACACGAGTGTAGTATACTATCCTCCAATCAGTGACACAATCCCTTATCTGCTAGATAAACTTGCATATCGTAATACTCGCTGAGGAATAAAGCATGCTTTCAAAATGCGTCCACAGAGGTTTTAAGTTCTACAAACTTCATTTATTATTACGGTTTATAACTTAGTTTACTTATTGTCCCCAAGTAGTAGTTTGTGGGTATGTCGCACTGAACTTGTGTTTTGTTGTATGTCAAATGTATGTACTGTACAAGTCTGCATAGAGTTATATTTTAATTATCTTATAAATTAACTTACGAATTTAGTTTTATAAACGACCTCATTTCAATAATTATTTTCATCTACGCTATTTTGATACTTCCAAAATAAAGGTAACATGTCAAGGTTTATTATAAATATTTTTTCTGGATTTTTATTTTAGTTAGTTTAAGAGTAGTAGGACCCCAACGGCGACGGAATTTATCTTTTTGAGGGTACCACGCGCCTTAACAGCCGCCATTGGCCGGTTAGCCACCCATGCACTATAGGTTTCTTGAGGAGCCTTCTGGTAGCTTAAAATTAATCCTGCATCATGATACGAATCGGTACCATCTCCCATGCATTAGATACACGTCTGACACAGATAAAACTGATTTAAATTCAGAGTCAACATTCGGACTCAATGCAACAATACTTTGATACTGTTTACGTGTTTTTTGATGTCCCCAATATATTATTTAGGCTAAAACATTTTTAACGTCATCAATTTCATCATAAAATCATGATTGATTTGTTAAATAGGTAATACTTTTATTTTGTAATGCGGTTCTGTCGTAATCTAGGGATTCATAAATCTGACCGTTTCGTTACCACAAGAACTATTGTATAGCAGAAAAGTAATGAACAGTGAGTAAATTCACTTTACGTCCATGTGAATGTAGCGAAATGGCCAAGCCACATATTTTGTTAAGGGCCTGTGCACACCACTTTTTTTAAACGCGCCGTCGACGCGCGTTTGAAGCGATACAGACGCGATACGCACGCAAGTCAGACGCAGCCTGTAGACCTCTGTAGGATAAAAGCGCGCCCTCGACGGCGCGCTTTAAAAACGTGGTGTGCACAGGCCCTAAGGTGTAGAGGTCGTGAAGTTAGAGCTTGTAGAGTTAGGGCGTGTAGAGTTAGAAGCTTGGCTCTACATGAGCTCTGATAACTTTTTAACATATGGTCTTGGCAACATTTTACATGAAAATGTTTTTGGTGGGATAATATTTTCGAGATTCATAAAATAATAATACTGTCAATGTCATAAATATAGGTACTAGGTACCTACTGTCAAGGAAAAAAATATTAACAAAGTGGATCTTTATTAATAAACAAACAAAACAAAAAATGCCAAAGGTCACAAGTAGAATGTAGTAAGTCGCAAAAAAACAAGTTATTTATATCCCTGTTATGATGGGAAAGGTTAACGTATAAAAAAGAAAAAAATTCCCGCCATTTATTTCACACGTTAAATTTAGACGACTTTTTTTATTACGAGCCAGGATTATTGGTGTACTCAGACTGTATTCTGTCTGATATAAGTGATTTTCTTTTTATTTCTTATGTGGACGCATGCATGGAAATAACTCACAATTTTCCCATTCGGTGTATAAAGCCTCGTCTCCACTAGGCAACATTTGACTCGCGACATGGTGCACAACATGTTGCTTATCATTTTGAACGGCAACGAGGCACTTTTGTTTAGTAACGCACTAGCTGGCAACGTCGCGCGTTGTAGTGCAACGTTGCCGAACATGATGAGCGTCACGTGATGCGCGTCGAATGTTGCCTAGACGAGGCTTTAAGTTTCTACTTCTTTTTCATGTCGTAAAGCGGATTTTCACTACATTAAGTTCTATAAAATCTTTGTAGCAAGAAGCACTAACAGTCTGGTATTGGTATCTAATAAACAAGTCAGCGACAAAACGTCACATAGGTATGAGTGACGGATATGATATGACGCTCCACAAAGCTGAAGCTAGCCGAATTATCTGTTTCTCAAACTCTATGTGTAATATTTACTGCCGGCTACCTGTAAACAGATTTAGTGGAGTAGTGCTAGAATTCTGAAGAGTAAAGTAGGTAGAACCGTGGGCAAGTCATACTACGACTTGCCTTCCCCCACCCCAGCGCCACGCTCATAAGAGATCGCAGAGATTTGAAATTCCAATTGAAACGAGCGGGACACGGTAGCTCAGTTGGTTAGAGCTACGCCACGGTCGAGGCGGCCGAGGTCACGAGTTTAAATCCCACCCGTGTCAATTGTTTTTTAAATCTCTTAAATATTTAACAACAAATTATTTTCTATTTTCAGCAAATGGAAAGGTTTAAAGTAGTGGAACGGGAGACGAAAACGAAGGCGTATTCCAAGGAAGGGCTGGGCGCGGCGCAGAAACTGGACCCCGCGCAGAAGGAGCGGGAGGAGATGTCCTCGTGGCTCGTCTCCTCCATCGACGCACTTAATTTACAAGTAAGTGCTTCGGTTACACGGAGGAGCGAACAAATGGAGTGAATGTTGTGCGGAAGTTGAGGGCTCCGTACTGCGCGAAACAAAAGCATTAATATTGTACTTTGTAGCTGTGGCGTACCTAAAGGGCAAGCCCGAAGTATGTTTTCGGTTTTAGAGAATATTTAAGTTCATTTTTAGGGTTCCGTCCCTCTTAAGGAATAACGGAACCCTTTAGGATATTTTTTTCATGAATGTAAGTGATTTTTAATGTACGTATTGCTTTAATAACGACATTATCGAACTTAAGTTCATGAAAAATTAACATAAATACCCTCTAATGCCAAAAAAAATACGTTGGACTTGCCGCCTAGGCACGCCACTGCTTTGTAGTAGTATCGTAAGAAAAGTATCGTTACAAATATGTTATAGCTTTTTATTATGTAGTATCTACCTTGTCTATTTTCAACTGTCGCTATGTCGATTTTTTTTTGTACATGGTATCGAATAAAGTATCGATACTTACTTGAAAAGTATCGAGTAAAAATATTGTTTGCCTAAGTGTCGATACTTTTTTCGAATTTACTCATTTTGCCGCACCATACGCTCGATCTTCTTATCTAGTAGACAGAATTGCTTAGTCTGTCTCTTCCCTCTCTGAGTTCGATTCTATCTACAAATGTGCGCACTTCATTTGTTTGCCACTCCGTGTTCAAAATAGAACATAACTTATGGAAGGTGCATTGCGATGAATAATCTCAAAATTAATGAAATTTTTTGAGTTGAAAGTGTAAGTGTGTAGCACTTTCCGTCGTGATCGATCGTCCTCTACAAAATAAATGGGCGCTACACACGTAACGATATATCATAGCGATTTTAACCTGCACATGAGTTAGTCGAAAGGCCCTTTCCACACGCTTCCGATATCTGCGGCGATTGTCAGTTCTCTCCAATAGCTCGATTCTCCATCATCTTTCATCATTATACCGGAGAGCCATGCTTCGGCTCGAATGGGCCGGCTCGACCGGAGTAATACCACGGCCTCACAGAAAGCCCTCACTCACTCGGCGGGGGGGGGCAAAACTGCTCTCAACAATGCCCAAGGCAAGAGCAGTTTTTTAAAGGCCGGCAACGCACTTGTGACTCATCTGGTGTTGCGAGTGTCCATGGGCGGCGGTAATCACTTACCATCACGTGATCCGTCTGCTCGTTTGCCTCCTATAATACAGGGTTATTATAAATACCTTAGCTATTTTCACAGAACCTCTCCTAAATTAAATATACTATTTCCTAATTTTATTTGTTATTTATTATCGAAAAAACAGATAAAACGTTTCGAAGTTATCCAAAAAAATAACGAACTTTATTGTCACCGCTCGTCGCTCGCGTCGCGGTCACTGACCGCTACTAGCGGCCAATTGTGTAGGTACCTAACTACTAAACCTGTGCCGCCTGCCATGCAATTATCTTACCTACGTTATTGTCATAAGGTGCAATTTTTTCTTCATACTTTTACGGGCTTAGGAGCGTCAAAATTTAGGTTTTTAAAAAATTGAAATCCTTACCTTACCTTATTCATAATCAATAAAAATCAAAATAACAAAAAACCGAACCTTAAAAGTCATTGATACCTTAACAATTGTTCATAGCTAATTTCGGTGACCTAGGAGGCCAAGCCACGGGACCGCCGCGGCCTATCGATTGTTCTCCGTACTTACTGTTATGGTATCGATATTAAGCTGGGTACTCACTTAGCAGTGTTGCTTGTAGCGTATCAGATACTGTATTAACCTGCAAGTGGGTACGGCTCGTCCACGGTCCACCGCGTCTAGATATGCGGTGGACCGTGAACGGGCCGTACCCACTTGTACGAGCTGTACCTACGAGCTGCGCGGGATCACACTACGAGCCGCCTTTGTGTTCGCAGTGATACCGCCACTCGGCAGGTCACTGCGAGCTTACAGCGCTCCACGCGCGAGCGGCTCGCAGCGGGCTCGTGCCTACGTACTCACTTGATACCGTATCTGATACATTACATGCTATACTGCTAAGTGAGTACCCAGCTTTACATACACCCCGTAACATAACGAGGTACTTACCTACATGCCTGCAGTTAAGTGACTTTGAATAAAATAGCGAATCGTGTGAGGGTTTCGATTGTACAATCCGATTCCCCGATTGAACTTGAACAGCGCTTCGTCGTTTTGATGTTCTAATGTGATCCACTCACAGAAAACTCCAGAGCCTTCGAGCTTCGTAAAGATTTTCACCACTTTGTAGGTACACTCTCACCATTTCGTAATAATTCCGGTAACTGTATCTACATTTTAATAAAAAGTCTTTTGCGTTAATAGCGGTTTTCAAGAAACTGTCAATATCGTAAGTTGCAGAGTTTGGCGCGAGTAATTATGACATTACGTATGCACGGCGTCACAGGTTCGCGGGGACTAATGAGCGCGGCGGGCGCGGGCGCGTGCGGCGTGCCACGTGCCTAGCGACACCCCCGCCCTTCCCGTCCGTCCCTCTACGAGCGCACGTTTAATTACCTACACTACATTCGGGCATACGGAAGAGAAGGTCACTGCACTTTGCAATTTTATCCAACTATTATAAAGTTTTCGGGACAATCTTAAGATGAAAATGTAAAAAAAAAATTTTTTTTTTTCTTCACCAATGGGCTCTGTTATCGATTCTGGTTCTGAGAAATGAAAATAGCTAAGGCTTTTACTATAGCGCTGTATAAAACAAAAAAAAAACTTCGATTGAGGGTAATGACGAACGACCGTTTTTGGGTTTGCCTGTTGTAGGCGACATCTTTTTATCACAATCGCTGTACTCCTTCGATTTTGTCTGCCAAAGGCAAGTTTCATTGAATGCATTTATTTAGTAGTTCGCGCCTTCGCAGTGTTCGTTTGTTTTCTCTTCCTATGGCTACAGGCACACTTTACCAGTCCGTTCACATAAAAATCCCTAAAAAACAGCCATCGATCGGGCCATCTTCCACAAACTTCTATAAATCTGTGCCAACGCAATCGGCATCGATTTTTGAGTAGAAATTACAACTACCGCCGACCGTCTGCGCATAGCAGAAAATCTGCAACGAAACGTGTATCAGTTTGCACAGATAAAATATTTTAACGATATATCGTTGCGTGTGTAGCGGCCTCAAGGTTACATTTTGAACAGATTTTCACGGTTTCATCGTATTTATATGAAACCTGATGGTAAAATCTGTTATCGGTCCAACTCATCGTGCCGCAACGGTTCGGTGCCGGCGGTTTCCCGGTTACGGCCGTTGCCGCCGGGCCAACCGAGTGTCGCGGTATCATCGGATCGCGCGCATCGCGTCGCACGCGCATCGTGCAGCCGTCGGCACTGGTGTGTAGATTAGAATAAAGGTGCTGTTAAACAGGCTAGTTGTTTGACAATTTCTGTCTGCAATTGTATAGCCGTGAGTTGAGAACTTAAGATCTATATCGTACTTGAGATGACCATCATTTAATTTCATTGCAATATCGCCGGGCTATACTGCAAGATTGCGGAAATTGTTCTACTGAGTTGCACGATATAGATTTCAACTCACGGCTATACAATTGCAGCAAGAAATTGTCAAACAACTAGCCCGTTCAACATCACCTTTAGAGACTACCGGATGCTCCTAACTCCGGCTTCTGTGTCAGAGATTTATGTGAAGTTCCCGTTTCCATTGTGTTCATTGGATAAATCCAGGGAGACTAGTGTAGGGGCTGTGTGCTTTGGTGTTAAAGCGACGTTACGACTGGTATATTGGGATATTATCATTTTTACCATGTTTGCCAGACACATCTGTAATAGCAGCACGATATCACACAATTCATTTTTTTTATTAATAATATTTTGCTTATTCATCAAATTAAAAAATGTGTTCAATAGAAACTATTTTTTTTTGTAAGAAAAAGACAATTGTTTTTAAAGTCAGCCTACATTACTGCTTGCCTCACATTGCTTATGGTAACCCCTTAAGCCGGGGGTACACGGGTAGGGTAAACGATAGTCAGCTATAGCTAAACCGCACCTCTCCCGCTGCCCGTTTTCGTCCTAACCCCGCGCCCCTGTACCCCGCAGACGAGTACTCAATTAATTGGTTTAGCTCGGGGCTTAGCATGACAAATTCTATCTATTCTACCAAAGAATAGACAAGTTCTTTCTATCCAATTCGTTATCTCTACTGCCCGAGCACGCGGCGACCCGTGCACTCTTCACTAGAGAAAAGTCTGGTACGCCAAGTACCAGACTTTTCTCTAGTGAAGAATAGAAACATTTCTTCTCTTCATTGTAGGCGAAAAATGATAGAAATCTTCTACAAACTGTTACTTTGCCTGTTCTTCTGAAGACAAAACCCGTTTCTATCGTGGTCATGCTAAGCGTGCTGAGGTAAAGCTTGTACTGTACTGTGCTACTATACTGTTAACTCTACCAGTGTACTCCGGCTTTAGTCTCAACAGACTTCTGCCGGCCTAGCATGGCCACGATAGAAACGGGTTTTGTCTACATAGAAATAGACAAAGTGACAGATTGTAGAAACATTTCTACATTTTATGAATGAAACGGTAGAAATGTTTCTACAATCTGTCACTTTGTCTATTTCTATGTAGACTAAACCCGTTTCTATCGTGGTCATGCTAGGCCGGCAGACTAAATAAAACGATTTCTCACAGTTAATAATGGGTACTGCTTCTGCCCAGTCAATGTTATTGTATAAAGGCTGGCCAGATATCTTTGCTTCCGTCGTTTCATATGGTAACACTGTTGGGCCAAGGAACAGCGATAGGCTTCTAAGGGCCTAGTTCACCGACAAGATAACAGTCCGATAAATTCAAAACGGCTGTTTAAAATATCTTTTTCTATACAAAAATTCATGTTAAACGGCCGTTATTAATTTAACGGACTGTTTTCTTGTCGGTGAACTTGGCGATAAGTATGAGAAACCTATATCCCATCTTATACCATCACCTGACCATATTCAAGTTGAAGCATAAGCATAATCAGCCTATAATTTTCCACTGCTGGGACAGGCGCCGTCTTCTCTGTGAGAGGGAATGGGCCGTTTGTTCAACGATTAGGACCAAGTTCACCGACAAGTTTAACATGACTTTTTGTATAGAAAAAGATTAGAAAACAGCCGTTTAACATATCTTTATCTCTATAAAAAGTCATGTTAAACGGCCGTTTTCAATTTATCGGACTGTTATCTTGTCGGTGAACTTGGCCTTAGAAAAGTTTCTTCTAGGCAAGCGTGCTGCATCTTAGACCGCATCAGCGCTTAACATCAGGCGAGATGGCGATCAAACGCAAGCCTATTAATAAATAATAAAAAAAGACAATTATAAGCTATGCGTCTGTACCGACCAAAAATGAATTCTATCTAAATTATATTAAAGGTTATTCTCCATTGCAGGTTGATCAATTTGAGTCTGAAATAGAGTCACTGCTAGTGGGTAAGAAGAAGAGGTTGGACAAGGAGAAACAGGACCGGATGGAGGAACTAAAACTCAAGCTGGAGAAGCATAGGTTCCACATAAAAAAGCTAGAGACACTGCTCAGGATGCTCGACAACATGTCCGTTGAAGTTGAACAGGTTGGTACAATTACCTTTTTAGGGCCAAGTTCACCGACAAAACAGATAAATTGAAACCGGCCATTTAACATGACTGGGCTTTACAAGTCTTGTTAAACAGGTGTTTTAGATTTAACGGACTGTTTTTGTCGGTGAACTTGGCTTTTATTCTAATAAATAAGTGAAAGAGCACGTCATCTACCACGCATGTCCAGTGCGGTTGGTAAACGTCAAATGTCTTCATTTTTTTCCTATAGTTTCTTCGCAGTTTTCTTCACCGTTTTTAGAGCAGCAGTGATAAAACAAATTGCACAAAGTAATGTGAGCAGCTGGTGTGGTTCGAACCTAAGTTTTACGACTCGCTAGACCGCTATTTGATCTCATCGATTGGGCCAAGAGCGATCGTGAGATAATATTGCTTTGCAAATGGATTGCTGGTGCGTAGTGGTAGATTGGTGGTGCAGTATGCGTTGGTGCAGCTATTTAGGTACAGTCACGTCTATACGCCACGTCCAGATGTGGCATAATCTGTCGACACATACGTATTTGAGCTCGTTGCTTGAGGTATCCAAAAAAGGAGGTTCGTTATGAACCTCTACACATTATCTTCCACGCACTCAGTAGACAGATGTGTCTGCCGAAGATACGAGGCAAAGAACAAGACAGGCTGCAGAATTACTGTTTTGTTCAATGATGAATCCCTATTAAGCCCCAAACTATATTTAAAATCACCACCCCAAATAAATATGCAGTCCCCAAACTAATACGCTGACACACTGTACAATTTCCCAAGTGTTCTAACAAAATCTACTAACATACGAACTCCAATAAATGAACTATTTTTCTCAAGTCTAAGCAGGTGTACCTCACATTGCAGATAAAGAGGATAAAGGACGACGTGGAGTACTACATCGACTCGTCGCTGGAGCCGGGCTTTGAGGAAAACGAGTACATTTACGACGACATCCGCGGATTGGACGACATCGAGCTCAGCGGCGTCGGCCTCCCCTCGTCCGCCACCACCGACAGTAACAACAGTAATGACTCCGCAGGATCTCCTACTAGTATGCTCTCAGGTATGTACACTACCCCCAGTATACCTATATCTAAATAATAATCAATAGAATATAAAGATGTCTTTCTTGAGAATTGGTAAGAAGTAGCGCAGAACCGAGACCGATGGAAAGAATGGAGGGAGGCCTTTGCTCGGCATTGGGACAGTACAGGCTAGCATAATAATGTAATAAGTCAATAGGAGACGCAAAGGCTCGTGACCTTGTCGCCGCTTTCGAGCAAATTATGTAAGGCAGGTGATGTGAACGCCACAACATCGAGAGCGCGTTTAAAAATAGGCCGTATTTGAACCTAATTAAGTTCAATTTATATTGCTTTCGATAGCGGTATTTAACGTGTTTTATAGCGATTGATGTTCAAACATGTGTGCCGTGTATGCTTGAGCCAAATTTGTGATTGTAAGCGCTCCCACGATAGAGCAGTAATTTTACTATGAGGTAAAATTTTTTCGCTTTCTCGGTTGTATTGTAACTCGAATTCTATTACAAAAATGCTCCCTGTTCCGACATTCTGTAGGTGTGCGTAAAGCTACGTGACAGAGCCCAATCCTTACAAAACGCGGCCTATTCAACTTGAGAATGCCTCATCATTTCCTATGAAAAAAGGATGACGCGCCAATTCCTTAACATTTGACGCATTTGTGTAGAATCGTTACTACATACATACACTAAATTACATAAAACGGAACTTCTAGCACAAAATACTATAGAAAGATGACTCCGTAAAGACAGTTCAATATACAGGATGAATTTTTCAAGTCGGCTTGGATGGCCAAATCCGAAACTATAAGAAATAACGAAAAACACTCAAAGGAGTCTCGAGGCCAATTTTGATAAAATATAAAACTTCATCAATAGATTTTTGATAAATCAATTTTCCTAGTCAGGAATCGAACGATTTTGGAAAAAAAAATACACATGCTGTATTATTGTACCACCCGACAGTGTCTTTAATAAGGATCAAATTCTGGGAAGTAATGACACATGGCAAACTAAAGGAAAGTGTTGATTTTTCATATTTTTAAGTATTCATACATTGATCCTTTGTGATCCTTTTATCTATGGTTAATTATAACAATTCTACGTATCTCATTTTCCAGGTACAAGTCCAGTAACATCGCCAACGTTAGAGGTACACAACCATTCAACAGACTCCATAGACGTCGAAAAAAAGAAAAAAGAAGAGATCATAGCCAAAGTGAGTAGTGACACACATACATATGTCATACCATTACACATATATTTATTATTCATTATGTCTTATGTACTGCTACGTGGAGTTTTGATGTGGATTTTCCAAATTTATTGCTATGTATGATTAGTTTTGGGTTCTAATTCTAATTATTATATAAAACGAATTTTTATTACTAATTTTCGTATGATCGGATCTTAGTATATTTATCTATATTCTATTCAATTCGTTACATTAGTTGTGATAAAGTTTTACGTGTAAGCTGAATGGTTTTTCGTGTAAACTTTGATAAAACATTGTTCTGATGAAAGTCTTCTTATCAGGTACTTGATTCTTTTGATAAAATCACTGAGTCGAACAATGACGCCTCATGATCTATCCGTTAAACAAGCATTCTTATACCCTAAGCTGATTTGATTATGGTATTATATCCCATAAAATACGCCATGCTAAGGCACGTCTCGAATCGCAGACTATATTGAAAACAGAAAACATAATATCCAATATTTATGCCCAGGAGCTAATTTCTCCTTCCCCTAAACGAAAAAAAATATATCTTCCCTATACAAAAAATATATATGTAAAAAACACGGCCAAGTTATAATATGATTTTACAATTAATCGAATGTTCTATCATATCTAGAACAACATGGGCGTAACTAATAACACCAATTTTACAAAAGAGCCGCATGCCATCATATTTTTGTTATATAAAATTATAACAAATGTTATTTCCACCCTTCTATGATGAAGGGGGTGTGCTCACATACGCCCTTTTTGTTCTAGGTGTGCGATCTGTCTTTTTCACCGACGATTCATACGAACTTGGTAAGTGCTGCCTTTTAAGATATTTTTTATTCAAAACATTAATCTATCTCATATATTTCGAAGTATACGCTTCTCTGAGTCAAAAATGTTAATTTTGACTCCTTTGTTCACCAACGAATTATAAATAATTTATATTTCGACTGTTTTGTATGTGCCGAATCTATAGCGGCGATCATATAAAATACAATCCCCTTTTCATTGAAAACTTTATTGGTAAACCCGGCCCATAATTTACCTTCAAAGTCAGGCTCTCTATTCTGTACCGATACGCCCCGTGATATCACCGCGAGAACTGACAATTAGTTGATGTTCGAGGGAGAATCTCACCGTGACATTCCCCTTCGAACGTTCGCAAACAAATTGGCTGATCTCGGTGATAACACGCGGCATGTCGGTACGGAATGGACAGGCTGGTCGTACAGTCAGTACCCCACATTGTCTGACCCCTCTAAGGGCCATAAGATCATTTTTATTGTAGTTTAAACCACAGAAGAGAGTTTAATCACCCGTCTTCGATTGTTTCTTTGGGTTTTTGTATTAGGGCCGTAAGATCAATCGTAGCTTAACCACGGAAGAGAGTTTAATCTCCCGTCTTAGATTGTTTTCTCATACAAAAACCCAAAGAAACAATCGAAGACGGGAGATTAAATTGTCTTCTGTGGTTTAAACTACGATTGATCTTACGGCCCTTAGAAAACAATAGAAGACGGGAGATTAAACTCTCTTCCGTGGTTAAGCTACGATTGATGTTACGGCCCTTACTATGTCTAAGGGGGTCAGAAAATGTGGGGCATTGCCTGTACATCATACAAAAGAACCCAAAACCAATCTGAAAGAGACACTTGTGGTAAATGATGTTGTGTTGATATTTGCAGCCGGTAAAACCACTGCCGCTGCGCGCGGTGAACGCGGGCGTCAGTAACAGCACGTGTAACGTTAGTTCCTTGCTCAATAACTCCGCAGCATCCACCAATAGGTCAGTCCACTGACGCAAGTGTATTTATTACCACCTTTATCTAATTACCCACATTGTGAGGACTATTTCAATGAGAGAGTTGTGGAAAAGTCGTTTCATACGTTGTCGAAAGTTAAAAATTAAAATTTAAAATTCTAGTGTTTGCCGACTACCTAAAAACGTTAGGCTGAAGCTACATTAGGTCCAGACGCGAACTGCGATACATAATCGATTAAAATAAATAATTAAATATTCATATGTATGGCTACACTGCGATATTTGGCGTGCAGTGTAGCCCTACAAATGAATATTAATTAACGCTTATGTATTACAGATCGCGTCGCGGCGTTTATGTAGTTTCAGCCTTAAAGATGAATGAAGAATATATTTTTTTTAGATCTTTCCAAGCAAAACGGTTAAAGTATTATTAATAAAAAATAATTATTATAATAAAGTGTGATTTGAATTCTAGGCCGTAGGGAAAAAAATACTAATGGTTTATCGTCAATTTAAAATAAATCGTTAACCGTTTCACCACTAAAAATATATCGAAAGAAAATAATAATGAATCAAGACAATTTTTTTTTAATTCTAAAATATCACTAACGGGTCGTGACTGGTGTCGCTTAAAAATTTTAATCTCAATGGTGTTTCTATTACAAAAAATTCTAACTTACTATAAGTACAAAATATGTTATGAAATTTTAACATAAAATGCAGGTATTAGGTAGGTATTTGAATCAAAATATTTACGTTGATTACTTTTAAACCTGTTAACGAACTCCCAAAATTGTATTTCTCATTCATTCTATTGTTAAATTAACCATTTATTTTATTATACCCGTTGTAAGTGACTCATTATAATGCATTTCATTATATTTCGCTGAAATAGTCCTCAGCACACTCGAATATGTAGATAAAAGATTAAAAAATCACTTTAAAATGAGAATACGAGAACAAACTTGCTCTAAAGTTATTTTTTTGTTCTCATTGCGCGCATGATTCAAGCTCATTTTTAGTATAAGTATTATAATTTCTGAATTGAAATTAGACAATTTGTATGGGTATTTTGGTGCAATAAGCTTCTAAAGTTGCAATTTTCATCAAATTGCAACTTAAAATGTTGTATTGTTTGTAGTTTATCTGTAAATATCTTAATAAACACACAATTTCCAACACAGCTATTCACAAAATCACACTAGTAATACAATTTAGTGTAATATTATTATGTTTTATATAAAAAGTGCATACAAGTTGCATTTCTAACTGCGACAGTACAAAATTGCCGCCTAACATTGCAACTTTAAAGGCTTATTGTGAAGGGCAGTTAGCGACATCTCTTCAAATCTCAATGAAATATCTAGCAGACGCACGCACGGTGCATCCCATATTGATCTCTGCGATGCAAGAAATAAGTTTCACTATCCATTAATATTGTCAACACGCGATGTGCATACTCATAATTTATACATGCTGTTATCGATTTTATGTGATTCTATTTATAAAAGATAGTGTGACTTGTGCAGTATCGGGTACGCACGTTTTAGTTCCTGATAAGACTTCTCTTTGATTTACGGTCTTCAATCCGAGTGCATTGGGAAACGAAAGGATTATTGTAGTGTTAGTAAATATTTTTGACATCAACAAGTGTCGATTCTTCTCAAGGGCAGTTAGAAAGGTGGCCAGCTTGTTGCGATTTCACTTTTCATATGACTGGTTGTTTATAGTTTATACTAAACATGGTTTATATTGCTTTTGAATTAGATTCACAATTCTAAACTTCAAAATTAATTGTAAAGTGTTTCTGAATCGGACGCAACAAGTGGTTTCGTTTCCGCGAGTGATTCGATTGTTGGTTGTTTACGGCGGGAGTGACATTGAGATAGAAGGGATGTCCCTAGTGGCATGGTCGCGTGCAGCGTAGCGTACAGGTTGTAGCCGACTTATCCAAGACTGCTCCCACCGGCAAAATGATGTTCATTGAAATGTGAGCTTTTGGGCGTCCTCTGTAGACATACTTTACATTGACAACACAAATTAGCGGACAGCTCGCTGTAAGCTAGCTTACCGCCATCGTACCACTCGATAGTAGGCGGTGTTGAGTGGGAGCGGTGTTGGAGCGGGGTCGTGTAAATGGGCTACGACTTTAAGTGTGTAGTGCGGGACGTGTAGTGACGTCGTGCGTGTATGTGCAGTATAAGCAACAGCACGGGCGGCGCGTCGGGGGCTAGCACGCCCAGCAAGCAGCCCGCGCCCAGCCCGCCGCACGCGACGCACGTGACGCACGCGGCGCACGTGACGCACGCGACGCACCACCACGCGCGGCAGCCCAGCGCCACCAACGCCACCAGCAACGCCAGCAACACCAACAGTAACAGTAACAACACCGGTGAGTCACGTTTACATTTTCTAACCTGTATTAAATTTTTCTATAAGCCTGATCGAGTACATGTACCTCAAACCTCATCAATCATAGATATTATTAAGGCTTTTAGAAAGTGTGAGATAAAGGTGAACGTCCATTGGTCCGACCCGGCCGCAACGCACGCACGGCACGCAACTGATACGGTATGGCGGCCGGTACGAGCGGTACCGATAGTAGACGCAGTGCTATATTAATTCATACAAAGCGAACTAAAATCCGTTGCGTGCCGTGCGTGGGTTGCGGCCGGGTCGGACCAGTGCACTTTCACCTTAATAGTTAAATCATACGTCATGTTCATGATGTATTGTTTGCTATGTCCATAGCAACAGTGAGCCGTCATATTTAATTATGGTGTGCGTATTTACTACTTGTGTTTAATACACCTGTGAAGTGTGAGTACACGTGTATTTAATACTTTGTGACACGTGCTGTGACATTGTAGACTTGTCGAGTTGACACAGTCGTTGGCATATTTATGTTTAGTCAATATGTGATAAAGATCACTTATATTCATATAATTATGTATTTACGAGTCGGTACATCATGATTTATATTATATGAAGTATTTTTACATAGTAATGCATTACATTTTATTCGATTTTTCAAATAAAATATGAATAAAACATTGCGTGATTAGCAGATTTATAAATATTTTAAGAATTAGGATTTATTTTAAAATAAGATCGTTAAACAACGAAGACAAAGACAAAATAAGCTCATTAACCAAAGAACAAAGACAATCGTTCAGAAAAAAAACTCGTTTAAATGGAAATTTATTAATTTCCCGCTATTTTGTGCGTCATTCGCGAACTTTTACTTGTTTATTTAAAAAATTGGCAGAATAATGATTTCACTAAAGTAAGGAAGCACCCTGACACATTTGACTGACAATAATGCTTGCCAAAATTCTGTGAGATGTGCAACCGAAATACAGAAATAGCCCCGTTACTGTCACCTGTTAACACGTTACTTAACACTGAACGCCTATAGACGTTATTTTCTAGCAGTGTGTCATGGAAAGAGTTAATCAAATATTAGGCTTCCAAAATTCGGCAAATTATATTTACAACTAGATGTGCTCGCGACTTCGTTCGCGCAAGGCTGGCGCGGCACGTTGATCATAATACCCGAGGCCCTAGACAAGTTGCTTTTCTGTTAGCGTTCACACCAAACGCTACGGACAAAATGTATGGAATTGACATTTGTGAGTCACGTGACTTTTCCGCAGCTAATGTCATTGCCTTAAATTTTGGACGTAGCGTTTGGCGTTAACGCTAACAGAAAAGCAACTTGTCTAAGGCCTCTGGGCCCCGATCTGCTTCAAAAAATCAAAACCTTCGGTTATTGGCTAAGTTAGAGTAAGACTATCTCTTTGGTCATTGGTCGAAACGATGTCATTATGAGACCATTCTGACACGATTATGACAATTACAATAGCAGACATGGGGCCTTACTTCGAGACAAACTTTCAAACAGACTAATGTATGATTAGACATCATAAATTTTGACATTCACTTAAATTTTGGCATTCATTTTTAAATCACTGACAGACATTTAATTTTATTTCTTGCTATAGGTACTAAAATTATACTTCCCGCCACGATGCCCTCATTGAAACAAATAATCATCGCTTCTGAAACCGCAAATTCCGGCTTAATCAACAATAATTGAAACCCAACAAGCCACCGCCACCGTGTGACTTCCTCTACCAACGATAACAACACAAACAAACACAGCGTTAGGCATAATTAAAACTCGCGCTATCATTACAACTAAACGCGATAACGTACGCTTCCATTGTTTACAAAATAAACAAAACGGCTATCGGCGAATGAATGGAAGACGGCGACCGACTAACTCATTACGAAAACGATTAATCGTACATTGGCATTCGGCCAATATTCGTAAAATTTTGCTAAAAACTGGCCGTAAGCCAGAGCGATGACATGGCGAGAGCGTCGGCTCAGTCACTAGGCTGTATCGGACGAGACCTGTGCCTAACTTTAGAAATAATTAAGAAAACATAATAACAATGGTTTCCCGCGCGAATGTAGGATAAATATGGACGATGGTAAAGATATATTGTGGAGTGTGGTGTGTGTGCATGTTTTCTCACAAAAGAGTTTCGGTGGCGTTTGTGAAGTAATACGGGTATGTCGTGAACTGCGTAGTTTGATGTTTTGTGTGGTTTCCGTGAACTTCTATGGCGGTTACATAATTTTTTTGTTATGGTGTTTTCGTGTTTATGGTAAACTTCTATTGTTCGGGCCTCCATGACTGTTTGTGTTGCGAGGTGAGCCCCAACCTACGCATGGCCACGTCACATTTTTACAAAATTTTGTAGGTTAGATCTAAATTGTTTAGTCATTTTAGATTGTTTTATGATTATCTGGGAGGTTGGGAAGAGAAAACAATTTGTTTTTACAAGTGGTTCGTGTTGTATTAATTTTGACAGCTGTTGTAATGTCAATTTACTACGTTTCGAGATTGTAAACTTGACATTGCAGTCTGTTTGTATTTGGCTACTGTGTCTAACCAATAACACATGTTTTTTTGACAGTATAATAAAACGCGCGAATATCGTAAAGTAAAATTAAAGACATTCTAATAATGCGATCAATGGCTGATGTACGTGGATTGGCACGTTTACTAGGACTGACATACATACCTTGGCCCACTTTCCTGGTTTGTTTTCTTCAATTGAGATACTTTATTTTGATACACATTGGTACAGTATTTTAATTTGTTTTTCTTTTATTGGGTTTTGGGATAGTATATTGCTTGTACTTTGTAATCTCTCATTGTGTATATTACTCTCTGCAAGTTTACGAATGCTCGCGCATCCGCTGGAATGCCCGCACATCCACTGGAATGCCCGCGCATCCACTGGAATGCCCGCGCATCCACTGGAATGCTCGCGCAACCACCGGATCGGTATAAACCGCACCTAACTCGGCCTTTTTTCGTCAGTAGGTCACTAATGCCCAAAGAAACTTTCGAAACGCGATGCGATCCTCATACAAGATCGTATTTGATATCTTTATTCAGTGTGCTACATTATTATTATTTATTGCTTTTTAGGGTTCCGTACCTCAAAAGGAAAAACGGTACCCTTATAGGATCACTTTGTTGTCCGCCGTCAGTCACCGGACCATAAGTGGAGCCATCTGCTCATAGATGACACCACTAGACGTATGCAGTAGCGCCATCTATGATCATATTTCGGAACCCTTAGGGCGCGAGGCATACTCGCACTTGTCAGGTTTTTTTAATACATACCTACACGTCCGGTCATTCATCTTCTTTAACATGCAATATTCACGCATATTAATTTTATGGCAACAACATAAAAATAATATTTTCTTTCAAAATATTTACGTGTATTTATTACAATGTCATCGTATTTATAATTTAAGAGGTCATTTGCACGGCACAGATGTTCGTTCAACCGATGCGTCACGGAAACGACATTTTTAAACTGAATCATCATCATGATTTTATTATATTTAAACTGAATCATAATTTTATTATATTTATTCGGTTAAAATTTCGCTTCCCAAAATAAATAGGTAGGTGCCTACTGCTTCTTTGTCTGTGTGTTATAAAATCTTTAAAAACAAAGGCCATACATCCAACTTAATCGTTACGGGTAGTCAGAAGCCCTAAAAGTCTGACAGCTGGTCTAACATTCGAATACCTGTATTACCCATTAATTGGGTTGTGGAGGTCAGATGGCAGTCGCTCCACGTAAAATATTCAGCCGAAACTAGTTAGACTGGAAGCCGACCCCAATATAATTTGGGAAAAGGCTAGGCAGATGATGATACATCCAACTTAACTTTTTGGTGGAATAACTGTAGCTCTAGAGCCGTACTATGAAGGGTCAAAACTATCAATGTTCCATTGTGAAAAAAGATAGTAGTAGATATGCTAGCATGCGGGTCAGAGATCGCGAGCGCGATTGCCGTGAGTTTTAGATTTATGGAGGGGGCTTAAGGCTTTTTAGGGTTCCGTACCAAAATGGTAAAAGGAACCCTTATGGTGCGACTTCGTCTGTCTGTCTGTCTGTCACGGCTGCTTATTTCAGCAACTACTAATGCTATCGACTTGAAATTTGGAACAGTTATAAAGAATGCTTGCCCAACTTTATTGCAAATGAAAAAAGGCAGAAAATAATTTTATTTTCATTGCAAAAGGAAACATTTTGAAGTGGGGTTACTAGGTCAAGTGACATATACGATATTCCTTACTAGTACATTTTTCAAAATTATCAAAATTCCTTCACAAACAAACTTAGTTATGCGGTCCGGTTTTGTTCACTTTATACGTCCAAAAATGATACGGAATCCTCGGTGCGCGAGTACAACTCGCACTTGGCCGGTTTTTTTTCCTTACGTGACGATTTCTACCACTCAACTTCTACGTAGGTAAGCCAAAAAAAAAAACTAAACCTGAAATGAAAAGTCTTACAATATAATTAACTTTTTACTCGGTAATAAACACTTCTGAAAGCTACTGGAAGCTTTAGAAGTGAAGGACAAATAATAAGAACTGGGTCATTTGTGTATCGATCTGCGCTCGCCTGTTATAATAAATTGCCCTTATTTATTTAGTGAAAGTTAGGGCTGCCATCCGTTCGCAATTTCCTGGATTTGTCATTGTTTGTGAGAAAAAATACGACTTTGTATGAAGATTTTTTAACGATAAGTATGCAAAATCTCCAAACAAAGTCATACACTTTTTTAAAAGACCGACTTTAAATAGTAACGCTGAGGGGTTCAGAATGGGATTGTCCGGAAGGGATACCGCTGACCCGGACAAAAGGGCTAACGAAGGAACATGGGTGGGTTTTAGTCAGTAAGAGTCTGACACTCCCTTCCGCTCCGCCCAGAGCGGGAGGGGTCATTTGATGATTTCCCATCCTCAAAAAAAAAAAAAAAAAAGGGTTCAGAATAAGGTACTGAACCCATGGTTTCAGTTTTCGTTACGCTGCGTACCCCGTATGCGTGTAAAACGCCGCTTCAGGCGTACAGGCGGACAGGCGTCGGACAGGCGTAACCGTAAGGGCCTTTACGCACTACGTCCGATACGAATCCGAGAAAAAACGGTCCGAAGTAGCCCTAGTACTATTTGTATAAGTGGTTGCGCACTGCGTCCTATCCGATTTCGTTTTCATAGTTTTCATCCATATTTTTTTCGGACCGACTTTTCTCGGATTCGGATTGGACGTAGTGCGAAACCGCTCTAACTCATCATCAGCTACACCCGACACGGCTTCGCCAACGCGGTCTGAATATTCTTTCTAGTTTTTACCACTAATAAGCTACCTAAAGGTAGTCATTATCCCCTTGGAAGAATGCCAATGAATTCTTGGTGAGCCGATATAAAGTAAATTCACCATTACCCACAAGAAAGAAGTAATCTGCGAAATTATGGAGAAGACAGACGAGTGACCCCGAAATTAAACTCTAGAATTCACACATTTCAGTCACGCAAACCAAGTCTTAAATTGTCCGAACGCATTTGTTAGTCAACATGTACAGAGTCTGTATGGACTACAGTTTATATACGTTACATAAATAGCATATACGTCAGAGAATCCTTGTACAATATACCGTGAAATTGCTTGATAGTACTGCCCTTACGTGAACGTAACCATAGTACTCGCACTGACTCACACGCCACGTGCGAGTGTTTGTAAACAGTGACACGGTCTGCCATCGGCGTGTAGCGTGATCGATAACCGTGTTCACGTTTTATGTTGTGTTCAACTCGTTTCATGGTTTTTGATGTGATCTGTGATAAGGTTTGAAATGTGACACGGTAGTTTATGGTGTTTGTGAATGATTGGTATAAATATTATTTAATATTAGTTATACTAGAAGAGTTAATTTGAAGTCTAAAAGCTATATGATTCAATAAATCATTGTGCTTAGGTACAGGTTGGCACTCTTTGATTTATAATAATTCTATAGAGGTTGACAAGACCCAATTTTATTGATTTACGTAAATCCCGCCCGTAAAAGTTAACATTAATGGTCACAATAGAGTGAACGGAAAACTCAAAACGTGTTCAAACACAGAGTAGAATAAAATCTTTAATTGCTTTGGCTTATTTCACATTCATACATCTTTACAGATGTGCCGTTGTGGCGCCTCCCATTTCAATACGTTACAACTGCAACCAAGTATTGAAAAATATTAACTAAGACACACCATTTAAAAAAATACTCACGTGTCCTTATTTCTTTCTGCAGATAACGAACTAGGCAGCCAGTCTGCGGTCAATCTGACGTACTGTAGGCACGTCGGATTGACTGTGCATCGCAGCTCTGCCCAGCCTGGTTGCCTAGGGTGTTAGCAATGTATGAAATTATATACAGGTTGTCCCACGGCTATGCCACATGGAGGGAAAGTACTTTAAATATTGGAGATAGGAAGTTTTGCTTCATGGAGACTTCACTTTATTTTTAACATTAAGTAATACTGCATTCAAAGATTTTTAAATAGTTGCTTGCTTCATCTGGGAATCGAACCCACCAAATGTGAAAAAATGAACATCCTGTGTCGTGACAACTTTTGATGTCGATTTTCATAGATAGCTTTGATTATTTAGTAATAAGTACTTTTTACCCGACTGCGCCGAAGCCCAAAAGGAGGGTATAGTGTTTTACACTGTTTTCCTTATAAGTGCATGATAAATGCAATAAAATTCCATTTGAATGCATCTTTGCTATGAGCTAGTCAGTAGGCGAATTTGAAAAAAGTTAAAATATTACGGTGTTCCTTTAATTTAGGATACCATGTTACTTAGAGGGAATTAATGCTTACAATTAACCCTTTCAATCGGCATCATAAAAATATAGGATGTTCATTTTTTCACATTTGGTGGGTTCGATTCCCAGATGAAGCAAGCAACTTTTTAAAAATCTTTGAATGCAGTATTACTTCATTTTAAAAATAAAGTGAAGTCTCCATGAAGCAAAACTTCCTATCTCAAATATTTAAAGTAGGTACTTTCCCTCCATGTGGCATAGCCGTGGGACACCCTGTATAACCAACAATGTTTGTGTCCTTTTCTGAAAATATTTCAGGTATTTATTGAGAGTGACGTTTTCTTAAGGTGCTGTTAAACGGGCTAGTTTGTTGACAATTTCTTGCTGCAATTGTATAGCCGTGAGTTGAGATCTATATGGTACAGCAGTTATTGTGATGTACCATCATTCAATTTCATTGCAATATCTGCAAGATTGCGGCAATTGTTCTACTGAGTTGCACGATGTAGATCTCAAATCACGGCTGTACAATTGCAGCAAGAAATTGTCAAAACACTAGCCCGTTTAACCGCACCTTTAGCGATGTTTATTCTCACCGGTTAAATGTGTGTGTTGTTTGCAGAAGTAGTGGAGAATGGTCCGGTGTCCACTACACCCGCGCACACGGCGCACCTGCCGCCCGCGCCCGCGCTGCCCCCGCCCGTGAGTACCGACAAACGCACATGACACTTACCCCCTTACTTATAGACGATGATTAAATTAAACAGCTCTTCGTCAGTTGTCATCTCCATTCATTGTCATACAAATGACAAGGATAGTGGTATATTTAATGAGTGGTTAAAGTTAAGAGGCGTCTATAAGTAGGTAAGGGGGTTGTCTTGCCTAAACTGTTTCAATTGGTGTGTGAAACAGTTTTTCTTGCATTTAAATCGTTGCGAAAATCCTAGGACGATTGCAAAGGATCGGATATTTGGAATCTAAGAAAGCGTCAACACGGACGGGGAGGGTGATGGTTGACGGAGCCCCGCTGCGGGGCTCTCCTAACACGAAGCGGATGACGGGGTCTTTCTTCGCTTGCTCATTAACCCCGTCATCACCTTAGAACATTACTTATCCATGTCCGGATGCCCCAAGTTCAAACTGGGATATTGATAGTAGTATGATTACGAAAATGTTTCTTAGCATCCAAATATCCTGTACTTTGCAATCGTCTTAGGATTCTCACAAAGATTCCATTTGTCCCATTATTCTACGACACAAATACTAATAAAAAATCCGTATTTTTCGAGAACATTTTTTCACTCCGATAAGATTAAGTGTTAACATAAAATAAAACAGCATTTTCAAAATGATAATGTCTTATTAGATTAGATTTATTATCGTCCTTTTATTAAATGCAGTAACAAGGTGTATTGTTTCGACAGACGTCAAAGAGTTCTAATAAGGTCTATTGTTTCGACAGACGTCAAAGAGTTCTAATAAGGTGTATTGTTTCGGCAGACGTCAAAGAGTTCCAACAAGGTGTATTGTTTCGGCAGACATCAAAGAGTTCTAATAAGGTGTATTGTTTCGACAGACGTCAGAGTTCTAATAAAGTGTATTGTTTCGACAGACGTCAGAGTTCTAATAAGGTGTATTGTTTCGACAGACGTCAGAGTTCTAACAAGGTGTATTGTTTCGGCAGACGTCAAAGAGTTCCAACAAGGTGTATTGTTTCGGCAGACATCAAAGAGTTCTAATAAGGTGTATTGTTTCGACAGACGTCAGAGTTCTAATAAAGTGTATTGTTTCGACAGACGTCAGAGTTCTAATAAGGTGTATTGTTTCGACAGACGTCAGAGTTCTAACAAGGTGTATTGTTTCGACAGACGTCAGAGTTCTAATAAGGTGTATTGTTTCGACAGACGTCAAAGAGTTCTAACAAGGTGTATTGTTTCGACAGACGTCAAAGAGTTCGTCGGTGCCGCTACTTGGTTCGAGCGCGAGTGCGAGCGAAACCGCGGCGTCGCCACTCACGGTTAACGGGCCCAGCCAACCGCAGCATCACACGCCGCAACACGTCGCCAACAAGTCAGTATTACATAGCTACATACCAAAACGATTGGTTTTAGAAATACTAGCCTATCACCCCGAACGGTGAACTCGCGATGCACCCCTCTTACAACCCCCTATTTCCAGGGCCATCTTAAGCCAAGCACACGAAGGCCCCGAACTCTCGGAGAGTTCGGGGCCTTCGTAGAAAGCTTAAAAAAACGTAAATGAAAACATCAAAATATACTTTTGTTCAGTGAATTTTGTCTCCACTTCTGCCGGGCAACCTTTTTTTGAGCAACCCTCGCAATGTGTTTTTTAAATTGATTTATGGGATGAAAAGCCACTGGGTTGCGGCGTTTCGGGGCTTCCAGCAGGCCGGGAGCCCTGAACTCGTGCCCCACGTGCCTTTATGACAAAGACGGAACTGCCTATTTCTCGTTATAGTCCTGTCAAATTAGCGATCAACTTCGGAATAAAAGATACCGCACGGTTGTCGCAGTGGCTGAGAGATTGGGTGCTGCGCGACGTGTCGCGGGTTCGATTCCCGCATTGCACACTGGTCTGGCTGTTTGTGTATGTGAAATTTGTGTTTGTAAACGCACTCACGACACAGGAGAAATCCAAGTGTGGGGCAACGTTTTTAAAAGAAAATAATAAGCAAAATTTTCGTAAATTAGGGTCTTCTAAAAGTTTTCGCAAACATTTCATAAAATTTCGTGTCTGTGTCGTTAGTTATTCAAGGTCAAAAGTAAAAAAAAAGTTTTTCGCGATTATCTCGGTTTCTATTGCTCCAATGATGTTAACATCTTTATAAAAAAACCGGCCAAGTGCGAGTCGTACTCGCGCACCGAGGGTTCCGTATCATTTTTGGACGTATAAAGTGAAAAAATCCGGACCGCATAACTAAGTTTGTTTGTGAAGGAATTTTGATGATTTTGAAAAAACTGTACTAGTTAAGAACATCGTTTTATTTTGGTGCCATATTTGGGTCAATTCCTATCAACTCTAATTATTTCAGATTTTCGCCCCGCAAACTTCGGAGATAAGGGGTATTTGGAATGGTATTTTTTTGGACATTTTTCATCATATGTCGAAAACTGTGAGACATAAAATAAAATAAAAATATATTTTGAAATGTGCAGATCAAGCCCTTTTATATGATATGTCACTTGACCTAGTAACCCCACTTTAAAATTTCGGATCCCCACTCCGGCCCCTTTTACAATGAAAATAAAAATATTTGTAGACTTTTTTCATTTGCAACAAAGTTGAACAAGCATTCTTTATAACTGTTCCAAATTTCAAGTCGATAGCATAAGTAGTTGCTGAAATAAGCAGGTGTGACAAACAGACAGACAGACGAAGTGGCACCATAAGGGTACCTTTTTTACCATTTTGGTACGGAACCCTAAAAATGTAAAGCATAGCGACATATTTTATTGAAACATTTTTTCATGACCTAAATCGTTTTTGCGATAGAGGGCGGATACGTATTGTATTGTAAAGACTACCGTAAATATCTGTGAATACTACCTTGAATTTTGAATAATTCTCATTATTTATGAGTGTGTATGAGTATTTAATACATAATATGAACTTTTTTGGTCTTCGACAATTTGGACATCTGTACACGCGAAATGCACAGATCTTTCGGCGAATATTCGGCTCTTCGGTCGAGAGCGATGCCTAACATTTGATATTCGGCCAAATCACTAGTTGTTGCATCTCTACCCTATAGCCTGACTAAGCAATTGTTTTTTTTGCGGTAGCTACAAGCCCTATTTGAACAAATATTCGTCTCGGCTGCTACAACTTGCAGTGGTCGTTTTCTGCGCGGTATCTATAAGCCCTATTTGAGCACATTTCTGACTCAGCCGCTACACATTGCAGTGGTCGAGTGAGCGAGGCGTCGAGTACGGCCGCGCTCAGCGCAGGCGGCACCCCCGCCAACGTGGCGGCCGCGGGAACCGCCTCGCTGAAGAGTATGGCGCAGGAGGCCGTGCAGCGGGCGGGGCTCGACCAGCACCACCCGCAGGTACCCAACCCCCCCCCCCCCCCCCACTACACTACAACCTCACTGTTCGGCCGCCTTCGACTATCTTCGGCTGGCGGCAGGCGACGGGGGAGGCGGCGACAGGAGCCCACCACCACTTCGCTACCGAGCTCCTTCCACGACACGCGCGCGCATACAAAACGTTCACTAACATTGTACCTATTTAGATTTTATTATAGTTAGTTTTACAGTCCACTGCTTTAATGTAATAGTCTTTAAATAGGTCCCTAACACTCACACTGCCTTCAGCCGAATTTGATGCCACTGTACTGTACCCTAGGTAATATATAGGCTCTCAGTACATTATGAATTCAAACAACTCTTCAAGTCTTGTCTTACAAGACGATACACAATTTCGTCTGGGGAGGAGAAGGGGGGCAATTTTTAGTGTGCTTTTACCTATCTTCTAAATAATCGATCTTGAAATTGGTCAAAATAAAGTTCTTCGTCGTGAGTCGAAAGGGAAGAGGGGAATGGGTACAATTGCCCTTCCCCCCATATCCGCACCTGCTTACATGACTGTAATATCTTTTAAAGGTCCGTCCGCTAGGGGTCAGAGGCCCTAGACAAGTTGCTTTTCTGTTAGCGTTCACGCCAAACGATAAGCACAAAATGTATGGCAATGACATTACCTGCGGAAAAGTCACGTGACTACAAATGTCACTTCCTTACATTTTATCCGTAGCGTTTGACGCTGATGCTAACAGAAAAGTAACTTGTCTATGGCCTCATATTAGATCTTGAATAGACTTTTATTAGAGTTGGGAGCAAAGCTCTAAAACATAACATTTTCCATGACCGACAAGGCCCTACAGACCAAAAAGCACTATTTAGTATAAATTGTAATAAAAAAAGTCAATAACATGTACTAATGTAGCGTCGTGTGTAATGTTTCAGCCGCTGAGGCGAGGGGCGCCGCTGGCGCAGGCGCACATCCCGCCGCTACTGGGCGTCGCGCCGCTCGGCCCGCTACCACTTAACTCTGTAAGAATAACTTGGTTTATTTTTTAACTGGAGTTTTTTTTCTAGCTTATTTACTGTCATGCTTAAAAAGATGAACACTCTTATTCATAAAAGATATTGAACCGTTTTAAGTCCCTTATAGCAGCCTTATATCATGATCATAAAAAATACTATTCATAAACACACGATAACTGTCTAATAGTGAGCAAATAATAAAGAGACTTATAAGCAGTCCGTAAACCTCTCATAAACCTGTAATAGTAAAAAATGTTATTCATAAACGTTCAATAACAGTCCAATAGAGCTAAAGTATTCTATAAAGTCGCCTTCTATAAACCTCTTATAAGGAGTGTAAATCGATGGAGTACTATCTCGTGTGGGAGACAAGTTGAAAAGTGTCTAGCTCTATTTAGTAATTAATAACTAAAAAAAAACCTTCCATATGTAGTGGCGCTAGCATATAAAAGGGTATGGTATGAATGTAGCACAGTAGTGCCTCGCTAATTTAACGCATTTAGACGGACACCTTTCATGCACAGAGATGTTCCTCTTTTTTTTACACTCCATAAATTTGACATCGATCTGACACCTTGGTTATTTCCATGACAACGGCCAAGAGTGAGTCGTCAATATGCCTGTATTATGACAGATGACAGCAAAGATGACAACATTACCACGCAAATCCTCCAATAAACCTATTTTAGCTATAGGAGCTTTATTGAGCGTTTATGAATATCGTGTGTTATTAAACGTCAAATAGCACTATTGAACGTTTTAACTAAAGAACGTTATAAACCTCCAATAAGATATTTTTATGAATAAGACAGGAAGACTATAGCCACAAAATAAATATAAGACAGCGACATAAAGTCACATAGGACATAGGTTTCAGTGACGGATACAACGCTCAACAAATGTGTAATATTTACTGCCGCTTATTATGCGTACACGGCGATCTCAGACGAATGCCAGTCGCCAGTACTCTTGCGCTAACTTTACCAAGACGCGTGTTATACAGGGTAAAATTAAAACCAGTGCGGATATTTTAGGAGGTGAAAGTACTCATGAATATGATCAACTTTTAATATGGGACCGACACTGAAATATGAAAAAAAAATCAGCTGTTCCATACATTTTGTTGAGTTATGAGAACATAAATGTATGGAACAGCTGTTTTTTTTCGCGATTTCAGGGTTGGTTCCATAGTAAAAGTTGTTCAAAATGATGAGTACAATGACCCCTTTGAATATTTCCACTGTCTAACCTGCCACCCTGTATAGGTCGACCAGAATCTCATGGCATAATATTTTCTTTTATTAAATAATGATTTTGGCACGGCAATGCATACTATATGCCTGTGGGAGGTTTATCTAGCGATACAATAGGCACCTGCATTCTCTTCTAATCTAGCAAAAACTCTAATGTGCAGTGATAGCCTAGCGGTTTAACCATGTGCCTCCCACGGCGAATGGTTCGAGTTCGATCCCGAGGCACACACCGCTGACTTTTCGAAGTCATGTGCTTATTAGAAATTAATTATCACTTGCTTTAACGGTGAAGGAATACATCGTGAGGGAACCGGCATGTCCTAGAACCAAAAATTCGAAGACATGTGACGTCCACCAACCCGCACTGGGCCCGCGTGGTGGACTACGGCCCACTCCCTCTCACAGAGAGGAGGCCTGTGTCCCAGCAGTGAGAACATTATAGGCCGATTATGCTATGCTTATGATAGCAAAAACATAGTGCAATCGCCGATCTGTCAACCAAAGATGGTGTTAACAATACCCTTGAGAAATTCCACCATCAGCAAAGGACGGCTGCTCGCCGATGCGATAGCTACCCTAAGCTAAACCTTAGCCTTATCAAATTAATGATACTGATATATTTGCAGGAACATCAGCTACAATTCCAAATGTTGGAATCGTCGTTCTACCACATGCCGCACCCGTCCGACTCGGAAAGAACGAGGGTGTATCTCCCCAGAAATATATGCCAAACGCCCATATATTATAACCAGGTCAGTCGCAAGATTTGGCATTAAACCTATAATACTCGACATCAGAAGGATCTGTACCCCTATCATGAGTTTTTTTTATGTATACTTTCGTTAACGTAAGCATATTTTGAATTTAAAATACAGCAGTCATGGAACATTTTGATAAAATTTTGTACAATTTGCACATTTTAAAAAATACAGAGAAATTAATTAAGTATTTAATTTATATAAATATTGTGTAACAAAAGTGTATTTTCAATTCAAAATATGCTTACGTTAACGATACTACAGGTCAAAAAAACTCATGATAGGGGTACTGATCTTAACTACGACGTTTGCATTGGCGTGACATTACCGTCCGATAATGCCGTCCCTGTCTAGCAATCAATAGGACGCTTACAACTTTGCCATTTCTTTAAATATTTCATTAGTTTTTTTGGTGTTAGTTGTCTTTTTTCAAATAGTTTATAGAGTCACAAGAAAAAAAAAATAGTAAACCCTATTACTCTGGCGTGAGCCTTATATAATTAAATAGACTTTTGCCCGCGACTCCGTCTGCGTGGATTAAATTATATGACCTCCGTAATATAGGGTGGCTAGTACTACGGTCAAGCTGTATCTCTGGTTTATCACCGGAATTAGATGAAACGTGGCTTAATTTTAAGTTGGACCCCAAGTTATCGATCTTTGAAAACCACACCAAAATCCGTTCAGTACTTTTTGCGTGATGCGCGCACAAACAGACAAAAAAAATTTGGGTATGGTTACGTCGTCCCAGTACGCTATCCCAGTTGTCTTTTCTGGAATGTCTTCAATGTACAGACACGGCTTTTTTTATAATTTTATAAAAGTATAGATATTAACGTTGTAGTATGGTAACTTTGCAGGTGCTGCTGCCGCACTCGGACTCAGTGGAGTTCTTCCAGCGGCTGTCGACGGAGACGCTGTTCTTCGTGTTCTACTACATGGAGGGCACGAAGGCGCAGTACCTGGCCGCCAAGGCGCTCAAGAAGCAGAGCTGGCGGTTCCACACCAAGTACATGATGTGGTTCCAGCGCCACGAGGAGCCCAAGGTCATCAACGAGGAGTATGAACAGGTGCATACATGTATTGAAATTTTTTACTGATAGAGCGGGGGTGGCCAACTGGTCGATCATGGCAAGGCAAAGAAAAATATAAGTTAAGAATTTTGACCACGACTCCGTCCGCGTGGACTGCAGCGAAATGACCTCCGTAGTGTAAGGTGGCTACTAGTAACAAGAGGTCAAGCTGTATCTCTGGTTTATCCCACCGGAATTAGATGAAACGTGGCTTAAATTTTAAGTTGGACCCCAAGCTATCGAACTGTGAAAACCATATTAAAATTCGTTTAGTACTTTTTGCGTGATGCGCGCACAAACTGACAAAAATTCCCCAGTACTCTATCCTGACTATTTTTTCTGGAATATCTTCAATGTACAGACACGCCTTTATTACAATTTTATAATAGTATAGAAATACGATTCTATGTTAAGTTGACTGAAGCAATACTGATTATGTAATTGGTAGATCGCACAGTCTAGCAAGTAAACGTAGATCTTGGGTCGAATCAAGTTGGCCACCCTTTTGATAGAGTGATTATTTCATAATATAAAATATGGATCACGCTATGAACTTCAAATTTGAGTTTTATTGTGTAGTAATAGCACTTTTCAGTATTTTTTGTAGAATATAGTAACTGTAAGTAGGGTTTTGAGTGTTCATATTACGAGCAAACCCAGTAAAAACTAGATATTTCTTTGCCTGGAGGACTTGTAACGTTGTATTTGTGTTCACAGGGCACATATATCTACTTTGACTACGAGAAGTGGGGCCAGCGCAAGAAGGAGGGCTTCACGTTCGAGTACAAGTACTTAGAGGACCGAGACTTGAATTGAGCGCGGCGAGTGTCGCCCGCCGCCTTCCTGCAGTGTCGCCCAGTGCGACGAACTGACCGTGCGGGAGTGCCGCGACACTGTGCCGAACTACCGCCGCTAGTACTACTGATCTGATACTTCAGCGTGACGTGTGACTCCATGGATGATACTGAATGACGTGTTTCTGCTGCGTTTTGTGTGTGTGAGATTAGCCGTAGTGTGGCGACAGCACCGACGGAAGGCCTATTGCCCGGACAGCTGTACACTTAATGCAACTTGTTAGTACTGCCGACGTCGACACAGCTCTCGCGGGCGAGGGTTACTCAACGAGTACGCTGCGTACAAGTAAATTCTAACTTAAACAATGTGTATTTGAACATATTCTGGCAGTTTTGTAAAATGGAATAATTTGTGAGGACAGAAGTCAGTTAGTATTGAAGCCGAAGTGTTTGTAAACTGTACACAAGAACGAACAAGCGAAAGATAACGTGAAGATTAGTTTCAGCCATAAGGTTGTTAGTAGCGAAACATGTGATATTGTTATAGGCGCCCGGGCCGCCCTCGACTGCGCATGCGCACGACCGAGTGGCTCAGGCCGCTCACTGCGCAACACATTAGCCTTGTTTGTACCGAGCGATAGACAAATAGTGATTATGTTGATTGTGACCGTTGCGCAGTGACCGACCTAACACCGTCGGCCGACGATAGCTAAATGATGTAAAATCTCCATTAAACGGCTAACGCACATTTTAATTGCAGTAATTTAATTGGAGCATTTTTAGGAGCGAACGGCTTAAAAAATTGTTTAAAAAAATTCAGCAGTCGTATAGTACGGACTGGCGAGATTTGTGAAAGAAAGTCGATTCGAGGGCGTCCCGGGTCATTTGTTTTTTAACTTGTGTATAGACATTGGAATAGTTTGAAATTATTTTAAGTGCTAACTCGCGCGCACCGCGCTCTTCGCATTTGTGATCTTAATTTTTGTAGACTGACTAGTTTTGTTGTAATTGTGATCAATACTGACGGGCGTCAGTGTTCTATTGAAGCTGATAAGTTTCATCGACGGCGGGGCGCGGTGCGGGCGGCGTGGATACCTACAATAAGGACCTCCAGTGTGATTTCATTAGCTTGCTAAGGGCCGATTTCACCAACGTCAGATAACATTTATCCAAGGAATAAAGTTGAGATTTGACAGATTTTGTATAGAACATCTGTCAAATCTCAACTTTATTCCTTGAATAAATGTTATCTAACATTGGTGGAATTGGCCCTAAGTAATACACTTTTTCACCTCTAAAATTATGTAAATTTTAGTTAGTGCATTTAAATTTGAACAAAAGTTAAATTATGTAAGAGCATGCATGTCACACTGCCAATGTATTATATTATTGGATAGTTATACGGTATATATTATTATATATAAATTGTACTTATTTATTGTTTGTGATAAATTTATCGTGATGCACCGGCACCGCTTTGGTATCGAGGTGAAAGAGTATATTATCGAAGGTGTTATGAACGCGAACGCATTAGTGCTACTGCCAGATGAGTGAGTACCACCAACCAACACGTCTTGTTTTCCATTGTTCGTCAGACCATAGTGTAATTTTGTATTTAAATATAAATCATAATAGTTGCACACGCGTCGCGCAGCTCAATTAGATTCGCGTCCCGCCGTGTCCGGGTTGGTGGCGAGCGGCGAGCGGCGAGCGGCGCGGCGAGCGGCGAGCGGCGCGGCGAGCGGCGAGTGGTGCGGCGAGCTGGCCGCGCAGTTCCAGGTGCGTGTGTGGTATGTTGTTGCGAGCGGCGCCGCGGCGAGTCCCTAGTTAAGCGGTAGGTAAGCGGTAACTGCGCGCGATCTCGTTTATTACGTGCGTGATGTTGATAGTTTTCACTTTTGTAAAAAGTCTATCGTGAGAGCAGATGAGATGTGGTAAATAATTTAAAAAATTATCTGTACAGTTCTATTTGTATAGAAATAATAAATAACGATTAAAAAAATTTAAAACAACGTTGTGATTTCTTCCTAAACGCTTAGTTTTAAGTGCGTCGGTTTTTACAAGTGCGCGCGCCGCGTTTACGGGCGCGACGCGATTTTCGCATTTCTTTTTTTTTAATTTATTTTTTATAGAAAGAAATGACTGTTTACTTTTAGAATAAACTGTAAGAAACCATTAAAAAAATTTGTTTCGTTTGAGGATCGCTCTGATTCCCAGTACTTGTACAAAAATTATTGATTATGCAAAAGCTTCCTTTCCAATAATGTTCATACATGTTGGGCAGTCTCGTGTGTTGCTCACTGTTGGTAACGACAAAGTAACCGTCAAGTCTAAAACCCCGAAGGACTACACTAGACACGACATAAACCTCTAGAAATAAAATAATTAAATATAGAGGTTGTTACACTGTCATTTTCAATAACATAATCTTTGAGAAAACACTAAGGCGATTCGCACACCGCACCGCATCACGCAGCGTAGCGCGGGAGTGCGTGATTTCTATACAAATACAGGCGCGTGAATGCGTTTTTAGTGTGTTGCACTGTGCAACACACTAAAAACGCATTCACGCGCGTGGCTTTTGTTCCGTCGCGGGTCGGTGCGCGGTAGCGGTGCGTCCACGCAACCCACAGCGTAGCGCGGCGCGGTATGTGATTCGCCTAAATTCCATGATCAAAGAAGTGACGATAGCCTGTTGGCATTACGTCGGAATCTGACGCGAGAAATCGTGAGTTCGAACCCCACCTGCATTATTGACGTAAACTATTTCTTTTTTTTTTTCTCTTTATTTATACAGCTGATTCGCTGAGACGAATATGAACTACTTCCTTTACAATGACAATAGTGTATGTAGGTAGTACAAGTCCAAATCGCTAGCTGACAAAAATTAGTCTGGTTAAAAATAATAAAAACCAGACAAGTGCGAGTAGGACTCGCGCCCTTAGGGTTCCGTACAAACTATCTGTAAAAATATGCAATAGCGCCATCTATGAGCAAGATGTCGCTATTACATACTTCTAGTGGCGCCATCTATGAGCAGATGCCTCCACTCGTTAAGGGTCTTGCCTCGGACAGACGGACGACAAAGTGATCCTATAAGGATTCAGAGGTACGGAACCCTAAAAATGTAAAATTAAATGCTTTCCTGAGTGGCCTCAAGCACATTGCAAATCAACACTTCAGAAACTGGATATGACAACATTTTAAATGGTAAGTATAGGTTAGGTAAGCATTTATCCTGAGCTCTCGGCAGAGTGGTGGGGGTTTATGTGCGGGTCATATTGGTGCTGATTCTGTTGAACGTCGCACTAAACTAATTTTAATCACACTATATCTCTTTCTTACAAATAACATTGAAAAAGGACAGAAAATATTTAGAACTGTCAAATTAGTCTACACCCTTGTCATTTACGGGCAAAATAGTCATGACCTTCTGCGATTACGACTAAATTGACAACAAAACTATTCAAGTCGACTAATTTGACAGGATTAAATATCTTCTATCCTTTTCTCATGTTTTTTATTAGAAAGAGACGTAATGAGACTAAATTAGTTTAGTTGTAGTAAGCAACAGAATCGGCACCATTGTCGCTGAAACTAAGCAAAATCGCTTAAACTATTAGCCCGCCAGGATCAGAGCGCAAGAGTCGCGCCGGGAATTGTAACCACATGAAGATGTGAGGATTATGCATAGTAAGTATAAGTACGTTAGAAATGTTCTGATACAGTTGCAAGGAAAAGCAAATATTATGCAATTAACTTTACAGTTTGGATAACAAACGATTATTGATATTGATATGATATTAGGAAGTCGCATTGTGAGGCTTCCTCACACACTCACACGACGTTAATCGTTAGCACAGCACAGTGGAGACGAAGAAAGTTTCTCTAGGTAAAAATGAGTAGCGCGGACTATTCCTGGTAGGCAACTGTGCTTACCCTTCACAGACGTCTAATTCGTTGATGCAAGATTCTTAGTAAACCACCTGTTTCTGATTGCCTAGTGTTTCTCATATTTACGACGTTTCTGATTGCCTACCTTGTACTTTTCTCTTATTTTGAGTAGTTTGTAGGTAGATGCAAAATAAATAATTATTTTGTGGGTAGATGCAAAATAAATCTTAGTAAGCCACCTCCTGTTTCTGATTGCCTAGTACGTTTCTCATATTTTTTTTGTTTATAGATACTTAAGAAATCCTCCTCCTGTTTCTGCTTGCCTGGTACCTTTCTCATATTTACGACGTTTCCTTGTACTTTTCTCTTATTTTGTGTAGTTTGTAGGTAGATGCAAAATAAATATTTTATGGGTAGATGCAAAATAAATCTTAGTAAGCCACCTCCTTGCTATTTCTGATCGCCTAGTACCCTTCTCATATTTTGTTAGTTTGTAGATAGGTACCTACTTAAGAAATCCTGCTGTTTCTGTTTGCCTGGTACCTTTACGCTGTTTCTGATTGCCTACCTTGTACTTTTCTCTTATTTTGTGTAGTTTGTAGGTAGATGCAAAATAAATCTTAGTAAGCAACCTCCAACCTCCTTCCTATTTCTGATCGCCTAGTACCCTTCTCATATTTTGTTAGTTTACGGTACATAATACAAAGAAATTTTCCTCCTATTTCTGATCGCCTGTACTAGGCGATCAGAAATAGGAGGAGTAATACAGTATGCAAAATAAATCTTCCATAATTCTGATTGCCTAGTACCTTTCTCATATTTTCGCTCTTTCCGATTTCCTACTTAATACTTTTTTGTGTTGTTGTAGGTAGTTGGAAAATGCAAAACGAATCTTGGTCTACCATCTTCTGTTTCTGATTGCCTAGTACATTTGATCCGTGCACTAAAAAAATATATTGGTGTCAGAACTGTTATGTATAGTCGATTAATACTAACTTTTTATAATTATATTGTTGACTAGCTGTTCCGTCCGCCTGTAGGACGGAAAATTATGTAGGTATATCTACGCCCGCTACTCCGTTAAAAAAGTTGGCAAAAAAAACTGCAGGCCTAGTACGAGACACGGACCATGCAACCGACCGTTAGACTTTAAATTGTAATTACTTTTAATAGATTGGACCGATTTCAATGAAATAAAAACTAAAATGTTACCTCAAGACGGTCTATAAAATATCTTTCCAATTCGTCAGTCAATTTAGCAATTTTGATTCGATGCGTGTTTAATAACTTCTCAAATGCTGGCACTTCACTTTGCGTATTTAAAGAAATATTCGCGTTATTTGGCTAATACAAATATACCCTATTTCTAATGCAATAAATTTTATTTTATATTAATTAGCAAAATAACTCAAATATTTTGTCAAATGAAAGTGAAGTGCCGTATAAATTCTCCACGAAAAAATAAACTCCAGTATAAAACTACATCATTTATTTAACGTCTCCTCTTTTTGCCGCCATGTTTGATCTTGTTGTTCGGCTTGCCCTTGATGCGCCTGCGCACGCCGGCTGCCTCTTCCGTGTCGTCGTCGGAGTCGGCGCCGCGCTTCTTGCCTTTGAAGTTCTTTTTGTCTTCTAACTCTTTCATTTCCTGTGGAAGAGAAGTATTAGTTTTTACCCGACTGCCCCTGAAGGAGAGAAATGTTTTTCGAGTGTATGTATATTTCATTGGCACGCTCGATAGTCTAAACTGCTTGATAGATTTCAACTTATGAGATGTGGATAGATTCGTCTTCATTGAGGGAGTGACATGGGTATAATATTTATACACACATATTTATACACACCATTTTTATACACCTTCAAGAATTTTATGAAGAACTCTCAGGCAAACAGGTTTCCTTACGATGTTTTCCTTCACTGTTCAAGCAAGTGATAACTAATTTCTATCCCAATATCTATTTGTATCCTACTAATATTATAAACGCGAAAGTTTGTCAGGATTTAATGTATGGATGTTTGTTACTTTTTCACGCAAAAACTACTTAACGGATTTTGATGAAATTTTACAGCTAATACATCAGAATAACAAATAGGCTACTTTTTATCCCAAAAACGCGGGCGGAAGCTAGTATGGTAATAAAAGTACGTACGATCTTAGTGAGCCGCTGCGCCTCGGAGACTCGCTCCTGCAGCACCATGACCTCGCTCTCCTCGGACTTGTACAGCGGCAGCTGCTTGCCGATCAGCTGCTCGATGCGCTGGTACAGCTCCACGTCGTACTGGAACGATGTAGCGGGGAATATTACCAGAAGCCCTAGCCAAGTTGCTTTTCTGTTAGCGTTCACGCCAAACGATAAGCACAAAATGTATGGCAATGACATTACCTGCGGAAAAGTCACGTGACTCACAAATGTCATTTCCATACATTTTATCCGTAGCGTTTGACGCTAACGCTAACAGAAAAGTAACTTGTCTAGGGCCTCAGGGCCGTCTTAGGTCATGCCCTCTGCACAGTCACACACACATAGATAAAGTTTCTATAAACACAGAATTAAAAAGTATACCTATCATCATGAGTGATGAACTAACCTGTGTAACAAAAGTGATGGCCTTGCCGGCTCGTCCAGCGCGCGCCGTGCGTCCCACGCGGTGGATGTAGTCCTTACTGTGCAGCGGGATGTCCAGGTTTATCACCACGTCCACGTGGGGGATGTCCAGACCTCTGCGGACGAAATGTATTGGTTAATAGGCATTGAACGCTTTGAAATTAGAACTGAACAGTGAACACACAGGATATTTCAGTACTTTTTATGTGATAACATTCATTTACCGTCGATTCATCCATGAAAATAAATAATAGAGAGAGCAGAGATACTCAAGTATCTGCCCGATATATTCCTGAAACGTTTCTTACGTTTATGTTGAGTTCAATAATAATGATGTTTTTACAAGAAATGTTTCAATGCGTTGTGGCGCGGCCCACTCTAATGTGAGTGAGCATTAAATCGACTCGAAAGAAAACGTCTTCATTTCATAGATATACAAGGTAATAGTGGCGAAGGGTCCCTACAACATATTTCCTACCGGCTTCCCTTTGAAAAATAGCACAGACAGCATTGCCTACTATTGTCAAATATTTATAAGTAGCTTTCGTAGCGAGGTAAGAATTTGTAGCTTCGGCTTACCTCTTACAAAAATTTACTCTTCGCCACTGCAAGGTAAGGTGGCTACCACAGAAATCTAAAAGTCAATGGAAATGTGATTACTTCCAATGCAATACGAAATCAAACTTAATTTCGTTCACATACGTCACATTTTGAAACGTGTGCTCTCGATATAGTGGTGGTCGCAGCGAACGGTTTTGGGGGGGGGTCACACCGCAGCTGAAGACTTTTGGGGGGGGGGTTCATACCGATTAATGCCGAAGTGCTATACCGTGAATTACCGTGTTTGGCGCATTTTTGTACGATTTTGGGGGCGGTCATGACCCCCACGAGTCACGACCTCCCCCTGGGACCGCGCCTGGGAAGACACCACTGGCCTGCGTAATTTGCTCGAAAGCGGCGACAAGGTCACGTGCCTTTACGACTTCTATTGAGTTTTTATTTATATTTTTGTGGTGGCTACGTCCTTTGGCTTCTAAAAACAAAGCACCAACTCACCTGGAAGCGACATCAGTACAAATGAGCACCGAGCGGCTCTTGTTCTTGAACTTGTTGAGGGCAGCTAAACGTTTGTTCTGCGACATCTGGCCGTGCAGCGGCACGGCCGCGAGCCCGAGGTTGCGCAGGAGCAGCGCGGCGCGCAGCGCGCCCGCGCACGTCGACACGAACACGATGAACGAGTTGCCCGACATCTCGTTCAGTATGTGGACGAGGTATACGTCCTGTGAACGATGATATCTCATAACATAACATGGCTTTGACATGTTTCAAATTCACAAAAAATATGCATTTATAATGTATAGTATGGTGATATCGCATCGATGTCCGATAACTGCAAAGTAATTGGCATTGAGTTGGAAATACTGCATAAGTTTTCCGATAGATGTCGCCAAACGCTCTTACGAAGCGTATTACAAAGGGGTCTCAAATTTCAGATGAGTCGGGCGAGACCCGGTAGCTCAGTTGGTTCAGAGCACTAGCCACGGTACGGCAGAGGTCGCGGTTTCAAATCCCGCTCGGGTCATATGATTTTTGAGAATCACTTATATATTTAATAACTTAATAAAAGCATAACATGGCTTTGACATGTTTCAAATTCACAAAAAATATACATTTATGAACCTCATGTTGTATTTTGTAGAAGAAAATAAAACTAGACTGTGTAGTTTTGAATATGGCACTATCCTCGGATCTCTAAAACTCTATTAAAAAACCGGACAAGTGCAAGTTTGTAATGAAGTAAAATATTCCACTAGAAATACGCAATTAGCGCTATCGCGCATCTTGCTAATAGATGACGCTATTGCATATTTCTAGTTAGGTTAGTAAGTTAGGGTCTTGACATACGAACAGATGGACAACAAAGTGATCCTATAAGGGTTCTGTTTTTCCTTTTGAGGTACGGAACCCCAAATATTATGTCAGTTATTCAATCAGATCAGAATCAGACTTAACTAGCTTTAAAAACCATGAGTAAAGTCAAAGCTGTTAGAAAGGGCCATCTTTTGGTTTTCAAATGGCAAAGTATGCTATAAGTCCCACTTTATTAATCATCACACCAAGAATGAAAGCTGTCCTAAGGACTTACTAAAGAAATCATCAGCTTCCTCACCTTATACTTCACAGGTATGAACAGGTAGTACTGCAGCAGCTTCTCAACCGTCTGATACTTGGTGGACACCTCCACCTTCACAGGGTCCTGCAAGGAGGCTCGCTGTAGCTTCTGAACCTTCTTGGTCATGGTGGCCGAGAAGAGATAGGTGCGTCGCTCGCGGGGGATCACGCGGAGGATCTTGTCCACTTCAACTTCGAAATCCATGTTGAGTATGCGGTCAGCTTCGTCCATCACCTTATGGGATGGAGTAGAGTTTAATTTTGTGGAGCAGTGGGAAGGCAGAACAATTTTAGTAGAAGAAGGTCAATCTAGTTAGGCTGGTCAGTGATTCAGTTTTTGCCATTCATTTTGACATACATTATGCAGTATGTTATTTTAATTCGTGCGTAAATGAAATGTGCTACCTAGTTGTTTTCTGATACAATAATTTGGATATATTCAAGTTGCAAGTTTCTTCTAGGCATGCATGCTCCATTATAGACCGCATTATATCTCAACATTAGGCAAGATGGTGGTCAAACACAAGCCTATATTAACAATTAAAACAAAATAAATAACTCACCAAAAACTTGAGAGCCTTCAGATTGAAACCCTTAGTATTCTCCAGATGGTCCACTAGTCGTCCAGGTGTAGCAATGATGATGTGTGGCTTCTTGGACAGCATGAGGGACTGAGCCATCATGTCCATGCCTCCCACTATCACTGCACATTTCACTCCTATGCTGGCACCTATGAATATGGTACTTATGAAAGTATTCTTAAAAGAAATGATTTTTTCAAAACTCAATCCCTGAAGGGGGCAACTGGAGTTTGTTTTGGAAAATCGACAGGTTAATTGTTTTCCGAAATCCATACAGAACGAGTTGCGGTTGAAAGCTAGGATGGAACAAAAAGCTATCAGATAGTATGGATGTCACTAGAGCTCCTGACGATGTGCTGTGTTGTTAGCTGGAGACCTGGTTGTCCCCTGTCAGCACAGCAAATCCTCATTTTGAAATGTCAGTAACATGCATATGATACTCAGTGTTGCAAACATTACATAGGCTATGCTGGCCGCTGTTTGCCACAATTGGCATAATTATGAAATAATGGAAAACTTACCAAGTGCCTCAAACTGTTCCGATATCTGGAATGCCAATTCTCTGGTGGGCGTCAATATTAGAGCAAAGTATCGTTGTGGGTTCTCGAGCAGCGCTTGTAAGATAGGAAGGGCAAAGGCACCAGTTTTGCCCGACCCAGTCTCTGCCAAACCGATGATGTCTTTCCCCTGCAGCGCTAGAGGTATTGATTCCTTCTGAATTTTTGACGGTTTCTTCCATTTTAACTCTTCGCAAGCTTCGCACAATACATCTACTACCCCCTAAAAATAGTAGGAACGATTTAAAAACATAACCTCAAAATGAAAGGTATTTTTGATTTAGAGAGATAATTAATGAGGGATAATAGTTTATAAGAAATTGTGGGAAAATATTGACCTTATAAAGTGTATATATATAGTGTGTGTTAATAAATAACACATGCAAGACATACCAAATCTTTAAACGTCGTGTTATCTTCGTCTTCATTGTCTTCTGTTGTTTCTAGTGGTTGCTCTTCTGTGGGTTCCAATGGTTGCTCTTCTCCAACCAATTCTTGTTCTCCAGTCTCCGATTGTTGGCTATCATCGTCACTACTTCCACTCTCTTCATCTGGAGTCATTTTTATAAATTAGAAACTTAGCACATTAGAAACGTGTGTTTATCATCAAATGTGCTATCGCCATCACTGTCACTGCTGTCACTGTCAAAGTGTCAAATAAATAGAAATAAATGTAAAAGCTGGTAAATTTTAAAACCTTGTATTAATTAGGTATTTAGTTTCAGGATGTGGATTTTTTATTTAATAAACCTTGTGAATTTGGATATACTACGTTCTATAAAACAATAATAAAGTACTTGTTTTTTAAATAACACTCAGCAATTATATTTCATAAACTTTTTTTGAATTAGCAGTATAATGAATAAATATACATTTACGACAGGTTTTTGAACGGTATTCATCCGTTCAAATACTCAAGCAAATAAAAAAAAACACACGTCTTGGATTTATAAATTTCTACACCTCCCTCACTACACACTACTATACAAAGTGCGAAATATTATAATTAAAATAATAATAAAAAGTTAGATAACTACATTTTTTCATTAACATTTGAATTTATTTATATTAAACAAATAGTATTGTTTTTTGTTTTGTAAATTAGTAAATTGTATGGGTTCATGTTTTGGAACGCATCTATAAACAGCTAAGCGTCGTGTTTTTGAGGTTATTTGACAGTTGTTATTATTGAATATTTCTATATTATTCGTAAATAATACTCAAAAACTAAAGATAAACCATGGCAAAGCATCATCCAGATCTTATCTTCTGTAGAAAACAACCTGGCGTGGGTAAGTGGAACCACTTTGTATCAGAATGCTATCCAACGTTCAATGTTTGATGATAAACTTTTTGTTTTAGCTATTGGCCGCCTATGTGAGAAATGCGACGGTAAATGCGTAATATGTGACTCCTATGTGCGTCCTTGCACCCTGGTCAGGATATGCGACGAGTGTAATTACGGATCTTATCAGGGCCGATGCGTGATTTGCGGCGGGCCCGGTGTCTCGGATGCTTATTATTGTAAAGAATGCACCATACAAGAAAAAGACGTGAGTAACATTAGAAATAGTGTAATTGCTTTGTATATTCAAATTCAAATTGTTTATTGCTTCATGTGTAAAATACAAGGTGTTATACATAGTAGTAGGTATCAACATGACAGTTATTAAACAGACCCACATCAATGTCTCTTGTTGCTATAAAAGTTAAGTTGAAGAATTTGGCTGAAATCTGCTGATATCATTTCTAATAAACTGGATTGCTTTATTCCTTACAACTACCTTGTGCATTTTGATGTCTACAATGACATCAGGTGATCAGACATGTGTAAATTCACCTCTTTGAATATCTGGTTTGCTTGTGTTATTTTGATGTCAATCCTCTTATTTGAGTTCAATGTTATTTATTTGTTACAGAGAGATGGCTGTCCAAAGATTGTGAACTTGGGTAGTTCAAAGACTGATCTGTTCTACGAAAGGAAAAAGTATGGGTTTAGGAGACATTAGCAGTGGTATATTTAGGATAATATTATTAGTTTGTATTGGATAAGGCATCATACACATTGCACCACTCAACGCGACAGGGTGCAGGACACGGATCCATCCATCCATCACGGACGATGCGTGTTTTCTATACAAACTGAGCTACTTGCACACAACGCTAAAAACCATGGCCTCATGCCCTGTTTCGTGGAGGGGAACAGTGTGCATGATGCCTAAATGTTTAAAGAATTTTTCATTCCTTTAGGTGTATGGAGACGATAAACTGTATGCCCCATAAGTTTTCTGTGACTGTCAACTTTTAGATTCATAAACTAACATTCTATAAGGCCTGCTGCAGCTGATGGACGTTTTGCGCTATAGAGTTGTAGTGCTTAAACAATTAATTGTCTCTTTCTTCCCGGATTGTTCGTGCACTGCAGACTCAACTGTACAAAAAGTTTGTTGTCTGCAGTAGGCCTAAAGGTTGCTTGTGAATCTTGTGATAGCGGTGGCCAAATTGTCAAATAATTGCCCAACATTAATGTCACATGCCAATCTAATATATTTGACCTCCATTTCAAATGTGTAAAGATGATATCTACTTCACGTGGCGTATTTGATAAAATATTGGTGTTATTTCGCTAATACAAAATAACCTTTATTAGTTCGTACTTTATTTAGAGAAGTAACGCGAATATTTGGTCAAATACGCCAAATGAAGTGCCAGCATAAGGATTTTATGGCATTTACATAAACTCCCTACACGAGATAAATTATCGCCTGAAGCTACAAATTAAATAATTTTGTACAATTTAGACATACAATAAAACACTTTCACACTCTCTTATTATTTATTTAATTAGATTTTAATAGATCATATCTCAAGTTCTTAGTCTAAACTAGCACTAATCTATTTACATGGAAACTTGCTATTTTACATGCAACTAAAACTAGTTTAATATACCAAAATACAATATCTATCCATAAACTTTAGTTTTATTAGCTATACTATTTAACTTTTTATAATATACTAATAAACAACTAAACAACATACATAAACAAAGTTTGATGTGGCATTCGTATTTTTACATCTTCGCATAGTCCATTGCTCAAGTTTGCCTAGTGGTAGCATATAATGAAATCTCTATATACATTTATAATTTCATATATCTCTATAAAACAGTATCACATGTCCAAAGGGCGTAGCCAGGATTTTGTTCAGGGGAGGGGCAGGCAAGGAAAACACATAAAGAAACTGTGTACGAGATGATCCATTCAGGGAGAATGCTCGTAGGTAGTTTAAAAGATATTCAAATCAATTTATGAACGATTTTAAAATGCTTTTTTTTTTCTTTCTAAAATTATCTACTTTTCGGTTCGGGAGTTACTAGGGTAGGTAGGTAGTAGCCCCTCCCTCCCCTGGCTGTACCTGGCTACGCCTATATTTTTGTCAAACAACCCGTGCAGATAAGGGTGCGAGTGAGAGGTGAATAGAGGCGACGCCATTTTCAATCCCATTTATCCGCACTGATAGTACACGCCACAAGCCAGGTTCAAGCAATGAACTGTAATAAAATTATATAGATATTCCTTGACTCTCATGACCAAAACAAAAAATCGATTAGCTCCTAGCTCCCCCCACTGACGATACTGGCTGATGAGCTGACTGGGTTGGTCCAAATGTTGGCGTCGTTGGAACCAGAGTATGTTGGCCGCGCCGGTATGATCGGCGAGCGAACACACACACTGCGAAATTAATAGAAATATTGTTTGCAATTATATGGAGGAGTCTGATTAGTTTTGATATTATTCAGGCAGAAAATAGCTGTGTCCAAAATTAACTATATTTTGACCTTTTGTTTGCAGTATAACTTAACAACAAGAGGGATACCACTTTTTAACAAAAAAAAGGTAGTGATTGAATTAGCAAATAAATGGAACGGGATTATAATAATAATTATTATGGTAATGTAATGCACTTTTCATTGATTTTTAAGATTTATTTAAATTCAACTATTTTTAGCATTCGTTCTTTTCGCAAATTCGTTCACTGCCCCAACACTTAGTGTGGATATGGTATTATTATTTTGCTTTGAACTGTCAAGTTACTGCAAACAAATATGGATCAAATTATACTACCTAAATAAAATTGTTCATAAAATCTGGTGATTGGTTCCTTCTGGTTCGTGAAGTGGCCAAGGGATATAAGGATATATCTGTTAGGCACTTTTGCCTTACGCCCCTCAAATAAGCCGTAAGCGGATAAACCAGAGACAATATAGGTGGCTTTTTTGTCTCTGGTTTACTTCTGGGTGACTTTTAAAACTATCAATTTAAAACAAATCAGTCTTCAGTTTCGCTATCTAACTCCAAGAGAACTCCAATAAGAGTAGCAAATACCATTATTATAATGACTAAAACACACGTTGCATAGTGTAGTGCTAAAATTTTAATTCATATTTAATTTGGGTCATGCTTTTATTATTTAAACAATATTTAGGAATAATTTTAAGTAGGTATGCTGTTTTTGCGTGTTGTGTGTCATGCATTTTTTTATTGCCTTTAGGTTTGTAACTGACCTCCCTGCGTTCTTTCTGCAGTATCAGCTGAATCCAAACAATGTCCTAGGAACACCATTACAAGGATATTAAGTTTCATAATCTAGGTATTCCAAATTTAAATCAAGTCAGGTAGATATGAATGATCTTCAAAAATGTCTTTAATTGACTTGCTTGGTACTCTGAAATGATGTGATAACCTGAGTTAAGTTCCAATTCGGTTTTGTAAACATTCATTGTAGATAGTGAATCTGTGAACTGTCGGAGATACTGAGTCTTCACATTGTGGCTGAGAACAGCCACCGAGTGGTTTGAGTTTGAGAGTTTGAGAGTATTAGAGTAATATAATAATGAACCTCTCCCGTCTTTTCAAAAAAGAGGATTTCCATGAAAAACTGTGTCCACATTTCATATAGGTGTCCACAGGTCCAGTACCTATACTTGCGAGTTAACGTCCTCCAGCTTCTTCAGCAGCCGCTCGTTCTCCCGGCTTAGCAGCTCCTGGTCCCTCAGCAGCGTGTCTCTCACCGCGAACAGCTCGCTGTTCTCGGTCCTCAGCGCGGAGTTCTCTTCCATGTCATCATCATCAGCCTATAGCAGTCCACTGCTGGACATAGGCCTCTCCAATTGCACGCCATTTAACCCGATCCTCGGCCACTCTCATCCAGCTGCCACCAGCCACCCTGCGAAGATCGTCGTTCCACCTAGAATGCGCCTCTTCTAGCCTCTTCCATGTGCAGTTGAACTAACTCCACCAGTTCTGTGGCAGCTGGTACCTACAGTTTGATAGGATTCCAGAAGTCCAGTACCTATACTTACGAGTTAACGTCCTCCAGTTTCTTCAGCAGCCGCTCGTTCTCCCGGCTCAGCAGCTCCTGGTCCCTCAGCAGCGTGTCCCTCACCGCGAACAGCTCGCTGTTCTCAATCCTCAGCGCCGAGTTCTCTTCCATATGTAGTTGCACTAACTCCACCAGCTCTGACTGTGGCAGCTGGTACAGTTTGTTTGGTTCTATCTGATTTGGGGTTCGACGATGACCTATGGTACATTAATACATATAATAAAAGTCCTGACTCTAACTAACTGACCGCCTCATTAACGCGCAGCTCAAACCCTTAGACCTGGAAAGCTGACATTTTGCACAGTGTTTTCTTTATGATGTAGACACTAGACAAGACAAGGAATAAAGATTTTTCGAAATTCTACTTAAAGATACTTAAGTCCATGCGGATCCACGCGGACAGAGTCGCGGGTAAAAGCTAGTTAATAAAAGTAACGCTTAAAATGAGTTGAGGTAGAGGTACTGAATGATTTTGACAGGTGATTAAGCTAGATCTTCTATAGGTACTCAATAAGAAAAGTTCCTTTAAAATAAATATTCTTACTGTAGGTGTCCAAATTGTAATCCGTTTGCACGTGCAGCGCAGTTCTGAGATGCTGGTTCTCCGCTTGCAAAGCTTCTACTTCCCTCTTCAAACTTAATATTAGAGCATCTCTCGCATCCTGCAAATAGAAAAACAGTTTGAGTCCCTGTCCTGTCCACACAGCTGCGTATTTATCGCAGCAGAGTGTACGATCACATGCGTCCTAATACGAAATGTCCTAAAGAACAAATATCACAATAACATAGGACGCAATAATGCAAGCGTTCTAGGTACTTGTATTGCGTCGTTATTATCGCAAGTATCGCAACAGTGTGTAAGATCGCGTGTGTTCTAATATAAGCCTTAAAAGACGTTCAGCTGCAGTAGATTAAGACGCTGAATGTAGAACTAATTAATGCTTACCATTTTGACGATAGGCTTCGTTTTAATTTTCTTGGCACGCGCTGCGTATCGGAGTGTGTTGACTGTCTCGCTCAAGTTTGATCTTGTTGGCGCTATACATGCGATCTGTAAGGATAAAGAAATACTTATAACAAGATATTTTCGGTGCAAAGCCCCATTTTGGGCGTAATTGTCCCGGAGTCGCTTCCTCGCAAAGCCCCACGTTGGGCGCCATTGTCCCGGAGTCGCTCCCTAGCAAAGCCCCACGTCGGGCGCCATTATCATGGAGTCGCTCTTCGCAAAGCCTCACGTGCACGGTGCAATAGTTCCGTAGTTGCTCTATCCCAAAGTCTCACGTTGGGCGCCATTGTCCCTTGTTGGGCGCCATAGTCCCGTAGTTGCTCTCTCCCAAAGCCCCACGTTAGGCGCCAATTTTCCACGTTGAGTGCCATAGTCCCGTAGTTGCTCTATCAGCAAAGCCCCACGTTGAGCGCCATTGTCCCAAGTTGGGCGCCATTGTCCCACTTTAGGCGCCATTGTCCCACGTTGGGTGCCATAGTCCCACGTTAGGTGCCATTGTTCCGGAGTCGCTCTCTGGCAAAGTTTCGCGTTGGGCGCCATTGTCCCGAAGTCGCTCCCTCGCAACTCCTAACGCCATTGTCCTGCTCCCTTTTAGTCCCCAGCTAACTCTGATGGAGCCCCCAGGAATAATTAAATTTGATGAAATATAATACATCTTGAAGGGGGAAGACTAGCTTTGGATGAGAGAAAAGCAATGCAATGTAAAACAAAAATAAATGATAAACCTGTGCGTTAAATAAGTAATAAACATAAACGTTAAATAAGTGATAAACGTTCTACAATTTAATTGCTCACCATAAGCGTGACTCCGTTCCCCGCGAGGCTGTCGGCCAAGAGTTTGGTGAGCTTGCTGTCCCGGTACGGTATGTGGCCTCGTTTCTTGCCATCGCTCAGCTGCGATATGCAATAGCCTGTGGAGAAATTATAAATCTCCAAGAAAATAATAATTTTATCCATGCAGAATTTTATTTATACCTAGTGGGAAGAAATCTATCTACAGAAAATTAGAGATTCTTGTACAAGAATTCGTCCGAGGAGTACTGTGAGATCTTATCTTTATATGGGTGACTGTGAATTTACAGGCACATAATCTTCAGTCTTAAGATAATATAATTGACGCAATGTGATGTCACCTGGGGACATTCTAGATAAATGTAACCTACGATCTATTGCGCTAGGTAGTAATATACCTATTAAGCAAATGTTTCCATCTGACGAACCATCAACCAATACGGAATACCATAAAAAAAAAACCGGACAAGTGCGAGTACGACTCGCGCCCTGAAGGTTCCGAAATATGCAGTAGCGCCATCTATGAGCAAGATGCAGGTATTCCATACTTCTTCTAGTGGCGCCATCTATGAGCAGATGCCTTCACCCGATAAGGGTCTTTGTCTCGGGCAGACTAACAACAAAGTGCTCCTATAAGTGATCCTATAAGATCCTATAAGTGGTTCCGTTTTCCTTTTGTACCTCAAAAGGAAAAACGGAACCCTAAAAATATCTAAATACTAATTCTGGCCGACTCACCGAGCACCATTAGACTCCTATTGATATTGTTCGCCTCCTCCAACGTCTTGCCAGTGCTGTGGGTCCGCTTGGTCATCTCGCTGCCGGCGAGGTCCACGAAGTTGATCTTGCCGTGCGTGGAGCAGACGACGCCGGCGTCCTCGCGCAGGTCTCGTCGCACGCGCACACATAGTAATGTGTGCGAACGAGACGAATGAGAGTTCATCGCGTGTGCTCCTACAGCGCGGTTGCGCATGCCTGGGTGAAAAATAGTGTATAGATAGGAATGTATGGTAATACCTAATTGGCAAACATCTTTAGGGGATGAACAGAAACTATTTTGTGTTGAATTTGCCTTAACTAAATTAATGAGACACTAAAGAGTTGTTCAAGAACAAAAACGAATTTATGCACATGCACAAAAAAAAATTAAGTAGGTATTGTTTTTTTTACACGAGCTACTTATAGTAAAACAATAATAGGTAAATAGACGCTTACCTACTTAATTAATTAGTTCATTGGATCTAATTTATATCGAATTCCAAAAATATTTTTCGACTTTGACTGTAAAAAATACCTATTTGTTAAAAATTGTGTATTTTAAATAGATCTTACCTTCTTCTAACACAGCAAACAAGTCGTCCAGTGTTTCACAGTCCACAGTAAAGAGGTTCTCTACGTAGAAACTCCTGCTTTCTTTAGACCACCGAACTTGCAGCGGTTTTCTGGCACTGCCCGGGTTTAGCAAGTCTATTACCTGTAATCAAACAGGATTTGTAAAAACATTACTCTCCTTTTGGGCTTCGCCGTAGTCGGGTAAAAAGGAAAAATGTTTTCATCTTCAGAGTAATAGTTAATTATAAATACAATTATACCTACAATCAACTTAAAACCTACAGATATTTTGCTATTATGCACTTAAATTTTTCAGATGAATGAAAGTTTAAACATTATAGTGGGTTTAAACCAATAATTCCCATACCAATCATATTCAATCGTACAAAAACCCCAAGATAACCCAACGATTTAATAAAGTGACTTCAAAAGAGCCAACGCATACGTACTAAAACATAAATCAAAATAATTGTAATCCAAAACTTAGGGGCGTTACACATTACGCCGCAGCGGCGCGGCAGCGGCGCCGCCGTATTTTCATACGCGCGGAACCATGACTCACCGCTGCAGCCGCTGCGCGTGTGTGAAAGCACGTATACAAAATGAAAGAAAGAAAGAAATAAACACTCAGACACACAGACATCATTTACAAAGATACCTACAAAAAAAAAAGAACAGAGTTACTAAAGTCACTGTGTGTCTAGCGGCTGTGCCAAATAGGTTCAGTTCAGCATATGTCAGACCACTAGTGCCTGACGCTGGTTTTCAACTGAACCTATTGTGACGTGACCGATGTAAACCAGTTCTAAATAGATAAATACCATGCTAATGCAAGGATGACTACGACTGCCGCTGCCGCTGCGGCGTATTGTGTAAGCCCCCTTACGTAGGGAATGTCGATGTGGTCTCCAAGAAGCATGCACATATCCATATCTTCACGCTTTATACAGGATAAAATTAAAACCAGTGCGGATATGTTAGGAGGTGAAAGTACTCATGAATATAATTATATGATCAACTTTTATTATGGGACCGACACTGAAATATGAAAAAAAAATCAGCTGTTCCATACATTTTGATCGTGTTGAAGTGTATTTTTGTAGGGAACAGCTGTTTTTTTTTTCATATTTCAGTGTAGGTCCCATAATAAAAGTTGATCATATTCATGAGTAGGTACTTTCACCTCCTAAAATATCCGCACTGGTTTTAATTTTACCCTGTATGTACGAGTATCTACTTTCACGCGTAATTTACATACCTTTTCATTATATATTTCTAAGAAGGACGCCTTCAATATGAAGTGCGATTCCGGCTTCTCGTTGATTAGCCGGAACAGGTACACAAAGGAGCGGACCACCAGGCCGTGTTCCGGGGCGAACGGACTTGTTCCACTCTCCACCTGTGGGGGTAAAATACCCTACCTTTACTTACCGGTATTACACCCATATTCACAAACATACTAAACGGTCTCGAACTCACAGTGTAGGTACAGAAAACTCATCCGAATATGAACTATATTAGGTAGATATGTGTATAGATCAGGGTTTCCCAAAATGTGCGTCGCGAGACCTTGGGGCGTCGCGGAGCTGTCCTAAAGGCGTCGCAAGTTGGTTTTTCTGGTTATTATTATGATTCTAAATTTTTTGAAGTTTTCTTTGAACAAAATTATCTAGAGCTACATGCAGGTATCTTATTTTACAAGGGCGTCGCAATAAAATAGATGGAACAAGTTCAAACAGAAGGTACGTAATAGTGGTAGGTAATAGTGTTTACCTAAAATGAGACACAAAGTAACAAGACAAACATACCTACAAAGTAATGAAGCGAACGACTTAATGTACCTACAATAAATAATATAGTGTTTGGTTAGAATCTACTTACGATACCTATATGTCATGGTTTCGGAACGACACGATCGACAAAAGGTTTTATGTCTAACTAAACTACTTAGCTTTTGCCCGCGACCTCTATTCGTGAAACTGGATAAAAAGTCCCCGGCTAGTCCGGCTACCTCTCTGTCAAATTTCATCCAAATCCGTCCAGCTACTATCTCCAAATCAATTGATCAGCGGATTAATTGCCCTCCCATTTCCTTTGAAAATCGCTTTCGTATATTTATGTTAATTTTAATAACAAAACGTTTCGAACCTATTAAATGCATTAGGTATGTGCATATCGCGTGACGTCACATGTAACGCGGCGAGATTTTAGCGTGATTGCGATTTTAATTGTCGCTCGTTTGTGTCAAGCTTATTGTGTGGCATAGGTACGTAACTCTTTGTATTATTATAATAATTCAAAAAGCATCATAGTTTACGATTCAAACTAAATTATTAACAGGTTAGTTAGGTAATGATAAAAATCCGACAGTTAGGTTCGAATTCGAGTGCAGATTCCGTGGATTCGGTTGACTAAGAAAGGTCATCGTGTAGTTTTTTTTTTGTTGAGAAATAAGTACCTAACCTTTGTTCTTTTCCAGTATAGGTACTACTTGTAACAAGTTAATAGAACAAACAGGTATAGGTAGCGGCGTGAAATATGATCACAAACGTCACATGCGCATTAGCCGGTTTTTTGGTCTCTTTGGCGGAATGAAGAAGATGGGGGGCGCCGAGGCTGCACGCTATCGGTTCGTCAGTCGATGCTCGTCGTCTATTGGACTATTTTCTATTACGTATTGTCAACTGTCTATTGTCTATTGGGCCAAAATTTACATGCGCGATCTGTGATCAAGATCCACGCCGATACATAAGTCTTTTGAATGAATATCGTAATGTTATATTATAAGTACCTATACCAACGTCAAATGGCTACTACCTATACGTTACAAAGCTTAGATACGTCAAAATGGGACTGGTACAAAAGACGAGATTTTCGTAAAAAAAAAAAACTAGTTGATAGTGTGTTGACATGTGATTTGTATGTAAATTGAGTTCAATAATAACTTCAAACAGACTGTTAACGACATGCATGTCACGTGACAAACGTTACGCCATTGTTTTAGCGTGATTACGTTTTTGTATCCCGCTAATTATCGTTGGTTTGTTGTGAAGCTTTTCTGTAAATTAATGGTTTTTATTGCTTTTCCCATGTGCACTGCAGTGATAGCCTAGTGGTTTAACCATGTGCCTCCCACGGCGAATGGTTAGAGTTCGATCCCGAGGCACGCACCGCTGACTTTTCGAAGTCATGTGCGTATTAGAAATTAATTATCACTTGCTTTAACGGTGAAGGAAAACACCGTGAGGAAACCGGCATGTCCTAGAACCAAAAATTCGAAGACATGTGACGTCCACCAACCCGCACTGGGCCCGCGTGGTGGACTACGGCCCACTCCCTCTCACAGAGGAGGCCTGTGTCCCAGCAGTGGGAACATTATATGCCAATTATGCTTATGCTTATGCTATTGCTTTTCCGATGTAGTAGGTACCTAGTAGTAGAGGCAAACCTTTTACTTTATTACGCAAAAAGACCATAATAGTGTTGTGAAATGATTAGCCAGTCAACATGGGGGCTAGCTTGAATATCTATGGGGCTAACCAACCACGGTGTTCGGGTTTGGTTATTCTTACGGCCCGACTTGACGCCCGATCTGTAGAGCCAATGCGGGCGAGTCTCCACACTCCACAGATAGGCACGTGAATAGGTAAGTTGAACTATAACGTGCCAATCTGTCGAGATTGGGCGTCAAGTTGGGTCGTTCGTACGCACCTTGAGATTGCGTGTACCTACCCACCTACCTACATTTAAATTTATCTAACGGGTTTCAGGCCCTCGTCGCCAAAACTGTTGTGTATGTAGTATTGTAATTATAACACTCTTTAGTTAGTAATGTATTTATTATCAATATACAATCATTTATGTGACACGCACGGTAAGTAATATCAATGGATTACATAGCTTATTCCAGCAGATGAGCAGATAAGACAGATGTCACTTTTGACGTTTGTGTAGCGTTGCTTGCTGGTCGGGTGCGTTCCGACCACCGCCTAACACCTACTAACGTGCAACAATAAGTAGGTAAGTATCACAGAAATTGTTAAGCTGTGTCTGAATGATTTATAACTAATTAGATCATAACTATCTAATCTACATGCTTCGTAGAATGGTGCATATTCAATTATTCACGAGGAATCTAACCTTAAGTACCTACTTACTAAACACTCTAAGTGAAGTGATAGCACAATCAATAACTTCACCACATTAACACTGAATTTAAAAAATTAACACCCTCAATCACAATTTTACCACCACGATTCCAAAAACCATTGATGACCCTTATCTTTGAATCTGTCGCATCGCAATCATAAGTCATCAATGCATCACTCACACATTCACACATGAGGTTCGAACGATCGATAGTCACACGAGGTCGGAATCGACTGTCATACAAAATAGGTGTTATTAAGTCCCTGTTCCTCAGATCATAGAAACAAGGAGATGTGCCAAGGCGCTATCGAGCTTGATGCCTGATCTTGAGCAAATTGCTCATATTAAAAACGTACGCGCTGGCGACGAACCGAACATGATCGATGGTATAAATACAGTGTTTTAGTTTAGTGCACTGTTGAGTGACGATTAACAGTGTTAGATTGAGGGTGTGCGGAATGTCTAATGCGTGGGAGATCTTTTTATTCACAAGGAACGCTTAATTATGCGCGTAATTGTGTCGAAAAATGTACTAAAAGTGGCATCCGTTGTTCCCGTACTAATTTGCTATGATGGCATATCTCCTTGTTTCTATGATCTGAGCCCTGTTCATACTAAATCGTAGGGTACGTCATTTTCTGATCTTTTATCGCTGATTGGTGGTCAAAGCGATTTGCTGAAGTTTGTAAACAAAATATTAGTCACGAAGCTCAGTAGTTAGATGCCTACAAAAATTCTGCACTTGAAGGTCTATGGCTATAGATCTAAGTAAAAAACAAACATCTATTGGCTCAAATAATTATATCTTCCTTGGCTAGAAGTGACCAACCAGGATCAGAAAGAGTAGTACCTAAAGCTTTACGTAAAGACTCACTCACCAATCCCGGAGGTCCAGTAAGGGTGTGGGTCTTCCCGCTGCCCGTCTGCCCATAGCAGAAGGCCGTACAAGAGAACCCTTCCACCGCCATCTCCAACAGCCTCTTAACACCGGAATATTCTAAAACGTCTTCCTGTTTCGAAATAAAAATATGTTTTTCTATAGATACACGTATTATTTGGGTGCTTCATTTTGCGGTCTTGCGCACTAAGGAGATGAAAAAAAAAACAGTTTTTTTCGCACGGGACCCAAGGGTTCCCAAATACGCAATAGCGCCATTGCGAATAAACTCCTCCCCCTTTTTTTTTTTTTTTACGGGTGGGAAATCATCAAATGACCCCTCCCGCTCTGGGCGGAGCGGAAGGGAGTGTCAGACTCTTACTGACTAAAACCCACTCGTGTTCCTGCCTTAGCCCTTTTGTCCGGGTCAGCGGTATCCCTTCCGGACAATCCCGCTTTCCCAGCAGGCTTGGGCCCTAATGGGCCCCCTCTCTGATGCTGACATCTCTTTGAGGCGCGCGTGGAACACGTACGCGCCGTTCGGCACGGGCCGGTCCTGATCGGACGGTGAGCTACCCATTACCCACAGCCCGCAGGCCCGCGCCTACGGTGGCCGGGAGTCGTCACGCGGCTCCCGACGCCCGGAGCGTCTACCGCGGCGGCTTGGACGGGAGAATCTCTCCCTCTCCCGTCCCAACTCCTCCCCCTGGATCCGCTACTGGCGCGGATTGTGCAAGGCCGCAGGCGGTAACTCTTCCATCTATACTAATATATAAAGCTAAAGAGTTTGTTCGTTTGAACGTGCTAATCTCTGAAAGTACTAGTCGGATTCGAAAAAATATAATTTTGTATATGATAGCCAGATTCATAAGAAATAGTGTAGGCTATTTAACATCATGCTGCGACCCTTAAGAGCCGAGCAACAGGGGTAAAACCGCAGGAACAGCTAGTTTAACATAAACAGTTACCTGCGTCGCCTCTGGTTCGAACACAACGTTGTAGGAGAAGACCTTCGCCTTCTGGCTGGGCGTGGTGTTGTTGCAGATCACCTGGCCCTTGCCGGGGAACTCCAGCATCATGCGCTCCCCGCACGAACGCTCCTTCTCGCAGATTGGACGGACTCTACGAAATTATATGAGCACTTGAGCAGCCTGAAATAGCGCCAATCTAGTACTATGGTAATAGCCTAGCTAGGTATAGCTATTGCCCCAGGCGCCCCTGGGATCAGGCGAGTACCATACCAAAATCTATCAAACATTACACCACACTCATCACCAAGCGTGATTTCTTCAGAAACTACATAAATACCTAAGTTGTTTTTTGTACACAAAGATCTCAGTATTTGGTCATTACCAGTTCCAAAATAAATAGTTTTTTCTTTGCTCCAAAATCGATTGGTAATGACCCGAATAATTAAAGAAAAATTGACACCGGAGGTCACAAATCAACTCGCACTATGACGCTAATGATACGCACATTAAATGCTCATAGTACAAACCAAAGCAAATTACCAAAATATTTGTATGTAAACCTATGATTTACACCCGAAATCTTTAATCTTGGACAAGCTCTATACATTAGTTATCGAGTTTGGGAACATCAATCAATCGAGGGTGGAGTCGTCCTGCTTCAAACTGATTGTAAGAAAAATATTCAAGGACGTTCGATGGCCTTCTTTAGTTTGTTTTGTTTATCGTAACATGTTTGATAATATTATTTAATAATTCGAGTTCTAGTTATAGCTAGGATTGGGATATAAGAAATTTCAGTGGACCGTGGAAAACTTGGTAACAGGATGGCTATTAATGCGGGTGTCCCTCAGCGGTCAGTGCTCTCTGCGACGCTCTTTCTGCTGCATATCAACGACCTGCTAAAGGCCGGAACCTTTGGGTATGCAGACGACAGCACTGTCGTAGAGAGCTACACAGCCAACGCACGGACCGGTGGACCTCAAATCCAGTCTCTGAGAGAGGCCATGGTCGAGCGCTTGAATTTGTCCCTTAAGGCAGTCTCCGATTGGGGCGATGCCAATCTGGTCAAATTCAATGCAGCTAAGACCCAGGCGTGTCTGTTCTCTGCCAAAAGGACGCCATTCCAGCTGGCTCCTACTTTTCGAGATGTGTCTATACCGATAACCAACCGCCTTGAGCTCTTGGGCGTATATCTAACGTCAACCCTCAACTTTGGCTCCTATATTGAGTCCAAAGCTCAATTGGCTGCTAAAAAACTGGGTATCCTCTCGAAGGTGCGGCGGTACTTCACGTCGGAACAGTTGCTTCAATTGTACCAAGCACAGGTTCGTTCGTGCATGGAGTACTGCTCGCACCTTTGGGATGGCTCAGCAAAGTATCAGCTTGAGGCGTTAGAGTCTATTGAGAAGCGTGCCAAGAAGCTCATCAACAACGACTCCCTTGTTCAGTCCAAGCTCCAAAGTCTTGAGCATCGGCGCAAAGTTGCAAGTTTATCGGTTTTTTACCGGATACATTTCGGAGAGTGTGCTTCAGATCTGCATGATCTAATTCCCTCCTGCCCTTTCTTCTATCGGACGGCCAGAAGCACCACAAGGCGCCATCGGTTTATGGTAGATATACCAAGAACCCGAACAAAGCGCTTTGATTCCACTTTCATTGTGAAAACCGCCAAGCAGTGGAATGCGCTGCCCGAGTGGGTGTTTCCCAACAGTTACAATCTGGGTATCTTCAAGTCACGAGTGAATCGGTTTCTTCTAGGCAAGCGTGCTCCATCGTAGACCGCATCATCGCTTAACATCAGGCGAGATGGCGGTCAAGCGCAAGCCTATCATCGAATAAAAAAAAAAAAAAAAAGGAACACTTCTGGTCCTTCGAGCCGGATATCTTCTAATACTTAACACTTACGAATATGACTCGCTCAAAATTAGGAATATTTGCATTGATTTGACTTTATGGCTTATTTGACGCCAGACACAGTAATATTAAGTAATTGATGCATTAGGGTGGTTTCTTGAATGGCGATTTAATGAAACTAAACTATTATGTTACGTCCAAATGGTGCAATATAGTGTCCAGTATATTAAAAAAACATCTCTAATTGCTTAGCTAGCTACACATTGTCAAGGTGTCATTCGAACGAATATCGATTCCTTTACAATGAAAGGAGCATGTCAACAACCCAAATACCTACATCGTCATAACAGTGTTTTGCTGTTTGACTCGCAATTATTTTGTCGATTCATATTTACGAATCGTCTCTAATACATATTACTCTATGCATACATAATTATGCATGTGCATAGCTTACCTAGTTATTAAATACGTTGACATTGGTAACGCATTAAAAATTCTAGATCCGACTAACAATTTTATCCTAACCTAATAGGTAGGTTCATCAACGTTATTAGGTATTCCGGTTTGAGGGGTTTAAGTATTGGAACTGTCGGAGTATAAAGTGCAGGCCACACCAGCTAGCGAGCGAGCGAGCCGGGCGAGGCATCGTTTCACCTCTTTTCATACTTCGATTCACACCACGAACTACAGAGATAAGCCTACGTCAGCGTATGAAAAGACTCGCCCGGCTTGCTCGCTCGCTAGCTGGCGATGTGGCCGGGCAGGCCTGGGCTTAACGCACTTAATACATTTAATTCATCTTTGTCTTTATGGTGAATAACGCACCATGCAATACCTCTATTGCAGATGTCCATAGGCGTCGACACTTTAGGCCGCCTGCCTATTTTCTAATAAGTAACATGAAAAAATAAGTATCTCTATTCTCACCTCACAACGACATTGATGTTGTCCTCGTCAGCGTTGAGTGTGGTGCTGGATCCACGGGTGCTACGGTCTAAGCTGCCGGCTCTGCTGCTACCACTAAAATAATACAACTGTTAGGACTTAGGATATAGCAGGTAAGTGCTTAGCAACGAACGCAACGGGGTGTCTGTTTCTTTTGACAAAAACGTAGCTGCTTATTGGTGTTTTAAAAGTGGGATATGAGATTATTTGAAAAGGATGTGTACTAACAGCTAACTTCGATGGCCACTATTCAGTGTGATTTGGTAACCCAGGTTCAGTTCGTAAATGTTCACTAAATTTACGAGGCTGTATAATGGTGATGTCCATGTCGTGATGAAGGAAAGAAAAGAAAAGAATGCAGACGCTGATAGCGCGACAAAAAAAGAATACGGTAGTGGACTAATATTAAAAAAGTACAAATAATAATGTCTTAGGTTTTCGCGATTATTATAATTTATTATAAAAAAGTACAAATAAATTATTTTATTCCAAAGAAGGAATAGGAATAACAAAAAAGTAAAAAAATAATAATAATTTATCACAAAATGGAAAACATAGACGCTTTTAAAGATTTTGGAGGGAGTAGGTATCGCTCCGTCTTTGTCGCGCGAAGCGGACGTAGGTGGTGTTACGTCACTTATCATGCGTGCCGTCCGTGTCTAGCAAATCATTTTAAAACGCTCATAACTTTGCCAATTTTGTAGATGTTTCATCGGTTTTTTTGGTGTTAATTATCTTTTTTCAAATAGTTTACAGATTCACAATAACAAAAAATATATTCAACATCCCTATTGTATGTAAAGCCTCATAATAAAGTCATAAAACTATTTCTCTCATATCGGGACGAACTACTCATACAGCTTCACTGGAAATTCGACCTATTTCTTGAATCTTATTTTATTTGCTTATTTGCAACAAAACAAAGAAGAAAGGACGTGCCTAACAATCTTGTCTTTATTGGTCTTGCGTCTTGCCGTAGATTAAAACATACAACATTTACAAAGCTTTATCTGCAAAGTTCTGGGATTTTTTGCGGATAATTATTATTTTTCAAAGAAGTCATTGTTCAGTCAGATCAATCAGTCATCAGAAAAGTATCATTTAAGTGCTCTCAGTAGATTTATAAAAAATTGCTGCCAGCAAGGTGGAAGCGGCATAAATTTCAGTATCACCACTCGTGAAAGCTGTTACTATAGTAAGCTAGTAAGCTGTTACTATAGTAAGCTAGTAAGCTGTTACTATAGTAAGCTAGTAAGCTGTTACTTAGTAAGCTAGTTCCTTCTTCTTCTTTTTTAAAGCTGGCTTGCATTGACCTACTTTTCGTTTGATAAGACCAACTGCATTAGAAAAACAACCCACATTTTCTAAATCACCTTTACTGCAACTATTACAATAAAATGACAGACAAATAAAATAAACTGTTTGTTACCATAGAACATTGCTATTTTATGACTTGCAGGTATTATGCAAGTTGTTTGAGGCTCAGTTGACCTCAATATAAGTGTTTACCTTAGATCATAGAAACAAGGAGATGTGCCAAGGCGCTATCGAGCTTGATGCCTGATCTTGAGCAAATTGCTCATATTAAAAACGTACGCGCTGGCGACGAACCGAACACGATCGATGATATAAATACAGTGTTTTAGTTTAGTGCTAGTGTTGAGTGACGATTAACAGTGTTCGATTGAGGATGTGCGGAATGTTCAATGCGTGGGAGATCTTTTTATTCACAAGGAGCGCTTAATTATGCGCGTAATTGTGTCGAAAAATGTACTAAAAGTGGCAGCAGTTGTTCCCGTACTAATTTGCTATGATGGCATATCTCCTTGTTTCTATGATCTGAGGTGTTTACCTACTTTAAAAAGGTGGACAAAGAGAAAATTTTCTTTAGATATAGGTAACTGTGACAATATTCTTTGATGTTAGAATTTGTCTATTTTTTATGCATGAACGGTAATTGGGTTGAGAGAATCGATTAGGTAGTAGTACTTGACAAGATATTGAATTTATTGAGATTTGATGTTAAAACAGAACTTCCTTTTTGAAGTCGGTTAAAAAACAGATTTTTGTTTTTATTGTTAGGATCTACCTAATGGTTTTTAGTCGTAAGGGATATCAATTAATTCAGCCTATCGAAATCCAGTGCTGGACATAAGCCTCGTATTTTAAAACTATTCGATGATGATTCTTAATTTGAAAAAATATCTATTATAATATTCTCGAAAATATGTAGACTCCATTATAATTCGGCTTTAGGTAGTACAATAAATTTTTCTAAACTCAAATGTAGAGAAAACAATATGGCAACCTTTTCTTCTATAGAATCAAGCTTTAAGTAATAACTTAAAGCTTTTCAGATGAAACGCGCGATTAAATTTTCTCACACTTGCAGTGGTCGTATCCATTTGAAAGATTGCAAATGTATGGAATTTCAATGACAATACAATGTAATGGTTACAACGAGCTGATCTGGTGATGGAATCAGTGGGCCTAGCACGAAACATTTTGACGTACGGTATCGTAAACGTAACCGAATTTTGAATCTAAAATACAAGCTGTCCTAAAACATTTTGATAATATTTTATACAATTTGTGCATTTTAATAAATACAGAGATACAAATAAAGTATTTAATTTATATGAATATCGTGTAGCAAACGTGTATTTTTAATTTAAAATATGCTTACGTTTACGATACGCAACGTCGTTTACGATACGCAACATCAAAATTGTTCGTGCTAGGCCCTCAGGATTTAATTAACGGAACTTCTCACCTTGGCAAATAACAGTCGTTCAAGCGTCTTTTAGTTTTTTCTTAATCTCATATTTCCTCATTCTTCAAAGTAATAAGCGAATTAGTTCCATAAAGCATAATTTCTGAATGACTTTATCATCAAACATAATCACAACCGCATCGAATTTAACACAGTAATTTTACCATAACGTTATGGAAATGTATCGTCCAAGTGTTTCCGTTGCGTGCTAATCGGAAGAATCACGCCACGAAGCCATGATGAATTATGGTTGATGGTTGACTTTAAAAAATAATTGTGCAATATGAGTAAGAGGTTTTGCGTTAGATTTCATACTTGTAACAACCCTATAACATTTTTTAATTACTGTGTCTTAGATCTGCAACCTTTTATTCTGATAAAAATCTAAAAAGTAACACTTTATCTGTCTTAAAATAACTATCCATATTCTTATAGGTGTCTTCGCTTTGTCAAAACTAGAACATCTGCGTCCAATTAAGGCTCACACATGTACCTACGATAGCACGTATTGCGATAATACCTACGTCCTGTCCACCGCGTTTTTATTGTCCGATATTTCCAACTTATGTCTGCGCCTACGTCAGATCGCATGCGTCCTAATACAAAATGCACTAAGAACAAATATCGCAATAATACTCTCGATATTATCGACCGATAATATCGCACCAGCGAGCCTTTAAACTTATTTTCATTAATTTATGATGACTGATTTGACAGTTGACGCCTACAAAATCCACCCTTTACCCATATTATAATAGAAGACAAATATTTAGTCCTGTCAAATTAGTCCACTTTGTAACTATCGATGTGGTTTCATCGTCCATTGGTCGCGGTTACCCGTAAGTGATATGGACAATTGGACATAGACTAATTTGACAGTTGTAATTAATATTGATTTTCTGTTCCACGTGTGGAAAATTTACACTTACCTACACGTACGTTTACTTGTAAGAGAGAGAATAGAGTAATTAAGATTACTTTAGTGCGATGTTTCACTATTATAGTTCTACTAACTGTTGCCCGCGACTTCGTCTACGTGAAAATGGATGAAAAGCCAATGTGTTTTTTCAGGTTTCAGGCTATCTCTTTGTCCATTCAAATCCGTCTAGCCGTTTCAGCGTACAACACACACACACATAGGTATTACACACACACACACCCAAACTTTTGCATTTATAATATTAGGTATAGTAGGATAGTTTTATTCAACAGTGCGCGTAAGTGGTTTGAAGAAAAATTAATTTAATATTAAATCGTGACAGTTCGAACGGTGTCATAGTCACTAACAAAACATCTGAACATCAATGAATAACAAAGCAGTTATTTAGCCTAATCCATTAATTACAATAATTCTACTTAAACAAAAGTGTGGCGTGATTCATTTATTTTACGATAGTAACACACAAACCGTTCCCAGAAATGCTCTACTTAAAGTAGGTAGTTGAATATTCAAATAGTTTTTGGGTGATTGACAGCCGCTGCGCTGTGTCTAAATGCCAAGGGCTCGCCTATTGACCGCTAGCTATATTAATGAGGGTTTTGCTCTTTTCACATTGATTGGGCGGCTAATAGCTGTTTCTACTCAGAAATCGCAAGTTCATATCGATAAGATTGAAGTTGGCTCTTTTATGCTCTTCGATGTACAAAATATGACATTAAGGGGCTGATAAGACCCAATTTTATCGATTCACGCAATTCCCGGCAAATGGGAAACGCTGCAATAGAGTGAACGGAAAACTGTCAAAACATGTTGAAAAATAGTATAAAACTGAATAAAATCTTTCATTGAAGCGAAAATAGGGAAAAACTTCATGAGAAATCTATTAAAAAAAACCGGCCAAGTGCGAGTTGTACTCACGCACCGAGGGTTCCGTATCATTTTTGGACGTATAAAGTGAAAAATCCGGACCGCATAAGTAATTTTGTTTGTGAAGGAATTTTGATGATTTTGAAAAAACTGTACTAGTTAGGAACATCGTTTTATTTTTGGTGCCATATTTGGGTCAATTCCTATCAACTGTAATTATTTCAGATTTTTCGCCCCATAAACTTCGGAGATAAGGGGGGGGGGAATGGTATTTTTTTGGACATTTTTCATCATATGTCGAAAACTGTGAGACATACAATAAAATAAAAATATATTTGGAAATGTGCAGATCAAGCCCTTTAATATGATATGTCACTTGACCTAGTAACCCCACTCTAAAATTTTGGACGCCCACTCCGGCCCCTTTTGCAATGAAAATAAAAATAATTTTGGACTGACTTTGACTTTTTTCATTTGCAATAAAGTTGAACAAGCATTCTTTATATCTGTTCCAAATTTCAAGTCGATAGCATAAGTAGTTGCTGAAATAATCAGGTGTGACAGACAGACAGACAGACAGACGAAGTCGCACCATAAGGGTTCCTTTTTTACCATTTTGGTACGGAAAAATCTGCTGTTCCATACATTTATGTTCACATAACTCAACAAAATGTATGGAACAGCTGATTTTTTTTCTCGATTCAGGGTTGGTCCCATAGTAAAAGTTGTTCATGATCATGATGTCAATGATGAGTACAACGACCCCTTTGAATATTTCCACTGTCTAACCTGCCACCCTGTAAAATAACCATTAATAGGTAAGTAAATTGATATTTTCGATATTTGAACATTTTTTTGAGGTGACTTTTCGTTATTTTTCTATTGAGCGAAAATAGTTGAATCTTTTTTTGGGCTCACTACTGCTCTTCAATATTTTGTCAAAATTGTCACTGTCAGATTTCTTTCAGTGAATGGAATTGTCTAAAAACGTGGACAAAAAGAACTAGTTTGGTTGTTGTCAGCCTTTTAACAGTAGGTACCTACGTCCAAATTCACAAATTCTTCAAAAAATCTAGAATACCCCTGAATAATTCACGGCCAAGGTTGAATTGAAGATAGTCGTAGATCTGATAGTGAAGCGTTGAATAAATTATTCAAACATACTTATGAAAGCTGTGTGCGACGTTATGAAGGCAACAATGATACAAATTGATTAATTAAGGCCTCCAAAAGGTCAGTCAGTATTGACATCTATTTATTATTTGTGGAGTTTATTTGTATGAAAGTGTAACTCTGTGTAACTAACTGATTTGTAAGGAATGAGTCATGAAGATTGTGGGTGGAGTCAAATAATAACTTTATTGGATATATACAGGGTGGCAGGTTAAACAGTGGAAATATTTTAATGGGTCATTGTACTCATCATTATGAACAACTTTCACTATGGGACCAACCCTGAAATCGCGAAAAAAAAATCTGCTGTTCCATACATTTATGTTCACTTAACTCAACAAAATGTATGGAACAGCTGATTTTTGTTTCGCGATTTCTGTATAGAGAACTAGCTCTAGAATGCTCTGGATAAGTGTTAGCTTTACTTTTTCGGCTAACTATAGGTAAGCCTAATAAATATAAATATTTTTGTGATTTCACTACACGCCTTTATGGCGGTTCACAGAAGGCTACCTGCGAAGTTTCATACAAATTGTTTGAGAACTGTAGATTTTACGAGAGTGTAACAGACGGACAGACGGACATGACGAAACTGTGAAGGTACCTAGTTTTACTACGGAGCCCTAAAAGTATATTTTTGTGAAATAACAAACTTAATTGCCCACTTTTAACTGTTTTCTTAGCGACTGTACCTACCTACATAGATGGGATATTTGGGAAAAGGAGAAAACTTGACCTTATCCCTCTACAATTACGAGTCCATAACTCTCTAGAGATGCGTTACGTCCAGACCTTGGACAATACAGAGTTAACGACTATCACACAAATCAATATTCGTATTATAACTGAACATTTCGTTAAAAATTTCGTTACCATGATGAATGGGGAGTAGGATCATTAGCAACAACAATTTGGATCAAGGTTTCACGTATCAATACCCCATTAACTGTTCAATAGAAAGTCAGTGAAAGTTATAGTTAGTTTATATTGGATTGTAGGCAACAATGTAATTGCTGAAATAAGTAGGTATACGTCATTTGTGCAGCTCGGAGTGAAATGTTTTGAACCACATCTATGTTGTATGGGTGGGGAATAAATGATCCGAGTCTTGTTGGATAGGAAACTAAAGAGCTGTTACCCAGGGTTGGGTGATTATTGATTTAAATCAAATTGATTTAAATCATTCAACCCTGCTGTTACCTAGTCGTGTCAAAAGATATTTTTTCTGTACTGAACCTAATTTTTAATGCTTATATTTTTAATAGTTAGAGCCCTGTTCATCAAACGTTACAAGCCTTGTAGGTATTACAAGCATTTTCTCATGCAAACACGCCGACCCGAAAGACGTTGTCCTGTCCCAGGGGGTCTACTCTCTAAGCACGAAATCCGTAGTTTCGACTTTAGTTACGGGCGTTTCTTACTCCGTATCACCTACGGACTTAAGATTATTTCGGGGCCCGACCTAAGAATGAATGATAGCACGATTTGACAGTTGTCCCTACTCCCGATGTGTTTTTATCCGTCCGAAAAATTGAATTTGACACTTGTTTTGACGGAATCTTATGTCTATTGTACTTTCGGACGGGCCCGCTATCTTCGTTGACGGACTTACAGAGTAGACCCCCAGTTTCAGTCATACAAAAATCCCATAGAAAGAGCGCTTTCAGTTTTTCCCGGATTTTCCAATTTTCCGGGCAACTTTCCTATTTTTCTTTTAGCCGACTACTGCAAAGCCAAAAGAAAGGGCTCTTAGCAGCCTATGTATGTAAGTATGTATGCGTGTTTGTTGTATGTATGCCTATTTAAGTACCTATAGATTTTTATGTGACATTTGAATACTGAAAGAAAATACCTAAGTCAGACTTAAAATCCTCTAAGGTACCTATAATAATTGTACGTGATTGTATCTACAAAGAAAAAAAGTTTTACAAAGTAATTTTTCAAGCTACATACCGCTTTTTCATAATTATTAAATATAAAGAGTTTGATTCAGTAAAGCCTTCAAGGGTAAAATATTTATTGTCTCCAATAAAATATTCAAAGAAAACAATAATGTCGAAGTGTTAACCGTAGGGTATAATAGAGGTGCTCCATGATTATACGTTACAAAGTGTAAAACGATTACAAGGGATGTGACCACATTGCGTGTTACATTACACCCCACTGTGATTCACTACATCGGGAGCGAAGGAAACTTGCGTAAAGCCTAGTTTGTTACTCATGCTTTTAATCATCGTATTAAGTGGAAAATAGGAAATTGCGTAGTTTTAGTTGGGTGTTAGTCATTTATGCTGATTTTTTTGACTAATTCTGTAAGCGTATTTTGTTTGCCGAAAATTAAGTGACGCATAAAATAAAACAGTGGTGGAAATCAGCAGGGAAAACGCTGAGATGAAGATAGGACATTTTCTATCTATCAAAACTGTGTTTAATTGGTATGTACCTAGCTGTGTGCCTTTGCCTAAAAGGATTTCCCATTGGTAACATCTCAGCAACCATTCAAACCGTTGATTCCCAATCTTTTTTTGACAGAGACCACTAAGACTTTTTCGTTCGGTGCAGGGGCAGGGACCCCAATGTACAAAATAAAAATTCTGTGAGTGCGTTCTCGCGTAAATAATAACTTAATGATGGGTTTCTTAACTTCGTTTGATGGACCTTAATTTAGTTCTCGCGGACCACTGGTGGTCGGCGAATTCCCGTTTGGAAACGCACTGTAGACCCACGCCACCGTATAATGTGCGTTGTATGTCAGACAATGACTTGAGTTGAGTGTAGAAAAAGAAATATAATTTTACATCATTTCGATCAAATAGTTTTGCCATCTTTTAATTTGGCTTTTGCGCTATTTGTCCTTTTTCGGCTATCAGCGAGTCTCGCCATTATTAGCGATTTGATGAATTTGAGCATTAAAATATCATGTGTCAAATGTAATATAATCTATAAACCTAAATAATATTCGAATATTTGAAAATCGAAAAGCTCTACGCGTGTAGGTCTCTATAAAATAGTAACACGTACTATTATTATCAACTGTTATTATCAATGAAATGCGTGGGAATTTTAATAGAAAACAGTACACGTCATTTCTTTTTCTTTTCTTCATTATTGCCATTCTATGACATCACTCATGTGATGTAATCACTTTCTTTTACAAAATATTTGGTTACTTAGTGTGAATCAAAGAGCCTAAGTAAATTGTTAGAAAGGTTTGCGTGTGGGGCGCGGAAGTTAAGGCTACCTGCTTAACCTTACGAGGTAATTGCCCTATAGCCGTTTTTGAATGAAATGACACCCTTACCCTACTTGTGACTTCTTCAGTTAGTTAGTTTGATCTGCTACCATCAGAAGCCTTATAGCAGTCCACGGCTGGGCATAGGCCTCTCCAGTCGCAAGCCATCTCTGTAATTGGATCCTTATTCGAATTAAATACTTACTATTCAATTTCGAAACCCGTAGACTACAGCATAGAATAAAGTAAGACAGCTACGGCTGATATTTTCTCTATATATTGCTTCATAATTTTAAAACGTAGGTATGTCCTACGTACCTAAATATCACCTATATACGAAGTATAAATTACAATAATAGTAGAGTGGTGTTTAAATAAATGAGCCATTTACGCCTACTATTAGAGACGTCAGCTTTGTCTAGACTTAACAAGACTTAAGCTATGAGTATCATGACAGGTGACAGAACATCATTCTCAAGGTGTGAGTAATGACCTTAAACATGCCAATGTATTGACTTTCTTTTAAAGGAAAATTCTAAAAGTGGGGTTCGCCATTCGACGTTAGGGGGTTCGCGACAAGATTAAGGAGGTACGTGGAGCCAGAAGTTTGAGAAACCTTGATTTAAAGCCTAGGCGAAGCGAGACAAGGAGTGCCGAGTATTGAAAATTGTATGGTTTTTCAATTCTCTTCTAGCTCATCTTCGGTGGAAATGTATTTGTTCATATCCCTCCATCTGTCGCATTTAAAAAATCCGCCTCATTCAGGTCGAATTCAATTGTGTCTGTCAAGTGCGACAGATGAACGAATAATATTGAACCGTATTGCTGTGCAAATCAATTATTTTATTACCCGACTATATACGCGGGCCCAGCGCGGGTTGGTTGACGTCGCATATATCTTCGAATTTTTGGTTCTAGGACATGCCGGTTTCCTCACGATGATTTCCTTCACCATTTTAAGAGCAGTGGTGATGAAACAAATTACACATAGATTGCGCCTGTCGGGGTTCGTAGTCGTTCGTACCACGACTTACAAGTCGGGGCCACTGCTCACTGGACCACCCCTGCTCATGCCTATCTCGCAATTGTCAGCTATTGTTACATTTGAAGGGTCCACTGCAATAATGATGAATGTCCAAAATGTCTTTAAATCAAAGTAAGTACGTCATTCGATCACTTAATAATTATGTACATTTAGTTATCTCGACAACAAAAGCCACAATATCGCTCACAGTCCCAAAATAAATAAGTTTTAATACATATGGCTAGAATGCTCAGATTGCTCAGCATTGTATGAATATTTCACCAAGTAAAAACTTTAAATGCAAGTATCTCAAAACAGGGTAAAGTGGACATTCATCATGATCAGTGGACCCTTCATTTTATCTTACCTGCCGGTTCTGGAGCGACTTCGTATGCTATCATCGTCTCTCCCCCAGCCTTTGGTGAGGTTCGGCAGGCCTTGCACACTGCTGCCTTTCGCCATGCCCACCCCTGGCTGTTCCGTGCTCCGAGCCTTGCGGGCCTTCGGCTCTTTGTCTGATAAGAAAAAAGGATAAGGTGCTTTAACCTATAGGGATAAGGTATTTATTCAATAAACTGAAGCGAAGCTAGACGGAGGACAGAGGATAGAAACCAAGTTCTTAAGAAATAGAGAACTTTTTTCAAAGTTTTCGGTAGGTATCTTGTAGCTTATTGTAGGTACTAAATCATCATCATCCGCCTAGCCTTTTTCCCAAACATGATTGGGGTCGGCTTCCAGTCTAACTGGTTGCGGCTGAATATCAATATTTTACATGGAGCGACTGCCACCTGACCTCCACAACCCAATTATTGGGGAATACCGGTATTCGAATGTTAGACCAGTTGTCAGACTTTTGGCTCCTGACTACCCGTAACGACTGTCAAAGATATTCCTATGACAACCGGGACCGACTGTTTAACGTGCTCTCCGAGGCACGGAGTGAGGGGTCTTCGATGTGTAAAGAACGGTCACCCATCCAAGGACTGACCGCGGCAAGCGCAGCTTAACCTCGCAGATCGATCAATCAGCGCGGCTGTCATTTAGCCACGAGCCCCTCTATTGTAGGTACTTGTTTCTGTTTTTAGGCTTAGAATAAAGTGTTAGGGAATAATTAAGTTACTAGCTGTTGCCCGCGACTTCGTCTGCGTGAAAATGGATGAAAAGTAGCCTATGTACATTTCCAGGTTACAGGCTACCTCTTTGTTAAATTTCATACCATTCCGTCCAGCCGTTTCAGCGTGAAGGAGTGCCTAACAAACACACTTCAGTATTAGTGGGATTTCAACCCCATGGACTTACATTTTGTACTACCGGCGAGGGTTTCAGCAGATTTGGATACATTCCTCGACAGAGCTGTTGGAGGTGCTCTCATGGGAGTCGCATGTCTCTGCTGATACACCATCTCCGGTCTCGCAGGATGAAATAGTTGGAGGTTCTTCAGCGCCATAGCTTATAACGACCATTTTCACTTCTAATCAACATTTGAAACCTTATCAGTTCCCCCAACGAAAATAACGGACCGCAGTCAATTTTTGAAAAACGAAGCCTCCATAAACTGTGTAAACAAGAGTCTGTTTTTGATAACATTTTCACATTATGCGGGCAAATTAACTACCTACTTTGTGGAAAGTTTATAAGTAATAAAATAATACTACAATTTTAAAGCTACGTTCACGATAGTTTCGGAACGCTAATTAGCAGCATAAATAAATGAGTATCTATCATAATCTATTTAGCCTATTTCATAATAATCGATGTTTCTTTCATTGTCATGTGAACTGAAACGTGTGACAAACTAAAGGATATTTACTTTCAAAAAAATAAATATTAAAATTAACACTTCACTGAATTTAATCGCAATCCAATAAACAGTTTAAGAAAAATTAAAATTGTTATTGACGCGAACGGAAAAGCGGGAAATATTTTTCACTTTTTACAATATGGCGGACGCAACTGTCAGTAGCGCGCGCGAGGCAACGACTGAATAGCTTTCAGCCAGGGTTGTTAAAACTAATTCGTGGGGTTTGTTATTGTGTTCAACTTCATGTGTTGGTTTAATCACAGAATAGATAACTTAGTACAATTATGTATGTAACTATTTAAATTTTCATATAAAAAATAGGTTTTCTCAAAATTATGGATAACTATATTTTTTTAATAAACGGATTAAGCAGTTTTTAAGTTAATTATGAAAGGTATTTAATGATTGGTGCAAAAAAGTTAGAATATTATTTTTTTTTTTTTTCAATCAAATCAAAAGTTTTTGCAAAGAACACGGCGGACGCCCATAGAACGCTGGGCTGATTATGTATGTCGATACAGATATGAAGTTAGTTTGGTGTGATCGAGTATTTCAAGAGTATTTAAATTCATTTTTTATTTGTTTTTGTACGTAATTGGATTAAAGAGAAATCTTCGTATTTGTGACAGTGAGGTTAAGTATGGTGTGAATGATCCAATGAAGTACAGCCCGACTAATGAGTTCTCAATTCAAAGGTTTTAGTTGCTGTCGACATGATATTCTGAGGAAGCACGCGCCAGCCAGCATGCACCCGTTTTTAATTTATTGATTTTTTCAAAATGTCAACGGCATAATCATTTTATTTCTTATTTATTTCGATTTTTGATTCCAATTCTTAATCTTTAAGATAAATTAGGCAAAGAACATTTAAAATATTTTTTTTATTTTTGGTTATGCTTTTATTACTGTACCATATCAAGCCCAAAACTACCAACGTCTTTTTTTTAGGATTTAGTAGAATTTTATATGAGTTAATTTATTTTATCATACTTAGACGCAAACGAGTAGGTACCTATCTATCTAAAAGAACTTCACGCGATACAAACATCAATTTAATTGTTTTTTTTTAAACATTCACGGCCGTACCACAAAAAAATAAACATCTGTTCAACACACGTTCAACACGAATGCTACCAAAAATAATAGGAACTTGTTTTATTATTTTTGGTAGCATTCGTGTTTAACAGATGTTTATATTTTTTGTGGTAAGGCCTTCAATGTTGTTTTGATGTTCCATTAGTGCACGAATATTTAATTTTATGTAGTTTACTATCTATAGCTTGGATTAATTATTTTCCGTTTCAATTTTTGTTGAGCGACATGAAATTACTTAGACGTTCACGGAGTTTTCCCACTTAAAATTATTGTGTATCCAGTGTATCTATTATTTTAGGCATAATTCAAGATACTTTAGTAGGAAGATACTATAATTAAGTCGGAAGGACAGACAGCAAGATAGACAGGTACTTGTACTAGAACCAAGTATAATTATTATTTACTTCCCTACAAGCTAGCCTTAGGAAGTTGAATATAACATACTTACCCTTAAGTATAGTTTATTTATTGTAATAATACTTATTATACCTAGTTACTTATACAGGGTGGCAGGTTAGACAGTGAAATATTTTAAGGGGTCATTGTAGGACTCGTCATTATGAACAACTTTTATTCCGGGACCAACCCTAAAATCACGCCAAAAAAATCAGCTGTTCCATACATTTATGTTCACATTACTCAAAAAAAATGTATGGAACAGCTGATTTTATTTTTGCGATTTCCGGGTTGGTCCCATAGTAAAAGTTGTTCATAATGATGAGTACAATGACCTCTTTAAATATTTCCACTGTCTAACCTGCCACCCTGTACAAAATATCACAAATTTCGTGTAGGTACTTACAATAATTTCCCGTCTTTAATAGTTTTACAAACATGACGTACCTATACCTACCTATGTATGAACTTAATATACTTATATAATTGTTTTTTCCAACAAAGATAATAACTATAATTATTGTTCTGTGTCACTAATTTGACAGATTATTAAACATTTACATTAAGTCTTTCGTTAATTACTGTACAGTCAGCGACAAAAGTCAGTCAACTCCACCTCAGTTTTTAGGGTTCCGTACCAAAATGGTAAAAAAGGAACCCTTATGGTGCGACTTCGTCTGTCTGTCTGTCTGTCTGTCACACCTGCTTAATTCAGCAACTACTAATGCTATCGACTTGAAATTTGGAACAGTTATAAAGAATGCTTGTTCAACTTTATTGCAAATGAAAAAAGTCCAAAAATATTTTTATTTTCATTGCAAAATGGGCTGGAGTGGGGGTCCGAAATTTTAAAGTGGGGTTACTAGGTCAAGTGACATATCATATGAAAGGGCTTGATCTGCACAATTTCAAAATATATTTTTATTTTATTTGATGTCTCACAGTTTTAGACATAGATGAAAAATTTCCAAAAAAATACCAATCCCCCCCTTATCTCCGAAGTTTGCGGGGCGAAAAATCTGAAATAATTAGAGTTGATAGGAATTGACCCAAATATGGCACCAAAAATAAAACGATGTTCTTAACTAGTACAGTTTTTTCAAAATCATCAAAATTCCTTCACAAACAAACTTAGTTATGCGGTCCGGATTTTTTCACTTTATACGTCCAAAAATGATACGGAACCCTCGGTGCGCGAGTACGACTCCCACTTGGCCGGTTTTTTTTAAATAGGTAAGCAAGTACCTACCTACTAATAATAAAAGAAATCTACTAAGTCACTAGCCCGTAAGTCCACCGCTGGACATGGGCGGCCCCTAATAACTAGACACTAAATTAGACATAATTGCACAAAAAGTCTATTGTCGCCTCTTGAAATTCCTGAAATTCTTTCGTCATTTACAGCACCCACACAAGGAGAGGTGCCCAACTAGCACAACTTGGTAGTAAAATAGGTCTATAGGTCTCATATCTTTAGCTGGGAACCATACAGCTGCTTATAATCGCAAACAAATTATGAGAAATAATAGTCATCGGTAGGAATCGATTGATTATAGGTAACTATGTTTCTGAGTCAGATATGCCTTATTGAAATCTTTTGTGGTACTTTATCATCCGCCTAGCCTTTTCCCAAACATGATTGGGGTCGGCTTCCAGTCTAACTGGTTACGGCTGAATATCAATATTTTACATGGAGCGACTGCCATCTGACCTCCACAACCCAATTATTGCGAAATACTGGTATTCGAATGTTAGACCAGTTGTCAGACTTTTGGGCTCCTGACTACCCGTAACGACACTCCAAGATATTCCTATGACAACCGGGACCGACTGTTTAACGTGCTCGCCGAGGCACGGAGGGGTCTCGATGTGTAAAGAACGGTCACCCATCCAAGGACTGACCGCGGCAAGCGCAGCTTAACCTCGCAGATCGATCGATCAGCGCGGCTGTCATTTAGCCACGAGCCCCTCCCCCCCCCTCCCCTTTTGTGGTACTTTATATTTGCTGAAAAAGTCTTCGCACTCAATAATTTTGCGAATGCCACTATGATTGGCAGTGATTGCAATCCTTAAGGTGGCTTCCAACGGTCAGTGATTTTTTCGGATTAGCACAGACAAGGCTGGACCTTAGACCACGGGAAATAGGCACGTCTGTAGTAACGTAGACCTACGCGTCCGTAGAGCTGGGGGTTGTATCGTATCCGCCGCGAGTCCGAGGCCTTTACCGTAGGCACATTTATAACTCCCTTACTTATACTTAGACGATGATAAATCACTGACCGTGGGAAGTCACCTGAATACCGAAATAAGGAGTTAGGTACACAATATGAGTTGTGAAATGTACAAAAGTTTTCTAATATTGTAGTTTTTTATGAGTTTGTTGTCGTGCTGGTGGTACACAAAAACCCGAAGAGAAGTTGAAGAACTTTCTGTTCTGTTGAAAATAATATAGTTCACATTGTTCGGCTACGGCCTTTATCACAGCCAGAGAGCACATTATAAGGGCTTTTCAGCCAAAAATGCCGTCAAAATACTGTGTCATTGTCGTAGCGGCAGATGACTCGCCTGATTGTAAGTGGCAACTTTGTCTATTGGCCTTCTGTATTCACTTTACAGAAAATCTTCTATACTTACTTAGGTATAATACTTAATAATTTTCTTTTATGAAAATGCATAGATAATGTTATAAACTGACACTTCAAGTCAATACAAAACTGAAACTTTCCCCGAACTTCGTGCTATCGAGCTTCCATTATTTCTGGACTTTATTATTGTTTTCGTTTACCTATTAATTTATTCGCTGTCCACGTAGCGTGTAGGAAGGGTGTCAGGTTGTTGACACCGATGCCCTTTGTCCACCGATTTTGGTAAAATTATTGACCCCTTTAGTTGTTGTTTTTATGTGGTGTGGTCGTTTTAATTGTGGTCATGCATTTTTGTTGGGGGAGTTGGACTTATGCATTTATTTGCAAAAAATACAGTGGACAGTCGGGCTTAATGTATTATACTAACTGTAATTACTAATTTAATACTACTGGTTTTAATGTTGTTGTTTAGTACAATTAACATCTCCTAATCCTAAGTAATTTACGAAGAACAAATCCATAGACGGAAGTTCTGAGTACCTATCATAAAACTTTTAATTTAACTATCATTGTAGTGTAGGCGATAATGGATATTGAAGTTCTAAGTGCTAACTCGTAGAAAATTCTTCTTCCTTTTAGCTCAATGGTCATTGACCTCGCACACAAATGACCCGGGAAAATGTTGCTCCCTTGATGCCTTGCACCCAATTACACTTTAAAAAGGAGGTAAGTATTAAGAAGTTTTTCCTCAGCTTTTTGCTCCGTTTGCTCTTATCCAACCAAATTCTCTCAAGAACTTTAATATTCTAAATCAACAGAATTTGTAAGCTATGTTTAGCCTTAAGGAAATAGTAACATTGATTTACTGAATACTATCGACTCTACATCATTCGTAGGAATCCAACATCACTATTCCGATTAAATAATATCGATTACCCGTCAATCAATTCCGTTGATAAAAGCCTTCGATTTGATTCGTCAAAATCAATTGCTTGCATCTGGGTCACACACTAGAAGTAGTGTAAGGGCTGATTGAAGCCGAAGCATGCCCCAAAAGGCCGAGGTTTTTAGTTCACCAGGTTAAATTAGGTCGTATAGCTAGCCAACCTCATTATAAAAAGACGTCTGGTAGCAAAGAGGTTTATAGTTTAATTTGAAAATAGAATTGCTATAATTATATCTTTGGTTGATTGATAGAACTTTTTTAGACCGTTCAAGGTTTTACGTTTAGGGTTTATTTCAAAGGATTTAATCTAGAAACTTCGTAGCACTTTTTTATTAAGCTCAGTTTCCTTCTTATATAGAAGACATAAATGTTTAACAGTCTTCATTATTTTGTCTTCATGCCCTGTCCTGTAACATAACTTCAAGTAGGTAAATGGTAGGTAGGTAGTGTTATACAGGTACCTACTTATTTCAAATCTGAAATGAAACCTATGCATTTCCTCTAGGAGCTCTGTTGTAAAGAATGTTGACTTTAAAACCATAATTATGTTTTGAAGACCCAGAGATTCAGCAAAATAGTCGTATAGCCAGGCTGCCTTTAGCTTCCTAAAAATTTGTGTGGTGTAAGCAGACTTTATTTGATTTTGGGATATAATGGGTCATCTCTATTATTTTGTTTCGTAATACAAATATTATTATAGTAAACTTAAGTAGGCATATCTTTACAGCTGCCTTGACCCTAGTTTAAAATTATGGTTTCCACAAATTACTGACATCAGAATAGCTGGTGAAATTGCACAATCATACAAAATAATATGCAAATAAAAATCCGGACAAGTGCGAATAAGAATCGCGCCCTAAGGGTTCCGTTATGTAAGTATGTAGATATATTAGGCAAGTAGGTATATCAAATAAAATATTCCAATAAAAATATGCAATAGCGCCATCTACGAGCGAGATGCCGCTTTTACATTGGTATCTACCTACTTCTAGTGGCGCCATCTATGAACAGATGCCTCGGACTTGCCACAGACAGACGGACGACATAGTGATCCTGTAATAAGGGTTCCGTTTTTCATTTTGAAGTACGGAACCCTAAAAATATATTGTCCATTGACACAAAAAAGTATGAATCACACCACATAGTTCCAATGTCATCGTTCAGGGGGCGCTGGCCGTCACGCGCATGCGTACGACAACCGCTTAGAGCGGGAAACGACATCTGTCATCCTGATCAAAAACCGCGAATTATATTTTGCAAGGCCTCATTATTGCCTGTTTACGGCATAATAATAAATTGTAATTGAATGTAATTCTACGTTTGACTATAACAAGAATGGTAATTGACCATAAATATTGGTATACGATACGACGGATGACAGCTGTAGTCTGTGGATGGTTTATTAGGGTTTCATTAGTTGGTTTGCTGTAGGAGTGTAGGCTATGGTATGATAGGGTTGCAACTTTTCCGGAATTCCGAGATTCTTCCGGAATCTATAGGTAACCAAATGATGGAGCTCTCCGGTTACCGAATTTCAAATTATTTTGTTATTACTAAGATATTTCTAAGGGTGATGGGTCCCCAACTCAGATCATAGAAAAAAGGAGAGATATACCTACCATCATAGCAAATTAGTACGGGAACCACTGTCGCCACTTTTAGAACATTTTGCGACACAATTACAAGCGCTCCTTATGAATTTACAGATCTCCCACATTAGAAATTCTGCACACCCTCAATCTATTCGTCACTCATTACTAGCACTAGAATAAAACACTATTTACCTATATCATCGATCGCGTTCGATCTGTCGCCAGCGTATACGTTTTAGTTATGGTGAAATAGCTTAGATCATAGAAACAAGGAGATATGGTTTTTGTCTTGCCATAGTTTCTGCCCATAGATTCGTGTACGTCATTTCGTTTCGGTTGTTTGTGTTTCTGTCGAATTTGAGATATTTAAATCAGTTAACTTTGTATTGCATACTATGTGCCTACTGCATTGGGCTATAACTATAACTATTAAAAAATATTATTTAATTATTTAATGATCACCTAATCAAATCACATTAAAATTCTAAAATTTTACAATATAATTACAATTTCTATTTAATTAAAATTAATAAAAAATATAATTATCAAGGAATCAAATTTCCCCTTAGTACTTACCAATACTAATTACTGGTTGTATGAACGTGGCTAGCATATGACTATGATTTCGTTGATTTCCTAGAAATCATCGACATTTGCACAATCATAATCCACGTACACTGATCTGACTGATCACCTAAACAACAACACAATCACAACACAACACAATCATCCATTACATACCTATTTGAAATGCTTGAAATTCCTAAATTACGTAACAGTAACACACAACTTTGACAAAACAATTTCATTTTTTTCTTATGTCCGCTGCCACAGATAGCTAAGCGTACTGCGTTGTCTGCGCGTGAGAAATGTTGCCATATTTAAATATAGTTTATTATAAATTGTGATTGTACATAGTTTATTTCACATTTACATATTATTTTTGTGTATTTATTTGTTTTTTATTATATTTAATTTATCTATCTATTCTATTTGTATGCTGCACCGGTCGACGTCATCACGTCAACGTCGGCTGTCGCTGAAAACCAGCGCTGTGGCTTTGCTCCGTGCATGGGTCACAGCATCATGCTGAGCGATGGCCGTTTTGCGCGGTTGTGACGCATACTTTCCCCAGAGTTCGACGTAAATAAATGTTTTTCTTTCTTTCTTTCTTTCTATATGCCATCATAGCAAATTAGTACGGGAACAACTGATGCCACTTTTAGTACATTTTTCGACACAATTACGCGCATAATTAAGCGCTCCTTGTGAATAAAAAGATCTCCCACGCATTAAACATTCCGCACACCCTCAATCTAACACTGTTAATCGTCACTCAACACTAGCACTAAACTAAAACACTGTATTTATACCATCGATCGTGTTCGGTTCGTCGCTAGCGCGTACGTTTTTAATATGAGCAATTTGCTCAAAGTCAGGCATCAAGCTCGATAGCGCTTTGGCACATCTCCCTTGTTTCTATGATCTGAGGTGAATAGTTATGGTCAATGTGACCAAACTAACCTTGCGAGCACTAGACCAACGGGACCTTATTTTCCTCATAAAATAATTACCTACCTACTTCACATTGTCGAACCTTTTTGACCTCGTAAAATAAAAAAACAGGTTTAAAAAAAACCGACTTCCAAAAACTACACTAAAAACTATGAAATAAAAATGTTAAACTTCCATAAATAAAAATCTAAATGTATATTGAAGTCGGCGGGGCCTCTTCTTCAGGTTTCTACCTCTCAGCCTTTGAACAGGAAGAACGTGCGCAGTGTGTGCAGCGAACGTGCAGCTTGCTTTGCGCCTCGACAAATTAAAATTTTCTTTCATTCCTCCTTAATCTATAATGTTGCTTATATTTATGCTAGGCCCCGCCGACTTCAATATACATTTAGATTTTTATTTATGGAAGTTTAACATTTTTATTTCATAGTTTTTAGTGTAGTTTTTGGAAGTCGGTTTTTTTTAAACCTGTTTTTATTTTTATCTTTTTAGTGTAGTGTAACCATTTTTGTTGTTGTTAATTTATTACAATAAAGTACCATTAAATCATGGACAGAGCGACTTTGATCATTTATGTACCGAGATCGATTACTTCCACGAATTTAAATAGGTATGTACTTATATTTATAGATGTTGGTGGATGAGAGCATTTCAGTAAACAAAAACCGGGCAAGAGCGTGTCGGACCACGCAGTGTAGGATTCCATAGCAAGAAGTATTTTGAGTGTTCCGACCGCAAATACAAGTTTGTATTTCATATTATTATGAAATATAATTATTTTTACGGTTGTCAAACTCAAAATGGAAAATAGTGAATATTTCAAAAAAATTGTGACGTATCTTGTTCAAACCAATTTCAATCGAAAGTATTTATTAAATGCTATAAGCTTGATTTTTTCCAGATTTTTTGATAGCGCGGTTGGAAAATTACAGGGGGGGACACACATTGTTAACGACTTTGGGAGCTCCTAGTTCACTCAATATGCACTTAAATAAAAAAGGTATTTAGAAACCTTCATGTTATTTTCAAAGACCTATCCAACGATATCCCACATGGTGGGGTGCGCGAAAATATTATTTTTCATCCCTCAGTTTCATGTATGGGAGCCCCCCCTAATAATTTTATTTTTCGTAATTTCACTATAGGCCTTAATGGCGGCTTGTAAAAGACATCTACCTACGAAGTTTCATATAAATTGGTTATGAACTGTAGATAGTAGTAATAGCAATAGGCTCGCTCCCTAGCCTTCTATCAAATGTGACTTAAGCATAAAAAAATTGTGTGTACTATACACCTCTGTCTAACCTTGCGGGAAATATCGGCGTGATGTTATGTATGCATAATATCGAGATCGATTGCGTTCAGGAATTCATGTACCTACACAATATCACTTTTTCATCATCGTCATGATGTCATCGAGATACACCAAAAATACCGTTTATTACACCTCGTTAAAAATCTACTCAACCAAAGTTAATAAAATTTATATGGGACCACCTCGCGAGGTTCTTCTACCATATGAAAAAATAATCACGTAAATCGGCTCATAAACCACGGAGTAATCGGTGTACATACATGAAAAAAAAAAAAAAAAAAAAAAAAAAAAACCAACCGAATGCAGAACCTCCTCCTTTTTGGAAGTCGGTTAAAGATAATAAAATACTACGCGTACATGTCTCATCTCATACAAAAAAACGTGACCGCCGCCGTAACGCGGGCTATCGGGCCATGCATTTTTCGTAACTAAACGATTTTTTTAAATTTGAACAAATATTTATATTTGTCTATTTATTTATGTTCTACATTTTACACAGACTTCAATAACAAATCGATACGTATAACGCCATCTATTAAGAGTTATTTGAACAAATGTTCCTTTGTTCCTGATGGGACCCCGTGGTACAACTAATGGAATCAATTAAGTTTGACCCGCACTGAAATTAATAGATGATAGAGTGCGGAGTGGTACGGTTCGTTGGTTGGCACACCACAATGACGTGTCGGTCGCGGTTCGGCGCCCGACACTTGATTTACTTGTTATAATTAGTTTGTTTCCATTTGGACACGGTTTTTGTAACTACAGCCTATCTATTCTGTACCGACACGACGCGTGATATCACCGAGGGAGAATCTCACCGTGACATTCTCCCTCGAACGTGCGCAAACATATTGTCAGTTCTCGCGAACGTTCGAGGGAGAATGTCACGGTGAGATTCTCCCTCGAACGTTCGCAAATAAATTGGCAGTTCTCGCGGTGATATCACGCGGCGAGTACAGAAAAGACAGGCAGGATTCCAAAATTAAACCACTAGGTCGTGGGTTCAAACCCCGGCAGGCGCCCACTTTGTGCAGTTTGTGTCATCACACTCATCACCACTGCTCTAAAAACGGTGAAGGAAAACATCGTGAGGAAACCGGCATGTCCTAGAACCAAAAAATCGAAGACATGTGACGTCCACCAACCCGCACTGGGCCCGCGTGGTGGACTACGGCCCACTCCCTCTCACAGAGGAGGCCTGTGTCCCAGCAGTGGGAACATTATAGGCCGATTATGCTTATATGCTTATGCAGGCGCACACTTTGTGCAATTTGTGTCATGACCACTGCTCTAAAAATGGTGAAGGAAAATGTAAATAAATACCTACGGTACGGCCCACTCCCTTTCACAGGATGTCCTCTACACCTAAATCCCAGCAGTGGTAACGATATAATAGGCTGATTATGCTATTCTACAATAAGTCAGGCCCACTGCTCTTCGTAAATCGTAAATAGTGCGTGTGTGTTATCTGTGTTTGTAAACGCACTCAAGGAAGGCGTTTTTTAAAGACTGTCGAGCTTGGCCTAATGTTTAACCCTAGGCACGCCACTAAGTCAGGGAGTTTAATAAGAGGCGGTGAAATTAGTCGAGTTTCTATGACTAACTTCGGCCTTTCGATCAAGTTGGTTGGATGTAACTTAATCGGTACGTCGAGCTTAGTCAAAAGCTGTTATTTTGATTATGTGTGTACAACTCGCGAAAAAAGTTTGAAAACTACAGTCTAGTAGGTACCTGGGTTCCTAACCTGGGGGTAACTACCCCCTCGGGGGGTCAAACAGCTTTTCTGTGGGGGTAATAGATAATATTTTTTTCCGCAATTTATTGTGATCAATGAAGACCTTCATGTGATAACATTTTGAAGGCGGGGGAGAGGGTAGGTAAAACGATGTCATAGGGGTAACAAAATTGAAAAGGTTAGGAACCACTGGTCTAGCATGATCAGTTTTAGACACCTAATACCGTCATTTTTAACAGGTGCAATGGACACAGCTCAACTAGTTTTATACAATAGCGCTTCCCCTTCCTGCTTTGAACTTGCGCAGATTACAACGACTGCTATTATTTAATTTTGGACACATCCTCCTTGAAGATAATCATGGGATCTCATATTTTCTCTACCGTAAATAAAGTAGCTGTAAAGTTTTTGTCATGAAAAGTGAATGACACTTGATTTACATGTTATGCATCGCCGTGCGTAAAATGTCAAAGGACCCGATGAGATACGGTTCTTGCTGTTTTCTTCCAGGATAGGATAAGGGTGGATACAGACATTGCGAGGCATGCGCCGCGCACACCTCGTAACGTACGGCTCGATATACATTTGCACATGCCTCACCACGAATATGAACGTCCACACATTGCGAAACGAACAGTGGAATGCACTGCCCGAGTGGGTGTTCCCCGACAGTTACAACTGGGTGTCTTCAAGTCACCAGTGAATCGGTTTCTTCTAGGCAAGCATGCTCAATCGTAGACCGTATCATCGCTTAACATCATGGCGAGGTGGCGGTCAAACGCAAGCCTACCAAATTTTAAAAAAAGTATGCGATGAGCGCATGCCTCGCAATTTTTGTATCCACCATAAGCTGAAGATGCTATATGTCGGCCATATTTGCGTGAATCAATGATGGTCATTGGTCTTGAGTGGAAACCTGATAATTATCAGTTTCAGACGCTCAGGCTAAGCAGAGCGATGATTTTTCGCAGGGTGGCTGGCAAGTGGCAATGATGAATGAAAGAGGCCAAGTATTTTAAGTAAATTGTCAGTAAGTATATGCTTAGATTGTTGACTGACAATTTAAGATTAACCAAAACATCAACAGAATACGATGCATTGGGTGATTTTGAATTCAGTAGGGTTAGACTTCCATCGTTTACATTTTGTCTCAAATATAGTACCTATACGCTTATCATACCAGCCATCCCCAGTGGTCAGGAAGCATGAGCTTCGTGTAAAATAATTATAATTTATTATTCAGATGCTTCGGAGCAGACTTTAATATTACCTATATTTATAATATGATTAGATTTTAGAGCAGCGGATCATAACCTCGTCAATTTTTTTCAATTTTTTTACCCATAATTATGATGATATGATGAAATGATGATGATGAAATGATATTTTATTCTGTAAATAGGTTACAGGTAACACTTTTACACGTCAAAAATTGTTTTGATTTTTAAGCTAGATGAGGTCGGTGTTTCCTATCTGACTACCTTTGAGAAGAAACACCGAAACAAACTCAAAGGTCAGTCTCTTTTAAAGTCCAGACAAATTAAAATGAAACTATGCAAGGACCATGCAGGTTAGTCTGGAATGGCCTTTAAAGGAAAGAGCCATACAGATTTGAGTGGACCTATCCTGACTGTGCACGCATGTGCTGAGTATCGTGGTAGCTCAACCCTGACTTAGGGAGCTCAACGACCCAGCGAACATTACTATCAGAAAGGACATTTGGGTAGGTCGCATAAAGTACTCAAACTGTCAGACTGAACTTGAGATCTATACCTATATTATGTGACATAGAAACCCACATCGTACTCACATTCACAAAAATAAGTTAAATTAAATAATAATGTCACCTTAAATGTCATTGAGTAAATACATTATGTCAAAAGAACATAGGATATGTTGGAGTTTATATGTATATAAATTGACAAAGACAATAAAAATGTACTATATGTTAAATTATTTACTTAGACAGTCAAGAGGTGACCAGTACCAACTGACAGCGCCCGTTCACGAACATGACACGCGCATCAACACCGTTCAACTCAACCATTTTAGAGGGAATCGAACGATCCAATACACGTGCCACCGTCAGCGGTACATTTAGGCGAGCATGACATTCTCCCAACTGCCAAACTACACACAGAGTTAAAATTGGAGTTTAAAAAAAAAAAATGCTAGTAATAATTCTACTCGATTATACAAAATGAGTATGCTATTTATATACAAATAAAAACCATACTAATAGATTTTAGAATAATGCAAATCAGCTCATACATTCAAAACATCAGTATGTCAAAGGTATTAAATACAAAATTTGATAATAATTTGCACATTACAATGTCAAGGTTTATGTCATAACACCATGATGCAAATCAAAGTAGAGAATAACAATAATACAAATGTAAAGTATGTAGAGACATACTTGTATAGCATAACTAAGCGAGCAGCTCAATCCCAAGCGTTTTTATCATTTAGATAATCTGAGATTTTGTAATACCTACCCTTTTTTTTATATGACCTTTTTTATATGATTTTTGATATGACCTATTATCAGGGAAACCCATTTACCCCTCCATTAAAATATTATCACATGTAAGTATGTAAATACAATAGTCGTTATTAATCATAATAAATTGCACAATAAGTTCATGAATTAATGAGATTCAGTGGGAAGCTTGGTATTGTTTAGCATATTCGCAAGCTTTTTAATGATAAGTTTAGTTTTTAATTACTTACTTAATGATTTTAAAATGTATTATCTATGCAGGTAGATATTACTAGCCTTATTAGTCCCGTAAAGTAGCAATTTTACCCCCGAAGGGGTAATTACCCCCAGGTTTGGAACTCAGGATTTAGGAGGGATGGACGTCATATATTCAAAATATCCAACATTTTTTATTGGACCTGATTCCGGATCTACTGAAAGCGTAAGGCGTAACGAATACAATTAATTTTGCGTAAATATAGGATCTACGTGTTCTTGAGACAATGGAAAAACCACAGAGGGATTAAAAAACCAATTGACAATATCCTTGGAACTAATCTGTTGATAAAATTCGTTACAATGCTAATTTATATTTTCTCTGTCGCTGCTAACATTATTTTATGCTAATAAAAAAAAATGTGTAATTGTAACGTGTTTGATCTACTTTTGAAAATGCGTGAATTTTATTAAGTAAGATTAATCGGCCTGGATGATATTTATTTATCCATATTATTGAAAGGTCGACAAGAATCTGATGGCAAAAGTAGAGATTAATATTTGTTGCTACCAGCACTGGGGTGAATGAATGAAAGAGCTTAGCGCTTTTAGCTTGCACTAGCAATTTCCAGAATTTTACACAACAATTTTTTTTTTTTTCTAAAGTCACACAAAACTTTCAGATTAAGAGAAACTTTTTTTTCAACTTTATGACTATTTTAAAGGGTTACTTTTTACATAAATTATGTGCACATTATCCATAGACCGGAGGATAATGAAAAAAATCGGGAGTTATTTGTTACAGTAGGTATGGCAAGGATACAGGGTTCAATTTACGTAATTTATGAATAAAAAAAATAGTCGTCTAGTCAGTACTAATTTGACTAATCAAATAGAAATTAGTACATTATATGACAATAGGTAGGTAGATACTGTAGAGCATTAGCTCAATGATGAAGTTCAAATTATAGCTTAGCCGTAAAGAGCTCTTTGACTCCGTTCCATGACCCCATATTTTGGAAAACGAAGTCAAAAAACTCTCCATCAATAGTGCCAACAGTAGCCTTCACAATACCGACCCAGTAGGCCCTAGGCGGATGGGCAAACAAAAAACCAACGATCGCCATAATTATTATAAGCGGGGGACGCATGCGCTGTGGCCAGTCCGCCATAACGCGCCCGCGCATCCACCGGCGCATAGACACGAAAATATAAAATACTTTTTAGTTGAAAACTTTTTTAAATAATTATGTTGTAAAAGTTCTTCATGGTTTTCAAAAAAGTTTGTTTAACTATTCAGTGCTTTTAAGGAATAAGGACACAAATAATGAACTTTAAAGACTTATAGTTAAGTTTATAACAAAATGGAACGGCTCGCGATTCTGGTAAGTTCAATTTGATTGTTACGAAGGTAACATTTTATAAAAAGTTACTTAGTTACATTCATGTACTTAAGTAAGTTTGTATAAGCTTCGCTGTAAGTGCTTTTTTACCGGCGTTCGCTCGATTAAGTTTCGTTTTTGCATCAGGATTGAGAGCCAAGACCTGTTTTAAGTAAGTACTTTGAGATGAAATTCTAAAAATAACCAAATTAGGCCAATTTTGTACAGTATGTAAAGATTTCAAAGACTAGATTGTCATTTAATTTTTTTTTTTTTAAAAAGATACAATAATCGCAGACCTGTGAGTCCGCGCCTTTGTTTATTTTTGTTTTATTGTTTGGAGGTGTTATTGAAGTTTTCGGTTTCCGTGCTCCTGCACGGGATACATTACATTACGGATCTTATTTCTATGTGAGTCCATCACTTCTTTTTTTTATTATTATTATTATCATGCACACATTACAATATTATTCTTAACACTAAGAGGATTTTCATGGCGGTGTGGCTCGACCGGCCCCGATCGACGGCATTTTAATATTTGCAGAAATTGACTTTTTTCGATTGTTACAATATAAGTAAGTAGGTACTTGGATATTTTATTTCTAAATATATTTTTTTGCTTTATTAAGTTCTGTGATGCGGTGTAGGTTCCACTCGCCCCGTAGAATTCGCCCCGTGTATTAAAAAGTTCCACTCGCCCTGTTTTGAGGGTCCCATTCGCCCCGTCGTGCGGGGTGCGGGGCGAATGGAACTTTAATATTTTTTAATTATTTTGGGGTACCCATTTGCCCCGTGCAGAATTTCCTTTGAAATTTATTGTAAAAAGGTAGGTACAGTTAGCTAGAAAAATAAAACCCATGCGGTTATAATATTTGATTATTTCAATAAGAGATTCATAATCTCATCATTCGTGTCTGCTCTTGCTACCTGCGGCTTACCTGATCTAGTTTCCTGAGTACTTAAATATTAGATATGACCGTATTTAATATTTAAGTACTCAGGAAACTCAGGAAAATATGTTTAGAGTCTATAATGTAGTTTGGTCACAATGTATTTTCAACGCAGTTTTCCAAAATCCATACATTGAATGTAAATAGGTCACAGGTACTTGCATTTAAGTAGGTACCTATTAATATTTTTGTGTAATCTCGTCACAAGTATTATAAATACCTATAAATGTTCACTTTTTGAACAGACTGCAACAAAATCTTTCGATAAATAAAACATATTTTTGCATCTTTAGGTCTCATTATAGGTTCCAAATAAAGGTGGAATTTTTATTTTTATTTTATTTTAATCCACAGAGTTAAATATTTTTGAAGTAGGTAGGTACCTACTGGGAAATCAAATTGATTGATACTAGCACAGTACTTTGACAGTGTAGTGCTGCTCAGAATGATAAGATTACGAAAAAAATGGTAAAAGTACTAGGAGAACAGAATTATGAAGAAGCTAATATAATAGGAGAATGTACCTACTATGAATGCAATACCTAATTACGATAATGTACTAGGAATGTAGATTTGCTTTATAATAATAATTTAGTAAATAATTTTAATTTAACAGAATTACTTAACAAGGTATTGAATTATTATAAGATGCTAACTTTCAGTAACACATTATGAAACCAAAAACCGAAAATATTCATGTATTATATATATATAATACATGAATATTAATATATAATAAATAATAATATAACTTACCATTAGCAGTTTGATAACTCTTCCCTGTTCTATTTTATTATTTTTATTTATTAATATAGACAATCATTCATTGAGGTTCTCAGATCAAAATATTAATCGCAATATTCAAAAAAATTACGTTTCTGACTGTACTTTTAATCTATTAACAACCGGGGGCGAGTTTGAGTATGTAATTTTCAAGGGGGCGAGTGGGTACACTTAGGCAATCAGGGGCGAATCTTGCGGGGCGAGTGGAACCTACACCTGTGATGCATATTTAAGGAAAAAAAATCACGTATGTTCTCCTGCAATTAAAAGGAAGGCTTTAGAATATTTTAAAGGCGGTCAATCCGTTATATCTCATACTAACTATATGCAGGAAAACGCATAAAATTAACAACAAGCATTTAATGTGGAAACGACAATAAACTTTTCTAACTGTAAAATTATGACTTGCATTCTTATAATTATGTCGAGTGTGTGGTCTCGGTATACCTATATCTAATAGTTAGGTACGATTCAGAATGAAAAGTAATTTATTATAGGTATATATTTTTATATAAAAAAAGATGTTACCCCAACCCCAAATGAATTGGGATAGGTACAAGGATGATGATGGTTTCTATCAAAAAATAAAGGAATACATTTTTCGTATAATAAATAATTAGTATTTGGTTGTATCATTAAATCATTATGTGCCTATTCTATGAAACAGATTTAACATAATATCCAAGGTGCCTACTTAAAACGGTAACGTTAGCACGTGCTGTATTTAATAAGCCTTTAGGTATAAATAATATTATATATATTCCCGCTTTGCAATCCTGCATTAAGAGCTCTGGTCGAGTTCTATCGGGCAAACCCAAAACAACCACTTATGTAAGGTAGCACGTAGCACACGTGTGCATATTTGCAGTGTGTCTGCGGTGCGTGCGTTTTTCTGGCAGGTCGCACACCAGAGGCCCTAGACAAGTTACTTTTCTGTTAGCGTTAGCGTCAAACGCTACGGATAAAATGTATGGAAATGACATTTGTGAGTCACGTGACTTTTCCGCAGGTAATGTCATTGCCATACATTTTGTGCTTATCGTTTGGCGTGAACGCTAACAGAAAAGCAACTTGTCTAGAGCCTCAGAGCAGCATGCAGCAAATGCTTTAGCGCCCATACATTTACCTACATTGTACGCAAATAATGTATGGGCGCATTAATTGCTGCCTAAAGCATTTGCTGTATGCTGCTCTGCTGGTGTGATCTCACTCAACTTCATAGAAATCCTTATAATTGGCGTACGGACTGCATCCGTCTTGTGTGCCTGAGGCTGACAGCAGGCAAATTATTTTTTTATGCAAGTTTTTAACCAATTCCATTATGGTTTACCTCTTTTAAAAAAATATATGACAGTACGACCCCAAAACACGATTCAACTATTTTCGTTTGATGGAAAAAAATTAGTCACCGCAAAAATAATTTACAATTTTAATGGTTATTTTATAATTAGTGCATTCTTTGATGATTAAGAACATGGTTGCCTCTCCTAAAACTTATATTTTCGCCGCAATTAAAAATTTTGTTCAATTTTTGAACACGTTTTCACAATTTTCCGTCGTACTCATGTGACCCGAGGTACATAAGTACCTCGGGTACATGAGGTACATTAGGTAGGATATATAATTATTAGCTTTTACGGGCGGGAATTGCGTGAATCGATAAAATTGTATCTTGTCAGCCTCTTAAAATCGTAAACATAGTGTGAAACTACAAAAAATATAAAAAAATTAAAACATTTTTATTACACGTTGTCTATGTCATAATTCGTAGGCGCACAATGCCAATCTTTTGTCTCCGTTAGCCCATGGTCGCGCACAATTATAAACCGATTATACCGACGGATGTGTGGCTCCTAAACAATGCTAGTGAGCTCTCCGACTAATTCGTGTATGTTTGTTTGTATTATATAATTTTTTACAAGTCCCAGTTCCCACAGTTGAAGACAAATCGGTGGAAATAACTTTATAGTGCATAGAGGTCGGATTGTGGAGCAGTTTTGAGATTTTTGTATAATTGTCTCAATTCAATCTTCTTTTGAAGGAGCTATCGATACGATAAAACTCATATCCTGTTGAAAAGACAATCTAGTCAGCAAGGGTCCTATGGCTGCTTTCAATAATGTTTTACGTCTTACGGAAAAAATAAACAGCTGAAAATATTTTACTTGCTAAGGGCCGTAAGATCAATCGTAGCTTAAACCACAGAAGAGAGTTAGGCCATGTTGTTTCAACTTACAGTTACGTATCTGTAACCGTCAAATATGGCGGCTTGTACGACAATTTCATACTGACTTAACGATTACGTACTGACTTACGAATACAGATGGTTTGAAGCAACCCGCCCTTAATCTCCCGTCTTCGATTGTTTTCTAATACAAAAATCCAAAGAAACAATCGAAGACGGCAGAATAAACTCTCTTCTGTGGTTTAAACTACAATTGATCTTACGGCCCTTAGTAGTTTACGTAGGTACATATTTTTTCAGTTTCAGGGTATGAAAGTCTTGGTCGGTATGAAAGTCAATAACGTATTTTTCGATGGAGTTATTTACTCTTGCTGTTTATTCTAAAAGCTGTATCCTTAGACGCAGCGGAGACCAATCATTAATAATATAATCTATAGCTGTGTATCTAATTAGACTCATTTACACAGAGTCTATAAATCTCCAAAGCTTTAATAAAACACGAATAGATATGAAGTAGTAAAATTAAGATTCAGTAGGTACTTAATAAAATAATAAGTATGAATCTATTTTGAATACGGAAATACAACTCAATAAAAACTTTTTGCAAACACTTCCAGGTTATTCAAATAAAACTAACTGAGGATAAGAAGTCCAATTAATTAATACTTAATTTACTTACGAATAAATTGTAATAAAATCCCACTATTATAAATCTGAATAAAAAAATAGGTACCTACCTAGGTGCTTTTTGTAAAATAATAATTAGCTTTTTTAACTCACCTCAACTTAGGTAAATGACGCATTTACGCTTTTTAGGGTTCCGTACCAAAATGGTATTTTAACCGACTTCCAAAAAAGGAGGATACTAAGCATTAGGTTTTTTTTTCGATTATTATTCTATGCGTGTGGTCATGTCGAGGTTTTACGCGAACGTAATTTTTGGACCCATTTCCTCTGTCTTTTTGTAATCTAGTCGAGCCCTAAGCACGTGATTAAAGTCCTTATTGCATCCAGTGGCATGACCATCACCCGCCAACGTGCCATTCCTGAAAAACCAGACATTCGAGTCAATTAGGTCCACTTACTTACAAAGCAATAATGTCGGCCAACTTTGTAACCTTTAGGGGCAACGCAGACGACAGACTTTTTGTGTGATCGAGTTTGCAACGCCCGAACAATCTGGTTTCGTAGATTGTTCGGGCGCCGGGCGCTGCAGACTCGATCGCACAAAAAGTCTGTCGTCTGCGTTGCCCCTTATTACGATCCAATCTTCTGTGCAAAGCTTGCTTTGTCACTCACAGTTTGTCCCAAAGCCAAAAATTCACATGTTACAACATAATCACATAACTAAAATGCTTATTAGCCATCTTCCTGTACTAAATTATATGGAAACAATACAAAATTAGGTTGTGTCCTTCATTTTGGACCATTTTCTCATTGTGTACGATCGTGTGATACCATACCATTGTTTTTAAAGGTCATAGGCTCGATGAGGGAAATTTTATGGTGTTTTTTTGCATGTTTTTTGACGTAGATACGCATAGGTACATACGCATTGTTCAATTTCCTTCTATATATAATTAGATAAGTATACGGTAGTTCCATTGATCATCGTCATCGTGTTTTATCTATAGTAACTATTAGTTACGTTACGTCATCTCCATATACTACAGGGTGGCAGGTTAGACAGTGGAAATATTTTAAGCGGTCATTCTACTCATCATTATGAACAACTTTTACTATGGGACCAACCCTGAAATCGCGAAAAAAAAATCAGCTGCTCCATACATTTATGCTCACATAATTCAACAAAATGTATGGAACAGCTGATTTTTTTTTTCGCGATTTCAGGGTTGGCCCCATAGTAAAAGTTGTTGAAACGAAACCACGAAATGTGACAGCTAAACAAGTTCAAAACCAGATCTCAGCCATAGAAACATAGCTATAGGATGTAAAGTAATATTTTTTTTAATGGCATGCATAACTCATTAACAATGTATCTCAAGACAGACACAAATTACACAAATCATATTTACATTCTGTTTACATTAATACAATTACGTCCACTTTTTCACAATAACATGTCGACGCGGAAACTGCTGCACAAAAAACGATGAAACAATCCGTTCGCATAGTTAACGTAGCGTGATATTGACTGATCTTTATTAGATAATGCCTGATGAGTAGGTACCTAATGCATTATTCATTAATGTGGCGCTTTTATTCTAGTTTGTGTTTTTTATTCTAATTTAGATAATGTTGCACATTTCGCACATTGGCAAGAAGAGTGTCACAACACAATAAATGTAGTTTTTGGGAAATCACGATTTTCTTTTTTTTAGATCCTAGAATTCCTTTAAAAAACTTCTGTATAGTGCGATTATAGTGCGATTCCTCGCTGAGAGATGGCATTTAGCCATCTCTCAGCGAGGAATCGCACTATAACTATGAATTTTTTTTAGCAGATCAAGTTTGTAATTGCCTTTCAGATGGCATACATAACTCAATTTCGTATTATTATGTGTTGTGACACCTTTCTTGCCAATGTGCGATTTGCTCACAGTAGCGCTGAGGGTTTTCTCAATATAGGCTATATGTATTAGACTCTAAACCAAGCAGAGAATAAAATTTTATTATAAAAAAAGCATAGAATTCTACTTACTAACATAATGTTCAAGAGACTAAGGGCGGGTTGCTTCAAACCATCTGTATTCGTAAGTCAGTACGTAATCGTTAAGTCAGTATGAAATTGTCATACAAGCCGCCATATTTGACGGTTACAGATACGTAACTGTAAGATGAAACAACATGGCCTAAATAGATCATGCATAACCTAATCTCCTCTTTGATTGTTTCAGGTTTTATTCGCGTACGTCCTCACCTGCCTCCAATATACCTCCGCAGAAGAAACGATCCTATCGGCAGTCTTGACACCCACCACTGAAGATGACAAGCTAATACGGCAAAGCAGAAGTTACTACGACTATCGATATGGAGCTCCTAGACCTATATACGATAGGCCAGAATACGCCAGACTAGACTACGATAGACCACGGTGCGGCCGATGTGACGATCGCAGAGACGACCGTGACGACCGCGACGACGACGACAGACGAGGACATAAACCAACATACGGCAACAGACATGATAACAAAAAGAACTACGATAGCGACGAAGACAGATACTCCGAGAGAAAAGGACAAAAGAACGGCACTGAAGAAGCAAATGGAGACAATAAAAACGCGTACGACGATAAGGATAGCAGACCAAATGGCAGTCGACGTGGGAGTGATAGAGACAGAGATAGGGATCGAGGAAGGGATAGGGACCGCGACAGGAAACGAGGAGGAGATCGATACGACGACAGAGACCGATACAGACCAGATTATTACGATAGATTCCTAAGGGAAAGAGATCCCTACAGAGAAAGAGATTACTACGACGACTATAGGGGAAGAAGACCCTCGTATGATAGATATTACCCTAGCTATGATGATGGTTTGAGCAGATATGATGGGTACGCAGGGGTTAGAAGGCCTGCTTATGATGATAGGGGATATGATGAAGCCTATGGTGGATATGGACCGAGTGCTGGCAGAGGACCTCATGATAGGTGAGTGACTTTAGCTTTTTTATTCGTTTTACGAAATAATTATTACTAAAGTTAGGAAGTACCTACAAAGTAAAATGCTGCTAATCGTAAAACTATAAATTTTTAAATAGGTTATAATTCGACAAAACTACGTCTACTAATCACAAACCTATGCAAATAAATTAGTTTTTGAGCTCTTCTATTGCAAATATGTAAGGATAATAATAATGGGTATTTTATAGGTACTGTACTGAGGCTGTGCCGACATTAACACAACTTTATTCTTAGGTTAAATTGCGATGGGTGCAATTGCCCCTACCTTCCCCCTAATCATGATTGACTAACTAAAAGTTTATACACTTATTTGTTTACAACGAATTTTCTGGCATAATTATAGAGGCGCATTGCTCGAAATCCTCATAGCTGATGTGTGTAGCACAATAAGTAATCGTTCAGCCTCTGTGTCAATCGAGCCGTCGAAAATTACTTCATTACATGACACATTAGAAGTAGACCATATCATCGACAATTGCAAAGTTTATTCACAGAACTAACAATACACGCCGCGTGGAAATAATGTCGAACACATCAATACATGACGCTTTCACCTAAAATTGAAAATGGCAATACGAATTATGAACGTAACGGTAAAATTGCATAGGTTAGGATATTTTCCCGCGATTGTAGGTCGCCATTATAGTTTTATTGAACTCCACATGATTATAAATTGCGCTTGTTAAATTATTTGTTTGGTTTCGAACTCTTTGTTGGAATTTGGGAGGATGTTGAGTTTACTTATTAATTTAATTTCAGTTAAGTAGGAACTTAATTCTGAACACTTACTTATTTAGCTTTTGTTAAGTGTGTAGTTGCTTTTACCCTGTCCACGAAAGAAACGGTGGGTTATAATTTCTGCGGCCGGTTATTTTCTTATCATTTCTATTTTTCTATTCATATTTTGAAATGTTGGTTCAATGGAGCCTGCTAGGCTCTTTTATGGTGAAAGAATTAAAAAGTAAGTACCTAAAATCAGAAGTAAAATTCGTGTAATCCAAATAAATATATAAAATAAATAATTATCTTTATGCGCTTTGATTCCACCTTCATTGTGAGAACCGCCAAACAGTGGAATACGATGCCGGAGTGGGTGTTCCCCGATAGTTACAAATACAATCGTGTGTATGATGCCTAAGTCTTTTTTACGGCTGGGTGTATTCAAGTCCCGAGTGAATCGGTTTCTTCTAGGCAAGCGTGCTCCATCGTAGAACGCATCATCGCTTAACATCAGGCGGGATGACGATGAAACGCAAGCCTATTATTAAAAGCGAAGTGTCCACTAGCAATGCGGAAGTTGACTTGCGCAAGCGACTTCTCGAACAACAAGTCAACTTGCGCGAGTGGTTACACGTTGTAAGTCGCTTGCGCAAGTCAACTTCCGCAAATTGTATTGCTAGTGGACACTTCGCTAAATAAAATAAAAAAATACCTCAAGTTGGCCATTTTCTCAGCACGTCCTTAATTTAGTTCATTTTTAGGGTTCCGTACCAAAATGGTAAAAAAGGAACCCTTATGGTGAGACTTCGTCTGTCTGTCTGTTTGTCTGTCTGTCTGTCACACCTGCTTATTTCAGCAACTACTTATGCTATCGACTTGAAATTTGGAACAGTCATAAAGAATGCTTGTTCAACTTTATTACAAATGAAAAACGTCTAAAAATATTTTTATTTTCATTGCAAAAGGGGCCGGAGTGGGGGTCCGAAATTTTAAAGTGGGGTTACTAGGTCCAGTGACATATCATATAAAAGGGCTTGATCTGCACATTTCAAAATATATTTTTATTTTATTTTATGTCTCACAGTTTTCGACATATGATGAAAAATGTCTAAAAAAATACCATTCCCCCCCCCCTTATCTCCGAAGTTTGCGGGGTGAAAAATCTGAAATAATTAGAGTTGATAGGAATTGACCCAAATATGGCACCAAAAATAAAACGATGTTCCTAACTAGTACAGTTTTTTCAAAATCATCAAAATTCCTTCACCAACAAACTTAGTTATGCGGTCCGGATTTTTTCACTTTATACGTCCAAAAATAATACGGAACCCTCGGTGCGCGAGTACGACTCGCACTTGGCCGGTTTTTTTTTTTAAATAAGGTCCTCATTTCTTCGTTACCAGCCTGCCTTGCCTGTGCTAGTGCGGTAGCATTTCTTTAAAAGTTGCTTGTTTTTTCTACACATAATAAAATTATACTTACCTTACGGAAGCTTACGAGTTAAAACTCGTAAGTAACTCGCACACGGGCCACTTGAGGCGCCACTTGTCACATTTGTTCCTGTGACAAGTCAAATGCGACAAGTGGCGGCCACTTGTGGCGCCACAAGTGGCCCGTGTGCGGCGACGCTAAATCCCACACATTATAATCACATTACTTAGTCACCCACTAACGTAATACCGTAAAGTTTTCTAACGTAATACCGTAAAGTTTTCTAACGTAATACCGTAAAGTTTTCGACTAGATAATCTCAACATTCCTCTAATTCCGTACAATTATCCAATTTGCAAGACAATCAGATGTTCCGCGGGTTAAGATTAACAGTACACGGGTACTGTTACCTCTACAGTTTATTTACACATTCACACTGAAGGATTTAAGATTATGTGCACACGAAGCCACTTTTTGCTAAGTGACAATATATATAGATCTCAAAAATTATTTCGAAGACTTTGACAGACACTAGATTATTGTAAATGCGTTAACAGATTTTTTTTTTTATTTCCTTGATTGTTTTCCTTAATTGGAGTGTATGTAGGTAAATAAATGGGTTTTCATATCTCGTAGTCGCAATAAATGCAGTGCCCCACCAGACCCTATTATAATTCCCCTTACATATTCCAAAATTGATAATGATCTCGATTTTTATCTGACTGCACATCGCACGCAGACTGGAATGGTGCATTGTCTTGTTAACTAAGATGCCTAACTTCTACATAATCGAACCGTACGCAAATAGGAGATATTTTTTGTGTAGTATATTCTTTTAATGTCCTTTCTCTGGCTCTATGAAGCTTTTTTGACAATAAAATAGCTTTAAACATTGAAGCTTATCACCCGGTTATCGCCGCGTTAACGCTGCAAAATTAGATACTTGTTTATACATTTCTGCTAACTGCTACCGCTACCGCGGTTATGGGAAAATCTAAGGAAAATGGTCGCTTGCAAAATTCGTAAAGGCAGCAAAATGAAATACCTAATTTAATGTTTGCTTATTTTCTGTTTAAAGTTCATTTTTATATTTTTCTACAGTAAAAGCTTAATACATATAGTCGCCCTGTGTGCGGATACTCTATATTTGCGGAGCGGTATTTGTATTTTTTCTGCCACCATTTTGTTTTCCGTTGGCTGGTCATGGGTTGACGGTTACTGACCGTTTGTTTCCTTTCTGTTCGAATTTTAAACAGAGGTCGAAGCACCTAAGTTTTATAGATAATTATGTACCTATTTTGTTTTTTTTTGTCTAGTCGTTTGATTATTGGATCATAGATTTTTTGATTGATCCTTTTTTGCCCACATGATAGTGGCTCAGAAAAAAAAACATTGCAATCGATTATGTACCTACACACACTACGGATCTAGATTTTCTTAGGGTTTAACTTTATTTTTTTGTATTTTTTTTTTTTTCATGCCTCCAATTTTGGTCCAAATACAGGTAAGTAAATACAGGATATAGCAGTATCTAGTACTATCGCAGTACTATAATCTTTGATATTTAAGCTCTAATGAGTTATCATGACGTTATCACAATACGAAACCCAGTCAGCATAGTATTCACAACCATTCGACAAGCTTCCGTGTCGGAAATGACCCTTGTTCGACTATCTGCTTTCCGAAGCGATGGACTCGTAAAATGCTAAGTAAATAGCGTTTTACGAGTCCATCGGTTGGTTGTGAATACCTATGCAAATCCATTTATCAGACACGTTCCCAAAATCCCAACCCCAGGCTGACCGCTGTAATAAAGTTCGATTCTTTGTCAGTTTCAGGCCGTGGGACGAAACCTACCGCGGTCAGGCGGGGTGGGACGCGGGGGGCAGGGGCTACTATTTCGCGTCGGGCCGCCCTAACGCAGCGCCTGGGGCTGGGTGGGGCCCACCTGAGTATTCGAGGTAATACCACTACATTTTCAGACCATTTATGGTATTAGGAGAGAAACCCCTATATACCCCGGTCGATACCGTCGAACGTCCAGAATTATGAAATTGGAACCATATCAAAATTTAGCATTTTAATATCAAGGCAGAAACATGATGTAGTTATTTTTTTCTATCAAGAGAATTGTTACTAATTATGTTTCTACAGACTACGTAGATACAGACGTTCAAAGATCATCAATAAATGCTAGAAGTGGGAAAACTGGCCCGTTGACGGGACGGGATGACCGGGGTGGATGGGAGTTACCCGTATTAGGATATGATAGGTCATATTACATCCTTCATTTTCTCTTACACTTTTGATCGTTTTCAATAACCCAATTATTAAATTATTACTCTTTTCAGACCACAAGACAACGGCTACCAGAGCGTTGGCTACTCAGGTAGCTACGGCGGCACTTACCGCGACCCTTACGCACAAGGCACCATGGGGTACAGCCAAGGAGGGGCCAGTTTCGGCCAGGGCGGGGCTGGTTACGGCCAAGCTGGGGCTGGATATGGCCAGGGAGGGGCTGGATACGGCCAGGGAGGGGCTAGTTACGGCCAAGGGGCTAGCTACGGCCAGGGCGGGGCTAGTTACGGCCAAGGAGCTAGTTACGGCCAAGCCGGGGCTGGGTATGGACAGGGAGCTGCCGCTTATGGACAAAGTTACGCTGGATATGGACAAAGCAGCAGTGGATATGGACAGGGTAGCGGCTCAGGTAGCGGGTGGCATAGCGTGGGGGAAAGAAGACCGTATAGGGACGAGAGGTGAGAATTGTCGTATATACGTGGTGTAGGTGACAGCGTAATGAAAACCATGGTTTCAGTACCGTATTCTGAACCCCTCAGCGTTAAAATTTTGAGTCGGTGTTTTAAAAAAAAATAGGGACTTTGGAGATTTTGCAATTCTTTAAAAAATCTCCAAAGTTTGGAAATTTTTTAACGAATCGCATAGGTCCAGTAGGTACCGGACTTAAAAAGGCTGTTTGGAGTCCAAACAAAGGCCTTTTTAAGTCCGATACCTACTGAACCCATGATTTCAGATTTCGTTACGATTTATGCTGTCACTTACGTCCCGTATACTTATTGCTTTTTAGTTTTATTTCTCGTTAATAAGAAAGTGATGTTCTACGATTAAAAAGATGTCGTTTCAAATATTTATCTGCACCCTGGTCGGACTGGAAACTAGTATTATAAACAATGTATCTACTGGATTGGTACAATTTTTGACATCCGGAACAAGCTTAATTATTAACAAAAGACTTTGTTTGATGTTATATAAAAGTAATTCCTAAATGATCCATTGTGAAGCACCATGCAGATGTCATAGTCAGATGTCATAATTATGACTTGGTCGATGGTGTTTACTTCGCTTTATGGGTGCTATAGTTATGGTCCTAAATTACGGGATTTATGGGCCACATAGCAGGTAGGTATCTAGTGTAGGTATTATATCTGTCAAAGCTATCATTAAATTTCTTAATAATTATCTTTTTCAGTGGTGTAAAGAAACTGGAAAATCGTGACAACTACAACCAAGATTCGAAACGCAGCCAGAACAGTTACAACCAATCTAGCCGCCAGCCGGCCAATTACGGCCAAACGGCCAATTACGGCCAAACGGCCAACTATGGCCAAAGCGGCTACCAGCAAGGTTACAGCCAAAGCAGTAGCACAACTCCTGGAACCAGCTATTTGTTTCAAAGAGAAGACGAAAAAGTTACGGTGAAATATAATGAGACCACCAAGCAGCCATCTTAGATTTTTGTGTTCTATTTTTAAAATGTCATGGTTGACTTAGATTTTGAATATAAAGGGAGTTGTTAACTTGATCTTTTTGTTTGGAAGATCTCGTACTTATGTTGTAGAATTTATCGATTAATTTAAAATCGAATCGCATCATGAAATATTGCAGATTAACCCCCTTACTTATAAATGCCTCTTAATTTTAACCACTGATCAAATATAATTACATATTTATATCCTTGTCATACAACTAAGACAATGAATAGAGATGGAGCTGTTTAATTTAATCATCGTTTTTAAGTAGGTATAAGGGGGTTAATGATTATGTAAACCATTGCATTTTTTTAACGTTAGTGTATAATATGTATGTACCTAAGCAACTCTGGACGCGAGATAAATAATATTATGAATAGATATTTCAGTAGATTTTTCATAGTACATAGCCAATAATCTTTAAAATTATTAAAATCTTTACCAGATAAAAATGCCAGAAATCTTGCGATCAGCAAACAATAGAATTTTAATTTTGTTTACTTTTGCCCTCGTGATTAAAAAAAAAAAGAGTGTCATAATTCCCTTCAGTTACAGTCCGCACGATGTAACTTCCTGGCCGGGCTGAAGTCGTCTCACCGAGACCTTCGCGCATGTACAGAAAACAGTTAAAAGTGGTCAATAATGTGTTTCACAAAAATATACTTTTCAGTTATTCGGCCAAGTAATATCGAGCGGACTGTATTATTATTATTACTCATTTATTTTCAGGCATCTAGGGCCCATAGATACAATACATGAAATACAAAAATACTTATAAACTAATACATAATTATTAAAATATAAACAAAACAAATGTAAAACTATTAATTACGTAAGGTCGGCGACGTATTATGCGCTGCGTCGTGGTGTCATGTAACCTTCCGCGAAAACGCCGATACAGGACACCATACGGCCAAAATTCCTCTTTCAAAAAGGTCTCCCGATGGTGAGTCGGTAGTATTGTCATTTCGCGCTTTTGACCTTATGCTCCTAAACGAATTTTTCGTAGCATTTGTCAATTTTCTTTTAAATTACTTCAATTTACTAGTAACAAAAGCCATGAGGCCTTACTTACGCAAGGTATTTTAAACAATTCATAGATTCAAATAAGAGTATCACGATTCCCTCCAATTAAGCCAGCCATGAAACCCAGAGAGCATTCCACATCAAATTCCCTTCAACGCCATGTTGGTTCCCCTAAATGTCAATAAGTTACAACGTTTTTAACGGTGTTAGATTTATTTCAACAACAATTCTCGTTCACCACTTTGTAGCCCAGGCATTGCTTTAACACTTAAATCTTAAAAAAACATAGAACATTAAGACTTAGACAGAGCCAAAATAGCGTCGAAGGGAATTCTTATGTCTCCTTCTGCCGGCTCCACACGATCGTCTAACAGTCCAACACTCCAATATGACTCCCTCTAGTCTGTCCCAATCCCAACTCCCAACTCACTATCGATCTAAACAGTAAACAGCAGCTAAGCCAATTGTGTAACTCAATAAAATTGCTATCGCCATGGCTTTCATTTTGACAGTTCAACAACATCCATTGCGTCGTTGAGCTAGTTACGGGAACACAGATAAAAACATACTGCGTAATGGACGTCAAAATCAATACCATGGTGATAGCAATTGAGTTACACAATTAGGGTGCAGGCTCTCCAACACCGTGAAACATGCACGAACTATCTCTCCACACGTGGAAGGTTGCACGATCAGTTGGACTGTTGGACGATCGTATGGAGCCGGCCTTCAATTTGTGTCTTGTGTCAGGTTGTCGCACTCTGACACTGACCTACGGCCTGACACAACCTAGCATAAGCGTGTTGCATTCCCACAATTTAATTATGAAAGTTATTTAAATATCGATAATGTATGAAGAAATAAAGTAATTAAATGATTAGCTTTGTTTTATTTTTTCTATTGTTTTGTACTACTACTACTCCTGCTTGCTGCTTACATACGAACGGCAACGTCGCACTCGCATCGCTGCTTGCATTCTTCATCCCTGTCTATTATTAGTCATCATTAGTCATGGGTGGTCAAGTGGTGGTTTTTCATGACGCCACCGTTGATGGAGGTTTCATAGTTTTTGTAGCAAGTAGGCGTACCTACCTATACAACGAATGGGGCGCGTGTATGTCGTTACGCCTCCGTGTGCAATAGGCCTTACTTTGCCTGTGTCGATATAGTTGCCAGTTCTGCTGAAGATAGGCCTACGCAAGATTTCAATAAACTGGTGCAATGTGCAGTCGACTAACTGTTATCGTGTTTGCCAAGAGCATAATAAATACCTAAGTAGGTATTGTTTTTTGCGCAACAAAATATTTCATTTTCTTTACATAACTCCCATTATACAACGCACCCACAAATCACGATACAAAGCACCGTTAAAAAAATAAAAAAATAAAATATAAGTACCATTATCGTGTAATGATTATGGATGGATCTAATCCTCATGGAAGAACTCCGCAACGCTGCCTTAACCGAGCATCGAACCCAGGACCTCACACTCAGCAGTCGCGCTTGCGGCAGAGACAGTATTTTTTTTGTGATTTTATTGTTTTAAGAACCTTCCAACGCCATCTGTTGAGTAATAGAAGAACTAGCTAATTCGATAAAGTTCATCTATTGCACAATAGATGGCGCTGTATAAAAACGTTCTGCTGGAGCTTAATAATCGTCTTACCAATAACAAAAAAATATTGATTAGTGGGTATTTTACATTTTTCTACATTCATATTATTTAGCAGAACTTTTTACACGAGCGTCAATCATTGCTTTATTTAAAAGCAAGGCGCATGGCCCTGATTTAATGTGTCCTTCATTATTAAATTAGTGAATGCCTTGTTCTGTAATTATTTATTTTTTAAACATTCTCCAAACTAAGAATTATTTTTGTATCATGGGTGCGTTTTCAAACATAAACTTTCAGACCCGGAACAAACATCTTTAGAGAATACAAATATTTGTTCCGTGGAGAAACGAACCCACGACACGACACGCAGCACAGCCGCAGCCGCCAATCATTCTGACGGTTCCGACCACATGAGTAAAGAAAAACGTTTCCTTACTCATGTGGTTCCGACACGCGAAAGTGGCGTCAAAGATTGTAAATACAATATTGTCTATCACGAATAATTTTGAATAATAATTAATCCTTATCAAAATAAGTAGGTTCATCGTTACAAATATTGAATGGAGATGATTTTTGCCGTTTACTGTATGTTATTTGGACGTATAGTTAAGAGATAACACGTATATCAACGCGAAACAGTAAAAAATATACAAAAATAATAAATTGCCAGCCGAAATAGGTACGCCAAGCAGACTCATAGCAGTTAGAGCAGACTGACTGAATTTCAGATAGTTTCAGTAGAACAAACAATTTAGTAGGTAAGGGCGGGTTGCTTCAAACCATCTGTATTCGTAAGTCAGTACGTAATCGTTAAGACAGTATGAAATTGTCGTACAAGCCGCCCTATTTGACGGTTACAGATACGTAACTGTAAGTTGAAACAACATGGCCTTAGTATGTAAACAACGATCTCATGGTGGCATGGAAGGAGCGACTTTCGCAACCCAGCGCAGGGCACGCCGCAATAGCGGCGGTAAGACCCCTCTTTGAGGAGTGGCTAGGGAGACGTCACGGCGTCCTCACCTACCGCCTGACGCAGGTCCTCACCGGACACGGAAGTTTCGGGAGGTACCTGCACATCATCGGGCGGGAGGAAACGCCCGGGTGTCATCACTGCGTTGATCGCCCCGAGGACACGGTGGAGCACACGGTGGGGGCCTGCCCTGCATGGGCGGAGCACCGCCGTGTCCTCGTAGAGGCGATCGGCAGCGGCGGCGACCTCTCGCGCCCGGCCCTGGTTCAAGCCATGGTCCGGGGCGAGGGGGAGTGGGAGGCAGTCGCCTCCTTCTGCGAAGCAGTCATGCTAGTGAAGGAGGCAGTGGGACGGGAGAGGGAGAGATTCTCCCGTCCAAGCCGCCGCGGTAGACGCTCCGGGCGTCGGGAGCCGCGTGACGACTTCCGGCCACCGTAGGCGCGGGCCTGCGGGCGGTGAGTAATGGGTAGCTCACCGTCCGATCAGGACCAGGCCCGTGCCGAACGGCGCGTACGTGTTCCACGCGCGCCTCAAAGAGATGTCAGCATCAGAGAGGGGGCCCATTAGGGCCCAAGCCTGCCGGGAAAGCGGGATTGTCCGAAAGGGATACCGCTGACCCGGACAAAAGGGCTAAGGAAGGAACATGGGTGGGTTTTAGTCAGTATGAGTCTGACACTCCCTTCCGCTCCGCCCAGAGCGGGAGGGGTCATTTGATGATTTCCCATCCTCAAAAAAAAAAAAAAAAAGTATGTAAACAAAGTCTTTGATTGATATCGTAGGGTACGATATTAATCAAAGACTTTGTAACGATGAGGATGAAGTTAGAATTTCTTACGCTTGTTGTATTTATTAGCTTAAATTCTACCTAATGTATTTAGTTACTGCAAGTACCTATATATTTATGATAATATTATCGCAATACAATGTTATAGTAAGAATGTAAATGTGAATTACCTACTTGTTGATTGGAACAATTAACTATAGATATGATAAAAGGATTATTTTTTATATCAGATAAGTGTCCGACGATCGTCCACTTGCCATCGGATTCTTGTAAGGAAATAATCTTACTATAATAAATTATTTTACCTAATAATTAAATACTTATTTATTAGTTCCGGGCTAATTGGCATAAAATGCTTGCAGTGTTTTTTTTTTAAAGAATGAGCGTTAGAAATGCGGAATATTAATTAATAATTTTATGCGCGAGTGTATTTTTTAATTTGTATTTAGCAACGAAATCTGATCTCTAAAATAATAAAAAAATAGTTCCTAAATAATTGCACTTTTTCGTAAATCGAAATCTGCAATCATATGAATAAATATTTTTTTATTTTTTTCAACCAGAACTATTTCGTTGCCAAAAACAATTTTACTTAGATCCGAATCAAACATAGGTCGCGGTATCGCATTTGTTGCAACAATGTCGGACTCTGTGGAAGTGACGGGACAGTCCGCGAGCCCGCTGGAAGTGACCGTGACAGACAGCGACCTAGTGACGGCTGACACCGGCGTGCAGCTGAAGGAGGAATTGTTGCAAGTCGTGTCTGACAACGAAGGAACTGTGCTGTTGAAAAACATGAATGAGTGAGTATTTTGAACTTATTTAAGAACTTAATCGATTCAGAATTGTTAGGGGTCCCTATTTTAGTCTCCTTAGTTTGAGAGGTACATCAAAAATATCCAGAGACCCAGCCATTTCATATTGTAAGACCTTCTTAAGGAAGTCGACTTTCTCACATCTCTAGAACTCCAAAAAAATATAGGGTCAGTAAAAAATGTCTAAAACATTAATTGATTCTACACGTCGGCAAATCCTTGAGAATCCGTTTCAAATCATATAATTATGTATTTTATCGCGAAAGACGTCGTTTATTATCAATTTATCACATGTATAGGTACTTACGCAAGTGATAAAGTATAAAGAGTGTGTTTTTACTAGAAAAACGGTTATAACACTTATCGTTTGATTGCCTTTTATACCGTCGATGAATTGTTACTCCTTACAAATGTGAATACATAATTATGCTGCTACAATAAGTATATTGATTGTTATCGAAGCTATCTTCGTTCAAGGTCTGTTAACGATTCTTGTAATCGTCTGTTGGTATCGAAGTAGGTATAGGTAGCGGCGTGAAAATATGATCACGAACGTCACCTGCGCATTAGCTGGGCCCTGCAATTGTGTAAGAATCGTGTCATAATGACATCATAATTGTCAAAACCTAAGCGGTCATTGGCTTACAGTAAAACTATCTCTTTCGTCATTGGTCAAAACGATGTCATTGTATAAGACCATTCTGACACGATTGTGACAACTGCATTAGCAGACTTGGGGCCCTGGTTTTTCGGTCTCTTTGGCGGAATGAAGAAGAGAGGGAGCTGAGGCTGCACGCGATTCTCTATTACGTATTGTCAACTGTCTATTGGGCCAAATGGTACATGCGCGATCTGTGATCAAGATCCCTGCCGATACTTATATCTAGGTACTTGATACACACGTGCTGACAGGCTCACTATCATTCTTATTTGATGGTATATGCAAGCTTCGGAACCATTCGGATTCAGACACGAAATTCGACGATTGATTGTCTTGTCATTGTCATTGATTAGACAACTAATGCCGGCAGGACACGGTGTTGCTCAGTGGTTGGAGGTAGCCCACGGTACGACACAGGTCGTGGGTTCAAATCTCGCCCAAGTCAGTTGTTTTTAAATCTCCTATAATATATTTAATAACAATACATAATACCAATTTTTATTAATATTCACCAAAGTTGATCGAGCAACAAACGAAACGAAATGATCTTGGATCCGTAGCAGACACATAACTGTGTTGTGTTATTGTGTATTGATTTGACGTACATATATGATGGAGCAATTACGACAAACAGAAACGTGCATACAATCAGTCTCCGCAGTAAATGTAAGCAATTTATATTAATTGAAGACTGTTCAAACTCATATCAGCTCTTTGAAGCGGACGCATTTACAAACTGTTTATAGACAGAGCCCTATTTATTTATTAATTTATGACAGAACTAGAAAACAAATTAGTTTAATTAGGCACTTCCAGTTCTTTCAGTCCTCGGATCCTTGTCATTTCTATGCCAATAAATAGAGATGGCAATTGACATAAGAGCTATTTAAGTTAAATAGAAGAGAGAAAGAAAGAAAATACATTTATTTGACATAGCACAGGAAGACACACAAGCCAAACAAAAAAATAAAAGTTACAATAATACCTACAATTAATTTACAATTAGTTGCTATATGTGCCTAGCGGCTTTCTCAAATAGGCTGTTCAGCATAAATGCCAGACCACTAGTGCCTGACGCTGGTTTTCAACTGGACCCATTGCGGGTTGGATGTGACGGATGTAAACCGTTAAATAACGTTTAATCATCGTTTATAAGTAGGTACGGGGGTTAACGTTTAAAAAATATAATTAACAATACAAAATATGAACCAAAAAGAAGATAATTTTCTTGAAGTCGCGGCACGCACCGACATTTATTTATTATGCCTTGAGTTTAAAAATGAAATGCCTATTCAAAAATCCCATTGTTTGAAGTAACGTCACTTACTTTAACAAACGAACTAGGTAATTACCAAGTAAGTTCGTTTCTGTATTTCATTTTCATGAGAAACAATTTCTGTTTATTGACTTCCAAAGTTTAAGTTTGCGGAATATTTTAAGGTTTTTAAAACAAAATGTTTTTGTTTTATCAATTTTATTTAAAAACTAGCGTACTTAGTATTACAAGCTTGTATGTGGCAACCTGTCAAAACATAAAAAAATCTTTATTGTATTTAAATTAAATATTAACGTTTATACTTTCGGAATAAATTCTCTAGATGGTGGTGAAACCACATTAAAATCCAACGAGTAGTTTACAAGAACCAAGTAGACAAACAGACAGAAACAAAAAGCGACTTTGTTTTATACTATTTATAGATATCGTATAATTTTATTAGTAGGTAGGTACCTCTTTTCCCACTATTGTTAGTAAGTAATCACTAATTATAGACTGAGAGATCATTGTTACGGACATGAATATTTTAAACTTTTAATAGCAATCAATCATTTTGGGTGCAAAATTCTAGCTGCTACAATCATTTCGTGAGAAAAAAGAACCGTAGAATCAGAAACATAAATGGTCCTAGGATTAAGCCCTGTGGTACACCAAATTTTACCTGTACCGTTAGCGAAAACTGACAGTCTTCTGCAACGATTGAAATTACACTTTAATTTAAAATTAGGTAGTAACACAATACCTACAGACAGTGGAAATAAGCATTTAGCCTGATTTCCTCAAATTATATCCGATTATTGCCGATGTCGTGAATACAATCAAACCTAATCAAAGTTATCCTCAGATAAAAAAGATAACTAATGGGACGGAAGATAAAAAGGTGATTTACATAATCTGCTTTAATTTTTTAAACGTTTTCCGTTTAAATACAAAGTTTGTTTAGGCCCTAATTATGATAAATTAATAAAAACGATCAGGCAACTTGGCAACTACCTACCTACTTAATTCTTAAAAAATAAACGATGCGACCATGAATTTCTTTAGTGCAACCTTTGTGAAAGTACAAAAAAAACATCAAAATTCGTTAAGTGTTAAGAAAATTGCAGAAAACATACCTAAAAACGGGTCGAATCCAAAACCTCCTTCTTTTGAAGTTAATTCAGTTAATAATGAACAAAAATAAGCACAAACATTTCTTATAATCTTTAATGAAAATCAAGACAGCACAGACAAATCCGGAAACATTAGACAATTTAAATTCCGTTCTAGAATACGTTCGTTATGGCTTGAGATCGAGTGTTGTGACGTAATCTGGAAGAGACCCATGTCCATGAGCGGCATTTAGGTACTTTGATTTTCTACTGCACCTGCGCGATTGTGTCGGTTTCTGGGATTTATGCCAATAAGAAAGTCGAAGAAAACATGACCACTGATGATTCTACATGACCATAGATAAAATTTCCCGGAGTTATATTTTTTATGCGAAGCTGATAAATCGTATCTTATCGCTATTTTAGAGTTCCGTACGTCAAAAGAAAAAAAGGAACCGTCATAGAATCACTTCGTTGTTCGTCGTACGTCTTACGGCCGCACAAAACATCACACCATAAAACCCTAACAGTAATCACATGAAAATTAAGAAGATATAGGAAAGAAAATCTGCAATGAAACAAACTTTGATTTTAGACATCCTTTCAACTGTCATAGACTTCGGAGGGTAGGTATCTAGTTAAATTATGACCGATTGTTAACCGGATAGCCTCAGTCATTGCCATTGCAGCGGTAATGACAGATCTGTTTATGGCCGTTTTCAATAATGTATCTATCCGTGGTTTTGCTTAGGTACTACAGATAGAATTCTGAATTTACTACGAGGTATATTTAAAGCTTAATTCAAAATTAGATCTCTAGTAGGGTAAAAGATAGATAGGGGAAAAGATGAAAACGGCTATTAGCATGATCGGAACATGACTTCAGAATAATTTCAACGAAGGCCATGGCTTTTATGGTTTTCATGTCTATTTGACATTTACAGCTGATATGGCGATAGATAAATACATTAATATACTAATACACTGGCAAACATAGAAGTAAAATTATTCTAGTGCTAACCTTACCTAACTTCCTATTTTTTTATGTATATTTTATGCAACACAATGTAAATAGACGATCAAATTAATCTACATCTATGACCTCCGACCTCCTTAGAAATATTAATGCCATTATACTCGATGAACAAAAAAAGTTTACCTGTCGCACTTACCAATGTCTACCAGCAAGTTTGCTGAAAACACAACCTGTAAAAACGTTGAAATAAGAGTGAAATTTCTGCAACTCAGCTGTGTACGTATAATTGTAAAGAGTGTAGCGTTTCAAGAGACGAACACAGAATTTCTGTGTCTCGCAGTGTCATCGTGTAAACTATTTAAATCTAAGATGTTCTTATAAGATGTTCGTTTTTTGTAATCTTAAATATTGAGTTATCTAGGCTGTTGATAAAAAAGATAGATTTTGCTCTCGTGGGTTTAAGCGGATTAGAGTGATAGAGAAAAGTGTGGAGAATTGAAATTAACTGAAAAAACTGCTGTTGAAATGAGATTCTTCTATTCAGAATGCAATTTATCTTGGTTGTTGTTACGCATCCGCCCTTTTTGTTCAATTCCCTCATCTCTTGAGGTTTTTGTAACGTCTTCTAGTCAGTCTTCAGCTCTTTTTGGATCATCTTCTACGCTCTATAGTCTAGTTATAGTAGCATCCAATTTAATCAACTCGTTCTCTTCTTCATATACTTACAGTGTAAACATGGCGGCTCGCGGGCCGCCGACTCGTACATTTTATTTTTTTACTCATTCAAAATATTATTTATTTCTAACATTATTTATAAAATGTATTTATTTATATACATTAAATAATTAAAATCAAAAAAAGAACCTAAAACTAAAAACCATAGTAACTAAAATATATTATTAAAAGGAGTCCCTTTAGGCAAGGTTCCGAAGATACTGGCAGCGTTCCCCCTTTGAATAGCTAGACTAATTCTTTGTCCGAGGTAGCTGCCAGCTCTTCGGTCTCCTGTGACGTCGACCAACCTTTTCGTAATTTCATTAAAAAGCCTTATAGCGGTAGGACCCCACGGACCAAGGGTCTCGACAGTGTTATATTATGTTCATCAAAGGTTATATGATTTAGAAAACATTAACAAATATTAGCTAATGTCTTAACCGCTAATCCACTTATCAGAATTTTATGGAATCGGTTATGATGCTGTTTAGTCATCTTCTTCAAGTTGGAGTCATTGTACCTTATCAACAGTAGGAACAATCTTCAGGCAAGTAACAAGTATTTATTTATCTGCCCACACATGTGTGCTTAGATGGAATACACCGAACACATTGATGACACAATGCGCGCTCTCACTTGACCGCACCGCGGCAGTTCAGTACCGTGCCAACTCCCGCTGAGTCTCCATGTCAGTCGCCATAACGCTGGCCGTTAGCGATACAAAACTTTTTAAACTTCGAACTCGCTCACATAAAAAAATACAATTTGAGCGGGAAAAGTGACAAGTGAAAAAGCATAATTGAGAATTTTCTGGGAGTTCATTATCGCGTGTGGAAATCGAAATCTAGTGTTGTATATTGTAGATAAGAAGTGATAAATAAATCGATAGGCACATGTTATAAGGAGTTATTGCAGGTTATTTTTCGTGTTGTGATGCACCGTGGGGTGTCGGATGTTTTGGAGTAAGCACGTTTCGATTTGAGCAAGGTGAGTCGTGCACTTTTTTTTTGCGGTCATTGGCTTTGGAACTTTTTCAGACTACCTACTGACGGTACAGAAGCGAACCGATGATAATCGCACCTATCGCCAATTCCGATTGCGATTGGAATCTTTGTTTTTTTTAAAGGTGCCGAAAGTATTTTTATTGCTTTAAATAACTATTTTTATACCAGTTAAATATTGTTCGCAGAAAAATTTGTCGGTAGTTCGGCATCGCTTAATTTAATCACGTGGGTACTCTAACATGAAATAATTATTGAAACTTTTGTAGGTATGATGGAATGAGTTTATTTGATCCGTCGGTATCTGGCCGAGATATCTTTTTCAACTCCCATCTGATTTGAATTTATACCTATTTGATCAGGTTTCCTGCAATAGGGAATCTCGTCAGGAAGTAGGTACTACGGTAATTCATATCGCTGCAGTAGTACCTATAATACTTATTACTGCTAGTGCTGCATCTGCTAAATCTTCTGCTTTCACGTACTGATTATCTCAATCTGCTGTCATCTTTTCCAAATGTAGATAGGCTAAAATTTTGATAGCAACATGCTTGTCGCCATCACTAGGATAACAGTAGGTACACCATTATAAATAAAAAAAAATGAATGGACTGCGTTGTATAAACCTCGCATTTCTGAATTAGGTAGGTACCTACCTACCTGATTGTTTTGCAGTTGGGACATATGGCATTAGTAAAGCTTTCCTAATATTTATGACAATGCAGATATCGGCATACCTTTTGACCTGAATCGGTCTAAAATTAATACCTACCTAAGTAAAGAATACGTAAAGTTCAAAGTACCGAAACATTTTTAATAGGTAGGTAAGTGCCATTCATTCCTTTTTCTAATAAAATATAACACTGTGGTTTTTTAGTAGTCAAGCTTACGACCCACATATAAAATCAGAGCCGATTATAGGTACGTGTTTTGTTAAAACCGAAGATACCTAAGTAGGTACATTCTTCAGCTTCATTTTCCGCTGAAGGACTGTTCGAGAAAGAAAAATCATTATTGTAAATCATTTTCTTCCGAAAAGTCATGCGTGTGTGCTTCAAAGCCTAGCCTACCTACCGATAGCAGATCCTGTTAAACAAGTTAACAATAGTCCAGGAAAATGCGAGCGAGATATTTAAGAAAACAATGAATTAATTACTGTGGCTTTAGGTAACACAGCTAGGTATGCTAGGAATAATCCAACAGTGGAATCTTCACAAACAGTACAAACGATTCTCAATCACATCCACTGAGCCAATAATATAGGTTTATGAATCACCATGTTTGTTCGATAGTGTAAATATTTTAATTAATGATGTCATATGTTCGTTCTACGATGTCATTGTTTCCAAGCCTGGCAAGGATTCCACTAAGTATTGTTACGCGAGGTAAGCCAGGATTATATAGTATAAATAATTATGACTAGCGAACTTTATTTGTAAGACGTTAGGCATAATAAAAGGCAAGTGCATGCAGCTGAGATCAGATTGTTGAAAGGGATGTGTGACGCGAATGAATAGAATAAGAAATGAGTATGTGAGAGGAAGTCTGAGCACTGGTGACCGAAAAGTTGTGTGGAAATGGTTTGTCGTGGTGATATGCGATGCGAAGGAATGAGGAAAATGACATGAAAAAAGTTTTGAGTAATGAATGTGAAAGGTTATAAGAATACAGGAAGATCAAGGATATAACGGATGGACTGTCTGAAAGATGATATGACCAGAAAGGGGGTGAATAGTGAGATGACGGCTAATGGAGATGTATGGAAGAAAATGACACGTTGCGCTGCCACTGACAAATAAATTGTGATAATGGCAGCAGGATATTAAAACTCGACAACACCTACATTAAAAATAGAGGACATGAAATCTAAAAATGTATAGATGACACTTTTGGTTGCCTTAGTCAGAGAGGAGTCACTCGATGTAAAAATAAAGCTTCAGAATTTGTTAAGACAGGAAGCTGATGAAAATTATTGTCAGAAATTTTTGTGGATTCATGTGGCACTATTCAAACAAAAAACAAGTCAACACGAACTCTCGTCTCTGTGCATCGGTCTCTTCTAAAGTGATTGCCAGCAGCGCAGAGAGCAAAGGGCGCTGACAACCTTAATGTCTTGAGTCTTCCACTTCCCCTAAATACTAGCCGACTTTTAATACATTTACGCCAACCACAATAGCAATTTTCATTCATCACTTTTCCGTCTTTTTCAATGTCCCACTCACCGCACTGACTCCATTCGCTGTTCTTTTTCATTCAAATTTAAATATCTCTATGGAATGCGCTCGTCCTGGAAATTAAGGATGGCAACCAACCCCTTATCCTTTGAAAGTTCGCGAGCACTTTCTAAAACCATCACAGTACTAATATTTTTTCCATTATTTATTCATATTATTTTATAGCTTTTTATATATGTTTAACGTTATATTTAAATAACTATTCATTCCCCAATTTTGAAATTGCACCTACCATTGTTTGTTTCTGCATCTCCAACACAAACTCTTACATAATTTATATTATGAATGCATAAATTATGTAATAGGTAATATTAGTCAGAATCACATCACATTATCGAAACACTGAAATCAGATTAATCAGTCATGGGTCACATCGTGTGACCCATGACAATGTTCGTAAGATCGTAAAAAGAAACCTTTTGCAATGTATCATCAATTCTCCATTCTTTTGTAATCATATTTTGACCATGACTAAAACAGTGGCAACAACTTCATCATTTTCCGTTTCATTATTTGCAGAACTAATCCAATATTGGTGTTTCTAATGCACCATTATTTCTTACTGACCAATTTGAGCATGTAACCGACCGTTAACCATGCAGATTTAAATCTTTATCTTTGTATCATTACTAAATGTGTGTAATCGGTCTCGATGCTACTTTCACTATCAATTGATTTGTTTGAATGAGTGGCTAGATTATGAAGGTTAAAAGATTAGTAATCGTCAAAGCTAATTTATTATTGCCTGTCGCTAAATTTGCAGTGTACTAAGTAAAATAGATTATAAGTCCTTACTAACAAAGTGGACCTTGTAATCTAAATAAACAAATTAAAAGCAATTCCTCTCTTACTCCGAATTCAAGATCAATTTCGTTTGTACATGATACAGGCTTATCAGAATCTTGATGATCTTCTACAGACTGATGATGATTAACTCTCGTCTTTGTTTCCATTAATTCCATTTATATTAATTGTAAGAGCTATTTACTGTTGTTGTTACTTCTTTTTCTTTATTTTCACACCCAGAAGGCTTGATAGACGAAACTGTTTCAGTAATATCAAGTATGTATAGATTAATGATTTGAATCATAGAAAAGACATTAATATTAAATGGTACTTGTCATCGTAAACATTTCTTCAATCAGCATTCAATACCTTGACCAATAAACATGAACACTCAATCTATAAGCAGTTTGGTCTTGACCATAACACGCTGATTTTCTTTATAGAGGAAATTGTAAAAGCCATTATTTACGACATTTAAAGGCGAAAAGCTATTAAACTGTTTATTGCTTATGCGAATGCCAACTATTGCATATAAAATGGTACTGCAGTATTCATACGCAGGCTTATTGTAGCTGAGATTTGTTATTACGTTTGCTGCATGAACTCTGTGAACTCGTTAGATTCATAACTGTTGAATATCTGCTTCTTTTTGATGTACTTAGTTGTATTGTATCATCTACTTTGATCTCGATTCCTTTAGTAATAAGATCAAAGGAAAATTTTTAAGCAATTCATACAGCTGCTAATAAATGTTTAGTTTCATTTCTAACTAGTCTACTTTGAGGAGCATTGTAGATTTACAAATTCAGTTACAATTATTAAAATTGCTTTTAATAAATGTCAGAAAATCTTCTGAGATCCTAGATTGTTCTGTTGAATCGTCATTCTTCTGACACACCTTAGAATCAAAACTGTGAGATCATGCACATAGTCTGATCCTCTGTCTTCAGGTTGGACACTTACTTATTTTGGAATCTGCAGTCTTCTACTTACGTCAGCTACAGATCTAAAAATACCTGTGACATAACCCCATTCTCCTTTACCATCACTGTCGGTTAACGGGCTAGTCTAAACAAGTATGTTATGTTATTTATCGCTAAATAAAGAAAGCCTTTGTATCGGATACGTAACAAACTGTTGAGTCAGACGGCTATAGACTACGGGAGCACTTCATTCAATGCCAATTCACATATATGTGTTTGCATTAGGTATAGTAAGTAATCAAATTATAGTATTACTTTGACTTCAAGTTTACTGGTTTAACTTTTATATTCTACTAGCTTCTGCCCGCGGCTTCGCCTGCGTTTTTGGTATAAAAAGTAGCCTATTATTATTCAGATGTTGTAAAGTTTCATCAAAATCCGTTCAGTGGGTTTTGCGTGAAAGAGTAACAAACATCCATACATACATACATCCATCCATCCAAATTTTCACATCCCACTAATATTATAAATGCGAAAGTTTGTGTGTGGGTGTGTGTGTATGTTTGTTACTTCTTCACGCTGAAACGGCTGGACGGATTTGGATGAAATTTGGCAAAAAGGTAGCCTGGGACCTGGAAAAACACATAGGCTACTTATTTCATCCATTTTCACGCAGACGAAGTCGTGGGGAACAGCTAGTTAATAATATTAGTTAATTTAAATAATAGTTCAAATGTAGCTGGGCAGCAAAGCACTTTCAATAGCAACACCTTTGATATAGTTCGAACTGAACTACATTTGAACTATTATTAATAAATTAGGTAATATATTAACACCTTTGTCCACTTAACGCTTAATTCTATTAGTCTCACATAGGTGATAGGGTTAGCCTTCCTGTAGCCTATTTGCTCAACTGCACTCGATCGTTGACCCAGACTGTAGTCTACGGTAAGTAGGTACCTATATACGCAATGTAACTTGACCGCTCTGATACCAGGCTGTCCACAATTTTGCGCATGGGCAGCACGCGTAGCATGAACACCTATAGAAACGGGTTTTGTTGACGGAAGAATAAACAAAATGACAGATTGTAGAAAGATTTCTACCAATTGGCGATGTTAAAAATGAACCATGGCGATGTTAAAAATGAATAGAAGAAATGTTTCTATTCTTCGTCGACAAAGGCTACTACGCCAAGCACGGGTCGCCGCGTGCTCGGGCAGTAGATAAGATATGACGAGTTGGTTAGAAAGAGCTTTGTCTATTCTTGGTAGAATAGAGATGGAATTGGTCAAGCTTACGCGTGCAGTTGTTCAAAACTTTTAGAAACAGATTCTGCGCTGCCATTCTCACGAACTTCAGTCCAGCCAACTTAGATAGCGAGTACTGTATGTTTGTTTACACCTTTCCAAGTAGGGATGTAAAGCGGTAAAATTACATTCGTAAAATTCGGTAAAATATAATATTTTACGGTAAAATACGGTAAGATTGGGTAAAAAACGAATAAAACTACTACTAAGAAAAGTTCCGAGTCCGGGGAACAGATGGAGCCAGTCACTTATTGCGACCAATCATCACCGTCCGCGGTCCGCGCATACCTACCACCATTCACCATACATAAGTAGCCGGCAATTTTGCCGTAATTTATATAAATTACCGTAAAATACCCGTATTTTTACCAGCGTTTTCGGTAAAATTACGTAATTTTGCAACCCTACTTCCGAGTCACTAAACTTTAAAAACTGAAGACACACGTTGTACAAAGTCGAAAAGCGTAATGGCTTCTTCAGCCTTCACATTCTTTATGAAATACATTATAATTACACAATAACAATGTTATAAGATTACAATATAAAAAAAGAAATGGTCCGTTAATCGCTTGCAGCCAATCAGAACCAGTTTTTCTCAACTGAATTATGTCATGCGTAGGATTATAATATTATGAAGGCGTTATTAACAGTTACAGTATGTTATACATCTAACAATAATTCATTGTGTATTTAATCTTGATAAAATTTGTACTGACAGGCACTAATATGGCACCCACGATCAATTTTAGTGACCAATTTGCATGACACTTGATGTTTGATCTAATTTGCAGTTCATTCATATTGCCTTGTCATGCAATTTGGCGTCTACACATCAAGTTTGATAAAACCTTTAAGTCTTATGCAAATTCGATGAAATAAGAATCAGGTATTATTTATTTGATGCCTTTCTAATTCTGAAATAATCTTATGTAAGACCAGAATAGGACAACATAAAAATTTTCCATACTGCTTTGGCATTCCTTGCATCTTTCATTATGACCTGCATATTAACGTATGCACTAAACTTTATCGTCGCTTATTTTAACGTTTGGTCGGTAACTTAGGGGAGATTAAACATAGCGACATTTTTCTAATTGCATCTTTTATTGTAAGTTATAAAGATAGCTGAAATTAAAGAGAAATACAATCATGCTGATATAGAGTATGTTTCATGTTATAGCTTTTCATAATATGACTTTGATAAAAGTGTTTCAAATTATTTCAGGAATATTATTTAAGTCAATTTACATAATCAACATTATGAATTACGAGTAAGTTGGTGTTAGGGAAATAGCAAACTTTCTTCTAAAAATACCTATATTATAAAGTTTTAAATACATAATTAGGTATAGTGAGTAATGTTACTACATATGTATCTATAATGTACTATGTAGCAAGTGCGATGGAGAACGTAATCAGTGCGTAATTAAAATGTAGGTATTAAATAAAAACATGCATGATTCTATGCATGGAGTTGTCATACAGAAATATGTATTACAATCCTACCTACTTACCTACTATTATATTTATGTATTCAGTTGCATTATATTATAATGTATTCATGGTCTGAATTACTATAAAAATATTTAATCTTTTTTGCTATTGCAGTAAATATCTTAAATATGCGTTCATATTTTATGATAATAAGTAGGTAATCTAGCACGGGTGGTATATTATAAGTTATAACTAAGTTGTATTTAAACTGTCATAGGAAGCCAAACTTATCCATGTAATATAATTTGATATAAATGGGCGAATTTTTTGATTGCTTTAATGTAGAACCTTGAATTTTCTACTACTTTAAGGGACCGTAGAACGAAGTATTTGATATCAATTTCAACTTGATACCTCAACACATTCCTAAGAAAAAGGGTCTTGACAGACAGACTTATTATATATTAAGTCAGACCTACTATATAGTACCTATGTAATATTAAACTATTAATATTAGAGTACCTATGTATAATAGTATAAGACCAGAATAGACCGTAAAATATTGATATTCAGCCGAAACTAGTTACACTGGAAGCCGACAATTTGGGAAAAGGCTAGGCAGATGATGATGATGAGTATAAGACCAGAATAGGACAACATAAATGCACTAAATCTTATCGTCGCTTATTTCAACGTTTGGACGGTATTATGAGAGATTAAACATAGCGACAATTTTCTAATAACATCTTTTATTGTAGTTATAAAGATAGCTGAAATTAAAGAGAAATAGGTATAATCATGATGATAATTATAATAGAGTATGTTTCATATTATTGATTAGGTATATTATTAGACAGACAACTAGCTATAATATTTTTTGTTCAATTTAACAAAGTCTTACTTCAGGCAGGTTTATTTTAGAGACATCTAATATTGATGGAAAACATGTGACAGCATTTTAATCCACAATAATATAAATATTATATATATATACTTATTATTACAATATACTTATTCCACAAGTTTTTCCTACATACATCGACATAATATTACCAATAGGTACCTACCAAGATTTTTTTTAAATCCCACATACTGACTAGCTGACTACCGCTATATCACAATAGCGGTATGACATTTAATTGACATCCAAGCCGGTTCCCAGGAGACAATAATGGGAAATACGGCTGGCTACAGAAAAAAACATTACTTTCCCATACGTTTACCTAATGGTAAACACTAAACAGGGAAGGGGAAATAAATGCCATTCGTTGTTGGCAGCTTCGACGGCGTTTTCCTTATGTAATGTAAACTATTTATGTACTCCTAAGTCCTATGTAAATTCTTATTTACCTTGCATTATTTAAAACAGGAAAGGGTTATGTAAATATGCAGAAACTAAATAGTGTCATCCCTGGATATATAACACTTTAAGGCCATGTTGTTTCAACTTACCGTTACGTATCTGTAACCGTCAAATATGGCGGCTTGTACGACAATTTCATACTGACTTAATGATTACGTACTGACTTACGGATACAGATGGTTTGAGGCAACCCGCCCTAAGTTTACATAATTTTGTTTTCAGGAAAAACGATCACAATCAAACATTGAAATAACTATTAATAAAAATACATTTGCTCACGGCTGATTCCTTATTTAGCTTAAATTACGGCCCAATTCTGTCTAGTAATTTGCTAATATCAAAGTATTAATACCTTTTCTTAAAATAATAATTAATGTATTCCCTGTCTCGTTGCTAAATTAAAAATATGGCCGATCTTTTTTATTTCAGCTCTATGCAAATAATAATGTCAGTAGTAGATATGCCTAAAATCAGGCCGAAAAGGAAAAGTGGCCAAACGACAAGGCTAGCCAAGAATTTATATAAGTATATATTCATCAGTGCAGTGATAGTGGACCATGTGCCTCCCACGGCGAATGGTTCGAGTTCGATCCCGAGGCACGCACCGCTGACTTTTCGAAGTCATGTGCGTATTAGAAATTAATTATCACTTGCTTTAACGGTGAAGGAAAACATCGTGAGGAAACCGGCATGTCCTAGAACCGAAAATTCGAAGACATGTGACGTCCACCAACCCGCACTGGGCCCGCGTGGTGGACTACGGCCCACTCCCTCTCACAGAGGAGGCCTGTGTCCCAGCAGTGGGAACATTATAGGCCGATTATGCTTATATATTCATCCGTACGTTTTTTAACATAAAAAATACTGCGAAGTAACAAAAGAAAACAATTGTCCCAATATAAACTATTACTCATTGACGTGAGCTTATCAAAATGTCTTCACACTTTTTTTGGTAAAGACATGTGTAATCGTGAGCGATCTGCTAAACCATCACGTACTCTTGAAGGATACGTGACATCATCCTGTAGATGACTCAAGAAATACGAATTTTAAGCTGTCAACAAGGATTTAGCGATTAGGACCTGTTTCAAATACATGTGGGCACTTCAAAAATATAACTTCGTTCGTCTGCTTGTCATTGGACGTAGTTTCCAAACCTTAGCGAATTTTAACCACATTTTTAACTATTATCGGGACTTTTTCGCGCACAAACATAATCAAAATATTAGTATTTTGACTAAGCTCGACGTTTCGGTCAAGAGAGGTCTAGACGAGACTGTCTGACTGGTCTTCTCGTAACCACGGTCAAACATTTCATTTTCATTTATTTTTCGTAACATACGGTGAAAATAAAATACAAACATAGGTATAGCATGAAGTTTGAAGTTTTGATCAGAACCTACTTAGTACCAACCATTGGTTTAAATAGGTGGAAATTTTCTCAAATTAATATGAAAAACAAAATTGAGCGATATTGTCATTCAAGATTTTACGAATGAAAGAAAGAACAGGCTGAATAAATTATAAAAATAAGTAATACAATTTGCAATTATCAAAATGCTAACCCTGTTTGCAGTTGTCATACTACGCCATGCAAATTCACAGGCCAGCCGCCGCACCGGTTGCCTATAAATTAAGAACTTCCAGGAAATGCAGGCGAGTTCATAGCTGCAGACCATGAAAAAAATTGGCAAGTAACTAATTGACAATGGCTTACACCTAGACAGGATTTGCTGCCAATTGTAATTGCAAGGCCGTTGGCTTGTCAGTAATTATTGTAATCATGTAAAGTGAAGTTACTTCTGAAGTAAACTCCGTTGACTTTATGTAAAGTTACTTCCGAAGCAAATTATAGTCAAGAAAACACGATGAAAATTAATCACAAAAAAAAGAAATTGCTGCAAAAGTTAACACTGTTGAATTTACTTACAACTTGATGTAAATTTACTTCCAAAGCAAATTCTAATTAAGAAAAGACGATCAAAAGTACAAAAGAAAGAAATAGCTGCTTTAATCCTGCTGAAAAGTATGTTGGTACTAAAAATCTGGTTTTACTGACTAAAGGCTCTCAAGGAAAGATTATTATAAAGTAGATGCTGGGCGCGACTTCGTCGGCGTAAAATAGATGAAAATCCAATGGTGCTTCTCCAGGTCGCACCGTCTCAGGCTACCTTTTGTCAAATTTTATCCAAATCCATCCAGCCGTTTCAGCGTGAAGAAGTAACAAACACAGACATAAACTTTTGCATATAAAATGTGAAGACTGTCTTATTATATGTATATTGATAGGTAAATAAAATTGTTACCATATAAGTCACGTTATAAAATGCAACGGATTATCATTGAACTTTGCATAGCGGAAGCTCACGTAACGCAGAAGGATATAAGTCACATAACTGCCCATCAAGCCATAGGCATCCACTGCCAAATATGGACCTCCCCATAAACTGCCTTATGGAAATATCTAATAATGTTGGATCGGTACATAATCTCCCTATTTGTGTGTATTTGTTCCCACTGCTGGGATACAGGCCTCTTCTGTCTGTGAGAGGGAGTGGGCCGTAGTCCACCACGCGGGCCCAGTGCGGGTTGGTGGACGTCACATGTCTTCGATTTTTTTATTCTAGGACATGCCGGTTCCCTCACGATGGTTTCCTTCACCGTTAAAGCAAGTGATAATTAATTTCTAATACGCACATGACTTCGAAAAGTCAGCGGTGCGTGCCTCGGGATCGAACTCGAACCATTCGCCGTGGGAGACACAAGGTTAAACCACTAGGCTATCACTGCTGCTTGCTTGTTGGATAGGTACGATAAATCACAATAAAGCCGGGACTCCGGGAGAGACAGGCGATACTTTTATAACCAAACTAAAATATCTAATTAATATCAGTGAAATTAGTTATACAAGCTGTCTAAAATCAGCTTTTAGAACTTCCTAAGTTTAATCGAGGATCGGTATAATGAAAGGTTAATATAATCACGAATTTTCTATTAACCGGCGTGCAATCGTGCGATGAATTTACATTTAATTTTATAATTAGCACCAGACATCTTGGAAATCCTTTCCGATCTAAGCTAATTGGATTCTCGATATTCTAGTTGTTTGATGTGTGTTAGTAAATGATCTTCTGTAATTTGGACAACATTCATTTTATTAAAAACATTCAAGTCTTTGAAAAAGGACACTGGCAGCCGCCCATAGAACGCTGGGCTTCAGATTGTGTATGTCGGTACAGACATGAAATTAGTTTGGTATGATCGAGTATTTCAAGAGTATTTAAATTCATTTTTTATATGTTTTTGTACGTAATTGGGTTAAAGAGAAATCTTCGTATTTGTGACAGTGAGGTTAAGTATGGTGTGAATGATCCAATGGAGTACAGCCCGACTAATGAGTTCTCAATTCAAAGGTTTTAGTTGCTGTCGACATGATATTCTGTGGAGGTCTAATGAAGTACAGCCCGACTAATGAGTTCTCAATTCAAAGGTTTTAGTTGCTGTCGAAATGATATTCTGTGGAGGCACGCGCCAGCCAGCATGCACCCGTTTTTGTTTTATTGGTTTTTTCAAAATATCAACGGCATAATCATTTTATTTCTTATTTATTTCGATTTTTGATTCCAATTCTTAATCTTTAAGATAAATTAGGCAAAGAAAAATTAAAATATATTTTTATTTTTGGTTAAGCTTTTATTACTGTACCATATCAAGCCCAAAACTACCAACGTCCTTTAAAGGCGCCAGTATGCTTACATTTTCACGTTGAAAATAGATGGGCAATCCACCCGATTTAAAACCGGTGTTTTGGTAAATCACCCGATAAACACCCGTAAACACCAATAAACACCCAAAATTTGGGTGTATAACGGGTGTTCACCAAAGAAACCCGGTAGATATTGCCCATCTATAAGTACAAATTGTACACACGGCTACACATCAAGCTATACATTCCCAGTTTACACTGACCTCTCACTGTAAGGAAATCCAATACAATGCGAGATCAGCTTAAACTGGAAATGTATAGCTTGATCTGCAGCCGTAGGTACGTACTAGAAGTATAGGATTACGTAGGTAAGAAATAATTCCCATGAACTTATTCATCGCATGAAATGTTGTTCTTTTATGAAAATGAACTGGAATAAGGAAATTCAATGTTTTGGTAATACCGCTTAGCTATGAAATTCCGCGTATTGTGACCTAAAAACGAGCACTTTGAGTTACTCACACTTGATAAGAACTGACGTAATGTTTTGAGGTAAATTGCTCATTAAATACTAATGTTACTTATTTAGGTCTGTGTGTATGTATACACATTATACTTATTTAAGGAAGTTAGCTAGTAGCTATCAAAATTTGTGTCAGTGTCAGGATCCACTATTGATTTTTGCATAAAATTAATATAAATTGGATTTATAATCAAACCAGTACGATCAATCATATAAGTATGACATCATAATCTTTTACACCTGCTTAAATTTTTCATTGAAAAATCGGAGGTTTCAAAAACCAACAGACAGCCAGTTCCAAATTCTCCGAATTTGACACTATCTACTAGATACATTTTAAAAAAAATATGCGGTCGAGGGATCCCCGAAAGGAACGAAGTTCCTAACGCCTTTTATATAATAGAAAGAGCTAGTGAGGGCATAGTAACTTTACATGGAGGGAGCATAACGTTTTTTCATTACGTGACAATTTCTACCTGTCAACTTCTACCGCAAGCCGAGCCAAATATTTGACAGATTTGTATGAAATTATCTATCAAATAAGTTAAATGGTGATTGAGGTGATGAAACTCGCCGTAATCCTTTCACACTGGTTAAAATTAAGTTCTACTAAGTTAATCCATAACACCCGGAAACACCTAACCTTAATTGTATTTAAAAGCACGGTGTCGCAATACATGAAATAAATAAATGATAAAATGACGTAACACTGCAACTGCAGCGGCACCAAACTCAACTGTGTGACGTCATCAACTTTCAACGTGATTTTGTCTAACACCAGCTGTGCACCGCGGTTTCACCCGCCGTTTAATTTAAAATAAATCGGATTATTTACAGACCCCCGCTATTACTCCGTTTTCACTTAGCGTTCTTTCTGATTTTGTTTTCTTTTTGCTCGGCTCCTAAAGGTCATAGCGTGATGTTAAAATAGCCTATACTATTCCTCATGAATCTGACTATTATATACAAACATTATTGTCAGGCGCGGTCCCAGCCGACGATTTTGGGGGGGGGTCATACCGCAGTTGAAGACTTTAGGGGGGGTCATACCGATTAATGCCGACGTGACGTGATATACCGTGAATTACCGTGTTAGGCGCATTTTTGTACGATTTGGGGGGGGGGGGGGGTCATGACCCCCGTGACCCCCCCCCTGGGACCGCGCCTGATTATTGTAGATATTATTGAATAAATTACAGCCTAACATTGGCAAAGAAAAATAATAGGCATTCTTATCTTTGTGTAACGTTACGGAGAAACACTGATCGGTTCCTAAGATACAGGCTTTTGCCTAGTTTAGGTTTCAGGGGTTCAAACTGTTTGTATAAACTGTGGCCTGATACTCTGCCATATCATGTACCTACCTTAGAACTTTTTGTATTAGGCCTATGTAAAATAATCATTTTTGTATTTTTTGTAAAAATACATTTTTCGAATCCGACTTGTAGCTCCGAGATTTAGTTCGAACAAACAAACAAACTTCAGCTTTATAACATTAGTATAGATTTAGGCGTCTCTTGGCGGATGTGCCATGTAGGTCAGGGTGTGGCTGAAGGCGCGCCACCATCGAGTCTTCCTAAAGCCACTATGTCCCCGTCACTCATAATGGCGGAAATTCTTTTGTTGGCATTTTTATGTGCTGTAGAGTTGCCTTTTGATAAACATATGGAACAATCCATTTAGAATTAAATAGGTAGACATTTTGATTTGTTATAAAAGTTTAATGTTTTGAAACGTTCGTCGTTTGCTATTATAAACTGCCTATTACCTACCTTCATTCAGGTATTTTCCAGCCTACTTACTGGCATTCGTTTTGGAATACATTCTTTAGCAAGCACATGCCAGCTTTTGTTATAATGCAGTTATTATAATGTTTACTGAACCAACTGCCGTTATTGTACCTTCACCGCGTTCTAAAGTCTACAATTTCCAAATCCTCACTTGTTACCTAAGTACCTATAGTTTGACGTAATTTAAGTGCACTTTTTTTAGCGAGTCTATATTTATCTATGAAATTACACTCTAATAGTCCGTATGTAATGTCTATAAAAATATATAACAAATTACCAGATTCATTAAAGAACGAAACTAGCGAAACAGTCTTTATAAACAAACTCAAACAAATATTAATTAAAAAAGCATACTACACAATTAGTGAATACATAAATGACAAAACAATTCCAATAACACAAACAGACATTATACAAAATTAGTTATTTATGTACGTTATATCACAATAATAATAATATCCATACCTACCTACTACTAAATAATCCTATTTCTATAATAAAATGTTTTAATCTATGATAAATTGATAATGTAATGATCTCAATTATTAATAAGCGTTTTAATATAATTACCTATTTAATAACGATTAATATGTAATACCTATTCTTATTATTTCATATTAATAGACTCTTGTTTAAATTGTTAATTATTTCTAATTTTATTGTTAATGTTTTGTTATATTTAATTACATTTTGCTGTGCCCTACAGGGTCCATGATTGTGCCTAGCTCTAAGCCGTTATCCTAAGACCATGTAAACATTGTGGAATGCAAATAAATGATATGAATATGAATATGAATATGAATATCTAAATTTTGCTCAGAAATTAACTACTTACGTGTAAGTATAGCTTTTTCAGCAGCGTCTAAGTACATATAACGTTAAGACACGTAGAAGAGCGTTTTATCGTTTTCGGAACAGCATCACATTTGAAATGCACTAAAATACGTCACAATGATGAAGGTTGCTGATGTGCAGTGGTGTCTCTCAAGCGGACAAAGTCACGCGCAGAGCCAGTAATAATAGATAAGCCATCTAACTACAATATCGTCAATATCTTACTGAAAACACTACAGTTTATCACCAGCATTTAAATTACCCATTAATAACAATAACTATGGCGTTCCCAATAAACTGGCCGCCATAACACGTCCTATCGTGTCCAATGGATGTCATATCGGCTTTATAGCACCCATGGGGACCCGATGACATAAAAATTGTGACGCAGGCAGGCGTGGCATGCTGTTTTATAACAGTACTTATGAGGTTGGTACATTGCCTTCTGAATTTATTGAATGGTAACACATACCTAAGTGTAATGTGTATGTATGTTGTTATAAGAAATGGAACAGCTCTTTCGCTGTTGTTCTAAAACCGCTATTCAAGTGTGTCAGTAGAGTTACGATATGCCAGGCATTTTAGCTCTTGATCAGGCGTTCGGCCAGCATTCCTCCAAGTCGGGGATATTGAGTTTTGAAAGGAAAGGGTAATATGGACAGAATAATGTAACTCAAAAGTTCAAATTAAAGAAAATACGGTCATCAGAAAATTATCAGTAGTAGGTAGATATTGCAGGTTTTTTAACGATACAGCTGGTCTTTTCTTTAATGTAAAAAAAAAACGATTTTGATTTATGTAGCACTTGTAAATTAGTAATACATTCACCAATTTCTTTTATTTCATAGTACTATTTCAAATGATTTGACCTTCAGCATTTTTCATTCATCCAGCATTTTTGGTGAAAATCAGGCGTTTTTACTTTATAAATCAGGCGTACATTTCTTTGGTGTGTTGGTTTGTTGATTTGATATTGAGGGTTCAAGTAGATATATGCGAGTTATTACTGTCGCTAACGCTACTATGCTTCGATGGGTAGCGTGGGATGTACTAACTGACAGATTATATCGAATCAATGGTTAACGGTTCTTGATTTCGGTGGGCGTGTGACGTTATATACATATAGGTATCTAACTCCCAGACTATCCTTAAGTAGCGTAGGAGGTAACTGTCAGGGTAATTATTGTGAAGCAAAATTTTTAATAATAAATTTTAATAAATAAATTAAGCTCCAATCGTTGTGGTACCTATTAATAGATATTATTTGCGTTGCACCAATTGCACAACAGACCCCATACTCTTCGTATCTTTTAAAACTGTCAGATTTGATCGCAACTCAAATGTAGTTTTAAATCACGTTTCATGACTGACTATTATTTTAGTGTAGATCTTAAACTGGTGATAGTCCATTTAACCATCAGTTACGTGTATAAAACAACATGAAAGGCAACTCAAAAAGGAATAACTGAAATGTGAAAGCGAACCTCATGAGCTTGTGAGGTGTGAAAGTACGGAATGAGTGGGTCGTAAAGGACATTGGCAGTTTTGGGCTTGATATGGTACAGTAATAAAAGCTTAACCAAAAATAACAACTTATTTTAATTATTCTTTGCCTAATTTATCTTAGAGATTAAGAATTGAAATCAAAAATCGAAATAAATAAGAAATAAAATGATTATGCCGTTGACATTTTGAAAAAACCAATAAAACAAAAACGGGTGCATGCTGGCTGGCGCGTGCCTCCACAGAATATCATGTTGACAGCAACTAAAACCTTTGAATTGAGAACTCATTAGTCGGGCTGTACTTCATTGGATCATTTACACCATACTTAACCTCATTGTCACAAATACGATAATTTCTCTTTAATCCAATTACGTACAAAAACAAATAAAAAATGAATTTAAATACTCTTGAAATACTCTCACACCAAACTAATTTCATATCTGTACCGACATAGGTACACAATCTGAAGCCCAGCGTTCTATGGGCGTCTGCCGTGTCCTTTCACTCTAAAACAATACTGTTGCAAACTCAGATCATAGAAACAAGGAGATATGCCATCATAGCAAATTAGTACGGGGACAACTGATGCCACTTTTAGTACATTTTTGAACACAATTACAAGCACCCCTCGTGAATATAAAGATCTCCCACACATTAAAAATTCCGCACACCCTCAATCTAACACTATTAATCGTCACTCAACACTAGCACTAAACTAAAACACTTTATATCATCGATCGTGTTCGGTTCGTCGCCAGCGTGTACTTTTGTAGGTACTACGCCCAATGTGGGCAAATTAAAGCATCAAGCTCAATAGCGCCTTGGCAGATATCCCTTGTTTCTATGATCTGAGATTGTATACGAACCTAATACGTATAGTACTCCAACTGGTCACCCATAAAAGCGCCTTGGTTATGGCAAGAACTCCCTTGACAAAAATGAACAAATTTTACCGTTCTTTATGTGTGGTCGCGAATTTGGGCTTGGCCGTGTACCTCAGTACATCGACTTACGCTTGACCTTATAAGGGGAGTTGCCAAAAGCCATAAATTACCAAGACACTTAGTCATCCGCTGGCGAATTTCACTGACATTTACTTTTTTCGGCAATAACTTAACTTTCCAGACAAGTTGGTCGAATGGAAAAATATAATAAAATCTATACTAATAGTTCAATCAAACAAACTGAAGAGTTTGCTTGATTGAACGCGCTAATCTCTGGAACTACCAGTGGGATTCGAAAAATTCGAAAAATGATAGCCAGATTCATGAGAAATAGTATAGGCTATATAACATGGACGCTACAACCTTTAGGTGCTGAGCAACGAGGGTAAAACAGCAGGGAACAGCTAGTTAAGTAATATTTTACTCCAAAATTGATTTTGATATTCTTTCTACCTGTGAGTAGGTACTATGAAATTTTAAAATCATATTGTTCCGTTGTCCAAAAAGGATACGTACCTACTGCTATTCGTTTAGCTTCGTTTCATTGAAATTATTCATTATCCATAATGAATTACATTATTTGCCATATTTTTTTGTTATAATTAGAAATAATATTTTTGTCGCGTCTATTTAATATCAACCTGTATACCAAAGAAAAAAATATGCCAATTAGTTGTACCCTCAGATCATAGAAACAAGGAGATGTGCCAAGGCGCTATCGAGCTTGATGCCTGATTTTGAGCAAATTGCTCATATTATAAAATTACGATCGATGGTATAAATACAGTGTTTTAGTTTAGTGCTAGTGTTGAGTGACGATTAACAGTGTTAGATTGAGGGTGTGCGGAATGTTCAATGCGTGGGAGATCTTTTTATTCACAAGGAGCGCTTAATTATGCGCGTAATTGTGTCGAAAAATGTACTAAAAGTGGCATCAGTTGTTCCCGTACTAATTTGCTATGATGGCATATCTCCTTGTTTCTATGATCTGAGGTTTTACCTAATTTAAGCCTAATTAGGAACGATTCGCACTTTACAGGATTCGTTTATTCATCCTATTTCGTGTCTTCTTACATATTTTTGGATACTATTCAAGGCCAGAATGTGCTATTATTATTACATAATCCGTCTGCAATATAGCTATTTTTACTAATTTCGGAATTAATTAGAATGCTAACGAAAGAATAGTGTGTGAAAATATTTATTATGTGTAGGTATTAATTTATTGTAATTTTGCACAATAAGTTAAACATTATGGCCTTAATAACTTGTTTTAACGATATTTATGCATACGGATTTAAATAGATTGAAATAGAGAGGTATAAACAATTGAATTAAATTATTAATATTCAATAATGTTTATATCTTTTCTCTTTCTTTTGTTGTAATACAGTATTTTTTGTAGAAATCTATACTTATAATAAGAATGTAAATTCCACGTGTCTGTACATTGCATATATTTGCATAAAAATAATATGGGGGACTAAGAATAAGTAATATAGTAAATTTCTATCATTTTTAGAATTAATGTCTGTCTGTTTGTTTGTCTGTCGGTTTGTCTGTCTGTTTGTCTGTATGTTTGAACACGTATCAAATCAATACTACTGAATTGATTATGAGGAAGTAGAAAGAAATGTATAGGCAGTATCTTGAGGTAACATTTAGTCTTTATTTCATTAAAATCGGTCCATTCTATCAAAAGTTATTACAAAAAATCTATCAGTCAGGAGTAACTTTGCTAACATGTATTATGCCGGGTCCACATATGTATTTGTTCAATCCAATCACCGTATCTGTATCGCCGACGCGTATTATGCGAGTGGTGATACGTAATCATTGCAGTTAATTGGTAGGTTAATTGCGTGGTGGTGATTGGTGATAGATGATATCAGATATGTGTGTCGTTACGATTGGTGAAACATTAGGAGTAAGATTGGTACTGATCGATTCTGTGTGCTGCATGGTGTTTGGTGTGGTGTGGTGGCATAATATTATTATTGTTTGTCGATTTTTATGCGGATGATAAAGTAGCATACCTACCTATTACCTACATATCATTGTTCTTTAATTAAATTACGACCTCATGTTATTTTCCGACTTCCACGCGGACGAAGTCGCGGGCACAGCTAGTATGTAATAATACTCGTATAATTGAATTAATTAAGTAAATCTAACTACATAAATAAAGTAAGAATAATTTAAATTTGTTTTCAAACATTTAATGAAGTCTGCGCTAATTGCCCATTCAGGTTAATTCAGGTAATTAAAAACACTCATTGCTAAATCACGTTCCATGTAAACAGTGACTTTTAAATATGACTAAATCGATAGCACTACCTACTGTTAAATATAGATAATCGGAAGATTATATTGCATTTTAAGATTGTACCTACCTATTCATGTGATATTTTTAAACTCAATGAAACAAAAACTTTCTACCACACTCAAAAACACGGGAAAATTTTACTCCCAAGATCTGTGTTTTTCGATTTTCCAACAAAAAAATCAGCTTGGGTAAACAAAAAAGATAAGTTAGTAGGTGCCTATACAAAAAACTTTAGTTTGAACCTCAGATCATAGAAATAAGTAGATATGCCATCATAACAAATTAGTACGGGAACAACTGATGCCACTTTTAGTACATTTTTCGACACAATTACGTGCATAATTAAGCGCTCCTTGTGAATAAAAAGATCTCCCACGCATTGAACATTCCGCACACCCTCAATCTAACACTGTTAATCGTCACTCAACACTAGCACTAAACTAAAACACTGTATTTATACCATCTATCGTGTTCGGTGCGTCGCCCGCGCGTACGTTTTTAATATGAGCAATTTGCTCAAGATCAGGCATCAAGCTCGATAGCGCCTTGGCACATCTCCTTGTTTCTATTATCTGAGGTTTGAACTTTATTTAATAAATCAATACAGTAATACTTACATAAAATATACATAGTAACAAGAATGGTATTTTCTAAACGACATAATTTTTTACAAAAGTTTTTTTTTGTAACATAATTAGGTAGGTATATTATTATATGTATATGTAAAAGTCTTCAAGCACGCCTGTCTGTATGCACCTTTATATTTCTCAATTACCAAATCTCTTAACCGAAATCTTAAGTAGGTATATAGTATTAGGTGCAGCAAATCTAGATATTAAATTACCTCACTGAGGATGTGGGTATTCATGATCCTTTATTACAAATCTTATCTTTATATCCTATTCACTTAGATACGAAAATTATCGGTACTGCCTCAGATCATAGAAACAAGGAGATATGCCATCATAGCAAATTAGTACGGGAACAACTGATGCCACTTTTAGTACATTTTTCGACACAATTACGCGCATAATTAAGCGCTCCTTGTGAATAAAAAGATCTCCCACGCATTGAACATTCCGCACACCCTCAATCTAACACTGTTTATCGTCACTCAACACTAGCACTAAACTAAAACACTGTATTTATACCATCGATCGTGTTCGGTTCGTCGCCAGCGCGTACGTTTTTAATATGAGCAATTTGCTCAAGATCAGGCATCAAGCTCGATAGCGCCTTGGCACATCTCCTTGTTTCTATGTTCTGAGGGTACTGCAAATCGTAAAGTACGGCGCGCGTACGAAATATTTTTTAAAGACGGCAAACTTTGGTTTCATAGATTAGTTGAAGTGTATTTAAAATTCTAGGTTTAGTGATTGGTGTAATCAGTGCTAAATATAATTAAATACCTAATTAGTTTAAATCACAGGATGGAAGCGTTTTTAATAAGTATTTAAAGATTCTGACTTGTTTGAATTTAATTCCCAAACATAACTTTAACGTGAAGAATTCGAAGTAAGACTATATACAACTAATTCAAATCAAATCAAATCAAATATGTTTATTTGTGTACACAGGTAAATAAGTTGTTACAATAAATATAATTTAAATGTACCTCTGTGTCCTGCCACAGATGGCATACAAATATTGCACATGTTTTTATTTTTAGTTTGGAAATTGGACCTTGCCCGCGCCCCTATTCGATTTGATCCTTACTTCCAGGGACACCCTGTATAGTTCGATTAACTGCGGGACCAACTTAGAAATCATAAAAAGAAATCAACTGTACCATACAAAAAAAAATCAATAAAATAATAGAAAATGTATGGAACAGAAAATGATTTTTTTCGTGATTTCAAGCTTGGTCCCGCAGTTAATGGAACTAGTATCGAATGCCGAATACCTTCTTCAATAAATCCAATATTTAAACTGTCACCTAGTATAACCTACTTACATATAACATAAAGATTTAACTTAAAAAAACCGGCCAAGTGCGAGTCGGACCCGCGCACGAAGGGTTCCGTACCATTATCTATACAACATTAGACACTATAATTATAATTATAACCATTATTAAGACCAAGAAAAAAACAGGAAAAAAATCACGTTTGTTGTATGGGAGCCCCCCTTATATATTTATTTTATTCTGTTTTTAGTATGTGTTGTTATAGCGGCAACAGAAATATATCATCTGTGAAAATTTCAACTGTCTAGCTATCACGGTTCATGAGATACAGCCTGGAGACAGACAGACAGACAGACGGACGGACAGCGAAGTCTCAGTAATAGGGTTCCGTTTTTACTATTTGGGTACGGAACCCTAAAAAATTACATTAAAGTACAGTAAAGTACAGTTTGGGAACCCCTGGTATAGTGCATTGCTATAGGTAATTTATGTAGGTAGGTAGGTAATGCAGAAAATATTATTATTAATTAAGTTTCAATAAACATTAATTACTTAATGCTTATTAATATATCCTTAGGGAATTACCTACTTTAATTAACCAAGAACTGGATACATTTAATAACTGAATATGTATAAAATTTAAATTAGCCATGACATAGGTACGATGATGTAATTCATATTGTGACAAACGCAGTATTGATCTGTAATAGGGAACCACATCTAATAGAACGAGTATTTGAAATATGCCCGTGACTTTATAGAATTTACAATAGTGTAAATATAAGGTGTACGCACACTGTCCGCACCATACGCACCGCACTCGCCGCGACACAACTCAGATCATGGAAACAAGGGAGATGTGTCAAGAACTCAAGACGGACCGAACGCGATCGATGATGTCAATACAGTGTCTTAGCTTAGTGTTAGTGATGAGTGACGAATAACAGTGTTAGATTGAGGGTGTGTGGAATTTTTAATGTGCGGGAAAGCTCTATATTGTCTATATTCACAAGGAGCGTTTGTAATTGCGACGCATTTGTTCTAAAAGTTGTGGTTCCCGTACTAAGGCGACTGGGCAATGGCGTATGGGATGTGGTCTAAGAACCAATAGCGATACGAATTTGCTATTTGTGTAGGTATACCTCATCTATATCCTTGTGCAAAGGGCAGTGGCGTGCCTTGAGGGCAAGCCATAGGGTATTTGAATTAATTTTTCATGAATTTATCTAAGTGTTTTTTACACTGGCAAAGTGGCATCAAAATCTGACCCGGCAGTTCTGAGAAAAATTAATCGCCCAGTCTCCTTTGCTATGATGGCATAGTTATCTTCTTTTTTCTATGATCTGACACGCATTATTTTACAACTACAAATACATCTTTATACACGGTCGACAACTGAAACACACTCCAAGTTTACGTCACGGTCTAGGGGTCTAGATCTATGCACAAAGAGTCGGTAAGGTCAACGTGTGCCGTATCTAGCGGCGCGTAGGCTGCCTGACGCCATACCTGGACCTATAATATAAACTGTTTCTATCATCAATAACTATAAAATATAGATTATAAAATTAAATTGGAATTGACATGTTAGCTTTTATGATTGACAAAAAATAAAAGATGATGTCTTGCGTCATTGTGTATCTTTTGTTAGGTAGGGGAAGGTGGGGCAAGATGGGATACTTAAGACAAAAATAGCAATAAATACGAAATCAACAACATTTCTAATAAACTTTTTACCTAGAAACAATATGTTATCTTCTGATACATTTTTTGAATTTGTACTTTTATGCTTAATCAACCAATTTTATTAATTATGAGGAACTAATCAAAAGCAGTCATATTTCCTAAAAAGTCTAAAAAGTCATGTTAAACGGCCGTTTTCAATTTACCGGACTATTAGGTATCTTGTCGGTGAATTTGGCCCTAAGGATCGTAGCACGTGGTATTCTGTGGTTTCTGCCTGACCCCAAAGGAAACAGTCGTGAGTTTACATAAGTATACTAAATCAAACTATTGACACTGTCAGTTAGGTATATTTATGGTCCCCTTCACCTTTCCAATTCACTTCCTGCCTTTCACATTTGTGTTAATATTATCAATAATAATGATAATATTGCATAATTATTATAAAATATGATTTATCTAATTGGCATACTAACTTATTGACGACATCCATTCACTCTGTGCTTAATCTATCTTCTGGGTGTCTTCAAGTTGCGAGTGAATCGGTTTCTTCTAGGTAAGCGTGCGCCATCGTAGACCGCACATCATCTGGCGAGATAGCGGTCAAGCGTATAGACAATAAATATTTAAAAAAAAATACATTTAGCCCTAAGATACAGACTAAGGCTGAGATCTATAGAGCATACTTCGACTTTGCACAGACTTAGTTTACTCATAGTCATACATAGAAAATAATTGATGTTTTGTCGCTGACTTATTTATTACGTAGGATATACCCTCAGATCATAGAAACAAGGGAGATGTGCCAAGGCGCCATCGAGTTTGATGCCTGACTTTGAGAAAATTGCTCATATTAAAAACGTACGCGCAACACGATCGATGGTATAAATACAGTGTTTTAGTTTAGTGCTAGTGTTGAGTGACGATTAACAGTGTTAGATTGAAGGTGTGCGGAATGTTTAATTCGTGGGAGATCTTTTTATTCACAAGGAGCGCTTAATTATGCGCGTAATTGTTTCGAAAAATGTATTAAAAGTGGCATCAGTTGTTCCGGTACTAATTTGCTATGATGGCATATCTCCTTGTTTCTATGATCTGAGGATATACCGGACTGTTAATGCTTTTTGTGACATAAAATGGCGCTCTATAAAGCCGAAGCTAGCCGATCATCTTTTAGAGCTCGGTGTAATTAAATTACTGCCGCCTACTGTATCAAGTTTTGTCGCATTGATACCTATATGAACAATAAATTATGTTCTATTTTTATTTCCTAATCTTTGTTTCACCGTTGTTGGGTAATTCTAAACCAATTCGGCAAGTCACCTTTATTCAGAAGCATTTTGTAACGATCGATGAAAGATGAGCAGCTGTTGAGTAATCCGACATTCTATATGCTTTGAGGTCGTCTATCCAAGTGATGGCACGGTTGGCGCAGCGACTACGAGATTAGCTGCTGGGCAACGTGTCGCGGGTTCGATTCCCATACGAGACAAATATTTGTGTCGGGTTTTGGTGTGCTTGTGAGATTTGTATAATGAAATACTATTGTATCCTACTAATATTATAAATGCGAAAAAAGTTTGTGTATGTGTGTGTATGTTTGTTACTTCTTCACGCTGAAACGGCTGGGTGGATTTAGATGAAATTTGGCAAAGGGGTAGCCTGGCACCCGGAAAAAAAAACAGGCTACTTTTCATCCATTTTCTGCAGACAAAGGCGCGGGAAAGAGCTAGTTACTAAATAAAAATATAAAAATCCTGTTTTTCTATTAGGAAATTCTTAGTAACCTAATCCTTCAGGGAATACGGTCGTGATGTTATGTTTGTTATAAAAACCGTACTGATTAAAAATATCTATCTGTATTTAATTTCTAAACATACCTATTGGTTGAATATTTTTCACGTTATTACTGTTATTAGGTCGGGGGCGATTCGTGTACGCATATTCGCCGAAGCCCGATAAGTGTTATCCCAGCTTTAAGGATAATAATTAGTGGGTTTACGTCAATTTACGTATTGCATAAAGACCTTCACAAACGTAGCTATAATATATATTAATATATCGGTATAATGTATTGGTGACGTCATAGAAATATATAGCTGCGTGTGTGGTCACTCGAAAATTTATTTAGAAAATATGTCGTAATATGCATTGCTATGATTCATATTAATATATATTATAGCTACGTCTGTGACGGGCTTCATGTGGTTGGAAATTGCCATCGACGAATGATGAATTTTATAATAAATACACAGAAGCGAAAATTAGAAAAGTATTTTACATTTTGAATTTATCATGATTTGTATGAGTACGGGGGGCTAGTTGTAGCAGGGGCAAGTAGTAACACCCGATTTTTTCCTACTAAACCAACGTTTATTTATAGTATTTTCGACTTATTGTATCCTATAAAACGTGCTCTATTACTTGGGCACAGCCAATGTCCCTCCGGACAGCGCATCAAGTGGTCGTATGTACGCGCTTCGTTTTTACCTGATATTGGAAAAAATCGTATTCGTAAATATTTGTTTTTTGGCTCTGTTTCAGTAGCTTTTATTATTATTTTTACTCAAAATTCTAGACAATTTCATTAATTTTGTATAGGTAGATGTGATTTTTATTCATATTATTTTGTTTTTTATATATCTAAGTTCAAGTAAAAAATGATACTGTGGGGAAGGTTGTAACAAAATACTGGGGCAAGTTGTAACATTTTATTACATGTTAAATGATTTTAAGCTGAGTCTATGTATAAATTGATGCTTATACCAACTTATTTTGTTTCTATTCCAAAATAAGAGATTACATAAGAAAGTCTGAGCGGGCAACTCTCAAAGCAATGAAGTTTACGAGTTGGCTAAGAAGAACTAACATAAGAAATGAAAAAAGAGTAAATTAAGAGACATGAGTTGATTCTTAGAAGTCTGACTATTATTATTAAGATTATAGATGACTGTAAACCTCAAAATGTAGAGCAAATACTTTAGTGTTTGTTTAGTTACTACATGCCCCAAGGCTGTTACAACTAACCCCGAATACGAGGTAAGTTGTAACAAGCCCCCCGCTCCCCTATGACCAATTTCTTTTCATTTATATTGTATGTAATTTATTATGTTTATATTTTAATTTGTACTAGTGGTAGCCTAGTAGTGGAAATTCAGTCGTAATTAATTAATGTTACCCACTCATCCTCCGTGCACGCAATAGGTACCTATGCTTAAAAAAAACAAAGTATTCATATGCAAATGTTTAAACACAGCTAAATACAATAAAAAACAATAAGATTGTAAATTAAATCTTACAAGTTATTTATACTCGTGCTGCACTCCACACATCATTAAGTAACTAATTACAAATAATAACAGTCGTTTGTTCATAACAAATCTTTCACAATCATTTATTTTACCTACATTTTAAGTTTGTAAGTTTATACACATTTTAAGTAGGCAACTAATACTATTTCTCGAAATGACTCAACGAATCGTGTCTGTCTTTATCGCTAATGCCTCACAACTAAGTGTACTACCCTCAGATCATAGAAACAAGGAGATGTGCCAGGGCGCTATCGAGCTTGATGCCTGATCTTGAGCAAATTGCTCATATTAAAAACATACGCGCTGGCGACGAACCGAACACGATCGATGGTATAAATACAGTGTTTTAGTTTAGTGCTAGTGTTGAGTGACGATTAACAGTGTTAGATTGAGGGTGTGCGGAATGTTCAATGCGTGGGAGATCTTTTTATTCACAAGGAGCGCTTAATTATGCGCGTAATTGTGTCGAAAAATGTTCTAAAAGTGGCATCAGTTGTTCCCGTACTAATTTGCTATGATGGCATATCTCCTTGTTTCTATGATCTGAGGTACTACCTATCATTTGTCATCATATAAACTAAAAGTACCGTTTCAACTTTCTTTTAAAGCAATTAACATAAATAAATATAGGTACTTAGATATTATTTAGGTCAAACTTTGTCCACATAGTGAGAATAATATGCGCAGACAATAAACAATTTGTCCGCGACGACGACGATAGAACAATATTGTCTTTCGTGCACGTTATTGGCGTTTTTGCATAGATTTCCATACGTTCTATCGTCGCGGATAAATTGTCCATCTTTTGCACAGCACCTAAACATGAGGATTCGACTTACCGACAGCTTAGGGGACAAGCAGGACCCCGCTGTCAACACAGCGCATCCTCAGGAGTTCTGGAGAGTAAAGTTATTTGATGAGCATTCGCTTGGGCCTCATTTTCTTTTTTGTACGTTTGGGAATCCTCGTGGATGTTCTCCGTTTGAGGGTGAACGAAGGGGTCTGTCAAACTCGTCCTGACTAAGGACTCAAAAGTTCAAAACTGCGATGGCGAAGTCGCATCGCAAAAATCTACAATTCGATTCGCATCACGCATCCGATCCGTGGAAAGTAGACTCTTGCCGCACGAAATCGCTTGGCAGCAATTGGTTCAGTTCAGAATAAGGTACTGAACCCATGGTTTAAGTTTTCGTAACAAAAACTGATGATCCCCTCGTACCTACCCTTGCACCCTATACCTACAGTGTATAGGGTGCAAGGGTAGGTACGAGGGGCATATTGAAGGATATTCAGTATTCCATATTCAGTTCGATTAACTACGGGACCACTTCTTAGTCACTACATGACACAAGACTCACAAAGTCGCGGTAGTCCAGTATACATGACTTGACAAGCAGACCGGTTCTAGGTTCCAGAAGTCATTGTCAACGTTACGGGACGGGTTGTACCTACTTATGTCAGGTCACCTGATCCTTTTGCTCGTAACTTACACGTCTCGTATTTTTGTTAAAAAGTAAAATTAAGTAGTTCTTTATTTAATGCAATACATTGTTTAAATAATACTACGTTTTATGAAAAACTGTTGCCCGCGATTTCGTCTGGAAAATGGTTGGTATTCTTTTTTACAAGGCTGTAATCAGTGCGTTGCATAAAAAGTAACTAAGCGTACCTAAACAGTTAGAAATCATAAACGATGTGATATTTACAGTAATATTTTCCACATTAGTTGAATAAACATGATTGCAGCGTTCAAAAAGACATAAAGTACGTACCTACCTATGCAAACTAGAGTGTGACGTGTGCCAGACGATTTCCTGCGAAAATACAATGGATAAGATAGAACCATTTTCTTCTTAAGTAGGTATAAACTACTAACGGTTAATTGAGTAGTCCACTTGCAAAGTGCCCTATGTTGAAATTTTGGAAAATCGATTAAAACCTCTAGCATTTTAAACAACAAATAAAATGGCCGCACTATCTGATTTTCTTTTTTTTTTTACTTTGCGGTGTTTGCAAGTGGACTACTCAATTCAGGGTTGCCGGTTTTCATTTAGGTAGGAACACGTAGAGCCCGTTTCACCCCCGTTGCTCGGCTCCTAAGAGTCCTAGCGTGATGTTAAATAGCCTATACTATTTCTCGTGAATCTGGCTATCATCTACAAAAAATTAATTAGTACGTTCAAATAAACAAACAAACTCTTCAGCTTTATAATATTAGTATAGATATAGATAGGTATAGATTAGACTATTTAGGTATAGATTATTATCGAGCCAATAATTACATAATTATGTGTCTTATAAAATAAACCGTTCTACTAGGTGTCATCAACTTTACATAATGATCGCTACAATTTAATTATGTATGTTTATTGAATTTATGATGACATTTTTATTACCTAATTGTGGCAACATTTGAACTAATTCTAGAATTCACATAATTTACTATTATTACGAAGCTCAATGTTATGAAATTATTGATTATGAATATGAATATAAATATTACCGTAGAGACGTGACTTTTCAGCATCATTACCCAATTTGCTTCATTAAAATTTATTATTATTGTATAATTGTTGTAAGTTATGTCCCAGATAAATCCTGTCGGAGATGAATCCATTCGAAGTTTTTTCGGAGTTCAGTATTTTGCTATAAGGGGTGTGTGACAGCGTGACGAAAACAGAATTACTAAAACCGTGGGTTCAGTACCTTATTCTGAACCCCTCAGAGTTAAATGTTTTCGACAGTCTTTTAAAAAAAAATTACGACTTTTCTACTGTGTTATTTCATAAACTGAGCTCAATCCTACTAATATTAAAAACGTGAAAGTCTGTGAGGATGTATGGATGTTTGATACTCTTTCACATAAAAACTACTGAACGGATTTTGATGAAACTTTACAGTAATAGGTATAGCTTATACATCAGAATAACACATAGGCTACTTTTTATCCCAAAAACGCGGGCGAAGACGCGGGCGGATGCTAGTAACTATACCTATAATTTATGATTAGTTTTTGAGATGAGTTCAACTCATGTGTTTTTAAAAAGTACCTAGTGTACCTATTACTTAACTACCCAGTTAAGTACTTATACAGGGTAAAATTAAAACCAGTGCGGATATTTTAGGAGGTGAAAGTACTCATGAATATGATCAACTTTTATTATGGGACCGACACTGAAATATGAAAAAAAAAAACAGCTGTTCCATACATTTTGATCGTGTTGTAGTGCATTTTTGTAGGGAACAGCTGATTTTTTTTCCCCCGGGGCAAGCCCTGTCGTTCTGCTTCTTCACTTCTCCTTCGTATTCCACGACACAGCTCCAGCCGGTATAGTAGTTCTTTTACTATCAGTGCAGTGCGTCTGTGGAACTCACTACCACACTCTATACGCGACAGCCCTTCTCTGAACGTGTTCAAGAGGAGCATTAAGGAGCTTCAATCAATAATGTGCTATTATTGATCGAAGTTAAGGAGCATTTCCTTTCGGAATGATATAGTATGTATTTTTTTGTAGATATGTATTTTATGTAAGTAAGTAAGTATGTAGGTATGTATTTAGGTATAGTTATCTATTATAGTAATATATTTATTTATTTATTTTGGCATATATATTATAACAAGTTTAAATAAAATTGTACACAAATGTTACCCTCATCATAGTTGTGTGTGTTACCCTCTCTCTATCGCTCAAAGGTTTGCTGGTAGAAAACTCAATTTTGAGTTAAGCTCGCCTTTGTACATACCATGTCATTACAAACTGTGTATAATCATTATATGTGTACATTAAAGAATAAAGAATAAGTTCGAAATAAAGGTAACATATCAATGTTTATTATGTATTTTTTCTAGATTTTTATGTTAGTTAGTTTAAGAGTAGTAGGACCACAACGGCGACGGAATTTATCTTTTTGAGGGCACCATACACCTTAAGCGCCAACCCTGTCTTAAAAGCCTGTACAGTACCTACTCCCAAATTAATAATGCGCATGCAGATCTTCGTTAATTGTCGTATTCCCGGAAACAAAAGAGTATATAGAAAAAAAAAAGTATATAGGGTCCTAACCCTTCATACTCGAAATATTTTAAGAGGCACATCTATAGGTGGTAAAGATGCCATACAAACGAAAAAAAATGATCTGGATATTTTTTTAATTTTTATAAATAAATAAAATTATTTTAAATAAATTATTTGACACATAAAAATACTATTTACGACATCCATTACGCTTGTTTCTAATATTAATAGTAAGGTATGTAACAACTAGCGTAATGGATGTTGAAAATAATATTTTTTATGTGTTTCAAATAATTTTAAATTTGTTTATTTAAAAAACAAAATTACTCAGATAATTTTTTTTTCGTTTGTATGTATATATACCTCTTAAAATATTTCGAGTATGAAGGGTAGGACCTTATATAGAGTGGTTAAGTGCATTTTCTTCATGCATAATTTAGGGCTTTTACGATTCAATGATTCGGTGTTTCCGGGAATACGACAATTAGCGAAGATCTGCATGCGCATTATTAATTTGGGAATACTGTACGCCCGTAGTGTTGGTAAACAATCATTTTCTAAGTAATGTAGGTACTTTCACTAATTCTCGACAGACTGCAATCTAGTGTCTAATGTTCTAGGAAGGTACCGTCTTAGGTTGCGTTGTCGGAAGGTACCGTCAGCAAGAAAAAAGAGAGACACGTAAGTCCGCACAATTTTAGGTAGGGTTGCCATACGTCCCGTATGTACGGGACTGTCACCTATTTGACCATCGAGTCCCGTATTGTTACATCTCCCGATTTTGTCCCGTTTTTCGACAAACAGTAAAATCAACCTCAAAATATTATCGAAAAAATAAACTAATGTTTTACACCGTTTTATTCCATAATCTTGGTTAATCACTAGGTTACCTTTACTAGGTAACAGTTAAGGGTCCAAGTTATAATCACACTTACACCTGTAGCCTGTGGGAAAATTTTACGCAAAAATCGTACAGTGGCCTCCGCGTCCAGTATAATATTGCTTTCAGGGTGCTGATGGGGCTGCCTCGCTTCTGTAGCGCATCAGGGATGTTTGCACAAATGCAAGTTGATTGCTTCTTTGCAATAATGCGAAAAAGATGTGCATCCCTTGTGCGCAGGGTGCCGGACAGCTCTAATAGCATCCTGAGCATGATTGCAAGTAGATTAGACTGCCGTATATTGAATTTCGGCTGGAATTCTAAAGCAGTTATCCACTCTTGTTTTTCTATTGTACCACTAACATAGTCTCTAAGTCAATATTGTACTAATCCTAATATGAGTCTTGGATACTTGAAATAAATATTTAATAATAATAATAATAGGAAAACGAGCTGAAAGATAGGTAATTGAAAACAGCCATAATAGATAGGTACAATATTTTTGGAACTTTTTGCCAAGTCCGTTGTATACACGATCATGCTAAAGAAGTATCGAATATTTTGATGCTAACTGTGTACGGTTTCATTAGTATCATTAACACATGATTATTTGTTGAAGGTAAAGTAGCACTCAAAGCTTCTGGAATATTGTAAACTAAGTATTTACCAATACTTAATCTTTTAGGCTTTATATCACTTGTAATTTGTAATTGAAAATTATCTTTCCAACAAGCTATAGGTATATTACCTATAGCTTGTTGAAATAATTAACATGTTAGTCATAATATTATGGAAACAGTGGAAAGTTTTGGTTATTAATAATATAATACTTTAATTAAAAGTAATATAGTAGGTACCTACGTCTATCTAGTATCTACCTAGTAGTGCGCCCTATTGGCTCGTGTAACTAAGTGCAAAACACCAAATTAATGCTGTGATCTCTTTTACATGAGAAAAAAACATTTTTTTCTTGTAGTATGATGCTCATTATAATGTCATGTAAGGTGTGTTCTTCGTTGGAGGTCCTAATTAAATAAATAAATAAATTACATTAATTCAAAGACATGTGACGTCCACCAACCCGCACTGAGCCCGCGTGGTGGACCACGGCCCACTACCTCTCACAGAGACGACTGAGTCCCAGCAGAGCAGTGGGAACATTGTAAGCATTAGACTATATAGTAACAAATTTTAATCAATCCTCTTATTTTTTTTAATCAACATTAAGTTCAAATCAAATCAAATGTTTTATTGGAACATAAACAAGTTTAACATTAAGTTCAAATCAAATAGTTTATTGGAACATAAACAAGTTTACAAAATATTATTAAATTAACAGCTACCTACATTAGTTTTTAAAACAACTGTGTCGCAGCCATTACGCCCACCTCCAAGAGGGGAGACATCAGCGTTCCAACATAATACCTTCATTTTAAAGTTAATTAAATATCTACATTTTTAAATTATAAGTACCTACATTTTAAAACTAAGGCACAACCCGTAACCAGGCGCGGTCGCAGCCGACGATTTTGGGGGGGTCATACCGCAGCTGAATGCTTTAGGGGGGGTCATACCGATTTATGCTGACGTGCTATACCGTGAATTACCGTGTTTGGCGCATTTTTGTACGATTTTTGGGGGGGTCATGTCCCCCGTGACCCCCCCCCCTGGGACCGCGCCTGCCCGTAACTCTACTTTATTACTAGTTACGACTGTTTATCGGCGCCAAAGTAACGCTGATCATAAAAAATATCGTATTCCATATTACTCAGCAGTAACACGAGGTTACTGTGACGTCATTGCCTTTACAATGTATATACCTACGACTTTGTTGCAGTAGAAAAGAAGTTACTTTTGATAGGGTTGGTACCACAAAGTAATACACCGTGATTTATGTTGTCTTACATCTGAAAAATGGCCATTATACTCTTTATTATCCATGAACAATTTCTATGGGACCAACCCTGAAATCGTAAAAAATAGTCAACCATTTCTTAGAAAATGTCAAGGTCACTGCACAAAATCACCGCTTAGCAGGGAATATCTGCATTTTTTTTAACCGCTTTTTGTATGACCGATTACCTCTGGCTAAAGTCGGTCACCTACAAAAAGCGGCCTCACATTTACTTTAACCTTTTATTAATTAGTTATAACTGTTATAAGATCATCGTAACCTTGAGGCGATCATTAATGTCAATGACTCAACCAAGATATTAATAGTCAAAGTTAATTTCGATTGCGCACGGTTCGGTATCTATAGATATAGTATCGGCTTGATACTTTCAAATCTTGATAAGGAGTTTTTTTACTCGACTGCTCGAAAGTAATGTTTCAGTTTCAAGTGTATGTTATGAATATTTCTTTAGCTCGATCTCGCCTAAAAGGCTTGATAGATTTTAACATATGAGATGTCGTTAGATTCAACTTCATTGTGGCAAATATTGAAATGTTACAAAGTCGTTTTTTTTTTTCTAAAAATTTTGTTAAATCTTGATACTAGATCACTTTGAACTTTGATACACATAGTGCCATCTAGTATCCTAAACAATTGTCACCTTCGAAAGTTATAGTTCTTTCTCGCGGGAACAGTACTTTTTCTCTAAAATTCCAAATAAAAGCTACCCTATGTCCTTTTCTGTACCTCTGACAACATATATGCAAAATTTCATGTTGATCAGTTCAGTAGTTTAGGTGTGAAAAGGTAACAAACAAACTTACTTTCTTTATATTATTAATTTCGGATTAGGCTTTTTTACTTATGTTTCCGTTTTTTAATGTTCGACCATCTGGCATTTGGGTCAAGGGCTTGATGCAGAATACCGGTGCTCTTGAATACGGCCTGTAGGTATTGTCTATAGACTCCTGAGTTCCTGATCCTGACCGCCTGTAGCTTGGACCTTGTCCCCAAAGGCAAATAGACGAATTAAAAATAAAAACAATACTCGCGACGTGACAGCCCTAATGGAAGGCTCAAGCATTCAATTGATAGAGTGATTGGTATTCACCGCGCGATGACGGATTCAAATGAGCTCTTAATTTGGCATGAATAACGGATTAAACTATGATTGTTGGTGCTGAAGCATTCGAAGAACGGAGCTTCCTTCCTATACGGAGACGTACTATTTATGTTAGTTCGATACGTATTTATTGAAATTATGATAAAGTGTAGTGTATCCTTTGTGGTATTTTTTTTATTAATAACCATAGACCGGATCCTAAGTAACTGTTAGAGCCAAGAAGATTATTAATATTCTTGGTTAGAGCCAATGGCCAATTTTAGCTTGGCAATTTATTCGATTAGTAAGAACAAAAACCGACCAAGTACGAGTCGGACCACGCGCACCCCAGCAAGGAATATTAGAGTTTTGAGAAAAAGTCGTATAAACTCTATCGATAACCATGACAAATAGTCGACAATAGGTAGTTACAAAATCTAATGGACTTCCATCGAATAAGAAATAAACATTAGGTACCTACCACTAAAATGCGCAAATTACAAGCGATTGGAAAGTACAGTTAATTTAGTTGGACCTGAGTTCAAATCTAGGATTGACCTCATGTAGCCCCGGATCTAGCTATCCAGGCCCGTGCCCCGGGTGGCAAATTTAGAGGGCGGCAAATTCAAGCTTGGTAGACAAATACACTACTGAGTAGTGTATTCGTCTACGAAGCGTAGTAATCGCAAAGAGCAGCGCTAGACCGGTCGTTGTGGCGTTCTTTGGAGGAGACCTATGTCCATCAGCATCAATGGGCGTCTTATGGCTGAAATGATGATGATAAAGGTAAAAATATTGTCGGGCGGGGCCGGCATTTTTCGGTTTTAGCCTTTTATTCATATTCTTTATTGTACACACAAATATTAAATACAACTTTTATATGGAGATTTTATGTACAGAATTGAGTTTTCTTACAGCAAACCTTAGAGTGATAGAGAGATTTGAGAGCATGAGAATAGAGATAAGTGCACAATAGGCTATAATATACTAATTATAAACATACATACTTACTTATATAAACTAAACCAATATGTGCAAATTGCACCGTACATAAACACTTAGCCTTTCGGTTTTAGCCTCGAAATAATTCAAGATCCGGGGCTGACCTCAGGTACTACCAAGCCTATTGTTAAACTTTCTCCAGCAATACGTTAACTGTTTTATAATTAACTATACTCATCTAAGTGAAACTGACGTCAGTTGTTACTCCAGGTGCGAAGTAACTAATAGATACGACTGGTCAAGCCGGAGATTAACAGATTCTTTACATTGAAAAACTAGCTTCAGGATATTGTATAATTGTACATGGTATGATGTGATCGTAGCCTTAATTCATTTGAAGTTAGTAACTTGATTTTTCATGTAAGTAAAGTATTTTTACAACCTTCCAAAATCGCACAATAAAGTACTTTAATAAGCATAGTTTTGACTTAAATGAAAGATTCTGATTGATAGACCGTTTTATAATAAATACTCCTAAAATCTATACTCATATTATAAAGAGGTAAAGTTTGTATGTAGGTATGAGGTAATCTCCAAATTCTTTCACTAATAGGAAGCTACATTATTCCGAGTGGCTACCTATTATCCCGAAAAAATGCAGTTCTTGTGGATCACGTGCTAGTGCTAGTTAAAAATAAAATATCTAAATTATAATCTGAATTTCATAAGCGCCTGTACAGAGAATAAGGTCCAATTTTAATCTCCGGTTTGGAGCTATCTCCCAGTTCAACTAAAATAAAAATGGAATTTGTATGAAATTATTTAGCAAATAAGTTACAGACTTATCCAGAAGCGGCAAAACCAGTCTTAAAGCTCTACACCATGTCATACACCATGAACCAAAAACACTATACCATCACATTCCGCTTCCTTCCCTAAGTGCATCAACCCAGCATCTTCAGCCAGACATCCCGTCCATATAACAAATAAACAACTACCAGAACCTGTATTTATAACTTTTTAGCTCTTTATTTAGCATTATTGTAACCGCAGGGTGATTGACTTCCATGCACGTTTTTGGGACTTGCTTTACCAAAATAGTCCTCAGTTACTTAGCTTGGACTAAACATACAAACAAAATCTGCACACGGTAATGTAAGCTCTAATTCTACAGGAGTAAAGTGGGAAGTTGTGTACATAATAGCAGTATTGTAAGGACACATATGCGGAACAGAAAAATGCGAAGAGAATTCATAATGAACTTAATTGGACACGGTTCCGAATTGGACGTGAATTTGTTATTGGAATATCATCTAGGCGATTTAGTCTGGTCACGATTTCTTTAGATTTTAAGTGTTTTTTTGTACCATTTCCGACAACGGTACCGAACTATCGACGTACAAACATTGTTCCTGCTTTTACAGCTAACTTGTTTGATGAATGTCGAAGAATTTAACACTTTCGGAGGCAGTCTTGAATTGAATCTACCGAGGACTCCTCTCAAGCAAAATAATGAAAGAAATTCGTAAAACAGGCGTTTAAGGGAGAACCTACAGTTAATAATGTCTTAGGTTTTCGCGATTATTACACATTATAATAAAACACGTTTAAACGGATTAAATCGCGTATATTACAGAGTTTTCCTGACGTTTCGAACACTTTGCAGCGTTCGTGGTCGCAGGACGACTGAGGTGGTAGGCGTCATGACAGCTAATTTGCATTTTAATTGTGCATCGAAACGAGTACGATTTGAATAATATCGATTAAAAATAAATCTTGTGCGGGTAGATCGAGAATATTTTTTCTATAAATTAGCTGTCATGACGCCTACCACCTCAGTCGTCCTGCGACCACGAACGCTGCAAAGTGTTCGAAACGTCAGGAAAACTCTGTAATATACGCGATTTAATCCGTTTAAACTTGTTTTATTATAACCTACAGTTACTTAGCAGGAAAATTACAGGGAAAATTGTATGAAAAACGACATTTTTGGTCATTAAAATTTTCCATTAAGCTTTTAATTATTATTTTTTTTGGTATTTGAGAATAGGCTTGCATTTGACCGCCATCTCGCCTGATGTTAAGCGATGATGCGGTCTACGATGGACCACTCTTGCCTAGAAGAAACTGATTCACTCGTGACTTGAAGACACTCAGATTGTAACTGTCGGGGAACACCCACTCGGGCAGCGCATTCCACTGTTTGGCGGTTTTATATCTCCAAAAAACCAACCTATCAAATGACCCAGTCGAAGTTAACAAAAAAAAATCCGCGGCCAGCGACCGGTAATGAAATGGGGCAGGCGGACCGCACGCGACGTCGCTTTTTATTAATTGAGCACGGATTTGCGGAAACGACGCAACGCTATTTGAGGACTGAGGACTTGAGTGGCACTGTGTTATACAACGTTATGAGTTTCAGAGTTGAATAACACAGGGATTGTAACAAATGAGTATGATTTTATTAAAAGGCATTCGTGGTCAAAAAGTGTAAAGCATTGTTTGAAAAGTGACTATCTGAGATAAGTTGTACCTACTCGCAGATGAGTCCTATTGGTGACGAGTCCCGTCGAACAGTACCACAGAGTACTTTGTTAATATATAACAGTACCGGATCCAGAGGGGAGATTCAGGGGCCTTAAGCCCCCCTCCCCCCCGTTAAAGTTCACTCACTTCAATACGGCATTCAAAAGAGATAAAAGGAGTCCACGTGGATTAACAAGGACGTCTAGCCAATGCGGGCCGAAATGCAAATAAATCATTAGTCAAATGACCTTTGCCTTTTTTACTTTTTTAACTGATGCTATAAAACGGTAGTGGGCCATGGTCTGAACAATTTTGTTTTAGGAAAATAGTGATAATAATGTCACTATTATGCACAATACGAATAAAACCCAATATTTTTCTACGGGACGTGAGAATCGTGTAAGTGGGTCATTGCAAACCGGACGATCCTATCTAATAGGGATGACTACATGCGTGCAATATGCAAGTGTCGATGACGTCAATGACACACTGTAATCAGCTCTATATCGTGAATTTACTCACGTAATTCGATTATCGATATCGATCATTCTAATAGGTTGTTTTATCGGGGTTTTTTTACATTCACCGATTAACAAACGCCTTCCATTGGGCTTGAACAAAAAATCACACTGATTTCCTTATTTAATCGTAGGCATATCTACCTAAATATCCAGTGTCCACATTAGTCCACAAGACGGACCAAAGATCTAGAAAGGGTCGCAGGAATTTATTGGAGGAAGCGAATTCTTGGGGCAGATCCTATAACCGGCTGTGAACATCTCTAGAAAATGGTGCCCGATGCTCAAGTTAAAAATAATTATTATTCGGCAAAAGAATCACAAAACATTGCAGCGATCTTTGAGAAAGAACTTTCCCGTCAAACTTCTTTTTAATAAAAACACTGATATTCTCAAAAACCTTACTAGGTACTTAATGAATCAAGTAAGCACTATCCACTTTCTTCGAATTAGCGACACCTTCAAATTCCACGAAATTCGCGTTGTAGTTCTACCCACACATTTGGTGAGTAATCGTTTAGACTTGCCGGAATCGTCCCATGTCCTAATGTCATGATATTTCAGCTTAATGTCAAGAAAGTTGACATTCCTACAAATATCACGATTTGGGCTAATTGAGCCGCAGACACACTGCAATATGACTCTTTGGTACTTCGGTCTTACAGGTTACATAAAATTTTAATGCCATGCGATTCGGTGAAGTCGTTTTTGTGACTTTTTACGGTAATGTAGGTATGTAGATGGCATGCATGGAAGGCATGGAAGCAGAATTTGAAATGTCATAACATTTAACGTAAAATTGTTAGAGCAATTTGGTTTTCTATAATAAACATTGCCAAACTAGAACCATAGCACTATAAAATACGTAGTAGAGTAAAATAATCCCTAAAGGGGTGATAAAGTTTGTACGAAGAAAAATAAACGAAATTGTGTTGATTTCTGACTTCCACGCTGATGGAATCTCCGCATGGCTTAGTTTATTATGGTAAATGGTAATGGTGGCTAAATAAAGCCCAAGAGACCTCCTGCTGTCGGCAATTAATAGAATATTAATTTGTGTCTCATTAGGGTTCCGTAGTAAAACTAGGAACCCATATAGTTTCGTCATGTCCGACTGTCTGTCCGTCTGTCCCTCTGTCACACCCTCGTAAAATCTACAGTTCATAACCAATTTGAATGAAACTTCGTAGGTAGATGTTTTTTATAAGCCGCCATAAAGGCCTGTAGTTAAATTATGAAAAATAAAATAATTGGGGGGGTCTCTCATACATGAAACTGAAGGATGAAAAAAAATATTTTCCTGCACCCCGTCATGTGGGGTATCATGGGATAGGTCTTTGAAAATAACATAGAGGTTCCTAAATGACTTTTTTATTTAAGTATATATTAAGTGAACTAGGAGCTCCGAAATTCGTTAACAATGTGTTACCCCCCCCCCTGTAATTTTTCAACCGCGCTATCGCAAAATCTGGAAAAAATCAAGCTTATGGCATTCAATAAAATACTCTCGATTAAATTGGTTTGAACAAAATACGTCAATAACTTTTTGAAATATTCAGTTTTGAGTTCGACAACTGCAAAAAAACTTATATTTGCGGTCGGAAGACTGAAATGCTTCTTGCTACGGAACCCTACACTGTGCGTGGTCCGACACGCTCTTGCCCGGTTTTTTTTACCTTCATTTATAAGCTAACAACAATAAGAGATAATACTTAGAAAATAACATCAAACTAATTGTCCATTAACTTTCCGCTCACCTAATTAACGAAAACATTATTTACTGTTTTGTTTTTTTTTTCTTCCATACTTATTAGCAAAACTCTATTTTTTGATGTCATTATCATTACGCTTACAAAGTACAAACAGTAATTTGTAAACATTAAACAATGCAACAGAATATTTACCGTTCCCAGGACGTTAATTATCTTGTAAACACACTAATTACTTACTTACCCTTTCGAAGTTTCGATCTTCATTCATACCTAGTTTGAGTCATTCTGATGCGTGATCTCCTCAAAGATGGGGTACAGTTATATCCATCATGCGTGCATCGGCTCCTCAAAGATGTGCCATAAGTGTGATTTTAGTGACTTTTGCTATATTGTAGTTGTGAGTGCAAAATTGTCCAAAGGGTGGTAAGTTATAAATTACTACCTACCTGCTTTGCACGGGTGCAATCTCCTGAGGCGGTGACATGTTCTGTGTGTTCTGTGTGGTTCTGTGCTGTATCTAAGTTTTATAAATATTATTAGGGCCCAGTGCGGGTTGGTGGACGTCACATGTTTTCGAATTTTTGGTACTATAGGACATGCCGGTTTCCTCACGATGTTTTCCTTCACCGTTAAAGCAAGTGATAATTAATTTCTAAATGTACTTAATCTGTTGTAATGCCACTGTATCTAATGCCTGCCTTCCTCGGTCCCCAGGCGCCTCCGGCAGCAGGTGTCAGTGACCGGCGTCATGGAGCACGCGCTCATGCACCGCGAGCGCGTCGGCGTGCAAGACTTCGTGCTGCTGGAGGACTTCCGCTCCGAGGCCGCCTTCATCGACAACCTCAGGAAGCGGTTCAACGAGAACATTATCTATGTAAGAATAATCTATTGTTATTAAATCAGAGATTTTCAAAAACAACTGACACAGGTGGGGTTTGAACCCGCGACCTCTGCCTCACCGCTCTAACCAACTGAGCTAAAGTGTCATGCCTGAATCAGTTGAAAATGGAAACCTCTTTATACGCCTCTTATGAGAATCTATTGTTTTAAGAATTAATTAGTCCAACCCTGAATACTAGGTATCTACTTTTTGATATTTCATCAGATTGATTAGCAAACATTTATCAATTTGATCGATCTCTCTGTTTGTATGACTAATATTGGAAACGGCTGAATCGATTTTGATGGGATTACAGTCAGAACTTTTCTAGGAGTGACGTAACAACTATTATACAAACTGAATATTATAAACGTGAAAGTTTGTAAGGATGGATGGATGAATGTATGGATGTTTGTTACTCTTTCACGCAAAAACTACTGAACGGATTTCGATGAAACGTTACAGTAATATCATCAGAATAACACATAGACTACTTTTTATCCCAAAAACGCGGGCGGAAGCTAGTATTGGCATCAATTGTGTCTGAATTCAAAAAGAACATTGAAACTTCCCGTACCGTAATGTCATTGTCATTATATTCCCCAGACGTACATCGGCAACGTGCTCATCTCCGTGAACCCGTACAAGAACCTGCCCATCTACACGGAGGAGAAGACTAAGCTGTACTACAAGAAGGCTTTCTTCGAGGCACCACCGCACGTGTGAGTCTTCTTTACTTATACTTTCTTCAGAATCGGCTACGGAGTTACGGCATACAATGATACAACGACTGAATAAATAATTATTCAGATATAATAACAGGCCCTGCGCTTGTTTAATCCGGCACTGACTATAAAGTCAGTGCCGGATTAAACAAACGCAGGGCCTGTAGCAAATTCTATCAGGGGCCCTTGATCTGCTATGCCCTTAATTAATTTTTATACGAATTTTCTTTGTAGGGCGATATCGAAAATGAACGTTCGCCGCTGCAGCTAGTGGTCATGAGAGACAAATAAATGCGCAAAGCAATTTCTAAATTGGGGAAACATGATTCTAATAAATTATCTATTAGGAAAGGTGAAGGTTTGGATACACGGAGCTCCTTTATTTGCGCAGGGCCCGTAAGCAATTGCTACTCTTGCTACGTGGTTAATCCGCCACTGATTATAATATAGATACCCTAGAACTTATAGTTAGTTACTCTACCTCAATCAGCGATCTGTGAACGTACATACCCTTCAGTGTAATCATTATAATAATATCGGCCCTGTTTATAAACTGTCCCACTGCTGGGCACAGCTCACGGGCCTCCTCACAGAACGAGCGAGGATAGACCATAGTCCACCACGCTGGCCACGTGCTGGTTGGCAGACTTCACACACCTTCAAGGACTTTATGGAGAACTCTCAGGCTTCCTCACGATGTTTTCCTTCACCGTTATAGCAAGTAATAATAAATTTCTAATACGCACATGACTTCGAAAAGTTAGCGGTGCGTGCCTCGGGATCGAACTCAAAGCTTTCGCCGTGGGAGGCGCATGGTTATACCACTAGGCTATCACTGTAATCATTATACAAAATTATATCAAACGATTGGTTACTTATTTACATTAAAAATATCGAAACTGCTTCTAATCAACTATGAAGCCATTTCATACAAGCTAAGTATTAGCTTAGTCACGCGACTAACTTAGTCTTTACTTAGTCTTGGTCACGCGACCAACAATTTATTATTAGGTGGTAATGCTATATCTTTTGGACACGATTTGGATTTGATTATCGTTAGTGGTAACAGGCAAGCTAAGTTAGTATACCCAGCATAAGCATAAGCAAAATCGGCCTATAATGTTCCCACTGCTGGGACACAGACCTCCTCTGTGAGAGGGAGTGGGCCGTAGTCCACCACGCGGGCCCAGTGCGGGTTGGTGGATGTCACATGTCTTCGAATTTTTGATTCTAGGGCATGCCCGTTTCCTCACGATGTTTTCCTTCACCGTTAAAGCAAGTGATAATTAATTTCTAATACGCACATGACTTCGAAAAGTCAGCGGTGCGTGCCTCGGGATCGAACTCGAACCATTCGCCGTGGGAGGCACATGGTTAATCCACTAGGCTATCACTGCACTGATACCTAGTATACCCAGATTAAATCCAAATGATTGTAATTTAGTTGAAAATCTATTTATCAATTGAAATCAGGGATCGAAAACCTCACAGCTATAGGGGATTTACCCAGTTTTTTTTTTTGGAGTAGGTGAAAACCCTTGCGTAAAGGTTAACCCGTATTCTGGGTTAATCCGCTTAATAATAACCAGGTTCACGCATAGAGTTAATTTTTAGGGTTCCGTACCAAAATGGTAAAAAGGAACCCTTATGGTGCGACTTCGTCTGTCTGTCTATCTGTCTGTCACACCTGCTTATTTCAGCAACTACTAATGCTATCGACTTGAAATTTGGAACAGTTATAAATAATGCTTGCCCAACTTTATTGCATATGAAAAAAGTCAAAAAATATTTTTATTGTCATTGCAAAAGGGGCCGGAGTGGGGGTCCGAAATTTTAAAGTGGAGTTACTGGGTCAAATGGCATATCATATGAAAGGGCTTGATCTGCACATTTCAAAATATATTTTCATTTTATTTTATGTCTCACAGTTTTCGACATATGATGAAAAATGTCTGAAAAAATATCATTCCCCCCCTTATCTCCGAAGTTTGCGGAGCGAAAAATCTAAAATAATTAGAGCTAATAGGCATTGACCCAAATATTGCATCAAAAATAAAACGATGTTCCTAACTAGTACAGTTTTTTCAAAATCATCAAAATTCCTTCACAAATAAACTTAGCTATGCGGTCCGGTTTTTTTCACTTTATACGTCCAAAAATTATACGGAACCCTCGGTGCGCGAGTACGACTCGCACTATGGCCGGTTTTTTGTTCCTTTTTTTTTTCATTTTTGTTCCCTTTCATTCGGGTTAATCAGCAATATTTTAACCGGTTACCCTGCATTAAGATTAACCAAACATATGGGTTAGAGATTTAACCGGTAACCTTTTAACCCGATTAATCGGTCCCTGATTGAAATCATTCTCGTACTTACAGCACCGCCATTAAGCACAATTCTTGTGGTTCACGCGGACGAAGTCGTGGGTAAAGTGCTAGTGAAGAGGCCTCTAGCCAAAGATATTATTGGACTGATAGGTTATCTTTGACATTTGACGTGTGGGAAAGTCAATGAGAAAGTATGTTTGTGTTATTTTATCTCCTGTTATCTGTATTCAGGAAACCGTTAAGTGTAAGGGCCTCTAATATTGAGGTGATAAAATGAGTAGGTAGATATGTACCGATACCGACATTGACGTGCTTTCTATCTCAGAAGTGCAATAAACTACCAAATAAGTTGTAAAATAAATGGTCAAAGTGCAGCGGATCTATGAATCTATGAATAAATTCTTTACTGCAGAATTTTCTTCAGCAATTTTATCAAAAAATTACGTATCTATTAAAAAAAATGTTTGAAACTCTTTAGATTTTATGCACACATGTACCTACAGACTTCAGTCATAAAATGTATCCAAAATCAAAATAAGACGTATAATAAGCAACAACATAGTCGGCTCAATATTGAAAAGTCGGCGCCGTAGCTTCAAACAAAGTTTGTTAATTATATTTGAAGTTTGACATCCACTGTCGGTTTTTTAACACACATCATAATGTTTTACGTTCAAAAATCCGAGAGTGGGTGACAAACTGCAAATGAGTGTTCTAACTTTGAAGATTATTATGTCTGGCGCCAAACGCACATTAAACCTCCATTCGAAGCAGACGAACACGTAATATTTGTACTACCTTTATTGTACTTATTACGATTACAAATGAGTCTATAAGCACTTAGATAGACTATTTATTATTGAGCAGATAATGGGCACTTATCTACTTAATAACAGTACCTAACAGTTATTGGATGTTAGCACGTATACTCGATAAAGGTACTTACTGCCTAAGAGTCGTAAAAGGTTTCAACATCGATATTCCAAACATTCATACACACATGACCACTTAAACTAATATCATGCATAGGTACTTACAATTCCATTTTATTCTAGTCTGTAGAATAGCACTGTTGAGAAAAAACCTAGACTGCTATTTATGGAATATGTATTGAAACAAGGCAAGATTTAATATTATCAAAGGAATTTGTACGACATACGCAGTTTTGGAAGTTGGTGCAACACAATAATGGGATTAGTAATTTTGGATTAGCCGGCCATTAAATTATAGAATAAGACAATAGCCACAATATCAAATATTGACCACTGCTAATTATACAATTATATTCGATTTGTAATACCTAGTATAAGTACTGAAAAGTGCAAACATACTAGGTACATAGACTGTTGAAAAAAAACAACCTTTTCTTCTGGCTTTGCCGTAGTCGGGTAAAAAGGAATGTTTAATAACTGCTGTTTTCTAATTCTGTTACAGATTCGCGATCGCAGACAACGCCTATCGGTCCTTGGTGTATGAACACAGAGAACAATGCATTTTGATCTCAGGTACCTACTACTATATCCGCTTTTACATGTTCCTAAATAAATACGAGATTTTCGTACGAGTACGAGTACGAGTACCTACGTATCGTTAGTGATATTTCGTACGAGATAAAATAATGTAGGTACCGTACTAACTAAACTATAGTATATATACGCATAACCAAGCCTATTTAAATTTTATGAACTCACAACTATTTTCTGTACAGGCGAATCCGGTTCCGGCAAAACGGAAGCCTCCAAAAAGGTTCTAGAGTACATAGCAGCAAGAACAAACCACCTTCGTAACGTAGAAACTGTCAAAGACAAACTTCTTCAAACGAATCCGCTATTGGAAGCCTTCGGTAATGCGAAAACCCACAGAAATGACAACTCCAGTCGTTTCGGAAAGTACATGGACGTTCAATTCAACTATGAAGGAGCTCCTGAAGGAGGACATATCCTCAACTATCTTCTGGAGAAGTCCAGGGTAGTCAGCCAGATGTCTGGGGAGAGGAACTTCCACATCTTCTACCAACTGATAGCGGGAGCAGATCAGGAATTGTTAAAGCAATTGAAGCTGCAAGGAAGGCCTGAAGCTTACAAATACACTACTGATGCGGTTAGTAGTTCATTCATAAACTTTATTATTTACAAACTTGCATAGGTACCAGTTATCGACCCAACTAACCTCGAAACCAACTACACGTCGTTACCAGATATCTGTCAGCCTATGAATAAATGCAGCAGATGGTAAACAGGTTAAACCATTCGAAAAGATTAGCGGGCCCAACACACTACCCTGTGGTACACCAAAATGTGCACGATATTAAAAGTTTTATTTTTTAATTGGGTGCAACCATCTCATTTTTACGACTTTATGATTCCAGTTAATTCAAGATTTTGTCAGATTACCTGTTTATGTTATCGATATAACGATACGATTGTATGATAAAGATGATCGAAAGCCTTCGTCACATCTAAATATTCACAATAATTGTGTTACATGCCATAAAAAACGCGACTGCCAAAAAAAACAACAAAAAAGTTCAAAACAAAAGCACTTTTCAAGCAATCTGATGCAGTTGGTGGCATAAAATCTATGATTTAACACAAATAATTGCCACCAACTGCATCAGACTCCTTGAACTTTTTAGTTGCTTTTTTTGGCAGTCGGGTTTTTTACCCGACTGCGCCAGAAGGAGGGTTATGTTTTTATTTAATTTTTAATGTATTTATATATTTTTTCGTAATCGTCTTTTCGAGCCCTTCATTTTGATACCCCACTCGATAGGTTTTGAGGAAAAAAAACTTTTTGAAGACACCAAAAATCGGCCATTTTAATTTTTTATAATTTTGATATATCCAGTGTCATTCTCACAATTAAGACAAATCTAGCGACACCTCTCAAGCTAAAATATATGAAGCCGTTTAGGCTACAGAGCGTGCCAAAGAAATATACATACATACATACATAAATACACTCGAAAAACATCAACAACACAACACACAAACCCTCCTTCTAACGCACTTGGGTAAAAATGATCAATCAATATCGTTAATTGTACTAGTATGTTAAGCATGTAATATGTCGATGTTCCCTAAAAAAACCTTTTCTTTCCAGGCCACGCAAGCGAACCAGCGCACACAAGACGCCGACCAATTCCGAACAGTCCAAGAGGCCATGAAAGTCATAGAAATAGGCCAATCGGAGCAGATGGAGATATTCGAGATCGTCGCCAGCATCCTCCACCTTGGCAACGCCAAGTTCGTGCAGAACGAGAAGGGCAACGCTGAGATACTGTCGCACGATGCTAACACGAGCAACGTTGCTGAGGTAAGGCGGTGCAGATTATTATAATTATCCTGCCGTGTCACGCACATGTCTGTTATCTTAAGATCCATGAGATACGCGTAACAGGTGCAAACGGTATTCTATTAGGGTCCTTTATCGACCACAAAAAATTTTTACATCTAACTTTAACTGATTCGTCGTATGGGCCTATTCAAAACTCTATTGTAACTATGATTTTAAAAACTTTAAACGTCCTTCCTGCAGAATGTTAAAATGTGAGGAAAGATGGACATGCGTCAAAATCTTTTGGTCCATTCTTTCCGCAAAGATGAAAAAACCGAAAAAGGAAGCAACTTACAATACCAAGTGTTAAAGGAAATACTTTTTTTTATTAAGGTGCTCATACGGATTTTTGTTTCGATTCTTATAACGTGCGATAAAAAGTCATTAAGAACACGCGTTATGATCTTTTGTTTCCTTAACTAAATTAGGCAGTTATGTACTTTGTTTTTCTCTCTGACCTTGCAACGTTTTCCTATGTACTACGAGGTTTAATAAAAGAGAAAAAAAAAGTTATTCCAAAAATACTGCTGTTTCAGAAATAAAAGCTATTCCAGAAATAACAAGTATTCCAGAAATAGCTATTCCTAAAAAAAACCGCAATTTCAGAAATGGCTGCTATTAACAGGAGTAGGACTTTTCTTTTTATACTTAACTAGCTTGCGCCCCCGGTTTCACCCGCGTTTTTCCTGATAAAAAGTAGAAGGAGTAGTGGTAGCTACCACTACTCCTTCTACTTTTCCTAGTCCTAGTTAGTCCTAGTAGAAAGTCCTACTCCTGACTCTCTTACTGACTGACTTATTAACGCTCAGCTCAATCCCTTGGACCTTGAAAGCTAACATTTTGCGCAAAAGTTCCCTTTATTAGACAAGGAATAAGAGGAAGAGGAATAGTCACGAGCAAAAGCTAGTCATCATCTGCCTAGCCTTTTCCCAAATTATATTGGGGTCGGCTTCCAGTCTAACTAGTTTCAGCTGAATATCAATATTTTACGTGGAGCGACTGCCATCTTACCTCCACAACCCAATTAATGGGTAATACCGGTATTCGAATGTTAGACCAGCTGTCAGACTTTGGCTTCTGACTACCCGTAACGATTGTCAAAGATATTCCTATGACAACCGGGACCGACTGCTTAACGTGCTCTCCTAAGCACGGAGGGGTCTCGATGTGTTAAGAACGGTCACCCATCCAAGGACTGACCGCGGCAAGCGCAGCTTAACCTCGCAGATCGATCGATCAGCGCGGCTGTCATTTAGCCACGAACCCCCCGACGAGCAAAAGCTAGTAAAATAATTAAATATTGCAGATTTATGTTCAGCCTTGGACTTACGAGCTAACGTGACGTTACTATAAGCCTATAAGGTCCTTTTTATGACATTCGACTCCCTTGGACATTACCTCCCAAAACTTCCTCATCATCAAAATCCCCCAAATGGGTTTTAGTAGTTTCGCCACAGTGTATTATCGTCACAGTTTTTAAAACTCCATACATATGGTCACAGGTACTTTTATTTAACAAAAGTTTCGTGTAGATTCGTCACAGCGTCGCTGCGCCTGCAAAATCCGCTATGTATTTTTTTTTTTTAAATCGGTTTTTGATGCTTATTTATAGTATTAAATACTATAAATAAGCATCAAAATTTAAAACCGATTTAAAAAAAAAAATACATAGCGGATTTTGCAGGCGCAGCGACGACAGGTACATATAGATACCTATAAACATCAACTTTTTGTACAGACTGCAACAAAATTGTTCGATAAATGATGAGATTATGAATAGAATGGCAAATGTACTAGGAGAACATAATATTGAAGAAGATAATATAATAGAAGAATGTGCTTTAGTGCAATAATTATGCTATTGTACTAAGAATGTAGATTTGCTTTATAATAATAATTCAGTAAAAAAATGCAGTTTTACTGAATTGCCTAAGAAGGTTCCTATTGAATCAAGTCTTTCAATTACAAATGATGTGCTTGCATTATGCATTTGAAAGAATTTCAATTATTGAGCCCTTATGTTATTAGAAAGATGTAAATATATTTATCTATTTTATAATGAGCTACCTTTTCTTGTTGACTGTGCTTTTCAAAGATTTCTCAAATAAAAAAAGTTGTGACTATTTTACATAGGATGAATGTACCTGTGACGATTTTATACAAAGATTTTCTGTGACGAAACTACAGTTGTGGCGAATCTACTAAAATCACTGAAATATATTGAACAATAGTGTTTGTTATGTTTAATCCATTAATTTAGCGTCCTTACTATCTCCATTGTTCTTGTTTGTTTATGTAAATACTACTATCTGACTGCTATTGTCTGCCCAATACGCAATGACGTCATTCAAAGTCAAGTGTAGTAGTTCAACCTCGAATTCTGTATGTTTACATCGTGTCGAACTTATGATGTTTCGAATTGTAAATTCGTAACATTCGTAGGTGCCTACATGGTTTTAGATTTACATAACCCTGTCTCATATTTTCTCTATACATATTATAAGTAGTTTCGACATCTTTTTTGAAAAGTTTACAACAAAAACATCTAAATAAACGTTGCTATTGTCTTCTTCTATTATTGCTCTCTTTAGACCCTTTTTATCTTGGCACAATTCTCATTCAATATAACAATTATTTAATTAACCCAATGCCCAACCCCAAATAATATACAATATTAAGTCAGTAAAAAAGATTTCGTCAGACTGTGATTTATTCTTTGTAACGTTTTTTAACCTAACGCGTTTGTGATAAAGATCTTCAACGGAAAGATGACGCAGCGTTACAGTTCTTGTGAAGACGTCTTTATTTATTGCCATAAAGTTAGTGATAGCCTTGGATTTGAGGAATTGCTTTAGTTCTAGGTATTTAGATGTCACCGGCTAGGTCTTAAACGTGCCTAGATGTAGATTTTTCAAATATGTATATCGTTCTTGCCAAAATCATAATATGACAACTTTTGTTCGCAGGAATAGTACTCATTATTCGACTTCGAAAAGCGGCTATCTAGACATCTTAAATTTATTGTTGGCTTCATAACTGTTATTGTCAGGACGTATGAGGAGTATAGGTAGTGTACTTCTGTATTGATTGTTTCCATTATTCCATCATTCCTGGCATAACCTCTAGTGCTCGTTCCTATATTAGACCGGCCGTTAAAGTTCAATCCCCTTACTTATTGACGATGATTAAATAAACAGCTCTTAAGTCAATTGTCATCTCTATTCATTGTCATATGACAAGGATAATAATATCACAAATGACAAGGATAGTTGTATATTTAATCAGTGGTTAAAGTTAAGAGGCGTCTATAAGTAAGAGAGCTAATGATTAAGCGTTTCTTATACCGTCATGTAGTGTAATAAGTTAAATCGTTCTCGTTATTAGAAAACTTATCTTTACTGATATAGCTTTTCTTTATTTTTGAGCAATCAGCGTGGTAACAATAACATTAATTTGTGTTTGTTTTTAAGCCGTTAGGTACTGTTTTAATGTTTTCAATAACTAGGTATTGCTTGGGTGTTCTTATCTTCATCTTTTTATTTCATAGTAATTTAGAAACAATATGACCATTGAAGAGTTCACAATGAACAATGACTCCTTCGTTATCAATCGCGATAACCATTTTGTAGGGCATTAGACATTTCGTAATATCCCTTTTTGTTTGTGTAATATCATTTCTCTGATACAATATTTCTAAAACTTCATCGTTCTTGTCTGTTGCATCATTTTTCGATTGTGATAAGCATGAAACATTCATTGAATTTGTTTCGTCATGTGAAAATATGTCCTTCTCCAGCTAATCTATTCTGTCCGTCTGTGAGAACTGCTGTCATGTCATCGCGCTAGTAGCTTAGGGATTGACAAAGGTACAATCATAATCGACACTTAGTTTACTATATCGGGTGTTAAAAGACCCTTAACGAAAACTGAAACCACATATTCTACTCATTCTACCCAAAATCAAAGTATTAATACGATGATTTTCTTGTACTGGACCATATCTGGGAACCGACACGTTATGAAGATATTGAAGGTTAAAGTCTCATATTTTTTTTTACGTTTTTCACGAAAACGGTACCGAGCGGCAGCGGCGGGGTTCGGGGGCCTGGGGAACGCCTATACTCCACCTCCCCCGTCCCGTACAAATCAACACATACCCATAGGCGCAGTCGGTAGCGCGTAATTACAAAAAACAGCTCTCTTCTGACGCAGCGCAAACCCACTGTATTGGCTTCTCCGCGATGATACGCCGATAAACAATTTTCACCCAAACTACGGAGTGTGCTAGGCCTGCTATAACCTAATAACCCAAATTACAACTTCTTCCACAGCTTCTGAAAGTGAATGGCTCGAAACTCCGCGAAGCCTTAACAAGCCGAACGATCAGCGCCCGAGGGGACGTCGTCAACACACCCCTGGACCTGGAGCAAGCGCAGTACGCCAGAGACGCGCTTGCCAAAGCCATCTACGACAAGCACTTCAGCTGGCTCGTGTCGAGGCTGAACTCGTCACTCGTGCCAAAGGACAAGGAATCCATGTCATCAGTCATCGGTATTTTGGATATCTACGGATTTGAAATCTTTCCTAAGAATAGGTAAGAATATGAAGAATATGACAGTTTCGGTGGACTGTCATAGTTAACTTATAAAACATTCCAGGAGTAATTACGCCGCATTAATCGTCTTGATGTATTGTGGCACTGAAATATTTAGGGCCAAGAGTCTACTTTTAACTTTATACACATCACACTATCTAATAACAATTAATCTCATAACTGTCGGTCTCACCACCTCTAGTTATGCTCCATCTAATTTCTTTGGCAGATGTTTTTATATAGAAATCTATCACATCGTTTAATTTATCTTGTGGATAGTGCCAAAGACTGTGGAAATGGCCGTTGTCTTTAAACTTTCGCGATTTGAACACGTCACACTATTTCAATTCCTCTTTATGCAGCTTCGAACAGTTCTGCATCAACTTCTGCAACGAGAAGCTGCAGCAGCTGTTCATCCAGCTGACCCTGAAGCAGGAGCAGGAGGAGTACCTGCGCGAGGGCATCGAGTGGGAGCCCGTGGAGTACTTCAACAACATCGTCATCTGCGACCTCATCGAAGCCAGGCATACAGGTAATAGCGGGATTGTCCGAAAGGGATACCGCTGACCCGGAACATAAAGAGCTAAGGAAGGAACACGGGTGGGTTTTAGTCAGTAAGAGTCTGACACTGCCTTCCGCTCCACCCAGAGCGGGAGGGGTCATTTGATGATTAAACATCCTCAAAAAAAAATAAAAATAAAAGCCATACAGCTGGCCTAACATGACCACGATAGAAACGGGTTTTGTCTACATAGAAATAGACAAAGTGACAGATTGTAGAAACATTTCTACCGTTTCATTCATAAAACGTAGAAATGTTTCTACAATCTGTCACTTTGTCTATTTCTATGTAGACAAAACCCGTTTCTATCGTGGTCATGCTAGGCCGGCTGGTAAACTTTGGCACACTCCTGATGCCTGAATATATCTAACTATCAAGTCACTTGCCAAAATTGCGTTGATTTAATCTCATTTTGGAAACATCTTCAAAATTGGTAAGGAAAAAGCCAACATCATCAGGATTTGAAAAAAAAATATTTGAATAAAAGTCATTTCAAACTCCTCGTAAATGAAGATTTTATCATTTATCAAAAGTCAATCAATCAATCAATCAAAAATTTTTATTTGTAAACATAGGTTACAACAGTGTGGAAGATGTTAAAATTATTATAATGTTCTCTATGTTTTGCCATATGGCGTACAAATATCTGATTATTAGGTATTATTCATTGTTTTATCATTATGATTCCTGGCGCATTTTACAATAATTATTAAGTAGGTAAGTATACTCACTAGACAATTAAACATACAAGGAGAAAAAAAAAAAAAAAGACGATTATAATAAATTAACGTTCCCCATTTATTACATAAGTATACAGAACCAAAAGTAGTACTACTTTTGGTTCTGTTCTTCTATGCGATCGGGATAAAAATAGGAACGTCAATGACCTAGAACTGTCAAGTCTTACAAAGAAAATTAATTTGCAAATGAATAACGTATTTTTTTTTTACTTTATTTAACTGAGTCTTTGATTTACCAACTTTAAATACAAAACAGCACAAATTTAAATACATACTACCTACCTAAATGTCACAATATGGCGCAAGGTCAGTCCTATTCTTATTTAGATCGCATAGTATCGACAGCTGTGCTTCGAATTTATTTCAGTGTACTTCTCGTACAGGTATCATCTCGATCCTAGACGACGAGTGCTTACGGCCTGGCGACGCGACGGACCTGAGCTTCCTGGAGAAGCTGACCCAGAAGCTGGAGCCGCACCCGCACTACAAGTCACACCGTCGCTCCGACATCAAGACACAGAAGACCATGGGCCGCGACGTGAGTACCATCAGACAAGTCTAGATCTGACCATTTTACCATCAGACAAGTCTAGATCTGACCCAGAAGCTGGAGCCGCACCCGCACTACAAGTCACACCGCCGCTCCGACATCAAGACACAGAAGATCATGGGCCGTGACGTGAGTACACCTACTTTTGCAGGAACAGGGTTGCTTAACCCTGTTAGGCTTTCGGAAAAAACCATCTGGAAATGTTTTTTCTTTATAATATAACTAGCAGCTGTTCCCCGCGACTTCGTCTGCGTGAATATTGATGAAAGTAGCCTATGTGTTTTTCATCCAAATCCATCCAACCGTTTCAGCATGAAGAAGTATCAAACATACAAACACACCCCCACACACAAACTTTTGCATTTATAATATTAGTAGGATAAACCATTGCATCCTGGATGGTTCGCTGTAGCGAAATCACTAGAAACAAATTATTTCCGTGGGTTCATTCCACCTTGTATGTATGCAAATAAAAATACTGCTATGTATTTACCGTCTGCACAGTGGCGTACCGTGGGGGAGGCTGGGGGGGCCATGGCCCCGGGCGGCATACGAAAGGGGGCGGCGGCAAGCGCCACGATTTTTTTTATTGGAAATAATAAAAAACATGTAACTCGCGTCAAGCCCTTCATTTTGATACCCCACATGACCCTGTATTTTATTATTTTTTTACGACCTCATTAATGGTGAATAAAATCCACCATGTTGTTTTTTTCATAATCCAATAACCTATAACACTCGCGACGTCGATACAAATCGAATACGACATCATTTGTTAAAATCCGTTCGCTCGTTTAGTCTTTAGGAGGGAACACAAAACTGAAATACGTACTATACAGGTTAAACACTTTACACTATACCCCCCTTTTGGGTTAAACACAGTGGCGTATTTACCCTAGGGCCATGGGGGACATGGCCTGGGGCGGCAGCCTGCGAGGGACGGCTTCGCCGCCCTTTGGCGCCTGCTGCCTCTTTTGGTGCCTTTCATAATCGTTACTTATCTTTTATGAAGTCGCCCCTCGCGCTCACCTCTGGGCGCCTTTCATAATAATTGTTACCTATCTTTTATGAAGCCGCTCTTTACGCTTATCTCTGGGCGCCTTTCAACATCGTCATCGTTTTTTTTATATTTATGGGGCGGCAAAATTTAAAGGCCTAGGGCAAATCTCAAAATACGCCACTGGTTAAACACTATATATACCCCCTTTTGAGCTTCGCCGACTGCGGCGGTAAAAATAGGGGAGGGCGGCGAATTTCCGTTCGGCCCCGGGCGGCAAAAACCCACGCTACGCCACTGCACACCTACTATTTGATAGGTCAGGTATGCACTAAGCAAATTTTAACAAGTTCATAGTAAGCGATTTAAACCTACTTATTTCCTTGATAAGCCACTTGGCCTAAGGAATGTCTAGCGTCAGAGGTCTGAAGATGAAATTGTGAAGACAGTTCTTGGCCGATAGCTATGCAACTTGAAGCGATTCCTTAAAAAATGCCTTACGTGCAATCATGCTGCATGATCGTTTAGCGAGGGCTTTATAGTTCCATCAAACCAAACAGAAAAACTATCCTTGACACACTATCCTCAAAAAACCATTTTCAAAGAAGGAAAATTAAAATTTATTCCGAATTCGTGCTCGTTATATGTAGTAAGTTACAAGTAACCAAGGTTTTGACTCTGACCCACTTGCTGAATAGCTACATTTAAATTCTAAATAGTTTGTTTTGTATGAGCTAAGAATCTGTTGACATTGATACTCGGCTACACTGCTACAGTGCCAATGTTTACGAATTTCATGGACTAACGTCTAAAATATTACCAAGTAGGTGGTTTACCAAGATTTCTTGGGCATCTACAAACTACCTACAACACAAAATAAGACAAAAGTATTAGGTAGGAAATCAGAAACAGAAGGCAAAAATGTGAAAAAGTAGGTAGGGACTAAGCAATTAGAAACAGGAGGAAGATTAATTTTGCATACTGCAAACTAACAAAATATGAGAAGGATACTAGGCGATCAGAAATAGGAAAAGATTTATAAAGCATCTGATCTACAAACTAACAAAATACGAGAAAGGTAGGTACCTACTAAGCAATAAGAAAGAAAAGGAAGATTAATTTTGCATACTTACTGCAAACTAACAATATAAGAGATAGGTAGGTAATCAGAAACAGGAGGATGACTCTGAATCTGTCTTAAACCGAATAATTGACCTGCGCATTACGTGGTTTTTCGGTTTCTTTGGTGGAATGAAGAAGACGGGGGGCGCCGAGGCTGCACGCGATTGGTTCGTCAGTCGATGCTCGTCGTCTATTGGACTATTCTCTATTACGTATTGTCAACTGTCTATTGTCTATTGGGCCAAAAATGTACATGCGCGATCTGTGATCATCTATCCTGCCGGATACTAAGTACTTATATCAAAAACTGATTTAGATACGATGAATAATATTTTTTGATATTCTTGCTGATTTATGGACATGGTTTGGCCAATTCCTATCAGCCTGTCAATTTTGTACCGTCACGCCGTTTCTTTGCGAACGTTCGCGGGAGAATGTCACGGTGAGATCTCCCTCGAATGTTCGCAAATAAATTATCAGTTCTCGCGGTGATCTCACGCGGCGGTACAGAATAGAGAGGCAGAAACCCTTAAGTTACCGACTTTTCAGCCTGTGAGCCTTAAAGGTATCCAGTGGCGTGCATTGCATGTAAGCAAGTAGGCAGTGCCTACTTCATAAGATTAAATAAAACTATTTTGACTATTACTACATAGATAAAATATATCAATCATGACTGATTATTGTTATATGATGATGTTCTATTTATGTAGTAATAGTTAAAATGGTTTTATTGAATTTTATAAGGTAGGCACTGCCTACTTGCCTATATGCAATGCACGCCACTGAAGGTATCTTAAAACAGTATTGGCACGAAATCAATCAATGTCGTATGATGTATTATTTGAATGCTTTGCAATTACTGCATTAACATTAGTTGATAATACATTACTAGAGGGGAACAATGGAAGCATTGTGCCAATGCTTTCATATGATTAGAGAATGAATTCTATCGGTCGCCACAGTTCGGAATAAGTGGTGTTGGAGTTTAAACGTCAACGAAAGTGCTGAAATAACTAAACAGTTTTATTTTTTTGGAGCTAAGGCACGAGTCATACGTTCAGTGTTCTTTGTCAGTTAGGCATCAGTATATTAACAGTTCGGATTATCACAGGAGCTTGAATTTATTATTGATCAAATCCTGATAGGTATTATTTTTATTTATAGATAAAAAATCGAATTCATAAATTCGCATTTGATGCTAACCATAAATACCTATTTGAAGTTGTTCGCAATTTCTAATTAATTTACAAGAAGAAAGAAATTCTCAATAAGTATTCTGAATAAGAAATATATTTTCGATTATGTAATATGTACCTATCTACCTATAGTGATAAAATACCGTAAGAGGGACCAATAGTCCTTCGACTTCAAAGGCTTCAAAGACTTCAAAGACTTCAAAGGCGACTTCAAGCTGTCCTATCTTTGCACGATAAAATCTTCTTGTGGCAACCTGACTCATAAAAACTCCCAAATCGGAGTGACCAAGGGATATTTTATGAAAATCTTATTAAAATCTCTTTCTTTCTTTCTCTTCTTCAATATATTATAAAATCTTATTCTTCAATATGTCATACCCACATGCAACAGTTCCTCAAAGCCTGGTCAAGCAACTGATTAAATGAGTCTAATGAGAGACTTAAATGAGTCTACCAAGATTTTGTAAAATGTTATTTTTCCTAAATGTTTTTTCCGTCGCCAGGAGTTCTGCTTGGTCCACTACGCGGGCGAGGTGACGTACAATGTGCACACGTTCCTGGAGAAGAACAACGACCTGCTGTTCAGGGACATCCAGAGCCTGATGGCCACCAGCGGCAACACCATCGTCGCCAGCTGCTTTAAGGTTCGTTGTGGTTCTTGTGAAAGGTTTCGATTTGAAAGCAGGTTAATTTACTAAAGAATTCCTTCTTTTCACCTAAACCAAAATCAAAAGTCATTTAACGATTTTTTTAAGAATCGGCACTTTGAACTATAAGTTACAAAAACAGCAGCCAAAACACCTACCCTTCACCACGGATACAAAGGGAGCAATAGGTGCAATCGCCTAACTTTCAAATTAACTTTCCAACGCCTAACTATGAAATTAACTTTCAAATTAGACTAACTTTGAAATCGTCATAAGAACATCACTACCTGACATCACAAAAATTGCCTCCCCCCTAAACGGAAACCGTCTGGAAGAAGTGGCATGCATGACTAACTTCGCAGCAACACATTTCTGACCGTTTTATTTAAAGAACTTGTGATTCTATATTTTTGCATTCTATATTAATGCACCTACCAAACACAATATCCAACACCATCTACAATCTCAAATACATAAGATTAACGAATGTTTTCTCAGGACCTGAACCTGACAAGCAAGAAGCGTCCAGAGACAGCGATCACTCAGTTCAAGAACTCTTTGAACGAGCTGATCAAGATCCTCAGCAGCAAGGAGCCCTCATACATCCGCTGTATCAAGCCTAATGACTTCAAGGGACCTAGTAAGTCCTATTCTCAGATCATAGAAACAAGGAGATGTGCCAAGGCGCTATCGAGCTTGATGCCTGATCTTGAGCAAATTGCTCATATTAAAAACGTACGCGCTGGCGACGAACCGAACACGATCGATGGTATAAATACAGTGTTTTAGTTTAGTGCTAGTGTTGAGTGACGATTAACAGTGTTAGATTGAGGGTGTGCGGAATGTTCAATGCGTGGGAGATCTTTTTATTCACAAGGAACGCTTAATTATGCGCGTAATTGTGTTGAAAAATTTCCTATTATTATAAAGCTGAAGAGTTTGTTTGTTTAAACGCGCTAATCTCTGGAACTACTGGTCGGATTCGAAAAAATCATGTTGTATATCATAGCTAGATTCATGAGAAATAGTATAGGCTATTTAACATCACGCTACGATCCTTAGGAGCCGAGCAACGGGGGTGAAACCGCGGGGAAGTTAGTGGCATGGTGGAATGTTGTTGATGCGGTTGTCGCATTGCTGAGCAATTGGCTGCTGTGCGACGTGTTGCGGGTTCGAGCAAATATTTGTTTCGGGTCTGGCTGTTTGTATATGTGACGCACCCACGACACAGCAGAAAATCCTAGTGTAGGGCAAAGTTAAAAAAAAATGTGTCTAGGAATTATTTTGTTTGAAGAATTGTTCTAATTTCGTAATAATGTGTGTTTGTTCCAGTGCAATTTGATGACAAGCTAGTGTCCCACCAAGTGAAGTACCTCGGTTTGATGGAAAATCTGCGCGTGCGACGCGCTGGCTTTGCGTACAGAAGGACCTACGAAGCGTTCCTTGAGAGGTCTATAAGATTCTTTGTTAGGGGCGAAAGCCTCTCCCCAAATCTTTTCAATCAAGATTTCAGACTAGATTAGTAAACTTAGTGTTTTTTTCTTATTTTAACTTCTTAGCCCCCCAAAAATCATATCTGGACGAGCCGTCAGCCGGAACCGCCACTAGTGTATAATATTATGTTTGTGCGAACTATGTTTCTTTCCAAAATTAACGACACTTTTATTCAAAACAGACAAATTCAATCAAACAATCCAAACCCCGACATCTTTTGATCATTTTTATACTGATTGATCACAGATACAAGTGCCTGTCGCGCGACACGTGGCCGAACTACCGCGGCGCGGCAAAGGACGGCGTGCAGAAACTCGTCGAAGTGCTCAACTTCGAGCGCGAGGAGTACAGGATGGGCAAGTGAGTAACTCCCGTCTACATTACAGATGTGGGAGGAAGCAAGGAATAGTGTAGGCACAGATAATATAATACTATACGTACAGATGCCTCATCTCATACAAAGAAATGTGACCGATTTAGCGCGGGCTATCTTCGGGCTATACATTTTTCCGTGCTTAAAGCATTTTTCAAAATTAGAACAAATATTTTTCATGTTGTATTTTTTCATGTTCTCAATTTTACACAAACTTCAATAACAAATCGATACATATAACGCCATCTATTGTGAGTTATTTCAACAAATGTTACTTTGTTCCTGATGAGACCCCGTGGTGTAGGTATTGTATTTGTAAGTCCGGACCACTTGTCCGGACATACAAATCGTAAGTGGTGGGTTCCTCACTTTGTGCAATTTCTTCCATCACCATTGCTCTAAAATCGGTGAAGGAAAACATCGCGAAGAAATCGGCATGCCCTAAAACCAAACATTCAAAAAGTAGCGATATTTGGCTGTGGTATTCTGTAAGACAATCCGAGCAAGAGAAAGACAGAGGATAGACGCATTCGAAATGTGTTGCTGGAGCTCCAAATTCCATGGACAGCCAAACAAACAAATTAATGTATCTATCTATCCTTTCCCAACTCGATATCAAGACCCGATTGTCTACACTCTGCCTACAGCGTATTTTGACCTTTTTCGGCCACATAATGCAAAGAGGAGATAGCAGCCTTGAAAAGCTGAGCATACCGAAGGAAACAGCACAAAGCCATGCCACCATACCATACCATTAACTCACATAAAACCATAATTTCAGCACAAAAATCTTCATTCGCTTCCCGAAGACTCTCTTCGAGACCGAAGACGCCTACCAGATCAAGAAGAACGACATCGCGACCATCATCCAGAGCCGGTGGCGTGGCTACTGGCAGAGGAAGCAGTACCTTCGGATGAAGGCTGCTGCCATCATCATACAAAAGTGGGTGAGGAGGTTCCTCGCGCAGAGGCTCAAGGAGAGGCGGAGGAAGGCTGCTGAGGTCATCAGGGCGTTTATCAAAGGTGAGGCTAGACGAGAAATTGTTTTATAAAGTGATTCTGGATTTTCAAATAGTTCTGTTCCATTCTAGAGAAACTATGATTAGAATGGAACTAATACGTCCTCAAGCTATAATGCCGTTATCCTACATCTGGTTGATTTTAGTTTTTTGATGCCACCAAGACAATATCTATCTGTATGAACAGATACAATCGGCAAGAAATTCTCTATTTGTCTAAATAGATAGAGAATTTCTTGCTGATTATATTGGCATCAAAAAACTATACTAATCGATCACATGTGGGATAACGGCATTATAGCTTGCGGACGGTAGAATAGAGATTCAAGACAATACAGATAAGGTTTTTACTCGATGCGGTGATGCCCAAAAGAAGGGTAATTTCAAATGTTTTTTTCAAATTCATCATTTCAACTTTCAAATCACGATTATGGATAATTTTTAAGACAACTCCAGACATAGTAGAAATTAGCAATCAAACGTGGATCGATCTAAAATGCCTAATGAAATTTTGGATAGGTTTTGAAGATGAAACAGCTAGTTATTACATTTCATGTAGTGTAGACGATGTCAAATATTTTTTTAACAATATTAGTTATCTAACATTAAATCACACTCCTCCAATTATGAATATAATCCTATATTAAAGGCAACTGTTGCCCGCGACTTTGTCTGCGTAAAAATGGATGATAAGTTCGAACAACGTAACGTAATGTTCGAAGATTATTATTGAAACAACCAAATCCAAAACCAAGAACCAAAACCAAATCCCCTCCTCACCAGGTTTCATCACCCGCAACGGGCCGGAAACGCCCGACAACCGCCGCTTCCTGGGCATCGCGAAGGTGCACTGGCTGAAGCGGCTGTCCACGCTACTGCCTAGCCGGGTGCTGGACCTGTCCTGGCCGATATGCCCGGCCACCTGCCAGCAGGCCTCCCAGGAGTTGCACCGCCTGCACCGCGTACACCTGGCGAGGAGATACCGCCTGGCGCTGTCGCCAATGGACAAGAAACAGTTCGAGCTGAAGGTGTTAGCTGAAAGGATGTTCAAGGGTGAGTGACTCATCCTATCTTTAGCTTATGCCACAGTCCAAAGATAGAGCCTCCAAGGAGGCGTGGTACCGCCTGGCGCTGTCACAGTTCGAGCTGAAGGTGTTGGCAGAAAGAATGTTCAAGGGTGAGTAGACCTTTCTAGATCGATGGTCCATTGTTAGATTTAACTAGTCTCGAAGAAGAAACAAAACTCAAGATGCTGCTGAGCTCAAGGTGCTGGATGTTTAAGGGTGAGTGGCTAATCTTTAGTTTATGCTGCAATCCAAAGATAGAGTCTTTAAGGCGTGGTACCGTCTAGCGCTGTCGCCGCAGGACAAGATGCAGTTTGAGCTGAAGGTGCTGGCCGAGAGGATGTTCAAGGGTGAGTAGACCACCTTTCTAGATATCACGGCCCATTGTCAGATTATATTAAACTCAGTGGTGAATCCAGGAATTATTTTAGGGGCGGGGGCTAAGAGCTATAAATCAAGACACTAAATCACTAGTCTGAAATCTATCAGAACTTCTCGGCCCCTTAGCCTACCCCCTGGATCCACTACTGATAAGGCTCCAAGGATGAACAAAATTTAAAAGTTTACCGAATGAAGAAGTCGTATCATGGATTTCGGACCATTCAGGAAGCTATTAAGGAAGCTACTAAGCTATAATGTACCAATTCCTAAAGTAGGTAATTTCAGTAGCCGCTGATTTACAGGGAAAGTCTCGTAGTTGTAGTTATCGGGTGTTGATAACTACAATTACGAGACTTTTTCACTGTAAATCAGCGGCTTCATCTGCCGATGTTCCCTTTTACATTTTCGGACAACAATTGCCCAAAGACAAGTATACATTTACAGTTATCAGGCAGTAGGTATATTCACTGCCTGAACTAGCAGAATACATCAGGAACCAGCCTAACTTCATATATTATGTCACCCAGGCAAGAAGAATAGCTATCCGTCCAGCATCGGTGAGCGGTTCGTGGAGGATCGACTCACGCTGGAGCATCAGACGCTCAGGAACACTTTCATGGCGTCTCCCTCGTGGCCTACTGGCGAACAGCTGATTGTGAGTGTACCAATTTTGTACTAACGATGTATTTTTCTGTTTCTATTAGGTATATTAATAATCTTAAAGTTTTAAAACCCTTAACGTGTTGTTTAGGGACAGTAGACAGAACTTCTATCCCGAACTGTTATACCAGCTTATAGGACTTAAGCTCCTGACTTCTTTCGCAATTATTACGATTGCTCTATAAAAATCCGCGTTGACCAGAAATCTAAATACCTAAGTAATAAGTCAATAGAAATGTTCTACATTTTACTACCAGACGCTTGTCGCCGGTTCGTAGTCAGTGCAAATGCAATTAGTATAATTACCTAAATGAAACTTAATTCCGTTCACATATGTCACATTTTTAAACGCGCGCTCTCGATAATTTGATGTCGTGTAACACATCACGTGTTTGCTCGAAAGCGGCAACAAAGTCGCGCGATTTTGCGACTTCTATTGACTTATCATTTTGACTTCTGTCGGAGCAAGACAAATACACTGTGCTTATAGTAGGTGCTTCTCCCTAAAACTCCGTTTCTGACGTAGTAACTTAATTGAGGGAAGAAAACTAACTTAGGGCCAAGTTCACCGACAAGATAACAGTCCGTTATTTTGAAAACGGCTGTTTATCATATCTTTTTCTATACAAAAAGTCATGTTAAACGATCGTTTACAATTTATCGGGCTGTTATCTTATCGGTGAACTTGGCTCTAAGGCCTCAGTTCACCGACAAGATAAGTCCGATAAATTGAAAACGGCCGTATAACACGACTTTTTATACAGAAAAAGATATGTTAAACGACCGTTTACAGTCCGATAAATTGAAAACGGCCGTTTAACATAACTTTTTATATAGAAAAAGATATGTTAAACGGCCGTTTACAGTCGGATAAATTATAAACGGCCGTTTAACTTCCCCCTTCCATTCCCGTAGTACTCGTGCGAGGCGGTGAAGTACGACCGGCGCGGCTACAAGCCCCGCGAGCGCGCCCTGCTGGCCTCGGACAAGGCGCTGTACGTGCTGGACGCCAGCGGCCGCAAGACGTACAAGCTCAAGCACCGCCTGCCGCTCGACAAGCTGCGCGTCGTCGTCACGCACGAGACCGACACGCTGGTACTCGTCAAGATACCACAGGAGCTCAAGAAAGACAAGGTTCGTTACTAGTGAATCGGAGACTGTCTTTGTGAGTGTGCGTCACCGCTGCAAATTGTTGTCTCCTTTCGAAATTTTATTTGCGCAGACAATTTAATGCCCCATCTCGTGTAGGTAAATATGCCCTAATTTTTGTGCTAAATGATTTGTAATACTTACCTAATTATAATTATTCTATACAATTTTCCGAAGTCTTATCGCGGAAACTATCGCGAAAGAAACCTTAGCTTAATTTTGACATCAAAGAACATAATAAACAAATTAAATTAATTGATAATAAACTATAAATAGGTACCTAATGGTGACATGTGCAAGTGTTGACCAGTGGCAGGTCCGGGGTGGGGGAGCTAGGGGACTCAAGGGGGCTTCAGTCCCCTAGCCCCCAAATCTAAAGTTCTGACAGATTGATTTTTACCTCTTAGCCCCCTCCAAAAAGCCCTCAGCCCGCCAAAAATAAATCCTGGACTGGTGTTGGCCCAAAGACTATTGGGAATTCAGAACACTGAGTTCCCAATACCATTGTCAAGTATGTTCCAGGGTGACCTGATCATCTCCGTGTCGCACCTGATCGAGGCGCTGACCATTGTCACCGACTACACCAAGAAGCCCGACATCATCGAGATCGTCGACACCAGGACGTAAGTTACCAGATTGACGCTTCATACTCTTCGTTTTTAGTTTAAGTAGTTCTTGACATATTGCCAACACCCGTATCTACTGACTCTTTTTTAACTCCGAAAATTCCCACATTTGTAAAAAAAATAAGTAAAAAGGGGAGAGTTCTAAAACTAACACCCCCTTAAAAACGATGATTAAATTAAACAGATGTCAATTGTCATCTCTATTTATTCTCATACAAATGACAAGGATAGTTGTTCAATTAATCAGTTGTTAAAAGTTAAAATACGAGGCGTTTTTAAGTGAGTTATTTTTTATCACATTTTTATGGCTCAAATGTCATAGTAGAACTGAATGCGATCTCATGATGATCTGATGCCAAACAGTTCATTAGAAATCCTTGATTCATCATCAGATACACCAGGGCCGGCCTGCAGTCTCGACATAGATAGCGATGGCTTTACGACCGAAATCGGTTTTTCCGCCGTATTTTTCCATTGTTTTTTTTCATAACTCTTCATAACTGTTTGCTATAAAGTGATGATTGTTTGCAGCATCGCGCACAACCTGGTGAACGGCAAGCAGGGCGGCACCATCGAGGTGCAGACCGGGCCGCAGCCCAACATACACCGCGCCAAGAGCGGCAACCTGCTCGTCGTACGTATACCTACCACATAAATTACTTGTAAAAAATTTAACTGTAAAGTACCTACCACTTCACCCAGATTTAGGTCAAAGAATAATAACTGTAACGTCGTGGTTAATAAATAAGAAACTTTGTTATAATTGCACTGCGTAGTCGTGCTGTCGCCACGGCTGCTCGGTTAGAAGTCCGAGTGCGGTGCCATGCCCCGTACTCCCTCCATCGTACAACCCCACCACAGCACGCATAAAGGTCGTAGCCTATTTACACGACCCCGCTCCCACCCAACAGAGAAGTCAACTATCGAGTGGTACGATGGCGGTAAGCTAGCTTACAGCGAGCTGTCTGCTAATTTGTGTTGTCAATGTAAAGTATGTCTACAGAGGACGCCAAGAAGCTCACATTTTAATGAACATTATTTTGCCAGGTGGAAGCGGTGTTGTATATCCCTCCATCTGTCGCATTTAAAAATTCCGCCTCATTCAGGTCGAAATCAATTGTCTGTCAAGTGCGACGGACGAACGAATATGTGGGCTACGACCTTAACTTGTTTATTATAATATGCGTTACCTAATCAATGTGGAGGTTGGTGATCGCAGCACTTAATAAACCTACCCCACGAATAATACCGTTCTAGGTAATACGCCAGCACAAGTCCGATAAAAAATATCCATCGTGTACCTACTTTTTAACCAACTTCCAAAACCAACGGAAGTTTTCAATTCTTCCTTTCACAACCTTTATTTTCAAAAATTTCAGATCGCGACCCCCTGAGCGGACCAGTATTGCAACCAACTAGTTAAATACATAACGATGTTACTGTACGTAGAATTTACTCCATTCCATTTCGTATTGCATAGTATTTATTGTTAGTACCGATTTAATGTGCCTGCCGCATTGTACATAGCAAAGTATTACACTTTTATAATGAAAATATATTGTCCTACACTAAAATTACCTGAATCATGAAAGTTATAAATTATTATAACCAGCGCCATTAAAGCGAATCTAAAATGGCGGCACTAATCATTCCCTCTCACTCGCACGTTAGTGCTGTCTACTCGCACCCAACGTGTGTAATAACGTGCGAGTGGGAGGGAATGATTAGTGCCGCCATTTTTAATTCGTTTCTTTATTGGCGCGGGATATATCCCTACTAGTGATGAGTTTCTGCCCGGGCAAAAACCCTGTTTCGAGTTTATGCCCGGGCATAAACCCATCTATATAGTTGGGTTTCTGCCCGGGCAAAAAACAGTTTCGGGGTTTTTGTCTGGGCAGAAACCCATCATTAATCCCTACCAACTGATTTACCCTCCCCTCCCCCTCCCCCCTAATTTTTTTAATTTGCTTTTTACCCGACTGTTCTAAAAGAGGGCAATGTTTTAACCTCATGTAAGCGATTTGTTTAGCTGCTGTTATTTCGGTCAATTAATCACAATGGCTGACATGGTGTTGTCATTACAGTAAATTAAAATATATTTTTATGAGTTACACTCCCAATTTGTTTTCTGTGAGAACAATGTTGTTGTCTTAAATAGGGATTAAAAAAAATCCTACAAATCAATCTGGCTCAATATCAAAATGCTTATTTGCGTACCAACCCCGTGTTTCTAAAAGACGTGATTTGATTGGCCAATATTATTTCAGTGAACCAATAAGAACAGCTGACATGAGGAGCGGGCTTTAGAAACTCGAGATAAGTACTTACAAGTTCTACCATTTTGTAATAAGCAGGCACATTGTAATATTTGGTAATAAAACTTGGCAGTGAAGCTGAGTGAACAACGACTAGTGACCGTTAAGTTTTTTTTAATAATGTTGAATTTGAATGATTATAATTATTATTGTGTATGAGTACTTATTTTTATTCATTATTATTTTAAACTGTTTATAGTTAAGTACTCTATGTATAGGTACCTAATGGATACCTCACACACCCGTATTGACTAGCATTACTATGAGTTCTCGAACGCACAGTGTAACTCATACGGTTATGAACCTTAATCTAATAATACACATAATGGTGCTGATTCTGTTGAACATCGCACTAAACTAATTTTAATCACACTATATCTCTTTCTTACAAATATCATTGAAAAAGGTCAGAAAATAATTAGAACTGTCAAATTAGTCTACGCCCTTGTCATTTACGGGAAAATAGTCATGACCTTTTGCGATTACGACTAAATTGACAATAAAACTATTCAAGTGGACTAATTTGGCAGGATTAAATATCTGCTATCCCTCTCTCATGTTTTTTATTAGAAAGAGACATAATATGACTAAATTAGTTTAGTTCGTAAACAACAGAATCGGCACCAATGTTCATATTCGTGTGGTTTTTCTGTACACTGGGCGTTCGAGGCCTCGTGGTAATGATTGTGAATACGGGTGTTAGTTACGAAATACCTAATGACAAAAAAAAAACTATTTAAAGGTTTATTCTCTTTAAATAGTTTAAGAGGTACAAAAAATATTATATGGTTGCTACATAGAGTCCCTAACTATATAAGGCAATCAAATTACAATTTTATATCCATTTTATAAATTTATAATAATATTTATGAATAAGAAAATGTTATAACAATAATATAACAGTTTTACTGAAGTTTTTATGTATTCGATGTGATATAATCCTCATGAGATTTACGTACAAAGTACTTAGTATTTTTTGTATGCCATACAACTTAGGTATCGTGAGAAATGTGTCAATTAAAACTTTCATTAGAATTTATGAGGTCTTCTAAAAGTATTTTTGTAAATAACATAAATCTAAAATATTACTAGCTGAATATAACGAGTAGTAAACATAGTCGTTTATACCAAAGGTATTTTCAAAATTTTCGAGGAATATGCTAGTTAAAATTTCATATAAATTATGAAGATCACTTCTTTAGCTTAATTCTCATAATAAAGTTATTATATTTTGTGTAATTGACACATTTCGTATTGTTTGTATTAATGGTTAAGCTGAATCAAAGGTGCCTACTATAAGGAAACAATTTGAATTAATGTTACAATGGATGTATTTAATAAAATAAAAATGAGATAATTGTGGATGGCAGGGTCTATGTTGAGTAGGGCCACTGCTTTTCATAATTAAGTCTTTGAACTTGAGGCCTATTGTGAAACCACTGGACAGATTGTATATCCGAGTTGACTAATTATTGGTGCAACTTGATCCGAGTTGACTAATTATTGGAACAACTTGATCCGAGTTGACTAATTATTTATGCAACTTGATCAGACTTGACTGATTTATTGGTGCAACTTGATCCGAGTAGACTAATTAATTATTGGTGCAACTGGACCCGCGTTGACTAATTAATGATGCAACTTGATCCGAGTTGACTAATTATTGATCCAACTTGATCCGAGTTGACTAATTATTGATGCAACTTGACCCGAGTTGACTAATTATTGGTGCAACTTGATCCGAGTTGACTAATTAAATTATTGATGCAACTTGATCAGAGTTGACTAATTAGCCATGCAACTTTCAAAATTTAATATAAAATTTGTCAAGCAACCTAAATTCAAGTGTTGGATTGTGGAAGCAAAATTATTAACTTTAAAAACATATTTTGGTCGCGTTATGATTGTTTCTAAATACCGCGTTTACACGATAGGCCTCCGTGGCAGTACCAATGGCCATATTGAGGTACAGGCTAATAAGTGCCTTGTTTAAATAAGTCAGTTCCTTTGCAGTCATTTTAAATAAATGTATTTTAATATAACATTGTTTTATTTTTGAATAGATACCTATTTAGTCTTTCAAATAACTCGCACAGCCCTTAGTTTTTCAAACAGCTCGCAGGAATGATAGATAATGTAAATATAGCAAAGATTTTGGGATCATCCGGTTCTTAAAATTGCAAAAACATAATCATATTTCATCGTAGTATAATTATATTAAAAAACATTAGGTACATTTTTACAATTATTATTATCATAAATGTGATAACAACAATCCAGAGTTACAGTGCCAGACAATCGTCCGTTCGCGCAGTCTTACTATAAAACGAAACATTCTTTGAGTAACAAATGTGAACTTTAAGTGCTGACCCTATGGATACCCTGTCCATAGTGTCCATATGGATAATTTGATCAATTATATATTTATCATTTTCTAGCAATACATGATATATCAAGATTATTATCTTAATTCCGTCCTCGAAAATTGCGTCTACGTTTTTGTCTGGACAGCGATCCAAGCATACTGTTTCTGATGTTACAATATTTGAAAAAAACATTTCAGAATCACCAGCTACCCACACAATTACAAAATAAAGTCAAACTACCCTCCAAACAATAAGCACACCGTACAAAATATAAAAAACGACGATTATCTCCGAAACTCCGGATTATTCACACGATGGACATCGCGTCTTAAAACTAGTATAATACAAGGGAACATAGTCTTTTAGCCGGCGACTTAACACGATGATCGATATTATGATATTATATCAAGGATAGCGAAAATTCACAAGGATTTCGACATATTCTTGACTACATAAATTGATTAAAGAAACATAATTTACAGAAAAATTAATCTATTATAGATCTTGGCAATGTCATAAGAGTATTTCATATATCTAAGTAAAGGTGTATCTTCGCGTCACCCTGCGGACTTGACTGAGACACTTTTGTTTTACAAACATACAAAAATTTCTACACGTTTTCTTTACAAATTCGCAAATATATTCGTATCATATTATGTAAATTTTCGCTTTCTTGATCAAAACATCGCTCATAAAATGCAGGGGAAGTATATTCTATATACATTTCAACTAATTCATGGAAGATACGTTGTTGGAAAACGCATAATACCTAAACATTAGACGTTCGCACATATTTACAGATAATTGTTTAAAAAAATAACGCAGCCCCTAACGTTAAGTTAATTTTTACATCCGATCGAATATTTTGTGAACAGACAACATGATAATATATTAGTTTTTTTTTAACTAAATAAACATCACCCTTATGATGTTTGGAACTCATGAATATACATACACGCTTACATCACATAAATGCCAACTAAGGTGGGTCCGATATTATTGCTTAGGATTTTCTTTTCGCGATATGAATAGACAGCGTTACTGATATTCTTAAATTAGAAAAGAAACAACATGTATTGTTCTGAATCAGACATAACAATTATTATATTAAATACCTATATTTTTTTTGTAGGGCCACGCATGCGTATTATGCCATCAAATGGGCACGTTATTCGACTTAGCACGCAGGTATAGCCACCTGCAAGGGCGGATATCATAGGGGTCATGACCAAAGCAACATTCTTGACCATCATAATTATTACACCCTAACTTATAAACGCCTCTTAATTTTCACCAATGATTAAATATACAACTGTTATATATTAGCTTCCACCCGCGGCTTCGCCCGCGTTTTTAGGATAAAAAGTAGCCTGTGTATGTATGTATAAGCTATATTACTGCAGTTTCATCAAAATCCGTTCAGTAGTTTTTGCGTGAAAGAGTAACAAACATCCATACATACATACTTACATCCATCCTCACAAACATTCGCATTTATAATATTAGTAGGATAGGATATCATTCGTATGATAATGAATAAAGATGACAATACGGTAGTGTCCTATACTATTAAAAAAGTACAAATTATTTTATTTCAAAGGAATAGGCTCAACAAAAAAGTAAAAGCAAAAATAATAATTTATCACAATATGGAAAACATAGACGCTTTTAAAGTTTTTAGGGGGAATAGCGCTCCGTCTTTGTCGCGCAAGCGGACGTAGGTGGTGTTACGTCACTAGTAGGTAGTGCCGTCCGTGTCTAGCAAATCATTTTAAAACGCTTATAACTTTGCCAATTTTGTAGATGTTTCATCGGTTTTTTTGGTGTTAATTGTGTTTTTTCAAATAGTTTACAGATTCACAATAAAAAAAAAGTAGTTAACATCCCTATTGACTTAAGAGCTGTTTAATTTAGTCATCGTATAAAATGTTTAATGCGCGTTTACACACTGGACATTAAACGTGAATTGCTCGAGGCCACTTATTTAACGCGTTTTATTCATCTTATTTTATCAACACAGCTATTCATATCGCTTTAATTCAGCTAAATTTCGGTACCCAACAATAACCTAACATTAAACATATAAAAAATACGCGAAACAACTGAGACACGAAAACAACTCAATTCCGATTTACACATGATCACAGTATCCCCTTAACAAACTGTTTAACTTAGAAACATTAACATTATTTTGATAATGATAACAGACCTTCACACTTGAACTTAAATTATGTAATAGCTTATATTAGCTATGACAATATTGTAATTATTGCTGATATTGCATTCGAAACTGCTTTTACGGATATATTTTTGATGACGCCTTATCTCATTTAGTACCCGGCTGCACGCATTTTGCGTCTTGTCGACTACAACTAAAGCACTCGAAATGTCGAGTATTGCAATAGCAGTAAAAAAAATAAAATAGGAATTTTAAGGACAACTGTCTTAAGATTCAAAAACCTGCATTGTTCTATTGTATATTATATTCTCTAATTCAACATTCGTTATTGTTTGTAGTGTAAAAGCATTACTTCCTTGAACACATACAAAATGGCAGTTTCTATTGGACAATATTTCTTGGCTTGTCTTTAAGGCGCACGAGGTCTTACATAATAGTGGAATAGGAAGAACTATTATGCTCTATTCTGCATTTTATGTTGGCAACACGAAGATTGGTGTTTTTTTTACAGCTGGCAACTAACTGAAAATAATTTATCGGGCAACAAAGTTTTATTGGATTGAAGATAGAAGTGTAAGGGAAAAGATTGCTTGCGGACAGAGAACTATGAATCAGGGGCAAGATAAGTATGTAAAGATCATAGCCTTAGGTACTTTGTACTCTGCCTGTGACATGGGAACTATGGAGTTGCCAGCCTCATAAGAGGAACATAGTGTTGCCAACCGTCAAACATTATTGCTACAACCACAAGGACACTTAAATAAAACAAATCGTTTCGTTAAATTGAAATTAAACAAAACTGTTCTTATTTGAAATTATTCTAGATTACATTATTTACAAACATATGCACAGGACGCGTGACCGTCCGCGGGTAACTAGCGCTATGCGATACTTTGGTTACAACTATTTTATCATACATTTTGGTACGCGTTACGTTCAACGCAATAAGTTAAATTGCTTCAGGGTTCCGCACATTTACAAACTTTGCTAAATTCAATTTTTCATAATAAGATTTTCATTAAAAACATAGAAATTTAAGTCTATTCAGACTATTCGCTCCAACATCCGTTAGGATATCGGATTTAGTTGTTAAATTTTGTACTGAATATTCGTAAATCGTGCAAGAAGCATAGCATAGTGCTAAAGATTCTTGAAGAGCACAGCCTTCACCTTAGGAGCTAATCGTACATGAGATTGAAGCTAACATTAGACTAGGCACATAACGCACGGAACCCACACATCGTCACGAACACACCAGTCTACAATATTTATACTAGATCACAAAGTCAATTGGTCTAATGTAAGCACCGTTTTTTTCTTCTCCGAAAGTATTTTTTGCAATGGAGTCTGTACTATTTCACTTGTCCTACGGCTTCTTGCGCGGGTTCGGTGGGTTTGAAACCACTTTCAGATTTGTAGGGTTCACTTTTATAGTCCTGATTGTCATTTCTGGGTTGGTCTTTGTCGTCGAAGCCGTAGGGCTTCTTGCCCTGCGTGTGGTCTTGCTCTCGTTGCTGACGGCGGCGCTGCTTGGACCACAGTTCGTGGCAGTCCTGCCACGTGGGCAGCTCGGGCGCCGGCATCCTGGGGACACGTCAGAGAGTTAGTGCTGAATCTAACTAGTGACAAGCAATGACGCATAGCTAGACCACGTCGAAGTATTCGGCAGATTTGTGCATATTTGTGTCAGTTTATTTCTGGTATACCAAAATATGTAGAACGGAAAACAATTCGCATTTATATTTAAGACGACGGATTTCTCTGCCTTACACAGAAATACTGCCTTCTCATTTATGCACATTATACATTTGATAATACCAGCTAATATGTTATTGGAGCATATGTTTTGAGCTCCGTAATGATTCAGTTGGATGAACAATTCCTTATGATTGCACTCATTCACTCCGCACTAGTCGAGTCTGTGTTATGTCCGTCGATGGTAGCTTCTACCATAGAACTCTAAAACCTAGATGATTGAACAATAACTATACATATAATCAACTAGACTTTTGCCCGCGACTCCGTCCGCATGAGGTCAAGCTGTATCTCTGGTTTTTCCCAGCGGAATTAGATGAAACGTGGCTTAGATTTTAAGTTGGACCCTAAGCTATCGAACTGTGAAAACCACATCAAAATCCGTTCAGTACTTTTTGCGTGATGCGCACACAAACAGTTAAACAGACATTAATTCCAAAAAAAATCTTTTTGGGTATGGTTCCGTCCCAGTACCCTATCCCAATTGTTTTTTCTGGAATATCTTCAATGTAAAGACACGGTTTTTTTACAATTTTATAATAGTATAGATACTCACGGGGTTTGATAATCCCAACGGGTATAACTATAGGGATAAGTTTATTTATTAGGTCTTTACCCTAACATGAATCCCAGCCTATTACCAGGTACTACTAGGTTTGCCCAAAGGAACCATCACCCCTCGAACAAGCCTTTATATTGGCACTTCATCAAAGTTCAGGTCAGCGGTTCGTTTGAGCAAACCTTTAATTCAATTCTAAACTCATTCTTGTGTGAATTCACCAGAGTGTTCATACATCATGTCATTTGAATTTGCAGCCATGCACACGATCCAATGATGTTATTACACAAGCAGCAAGCTATGATGGCCGGTTTGAAGTTAGTCCGCTCATAAAGTTTTGTAAAATTTGACTACTTTTAAAAGCACAATGGATATAATTTATTGTCAATAGTGACGCGTCACTATAAATACAGCAACTGTTCTTTCAAAAGTAGTTGTCAATTTTACGAAACTTTATGAGCGGACTTAAACGTCAAACCAGCCATCATAACATGCTACTTGTTTGGTACAAATGATGCTGTTCGTTCTCAGGCTGCCTATGGTGACTATATAACTTTACTGACGAATGATGACGATGTTAATGGATAATGATAATGATGATGCCCATATTTTTATCCCGAAGTCGCCCTTTTTCGAAGTCAATGGTTATACATGAATCAAGATTGCATGTAACTTAACATGACGTCTATATTCTTCAAAGGGCATACATTTTGCCAGGTCGTAATAGGCGGCGAGCCTATTGCTATTAACTGGGCACAAATTCCAGACTGGGCTCGTTCTAAGTATTTCCTAATACCTGCCTGACCCGGGACTCGAACCCGGGGCGCGCTCAGCAGTCACAATTGCAACCACTAAGCTAAGAGGCAGTCTTGCGTGCTGTTCACCGTCTTATGATATCGTTAAGTATAGTGTACACATAAAATATAATGATGTAAACATGAAATGTATGATTATTGTCTTGAGATTTACAAGAATAACTTCGCTTAACGGCCTAATGTCTTCCAATTTAACCAGATACAGTTAAACGTCAGCATTTTGGAACACTGACTCATTCTTAATATCCTCGCTGCATCAGCTCAATCCTCGTAATACTTTCAATATCCATTCATCGGTCAGGAAACCTACCTACACGTGTCCATGCGACACAGTGGCAGCGATCACGCTTGACGTTTTTCTCCTGATCGAGCCGAGCGACTTTTCTTTCCAGGACGAATTAAGCGTAATAGGGATTTGATGTTACAGGCATCCGATAGCAATAAACCTATGTTTATAGCGCAGGAATCGAACCAGCGACTCATAACGCAGACAGGCAACTGCACTAACCAGGTATCAAATCTTGGCAACCAGGTTCTTCTCAGTGCCGTGCCTATGGGGCAAGGCCGACGCATTCTTTTTGGTTTTAGACAGTTTAATGTTCATTTTCCATGAATTTAAGTGAGTTAATGTCGTTATTAGCGCAATACGTACATTAACGCTAAGTTGCAGAAAAGGTCATTAAGTTTTAAAGGAGACTTTAACGATAGAAATTGTATGGTTAATGCCTCCATTAAAATTTAATTATTTTTCTGCAACCGACCGTAAAAGTCACTAACATTCATGAAAAATTAACACAAATACTTTCTAAAACGAAAAAAATGTGTCGGGCTTGTTCTCCAGGCACTCCACTGCCTATGTTTATAGTGCAGGAATCGAACCAGCGACTTGTAACACAGACAACTGCGACAAATCTTGGCAAACATTTTCTCCAGCACCCTCAGTGATCATACCTACAGTGCCAAGCCAAACAAACAAAGTCAAACAACTCACTGCTCTGGCACCACATTCTTCAACCAGGGGCTTTTCAGAGCATCCTCGGCGGTGATCCTCCTGTCGGGGTCCAGTTCCAGCATCCTGTCGAGCAGTGTGAGGGCCTGGGAGGGCATGAAGGCGAAGTGTTCGCGCACGCATCGCTTGTGGAACTTCTTCGGGCGGAGAGTGTGCCAGAGAGGTAGGTTGACCACGTTGGGCCATACCCCGGGTACCGGAGTCCCGCAGACACGGGATATCATCTCCAGCTGCATCATTTCCACGTTCGCCTGTGAAACGGTGGGTTTTAATGAGGATTTAGGTAATTGGTGATATAAGCCCGCACGGGCGCGAATAGAAGAAATGGGAAACAGCGCTTTTTTATCGCTGCGTTTTAAATCGGACGCAATTGAATTCAAAAATCATTTATTCAAAGTGGGCTAACGAATTAGCACTTTTTGAACGTCAATGTACATAACACAGCCCCCAAAAACGCCCGCCCTTCACCGCTTCCTAGTGTTGTAGTTGCGAAGAAGAAACGGCGCAACAAACTCCGCAGCAACACAATTCTGTCTGTCAGTTACTTTGTGTACGAAATTATATAAATCAAAAAGGATAAACTAAATCACAAAAGAAAAAAGAAAAACTATAAATACTTAAAAGTAAAAAATGATATAAAAATGTAACCTAACACGCGCCGATACACCTGATCAAAGAAAATAAATAGAATTTTGAAATTGGATTTTCAACACTCGGCGCTGGGCGTTGAATCGAATGTACATACCTTGATACAACACTTTTTTTAACGCGCTTTGAGAAAGCACCGGTGTGAACGAAGATAATAATTGCTAATGCTTGCTAATGGCTATAGGCTCCCCTAGTCATATTGGATATCCATTCTCACAAAACCCTATGTCGTTTCAAGCTGAAAAATAAAATACCAAAAATCCCAGCAGCAGCTCGGGCGGCCGGTACCACAGCGTGATGACTTGTTGATGATAAGGTATGGGTGTACCTGGAAGAGCGGGTGCTTCAGGAACAGCTCGCCCAGGATGCAGCCCATGGACCAGACGTCGACGGCGGGCCCGTAGCGCTCCTCGCCCAGCAGCAGCTCGGGCGGCCGGTACCACAGCGTGATCACCTTGTTGGTGTACGGCCGAGCCCGGTCTTCGGCAGACCATAGACGAGCGAGACCGAAGTCGCCCAACTTCACCTCACCCCTGAGAACACGATTATTTATTTAGATAACGTATAAAAATACCAGCTTCCACCCGCGGCTTTGCCTGTTTGACCATAGACGAGCGAGACCGAAGTCACCCAGCTTCACCTCGCCCCTGGGAACACGATTATTTATTTAGAAAACGTATAAAGATACCAGCTTCCACCGGCGGCTTTGCCTGTTTTCCGGGATAAAAGATAGACTAAGCGTTAGGCCGGCCATACACGGACAGCTTGAAGCAGTCAGTATCGACTGCTTCAAGCTGCATAGCAAACTACAGTTTTCTACGTACACACGTACACGGAACCGCTCGAGCAGTCGCGACTACTTCGGGCGGTCGTGCGATCAAGCAGTCGCCAGGCATACACTGACTGCTCGAGCTGTCGACTGCTCTCGCGCAGTTACCTCCTGTGTGACTTGTCCAGTACCAGTACCAGTTGTGACTTGTCGAGCAGTTGATACCGACTCACAGTATGCGAAATACGCGACCACGCCTGGTTAGAAAGCATTCGTAAATTACGTGATTGAAAAAACAAAATTTTATTAAAACCATAGAGATTAGAAAATATTTAGAAGCTTATAACTCCGAAATACTTCAAGATTAGGATTTAATATTTTTTTGTATCACTAACACGATGTCAAACAATATATTAATCAGGGTTCTGAATCCTGCTACGGCAAGATATGGCAATCAAAAAATAAAAATAAAAATCATATTTTTCTTAAATAGCTTTCATGCTATTGGAGTTACATTATGATAATTTCATACATTTTATGCTTATGTAGAACCCTCATATGAGGATACTAGTAGATTTACAAAAATATTAATTATATTCGCAAAAAAATATTAATCTATGGATCTAAGTACATTTGAACTTCGGGAGTTCTACTCGTGCATTTTAAAACATTTACTCTATCGAATCAAGAAATAAAAAGAGGATGACCGTTTTTTAGGCCATTTCGCATACTGTGCGACTGCTGCAGCAGTATCAATGACAGCTTCAAGCGGTTGAATATGACTGCACGAGCAGTCCGTGTATGTTGATCACTGGCTGACTGTTCGAACAATCCGCGTATGGCCAGCCTCATGCTATATTACTTTAAAGTTTTTTATCGGTTTAGAGAGTATTTATGTTAATTTTTCATGAATGTCAGTGATATTTAATATACGTACTTTAATAACGAAATCAACTCACTTACATTTTTGAAAAATGGACATTAATACCTTCTAAAGCCAAAAAAATCCGTTGGGCTTGCCTTCTAGGCACACCACTGAGCAATGCAGTCTTTAGCTAAAAAAAAAACAGTAAAATAACAACCAAAACAAAAACTCACTTGTTGTTCATCAGTATATTACTGCATTTGATGTCCCGGTGCAGGAAGTTCTTGCGGTGGCAGTAGGCCAGCCCGTCCAGCAGCTGGCGCATGATGGACGCGTTGTGTGACTCCGTGAAGTCCACCATCTTGGATTCCAGTAGACCCATCAGGTCGTGGTCCATGTACTCGAACACTAGGTAGAACGAGCCTTTGTCCTGGAGGGATTGTCAGATTATTAAAGGAGTTGGATTGATTTGGACATTGAATAAGAGCTCAACTTTTGTTGGTGGCTGCCTATTCTATTGTTCACAAACTTTTTTATGTTGAGTTTCATGTCTCTTTTTAACAAATCTGTCAAATCTGTCAAATTAGTCCACTTGCATATTTTTACGTGAATTTAGTCGTCTTCGCAACATGTCACGACTATTTTCCCGTAAATGACAAGGGCGTAGACTAATTTGACAGTTCTTAATATTTTCTGTCCTTTTTCAATGATATTTGTAAGAAAGAGATGTAGTGTGATTAAAATTAGTTTACAACACTACCAAAGAGTAGCATTACTTGGTTGTGGTATTCAGTGAGGTGGAGGTTCCTTCCCCAGTCGCCAGAGCTTAATAACCAGTGTACAGCTAAGAAGCCACAATGGCGGTGATGTGTGGAATGAAAGACAAAGGTTCAATATCCAGGAGGTATCTTTCGCTTTTGCCAGGGATTTGTCTAGACTAGAATAAAACGTCGGGAAACTCGGGTAGAAAACACACCAGTATACTTTCCCTACTCAACTACATAAGTCACATTACATACTACACAACCATCTATTAGTTTATCGATATCGCAATCTTATACCGTAACCATAGAAAAGGATCGACAAGAGTACTATCAAGTTACAACAGATTACCATACCTTCCTAAAGTCCATAGCATCCTGCTTATCAGTGACAATTTCCCTTAGATTGACGATGTTCTTATGGTTGAGCTGTCGTAGTATTTTGATTTCCCGCACGGCCGTGATGGGGAAGCCTTCCTTCTCGTTTTCGAGCCGGACTTTCTTGAGAGCGACTAGGTTGCCCGTGTTCTTGTCTCGAGCCTTGTACACCTGACCGTACGTGCCTTCGCCGATTTGGGTGATAACCTGGACACAAAATCATAATCAAATCTGAGTTCCTTCGAGCATTTTCCTGACGCGCTCATATACTTATATAATGTTACAGTCGATTCTAGCACCTTCGAGACCATGAGTTCAATCTCAGACCATAGAAACAAGGAGATATGTTATCATAGAAAATTAGCACCCCAGTAGCGCCCCACATTATCTGAACCCTCTCAGAAATAGTAAGATTCTAAGAGGGGTCAGATAATTTGGGGCATAGACTGTACGGGAACCGTTGTCGCCACTTTTAAAACAGTGTATGTAACAACTACAAAATGCTTCTTTGTAAATATTGAGATATTCCAGACATTAAAAATGTCACAAATCCTTCATCTAGAGCGACACTGGATTCTTATATAACGCCTTTATCTTCCCCCTTCAATATACCCACCATAAAATAGAGTGCGGACAGTGGCGTGCCTACAGGGCAAGCCCGAGGGTATATCTCTAAATTTTTCATGAATGTAAGTGAGTAGCGTACAATAAGAAACACTTACAATCATGAAAAATTACGCGAAATACCCTCGGGCTTGTCCTGTAGGCACGCCACTGAGTGCGGATATGTACCTGGAAGCCATCGACGCACTTCTCGCCCCAGTCCTTGGCGTGGTGCGTGGGCGTGGCCACGGGCACCACCTTAGAGCCGCGGCGCTTCAGAATGCGCGGCCGCTTCAGTTTAGATCCGGACTGCAAACGATTAAAAGTTTTAGCCATGTATGTAAAGATGGCACTTCATTTGGCCACAGGGGAAGGGGATTTGACCAAATGTTCCTAGTTATTTCGCTAATACAAAATAAACTTTATTACAATAGATTTAGAGTATATTTTGTATTAGCCAAATATCGCTATTACTTGGTCAAATACGCCAAGTGTCAACCAGCATAAGGATAAAATAAATACATATAATAATTTTTCAAATACACTTTTGGACAAATCTATTGCAGTATCTTTGTACTTAATTGTATATTTTGTTGTCCTTTATATGCTGTGTGGACCTACATAATAATGTTGATTCAGCAGAAGAGTTGCTAGCTTCTGGTACGACGTCAGCTTTATTAGCGGTCTAGTAATACTGGTACGTGTATTAAAATGAAACATATGTTATCCCGTGGTGCGTGTTTCCTTTGCATTGCCAACCCAGCAGAGGTGTTGCTAGCTTCTGATACGATCGTGTGCTTTATTAGCGGTCTAGTAACACTGTTACGTGTGAGGGGCTCGTGGCTAAATGACAGCCGCGCTAATCGATCGATCTGCGAGGTTAAGATGCGCTTGCCGCGGTCAGTCCTTGGGTGGGTGACCGTTCTTAACACATCGAGACCCCTCCGTGCCTCGGAGAGCACGTTAAGCAGTCGGTCCCGGTTGTCATAGGAATATATTTGACAGTTGTTACGGGTAGTCGGGAGCCCAAAAGTCTGACAACTGGTCTAACATTCGAATACCGGTATTCCCCAATAATTGGGTTGTGGGGGCCAGATGGCAGTCGCTCCATGTAAAATATTGATATTCAGCCGCAACCAGTTAGACTGGAAGCCGACCCCAATCATGTTTGGGAAAAGGCTAGGCGGATAAGTGACACTGGTACGTGTATTAAAATGAGACATACGTTATCCCGTGCGTGTTTCCTGTTGCTGAAGACGTGCGAGTACTGGTCGCGGCGCGAGGCGGGCGGCGGGGTCCCGCCGTCCAGCTCGTCGCCCGACAGCTCCTCGGAACCGGGGATCACTGTAACGCCAATATATTTGAATTTCAACATTAGTTTAATGTTGGAACAATCTTCGGTATCTTAAAACTTATGAAGGACTTATTTTGTGCAAACATTTTCAAGTAAAATTAATGAAAAAGTAAATTAATTTGATTAGATTCTTGCCGCTTTATCAACTCATGTCACAGAAAGTATTTAGTCACTTTAACATTTATGGGATGCGATAAGGAACTAGAATATGAATGAGACTTTATGATGGTACTGTATAAAATAAAGTCTACATAATTAGGGTTCCGTACCTCAAAAGGAAAAACGGAACCCTTATAGGATCACTTTGTTGTCCGCCGTCAGTCACCGGACCATAAGTGGAGCCATGTGCTCATAGATGACGCCACTAGAAGTATGCAGTAGCGCCATCTATGATCATTTAGCGGAACCCTTAGGGCGCGAGGCATACGAGTCGCACTTGTCCAGTTTTTTTTGCAGGTTTTTAGCAAATAAGAGCCAAAGCATTTAGCATCGGAGATCGGCGATTTAGTCGCTTTTCGGAAGCTTGATACCGCGTCCGAATGCTCCTATCCGCACACATTACAAACGCCACTCGCAGTCATCGACTTGCTTTTGGGAGTTCGACACAGCAATTGAATGCAGAAAGTTGCGAAAACGCAATGCTGCATCGATGCAGTCACAAAATCACCGATCGCCGATGCTAATAAGTAGTCTGCTTTGGCCCTAATGTATGTAGTCATTATATTTATTTACCAGGCGGCATGGGCAAGTTCATGATGCCAGTGCGTTTGGGTTTCTCCGGCTTCTTGACGGGTGATGGAGACGGCGTGCTCAGCGGACTCTCGTTGGCTAGCGTCTTTAGATCCTCCACCTGCAAACATAGAGAACATAAGTTTTATGTTGAAAAACATTTTTTCAAAACAAGCTTATACAGGGTGGCAGGATAGACAGTGGAAATATTTAAAGGGGTCATTGTACTCATCATTATGAACAACTTTTACTATGGGACCAACCCTGAAATCGCGAAAAAAAAATCAGCTGATCCATACATTTTGTCGAGCTAAGTGAACATAAATGTATGGAACAGCTGATTTTTTTTTCGCGATTTCAGGGTTGGTCCCATTGTAAAAGTTGTTCATAATGATGAGTACAATGACTTCTTAAAATATTTCCACTGTCTAACCTGCCACCCTGTATAGTGACCACTTCCAGGCCTCATCATGAGACCACCTCCATGGTACCACATTATTGCATTGTCACCGAGGTTAAATATGTGTTCCAAATTCCAGCTCAATCGGTTGGAGGGAACTGGGCCCCAATTCTGCTATTTCAATAGTGTATACCAGAACGGTCAAAACCTAAGCGCTCATTGGCTTAGAGTAAGACTATCTGTTTCGTCATTGGTCAAAACGATGTCATTGATAGACCATTCTGACACGATTACGACAAATTGTATTAGCAGACTTGGGCTCCAGGTCTAAAATTCTGTTGCAAGATTTGGCCCCCACTTTCAGCAGTTATCGAAAGTTGTTTGACTGCCACTACAGTCAATGTCTACGTGTACAGTTGCAAAGATAAAATTAGACTTATTAATTTATACTTTGAAAAACGTGAGATTGGGTGAGATTCGGCTCGACCCAAACGCCTCACGTAATTAACGGACCCCCCCTAAGGTTCAAAATATAATGAAAATATATTCTATTAGCTAGCCTAAATAACGGATAGGTTTTGCAGCTTAGTCAACATCAGACGATATTCTCTGTGGCTATGAGTCCTTTTGCCAAATCAGCCTTGGGCGTTTTATCCTACTAAAATTAGTACGTACGCTTGGTGAGGCTCTTGGACTTGGGCGGGGCGGGCTGGCTGTTCTGTAGTACACGTTACCTGCGTGTTGGGCGGCATGGGCAGCTTGGTGAGGCTCTTGGGCTTGGGCGGGGCGGGCTGGCTGTTCTGGTAGTATACGCTCTCCACCAGGCTGCCCTTGGGTAGCGGCGGGGCTCCTACCGGCGACAAGCCCAGCGCTGGGCCTACGGGCGGCGGGGTCAGCGGCTTCTGGGAAAAAGGGTCCCTTTAAGTCTTTTTACGTGGAATGAGTATGATAGCTCTCTGTTTCAAAAGTAAGCTGTATCTCTGATTCATCTCATAGGAATTAGATGGAATGTGGCTTAGATTTTGAGTTGACCCCAAGCTATCTCTGTAACCTGAAACTGCTGTTACCTGCTAATTTAGAAAACTACATCAAAACCAATTCAGTACTTTATGTGTGATGCGCATACAGACAAAAATTTTACAAAATACCTTTATTTTTGGACATGATTACGTCCCGATTGTTTTTTCTGGAATATCTTCAATATACAGACACAGCTTTTTTCAGTTTTATAATATAAAAGAAAAGATTATAGCAGTAGGTGTGGATACGGACCTCGTCGGACACAACATCTAATGTAGGTAGCGGGGCAGCGTCTCCATTAGACTCAGACTGCTCAAAGGAGGAGAAGTCTGGCGGCGGCTGCAGAGCTGCCACCGGGGCCACTGGCTCTGTGGGCGGGGCGGCCGGGGCGGCCGCAGCGGGCGGGGCGGCCGGGGCGGGCGGGGCGGCCGGGGTGGGCGGGGCAGTAGGATTGCTCTCCTCAGCGCCCGGCATCGGAATGTCCACCACGTCGCCGCCTTCACGACTCGCCTCGCCGTTCTCTTTAGACTGCTACAAGGATAAATAACACGGTACTACACTAATAATAACTTCAGTGTCGTAGGTACAATACGAAAAAAATTGGGAATCGTGTGTGACTTCATATATATTGTAATTTTCACTTCAGACACTAGTATCCCTCGCGCAACCATTGTATTTATTTCAGCAAAAATTCTAAGAGGACATTTTAGGAGTCTATACCATAATAAATTAATATATATAGACTAGTTATGCCCGGCCTGCTTTGCAATGCCCTTTTTAGGGTTCCGTACCAAAATGGTAAAAAAGGAACCCTTATGATGCGACTTCGTCTGTCTGTCTGTCTGTCTGTCTGTCACACCTGCTTATTTCAGCAACTACTTATGCTATTGACTTGAAATTTGGAACAGTTATAAAGAATGCTTGTTCAACTTTATAGCAAATGAAAAAAGTCCAAAAATATTTTTATTTTTATTGCAAAAGGGGCCGGAGTGGGGGTCCAAAATAGTAAAGTGGGGTTACTAGGTCAAATGACATATCATATGAAAGGGCTTGATCTGCACATTTCAAAATATATTTTCATTTTATTTCATGTCTCACAGTTTTTGACATATATGATGAAAAATTACCAAAAAAATACCATTCCCCCCCCCCCCTTATCTCCGAAGTTTGCGGGGCGAAAAATCTGAAATAATTAGGGTTGATAGGAATTGACCCAAATATGGCACCAAAAATAAAATGATGTTCCTAACTAGTACAGTTTTTTCAAAATCATCAAAATTCCTTCACAAACAAACTTAGTTATGCGGTCCGGATTTTTTCACTTTATACGTCCAAATATGATACGGAACACTCAGTGCGCGAGTACGACTCGCACTTGGCCGGTTTTTTTTTATCATATACGACTTCCTTGGCGTCTCCACAACAACAGATGTACAAAAATTAAAGTCAATCGGTCGGAATTCGAGATCGATCAATATGTCATAAATAAGTACAGTCTGTGTACCTGTGTGGAACTATCGCACGTCATGTTGGACAGCTCGTCGATGGTGAGTATCTCCGGGTTGGTGATGGACGGCGCGTTGGACAGCGCGCCCTGAGACTCCTCTTCCTTCTGGTTCAGGATCTCCTGCAGCTTCTGTAATTGCAACAAGTGTTAATCACGAATAAAGAAGCACAGAAAGTTATAAAAAAAGAAATCTGTATACAGGCGCAGATGCAGGAGGGGACAATGGGTACAATTGCCCCCACCCTCCCCTTTTGTTTAGTACGAATTTTCTGGCAGATAGGTAAAATCACCCAAACGTCGTCATCCCTGAACGAAATCCTGTATCCACGCCTGTCTGCAGATGCTCAATTGCATAAATATGTCAGCTTATTCTGACTGAAATCGCTAGGCAGACCTTTTTTGTGCAACACATAAGTAATTCGCAATAATCAATAAAAAGTTAAAAATAGATGGTGCATATTGGTATCACGCCGCAATCTGGACATTTACCCACGCTCGGACACCTATCGTTGTCCCGTAAATAATGTATAAAACGTACCTAATGGGTGTGTAGCTCACCTGATTTCCAACAACTAATTTGAATAGTTCAAAAAAACCGTTACAGTAACCAACAATTGTTTTTCGAATTTTTCCATTTTCTCTACCAGAATCACGTTTTTTTGATGAGTATTGTATTGTATTTTTTGTATGAGTATTGTTGTATGAACGATGTCGAGTATTCACAGCAATAGCAGAGACAACGCAGGCGAGTTGTCCATGCACCCTAAAGTCTAAGTTGAAATGTCACATGTGCTTGTAATTATTATGAGTCTAGCTATGTATGAGCAATCTATGGGTCAATGACACCAAAAGATCGCTGGATGTCCTGCGCGTCCAATACAATAATGCTTTCAGGATGTTGTTGAGACTGCCTCGTTACTGCAGCGCATCGGAGATGTTCACGCAAGCAAGAACCGACGGTTTTTATGCGATTATTCGCAAAAAAACAGCTTCGTTGCTGAGGAGAGTGAGAGACAGTCGCAACAGCATCCTGAGAACTGTAGCTGAGAACTTCAGCTCACCAATTGTGAAGCAGTTTGTGCAGAGGCTGATCGGTACTAACACTAGGTATTAAGCTATATTTATGTTACTAACACTCTATGGATTAATATTTTTCCGAAATAAAAGTTATGGTATGGTATGGTATGTATGTCCTCACCTTAGCCCTCTTATGCTTGTCCTTGACTAGTTCAGCAAATAGACTGGTGTCGCTGATCTTCTCCTTGAAGTCTATCTTGCGTTGCAGCATCGTTGGGGGACTGGGCGATTCATGCTTCATCCTGTATAACGAGTTAGTTATTAGTATTTAAGGAACTACAAGTCTAGTGAACTGCGATAGGGTAGTTGATCATGGTAACGTTATGAATACGGGTTTAGCCTTTTAGGAAATAGAGGAACAAGTCGAATGTCCCTCCATTGAAAAGGGAGGATTCTCCTACTCGACCAGCACCCTAATTGCGTAACTCAATTGCTATCACCATGGCATTGTTTTTGACATTCATTACGCCGTATGATTGCTATCCGCGCTCCTGTAACTAGCTCAACGCCGCAATGGATGTTGTTGACCTGTCAAAATGAAAGCCATGGCGAAAGAAATTGAGTTACGCAATTAGGCTGCGGGTGTTATTGTTTGGCGGGCCACTAGCCACGGGCCAACAGTTGATGTCGGGTTTCTGTATACAGGGTAAAATTAAAACCAGTGCGGATATTTTAGGAGGTGAAAGTACTCATGAATATGATCAACTTTTATTATGGAACCGACCGCAAATTATGAAAAAAAAAATCAGCTGTTCCATACATTTTGATCGTGTTGTAGTGTATTTTTGTTTTAACAGCAGATTTTGTTTTTTCATAATTCAGTGTCGGTCCCATGATAAAAGTTGATCATATTCATGAGTACTTTAACCTCCGAAAATACCGCAATGATTTTAATTTTACCCTGTATATGCTTATCGCTGCGAACACTGCTTGCGCGATGTAGGATTTCTGACGTCAGACGTAATGTAGTGACATCTGACAAGTTTGTCACTGTTAGCTGTCTAGCAGTGGCGTGCCTACAGGGCAAGCCCGAGGGTATATCTTTAAATTTTTCATGAATGTAAGTGAGTAGCGTACAATAAAAAACACTTACAATCATGAAAAATTACGCGAAATACCCTCGGGCTTGCCCTGTAGGCACGCCACTGCTGTCTAGCTCTGTAGGTAGTCTTCGATGTTGTCGGCAGACGTCGCTGTTGCTACAGCCTTTCGAGTATACCTGTGTCGCTCCCGAGGCGAAGGCTCCCGGTGCTTGGCGCGGTGGCGCGGCGGCGACTGCGTGGAGCCCCGCCGCCGCCCGCGAGAGCCCGACCGCCGCCGCTTGAGCGAGCTGCGGCTATGCGACCTGGATACAGATGTATTACTTAACACGGAGTTTATGTTGAACAAATCAATCTCGCCAGCACATACCTACAAATTATTTATATGCAAAGTAAGGGCTCGATCCCACTGGCGTCTGTTGGGCAGACGCCAGTGGGATAGAGCCCTTATTTTAATGTGCGCGTTCCTCTGAGGTTTGATCAGCGCCAACGTTGCGCGCACGCAGCGCCCGCGTTGCGTTCAAAATATTCGTAAAATTGCAATCGGTATAACAATCCGTGTAATCAGGCACTGAACCGGGTATGACCAATAACTGTATTATTTCGGTTACAAACTTTATTATTTTTACAGGTATTTATAAAAGTAATCTTATTTTTTTTATTGAATGCCTACTACCGGTAAAATACCGGTTACCGAAATAAAAATTATCTCTATCTTACACGTGCCATCGTCATAAGTCAAAGAGTGGGTAGCGCTTGTGTGCGTAAAACCGGTATTAAAATGGTAACCTTTATCTTGGTTACCCATATAGCGGTAACCTTAATCTGACAGGTAACCGAAAGTGTTCGATACCGGTACCGTAATTGATAGCGGTTTTCGGTCCCTGCGTATAATATATTGCAATTTGATGAATATTTGATGCAATTTGATGAGATCTTACCGGTGCGAAGGCTTGAAGTCCCTGGTCTCGCGGTGCCGCTCCCGAGACCGCGAGCGGCGGCGGTGGTGCGGACTGCGGCGCCGGTGCGGCCGCCGCGGACTGTACTCGCGCGGACGGGACACTTCGTGCACCGGCGAGTCTGAGGAACGGTGGCGGGTTATTTTGATAGCAAATAACTAATAAATAAAATTGAAGTGTATGATTGTTATGTCAAAATAAAAGCTTTTTATAAAATGCATATAAAAGTATATACGGTACTTATACAAAAAAAAAAACAATTTAAAAAAAATTGTCATCTGTTTGTTCTGGCTAATCTCCGAAACAGCTTGACCGATTTTGATGAAACTTTCGGCAGATAGTCGATGTTATAAGCAGCAGTTTAGGCTTCTTTTATTTTAGAAAAAGAATCAGAGTTCCACGCAAAAAAATTAAAACCCATGAAATCCAATGTAGAATATAAATAATAGGTTGAGGTATGAAGGTCGCTTAGGCTTATTTCACAGTCACGCTTACACCGGCGTGGATGGTAAGCGGCTTGAGCCACGGGATAGACGTGTCTTGTACCGTTTCATAGTGAGATGCGGCTCGTAACGATTGCATGGCTTACGAGCCGCGCTGGCCGCCCGCGCTGACGGTCAGCGCAACTATGAAATCACCCGTAATTCTTGTGATCTCAAATGGGTTCTCTTGTTATCTACAATTTGCATTTTGGAGGCCAAATGAGGAGTGTGGAGAAGTCAATTTTGAGAAGGGAAAAGGGAATTTTAGAACAGAAAGAAGAAAAACGTACAAGATGTATAGAACAGTGGACAAGGCGTATTACCGGACACCATAATGGGTGACTGCACCCGGTGGTCGTGCCAGTAGTCGCGCCTCCCGCGCTCATAGTCCTGCTCCGTGTCCGAGTCTATGGTCACCGTGTCGTGGTACGGCGGCGCTGACGGCGTGTGCGGCGTCGTGGATTTCTGTCTTCTCCTGTGGAACGACGAAAATATTGTTAATCTATATGAGAAACCAGCCCCCCTGGCCAAGTTATTTTTCTGTTAGCGTTAACGCCAAACGCTACGGATAAATGTATGGAAGTGACATTAGTGAGTCACGTGACTTTTCCGCTGGTAATGTGATTGCCATACATTTTGTACGTATCGTTTGGTGTGAATGTTAACACAAAAGCAACTTGGCTAGGGCCTCTGTGCTGCTCTGCAGCATTGTGTTGATAATACGTATACTTAATTCAAAAATAACGCTTTCATATTATGATATGTAATTTATTGTAACCTATTTGAAATGCATATTGAAAGTCAAGTTGGTTGTACACACCTAGCTCCCCTCCAACTCAACCAATTTAAGCGAGCATAAGCTCAAATGAAAGAGCTCATTTCAGTGAGTATTCTTAGACCAAAACGAACCGCGTACCTCAATTATAACCGGAGATATCTGGGAGGAAATCGCGTTTTGGTATAATTTGAAAAGGGTGACAGTGTGGTGATTTCCAACGCTTGATGATGAATCTGTACATAAATACCTTTCATTTAAAAAAAAAATATCAAGCAAATCGGTTGGATAGAACGGCTGGACGAACTCGTAATAAATTTTATAAATTCTTTTAATATATAGGCTAATTAATACATAAATACACGTGGTAGCTCACTACACCTCCCCTTCGTGATATTTTCCGACTCCCCTCGTCCTCCCCCCACCTTTCGAGCCTCACGTGATTACTGGACGATTACCTACATTCTAATTGCTAAGCAGGTTACGCATCTCGTAACCTGCTTAGCAATTAGAATGTAGGTAAGGTAAGGAGTTATCTCACGCAAATCGTAAGCAAATTAAGATAGCCCGTTTTCACCAACACCGGGAGACACCTAAGTGAAATGTTTAAATATTAAAAGGAGTTCCCTGGCGCAAAAAAACATGTCACCAACCACTAGGCGACAACTATGGATAGTCATGGTTGTCGCCTAATATAAGGTGTCGCCTAAGGTGATATATGTTTTTTGGGCTAGGTAAATTATTTTAATATTTAAACATTTCACTTAGGTGTCTCCTAGTGTTGGTGAAAACGGGCATAAGTGTCGTTATGGTGTAAGCAGTAGCACATCGTCTGCTCGTGATTGTAATGACCCTTTTTAGGGTTCCGTACCTCAAAAGGAAAAACGGAACCCTTATAGGATCACTTTGTTGTCCGCCGTCAGTCACCGGACCATAAGTGGAGCCATCTGCTCATAGATGGCGCCATTGGAAGTATGCAGTAGCGCAATCTATGATCATATTTCGGACCCCTTAGGGCGCGAGGCATACTCGCACTTGTCCGGGTTTTTTCGGGTGTATGTATGTTTGTCTTGTTTTTTTAAGTGTGAGATATCATTTGATTTGTCTTCGTCTTAGAAGTATCATAGGCTACATTCTTGTACGTAACTTACTAATTGCTGCAATACCGAATTCTGTTCTTCAATTCTATTTAAAAGTTAACTTATAAATAAAACAAGGTCACTTCAAAATAGAATAATTAATTGAATGGTTAGAAATTAAAATTAAATAATCCTAAGTATAATTATATGTATAACTCGGAGACAGCAAAAGGCGTAGTTGACATAACCTCATTATAAAATTTATAGCAGTAATTATTACTTTTTATTACTCTTTAGAGGGTAACATGCCATTTTTATTACTATTCATATTGAAACGAAAATTAAATAATTAAAAACAGTAGACAATATTACAAAGCGAAAATGCGACACCTTTCTACTCCTTTCCATAAAAATATCTGGTAGGATACTCAATTTACAAAAATTGGCCAAGTGCATTGCAACCACGCACATTTCAGGGTTCCGTAGCAAGGAGTGTTTAATTTTTCCAACCGCAAATACAATTTTTACGACTTTAGAAGCGCATATGTAACCAAATATTTACCTAAATAAAGAAGTCACATAGAAACCCTCATGTTATTTTCAAAGACCTATCCAGCTATACACACACACATGAAGGGGTGAACGAAAAAAACATTTTTTTCATGATAGGAACAGGACTGTAAGTTGTATTTCCGATATTTTTTTCTTCCGATTCATTTGAGACTATTGTATTTCCGATTCAAAATTCACAATTACCTTTAAGATACGCTACCTTAAATACCTTATACCGATACCTTAAAATTATTAATGCTAGATCCTCTGGCAACCAAATGACAATGTATGGCCATTTACAAGTTCATTGCAACCTATTTCTCACAGTTGATAAACAGAACGTGCATATAAAGGTAAATAGCTGATGCAAGAATGTACCTGACGTACCTACTATACGATGCGAAAACTTCATGACTGTATGTAAACTACCTCGGCCTTGAATTAAAAGCACTAAGGATTAGTTCGCACAGTTATTGAATCGATATTAATGCGTTTTAGATCGATTAAATTAAGTAAAAATATATTTTCTTGTAGAATCGCTTTACTTAAAAATACCTACACTTATTGTAACTTAAGATTCAATAACGATTTGTAAATAACCCTCCTTCTGGCGTAGTCGGGTAAAAATGTAAAAATCGATTATAACCCCCGTTTTAAACTCAAAGAGTCCTCAGTGACGATGACGACTTTTCGTCTCTGACCGTGACGACTCGTCACGGTCAGAGACGAAACTGTACAACTTGCCAATAGGAAAATAACTTTTAAAACAGTACATTATGTACTTTATGTATTATTTTTATTTCAAAAGCATCCGATAAGAAACCAGTACCACATTTAAAAGCTAATGTATTTTACTATGTATTTAATAAATCATCATCAATGAATCACTAATAAGAAATTAACAGACAATACATATTAGTCAAGAGTCAAGACATAGTAAAAATAGAGGCTAAGGAAACTTATACGGAACCCATGTCTGTGACTGGCCGAAATTATGGAATTTTAGTTTTCAAATTTTACTACGGAACCCTAAAAACAGCAATATTCCGCTCTATCTTGTCGGATATTTAGCTTAAAAACGACTTAATAAATAACAAGAATTTTCCTTGTATCAAATAAATAATTGATGAGAATATACGGAAAATTATCTGATTGAAGAATAAAGTAGATAACACACTAGTCAATCAAGCTGCCGCAGACAGTTTGGGTAACTAAAAAGCGCCTGTGCGTAAATTATGAGAGCTTCTCAAAATGTATGCATGGGCCCTTTCTCAACACGCGTTATAAAGCGTCGTAGACGTTTGTCAGGGCACATTCGATTCCACACTCAACGCACCACGTTTTAGTATCCAATACACATAAGGGGCAACGCAGACAGACTTTTTGTGCGATCGAGTCTGCCGCACTTTGCAGCGCTCGAACAATCTGTGCACTAAGTTTCGCAAATTGTACGAGCGCTGCAAATCGCTGCAGGCTCGATTGCACAAAGTCTGTCGTCTGCGTTGCCCCTAAATCTACAAAAGACATAAAACATTAGAACCTATACAGGAGTGCCAACATAGCGTCGAAGGGAATTCTCTATCTCTCTCTTTCTAGGTCGTAATTTCATCGATACGTCACAATAAAAGTTCCCAAGTATAAACATGCTAGTCCATTGACTATGAGTCTCAATTACGCATATCCGGATGATTCATAGTCTTACGCAACTTGATAAGAAATTGATAAATGCTGTTTACTTTCACTCAATAGAATAACCACAGTGTACAGACCTTACAGTGGTTCATCTATACTATCATAAAGAGGTAAAGTTTGTTTTTAAGTTTGTATGTAGGGGGTAGGTTATCTTCGGAAATACTGATCCGATTCTAAAAATTCTTTCACTAATAGAAAGCTATACCTATTATCCCTGAGTGCTACAGGCTACTTTTTATCACGAAAAATGCACAGTTCCTGTTGGTCACGCGGGCAAAGTGCCAGTCGCCCATAAATTAGGACTCGAGAAATGTCAAAAATGTCCTTCGCTAAAGGTGCATACGAACGACCCAACTTGACACTCGATCTGAATGCCTAGTGGGAGTTTTGCTAACATATTCGATCGGTTCGCGTTCGAAAGTGAAGACGCTGACGCACGTGATTGGTTGTTCCATTCTCTTCGCGAGATTTTTACTTGATTAACGCGATGGTTTGCAACTGGCACCTAGAACTCTGTAGCCGAGCCGGGCGAGTCTCAACAGATTGGCATGTGAATAGCTAGGTTAGGCTAATATTAACGTGCCAATGCGTTGGGACTCGCCCGGATGGGCTCTAGAGACCGGGTGTTAAGTTGGGTCGTTCGTACGTACCTTAAGCTGTGGTCACTTGCCCCGCAACCCCCCGCACGATTCAACTGCGAAAACCCTCGCGTTGGACGACTGTAAGAAGTATATAATAGGTAGACTGTGGTATAACTATGAACGTAACATCAGTCTTGTACTCACTAAAAGATTAGAATAACTATATTTTTTTTATTATTTATTAGACAAGTGATGAGTTTTCACATGCATTTACTGAATATCAATTGACAAATAAAACCTTGGGAAATAGAAAAAAAACAAATACACAATGATAAAATTTGAACATAAGTACCCAATCTGATATGAAATTAACAAATGGAATTTACTATCACTCATAAAACGTTGCTATTAAAAAAGCAATAATAAAAATGTAACAATGAGAACGGTTTTTAAAAAGTATGATTTTTATCGAAAATTGACTGTGGGGTGAAGTTACTATAGCCCTAATATACAGGCTAAGTTTTACAAAGAGTGTGCATGGATGGCTAAATCCGAAGCTATTAGAAAAAAGTAATACTTGCGAAAAATACTCAAAGGACTCTCAGTGTCGATTTTGATGATAGCTTTAATGGTAACATTCGATTTTTAAAAATTATAAAAGTTTGTTTAAAATTTCTAAGTTCTAAAGTTACTTTATTGTCTATCTATACTAATATAAAATTGTAAAAGAGCCGTGTCTGTACATTGAAGATATTCCAGAAAAAACAGTCAGGATAGGGTACCGGGACGTAACTATACACGAAAAGATGTTTTTTGAATTTTTGTCTGTTTGTCTGTTTGTGCGCGCATCACGCGAAAACTACTGAATGGATTTTGATGTGGTTTTCACAGTTCGATAACTTATAGTCCAACTTAAAATCTAAGCCACGTTTCATCTGATTCCGCTGAAAAAAACCAGAGATACTGCTTGACCTCTTGGTAGTACTAGCCAACCTACACTACGGAGGTCATTTAAACTGGTCGGTTCATTGTAGTCCACGCGGACGGAGTCGCAGGCAAAAGTCTAGTATTTTATACCATCATAAAATAACGTTAATTATAAATACCTAGTTTTAGTTAGCTGGGTCCATTTGAAAAGTAAAATCCCGAAAATCGGCATAATTGTTGGACCTGGCAACACTAAGTAGGACTTTAGTCCAATTTAAATTTTCACGTCTAGAAGTGAACATTTAAAAGAATTTTTCGTTGGTTTAGTGGTCGCAAGCGCGACTGTCAAGCGAGGGATCTTAGCTTCGATTCCAGAGTCGAGCAAAATATTATTGGCTTATTTCTTTAGGAACTCCTTAATCTTGGAGTCTGAATTTATGGCGAAATGTGGGTGTACAATACATCTCTGCCTTACCCCACAAGGCACATAAGCGTGATGTTATAATATTAAAAGAAAAAGCAAATTAAAAGCGCGTCGTAAAAACTTCGCATCCGTACTCGTAATTATATTATGTATTTATTATAAGTATAGATTAGCTTTTGCCCGCGGCTTCGCTCGCGCCACCCCTTTTCACCCTCTTAGGGGTGGAATTTTCAAAAATCCTTTCTTATCGGATTCCTACATCGTATAACCCCCTAAATTTCATGTTTCTACGACCGGTGGTTTAGACTGCATTGATCCATCAGTTAGTCAGCGAGTCAAAAAATCTTCGAAATATTTAAGTAACATAATTCGTTAATTTATTATAACTTTATTTAATTCCTCATTAAATAAAGCTATAATAATTATATTATCTGCCTATTACACACATTTTATCTACCACAACACAAGTTTAAGTAATTAATTAGGTACATGCTGAATAAAAATATCACTCACAAATCAGAATTATTCTGTATAGTGTATGTTGCTAAGTGATGGACCGGCGGCATCCATGAGGGGCTAGAAACCATAGCAACCAATATCCTTTAGTTAATTTTAGGATAGAACCACATGACATCAAACTAATACTCCAAAATGTTATCTTAATAAATTGTACCAAACATGGATTAGTTAGAAAATGGAGTGCTTGAACATTTACAATAGAAATTGAAATTACCCCATAAGTAAAATGTAAGACAACTTTCGATTGAAAATTCACAGATGTTGATGAGAGCTAGAAAAATATAAGGAAAAGTAACCCATCGTCACACATATGAGATTATTGGCTAAGAGTGTGTGAGTGAACAAAAGTAGGCGCCGCAAATTGCGTTATACAGGGTGGCAGGTTAGACAGTGTAAATACAAAAAGGGGTCATTGTACTCATCATTATGAACAACTTTTACTATGGGACCCTGAAATCGCGAAAATAAAATCAGCTGTTCCCTACATTTATGCTCACATAACTCTACAAAATGTATAGAACAGCTGATTTTTTTTTTCGCGATTTCAGGGTTGGTCCCTTAGTAAAAGTTGTTCATAATGATGAGTACAATGAACCATTTTCGTACTGCTACTGTCTAACCTGCCACCCTGTATAGCGTCTAGATGTGCGACTATCGCGCTTGTCTATCATAATTCACTCATCTCACTCCATTTGGTCCCTACTCTATGATTACATAATTATTATAATAGTATACACTAGACTGGCAGGCTGGCAGTTAATTAACATAATTATAATTCTTTTTAGTCATAAAGTGTAAATTGTTTGCATTGTATACTAAAAATGATTAAATAAATAATTACTGACACCAGCCATGCAGTCCCAGCAGCCTAGTGGACAATAAATAAAAGAAGAAAGCAATAATTTCTCACCTGAGAGGTGGTGATCTTTCACGGTGTGGGGAGTAAGGCATCATCGGGTTTTGGTGCAGCGATGGCTCCCTGACGAACGGGCGGTGCCGCGGAGACTCGTGACGCATCAGCGGCGTCGTCGACGGCGACACCGGCGAACACGAGCCATTCCTCAGCGGAGACGATGCCTTCTCCCACTCGCTGATAGGCACCTGCTGGTATCTCTGAGGACTTATAACCCTCAATGGAAGCTCTTCAGGCACATTGTCGTCTGGAGACACACTCTCCAAACTTGCTGATCTCGACCTATTCTTTGATTTCTTCTTCTTCTTTTTCTTATCTTTTTTCCGCTTCTCTTTCTTTTTCTTAAATCTACCATGGTCATCAAACTCTGGGTCTTCCTCATATTCTGTGCGTCTCTTCCTCGGCACAGACGTATCCCTCAGCGCATACTCTTCAGCAGCCCGACGACTCGTTGTTGTCACTGATATTGTCTTGTTATCTACAAATGTACGTATGGAATGGGACTTCCTCGTCCTATCAAGGTCATCAGCGATATGCCTGCTGATTGAGCTTGTTTCACTGTCAATCTCACCAGCCTCTGGGGCTGATAGCGCCTCTGAACTGACATCGGAATACTCTACGAGAGGTTTGAGAGAATTGACTGTAGCATAAGATTGTTCATGGGAACTACCTGAATACGACTTGTGTTTTTTGTGGGTGCGCTTCTTATGCTTGTCTTTGTGGTGCTTGGTATGCCTCTTGTCGTAACCTCGGTCCATGGTCGACTGGGGCGGCGCCCCCGCCCTGTGTCGACACTTCACATCACTTCAACTGAAACATAATTATTAATTCTTAATAGGTACAAACATCATGTGTGATTGTACTACATGGAAGCATTAATAGAAACGATAAGCAATAAGCTGTACAAAGTTCATCATAACACACATAGGTATAACACAAAAAATAAAATAAATTATGGTTAGTACATACCTACAACACTTCACTTGGTTGATGTAAATAAAAGTACATGATCGGTGATTGTTGGTGATTGTCAAGCAGTACCTACTAATTTATGGTTGACTGTACCCGCATAGAAAAATCTACGCACGTAGACAACAATTATGAAGGGTACACAAACAAAAATTTTGAAAATCTTGTAACAAAATAGACATCACTTTAATCACTACAAAACAACTGGTTACTTAGAAAATTAATTAGAAATTAGCAAAATCTAAAAATAAAACAGTCGTAAGCACTCGCGATTTTTTGATCATTCCAAAAAAATAATAAATCACGGCACTGCACAAGCACATGCATCAATAATGATAAGTAAAGGACTTACCTGAGTAATAAACGGACGTGCGTCCGTCACACGCACGATAAATACTTTTGCAATTTAATACGAATTGTGTAAGCTAAGGTATTAGTTTCTTGTATATTTTACAGTTTCAACAGGCTTTCTACCCGTAATATATAGTAATCTTAGTTCTTTACTCTTTATATAATCTTATTTCGCTAGTCATAATCATGAAGAGCGCATAATTCATGTAATTACATCGGATTTAAATTAGGACCAAGAACGTCGATTTTAGTCAGCCATTTGCTTTTTTTCATTCATTTTCTTTCATCATCGTTTAGTGTTGTGCTTATTTGAAAAGTGCTGTTATGTTGGCACAAATTTGTTTCGATTCGATTGTCAACTTAATTCGGTTTATAATGTTATCGATATTATTATTAATAAAACATATTCGATTACGTTTTACGAGTATAAAAATTAAATCATGTAATTATGTAATTTTTTTTACCACTGATATAATGTAGTTTGATCAACAGTGCCCAATGTCGCAAGTGCATCCGTGATTAAGTTGCACGACCCATCAGTGTTTACAAAATGTCAAATAAAAAAAAAAAAAATATAAAAAGTTGGCCACTGTATAATGTTTTCTTAACTAGTGAGAAAAGAAATAAGTAAGTTAATAAGCCGCGCTCCTGCGCCAAATTTTGAACAAAACATTGTTTTACGAACATGTTCACGAACTTAATTCATTCATTCACCCGTCTCCTGCGATGTTCGATGTTTTTGTTTTGCTAAACAAGAACATCGAACAATTTATGACAGGTATGCCTGGGGTTGCCAATCACTAAACTTTATAATAACGTATCCTACTTTATTTTCTATAAATATACTTTATGTTTATACTTTTGCATAAAAATAAAGTATGCGAAAATACTTTATTTTCAATTTTACTATACATGTGCAAATACATCTGATAGCTTACCAAATGTAAAAAAAATATTTCTGATTTACTCTCTGTTCCCGTCACTTCAGCTTTCACTAAAAGAGTTTTTTCGGTGTTGAATCTGACATTGCGAGAAGAGAAAAACAAATGGTCCATAAACTAAATGAAAAACGAGTTATTAATTATTTATTTAAATATAAATTTCAGTTGTAAAACTACCCTTGATACTTTCAAAGACAACAAAAAAAATATTACGTGTGCTAAAAGTACCTACTCAATATTTTTTTTATGTTAATAAAAACATAAATACGAAAAATACTTTTTTTTTCTTCCAAATAGGTAATTACTTAATTTTTTCCTATCCAAATAATTTGATACGTTATTTTTCTCAAAAAAACGTTGGCAACCCTAGGTATGCCATTTCAAAATGAATTCCGACTAGGAAGACATCTTCACTTAATGAATCTAAACACAAAATGAATGACCTCTCCCCCCGCAGGCGAACGCGGGGATGTTTTCCGCTAGGCTCGGCAAACACGTTTGAGTGTTTTTGTTCGTCAAAACACGTAGACCACGCCCCTTTCTCGTTCACTGTTCGATGTTCAATGAACACGAAAACACGTCGCAGGAGACGCGGCTTTAAGGCGGGTCTCCTGCGCGTGTTCATTGAACATCGAACATGTTTAATGAACAAAAAGGCGCGTGGCCTACGCATTTTGCTTAGCAAAATCACTCGACCACGTGACGGAAAACATGTTCGTCGTTCAATTGAACACGAAAACACGTCGCAGGAGATGTGGCTTTAGGCTCATCACAGACGTCCATAATGGCTTAAGGCGCGTCTCCTGCGACCTGTTTTCGTGTTCGACGAACACGTAGACCACGCCCCTTTATCGTTCACTGTTCACTGTTCGATGTTCGTCGAACACGAAAATAGGGCGCATGAGACGCGGCTTTAGGTATCTGGATAAACAAAGGAAAAATTATTAAACTACTGTAATTGTATAAATGACAGTTATATTGTTACATTGATTATTAATCGATTTTAAAGTGATGCTGATTAATCGAAACTATTCACAGTCACAGCACTACAATTTTATACTAATGTTAGCGGCAAATTCAAAATCTACCAAATTGACTGTCATTAAATTGCTATCACTTGTTTGTGACGGTGTTTGCAGGATTGTTAAATAATAAATTTTATAAAGGCTAATTATTCATTATTCGGTATCGTAAGTTATTACGTTGATAAACCAGTAAATCCTAAATTAGTTATAAATTAGCTACCATTTATAACTCATGTGCATCCGGCGGAAACTTGCTTCCCGTTTCGCATAGCATTGATAAACTGATTAAAATTATGAAAACACTATCAACATTTTCTGTGCGTATTAATTGAATTTTTTCTAAAGGATTATAGAATAATAAATTCATTGAACAACTTGATATTTGGCGTTTTAATAAAATATCTAAGATTTACCGATGTTCTAGTGAAACTAGTGCTGCGTGTAACTAAACACTGGCGTGCCTCACTTGCTATAAAAAAAAACTACTCATATGGTAGAAATAAGTTTTATCTGAGATTCAATTAATATTTTTTTATTGATTCGTTATAAATTATTGATACTTAAAAATGATATTTCATATCTATTTTTATAGTGGATGACAGAAAGTATTCTATTTGTACTAATTTAGATGTGAGATAATATATTTTAAATTAATAAAAGTTGTTTTTCATAAAAAGATATGGCAACTCTGTGTAGTTCGCGTGCGATTTGCGTCCTAGCGCTATAGCATTTATTTTGCTGATTAATATATAGAATACAAAAATAAATTCTAAATACAAATCTGATTTATAATCAATACAATGTATAGTGATTTATTAAGATAGCGTACATGATAGTATTGTCACGAAATTAGTCACAATGACCCCTGAGTTCACGGCTGCTATTGCTGGTACATTGTGATATTACCCAATATGGTAAAGAAATTACAAACAATTTAGCAATTAGTGTTGTTTATTATTTTATTCCTTTTTTGGGACAACGTCTATGAACCTTTGATTGTATATTGTGTATCAGATTAATAGAATATGGTTACAAATGGTCATTTTAAAGTCAATGAACCTATGCGCGGCGTGGTGACACTATGCAGTGACTTGTGACTCGGAAATATGTAAATAAACATGAACGATATAAGCTTGAAAATAGTGGAATCTCCGAAGAGTCACGGTGGTGTTGATGTGTCTCCGACGGGGGATGCAGGTCCCGACAATGAGGTTGATCCGTTGGCTTTAGACGAAGTTGAAGTCGACAGAGCCAAGGTATCTCAAGAAGCGGTGGTTGAGAAAGTTGACTCTGAAAAGGCGGGAAACTGTGATGATAATGCCAAAGAAAAAAATATAAGTGAGAGCCAGAATGGAAGTAGCGATAGTTGCGTAAATGTACAGTCTCAGAATGCTAAAGGTAAGGCATAGCTGTGCCTAGATGTTCAGACATCTTTCTTTGATTTGAACTTATTTCATACAGAGTTATGTATACCTTGTATTTCATTACTGTTAAAAGCATTTGTAGAATGTAATTGATTGCATGTTCAACGCAATTATTGAAAGAATTTCATCTATCTGTGCTGCTTCACTTGATGTATTGTTTTAATTTTGGCATAGATTAAAGAGATTGGTTAGAAGGATACTTCTTCCCCATTTTAGTCAATTAAATCAATTAAATTATTTTTAAATTGATATGTGTTTATTATGTTTAGGAAAGAGGGTAGTATATTGTTCCAGATCTTTGATGCTGCATATTTAATACATGTAACTGGCAAAAATCAGACTAACATCCTTGTATAGCAGTGGTTCACAACCTTTTTATGACCAGGTACCTAGGACTTTTCTGGCTGGTGCAGGGATCCTAAATGCCCAAAATAAAAATTCATTTATTGTTCGTTTTTTTAACCGACTTCAAAAAAGGAGGTTCTGTATTCGTCCCGTATGTATGTATGTATGTATATATGTATGTATGTTTGTATGTGCGCGATTTTCTCAAAAACTACTGATTCGATTTGGATGGGGTTTTCACTAACGTAATCTACATACTTTGAGGGAGGTTTTAGTATATAATACATTAGGTAATCATTCCTATGTACAAAGTTATATGCATAAATGTACTCACTACGTAGAAGATTTACTGTTGAACGAAGTCGTCAAAGTAATCTAACGCAAGATAAAGAACTAAAAAGGGAAAAATAAAAACTTTTTTAACAAAAAATAACCGACTTCAAAAATCCACTACAAAGAAAATAATAATTTTGGTTTCGGAAGTCGGTGGCAAAAAAAGCAAACAAAAACCAAAGCCACCGACTTCCGAAACCAAAATTATTATTTTCTTTGTAGTGGCTTTTTGAAGTCGGTAATTTTTTGTTAAAAAAGTTTTTTTAGCATTGTTTTGTGGATCTCTATTAAATTCTCGCAGACCACTGGTTGGGAACCACTGTTGTATAATGTCATATTATTTAAATTATGCAAATTATAAGCTAAGCAAGCAAAGGTCTTGAAACCACTGCCTGCATAAAACTTTCTTTTTGTCAGTTCATCTAAACCTTTGATGGCTTCGGTATCCATTTAACATACTTGGCATCCAATGCCAATATGAGAACATGGCATTGATGCCAGGCACCGTAATTCTAAAAACGCCCATCTCTAACAGTATAATAATGCTACAACAGTAACTGTAATAAAAGACAGTGCACTTGACAATAAAAAATAAAAAGATACACAATTCTAGACAATAGGGCAAAGTTCAAGTAGTCTCAATTGAAAGCATTTGAATTATATCCAGAAGGACAGCCACCATTTTTAGTTTTTGTTTGTTGCCTCGCAATACTATTTAATGCTGCATGTGCACAAATCAAGGGGAATTCCCCTAATTAACCAATGGGAACAGGTTCAATCAAGATATCCATAGCATGACCATGACATTCCATGTATCACTCATCATTTCAACTGTTTTTATTATTGAATGCAGAAATCCTAAAGGGGCCTTAGGAACTTGTGCTCCAAAACATTTTTAATCACAATACCATTATCATCATGCATATTCTAAAGCAAGGCTGCTCAACCAATTTTGAAGGTGGGCCTCAATTTTAATTCCGTATCAGCCGGCGGGCCATCTAGTGAATAAAACTTGCCTACAGTTATGGTAGATAGATTTTAATCAAAACAAAATGTTAACTTACTCTTATTTTAATAATAATCTAAGTAATTAAAAACGCTGTTGGTGGGCCACATTGTGGCCGCCTTGTTCTAAAGCAAGCTAAATTAATCACTGACCCCATCATACAACTTGTCTTGCAGGAAGCATTAGATCTAGCAATACCAAATAGGGATACCGACTAGTCGGTAAGGCCGACTATCCAGCCACTTTTATAGTCGGCGACTAGTCGACAAAACACGCCGACTAGTTGGCCATTACTTTATTCATATAAATAGGGTGATAGAAATGAATTTTTTTCATTATTAATTGTTTTTATTTCAGTATCAGTCTTACAAATTGGCAAAATAATACAGGAATAGAAACAAAAAATAAATTCTGAACGCAAGTTTCTAATAATAACTTTGATTAGAGAACATAAATATATAATCACCTGATCACCTATTTATTATTTATTTAAGAATCGCATTTATATCAAATAGAATCGAATTTGTTTTAGGTATATTAAAAAAAAAACACTAAGTAACGGCGATCGTATGTGAGCGATGAACATTACCGATTCCATCCGAACACCGCCGAAAGCAATGATTGGCTTGGCCGATTAGTCGGCCCTTTTCCAGCCGACTAATCGGCTAGTCGGCTAGTCGGCCAAACTCATAGTCGGCCCAACACTAATACCAACAAATCTTTCAGAGGGATTGACTAAAGAAGAGAATAGTCCCCCAGCGGTTGCTGAAACCCTTTCCCCTGAACGGACCAACCAAACAGACAATGAACCTGCTACCATTGAACCAGTCCTGGTATCAGAAGTAGAGAAACCCGTAGCTTCACAAAATGTGGTTGTAGAAACTGTCCCAAGGAAGGAACCGAGTCCTGTGAAAGAGGAGCTTATGGTTGTTGAGGAACCAAAGAAGTTAGAACGGGACGCTGATGTGGATATGACTGAAGTGGTTACTGTTGAAGAGAAGGTGGAACTAAAAGTGGAGAAACCTAAACCGAAGCCAATGAATGGGGATGTCGCTAAGGTCAGTTATAGCTATACTAGTATACAGGGTGTCCAGTAAATAGCACGACATACTGCAGGGGGTGATAGCTTGGGTCAATATCTACCGATACAACACAATATAATTATTATGTTCAGCAAAATCTTACGAATTTACATTTTTAGTTTTACAACATTTTTGATAAGAAAATTATTCTGTGAAAATTTAAACAAAAAGTACTATTTCTTGAAAACATTCTTGTTTTTGATAGAAAAAAGACTTATCAATGAGTAAAGTAACTACTCACGAATAATTTGATGTAAAAAAAATACTAGAAAAGGAATTTTTCATTACGAGATACTTAAAAATCTGTTTCAAGGTAGAGATTTTTCGATATTTCGGAAAATTTTGTAAAACTAAATCCGTAAGATTTTGCTGAACATATATTGTGTTGTTTTGGTAGGTATTGACCCAAGCTATCACCCCCTGCAGTATGTCGTGCTATTTACTGGACACCCTGTATATAAATATAATAAAGCTGAAGAGTTTATTTGTCTGGACGCGCCAATCTCTAGAACTACCAGTCGGATTCGAAAAAATAATTTTGTATAAGATAGCCAGATTCATGAGGAATAGTATAGGCTATTTAACATTACGCTACCACCCTTAGGAGCCGAGCAATCGAAGTGAAACTGCGGGCCACCGCTAGTGTTTTATTAATAGTAGTAGATGAGGGGCTCGTGGCGAAATAACAGCCGCACTGATCAGTGGCGTGCCTACAGGGCAAGCCCGAGGGTATTTCGCGTAATTTTTCATGATTGTAAGCGTTTTTTATTGTACGCTACACACTTACATTCATGAAAAATTTAGAGATATACCCTCGGGCTTGCCCTGCAGCCACGCCACTGGCACTGATCGTTCGATCTGCGAAGTTAAGCTGCACTTGCCGCGGCCAGTCCAAGGATGGCTGACCATCCTTTAGATACCGAGATCCCTGCGTGCGTCGAGGAGCACGTTAAAGAGCAGTCGGTCCCAGTTGTCATAAAAAGACCTACGACAGTCGTTACGGGTAGTCAGAAGCCCGAAATTTCTGACAAGTCTTACTTTGGAATATAATGTAAAATACTGATATTTAGGCGCGGACTCCACCAAAGCGGTGATGTGTGAAGATGTCCGAAGCGGAGACGAGAGATATTTTCCAGCTAGGGTGTACCCACCGAAGCTGTGCGAAGGTGCGTTCTGGCTAGACTGGAGCGGAGATGTGAGCTGGCTGGAGCGGAAATGTGTGTTGGCGGGTGGCGGGTTGTGCGACGCGGGAGGAACTAGCGGCGCCGCTTCTCATCTCTTCTCATCTCCGCTGCGCGCCGTCGCCAGCTTGCAAGGCACAGCTCACATCTCCGCTTTATACCGCCGCCCAGCTCAATCTCAACGAGGTACAGCTCACGTCACCGCTTCGATCGCGGCATACAAAGTTTGCGTTTCCACTGACGCGGAGCTGGGCGGAGTGGAGAGAAGCGGACCGTGAATTGGCTGTTCCACTGATGCGGAATAAAGATTTCGAGCACTGATTGAGTGCTCGAAATCTATTCCGCATCAGTGAGACAGTGTAGTTGGCCTATTCACGGTCCGCTCCTCTCCACTACGCTTCAGTGGAAACGCACCGAAATCGTCGACTCGTCTCCGCTTTAGTGCAGTCCAGGCCTCAGCCGCATCTAGTTAGACTGGAAGCCTACCCCAACCTAAAGGCGAACTCTACCGAAGAGTAGCGTTATTTGGCTGTGGTATTATGTAAGGTGGAGGTACTTCCCCAGATGTGCTGGTCCAGATTTGAGCGAGATATCCTGCTGTACCCTAGTGGCCTACCTAGTCTCTTCATCCATTCTCCATTAATTGTTTGTTACTCTGTGATATAAACAGAATTTGAAGCATTGTGTTAAAGCATATTATGCATGCTAACGATATTATGGGTAATTCAGACATAAACATAGTCACTTACAATATTAGTAAACAGGCTTCACACAGTGCAGTTGGAAACTAGTATGCTGTATAGTATGGCATAGAGCAGGGTTTCTTAACCTTTTGGTGGTCGCGGACCACTTTCAAAATGTACGAAAAGAAAACATGATGCGGTCTACGATGGAGCACGCTTACGGTTGCCTAAAAGAAACCGATTCACTCGCGAGTTGAAGACACCCAGATTGTAACTATCGGGGAACACCCACTCGCTTCGCGTCCCAAGCTTAATAATTTTCCATGAATCTGATCAACTCCTGGGCAAAAACCTCTTTTCGTCTCCATAAATATAATTTTGATCTATAAATAAACTCGTCGCTATAAAGGGGTTACAGAATACCTGATATAAACAATTTAGTAATTTCATTTATCGATCAAATTATAACTTACTCAGCGTTTGATCCAAGCGCTTGCGCATAAAAACTTGTTGCACAACGACCTTCCGTGACACTTGATCTTTGTCAAGGTCATGTTACCCAAGCTGTCGGCGAAATTTAACAATATGGCGTTATTGTACTCGGTCTATGGCACTCGTAACATAATATGTACATTATTATAATTTATTCTGTACTGTCTGCAGATCAACACTGATTACGTTTTGGTATATTTTGACGACGATGACGAGTGAAGAAGTAGTATTTAAAAAGGTTTTGGTATTACAAACGATTTTTAAAGACTCATACAGCGTAAACAATATTTTTCCCGTTTATCAAATAGAAACGCTTAGCGGCCGTTTCCAAGAAGGGGCGTGGTTTGCACGTGAATGCTGACACGCCGAGCGGCCTACGCGCATCCTATGTTTTTGCATCTACTTGTACTTATTTATTTTTCCCTAGGGTCAAGTAAGGTTAGGAAATAAACTCATGATATTCTGTTTCTAGGTATCCTTCAACTTTAGGATGTTCCCTAGAATTTGCAGAAGCCCACTTAACTTTGTATAGCTAATCAAGTAATATAATCGACCATTATAAAAAGATATATATCGCTGATTTCACAGCAAGGCGGGTGGAAAAACCAGACACAGCTATTGGCTTGCAAGTAAAACCACGAACAAACTTATAACATGCGCGACGCCAAAAGCAGCTGTGCAAAGAGTTTAATTACTGATATATAGAATTTGTCTTACCGTGCTAACTTTTTTTCTCTTTTTAGGAGGAACAAGGAACAAAAAGACGGTCAAGCGAAGAGATTGACACAGAGTCGCCATTAAAAAAGCTGTGTATAGAAGTAGAGAAGACGTTCCCACAACACGACACGATGATCAACGATTACATACAGACAGCCACCAAGAACAACGTAGATGAAATACAAAGGCACACAGAACAACTGCTCTCGGAGATACAGACGCTCAGAGAACTCGCACAGAAGAAAGAACACGAGTGGAACAATATCCTACACCTAAAAAAGGTCAAAGAAGAAATCTTGCTCCGACTCCTTAGAAGAAAACAGGTCTTATCCTTCGAGAAATCCGCAGAAATAAACGGTGCTGACCGAGATCGAGATCCGTTCGATTATCTCAACCAAGCTAAGAACTTGGCTATAGATAAAAGCGACGAGATTTCAGGGCTGGCGCTCAAACAAACTGGCTCTACCATCAGTCCGATGATGCAGACGCCGATAATGCCGGTCACTTCGCACTTCAACCCTATGTCAGGGTTGCCACCGCCATACGATAAGGCGCATATGTCGATGCCGAAACCAGTATTCCCGCAACAGATGATGATGCCCGGCCACTTGACTGGGTTCCCTAGAGACATGAATGGGCAGCTACCTTCTAGTTACGGCCTTCCGATGGGCCGCCAAGGTCCCACGAAGGATGTGAAGTCGATAATAGCTGATTATAGGCAAAGGAATCCAGAAATTACTCCAAGAAGAGGTCGGAGAATGAAGTCTATATTAAACCCTAACATGATGAATGTTCCCCGACCTATAGCGCCGAAAGTGGATGGCATGAACAATTTGAACAGTCTTAATATGCTGTTTAATAATCTAGATATGGTAAGTGTTTTATTATTTCTTCATCATTTCCTTAGTATCGCGACACCATTCATTTTTTCTCCAAGCTATGCTCCATTGTAGACCGCATCATCGCTTAACATCAGGCGAGATGGCGATCAAACGCAAGCCTATCATTAAATAAAAAATCGGAGATAAAAAAAGTACGACTAAGACTCGCATAAACTTAATTATATTCAACTAGAAATATGCAATAGCGCCATCTATGAGCAAGATGCCGATTACACACTTCTTCTATTGGCGCCATCTATGAGCAGATGCCTCCACCCGTTAAGGGTCTTGCCTTGGACAGACGAACGACATAGTCATCGTATAAGCGTTCCATTTTCCCTATTATCCCGTACGGAACGAAAGAAAAGCGATCGTATTGCTATTACATTTTAATTAAAAATTGCAGTGCTTTTTAACCGACTTCCAAAAAGGAGGAGGTTCTGCATTCGGTTGGTTTTTTTTTTTTTTTTTTTTTTTTTTTTAATGTATGTACACCGATTACTCCGTGATTTCTGAGCCGATTTACGTGATTATTTTTTCATATGGTAGATAAACCTCGCGCGGTGGTCCCATATAAATTTTATTAACTTTGGTTGAGTAGATTTTTAACCAGGTGTAATAAACGGTATTTTTGGTGTATCTCGATGACATCATGACGATGATGAAAAAGTGATATTGTGTAGGTACATGAATTCCTGAACGCAATCGATCTCGATATTATGCATACATAACATCACGCCGATATTTCCCGCAAGGTTAGACAGAGGTGTATAGTACACACAATTTTTTCATGCTTAAGTCGCATTTGATAGAAGGCTAGGGAGCGAGCCTATTTCTATTACAAACTGAAATAACACTGTTTTTAGGGTTCCGTAGTAAAACTAGGAACCCTTATAGTTTCGTCATGTCCGTCTGTCTGTCCGTCTGTCTGTCCGTCTGTCCGTCTGTCACACCCTCGTCAAATCTACAGTTCATAACCAATTTAATTTAATAGTGAAATTACGAAAAATAAAATTATTAGGGGGGGCTCCCATACATGAAACTGAGGGATGAAAAAAAATATTTTCGCGCACCCCACCATGTGGGGTATCGTTGGATAGGTCTTTGAAAATAACATGAAGGTTTCTAAATACTTTTTTTATTTAAGTGCATATTGAGTGAACTAGGAGCTCTCAAAGTCGTTAACAATGTGTCCCCCCCCCAGTAATTTTCCAACCGCGCTATCGAAAAATCTGAAAAAAATCGAGCTTATAGCACTTAATAAATACTTTCGATTGAAATTAGTTTGAACAAGTTACGTCAATAAATTTTTGTAATATTTGAGTTTGACAACCGTAAAAATAATAATATTTCATAATAATATTATGAAATACAAACTTGTATTTGCGGTCGGAACACTGAAATACTTCTTGCTACGGAACCCTACACTGTGCGTGGTCCGACACGCTCTTGCCCGGTTTTTGTTTACTGAAATGCTCTCATCCACCAACATCTATGAATATAAGTACCTATTTAAATTCGTGGAAGTAATCGATCTCGGTAAAAGTACATAAATGATCAAAGTCGCTCTGTCCATGATTTTATGGTACTTTATTGTAATAAATTAACAACAACAAAAATGGTTACACTACACTAAAAAGATAAAAATAAAAACAGGTTTAAAAAAAACCGACTTCCAAAAACTACACTAAAAACTATGAAATAAAAATGTTAAACTTCCATAAATAAAAATCTAAATGTATATTGAAGTCGGCGGGGCCTAAGCATAAATATAGGAATGAAAGGAAATTTTAATTTGTCGAGGCGCAAAGCAAGCTGCACGTTCGCTGCACACACTGCGCACGTTCTTCCTGTTCAAAGGCTGAGAGGTAAAAACCTGAAGAAGAGGCCCCGCCGACTTCAATATACATTTAGATTTTTATTTATGGAAGTTTAACATTTTGGAATAGTATGAAGTCATTACCAATAGGGGAAATAAGTCATTAATTATACTATAGATGAGAACAATTTATCAGTTGAACTATTTCTGTGTGCATTGTGCATACATAAATCATTTAGTACAATAATTCATTTTTGCTCTACATGAACCTGAAGTGCAAATTATCTTCCAGAATTTACCCAAACAGTGCATTTATCTAAAAAAGAAAATCGTCTTGTAAATCCGCCTCTCAACGAAACCATGTGAATTTGGCCCCCATACAAAAATTAACAACTTTACCCAAAAACAAGAAATAGGTATATCATACAAAAATTCTCCCCTAATTCAATAGTTAATATTCCTAATGTATACTAATATTATAATTAAAACCTGAAGAGTTTGTTTGTTTGTTTATTTGAACGCGCTAATCTCTGGAACTACCAGTCGAATTCGAAAAATTCTTTTTTTATATGATAGCCAGATTCATAAGGAATAGTATAGGCTATTTAACATCATGCTACGACCCTTAGGAGCCGAGCAACGGGGGTGAAACCGCGGGGAACAGCTATCCTTATATAACTGTATTAACGCTACACGTCAAATCGTCGTATCAACCTAACATAGACTATCGCTAGAACTTACAGGCGAGTCAATAATCTAATTTGTAATTGTTCCTTGACCTCAATTGTCAATGACTGTCTGTGGGACAGAACAGTACTAGCCCACATGTAATGGCGGTCTGATGTGAATCGTGGGTAGTTGAGGGTTGATGACGTAATGCTCACGGGTTATATGATCTGATAGGGTAGGCAGAAGTATAAGCTATGGGCACTCAAGTGAAGGCAACTGTTCTAAAATTATACAGGGTGGCAGGTTAGACAGTGGAAATATTTTAAGGGGTCATTGTACTCATCATTATGAACAACTTTTACTATGGGACCAACCCTGAAATCGTGAAAAAAAACTCAGCTGTTCCATACATTTTGTTGAGTTATGTGAACATAAATGTATGGAACAGCAGATTTTTTTTTCGCGATTTCAGGGTTGGTCCCATAGTAAAAGTTGTTCATAATGATGAGTACAATGACCCCTTAAAATATTTCCACTGTCTAACCTGTCACCCTGTATAAGGTCTTATAGTGGCGAAGGGTGAGTGGAAGCCGATACAACAAAATATGTAGTAACAAAATTATAAATAATTCTATTTTACTTATGTCATACCTATTCGCCTATTAAAAATATGTAAATACAGTGAATAAACGACAGATATGACATAAATAAAACGGAATTAGGTTAAATTACGGTCAGTACAGTCCCCGGCCAAGTTACGTGCCGGGGACTGTGTACATTCAATGCAATATAAATTAAACTTATTTCCGTTCACATACGTCACATTTTTAAACGCGCGCTCTCGATGTTGTGGTGTCGTGTAACGTGACTTACATAATTTGTTCGAAACCGGCGACAAGGTCACGCACCTTTGCGACTTCTATTGACTTATTATTTAGATTTCTGAGGTTTTAACATAAACATATTAAGATCAGTTGGAGGGATTAAAAGCTGCATTTAAGATGGGGGGTAGCAGTGATAGCCTAGTGGTTTAACCATGTGCCTCCCACGGCGAATGGTTCGAGTTCGATCCCGAGGCACGCACCGCTGACTTTTCGAAGTCATGTGCGTATTAGAAATGAATTATCACTTGCTTTAACGGTGAAGGAAAACATTGCGAGGAAACCGGCACGTTCTAGATCCAAAAAATCGAAAAACATGTGACGTCCACCAACCCGCACTGGGCCCGCGTGGTGGACTATGGCCCACTCCCCCTCACAGAGGAGGCCTGTGTCCCAGCAGTGGGAACATTATAGGCCGATTATGCTATGCTATTATGCTAAGCTGGGGATAGAACTCACGTCCTCTGGTTCGCCAGTCCGTTAACCGTTGGTCTATAGTCGTCTATAGACGTTCTATAGAAAACTAAGTACGCGCAGCGCATCATAACGTACGGGGCCACGTCGGGTCATTGAACTCAATGAGTTCTTGAGGCTGCATTAATAAATAATCTGTTGACGACCTAAGCATGACATAGCGTGTAATTTTACAAGAAAATAAGGACATCTGGGGTCGCCGCCCGCACTCTAGATTAAATACACGACAGTAAAAAAGTGCGCTAAAATGCTCTTTACCTGACACCTCAGATCATAGAAACAAGGGAGATGTGCCAAGGCGCTATCGAGCTTGATGCCTGATTTTGAGCAAATTGCTCATATTAAAAACGTAAGCGCTGGCGACGAACCGAACACGATCGATGGTATAAATACAGTGTTTTAGTTTAGTGCTAGTGTTGAGTGACGATTAACAGTGTTAGATTTAGGCCATGTTGTTTCAACTTACAGTTACGTAACCGTCAAATATGGCGGCTTGTACGACAATTTCATACTGACTTAACGATTACGTACTGACTTACGAATACAGATGGTTTGAAGCAACCCGCCCTTAGGGTGTGTGGAATGTTTAATGCGTGGGAGATCTTTTTATTCACAAGGAGCGCATAATTAGGCGCGTAATTGTGTCGAAAAATGTACTAAAAGTGGCATCAGTTGTTCCGGTACTAATTTGCTATGATGGCATATCTCCTTGTTTCTATGATCTGAGCCTGACACCATTCTCATTTGATTCTCGCCTACTAGTTTGGAGTTTGGACTAAAGATGTAGTGGTGGTATTCAGGATTTTTTTTTTTAATATCTAAAAGCGGTGAAAAATATGTGACAAAAATATATAAAAGTACTCTTTCATCTTTCATACATCGTACTTTATTTTTGACATCACAAAATACAAATGCACTTTTGTTGTTCCAAGCAACCCTAATTTAGGGTCTATTCGTTCTAGTATTTCGTGGCCAGAAGGTTTTTTTAAAGGTTTATCGATGGTTTCGTTCCCATCCAATTTAAAATAATTTTGTATTTCATAATAATAATGTTAAGTACATATGTTATGAAATACAAAGTTTATACTTGCGGTCAGACAACTGGAATACTCCTTGCTATGGAACCCTAGAGTGTGCGTGACCAGTTTTTTTCGGTCCGCTTTTGACAACGATCCCAATTGACGGAAAACGATGAGATTAGGTCTACGATGTGTGTCATATACGTGCAATACTGCGAAACCCCACCCAAACTGAAATTTTGCTCCAATTGCGTCCAAACGCGCACAATTATAAATAACACATTAATACTGTCACTAACCAGATCTGACCAACACTTTAACGCGTAATTTGTTGACATTAAACATTCGATAACTTTACGAACTACAATAATGTAGTCACTCGATTAGCGTGTTATTTTTTAAAGCCTCGATTAAGGCGCATTTGGACACAGTCGCAACATTAACGCAAGTGAAGCAGGAGCATTAAACGTAGTCCATTTCGCCTCTAAAACATCAAGTACTTCTAGCACATAAAAAACCTGAGATATCTATTAACCTTTTCAAACACGAAGTGTCTAAAGGTGACTGACAGAGCATCACCTTGACCCAATATGTCTGTTCTGCGCTAGGATTCCAGCGACCTTCGATCAATCAACTATTCGCTGGCTATTAAATCTGCTATTGGACATATTTTAATGTTTATTCTAGTGTAGAAAGTACTTAGGACTGGAGGATCTATACTTACGAGTACTAAATATTATAAAGCTGAAGAGTTTGTTTGTTTGAACGCGGTAATCTCAGGAACTACCAGTCGGATTTGAAACAATCTTTTTGTATATGATAGCCAGATTAATGAGGAATAGTATAGGCTATTTAACATCACGCTATGACCCTTAGGAGCCGAGCAAAGGAAAAAAAGTCGGAAAGAACTGTAAGCAAAAACAAAGTACCTACTAGCGTAGGGAAGTTAGCAATTAATAATAGGTCTTTACCTATGAAATTGCCGTTTTGTATGAAAAAATTTAAACGAATTTTTTTCATGTATTTTCTATTTGTATTAATCGAAGTAATCACCCATGCAATCAATGCATCTTTGCCAACGCAGTGGCATTTTATTGATGCCCTTCTTAAAGAAATCAGCTGGACGGGAGGCAACAAATTCTTCAAAGGGATTTTGTACTGCCTCTCGGGTATTGAATTTTTTTCCCGCCAAGAAGTTATCCAAATTCTGGAAAAAGTTAGTAGTCTGTAGGCGCAAGGTCTGGTGAGTAGGGCGGATGACGGAGAGCTTCCAACCCCAGTTCTTGCAACTTGGAGACCGTCTGCTGTGCAGTATGAGGTCGCGCGTTGTCGTGCAGGAGCAGTGGAGACGAGCGATTGACCAATGCTGGTTGGAGATGTGCCAGCTTCTTCATCATTGTGTTCAGTTCTTCACAGTACACATCTGCAGTAATGCTCACCCCGTTTGGTAAGAAGCTGTGATGAATCACACCGGCGCTAGACCACCAAACAGTGACCATCACTTTTCTAGGGGTAAGTTTTCGTTTAGGGTATTGTTTAGGTGCTGAACCAGGATCCAACCAACTTGCTGAGCGCTTGCGGTTATCAAACAGAATCCATTTCTCATCGCAGGTAACAATGCGGTTCAAAATTCCTTCATTTGTGTGTCTGTTGAGCAGTGCAAGGCACGTCTCGACGCGTACTTCGCGCTGGCGATCATTGAGTTCGTGGGGCACCCATTTGTCAAGCTTTTTTACCTTGCCAATTTGACGCAAATGGACCAATATTGTTTTGACGCTAACGTCGAAAGCTGCTGCTAATTCAGCCGTAGATTGTGTATCATCAGCTTCCACAATCACCTTTAATTCGTCATTGTCAACCAAAGTGTTCGGACGACCGCGAGGTTCATTTTTCAGGTCGAAATTTCCAGAACGGTAGCGAGCAAACCAATAACAGGTGGTGCGTTGGTTTGTAGTGTTAGCTCCGTAAACGTCGTTGATGTTGCGTGCCGCTTGTGGCGCGTTGCTGCTACGACGGTACTCGTATTCCATAATTACTCGAATTTTTAACGTATCCATGATGACGAAAAATATTGAAATGCGATGAAAATGTAACACTAATCAATAAACAAATGACTACTTTTGGAAAAAAAAAAACCATGTTTTTAAAATAAAATTAATTTGAAATTGGAATTCTTAGCCAAACAAAAATTATTTTGATTTGAAATGGCCAGTACTGCAGAACGGCAATTTCATAGGTAAAGACCTAATATTTTGTTGATCAATGTGTCTAGTTAAACATTAACTTATTAATTGTGTAATTTTATAAAACATAAAAGCAGTTTTTTTGGTTTAAATAGGTATAAGAGTTAGAGTAGTTGTTGCGGACTTTTTTACAAGCTTTTATTTAGTTTCACCTGTCGCGTTGTCTGTGGGTAATCAAATCTTACAAGTTAAATTTGACCCACTTCCCGGTATTCGATTGACCTGAAATTTTATACGCATATGTAAATTGCATGACAATGCAATATAATGATGTCAAAGAGCTGGTCTGATGATGGAGCCGGAAGGTGGCCATAGGAACTCTATAACGAAACGACGCAACCCCATCGAATTTGGGCTTGTTTGATTTGTCTTCACGAGTACTCTGGTTCTAGATGATGTCCAGGTCTCATGATGGGGTTGGGAACTGGTCATTATAAATGTTTTTCAACATAGAACTTGTTATAGAATTATTAAAGGCCAACATTTTTGTGATACATTGTTTTCACATAATATAATTATATCAAACGGATTAGCCAGCTAACGCACAAAAAACCGTGACAGCGCGGCTAATAAAATAACACATTCATAAATTATGTGGTAGTAAGAATCACTATTTATTTCTCTTTGCGGAGTTATCCTTCTGTACGTCAGTACTATCATGAGTTTTTTTTGACGTATAGTTTCGTTAATGTAAGCATATTTTGAATCTAAAATACAGCAGTCCTGGAACATTTTAATGAAATTTTATACAATTTGCACATTTTAAAAATAGTAAATTAAAAATTAAAAAAACCCGACTGCCAAAAAACAACTAAAAAGTTCAAAACAAGAGCACTTTTCAAGCAGTCTGATGCAGTTGGTGGCAATTATTTGTGTTAAATCTTAGATTTTATGCCACCAACTGCATCAGACTGCTTGAAAAGTGCTCTTGTTTTGAACTTTTTAGTTGTTTTTTGGCAGTCGGGTTTTTTTAATTTTTAATTTACTATTTTTATTTTTCACTTTTTAGTTTTTAATGTATGTTTTTAATGTTTGTATGTTTATATATCGTTAATACTTGAAATAAAAACTTAAATCAATAAGTAAGAATTCGCGACAATGATTGCTTTGTTAAACAACTTTAAATCGTTATATATCCTAAACTATTATTTTAAATGAAAAATGATAAAAGGAACCTAAAGATGATTTTAAAATACCTATTCAACGACACCACACTTGACATAGTTCATCAACTTTTTTTTTTTTCATTTTGACAATATGGCGTCTTGTTGTCGCTGTGGTGAATTTTGATTACTGTTATGTCTTTAGTGACACTCGCAAGGTTAAGACGAATCGATTGACGTAAGAATTATCAAAATCGGCCTACGCATTTGGTCTCTAGAACGCCACATAGAAACAAACATACATACATACATACATACATACATACATACATACATAGACTGATAAACACATTACCCTCCTTTGCGTCTCGCAGTCGGGTAAAAAATAATTATGTATTTAATTTATATAAACATTGTGTAACAAACGTATATTTTCAATTCAAAATATGCTTACGTTAACGATACTATACGTCAAAAAAACTCATGATCGGAGGGCAGTACTATTAGGTATTCTGAGACTATGATTTAGAATTTAGAGGTGGGGTACATCACGATGTTTACCTTACACATTTAGGGAGGTCGATTATTAGCTGATTTATTTAATATTAATTACATTATGAAACATGTAGTGCAGTCATGACACTTGACCTTCAGTACAAAACAAATAAAAGGATGACTAGCTTTTATTTATTTTGAAAATTGAGATCAATTACCAACTGACATTTTTATTTTATTGCAAGGTGATATCTAGCGTTCTCAATCGCATCATTGCTTAACATCAGGCGAGATGGCGATCAAACACAAGCCTATTATTAACTTAAATATTTCAACAACTAAAGTTTCGTTGATCTCGAATAAGTATCAAAACACTCACTCAGTACCTTTTACCATATATTTCAGAATCAGAAAGCAATGCTAGAACGTCTCCAACAAATCCAAGCTGGTGGCCTACCGAACGGGCTCTCATTCAAAGATGTGCTCGTTCAATTTGCTACCATGCAGCAAGCCAACGCAGGGCTCATACCAAATAGACCACCAGAGACCATCACCAACAGACCTGAACACCATATAAGACCTGAAGGGAGGAGGAGACAGGAGAGGAACCACGAAGAGCTCCATGTGTCTGTCAAGCAAACGGAGAGACTGGCCTCTCCAAGCCCTAGGTTGCCACCTCCACCGCCATACCCTGAAATATCCTTGTTACCCGTCACTACAAGCCAAGAGTCTTCACAACAGAACTCCTTACTCCACGGCATCCTCACCAAGGTATCAATAAAATCTAAACATACCATATTTTTATGGCTTGTAGATATACTCATATCCCAGCTTTCATTAATATTTTCTTTTTTTTGTATATGGCAATAATGCTTGCAAACTAGCTTGAAATGAGTGTTGCCAACCTTCCAGCAGGCGTCCCCTGCGTCTCAGAGTTACTCCCCGACGTTGGCTAAACTGCTCATGTCACCGGAAAGGAAACAGAGTGCGCCAACGTTACCAACTTTCGGTCAGGCCAAGGTACCACTAATGTACGAGATTATAACAATTGGTGTGCTGATTGGCCTTGATCATTCCAAATTTAAAATTTAGTTTTTAAGTTATGTTTATGGTTTTAAAGAGTTGGAGCAGTGGGGCTTACGGTTCTGGCACATTGTTTTTTTGCTCTTGTCTTTTTTTATATCAAATTGATATATGTAATGATCATGTGCCTTTATGCACGCCTCTGCAGCGATAATGTGTCAAAATCTTTAGAACTACTTCTTAAATTATTAAGGGCAAGCTTCATCATAAAAACTTATATTTATTTTTAAATTATTATGATAAAATTTAAGAATAAAATATTATTATGATAAAATTTAAGAATAAAATATTTAACAAAGTAAATTGCTTTTAATATTTTACAAATTATGCTTCCAACTTTTTAATATTTCAATTATTTGATTTGATTTTTGAGTCTGGCAATGCTCATTGAATAAATGCCATCTCATAATCATAAACCATAATATCAAATAAACATTATTGAGTAATAAATATATATAAAGACAATCCTATATTCCTGTAGGCAAATATATATTTTGGACCCATATCTATTTAGATACATAGTCAAAATATAATCATGTACCTATCATAACAGAAAGTATATACTTAATATATAAAAATAATATTTATATAAAATAAGCCTTAGGTTTTTTGGTCTAATGAAAAAAAAAATGAACAATTAATGATATTCTGGTATTCAACAATTAAAATTCAAATTATTATTTTTAAAAAATCGCACGGCTTAGTGGGACTGCGTTTGCTAATCCAATGTTATGTGGATTGGCTTGACTATACTCATTTAAACAAAATGGCGTCGGAAATATGAGATTCAAGACAGATGGCATATTGTCAAAATGTGAAACTTTTTACCCGCAATTTTGCGCAAATGTGTTAAGTTCTTAACGCAGCCGGGCAGCGGCCGTCTGATTGGCTAACGTGACTGGCCCCGCCCCACACTGTCCAGTGCGTGCGTCGTCTCAATTATAATTTATGCAGTGGCTTAGGTGCACATTATGACATTAATCATAAATGGGGTATATTTTACTAACTGGGTATATTTAAAAAAATGTACTGCACAATATCAATTTGATTAATAAATACGTTTCCTTTGTAATGTCCGTTTAACTGCACTTTGGGGTCTTAACACAGATATTATTGACATAAAAAGCGTGCTTCTTTTATGTATTATTTTGGAAATCTTGTTAGAATATGGGATTTTATAACATTGGACTGATTATGATTTTATTTTATATTGGGACTTGTGCACAAACATAATCAAAATATCAGTTTTCACTAACTGACTTTTCGATCAACGACGTGACCACGATCAAAGCAACTTGATCGAAACGTCAAAATATCAATAATAATATTTTGATTATTTTTGTGCGCGAAAAAGTCCCGATACAATTTAAAATCATGTGTACAACTCGTGACAGTTTAAAAACTACAATAAAATGATTATTTAAATATGTGCCCCTAGGCTTCTACATACAAAATTGGGTAACCTCAAAATTTAAAACACCAAAATGTATAATTATTATAATATTAAATGTATAAAATACTATGTACTTATAGAGCGTTTCGCATAAAAGTTCCCTTTGACGCTGTGTTGGCTCCCCTGTCTGTCACATTGTCTTAGATCTTATGTCACATTGTCTTAGATCTTAAAGAACGAACACTTCCAACACCGTTAAAAACGTAACAAATTGACATTCACTTTAGCCAACATTGCGTCGAAGGGACTTACATGTATCGCTTTATATTGGTGCAATAATTTCCTGTCATGCATAAACATTAAGGTGTGTTCTGGATATCGTTGTAGAACTGCGGCGAGATCACGATAACCCCGGTGCAGCCGACGCCGCCGCCGGAACCGCAGCCTGAGAAGACTGAGGAGGTTGTCCAGCTGGTAAGTTTCTTATCAGTCCCGGAGGTCCAAATTTTGGGTTTCCCGTCGTATAGTGAACCTGAAATAAAGAAATACCAGAATAAGTGACACTGTAACGGAACTGAAATCATGGGTTCATTACCTTATTCTGAACCCCTCAGCGATATTGTTGTTTCTGTGACTTTTTGCTGTGTTTATATGTAGATCTATCAACAATTTGTACAAACACATCCTTACTTTTTCCAGGATGATGAAGAAAGTCCCGCTTCCGAGGGCGAAGCGTCCGGCTCACCGTCGGGCTCCGGGTCGGGGCGGCTCGTGATCGACGAGGGCGGGGGCGAAGCGCCGGCCGAGGGCAGCGCCGAGCCCGCCGACGCCGCCGACGACGCGCCGCTGTGCCAGGGCTGCCGCCGCCGGGACGCGCAGTTCGTGTGCGCCGGCTGCGCCAACCAGTGGTACTGCAGCCGCGACTGTCAGGTGAGACGCGGCGACGTGCGAGCTGCGGCGACGTAGCGCTGTGTAGGGCTGCCGCCGCCGGGACGCGCAGTTCGTGTGCGCCGGCTGCGCCAACCAGTGGTACTGCAGCCGCGACTGTCAGGTGAGACGCGGCGACGTGCGAGCTGCGGCGACGTAGCGCTGTGTAGGGCTGCCGCCGCCGGGACGCGCAGTTCGTGTGCGCCGGCTGCGCCAACCAGTGGTACTGCAGCCGCGACTGTCAGGTGAGACGCGGCGACGTGCGAGCTGCGGCGACGTAGCGCTGTGTAGGGCTGCCGCCGCCGGGACGCGCAGTTCGTGTGCGCCGGCTGCGCCAACCAGTGGTACTGCAGCCGCGACTGTCAGGTGAGACGCGGCGACGTGCGAGCTGCGGCGACGTAGCGCTGTGTAGGGCTGCCGCCGCCGGGACGCGCAGTTCGTGTGCGCCGGCTGCGCCAACCAGTGGTACTGCAGCCGCGACTGTCAGGTGAGACGCGGCGACGTGCGAGCTGCGGCGACGTAGCGCTGTGTAGGGCTGCCGCCGCCGGGACGCGCAGTTCGTGTGCGCCGGCTGCGCCAACCAGTGGTACTGCAGCCGCGACTGTCAGGTGAGACGCGGCGACGTGCGAGCTGCGGCGACGTAGCGCTGAGTAGGGCTGCCGCCGCCGGGACGCGCAGTTCGTGTGCGCCGGCTGCGCCAACCAGTGGTACTGCAGCCGCGACTGTCAGGTGAGACGCGGCGACGTGCGAGCTGCGGCGACGTAGCGCTGAGTAGGGCTGCCGCCGCCGGGACGCGCAGTTCGTGTGCGCCGGCTGCGCCAACCAGTGGTACTGCAGCCGCGACTGTCAGGTGAGACGCGGCGACGTGCGAGCTGCGGCGACGTAGCGCTGTGTAGGGCTGCCGCCGCCGGGACGCGCAGTTCGTGTGCGCCGGCTGCGCCAACCAGTGGTACTGCAGCCGCGACTGTCAGGTGAGACGCGGCGACGTGCGAGCTGCGGCGACGTAGCGCTGTGTAGGGCTGCCGCCGCCGGGACGCGCAGTTCGTGTGCGCCGGCTGCGCCAACCAGTGGTACTGCAGCCGCGACTGTCAGGTGAGACGCGGCGACGTGCGAGCTGCGGCGACGTAGCGCTGTGTAGGGCTGCCGCCGCCGGGACGCGCAGTTCGTGTGCGCCGGCTGCGCCAACCAGTGGTACTGCAGCCGCGACTGTCAGGTGAGACGCGGCGACGTGCGAGCTGCGGCGACGTAGCGCTGTGTAGGGCTGCCGCCGCCGGGACGCGCAGTTCGTGTGCGCCGGCTGCGCCAACCAGTGGTACTGCAGCCGCGACTGTCAGGTGAGACGCGGCGACGTGCGAGCTGCGGCGACGTAGCGCTGTGTAGGGCTGCCGCCGCCGGGACGCGCAGTTCGTGTGCGCCGGCTGCGCCAACCAGTGGTACTGCAGCCGCGACTGTCAGGTGAGACGCGGCGACGTGCGAGCTGCGGCGACGTAGCGCTGTGTAGGGCTGCCACAAGGGAGACAGAAAAACCATCTGGGACAGAATCTGTGCTTGGGCAAAACCTTTAATAAACATCTCAGGGACGAATTGCAAGACTGTATATTCACAAAAAGAGCTACCTAAGTACCTAGGCTTAAATCCACCATCCTAATGATAAAATTATTGTTTATACAGCTAAAAACTGATTTCTTTTTCATTCTGTTACAGGTAGCAGCATGGGACGAGCACTCTGAGATGTGTTCGGGCTAACTACGATAGGTATAATAGTTGTAATTATATACAGTATAACGCACGCCGACTATACCGTGTATAAATATTTATTATTATACCTGAATTATACAGGTATAATTGTAGTTATATACAGTATGATGCACGCCGACTATACCGTATTTAAATATTTATTATTATACCTGAATTATACAGGTATAATTGTAATTATATACGGTATAACTATACCGTATATAAAGATATATTAGTATAGTTGTATTATACAATGTACCGCGGCGCTTGCGAGTCTCAAACTTAAGTAGACACCTGCCTTAAATCGAATAGAAAATATTTATACGTGAATCTCTATGTATCGTGTGATAGGTGCGGTGCGATCGTTGGACATTTTATAAAAACTTTTATTTTTGTCTTTGGTCTCTGATTAGGGATTTTGTTGTGAAATCTCAGGTCAGCCTACCATTTCCCGAAGGGTTTGTTTATTAAAAGTTAAAACAAGCGACCGCCAGCGGTCATCGAACGATAGAATTTTAATTGTGTCTACTTTGGATGCTGATGCTAATTGTCGGTTTTATAAGGTCACAATTCCGATTATACAATATTTTTGTTTACAATTAAATTTATTATTTTTTGTTGTTGACAAAAATAAAGTATATCTTGTAAAATATTAATGTGTCAAATCGCATTAAGATATTAGACGATCGCACCGAAATTGTACAAGTTCCCAAGTTTGATTCGTTTGTAGATGCTACAAGTCGCATTTGAACGACCGGGGCTGCAATATGACGTGCTAAGGTCACAATAGTCCCGGTGTGAGAGCGGGATGGCGCTATACAAGACGAATACCACCATCTCTTTTTCACAACGAAATAATAACTTTAACACATGATACGCACAGCTACTAACCAGTATAAGCTGACCTCGCATTGTACGGAAAGCCTACACAATGCAAGGCCAGCTTATACTGGAATTATGTATCTTCATAATGTAGCCGTGCTTACGGCTCTACGCATCTAATGTAAAAATAAATTGAACCTTTCACGACTTTAAAGATTGTAGAGTTGTTAAGTAATGTTTAAATAAGTTTATCTTCGAGCCAGTAGTTAAGAGGGCTATTACATTTTGTCACCTGTCTCGCTCGCACAAAACCGTATTTTTAAGAATGTTAAAAGAAAAGATTTTTGAAAAATGTATTGTTTTGTTATAATGTTTTAGATAATAACTAGCTTTCGCCCGCGGCTTCGCCCGCGTGGACGTCGGAAATTACCCCTCAGGAGTAAACTTTAACTACCATTATATTACACTCCGGTTCATAACAGTACCTACAACAACATGACAGTACAAACAGACACTTCAATTTTATTTATTTGTATAGAAGATTATCAATATTATTACCCCCACAAAAGAGCTGTTTTACCCCCGAGGGGATGAATAGTTTTTTATTTTTCTATTTTGAGTGACATAAACACACGCGATTACAGCAATACCGCAAATTCATCACCACTAACCAACCGATCCCGCGTCGAGCGCGGCAACCGTTACACAAAAATAATCCTTATAGCATGATTCAGTATTCACGCGCGACGGCGCGATGGCTTAGAAGCGTATTTCATGTATAAGTTTGGTGTTTCTATACCGATTTCTATGATTCTTTTTTTATTGAATAGGTAATAATGTAAACTTTTAATTAGGGATGAGTGAGAGTATTATAAACGTAAGAGTAAACAAATACAATCAGAAAGCTCCGAACTGCTAAGCTATCGGGAGTTACACGTGTTATTGTGAGTCAACCATAAAAGATAGACATATGCTGTTGTGGGATATTTATATATAATTTTATGTAAAGTATTTCCGTCATACATGATTTCTATGTAGCTTTAACCATTAAGGCTGCACACGCGACTGAAGCTTAAAAAATGGAGTAACTTCTCCCGTTTCCCCAACATTTCCCTTCACTGCTCTTCTCCTATTGATTGTAGCGTGATGAAAAGTATACTATAACCTGCCCGGGAGTATGAAGAATAATTGTACCAAGTTTCGTTAAAATCCGTCGAGTAGTTTTTGTTTCTATAAGGAACATACAGACAGACGGACAAATTTTTTACTGATTGCATTTTTGTCATCAGTATCGATCACTAATCACCCCCTGATAGTTATTTTGAAAATATATTTCATGTACAGAATTGATTGTTAAATTAATATTAATATCTAAAACATTATAAGAATACATTTTTCAAAAATGCATCTTTTCATTTAATATTCTTAAAAAATATGTTTTTGTGCGAGCGAGATAGGTGGCAAAATGTAAAAGCCCTCTTAACTTGCAATTTTGTACCCATGGAGTTTTTTGCCCATTCGTCTCCAAAAAAATCTAGCTTCATTCTTCTATAGTACTCGAGAGCTAAGTTGGCCGGACTGAAGTGCGTGCGAATGCCGTCGCAAGCTCTGTTTTTGTGAATATAGAATCTTATCTAAGCGACTGCACATGCGCGTAATTGTGGAGAGCCTGGTATCAGACCGGTCAAGTTCCCGACCCACTTGACAATTCAAAATGACCTGTAAGTGGTCTAATTGAAACAAATGCTTTGACTTTGAAATAATTAATCTTATTTACGTACACAAAAATTTAACATGTTGAGCCTTTTTCAGTGAATAAGGGCAGGTGCCATTACGAGACAAACTCAATTAAACATTACTCAACAACGTGTATGTCATAGTGTCCTAAAAAGATATTCCTAGTAGAAAGGCCGTATTAGCTGTGTCATAAGCCTAATATTCGTTTGATACTTCTAGAGTTAGTATAGAATATACATATTTATGATTTCAATGACTACCTATAAATTATTCCTTTTTTTTTGGGAGTACTGATGGCTGGTGAAAAATAGCAATGGCTGACAGTTATGAATGACGTCATTTGACATGGCCGCCATATTTGTTTTTTTTACCAATTTCCATACATTATTTTTGGTATAGACAAAACATGAAAGTAGTTTAGAATCAGTAGAAGAATCGATTCCAGTTGTTTTTAAATCTTGTTATATTTTTTCAAAAAATAATTATTGAATATTTGTACGTTAATGTTCGTAAGGCGGGGACGCAAGTAGCGTATAACTTTGTCAGTTTTCATTATTTATTTTTCAAATGTTTTACATAAAATCTTATTCGGATGTTTTGGTTTTTGCATTAACAAAAAATAATGTTATAAAAATATCGGTTAAGTCGTTTTTGAATTGGGGTTTCGTAAGTTCATTTTATGGTGTAAGCAAAGATTCCTTTTTGTTTTTATAAAGTTGTATTAAATGACATGTATTTGTTTGTATTTTAAGAAGCTCCCGTCAGATGATGTCATACGTCATGCCGCTGATTGTTTCTAGAATAGTGCTAAAACGAACGCTATTGTTGTATATTTAAAGTTTGTTCCTAAAGTTAAGTGGAACATAAATTATTTAAAAAATGTGTCTTACAAATGCTAAGATGACTTTATTTAGTATTTACCATCCTAAAATGTTTGACTTACGATTTTGTGCAAAAGAAGCATAATAATAAAAAAATTGACTGATTTTATAAAACTATAGATTTTTTAAATGTAAAAATTCCTTATACTTACCATTCTTACGTTAGCTATGTATACTTATTTATCTTATTTTTGGTTGGTATATTGATATGTACTTTAAAAATAGGTCCTTGCTATTTATTTTTAATTATTGTCGGGAATTGTAGACAATGATATACAGGAGGTATTCGCATACCTACCTCATAAAACCATTTTTTTTACGAATACCGAAAATAATACGGTAGTGGCCTACTATTAAAAAGTACAAATAAATTATTTTATTTCAAAGAAGGAATAGGCACAACAAAAAAGTAAAAGCAAAAATAATAATTTTAAATCACAAAATGGAAAACATAGACGCTTTTAAAGTTTTTGGAGGGAGTATCGCGCCGTCTTTGTCGCGCAAGCGGACGTAGGTGGTGTTACGTCACTAGTAGGTAGTGCCGTCCGTGTCTAGCAAATCATTTTAAAACGCTTATAACTTTGCCAATTTTGTAGATGTTTCATCGGTTTTTTTGGTGTTGTCTTTTTTCAAATAGTTTACAGATTCACAATAAAAAAAGTAGTTAACATCCCTATTGTCTTTAAAAAACCATAAAAGGCTCCAACACAGATGCGATAATATGCAAAGAAGCAGATTAAGTGCCTAGCATTTGACTTTTTGTAAATGGCGCAAAATATCTTAGTCTTAATGCAAGGAATTAAGTTTTATGCCAATACGAATCAATTTGCACATTTGTGTATGCTTAGGTATAAATTTGGTTGTAATATTTTATGTATTACAGTACAGCCTTCGTTCAGATTTTCAGCCAATCAAGTACCCCCACTCCCCTAAAAATTAGGCCATTCCTTAAACGCTATGTATAAAAACAGTGTTAGAATATTCATTATTTATGAGTGAATTATGAATAATATATGTGCGTTCTGAATTATGCCAAAGCATAAACAGTTGAAAATGGCGGCGTAGTTTTTAAATTCTACCTACTATTAATTTAGAATTAGTTGCCTTTAATGGTTCTAAATGTATCAAATTATTGATGCTATCTGTACAGGCTTCCTTTATAAAACACGTGTACATAAATCCATTTCGACTGTTTTCGGGCGTTTCCGCCCTTTCAACGATCTCTCGACCAATCAGCGTTGTGAATTTAAATATGTAACTGTCACATAATGTTCTATTTTGCGTTTTTTTTCGTGTATTATATGGTATAATTCAGAACACAGTGTGCCTGAAGTGTGTATTATATAAAATATAAAGCGAAATATAATAAGTTAGCAAATAGTTAATAAGGGTTAATGTAATTATGTGAAAAATGGTTCTTTTTGTCTTATTTAAATCAGAAATGGAAATCAAATTATTTTGTAATAAGGATGTATTTGACTGTGTAGGATAAAGAGTTATTTTATCGAATCGAGAAAACGATCGACTAAGTGGTTTGGTTTTACCCGACTGCGGCGAAGCCCAAAAGGAGGGTAGTGTTTTTACCTTTTATTTGCAAACGCCATTTTGTGATTAGGCAGCTTAGTAATGTAGATCATGTGCACAATTATTTGGTATCCTGTATATTTTAAAACATCAACAACCAAACTTTTGTGTCATTGAAATCGATCGTGTGTCTCGCTTTTCGACTTGATTGTGCCACAAACGCTTACATTAGCTGATTTTAAGATAAACTGGCTAATTACGACAATGACTGCATGATAACGTAAGAACTCTTTTACACAGTCGAATATGTATTAACGATCGAAACATAAATATAAGGGTTTATTTTCTACAATAATGAACATTAATCGAGTATTATATTGTAATATAAAGAAGCGTTCTAATTTTCTACACTATGTGCAGTGCCAAAATATATACTTTGGGTAGAGTTGATAATGGGAAATGTCGACAATGACCGGGAAATAGAAGCACTTGTTTAGGTGTCTCGTCAAGTGTAGCTGTGAGGGACAGGGGCTTGCTTTTTGTGCCTTGCTGTATATTTTAAGTCGTTTAGGGGTGACAAATGAAGTTGGTAGTGCTCAAATCAAACGCCTTCATATTAACATTTAATTTGCCTATAAAATTATTTACATACGAGTGCGACTAAACCATGTCGAGAGACAGAAATTGTATAAATACCCGATTCTTTTTTTCGGTTGAATGATGGTAACAATGTTGACAATGCCCGGCCAATGCTGACTAAACATTATCAACTTTACCCATTTATTGTTAGTTTATTTTCAATCATACCTGAACTTTCATTTATTTACAGTTTATTTTTATTTTATAGGTCTCAAAAATCAAATAGTTAAAATATAACCTCTGATAGGTATTTTTTGTTAATTTAATTTACCGAATTATCAGTAAAATGGGGCATCTAGTGTTCAAATTCTTTCGCGGGACTGTGGCGTTAATCCTTATATTAAATTCTTATCCTCGCATTATTATTCTGTCTTGAGCGATTCACTTTTATAAAGAATCAAAAATTACTTTCGGTTACGCAAAACGTTTCAGACTAAAATTTAGTTTAGTGCGATGAACACAAATTATTTGTTACAAAGGTATCGAAAATTAAGATAAAAAATCCCACTCTTTTGGGGTAAAATGAAATAAGTATGATATTATAAGAGTGGGTCCCGACTGCAATGTCGTCTTGTTTTTAGGGTTCCGTACCAAAATGGTAAAAAAGGAACCCTTATGGTGCGACTTCGTCTGTCTGTCTGTCTGTTACACCTGCTTATTTCAGCAACTACTAATGCTATCGACTTGAAATTTGGAAGTTATAAAAAATGCTTGCCAAACTTTATTGAAAATGAAAAAAGTCACAAAATGTTTTTATTTTCATTGCAAAAGGGGTCGGAGCGGGGGTCCGAAATTTCAAAGTGGGGTTACTAGGTCAAGTGACATATCATATGAAAGGGCTTGATATGCACATTTTAAAATATATTTTCATTATATTTTATGTTTTACAGTTTTCGACATATGATGAAAAATGTCCAAAAAAATACCATTCCCCCCCCATATCTCCGAAGTTTGGAGGGCGAAAAATCTGAAATAATTACAGTTGATAGGAATTGACCCAAATATGGCACCAAAAATAAAACGATGTTCCTAACTAGTACAGTTTTTTCAAAATCATAAAAATTCCTTCACAAACAAACTTAGTTATGCGGTCCGGATTTTTTCACTTTATACGTCCAAAAATGATACGGAACCCTCGGTGCGCGAGTACGACTCGCACTTGGCCGGTTTTTTATTATTTTTAGTAGTCTCGAAAACGGACCACGTGGTCCGATGGGGAATAACCCCAAATTCGAGCGCCCTAGGCCGTCGCCTGATTTGCCTGTGCCTTATTGCCCTGTACATTTCACGTAGTCCTTTCTCATATTGTTTGGCGCCAATTACGAACAAAAATATTATTTATATCAATAAACGCCACAGTGTCACATAATGTCCACTTCACATCGACTCGTACGCTCGTGTCCGTAACGCTAGTCACGTTTTTTGTTACCTATAACTGTTTATGTATTTTGTAACTTATGTGTTATATAAGAATAAATCACTACTGTATTTGATTTATGTATTTTTATTGGATCTTGTTTTGCATCCGTATTATGACGGTGTTAATTCCACTATTAACACAGTGCGTCAAAGAGATGGAGCATAACTTAACATCTCTTTTTCGTGAGTAATGATGAAATGAAATTAAAAATATTTGTTTCACGTTATTACGTGAAACAAATATTTTTATACCATTCCCCCTCTAAAAAGCTTATTTTATTCACTGAAAACAGTGAATAAAAAGCACTTTTACTCACTGTTTTGATGTTTGAAAATGGAACACACCAATGTATTCGACCACAGATTTAAAGAACCTATGCTAGATGCGGCGTTATTAGATTGTATGAAAACCGAACGTGTCATCTTTTTTATACCTACGATAACTTCACCCCAGCCATTTAGTGATGTGCTCAGAGTACCTAAACAGAATTGTTTCTATCACTAAGCGTCACTGAGCTAACAGACTTTTTTTAGTACGAACAGTCGAACATGCAGGGCACGCTTGGTCGTGGCTTGCCGTATCTAGTTTAAGTGTAATCTGTGTATTCGACCTATATTGATGTGTTCTAAATTCAATTTGATTGGTCGACATTTTCGACAAGGAGTTTAGCATTAGAATAAAAACTGTTTTGTGTTCTTTGCTGTCCTTAGTAAATTGGCGCTATTTTGAATACTGTAAGTTGTATGTACGAACACAAAGTTTAGTGTTACTTTAATCTTTAATTTTGTGTTTGTTTAGTGTTGTTCTAATCGATTAAAAATGCATTCTAGTGATGAAGATGTGTTAACACCTGAGTTTGTGAAAGAGAGGGCGGCCGATATAGTGGAAAGGTGGAAAGCTTGCTACCCAAAAAATCACGGCTGGTTTACATCAAAGCCAATTTAACTTTACTTTTTCTTCATTATATGGATATTTTCACTTAAATCTTTCTTTTTCTCGTAGTCATGGTATAAAGTATAGTATGCAACTCTTGAATAAAACGGATTTATATCGAGGGCCATGAATCGCTCGCGTCGCTCAGGATTCTAACACTTGAATCACTCGCTACGCTCGTGATTCAATCATCATGAATCACTCCCTACGGTCGTGATTCAATCGTTAGAATCCTTCACTAGCTCGTAATTCATCTATGGCCCTCGCTTTAAATCCGTCCTTTATTCACTAATTGCATAATATACTATTATTCACAAGCACAAGTAAAATACAATAAAGTTGGCCACTAAAGTTGGCTCACCGACATTCGCTAATGTACAGTCTTTAAGGAAACAATTAAAAGTGGTCCTTCTAGCCGGATAACTTTATTTTTTCACAAAATACTTTTTCAGTTATTTATATATTTCTTTATTTATGTAGTAATAGATAATTAGCTATTTAAATTAGTAGCCACTCGTAACTACTGCTCGGCCAAGTGGAGAATATTTGTGTTTTAAAAGCACCCTCGATACAGGAAAAGTCCTAGTTTTGGATAACGTTTTTACTAAAAAAGAAATCAATAAATAAAAAACAGATGTATAAAAATAATCAATTTTATTGAGTCGTATTACATGTATATAACATAATTATACATAAATTATAGTTGTTGCATTTCACGAGCGCGCGTCAATCATTGTAATTTAAACGTTAAATCAATGTACACTCGACGTCATTGACGGTCGACCACTCTTCACTCTTATTACTAAGAACAAGGGTGAAAAGTGGTCGACCGTCAATGACGTCAAGTGTACATAAAAGTTACACTAACGCCGAGATTGCAACAGCTATAACATAAAAATTAACATTTACGCACTTACACATGTATCCAAAACGCTAGTTACAAAATATTCGTCAAATAATGGAAGTTTAAAATCAACATTATATTTTCACACTGTCAAACAGTTGTTAGAGTTCTAGTTAAGTATAGTACAACCATACATTTTTTGACGTTCTTTTGACGTCATAACTTTATTCCGTGTTTATTTGTACGCGGGATAGGGTTTTAACATTTCATAGTACAGCCCTAGTTGTTACAATAATTGAAAAATTCATGCGGTTCAGGATTTCGTTCAAAAAGCTTTTCAATAAGGCCTCATAATAAAAATGAATTGTAAATCAATAGTCTTACGGTTCATAATTAAATGTGTGACAATGTAAGAAGAACAATACAATTTAAGATTTTACCTTACAAAAGAAAAAAATTAAGTATATACTAAACTAACGTATAATAAACATGACAACATCACATAATAAACGATTAATATCCAATAATAACTAATTATAATATAAGGCATTGATTACAACGTAATTTCAAATATACAAGAAATAAGGCACACAAGAATCCTGACTAGTTTTAGCGTGTTCAGAAGTCAGAAGGCTGGCTCTGATTTCTGAGCATATTTATTTGCAATAATAATGAATATTTACATAAAAAACCATGTTGCAAATGTATGACGGTACAGTCAAAGCTCTTAACAATAATGAAATTAAATTAAACACAAGTATGAATTATTACAAAAAAAAAAACAAAGGTACTGTGATTCGAAAATAAAAGTCTGAACACGCCTTTATTAATAACAAAAAAGAAAGTAATCTGACGAGAAAATATTTGGGTAATAATAAAAATAACCGGAGAATGCTGACTATAGCCGGTCAAAGTCTATACATTAAAACATACATTCAACAAATATACAGTACATTAAACAAAAGACGACTAGACACCACTAGATGTATAATTCCAGAAATTCCTAATGTTTTTGAATCGTCGTAGCGTTATTTTAAGTAAATATCAAGTATAACAAACACAATCGGTGGGTTTTTAATTTTAAATTGTTTTAATTAAATTGTAAGAACAGTAAGTTAAGGGGCAATTAAAAGAAATACTAGATACTAGTATTACTGAGTTCAATTACTTATAAGATCTAATTCTTGTAAAAAGAAGGAATCTTTGAGTTATTAAGAAAAAATTGTTTATCCACCCTGTCTAGAATTATTGCCGAAATTGACGGTTGACCTATTTGGCGTAGGCGTACTTAGATCGTAAACGAGAAGTGATCGGTTTAACTATTTAGTCTCGAATTTTATTTTAACTGTGTGCTTTACCAAATAAACTCTTTCTTGCTATTTTACCTACTTTTCGTAAAATTGCGTTGTCATAAAAATATTTTGACATTTAGATACGTAGGTACCTACTTATCAGTTTATAATTATAAAAGGTAATTATGTACGATTTAAAGGGTTTAATTTTTTTTATGCAGGTGGCAGGTTAGACAGTGGAAATATTTTAAGGGGTCATTGTACTCATCAGTACGAACAACTTTTACTATGGGACCAACCATGGAATCGCGAAAAAAAAATTAGCTGTTCCATACATTTTGTTGTTATGTGAACAAAAATGTATGGAACAGCTGATTTTTTGTTCGCGATTTTTGTGTTGGTCCCATAGCAAAAGTCGTTCATAATGATGAGTACAATGACCCCTTAAAATATTTCCACTGTCTAACCTGCCACCCTGTGTAAGTGAAAATAACTAAATCAACATTTTGTACGAATACCATCTAAAATCTGTGTCCAACTATGAGAAAATAAGCTTTAAAATTATTATTTTTTGCATCTTCAAAACACTATTTTTCTTTGGTTTTTCTTTTTTTACAACAGAATTACACTTGCATACATGTTTAACATTAGAATAAAAATATTTAGCACCTTCGCGGATTGACCGGTCATTATGTACATTAAGTAAAATACAAAAAAAAACATTTATAAAAATATGTTAAAACTAAGAAGATTGAGCAGTTTTTGAACTTGTAAAACTAAGGTATAGTACGTTCGGTCAATTAGTGTCGCATTTCAAAGGCGGCGCTTTTTGACGGCGGCGGTAGCAGTGCCTTTGACGGCGGCTTTGACGGCTTTCAAAGGCGACACTACATGAGCGAACATTCTTTATAGTGCGCACGATGGAGATTTATGTCGCCAATGTACGCTTAATGGCTCCTACACACTATGGCGCTGACAGTGCCGCACAAACGAGCCGGCCAGCATGAATAACAATGTGCCGGCGGCAAACTCACGTGGCCATGCCGCCGCCATAGTGTGCAGGAGCCTTTACTATAGGTATAATTTATGATACAGTATAAAGCTTACATTGTAGTCAAAAAATATAAAATCTAGCTCTCTAAATAGGGGTAGGATAGTGCACTTTTATACCAAAGTGTATAGAACGGCTAATCAAAGAATATAATCGCTATAGAGTTCTTAGTAATAAAGTTTAAAATTGCATATTTTTATAGAAATACATCCCTTTTACTTTTTTGTAGGACCGCCGCTATCTTTCCGTTTTAAATATACATTTACAAAAAATTTACAAACTAAATTAGGTAACCTAATAACAATGTAGGTACTCAATTGTATGTACTTAATTATTATTAATGAAAAAAGTGTAGGTACAAGATAAAAAATTGACATTGATTTGTGAATTTATACATGGATACAAAATTTACAATAGCTATACTTATACTTACTTACCGTTAAAGAATACAATGTGAATCATATTCGATAGTTTTTTGGTCTCCCTACATATATTAAATTATCCGTCCATTCAGTTTTTTTGCGTACACCCAACGACAAAAGTTGATGACTTTGTTGTTAGTACACATGGTATCAGACCGCCTAACATGCGCGCCGCGACAAAATTTTGTCGACGCTTTTATCGTGCATTTGTCTCGTATTTGCGCGAGTAAGAGCGAGACAAAGCAGTCGACAAATTTTGTCGCGGCGCGCATGTTAGCCCTGCTAGTTAAAGAAGGTTCTTATTTTCTTTTATATCTCTAAAACTGTACAGTGATTTAGAGACAACGCACAGCCTAAACCGGTGGGCCTAGAGATTTGAAATTTGGAGGAAATATTCCTTGAGCACTAAGGAGGGATTTTTTGAAATTCGATCCTTAAAGATGTGAAACACGCGGACAAGACTAGAGCACGAGGACAAGACGAGACCACGTGGACAAGACAAGAGTACATGAAGAAGACGAGACCATGTGGACAAAATAAGAGCACGTGGACAAGACGAGTCTACGTGGGCAAGATGAGATCACGTGGACAAGACAAAACCACGTGGTATGCGCAGTCAATGCAAGTTGATCGAAAAGTTAAAGTTAGTCGAAATACCAAAAATGCTATTTTGATGTTATTTATGCGCGAAAATACCAGTTTAAAATCATGTTTACAATAACTGGCAAAACTTTAAAAAGTTCTTGCTTTAGTAATTAATTCCTAACACATAGCTGTATACAATATAAAACAGATAATATACCCTTACAAACACAACTTCGTTGTTCTTTTAATTCTATTTACAGTAAAAAGTTACAAAAACTGTAATTCTAAAGTATCTTTAGTAGGTAGGTACTTATTTTCTTTAAAGAAATCCCTCATTACTGAAAGCTTATTAGATTTTATTCAAATCTCACGTCAAACTGTATGATTGGTCGTTGTTCAGTAGCAGATCCAGTGGGGGAGTTAGGGCGCTGAAGACCCCCTCCCCCAATAATGTTTTAACAGATTCAGAATAGTTAGATTAGGCTTTAGTGTTTTCATTTCCAACTCTAGGTGTTTTTGGTAAACACCCGATAAACACCCAAACTTTGGGTGTTTATCGGGTGTTTACCAAAAACACCGTGGATTAGCATAGCATAGCATAAGTGGCCTATAATGTTCCCACTGCTGGGACACAGGCCTCCTCTCTGTGAGAGGGAGTGGGCCGTAGTCCACCACACGGGCCCAGTGCGGGTTGGTGGACGTCACATGTCTTCGAATTTTTGGTTCTAGGACATGCCGGTTTCCTCACGATGTTTTCCTTCACCGTTAAAGCAAGTGATAATTAATTTCTAATACGCAGATGACTTCGAAAAGTCAGCGGTGCGTGCCTCGGGATCGAACTCGAACCATTCGCCGTGGGAGGCACATGGTTAATCCACTGGGCTATCACTGCACTCATCACCCCGTGTATTGCCCATCTATAACTTTATGGGGACACGAAACTTGAGTACCTACCTCAATTTTGAATAAGCTTCCAGTATACGGGAATTATGGTCTTACCTAATAACTACCTTCTTAGAGTAAGCAACCATGTCGCCTATTAGATACGTAAACTGATAAAAATACAATATCAATATGTCGTCGCCTTTATACAAAAAATATTATATAAATATTTACTTAATATTATATAAATATTACTGCCGCCGACGTATCAGCTCTTGAATGATAGCAATTCAATCGTTTATATGTGGCACTCCTAAACAGTCAAGCTATTTCAATATCAGAAACCTTCCTCTATGTATTGTTTGTGCAATGTTTTCGGTACTGCGACATTATCATAATAAAGTTGATTATCACAAGCAAAAACCCTTAGACCCTAGGTTTTGCCCGCCAAATTGACGATGACGATTGGCTAACACGCTCGGACTTTCTCGTCAATAAATTCGTCGTTAAGACAGTGAAAATATTGTGTCTTATTGAGGCGCGGTCCCAGGGGGGCGGTCGCGGGGGTCATGACGCCCCCAAAATCGTACAAAAATGCGCAAAACACGGTAATTTACGGTATAGCACGTCGGTATTAATTGGTGTGACCCCCCCAAGTCTTCGGCTGCGGTATGACCCCCCCCAAAACCGTCGGCTGCGGCCGCGCCTATAGAATAGCGTAGCTGAGCTGTCATACCTAACTTTAAACCCGCTGTTCCGTGTCATTCTTTCCCCAAAAACATCCAAATGTAAGAAAAATAATGTCCCATTAAATTCTAAAACATCATTTTTCAAATCAAACACAGCCAAGTGCCTTGTATTGTGATTTTTAGGACGCATGTCCGTCTCACACGCACCTATAGGCATCCCTTTCTGACATACAAAAAACTTGCTAACCAAAAGTTCCATCTCTCTCATTTGACGATGAACACAACATTGCTGTCTCTTTCTAACTGCTCTTCGATCTGCAGCGCGGACAGCCCGCTCTGGCAACACAGCTCGTCGAGACAGACGAGGCCGTTGTACGTGCGCACGAGTGGTTGGCTGTGGTCGCTCAGGATTGATGCCGTGTCGTCGTTGTGAAGCGTTATTGGAAACTGGAAATAAAAAAAATCTTATAAGTTTACTGTTTAAAAAAATACTAAATTTTGCCTCGTTGGTTACCGTAGGCAGCAGCGTCAACTTGGCTACCTCTGTTTGGCAAATTAAAAATCTAATCTCAGATCAGTCAACTGTCAGTACAAAATTAATTAGGAGTATTTATTGTCCTTTTGTGGTCAAATCTCATATCGGCTGTGTGATTGTAGGTTTTTTTTTTTTTTCAAAAATCTAATGATACCTGCAGTGTTCGAATGTTTAATAACTCCTCTGAATATTTTTTATAGTTACGGATGAAGTCATCTACGCCCACATATATTATTAGCACTTTGCCCGCAACTTCGTCATGACATACACGTAGCGCCATCTAGTGTCCTAAAGCAACGATGACCGTCGAAAGTTATTGTTCTTTCCCTCGGGAACGGTATTTTTTTTCTAGATGAAAGGTACCCTATGTCCTTTTCTGGACCCCTGACCACGTATCGGTTCTGTGGTTTAGGCGTGAAAAGGTAACAAAAAACATTGTATATATCTACTTTCGCACTTATAATATTAGTTAGGATTTTCTAATAAAAAAAAGCAATGTTTGTGTTGCTCTCTTGCACATCAGATGCCATCTGCTTTATTTGCACGTATCATACAAAATCCATACCTTATACACCCTCCTGATGAGACCTTCTAGTACTCCGAACAGCACTAGCTTCCTCTCATTGATCGCCAACTCCTGAGGCTTCATCCTTCTGCAGAGGTCCCGGATGGTACTACCGTACGACATGCCCGCGTACATACGGAATATGTCGCTCACTTTGGGGAGCTGACGGGCTGGGGAAAAGAAAAGATGATCGAATATTTTGGGACGTAATGAAAAAAGCGTTATGCCTCCATCAATCTAAAATTCACGACAATCGCGCTCGCGGTCTCCGACCAGTGCACGGGTACTAGTCGGAGCCCGCGAGCGCGATTGCCGTGTGACGGCGAGGCGTCAGGGCTGGAGGTCGTGTCGCCGGATTGGAAAATAATACGCGTAATTTTACCGTGTAAAAATTGGTAATAAAAGCATCATTCGTGATTCATACGAATATCAATGGAACTTCGTTGCTTTCACGCTTTTTAGGGTTCCGTACCAAAATGGTAAAAAAGGAACCCTTATGGTGCGACTTCGTCTGTCTGTCTGTCTGTCTGTCTGTCTGTCTGTCTGTCTGTCTGTCACACCTGCTTATTTCAGCAACTACTTATGCTATCGACTTGAAATTTGGAACAGTTATAAAGAATGCTTGTTCAATTTTATTGCAAATGAAAAAAGTCCAAAAATATTTTTATTTTCATTGCAAAAGGGGCCGGAGTGGGGGTCCGAAATTTTAAAGTGGGGTTACTAGATCAAGTGACATATCATATGAAAGGGCTTGATCTGCACATTTCAAAATATATTTTTATTTTATTTTATGTCTCACAGTTTTCGACATATGATGACAAATGTCCAAAAAAATACCATTCCCCCCCCCCTTATCTCCGAAGTTTGCGGGGCGAAAAATCTGAAATAATTAGAGTTGATAGGAATTGACCCAAATATGGCACCAAAAATAAAACGATGTTCCTAACTAGTACAGTTTTTTCAAAATCATCAAAATTCCTTCACAAACAAACTTAGTTGTGCGGTCCGGATTTTTTCACTTTATACGTCCAAAAATGATACGGAACCCTCGGTGCGCGAGTACGACTCGTACTTGGCCGGTTTTTTTTTTTCATGGCCGATGTCGCATCTAGCTCTATCAATGTGTAATACTTACATGATCTTGCGCAGAAATCCACACACTGTCGCTGCAGACCTGCGCATCGAGTCAACTGCCTTAACTTAGGAGTAGCACTATACACCTGCAAGTTAGCAAGAAAAATAATTAATCCTACTAATATTATAAACGTGAAAGTTTGTGAGGATGTATAGATGGATGTATGGATGTTTGTTACTCTTTCACGCAAAAACTACTGAACGGATTTTGATGAAACTTTACAGTAATATAGCTTATACATCAGAATAACACATAGGCTACTTTTTATCCCATAAACGCGGGCGGTAGCTTGTTCATTATAATAATATACCAACAAGGTGAAAAAGGCTCATTGGACTTATTATTATGAACTTTTAATATGGGATCAAACTCAGACCATAGAAACAAGGGAGATGTGCCAAGGCCCTATTGAGTATGGTCACATTGACCATAATTAAAACGTACACGTACCGACCGCGATCGATGATTTATACCTACAGTGTTTTAGTTTAGTGCTAATGTAGGGTGACGAACAGTGTTAGATTGAGGGTGTGCGGAATTTTTTATGTGTGGGAGATCTTTATATTCACAAGGAGCGCTTGCAATTGTGTCGCAAACTGTTCCAAAAGTGGCGACAGTGGTTCCCGTACTAATGTGCTATAATGGCATATCTCCTTTTTTCTATGATCTGAGGGATCAACCCTATCCTTCAACATGTCCCTCGTTCAACCAAACACCCAGCATCCAGTATAACCCGCGTGATACTTACGGCACAGTACTGAAAGATGGGCACCAGCGTCACCACTCCGTAGTAGACTAGATTCTGGACGCACGCTCGCACCAAACTGATCTCCACGTCAGTCAGGGCCGCTATCTTCGACACGTGGTTGAACCCGTCTATGTAGGGGAGGATCTGCAACAATTTAAGGAAACCCTGTTAGTAATCAGTATTCTTAGATTTCGGTGCGTAGTTTAATTGTATCTCCCCAGTTTTAACACTAATATGGCGTTGTATTTTACACTAAAAGGGCGTTGTTTTTAACATTAACAGGGCACTGTTTTTAATACTGATAGGGTGTTGTTTTTAACACAAGAAGGGCGTTGTTTTAACACTAAAAGAGCGTTGTTTTTAACACTGAAACGGCGTTGATTTTAACACGATACAGACAAAATTCAAAGTGTGCAGTAACGATTTTTTTTTTACCTAAAAACAGAAATGGGAACTACGACGTAATTATTAAAAATTCCATCCTAAGAAGAATTTCTAAAATATGCAGCATTGTACAAAAAAAAGTATAGTACCTACTAGGAGCTCCCTTGGTTCAGCAATGGCAGATAATAAATAACATGGTCTCACCGACTCGCCGTCGGTTCGGCACCGAAATTATATGCGTAACCAGGAAGAGATCGTCCCAATTTAGTTGGATGTCATAATATATCATGGAATATTACGCCACTATTTTTGTGTACAATCAAAATGAAAAACTTTGAACTTGGCCTTCGGTGTCAATTCTAATGTCACAATTTATTTCAATTGTTTGTATAACAATGACAAATGAACCAACTCGGTTCCTGACAGTTCTACCACCAAATAGATAAATATATAAAAGGTCCACAAATCGTTATTTATGTAGGTACCTAATTGTTGCGTTGCAGCCGGCCTAGCATGGTCACGATAGAAACAGGTTTTGTCTACAAAAGAATAGACAAAGTGACAGATTGTAGAAAGATTTCTACCGTTTTATGCATACAATGAAGAGAAGAAATCTATCTGTTCTTCAGTAGACAAAATTCTGATTTAAACCAAGTACGGGTCACCGCGTGCTCGGGCAGAAGAGACAACGATTTGATAGAAAGAACTTAGTCTATTCTTTGGTAGAATAGAGATAGAATTGGTCATGCTAAGCATGGAGGTGTTATCTCTAATCCTGAAGTTCAAAATTGGGCGAAGACCAGGTGGTTCCATTCTCAAGTGAATATGCTAATCAGTGGCGTGCCTTGAGGGCAAGCCCGAGGGTATTTATGTTCATTTTTAGGGTTCCGTTACTACTAGGAACCCTTATAGTTTCGTCATGTCCGTCTGTCTGTCTGTCCGTCTGCCCGTCTGTCCGTCTGTCTGTCCGTCTGTCACACCCTCGTCAAATCTACAGTTCATAACCAATTTGTATGAAACTCCGCAAGTAGATGTCTTGTATGTGCCGCCATAAAGACCTGTAGTGAAATCACAAAAAATGGGGTGGTCCCCATACGTGAAACTGAGGGATGAAAAAATGAAAATAACATAAAGGTTTCTAAATGATTTTTTTGCTCCGAAACTCGTTAAAAATGTGTCCCCCCCCCTATAATTTTCCAACCACGTTATCTAAAAATGTGAAAAAAATCAAGCTTATAGCATCTAATAAATACACTCGATTAAAATTGGTTTGAACAAGATACGTCAATAACTTTTTGAAATATTCACTATTTTCAGTTTTGAGTTTGAGGACCGCAAAAATAACAAAATAAAAATGTTGTGAAGTACAAATATACATATATTTGCGGTCGGAAGACTGAAATACTTCTTGCTACGGAACCCTAGACTGAGCGTGGTCCGACACGCTCTTGCCCGGTTTTTTATACAGGGTGGCAGGTTAGACAGTGGAAATATTTTAAGGGGTCATTGTACTCATCATTATGAACAACTTTTACTATGGGACCAACCCTGAAATCGTGAAAAAGAAATCTGCTGTTCCATACATTTTGTTGAGTTTTGTGAACATAAATGTATGGAACAGCTGATTTTTTTTTCATGATTTCAGGGCTGGTCCCATACTAAAAGTTGTTCATAATGATGAGTACAATGACCCCTTAAAATATTTCCACTGTTTAACCTGCCACCCTGTATATATGTACATATATAGTAAAATCGCTGCTTTCAAATTCGAAATAAAATCATAACTTTAGGAATGGAGGAATGAAGTGGAATATTCCTCCATTGAAAAGGGAGAATACTCAGTCATTTGTATTGTTTGTTTCGCTGCAAACTGTTCTTGCGCAATGTAGAATTCTCGGACGTCACGTCGGATGTAGGAATAGTAGTGACATCTACAATTACTTCACGGGTAGGTAGTTCTCAATGTTGCCAGTAAATGTCGCTACACTTTTCGGGGTAACTGACTGTCCCAATCACGCAATACAAGCTGACTCCCAAAGCGTTCAACAAACAGAATTATGTGGTACGGGGCCAAGACTTCTGTAAGGCCCTTATCATAGTCACACTATGTACCTGTTAATAAGACGGATCCCGCACTCTTGGCGAGGGTCCAGCCTGCCAGCTTTTATAACAAATAGCATTGTTTGTTTAACCCGCTTCTGCGCGCGTGATGTAAAAATACGACCACTTTTTAGTATAATGGGTGTTACTAAAAATTGGGGCATGTTGTGAAATAAGTAGGTAGGTATTAGGAATGAGCACTGTAAGGGCTCTTTCAAATGAGACGTTTGTTGACGGACTGCTGCAGCGCCAAGCGTCGTAATGCGCACGGACGGTTGTTTTTTTTTCACACATTCGACACGTATTAAATACAGTGGGCCTAGCACCAATGATATGTAAACCATAGATACGTTACCCGCGATCTAAAATGGCGACAAAAAAGTAAGATAATTGCCCACCATTCATTTAGTCATGCACCAAACAGTTTCTTGGCTGAACGTCATTTCTTGCAACATTTTGCGAAAAAAAAACCTACTAAACAAGAGGTACCTATGTAATAATGTATGTAAGACCTATGCTAAGTAAGGCATTCGTTTTCTTTCCCTTTTTTTGCATATATATGCACTGATATGTAGCTATTTCGCTATTTAAAGTAGCGCCATTTTTTAGTACAGTGATGTTGGTGTATGCCGTGGCTATATATACATAATTATAATACGTCATTGCCTAGCACGAAAAATTTTGACGTATCGTATCGTAAACGTAAGCGAATTTCGAATCTAAAATACAACTGTCATAGAACATCTAATTAAATTTTATTCAATTTGCGCATTTTAATAAATACAGAGATTTAAATAAGTATTTAATTTATATAAATATTTTGTAGCAAACGTGTATTTTCAATTCAAAATATCCTTACGTTTACGATACGCAACGTCAAAATCGTTCGTGCTAGGCCCTCTGATTGGCAATGTCAACTATCGAACAAGATTATAAACTGATTGTCGATATGTGTGTGTTAATGGAAAATTCTGGGTTTACAGAGCGGGTATGGGCCGTTAAATCCATTCCTCGTCATTATTCGGTTTCGCTGACAGTGTCGACAGTTCACTTTTTTTTTTTTTCTCTTTGCCCTACTTGGGCAGTCTAAGGTCTTGGACCATACCGCCTCGTCTTCAGTGCGACAGTTCACTCTCTTTCTAACACAGGAAAGTACCTTTAGGTGCAGTAGCCCTATTTTACTCATAAGCCCAATCTATGGAAAATACACTCTATGTGTATAACACTAGAAATGTAATCAATAGCATCCTACAGCAAAAACGTCTGCAATACCTATATTATAACTGTCAAAGTAAATGACGTTTTACTTCACGGGTGCACTTAGCAACACCATTAAAACCCATATAGTAATGAGATTAATGGTGCATCAGTCTGATTAGCAGTCGTCCCAGTTTGTGCATAGATACAGCGCGCATCTGTGCACTCGACCGGCGCCCGCGCAGCGTAAGTTAAGGTGAAGACAGACTGAAGGGCAATTCTCCTAATTAAAATGTTTAAAATATAGTTCAGTTATTATAATGGGTACAGAAGATAGAAGATTTTTTTAAAGGACTTTCTGACGACGGGAAAATAGTTTTAAGACTTTATAAATTATAACCTGTAAACTTACTATTATTTTTATTATTCAGTTAAACATGTCTGTCATGGCACTTATAGCCCTTTTTACATGTTTACATGTTTGACTAGCTGTGCCACACGATTTCACGCGCCCGTTTAATTTAAAAGAAATCGAATTATTTACCCGCCCGCGCTATTACTTGCATAATATAATTGCAGTGATAGCCTAGTGGTTTAACCATGTGCCTCCCACGGCGAATGGTTCGAGTTCGATCCCGAGGCACGCACCGCTGACTTTTCGAAGTCATGTGCGTATTAGAAATTAATTATCACTTGCTTTAACGGTGAAGGAAAACATCGTGAGGAAACCGGCATGTCCTAGAATGATTGATGATGATTATGCTATATGCTATCTATGCTATTACTTCGTTTTCGCTTAGTGTTCTTTGTGTTTTTTTTTATTTTTGCTCGGCTCCTAAGAGTCATAGAGTGATGTTAAATAGCCTATAATAACCTTCTTTAAGAATTGAGCTATCAAATGCACAAATAACTTTTCGAATCCGACTGGTAGTTGCAGAGATTAGCGCGTTCAAACAAACACAAACTCTTTAGCTTTATTATTACAGGGGGGTGATTCTCGCGGGTTCGATATTGATATCGCCTTCGATATATATTGCAACAACTGTCAAAATCCCTACCATTTTGACATTTAGTAGGTATAACATAATATTATTTAGTACAGAGATATCATTTGACGTTTCTTGATAACCGGCTGCATTTAATGATGCGCAGACTCACAGATGCATCTGATAGCTGACGTCCTATTTGGTGCATAGCAACGGCGCACGCGCATCCGTGCAGTCGGGGCACCCGCGCAACGTGAGTTATACGACTGTCTACTTTGCAAGATTTATGGTTTGACTTTTTGATTAGTTGTGTGTCACAATAATAAATAAGTAGCTGTACATAAATATATTATTTACGTGTTTTTCACTCCGCTTTTAAACAAATTGTCATAATAAATAATAATAATATCAGTAATTTTGACAATAGTTTTTCATTTTGTTTTTTCGTCCACTGCGATGAGATCAACGAATACCTACTACCATAATATTATTGTAGCCTGGGATTGCAAATAATAGGCATATTTTGAGATGATCTGCTTTCTTTCGTAAAGTATATGTAACTATGCATGTCTATTTGTCTAACTACCAAACCGGGACAACTGGCTTACTGACCAGGACACCGGAACACAACGCTTCAAACCGGGACATATTCCGGTGTACCGGGACGTATGGCAGCCCTAAACTAGTATATTATCTCTACTTTTACCACGTCCCAAACTTCCAATGGTATCGAGCAAATTCTTCAAGGCCAGATGCTAAGTGAATTTAAGTGATTGAATGGAATCAATCACTTAGGAGCTTTCGAATCAATCTTGGCCCGCCACTCAAATCACATGCACTCTAGCATAGAGTAGGTATGGTCCATTTCAATAGAACTTGTAAACTATGTAAACAAACTTTCTATACAAATTCATCAAATTTTGACAGTTGGCCATACTGCCATTGTTTACAAAGTTAAAAAATTCAATTGAAATGGACCCTATATATTGTTTGTCTATGCTCCTAGTCTCGAATTTTGCGACGTCTGTGTTTACCTACTTTGCTAGGCATATTTGTTCAAGGTGAGGTGGGTATTATTATATGGAATGGAAAAGGTTACTGTTCTTTACTTTAACTTTCAGTGAGTGGTGGGTAGGAAAGTTTTGACTGAAGTAATGATTTGTTTATGTAGAGATATTTTAGTAGCAGTCTTAAAGCAAGCTGCTTATTACAAGGATTTACGAGATATCAAATTGATAAACATCTATCTATTTACCCCCTTACTTATTAGATTTAACCACTTATTAAATAGGTATACAACTATCCTTGTCATTTGTAAGACAATGAATAGAGATGAAAATTGATTTAAGAGCTGTTTAATTTAAGGGAGTTCCTCCGCAGCCGGCGGCTGCTCCCAAAAATAACGCCGTTGGAAACCGGTGTAGCCTTGGAGTAGCAGTGATACCAGACGAAAATAATTGCAAACTACCGTAGCAGCAGATTAATGTTGCCGTGTTTTAAGTTGAATTATCTACCTTAGACTGACTTTTAAATTACAGTGTTAATGTAAAACAAAATACAACTTTTTTGGACTTACAAGGGGGAGGGAGGTGGTCGACGAAGCCCCGCCTGCAAGGTTAAAAGTAACCTAACACGAAGGGGTTGACCAACCCCTTCGAACCTAAATTGTCCGTGTCGGGGTGTCCAAGTTCCCGAGCTCGCTTCGCTCTTGGACCCTTGTTAGGTGTGTTACTCAAATGAAACATGAAATGTTTTTTGAATTATGCTAAATTGCCAACCCCATTTCCCGCTTTTTTCCATTGTCAGCGCCGGCTGCCAATTTAGCAACCGGCGGCGGCTGCAAATGCGGCGGCGCCGGTCGCGGAGTCACTTTCTTAAATTAAGGCATAATTAAAAAAACATTTCATGTTTCATTTGAATAACATACCAAACTAGGGTCCAAGAGCGAGCGAAGCGAGCTCGGGAACTTGGACACCCCGACACGGACAATTTAGGTTCGAAGGGGTTGGTCAACACCTTCGTGTTAGGTTACTTTTAACCTTGCAGACAGAAATAGGAGCCGGAGGGCTCCGTCGACCACCGCTCTCGCCCTTGTAAGTCCAAAAACGTTATATTTCTTTTACATTGACACTGTAATTAAAAGTCAGTCTAAGGTAGATAATTCAACTTAAAACACGGCAACATTAATCTGCTGCTACGGTAGTTTGCAATTATTTTCGTCTGGTATCACTGCTACTCCAAGGCTACGCCGGTTTCCAACGGCGTTATTTTTGGGAGCCGCCGCCGGCTGCGGAGGCGCTCCCTTAATTTAATCATGGAAACGGTTACCTTATTTAAACATTTCGAGATATTCCCCTCCTAAGTTCTACCTAATAGCTTGTTATTACTACCTATTGATAACATTTTACATAATACGTACAAAATATTTTCCTTATTTGCCAAAACAACAAGTAAATTAACGATGTTTACCTAAATTATGTAAGTAATGAGGCCTTGACTGTGGACCTACGACTGATTCTAATAATAAGTAGGTACGGTACCTATACTGCGTTATCAATGATAACTTATCTATCGTACAATAGACCGACCTATTCGAGTTGAACTGCATAGATATTCACAACCATTCGTCAAACTTCCGTATTGGAAATGACCCTTGCTCGATTATCTGCTTTCAGAACCGATGAACTCTTAAAACGCGAAATAGCGTTTAAAACTCTCAATTTAGCGTTTACACAAGTGTAACAAGTGTCATTTCCGACACGCAAAACAGAAGGACGCCGGCTTTTAGTACCTAAGCCCCGTGGGTGCTTCTTATGCACATATTTTGATGGCTAATTTAGAAGAAATGGCTAAGTGCGGGAAGAGAAAAGCAAACCGACTAAATATCCTACATAATAATGAAAATCGTATTAACATCCGTCTATTTTAAAGTAGTCTGCGAGTTGTTTTGCGATTAAATTGAGCAGAGAGTAGAGTGACCACATCAAAATACGACAGATAACAAATGCCCATGCCAATGTCGTACCGTTTCTGAGTGGTCCAATCGAAAAACAGGAGATTACAGAGGGATTCGGTGCTGTGCTGCTGCTAGGGCTTAATAAGACGAATAGAACCGTCCCTCTTTCACAACGGAACAATAATGATGTCACAGGAAATCTTTTTACCCGACTGCCGCGAAACCCAAAAGAAGGATAATGTTTTTAGCTGTTTTTTTCTACAGTACTTACCTACCTACGGTCAATTAGTTTTACATTTAATTAGATACTCCGAAATGTCCTGTTTAAGTATTCCACGTGAAGGATTATTTATGATCTCATCTACACTCATTGTTCTGATAATACTCGCTATACGACCCGCTGTCGCCTGCAAATTCTGCCAATCTCCGTACACGTGGAGCGATCAGCTCGCCATAACAACTGCGCGTGCGCCGAATGCAATTAACGGGTTTATTTGTTTATTATCGTATTGTTCTTGTATTTATATCACTGTCTATTATTAGTCATCATTAGTCATAGGAAGTCCGGGAGGGGCTCGTGGCTAAATGACGGCCGCGCTGCTCGATCGATCTGCGAGGTTAAGCTGCGCTTGCCGCGGTCAGTCCTTAGATGGGTGACCCTTCTTTACACATCGAGACCCCTCCGTGCCTCGCAGAGCACGTTAAGCAGTCGGTCCCGGTTTTCATAGGAATATCTTTGACAATCGTTACGGGTAGTCAGAAACCCTAAAAGTCTGACAACTGGTCTAACATTCGAATACCGGTATTACTCATTAATTGGGTTATGGAGGTCAGATGGCAGTCGCTCCACGTAAAATATTGATATTCAGCCAAAACTAGTTAGACTGGATGCCGACCCCAATATAATTTGGGAAAAGGCTAGGCAGATGATGGTTAGTCATAGGAAGTCGTGACCAATACTTAGAAGATTGATTTTCAACAAGGTAGATATAAAGTGTAAGAATTTGGGCAAATAGGAGGCTAGATTTTTTTGTTGTAGGTAGTATACCTAACTAGTTTGTCATTCAAAATTATTTTTTTAAATCCCAACAGACTGGATTGAATCTTGATTGACTAGACCATAATAATTATGTAAAATAACGGGTTTAGCACAGTTTTTAGTTCTGCTTAATTGTTTTAGTAAGTAGGTAGGTACCTACCTAATAATATTTTTAGAGCTCCGTACCTCAAAAGGAAAAAACCGGCCAAGTGCGAGTCGTACTCGCGCACCGAGGGTTCCGTATCATTTTTGGACGTATAAAGCGAAAAAATCCGGACCGCATAACTAAGTTTGTTTGTGAAGGAATTTTCATGATTTTGAAAAAACTGTACTAGTTAGGAACATCGTTTTATTTTTGGTGCCATATTTGGGTCAATTCCTATCAACTCTAATTATTTCAGATTTTTCGCCCCGCAAACTTCGGAGATAAGGGGGGGGGAATGGTATTTTTTTGGACATTTTTCATCATATGTCGAAAACTGTGAGACATGAAATAAAATAAAAATATATTTTGAAATGTGCAGATCAAGCCCTTTCATATGATATGTCACTTGACCTAGTAACCCTACTTTAAAATTTTGGACCCCCACTCCGGCCCCTTTTGCAAATAAAAATATTTTTGGTTTTTTTTCATTTGCAATAAAGTTGAACAAGCATTCTTTATAACTGTTCCAAATTTCAAGTCGATAGCATGAATAATTGCTGAAATAAGCAGGTGTGACAGACAGACAGACATTTTGGTACGGAACCCTAAAAACGGAACCCTTATAGGATCACTTTGTTGTCCGCCGCCGCCGTCAGTCACCGGACCATAAGTGGAGCCATCTGCTCATAGATGGTGTCATTGGAAGTATGCAGTAGCGCCATCTATGATCATATTTCGAAACCCTTAGGGCGCGAGGCATACTCGCACTTGTCCGGTTTTTTTATTAATTAAGAATGATGCAGGTTAGTCTGGAATGGCTTTTAGAGGAAGATTTGAGTGGACCTGTCCTGACTGCGTGTCGCACGTTCTTTATGTACCTACCGAGTATCGCAGTAGCTTAGCCCTGACGAAGGGATTCAACGACCCGACGAATATTACCATCAGAAAAGACATTTGGATAGGGTTACGAATATGTATTAGGAACTTCTCACGTAAACCACTAATATCTACTAATGTTTACAGGAAACAAAATGTCAACCTGTCAATAAAAAATATAAACACAAGCACTTAAAACAGCTGTTGATCACACCACGCTTACACGTTAAAGAAATCGACACCAAATTCCATCATAACAACCAATACTGGCCATTGGCACAGCCATTGGCCGGAGCCACGCTACAGCATCCATTGACAGTTGAATAAGACCGAACAGAAACCTCTTCAGAATGTACGATGCAATGGAAACCCCAGTATGCCCAACAAAGTAATCTTTATGTGTAGTACGACTGTTTGTTTAAACAATTATCATATTATATTTCACCGGCCTTGTGCAGGCACGTGTAAGATCCAGTGCATCTGTTTATGCAGTCAACACATAATAATATTATGATCCTTTTAAAGTCAATTTGTTTTGCATTTAGAATACTATGTAGGTAGCTTGAATGAAAATAAGTCTGATTTTTTCTTTTCTGATAAAAGGCAATAAAATTAAAATTCTGTTAGAGAAAGAGGACATAGGATCTGCTAAGAATCTCTTTAAATTCCATGACAACAGAAAGAGTGGATGATAAGAGTAACAGCACTAAAGGCTTTTTTAGCACTAAATTCTTTGAGCCCGTAGAATTAGCCCATATGGGATTGTACTCGATAAACAGCGCTAATCTTTATAAGATAAGCCAGAGATATGACAAAAAAATGTTTAGGATTAATAAACTGTTGATTACCGAATACGGGTTTATTATTAGATTTTCGGAAAGGAATAAACCGAACGACGTGCCAGAGACGTTGCACGGGCACTCACGCGTTCCACCCTCCATAGTGGATCCAGGATCCACTATGGAGGGTGGAACGCAGGTGGAATCCAGGATCCTGCGATTGCCAACTCCGTTGCCACTAATTTAGGGCTTAGCAGATTATGCCGCAGGATAGAAAGTTACGGCAGTTTTTAGCAGGATGAAATAAAACCTTAGCCGAAACTTAGCAATACTCGGTATTTACAAATTAAATCAATGAAATGAAAATAGAGTAAACGGAAAACTGTCAAAACATGTTCAAAAATAGGCTAAAAAATTGCGGTAAAAATATAAACTTAATGAGAAATCAAAGTTTTTTCCTAAGCACTACATAAAAAATAACCATTTAAATTGAGAATGATTTGAGATTTTTAGGATTTAAATTTTATTTTAAATGACTGCGTTTTTTTTATCTATCGAGACTAGGTTGAATCGTGTTTTAGCGAATGAAATTAAAATCTTCTCTTTAACTACAATCTAGAATCTAGACTATAATTATGAAACCCCGCCCGGATGCCCCTGACGCTATGCTAACTAGGAGAAATCCGGGAAAACCTTGACAGATGGCAACCCTACTGCAGTGGAAACGTTTTATGCCGATTATAACCACAACCTGCAGCTAAACCAACCAACTATTCTGTAATCAGTGGCGTTCCGAGGGGGAGGGGAGGTCGTATTAGTCATGACCCCCCCAAAATCGTACAAAAATGCGCATAGCATAATCGGCCTATAATGTTCCCGCTGCTGAGACACAGGCCTCCTCTCTGTGAGAGGGAGTGGGCCGTAGTCCACCACGCGGGCCCAGTGCGGGTTGGTGGACGTCACATGTCTTCGAATTTTTGGTTCTAGGACATGCCGGTTTCCTCACGTTGTTTTCCTTCACCGTTAAAGCAAGTGATAATTAATTTCTAATATGCACATGACTTCGAAAAGTCAGCGGTGCGTGCCTCGGGATCGATCTCGAACCATTCGCCGTGGGAGGCACATGGTTAAACCACTAGGCTATCACTGATTTTTACGAAAAATGCGCGAAACATGGTAATTCACGGTATAGCAGTTCGGCACTAATTGGTATGATCCCCCCCAGTCTGGCTGCGACCGCGCCTGTCTGTAACATCGTGTAACAGCATTATTCTGATTCTGATCATTACTTCCTGACTCCTCGTGACAGTCGTCACGTACCTATCCTTGTTAGCGCTGACACTCGGTAACGTCCTGCCATCAACTACTCGTTACTCCATGGCCCTGACCTTTAACCGTCCGCCACGTATAGGAGATAATGTTATTATTACCTGTTCTTACTCTAAGGCCCGTATTACAGAACGATGCTCGAGCACAGATCTCTGCTTGAGCATAGATTTCAAGCCATTTGATTGGTTGAAATCTATGCTTAAGCAGAGATCGGTGCTCGAGTATCGTTCTGGAATACGGGCCTAAGTTAGCGGTTCCTTAACTTTTCAGATAGTGGAACCCTCATTACCTTTTGTACCTCATATCAAATGATTACAAAATCAAAGCTACTGCAATTTAAATATGAATAAAAACTGTTTATTAGAAACTATATTAGGCTATAACTCAAGAATCTGGCTATCATAATTATACAAAAAGATTTTTTCGAATCCGACTGGTGGTTCCAGAAATTATCGCGTTCAAACAAACTCGCAAACTTTTAGTATAATAGACATTTGAAAATTTAAATGAATAATTTCGCAGAACCCTGGTGTACCTATTTTAGGTATACGGAAGCCCTAGGTTCCGCGGAACCCACTTTAGGAATCGCGGCTCTAAGCGAGCAATGTATACTATACAGGGTGTCAAGTTTTCAGTGGTCCAAGGGCACCAAGGCTACCTACATACATAGTATGTAACTGTATAGGAACGATTAGAGCTGGTGGGCGTATTTACATTGAAACTTTAGTTTATGTGATAATAATTGGAGATACGATACGTTGGACCGTGGGACACATATATTATAATTCGCAGGCATTCAATTACCCACATGGGGCGTTTGAATCAGTTTATGGGCAATAATAGGATTGAATTTTTTTTGGTGTTAAATATCTTTTTTCAAATAGTTTACAGATTCACAAAAAAAAAAAAATGTCCGGTACCGTATTGCGTCTTACCTATACACATAATAATGGCACAAATAGGTACCTACTTAGTTTGTGATAAAATTAAGAAGGAACTTTCAACGTCAATAAATTAATTAAAAATGGAAATATCTACGGTGGAAGATTTTCCGTAAACAAAAATAGAAACAAAAGAAACTCAGTTGTTACAAAAAAAAAGACACCACAAGAACCACAACGCGGGAGCTGTAAGTAGGGTTCCCAGATCAAAATATAAAAAATCCGGAGAAAATTCCTGATATTTGATGAAATTTCCGGAGTTTCTTGTCAATTTTATATTAAAATCGTTACGCATCGTGCAAGTGAATAAACAAACCAAATCGATTGCCAAATCGTTCGAATTTTGACACGCGCGCGGTGAGGGGAAAGCGCCTCTCTGTCGCCCGCGTTCGCCCGCGCACATGATGCACTTCACTTATTTGTAGAAATTCCGGACGGTTTAAGATTCCCCCCGCATTCCGGACAAAGACCTATATTTCCGGACTTGTCCGGAAAATTCCGGACGTATGGCAACCCTAGCTGTAAGGTAGCTGCTTCAAAATTTTAAAGAACGGAGATAGGTAGATACATAATAAAGCAAAGCAGTGCAACTTTAAGGAAATTGAGATACGTTAACTCGATTGACATTCAGAAAGCAACACAGCCTGCAATGCCTGCCCAACCGGTTAATATTGTAAACAAGGAATTGCCGAGTTTTACGACGCACCTTTACAATAACCTAAGCCTTATTGGCTTATTTAAGGTTCTTATCCACCGCCGAGGCGATACGAGGAGAGACAGGAATTGGGAATTGTATGGCAAAAACGTCAATTCTCTCCTTCTGCCGCGCTAACGAAGAATACAGTAGGTAATTCAATTTTTGGACGATTCGAATTCCGCTCAATTCACTGATTCTGTTTATTATTATGAACAACTTTTACTATGGGACCAATGAAATCGCGCCAAAAAAATCGGCCGCTCCATACATTTTGTTGAAATAAGTGAACATATTATGTATGGAACAGCTGATTTATGTTTTCGCGATTTCAGGGTTGGTACCATAGTAAAAGTTGTTCACAGTGATGAGTACAATGACCCCTTTCCGTATCAAGACTGACTAAAATTACACCCAGTATATTAACTCAAAATCGTCCAAAAATCGAGTTATTGTTGTATTCTTCCTTTCACGGCAGCCTTGCTAGGAGCAGGGTTGCCAGATAGCCGGGAAATCCAGGAAAGCCCTGGAATACAAGACTTTCCCGGACAAGCAGGTCCTCCGCTATCAACACAGCGCATTCTCAGGAGCTCTGAAGGAGTGTGGTTGGAAGTGAAATTAACAAAATAGGGCAAACGGTCTACCATCCAATAGCGTCATTCCCAAAAAATATCTATAAAATTATTTTGATAAACAATAAAAAAATCCGCTATCAATATCGCCAGCACCACAGATTACCTCCAGCACTAAGAACACATTTTTTATTAAAAGTGGCCATAACCAAATATACAAGACATCTGTAGCCCTATAAACTAATCTTCAACACGTGTCAAAATACACTGGTCTATAATTAATTATGGTACCTAGTGCAAATGACTCACAGGGTGGTGATTCTCGCGGGTGATATATTGATATCGAATTCGATATATATCGCAACAAATGTCAAAATGGTAGGGATTTTGACAGTTGTTGCAATATATATCGAATTCGATATTAATATCGAACCCGCAAAATCACCCCCCTGGTGTTTTGTAAAGTGTTTTGTTTACACATTCGCATTGTAATTTTTATTATTACTTGAGAATGTTTGATACAATGTGTAGTGTTTTTATGGTGGAAAATAAAGCATGAAAAGAAACTCGCCTCTGTTTTTCGGGTTCAAGGAAAAACGGAACCCTTATATTATAGGATCACTTTGTTGTCCGTCTGTTCGTACCTACCAAGTTTGAGGTATCTGGTCATAGATCCATCCCTAAGGGCCGGTAAAATTAATTTGTAGGTAGGTATGAAGTAAATAAAGACATTGTGTTGTTTCCCAACTTCCAATAGATAATATTGTTGTAGGTAATATGGTTGTTTCCCAACCACGTGGCACAACACAGAATGGATAATAGATAGGTAGAGGTACCTACATACTATTGTAGGGCTGCCATAAATGCTGAAACACTGACCGGGACATTTGTAATAAAAACAAAACCGGCCAAGTGCGAGTCGTACTCGCACACAGAAGGTTCCGTATCAGTTTTGGACGTATAAAGTGAAAAAAACCGGACCGCAAAACTAAGTTTGTTTGTGAAAGAACTTTGATGATTCTGAAAAAACTGTACTAGTTAGGAACATCGTTTTATTTTTGGTGCCATATTTGGGTCAATTCCTATCAACTCTAATTATTTCAGATTTTTCACTCCGCAAACTTCGGAGATAAGGGGGGGGAATGGTATTTTTCAGACATTTTTCATCATATGTCGAAAACTGTGAGACATAAAATTAAATAAAAATATATTTTGAAATGTGCAGATCAAGCCCTTTCATATGATATGTCACTTGACCTAGTAACCCCACTTAGAAATTTTGGACCCCCACTCCGGCCCCTTTTGCAATGAAAATAAAAATACATTTTTAAGTTATTCATTTGCAATAAAGTTGGACAAGCATTTTTTATAACTGTTCCAAATTTCAAGTCGATAGCATTAGTAGTTGCTGAAATAAGCAGGTGTGACAGACAGACAGACAGACAGACAGACGAAGTCGCACCATAAGGGTTCCTTTTTTACCATTTTGGTACGGAACCCTAAAAACTGGGAAATCAGAATCTTTTACACCTTGGATAGGAACTTTTACGCTTCATTTTTGGTAGATTATTAAAACCACAGAATATATAAGAAAGATATTAAAACTAAATAAAATGCAAAAATCAACGACGATCTATGGAAAAAATTACATCCTAATTTTCTTAGGCTTATTTTACGTTCACAGTGCAACGTTTTGGTCCATTCATATTTTTTTGAAGTCTGAATTTTTTAATTAACCGTTCTTCACCCTTTTCGTTTTTTCGTCCACTGCGAATTGCGATGAGGTTATGAAAACAACCGTTTTACATGAGGATTGCGACCTGAGATTGCAAAGAGAGATTGGCACATTTTGAGATTTGCTTTTCTTTCCTGTATGCCACTATGCATGTCTAACTATGCATGTCTAACTAAACGAGGTACCAAACCGGGACAATTGACTTACTGACCGGGACACCGGGACATAACGCTTCAAACCGGGACATGTCCCGGTGTACCTGGACGTATAGCAGCCCTATAGGGTCATTGCGCTGGATAGCGGCCGATTAGCGGAGTGTCCAACTTTACGTTAATATATTAGTATGAAATATTCATAGAAAATTTATTGAACGTATTTGTATGGATACCAGATATTATGAAGATTGAATTAAGAAGTAAAAAAATGACATACATAGCTGTAAATTAATGTTAGAGGTGTTTAATCGCAAAACATGGTGAAATGCTAGTTTACGGACATTTTTTTGGTTTACGGCCACATTGTATCTAGTTTACGTCCACATGGTTTATTATGGTAAATAACCTTTAAAAAGATAATAAAATAACATAGCAGTGTAAATTACGTTGCTCTTTAATATAAAAACAAAATCTAAGTCAGTCTTTCGTTTTTAATCACATCTACATTAATTTTATTAACTTATTTTATATTTTTGTACATTTCTTAATCACAGTAAAAAAGACTTAAAAAAATACAAAAAACGGTCAAGTGCGAGTCGGATTTGCGCACGAAGTGTTCCATACCATTATCTATACAACATTAGACACCATATTATAAGTATTATAATCTTTATTAAGATCGAGAAAAAAACGGCAAAAAAATCACGTTTGTTGTATGGTAGCCCCCCTTAGATATTTTTATTTATTCTGTTTTTAGTATTTGTTGTCATAGCGGCAACATCATCATCTGTAAAAATTTCAACTGTCTAGCTATCACGGTTCATGAGATACAGCTCATGGTGACAGACAGACGGACAGCGGAGTTTTAGTAATAGAGTTCCGTTTTTACCCTTTGGGTACAAAACCCTAAAAATAGTAGGTAGGTACTCCATTGGCATAGGGAACAGGGTCCAAGCTACCAGTGGTCAGGGATCTAGAGAGAGGATTCTCCTAACAATGTAAGCCGTGTTTAGGAAAGCTTTCTGGATAAAGACCTTGATCCGAGAGCCTTCTCAGGTGTTGGTCGAGTCTCTTGGCTATTAGATCATTGGCCGAAACGACTATAGGCACAATTATTGCTGAGTGCACTTTCCACGTGCGGAGAACCTAGTGTGCTAAGATACTCGATTTATTTATCTTTTTCGGCCTTTACGAGATGTCCATCATGCGGGACTACAATTTCAATTTTTATCTATTATTTTGCGACATTCTAACCAATCTATCAAAATTAGCAATAATAGTCCGATCAGTGATGAATTGATGATACAGCGATCCCAGTACAATGTGATATGACCATTTTCGTTGACTGGGTCGGGCACATACTTGTATTTCAGAGCAAGTTGCTGGTAGATAATCCTGGCCACCAAGTTTTGTCTATGCCAAGTACTCAACGTTAGCAAGACGAAAACAACCAGAAATTATATTCGGATCGATTCAGCGGGACAGTGGCATGCCCGACAGCCCGACAGATATGTATTTTCGGTAGTTGCTCGTCATCATAACTTCGTCTATAATTGCTTTAAAAAAAACCATCGGTTTCTCTAAAGAGTTCGCCGAAACGCAGCCAGAATATGGACGCCAAGAAGTCTGCATCAGACCTATAAAGGGCCCAATAAAAGTGTCCATGTAGCTCCATGAGATTGGTTTTGAGCACTATAGGCTTGCGCTAGTTCTCTTTACCTAATGAGAGTGGCGTGAGTCCATTTGTCACTTTGTTCACTGCAACTACATCTTGGTGCATCCCTACTTCGGCTTTGAGGAAATATTCCCTAAGATCGCACGCCTCACGGTTTGTGAAGAGTTTTGGTATTTAAAAAGCCTCGACCTCGACACTTCGTGGTCTTCGTTCTCGACACACTTAGGTGGTGCTGGATTCATCCAATATGCAATCGGAAATAAACGAACCTTCCAATTCAGGTCGTCTAATTCTGGCTGAATCCATCTAAATATGCCGAAAGAAAACATCAAGACCCAACCAGTGTCGGCACATACCTTGTTGCCACCTGACAAAAGACTGTTAATACGGTGAACGAAACCCCTCAAAGTCAAAAGTCAAAGTCAGCCTCATTAATTCTCAACGCTTCCGACATACGGTACCCAAGTATTTCTAGGTTTCAGTTGCGGAGAGAGATCTAAGGTATATGGAATCCATGAGTTGGGATCCCAGGGATTCCATCTCCGCTCGCTTAAACCATGGATGACTGCACATTAATTTGTTGTTCTCGGTGTTGTTGCACTGGATTGTTGTTCTCGGAATGCCAATAATGCCATATTTTCTATGTTTCCCTTGTTGTCTAGTATCCTCCTACTCTAATCCTTTAAACGCCAACTGAAAGATATTATATTAATAAATAAAAATATGCTTGTGAATAATTATCAATTTTGTTCTTTTTACCCGACTGCGGTGAAGCCCAAAAGGAGGGTAATGTTTTTCACCTTTAGGTATGTTAATTAGGAACTTTGGAGGACATCTATAAAAGAAACATTAAAAATATAATACTTATCAACTTCAGTGGTCGAAAACTGAGACATCATAGTGCCATATTCTATTGGCGGCCATTGAATTCCCATACATTTGTATGGCCGGAAAAAACACGATTTATTTATATTTAGGCGGACGTAAACTACCAGCGATGTAACAGCATATAAAAGAAATATATTTAAAAGAATTTCGATCCTAACCCATATTAATAAGATACTAAAAAAAATTAAAGATGTTATTATTTTTCATGTCTATTTGCGTCCACCAGGCCGTAAACTAACATTTTTAAAGAATTACTATTCTAGTTCGCGGACACTAAATATCTAACAAGTTTTTGAATATGATTGAAAAAGACTTATCAAAATGCATTGTAATAATGCATTACTAGCAATTAAAACAAAAAAAACATGTCACAGATAAATAAAACCAGAAATACTTACCTTGCAAGCAATACGTGCTCACTATTTTTTCGCTAGTTTTACCAACGCATGTGCACCGGCGGTGCTAACGGTGAATTGAACGAGGATTTGTGCATATTTGGGTAATACTACGTAACTAATTTTACTAGGTCAGAATGGAACAGCTATCCTTTTCTTCCTAGAGCCGTATTTCAAGTGGAACTGAAGGATAGAACTCTAATTTTCTTAATATTTGTGCAGCACATCCTCGAAATGTCCGCCTATAGACGCTGGACGGGAAACCGACGCACCTACCCTACTAGTGGCAGACAAAAACAAATGTCAACTTGTCATTGAAAGTGGTTGCTGTTTACCGACGACTGGGATGACGTAAAAGACGTCGCAAAACTATAATAAACTGTAACATATTGGAACAAATTGACCAAAAACATGTTTTTTTTTGTTCGTATAAATTATTCATGGGTGCGAACTGCGAAGTGATGAAGACGCGGACATGTCCTTGAAAATATAGTGCGTTGCACATAAAAATTCCCTTCGCCGCTATGTTTACTCCCTGAATGTATATTGTATATGTTACAATATTTTTAACGGTGTTAGAAGTTTTCTTTCAACACGTCTTTCATCACTTTTTAGTGTCCTACCTCTCTTTTTAGGTAGGTAGGTACCTAGGTATTACCACAGTAAAAATATGTACAGTACGGAAACTACGTACTAACGTTCGAAACGGCACACTCACACAAACACGCGGCAACCACTCATCTTGACGCGGCACTCACGCCTGACAGCACCGCGATGTCCGCTTAGAGGTCTCGTCGATTCGTGTTTGTGTGAGTGTGCCGTTTCGAACGTTAGTACGTAGTTTCCGTACTGGTGTACATATTTTTACTGTGGTATTACTTTAACACTAAAATCTAAAAAAAACATTGGACAAAGTGACAGACAGGGGTGCTAAACATGGCATCGAAGGGAACTGCTATGTGAAACGCACTTTAGAGAGCATTTTTTTTTTATTCTATTTCACATAAGAAATTCCTTCGACGCTTTGTTGGCTGCCTTGCGCGTCAATATTTTACAGCGTTTTTAACCGTGTCGGAAGATTTTTTTTCAGTACCAATTCACGTTTACTACTATTTATAGTGTCCTAGGTATTACCTACTTTATCACATAAATCTACAAAAAACATAAAACGTTAAGACCTTAACAGGAGTGACAGACAGCAGAGCTTCTAAAAATGATACTAAAATGATAAGTTGCGCGAGAAGCACGAAGAAATAATTTAAAACAACACAAGAAAAAAATGCTTACTGTTTATTTTTCCAAAAGCTGGCAACCCTGAAAGGGCAGCATGCAGTTTCAAAATTGGTTAAGAATAAAAGATTCACGGTCGGTTGCAGAAAGATAATTAAATTTTAAAGGAGACTTTAACCATACAATTTCTATAGTTAAAGTCTGCTTTAAAACTTAATGACCTTTTCTGCAACCCAGTGTCATAGTTTCAAATTCGTGCTTTAAAAATTTGAAAAGAACGCACTACCCAATATTTTTTTCCGTAAACTTTAACTGAGCTTGAAGGAACTCGGAAGTGTAATACCGAATTGAAGGTCACTTGAGCGTATTGACCTTGTTATGTTATATCTGGCAGTCGGCGCGACCATGTTGGGCAATGATCACTCAATGAAGCGAACCCCGTAGGCGGTACAAAAGTAACTGAACCATGTGGATCCTGAATAAATAGACTATCTACCAGTAGCGAAGGGTCCCTACAATACGATTCCTACCGGCTTCCTTTGAAAAATAGCACAGGCAGTATTGCCTACTTTTATTTATCAGCTTTTCGTGGCCAGGTAAACAATTGTGAGTCGGCTTACCTCTTAAAAAAACTGACTCTCGCCACTGCTATCTACCTATCTACATATAAAACCGGACAAGTGCGAGTAAGACTCGCGCCTTGAGAGTTCCGTACAAATGTTTTGTAATCGCAGAAATCGTTAATGGCTATAAATTAACGATTTTCGGTGCTGTGCGAACTTGCTTCTTGACAAACATGATTTTAGGACTAGGTCACTGAGAAGTACTCTGTAGGTTTTGATCTTTGAGGTTTTGATGCATGACGAATATCAAAATGGCCGTATCTTTTGAGTGCGTTGACTTAGAAGCTTGAAATTTTTATACCTCCAAGGGACCGTAAATCTTAGTAATTGATATTAATTTCAACCTGATACCTGTTCCCAAAAAAAGTTTCATACAATAGGGAGCGAGCCTATTTCCATTAAACGAGCACAAATTCAGGCTCCGGGCTGCTTCTGGAAACTTCCTAATGGAAAAAATTACTTTGCCCGTAATTATGCGTGAAAATGGACCTTATGAGGTCCATTTTCACGCATAATTACGCTGGCAAAAAAAAAGTTAAATGTCAAAAGATCGAAGAAAATAAAATCAAAACGTGTAGGTACCTACTACCATTTTATTTAGACCGCGCTTTTCTTCCCTGCCGTTTGGGATTACAACAACGACGGGGAATCTACCAATGGGACGCGACAGTCATTTATATTTTAAAATGGACCCCAATTTAAACTAATTGGTGACCCATGATCTACTGCATAGTGCCGGAGACTGTAAAACAGATCATTCATCAAATAAGCCACTACAAAAGCTTGGTTCATTTTACGCAACTGGTAAGAAATAGCCGTAAAATAATTATTAGGTATCGTTAATATTCGATTGAATCAAATTCCATAGCGATATAATAGTGAGTTGGCCTTCACTCGGCTAATTTAATTATAATAATTATGCATATTCATTGTTTATTAGTTCCATTGCAGAATAGCGCAGAGCAGAGGTGCTAAACATTTTTGAAAAATGTACAATACTTCTTTTTTTCGTCGCAAATATTTAGGATTGACACGTGCTTTATTTTTATAAGAAATATGAGAACGGGTAGGTATTTTCAGAGACATGATTCTAGCTCACGTCTTTTGAAACTACTTAGTAAGTTACATACCTACTTTCCTTAAAAAAAATTTTTTTTTTTACTTAAGTTATTAGTGACTTAGTTGAAGTAAAAGCTTAGATAAACATACTTACAAAAGTTAATTTATTATTCAAAACAGAGCTGTGGAGACTTGAGACGCCTTTAACGACTAATCTAAATTAACTTCTGTAAGTATTTGGTAATGTTTGGTACAAAAAGGGATTAGCCCAATTTACAGTTTTAATGAGCTAACGTCGCGTCGTTGCCAGGCGTAAAGGCCCCTAATCATGATGAACGGTGAGCAGTCAGCTAGATCATGAATTACGGCGCGCGGGCGAGCGACGCGTAGGTACTATTATTAATAATTGACTTTTTAGGACGTGGTGTTCCTTCGCCTCCGTGGACAAATGCCACAGGATGACAGGACAGCACAAAGTATAGAGCAAAGTGAAATGCTACTAACATGTCCTAAGCCATAACTACCAACACAATATAATAAAATATGCTTTATCTATGGGCCTGTGTCGCCTGCAATAAATTAATAAATAAAGATATTTGTATAGTTCGTTAATTACATCCTAAATAAGATAAAAACGTAAGTTTCGAAAAACCACTCTCTCAATTCTCACACCAACTCGGAAAAGAGCTCATAACTTTTAAACAACTGGACAGATTTTCATTAAATATAACTATGAACTATCCTGATTAAACTAACTTACAATTAAAAAAAAACGGCATTGAAATCGGTCCACCCATTTGGGAGCTACGAAGCCACAGACAGAAAGAGTACCTATTAGTATAATACATGCGCAACAGTGCCGTCTTACTAAACTTGTAGTTCGTATCTAATTAATATATTCACACTTTACTGAAGTCGGGTCATTTACAACTGAAAGGAGAGTAGAACTTTATACCTACCTAGCCTGCGTAATCCACAACTTTATTCAAGTTCTGATGAATATTTCATTATCTCTTTGATTCTAGGAAGAAACTGCTACCTACCTACTTTAATTTCCGGCTGTTTCAAAGTTGGTTTCATTTAACTTACGGGAAATAATTATAAAGTTGGGTTTACAAAAAGTTCAGTTTAAACATAGGGAAGTGAATCGAAATTAAAACATTATACCTACCTATCTATTATGAAAAAAATATGCTACAGAAGCGATAACGCAGTCCATTGTGTAAAAATTTAATATTAGAAATCGATAAAGAAAGTACGAAATTCGTATTCGTATTAGATTAAGCAGCATAAACCACCAGCCTATTTGTCTGTGGTCAACCTTTCCGAATAAGTACGAAAATAAAATAAAAATACAATAATGTAACATGTAACACAAAAGCAATTTAAAATTATAGGGATGCCTTAGATTAAACAGATCCATAGAACTAAAATAAAACATTTAAATATACGTTACACATTTACGACACGCAATAGGTATATGAATATAGTATTACGTAGGTACTCATCACGTTGTTTTGATGTTACCTACTCAAATAATTGTCTAGGTCAGTTCAGTACCAAATTACCAGATTTTTTTGCTCTAGTAGTATAAATATTGCTACGAATACATGACTTGTCATAAAAAGTGCGAGTGTGACAGGAAGTATTAAAATTCAATGCTCAGTCACATTTTAGTTACAATCACATCAATCAATCACATCATACAATCTTACGGAATAAATAAAACTATAAAAACACGTGTTGTATTTCATAAAATGTATATTTACTAACATCTACCTACATACTTAAATTACATAGATAATGGATTAGTGGTTACGCAATAGTAATAAATTTTATATAAGTAAAGCCATTTTTTTTAAACTCATCCTTTGCTATATTATGATCGAAATAAATAAATATAGTTATTCATACAGTGCTTGTAGGTACTAATTGTTGCAAATCAAATCAAATAAGTTTATTTGTGTACACAGGTAAATAAGATTTGATTTACATAAACTAAATTACCCCATTTGAAGCCTTTATCATTTAAACCTATGTCAAACGGTTAAAATTTGGCGTTTCCAAAACATTAAATCAGAGCAATTTAAAAAAATGCCATAGCATTTTGGCCTACAACGGAAATTTCCTCAACATTGTAATATAAAACAATAACACATACGAAAATATTATTAATAACAAGAGGAAGTTCTCGATAAAACAGGTGACGAGTAAAATAACAATGTTTTTATCATTATCACCGAGGTTGAGTGCCCCTGCCACGACTCGCGACTCGACTGTCGTCAAGCGAGTTAATACGATTTTATAAATAAGGGGGCGATCACACCACTATGTTATATTTAGAGTTACTTCTTCATTTAGCAAGGTTAATCTAACTGGCATGTTTTGAACTTTTGATATGAGCTATCGGCTCTCGTAGACTTTGGTCAGATTTTTCAAGTAGGTAGGTATGTCCTATATGTAAACTTTATTTCAATAGAAATTGCGAAATAAAATGTACCTAGATGTTAATTTATTAATGACTACATCAGACCTCACAGATGAGCGGTGGGTCCAATGGTAAGGGCTTCAACTTATGAGTTGTGTAATCGTGGATTCGAACTAGGGTGGCCAACTATTTTTTTAACAAATACTTACCTAGTATATTCATTTATGGATATTACCCGTAAAAATATAGTAGATGGCGAAAAGCCCTTATTTTTTTTAGTTTAGTTCCGTTTTACGCTTCAATATTTTGAAACGATTTAGTTGCTTAATTTTTTATCCAACTAAAGAACACAGTAGCTGGACTCATAATCAGTAACTATACAGCATAGTAGGGTTGGCAACCATATGGACGGCCCTTGAATCGAATAAACAGGAATCGCTATAATATCTCTCCTTCTAGTAACTATTTTAGAAAAAGATTTTTTTATAACACGTAGGTGAGTGTGACATATGGTGTGTGTGTGAAGGTCTTCATAACTCAAGGTTGATGGAACCATCTCGACTTTATATTATTTGTTTAATAAGTAGCTGTTTTCCGCTAAAAAAAAGCAGGTGTTTGCGTTTTGTTTTGATGTCGTGTATCGACGACCTATATTGAAACCTAGACATGACATGACGTATTGGTTACAATAAGGAACGATTAGAGTTAAGGCGCTGTCAATTCATAAAGTTGGCTAAAAGGGGGTTTTTTGAAGCAGTTTCTTCATAACAGCGACTTATTTAAACTGAAAAAAACATTTGACATTTTCAAGACCTTTTTGCAGGTACTGATAGAACTATGAAAATATAACAGCGCCTTAATTGTGCTCTATATGAACATTACACTGATAGGTATCACGATAGGCATAAAATGTTAGTAAAATTTCTATAAAATTCCGAGTTTAGCTCAGTATGGCCTACTACCTGTTGAACCAACTAAAAAAGGCGAACAGTGGGTGAACGAGAGACATAGGTAGGTATAGTCCATTTCAGGAAAGAAGTCCCGCGGACAATTGTGGAACTACATTATACTACATTATGTCGCGCGAATACAGCGCTGCGTCTGCGGGACTTCTTTCGTGAAATGGACTTTACCTACTTAATTCGTAAATATTACCTATACTGGGTGACAGATTAAATGTGGGACATATTGAAGGAGCGTATTCAGTATTCGATAGTCGTTCGATTAACTTTGAACTCACGAAAAAATAATCAACTGTTCCTTACAAAAATATCCATATCATTCGACAAAATCAGACAAAATGTATGGAATGGAACAGCTAATTTTACTTCGTGATTTTAGAGTTGGCCTCGTAGTTAGTCGAACTAGCATCGAAACTTAAATACTCTCCCTCAATACCTACGTCCCTAGTTTATTCTGTAACCCAGTATAAAGTACATACCAATGGCTCTAAATATGACAAGATAGTCCACATTTATTATCTAAAGTGGAAAAATCCATCCAGACAGTATGACGATACCAAAGCATAATAAAAACATATTTGATCACCGATATGGTTACCAAAATACTACCTAAATGCCTAAGCAATTTGGTACATATTCTCCTTATATCTTATCTAACTTGCTAGCAAGATAAAGATTTTGTGCTAAATAAATATTACACATTATCTTCAGTGGTACCGGATTTTTAAGAGGGGTTAATGACTTTTTGACATCTCTGTTGCTAGGCCGCCCGTCCGCCCGATTTTTTTAACTTATCTACTATATAAAAATAAGTCGGGTTTTCCTTCCTGACGATATAAGTCCAGAACGGACGAACCGATTTCCACGGTTTTGCATTCGTTGGAAAGGTCTCGGGCTCCGTGAGGTTTATAGCAAAGAAAATTCAGGAAAATTTAAAGAGAAAAGCGGGAAAATCTTTTTTCACATACAGCGCCATCTCTGATACATAGCATGTACTACGGTGGCGAAACGGAGTTCGCCGGGTTTGCTAGTTTAATTATGGAATTCATTTTAGTTCAAAATAATTAACTTTTTAAATTGTATTAGATACACGCGTGGTCGCACACGCAAAAACGCTCTTGCGCCACTACTTGCATACAACACTAAAAACCGCGGCAGTGTGTATGACGCCTTACTTCACTGATTGTTCAAGCGCTTGACTGCGCTTGAGACAGCTCTTCGTTTTCAAGCGCGCAAAAAGAACGTCGTCTGCTAAAGGCTTATTACAGGCAATTTCAAATCTAGATTTTTGGACCTCAATATATTGAGCTTTCTTCGCTACCACAAGACACGTAGCTGTATGAACATTGAATATTAGAGCTAATCAAAGGAAGTACCTACCTATAGATCTTTTGTTCTCCGATACTAATAAATATGTATTAAATTGCATATACGAGTGGCTAATAAAGCTATATGTAGGTACGTATTAGTCGCCGTTTTATATGCATAATAAATAAATCTGTACGTCTGTGAGTCAGTGCGGATGGAGGGTTATTCTTATTTTATTTACACGTGTCTCTGTTGCTTGCAATTTGAATAGATTTGCTTCTAGTTTGTGCTACATTCTAATAAATGTTACACACATGACTGCGTGCAGTGTCTGAATAAATTGGTTCTGTCTTTACGTTTCATTCAATTCAGGAGAGTAATAGCTCTCACGATGTTCCTGACAATAGGCGAATTCAGACTGAGAGGATGAAATAATTGTGTCTTTCTTGTATATTATATTAATATTGAGGTGACAAAGGGATCGGTAGCATTCTGTATGTTATTGTTAAAATATATTTACTGTAAATATCCAACTAAACTGTCAAGCTACGACGCCATTACTCAAAAAATGTCTTCACTTGTAAATCATAAATGAAAATACAAAATAATATTGTGATAATACATGTTTCATGTTTGATCCAGTTTTATTTTCGTACTTATGTTTTCCACTCTTATTTGCCAAGAGTAACAACGCGAGATAGATCCCAAATAACATCAACACGACCCATTCACAACTAACAGTAGTTTGTAAGTACACAAATATTGAGCTACTGTGTCAGTTACAAATAACGACCTTCAGCTAACTAGTGTACGTGTAAGGGCCGCCAAACATCAGTTCGCTTCACCCAGGGCCGGATTTAAAAGTGTGGGGGCCCTGGGGCAACCAAAAATGAGAGACCCCGAAAAAATTAGAAATCAGACGAAAAAAACAAGAGTTAAAAAAACTAAAACCCAACTACGGAAAAAAACCAACTGAAAAGCATATAATAAGAAAATATTCAACACATCGGTACAGTGGTGTCCAGGTTATAGCCGTAGTCGCATGCTGCTATGACCTGTGATGGCTGCATAATGATGGCATGCGACTAATCAACGAGATTGCGCTAGATAATTAGCAAGAAAGTCACAGATCGTACACTTTTAAATTTCCAGTGTTAGCTATATTGGATTTCTTGTAACACCATATACCTCACGATACTCTTTGGATCAAGACGAATTCAAGGACACCTCATTTGTTAAAATCGGGTAAACATATTTTTTTTTGGACCTATTTTTTATGTTTACGTGTCGGCCATCTTGATTTTTTTTTTTTCAAAAAAATAGCCTATGACACTCGTAATGTAAATACGAATCAACCGATACCTCATTTGTCAAAATCTGACCAGTAGTTTTTGAGCTACGATCGAACATACATACATAGACACATACATACATACATAGGCTGTTAAACTCATTACCCTTCCTTTTTCGTAGTCGGGTAAAAAAAATGATCAGACGATATAAAAGTTTTAGTTTTTCAATAGTCTACTTAGTAGGTACCTAGGTAGGTAGGTACCAATTTATTTCAATAAAAAAATTCTCTGAACAAGCAGAATGAAACAAATAGTTCATGTTTTGCATAATCCATTAATTTTCATAAATACCATGTGAATGTGAACTTTTTTTCTCTTTGACCGACAGATTTTACTGTTCATATCTAAAAAAAATCAGGTTGTGGAGGCTCCTTTTTTGTGGAGGCCTGGGGCCACAGCCCCTGTTGCCCTGCCCTAAATCCGGCCCTGGCCTCACCGACCTTGTAAAGGGACTGGTACTGGAAGGGAACGCATCTACTCGAGATATTTTGTTGGTACATAACGTTATAATATTGCGTTTGATTTTAAAGTTTTCATATCTTGTAAAACCAGCCCGCACTGGGCCCGCAAACGCGATCTATCTCTAACAAAGAGGAGGCCTTATTAGAGTAATTTTGAAGATTTTATTTTTGAAATTACCAGCGAATATCACAATTCAATGGTGTCCATCCATCTTATTCGGTTAACTGGACCGAATAAGATGGATAATGAACGAAAAAAACAGATAAGTATTGAAAACATTTCAATACCTACTTATCTGGTTTTTTCGTTCATTATGTAAAAAAAAGAATCTGCTATGAATTGATATACTTATTTATTGTTAATTTATTTATTTATACAAGTTTTTTTTAGAGAGTCACTTCTACTAATAGAGTAATAGAATAGTCGAAACACGTAAAAAATATTGTCCGCCTCTTTTGAATTTAACGGGCCCATAAAATTTTCACGCTGTGATGAACCAATGGCCACTGAATGGAGTTATAAAAATGTAGTAAAAAAATTAAGATCAAACGCGTTAAAAATACTTTGATATTTGTCAACTCATATTTCTGATTTTAATTGAGATACAAAATGAAAAAGGCGCAAAAAATTACACAAGATTGTAATTTTATGACTGATGAAAAACAGTGCACCAATTAAAAAACAGAACGTCTGAAACTGGTTCAGGAATTTTCAACAACAGCTACAATTGATTACATACCTACTTGGTCATCACTGAGAAATTGAGAATGTAAATGCCTGTGGGCTTAGTAAAAATGACGTAAATACTAGGTTGTTCTTCTGTATGTAATACATATTTTTTATTAATTGCCTGTCAAGAAAAATAATAATATTTAAGACTTGTAAAAATGTGAGTATTTTTAGATAGATAGAAAAAATGTGAGTATTTTTTATTTTGCTAGAAAACCTGGTTACAATTTATAAATTGTAACCTAAAAACTAAACGAAACTATAGTTTCGTTTAGAAATTCCGAAATTGTCGATGAAGCATAATATGCTTCATCGACAATTTCGGAATTTCTAAACTTAAAAAAACTTAAAAAAAAAACTTAAAAATTAAAAAAAAAAAAAACTTAAAAATTATGCTTTCTCGCTCCAAAACAAGCAAATTTTATTAGGTACCTACCTATTATAACAAAATTTATAGCGTCGTTAACTTTGTTTGAATAATAAATTAAAAATAAAATAATTCTAAAATGAGCGTAATATTATAATTTAAATTTTACGTAAGCTAAATTCGTCTAAAACATGTTTAAAATAATCCTGTTATGTTTAATAATGTCAAGTGTCCAAACTTAGAGTGGACATCAAAAAGGCAATCAAAATCAAACAAATTATTTGAATCTTTTCGAATTCGAACAGCGCTGGCGCCATAGTGATGCGGATGCAACATTTACATAATCGACTAAATTACTCGCTACCGTTTATCAGTCGACTATCAAGCAATTAATAACAATGAACCGTAATCACAGGTTGTTTGATAATTATTCTTTTTATAGATTTTCTTTTGATTGGGGATACCGAATTAACAGGTTTATAAGCGTGAAATTATTTGAAGGTCTTATATTATGTTAGTATCACTTCTAGTGTTTGGCAATCCTTCTGCTGTTTAGAGCTCTAATAGGACTTAACAACCGGCGTTTCCTAAAGACATTACGGAGACTATGCGACGGTTAAATAATATCCAGAATTTTGAACGTAGGAGTGTTTTGATGAGATAAGGAGACAGCCAAGCTTTAATATAAATAGATCCTAAAAATAGGGATTTTTTAGTTTTACGATTTGCAGTGTACGGCAAGTATCGGTATTTTTACACGATCACTAGACCGCATTATGTTTTTTTTTATAGCACATCGGATCAATGTCGGTTTTATTAACGTTATTTTCATACTGTTCCTGTAGTAAAAGTTTTTTTGGGGGCAATGATCTCATGAACTTATTGTTACGAAAAGTAAAACCTTTATTTATTTACTTTTATAAGAATTTATTTTTAATGTTTACGGCAGCCTTGAAACTGTGTGAGTTATATTTTGTAGTTGATAGGTATGTACCTACTGGTTTATTTTATACGTAAACACGTAAAAACCTAGTAAGTATAAAGAATTGAATTAGGGTCCATTTCAATTGAATTTGTTAACTTTGTAAACAATGTTAGTATGGCAAACTGTCAAAATTTGATGAATTTGTAAAGAAAGTTTGTTTACATAGTTTACAAGTTCTATTGAAATGGACCATAAATCGTTATTCTTGTTTTGTCGGCCAGATTTATTTTATTATAACTATTAAAACGTGTCTATTAAGAACACACATCAAATGCGTGACTATAGATTCGACGCATCTATTATACGACATATCATATTATTATTATTAGAAAAAAATAACTCTTAAAAACAGGTAGAGTATCGTTCAAGCATTTTAATACATTTGATGTTTTGATAGTGTTGTGAAGAGATTTATTATTTACTTCATGGCGTTCTTATCTCGACTTAAAAGTTAGAATTTCTCAATTTTTAGGACTATGATGTATGTGTAGAAATAAGTTGGTCTCATAGTTCTGTGAGCTTACTAGGTGCCTAGAGATTTTAATTTTAATGATTCTCGATCGTTGCTGATCGGAAAAAAACTGTAAATTAATTTGTCTGAATATACTATCGTAATAAGGGGTTTCTAAAGGACCAAGGCCTATTTTGTCGAGTGTTATTAAGGTAAAGGTAAACAAACATAATTTCACAAAGACTGATTGAAAACCTGGAACGAACGATAACTTATATGCTCTTTGGTGCGTTCCAGTTACTTGTGTTTTTATCATTTTGTCATTAACCACGTGTTTTTAGGGTTCCGTACCAAAATGGTAAAAAAGGAACCCTTATGGTGCGACTTCGTCTGTCTGTCTGTCTGTCACACCTGCTTATTTCAGCAACTACTTATGCTATCGACTTGAAATTTGGAACAGTTATAAAAAATGCTTGTTCAACTTTATTGCAAATGAAAAAAGTCCAAAAATATTTTTATTTTCATTGCAAAAGGCCACTCCGGCCGTGTGGGGGTCCGAAATTTCAAAGTGGGGTTACTAGGTCAAGTGACATATCATATGAAAGGGCTTGATCTGCACATTTCAAAAAATATTTTTATGTTATTTTATGTCTCACAGTTTTCGACATATGATGAAAAATGTCCAAAAAATACCGTTCCCCCCCTTATCTCCGAAGTTTGCGGGGCGAAAAATCTGAAATAATTAGAGTTCATAGGAATTGACTGAAATATGGCACCAATAAAACGATGTTCCTAACTAGTACAGTTTTTTCAAAATCATCAAAATTCCTTTACAAACAAACTTAGTTATGCGGTCCGGATTTTTTCACTTTATACTTCCAAAAATGATACGGAACCTTCGGTGCGCGAGTACGACTCGCACTTGGCCAGTTTTTTTATAACGTTTGATGTATTTTATAGCCGTGACAGCTATGTAATAACATTAATGTAACTAATTAAAAAAAAATCATGACGATAAACGAAACAAAATATTGATTTAATTTATTACAAGTCATGGTAGATTTTAATAGGCAACACCAATTTTTTGCTCCGTTACTATTCCGCTGATATCCATTTGAGACTGTAAATAGCAGAATAGTAATAGTGCATCGGCAGGATAGTAAATGTGCGCCATTTTATTTAAATTAGCAGAATTGGGGCCCTGTTATGCTGTCAAGACCCTTCGACTAAATCTTGTCAAGATCTATAACGATTATTCGACTATATCTTTGACTTTTATACTGTGGTTGTGTGACCTCATCATTTGTATGCAAACAATAGTTAGTCATCTACTTAAAACATTCAATGATATGCGTAGACGGCAAATAAAACTAGAAAAACTTAAGAACAATCTGAATAAAGCCATTGCTTTACATACATATTCAAATCAGACTATCAACTCAAAGTAGCTCCTAATAAACACGTATCATGATGTCACGTTACAGACGAGTTTGGGTTCATACGAGCAACTTTATGGCAACAGTTAGACCTCGATTAGGAAAAGGCCCAAAACAGCGACACGCTTGTTTAAAGAATCATAATTATACATAAGTAGATAATAGATCTATAGTATAGTAGTAGATGATAGCTCTGACAGAGACCTAATTAACAATGAATAGCTTATTCTCTCATATGAAAAAATAGTTGAGTTCCACAGATAGGTGTAATCAATTTAAATTAAGTTTTGTAGGTGTTATAAGCAATATATTTCTAGACAAAGATACCATAAAACATTGATACAGCGTACATAGTTCATATTGATAAGATAGCAGATATCAATATACTGTAGTCTAGACTGTCGACAAAACGTTTTATGCGAAGGTCGCGGCTCAAGCTACTGTATTACATATCAAATAATACATAAATAATGTAAGTACCTATGTATAATTCTAATATTGTCACCGCTCATTCCTCAAGCACCTGCTGTTTTTTTTAAGTTTAATCAAATGCAAAAGTTTGTGTGTGTTTGCTACTCCTTCACGCTGAAACGCCTGAACGGATTCGGATTAAATTTGACAAAGAGTTAGCCTAGGACTTGGAGAAGCACTTAGGCAACTTTTCTTCTATTTTCACGCGGACTAAGTCGAGGGCAACAGCTAGTACAAAATATTATAACAATTTTAAGGTAGGTACCTATATCAAATAATAGTGTATCAAGTATTGGATTGTCTCCTGACATCCCATTAATTAATAATTCAGTCTGTCTCCTCCGAAACAGACAGGTCATTATCAAAAGGGAGCAACTTTTTTGTAATCTTCATTGCAATTTAAAAGTTGCCCGTCTATGATCAGCCAACTCTAAATTTAGGTGAAGCACGAGCAACGGCTCATTACGACACATAGCAACAGCCATATTTATCTTAGGCGACACGCTCGACATACAAATTATCTTTTTATAACTCACATTATAAACCGGCTCAGTTTAGAAAATATTTTGTATCGATGCAACGTTTTGCTTTGAAACATGAAATTAGTATTGGTTGTGTGGATAATAAAGTTGATTTTCTGGGCATTCCGGGCATTGACTACTGTGATCTAAAAGACAAAATTTTCTAATACATTCAATTCATTATTTTAAATTCATTCTTAAAAAACTCGCTTTGGTAGTAAAATAAATAAAGTTGAAATGCTAATTTTGAATAACCTTACTCAAACATTTTATGATGACTATTCCATTATATGAAACTAGTATAGCAGTGATGCAAAAACTTGGAAAACAAAAATATTATGTTGAAGATCGACTTATTTTGTTTTTTATCCATATTTATCTCGACGTGGGTGATAAAAATTAACTTAGCCGTCATCGCCAAATCTCGTCTCAGAGGTTCGAATTTAATCGATGATAATTATAATAACATGACATCTGACCGAGTTGATGAGGAAACCGGCGCTGACCATGGTCATATAACGGGGTGAACCCTTCTTAGCCCGTCTTCTGACCATGGTCACTGTTATGAAAAAAGAAACTTTATAAGTAGTTTATGGAATCTCATAAAATCAGCTGCAAAATATCTTCGAGATCTTTTGCCTGATCCAAATAGCCATAGTGAGGTGCAACAACCTACATTTAGTCGATTTCTTGTTAGTCGATGTCTAGTTTTTATAACGAAACTCCGACTAAATAGCAGTCCATTTCCATAACGAGAAGAACCGCTCCAAACAGTAAACAGTACAAAATATAGGTACCTAGTATGCGCCGGCGCCTATTGACCTCGATATGGGTACAGGGCCATTAATTTGACGAGATATGGCCCCAGGCCGTATGTACCAGTCACCATTTTATCAGGTGCTCAGATCATATTTTAGTAGGTACATAAACGAATTATAAACAATGCCCGTGATAAATGTGTGCAGATATCAACGGATTCATTAGCGTTATTTATTGAGGAGGTTAAAAATGATTAATGTTGGATATTATTTTTGGATTCAACTTTTGTTCGTGATAAATGGAGGCTGGAAACTTACAAGAGATGAAACTAAAAGTTTACAGCAATTTCTCTTCTCAGTTATCGTGTTAATTAATAATGACATTCTCTAAGATAGCACTTACACAAATTAAAATGGCAAACATAATTTACAGTTTTGTGGTAATAATTTCTATTAAGCTAGCGTTTGTATACAAATTAGGTGAAACTAAACCTGTTTCTCTACTTTGCAAGCGAACCATATTTGACAACCTGTTCTATTCTTATCGACGATCGAATATTCAAACACGAGAACTATATGAAATCAGATTTACTCTAACGGAGCAAATGAGCCAACGTTTTGTTTTTTTACAGATCGTTAAATCTTAGTTATTTCTATCATCTGCTATCGTAAAACTTAATGAGGCAGTTCCGCAAAGGGAATAAAGATATAATTTGGTCTTCCTGCACACTACTTCACACCCTAACCAAAGTGTTGTTACGTGTCATTTAGTCTTTAAAACGGATCGCGCTAACGTTATTTATTTCTAAGATGTCTCGCTAAGTTACCAATTTAGGCCTAGTCTGGTACATTTACTACCCCAGCCTGACATTTATCTGCCGTTCGGTGCGTCTTTATTATTGAACATCAGTATGTCACATCATCTCTAGAACAAACCACCTGGCCGGCTGCCTTGATTCCCAGCTCGTAAAAAAAACCAATTCAATTCTGCCGCTTTCTCGTTTTATAGTAGCTGGCAACATCCAATAGCAATAAAAACAAAACAGAAATACATATCGATGAAATAACTGCTAGTGTTGTTTTAACAAATCGTCTATCCATCGACATTAGTCGTTAACATAAAACTATATAAAAATCAACAGCCATTCCGTGGTTTTCGTTAAAACTAGTTGGATTTCGAAACGCACTGAAAATAAAACGCATAGACTGACAACCTGTTGGTTTTTTCTTAGCGCTGTGTAGGGCTGCCGGCAGATGTGATGGTCTTTTTGTCTATTGTCTGCGATTCAAGAGGTTTTTATATTATTTTTGACTAGCGCTCCTGCTCCGCACAGGTGCAATCTACTGATGTATCGACATGTCAAAACGTCGAGATTTCTGTGCTGCATCTAAGTTAAATATTAACGTTTTATACACATAAGCCTTTCGGAATAAATTCTCTAAATGCTGGTGAAAACCACATTAAAATCCATTGTTTAGTTTAGACGAACTAAGCGGACAATCAGACGAACACGAACAGCAAAAGCAGTTCTAGCTTCCAAGATCGTGACTTAATAAAACGACCAAAACAAAAATAAATTCCTACTCTTCGACTGCTGGCAGTCTATTCTCAAATAGACTAAAAATTTCTTTTTAAACATGGTTAACTTAAAGGTAATCCAGTTTCAGTAACAAGCCAGAATGGTAATCAAATCAAATAACCTACACTGTAGTTGATTCAACTGAAACTGACTCTCTTGCTGATGCTCTTTAAGCTTTGTAGCCGATGACGTCACATACACGTGGCTAGTCTAGTATTTTCTCAAATGTGTTTTCCTGTAAACACAACTTTGGCATCTCTGGCCGGCCGGCACGCGTCCGAAAATATTCTGTACACAATATCAGCGGGGTTCAATGGACTCTTTATCTGCATGCTACATTCACACCACATTTATATTGTATAGCTACCGTATATACCTACATACTATTTAATAGTCTGTCGCGTCTGCATAATTACTATATTTAAATCTGTGACTTTATAGCTTTTATGTATGAGACAGTATAACGTGTGCGTTATGTTATTAGTGCACTTTTTGTTTGTCACAGTGCAGTGGTGACACTGTTCTAAAATTCCATTTTCAAGTCATATTTTCTGATAAAATTGTGGCAAGGAAATTATAAGTGTTCCTAGACTACCTACATTGAGTCAACGAGTTAAAGTATTTACAGCCTTTAAATTATGCTCAAGAATGTAGGGTACAGTGGCGAAGGGTCCCTACAATACGATTCCTACCGGCTTCCCTTTGAAAAATAGCACAGGCAGTGTTGCCTACTTTTATTAATTAGCTTTTCGTGGCCAGCCGGCCTAGCATGACCACGATAGAAACGGGTTTTGTCTACATAGAAATAGACAAAGTGACAGATTGTAGAAACATTTCTATCGTTTCATTCATAAAACGTAGAAATGTTTCTACAATCTGTCACTTTGTCTATTTCTATGTAGACAAAACCCGTTTCTATCGTGGTCATGCTAGACAGGCAGGTAAGCATTTGTAGCTCGGCTTCCCTCTTAAAAAAACTGACCCTTCGCCACTGGTAGGGTAACATAATTACGTCCGAACAATTATGCAGAATAAATGCAGAATTGAAAGCAACAACTGCAAGCAATGACTTACTAGTCTTATCAATTATCATACACATAACATAACGGTCATTGAACCCAAACAACATGTCATGCATGCCTTCAACTGATTCTAAACAAAATATAGATTTATCTAAGTCGAAGGGAAATGAGGATACCAGGGATTTTACGAAATCCCTAGGTAGGTACTGTACTCCCACGGTAGATATGTCGAATATTCTCACTAAAAATGTTTACTGATATGACGCAAACAAATGAAGTGTGAAGAGGTTGTGAACATTTAACATTAATTTTACGAGACACTTCCTTATGATAATCAACATGACTTAAGAATATTTTACCTCTGATATTATTGGAGGATATTTTTGTCAATAAATTGTTATATAATATGATGAATAAAAAATTTACGCCAGGAGTTGATAATAGGTACCCAATACCTACTCAATTTTGTGCCAAAACGCATAAAAACATTAATCTGAGCAAATGTACCAAGAATAAACTCATTTACGACTTTTACGAGCAAATAATATTTCAACTAAAACATAATCGATGCTATAAGAATCGACTAAAATATTTTTACAAAGGAATCACAAGGTACTGGAAAAAGAAATTGCCAGCACCAAAAAAGAAATTCAAACCGGCTTGTAAAATGTCACGCGCAAATGAAAGAAAAAAGTACACGCATCGAATTTATGATCTTCGATTCTTTATCAATTTACAGAAGTTATAGTGCATTCTACATTCGAAACTTGCTTACAAACCTGTTTTGATTTAATATTTTTTTAAATGACATAAAAATTGTTGTTGCAGAGATATTTTTAAAAGGTTTGATTTTTTTGTTTTTTAGCGTAGTGTAGTGATAGAGACTGAAATGAGATTATATTCTTGATTAAAATGTAGTAGGTACTATAAAAATAATTATACAAATAGGTAACTAATAATGCGAAAAATCTAAAATATTTTTTTTTAAGCTTCCGCTTTTCTTTACACTTTCAGTTCTACGGGTCACAGTATTTAAACCAGTCGAATAGCATGACTAATAGTAATTATTAGTCGATTATTTTCCGATTATGAAATTAGTGGGGAATATTTATGTATGTATAGACAACAAGTGCAATGACCTCCCGCGCAACAGTATTGGCACAAGTGTCGACCATAGAGTGACATAACACTTTATATCACATTGTTCCCCGACACTAAAATTAAACTTTACTGCGACACGCCGCGAATAACTGGCGCGAGTGATAATTATTATAATGTGAACAAAACAAATGGCCCACATCTGCTTTTGTTGTTAACAATTTCAAACGGTTATGTGGAAATTAAAAGCTGAGATACTTATATTGATAACATTGTGTTGTGTTTACATGCTAGATCAGAGAGTTCATCACAATAAATTGTCTAACAATAATTTTAAGTTTAACGAATAGTATAAAGAATATACGAATAGAATAAAGTTTATTTTAGTGTTGCGTTACAAATCGACTAAAATGTTCTAGTTCAATTCAATACACGTGTTTTGTCTGAAATTAGATCACGTCTGTTTGTTTATATTATGTTCGAATTAATATCTAAAATTAGTCTCTTGAATTTCGCATGTTTTTGTAATCATTTATCAATATCAACGAAAGTAGAAACTACCTATAGGTACTGGCAGCCAGTCGAACATAATAGGTACAAATAGTCATGGTTTAGTATTTATGAGAGGAAATATATTTAAAATGGTGCCAATACAACATCCGTCAATAAGTCTCGAAGCTATCTACTACTCTAACCAATTCGTAGTACGCAAATGTTGACAGATTCCCTTTACGTTGACCGAAATAACTCGTTTTCCATAATCGACTAAAAGTTGCACAAGATTGTAAGTAGTGAATATTTGTATTATAATCGATTTTAGGTTGCTATCTTCTTCATGGTTAAGTAATACATGAAATACAGTATTATGTATAGAGTAAACAATTTATATTAGAACTGAAAATGAAAATCTAAAATTCCTAGAGTCTGGCTAACGAAAGTTGAGCCTGGAAAAGCGGGTCAAATATGTGAATCTGCAAAAATATAAATATGTGAATCTGCATTAAGAAAACTATGATTTATTACTTGAATTGTAGTTTTGTGCATCAAAATATAGAAAACAAATGATATTCAACAATCAAACTAAATCCACCTTACTGGCTTTAGTGTGATTCCGTTCATAATTTTTGAATTTGCCGCCGCTTTTCCAGGCTCTACTTTCACTGGCGAGACTGGCTGACATTATCATCATCTGGCTCAACCACAGATTATACAGAGGAGGAAGCGTTTATTTCAAAACACTACCATTAGCTAATGAGCACAGTCACAGACTGTATTTTGAAGAAGCATTTATTTTCTCGTGTTCAAATAAACGAATACTTTGGGAGTGGGACAAGATAAACAGCTCTGTTCTGTGTGTAAATATTTGAAAGTACATTTCTTTTTCAGTAATTTCATGATGAGTAGGTATTTGTTACCTATAAATAAGATAAGACAAGAGTTGACAAGACAAAGGACACTGGAAGCCGCCCATAGAACGCTGGGCTTCAGATTGTGTATGTCGGTACAGATATGAAATTAGTTTGGTGTGATCGAGTATTTGAAGAGTATTTAAATTCATTTTTTATTTGTTTTTGTACGTAATTGGGTTAGAGAGAAATCTTCGTATTTGTGACAATGAGGTTAATTAGTATGGTGTGAATGATCCAATGAAGTACAGCCCGACTAATGAGTTCTCAATTCAAAGGTTTTAGTTGCTGTCGACATGATACTCTATGGAGTCACGAGCCAGGGCGCGTGCACCCGTTTTTGTTTTATTGTTTCTTTCAAAATGTCAACGCCATAATCATTTTATTTCTTATTTATTTCGATATTTTATTTCAATTCTTAATCTCTAAGATAAATTAGGCAAAGAACAATTAAAATATATTTTTATTTTTGGTTAAGCTTTTATTACTGTACCAGATCAAGCCCAAAACTGCCGACGTCCTTTTGCACACATAATATTTGTTAACAAGAGCCTAACCATAAAACGTTTTAAAAAGATCATTATCTCTAATTGACTCGTTGATTTAACATTGAAATAAATAGTGTAGGTAGTTCAGGTATTTTTAGGATTCCGTACCAAAATGGTAAAAAAGGAACCCTTATGGTGCGACTTCGTCTGTCTGTCTGTCTGTCACACCTGCTTATTTCAGCAACTACTTATGCTATCGACTTGAAATTTGGAACAGTTATAAAGAATGCTTGTTCAACTTTATTGCAAATGAAAAAAGTCCAAAAATATGTTTTATTTTCATTACAAAAGGGGCCGGAGTGGGGATCCGAAATTTTAAAGTGGGGTTACTAGGTCAAGTGACATATCATATGAAAGGGCTTGATCTGCACATTTCAAAAAATATTTTTATGTTATTTTATGTCTCATAGTTTTCGACATGATGAAAAATGTCCAAAAAAATACCATCCCCCCCCCCTTATCTCCGAAGTTTGCTGGGCGAAAAATCTGAAATAATTAGAGTTCATAGGAATTGACCCAAATATGGCACCAAAAATAAAACGATGTTCCTAACTAGTACAGTTTTTTCAAAATCATCAAAATTCCTTCACTAACAAACTTAGTTATGCGGTCCGGATTTTTTCACTTTATACGTCCAAAAATGATACGGAACCCTCGGTGCGCGAGTACGACTCGCACTTGGCCGGTTTTTTAATACTAAAACTAACCTAAAACAATGATTAACGTATAAACTTTTATGACGTCATGCCTAGTCGAATCCGTTGCGGATAGTTAAGTTAATTAATTGGAGACTAGCTCAGCATGCGGTTTCGTCTGTTTGTAATGTTTCTCATTTTGTGTACTAAAAAGTAAAATGGTTTGCTGATAACATTGCTCGGATTTTTCTGAAAGCGTTGTGCTTGATTCAGCTCCACGAACACCAAAAACCCAGCCAAAATATCAAAGTTCGAAGAAAAGCATCCATTCGATCAGTTCTGATGCTATTAACTTCTGGATGTTTTTATTTGACTAATTTATCTTAGGTAGGTACCTGATTTGTAGTCAGGTCCCACTGGTCAGCAACGAAGGAGTGTCTGCTGTACAGGAACACGGGCACCTGGTGGTCTTTGACAGGAGTAGGGTCACTGTTTACCCTGACGACTGTCAGGTGAGTGGTCGTTGTCCCAACTGCGGACAAAAAAAATGAATGGTTTAAAAGAGAAATTGGCTATAAAATGACTGGATGGCTGGCACTATAATATTCTAGACGTTTAGTAATAATTTTGTTTCATCCTTGTTTTCTGAGATGTCCGCCCTATTGCCTAGACTTAATTGGAGAGTTCTGAGCAGCTCGAATCCATTGTTGGACATAGGCATCCCCAAAGCAACGCTACAACACTCGGCTCTCCACCTTTCACTATATCTGTCGTCGGTCCATCTAGTTGGGTGAAGTCTTACGCTACGCGCTGATAAGCGATCTCCACTCAAGGACTCATCTGCTTCAACGGCTATCGGCCCTTTGAAAAACATGGCCAGCACCTAACTCTGCAAGCTATGTCGGTGACTGTGTTTCAAGTAAAAACTGTTTTGGTTACAAGCAAAACAATTGCCGTCTATTAAGTTGGCCTCTGCATTTATTTCCAAGTTTAACACAAGTTATCAAAAAGTAAACCCCTGCTCCTACATATTACCAGATCATGTAAAAGATAGTCCAGGCAACTGAACAACACATATTTTCTACCACAAAAGAAAAAAAACCTAGGCAATTCTTGGTACCTAACATTATCGTTTCTCAGTAAAATCTCACAAATTAAATCAATTTAAATTGCATTTCTTTTAGCATGTTAACTGCAAGCGTGCGTGAAGTACGGAACAATGAGAGGACGTGAACTTAAGGCAAAAAATAAAACGATAAAACAGTTGTTGCTAAGTGCACTCTCGGTAGTGAAGCGAATTATTGTAATAATCGATAAAAATAGTCTTTAGTCGATTTAGGATCAGGAACTTTAGTCGATATTATAGCTGTGCTGTCGACTAAAATGGTTTTACGCAAAAAAATATACCTTTTTTGTACATTAAGGTAGGTACCTACCTATTTAAATCTATTTGGATATATTTTTAAGCTAATCGAACAATCAAAGCTTGAACAAGTTTGAAGTTTGAATGATTTTTATTCAACAGCAATGTAGGTACAAAAAATAATTCATACAAAAAACGATTTCTCTAACTGCACTTATCATCAATTTATTAGTGGCCTCATTAGTGGCTAAATGCGCTTATACCTACCTAATAGTAGATTTACTCTGATTTCATTACCTATAGTAACAGGTCAACATAAAATAATAGTAAAAACTGTCTTCTTTCGTTTATTGATTGCGTGCGTTTGAAACTGAATCCTACCTACAATATGATGGCAAAAAATTGCGAAAAATATCGTGAGTTGGTGCACTCGAGGTAGGTAGTGAAGCGAATGTGCGTCAATGCGGCGTGCCGTACAATCGATATGTGTAATCGGTTTTATAATTATTATGTTAGATTTAATTATTTTTTTAACAAATGGTAAGATTATTAATTAAAATTAAATATCACAATGAAAAAGTTTATTGTCAATTTAATTTAAATATTACAACATAAAAAAATATAATTTTAGAATTATTACCTATTCTAGGTAGGTAAGTAACACTAGTAAGTACCTAGGTAGTTCTTTACGAAAATTATTGACGCATTTTGTAGTTACACAGGTGCAATTATTGCATCTGTATAAACTATGCGTCATAACTTCATAAGTGTTAAAGACGCATTTTTTTTTTTTATATAGGTTTGTTATATATTCTGCTATAATACTATTCAATTCCATCAAGTTTGGGTCTAAAATTTATATAATTGCATGGAAAAACTATGTAGGTAGGTATGTGAGGATTGAGGCACTAGCTCTCGTACAGAAACTTGACTTACCTCATGTTTTAGCCTCAAACAATTGTAGGCTTGTAGGAAAATAATCATGGTTATTAATAGATATATGTAGAGATCGAAAAATGATGTCTCAATCTTTATACTGACAATGCTAGTTTTCGAGAACCACATAGATTCTCATTTATCCCTTGCCATCAAAAACCCCATGTTTTAGCTAAGCTATAACCCTCAAACAATTGTAGGCTTGTAGGAAAATAATCATTTGATAGATAGAGATCGAAAAATGATGTCTGCCATCAAAAAGCTGAATTTCTGGCAAGAAGTACGAGTATTACATTATTGGATTATTTACAGGAGGAGAAACAACAAGCATCAATCGAAGTTCTAAATTATGATCATTTTTTTATTCAGAATTAAAAGGTTATGCAAACTAACCTAGCCTAACGTCCATAAAATTCTAAGCAATAAGTATACCTAATGAAGGTTATCGCTATAACGTTAGTTGCTAAGTGCATGCGGCACTGAGGCAACAAGTGTGACGAACTCTATTGCTTTGTAAGTACTTATATGAAAATTTGTAAAGAAAATTGATAGAATTTTACAGAAATATATTATAGCGTTCACCATAAGGAAGAGGAGGCCTTATGAAGTCGTTATTTTTAAAATCATTTAGCAGTTTGACATTGGTGAACTAAAACTGACAGAAAGAGTATCATCATCTTCCTCTAAAATAAAATACAACAGATAAATAATATTTTTCAGTTGCTTGATTTTATTTTTACACCAAATACCTATAGACATGTGTACTTACCTGTGTGTCGTCAATTCAAAATAACGACATGCAATTGTGTCCCTTCACTATTATCTGCCTATTGATTAAAAAACTGTTTCTAACAATATAAGTTGTATTGAAAAACTTTTTATTGCACACAATTACAGTGATGCGTCTAGACTATTTTGCTCGCTTTTCTCACAGTAAATAGATCGGCCATTGTTTGTGCATGCACTTCTATTTATAGACGTAGACTTGTGTCGCCCCACGGCATGGCGCTATTTTCTTACATTTTCGATCGGTGTATAAAGAAAAAAATAAGACAAGAAAAAATTAAGACAAGAAAAATTACATAGCTTTAGGTAATATTAACATGGCGGGCACGAAATAAAAGTATAACGAAGTAGCAGTGTTTTGAAGCTAAAACGGTTTTGTTTTTAGCAAGCGTCTTTTTTCCTGATTGTGACTTCTCCGAAACGCCTTGTCAAGAAGGCAAATGCAAGTAACCTATCAATATCGTTTTAAATATGAATTCAAAAGACACCGATAACAACTAGGTACATAAATATTAAAATTTCATGGTTAAAATTTTCGTTACGAAATAGCAAATAATTGATAAACTATTTTAATATGAACATAACACAAAATAAAATGTGTCTCACATTTTCATTCATCTTTTTAAGAGCGTCGTAAATAATAGCATTGTACATACATAAATAAATGACAGACTGTGCTACATTGCAGATAGTAACTGACTGTAGTGGATTAGCAATGACTATAAAACACTTGTTACCACACATGCGTATAAATCACTTTTAATCCTATTGATTAGAGACTGAAAAAGAAAACCGGTTGCGAGAATTTTGCACGCTTTTTCTAGGTCTTTTGTGTTCTTATGAAACGTAAACAATAAAACCATATTATTGTTATGCCCTGTGCTACACCTGCATTAATGTTAAGGTTTACGCCTGTGTCTAAATGTTCCTTATTTAACGCGTTAAAAATAACACATTAAAAGAGGGGTTACATTAGTACTTTGTATAGTTATCGTCTTATGTTTATAGTAAAATTAACGTGTTAATCTGTTGACCAATATCTGGTTATGCTACTGCTCCACCTACGTCATTAATAACATCATTAAGCTGAACTGGCACACTACGCACAGCTGATACGGCTCCCTAGGGGGCGTAATGAGTTTTGTTCCATTTGAAGTCTAAATCTTGTCTAAAAATTGTACTTTCGTTCACTTCAATAAAATTATTCTTAGCAGTGAACACGAAAGTTTTAATTTATTTGATAATGCAATGTAATTATGAAATATGTAAATCTATTTTTATTGTAACAATGACAATGAATTAAAAAGCGCATTAATTAAATTTTTATAGTTTTAATCTGGAGAGCGGGAGGCTCAACGCTAAAAAGGTTTGAAATCCCTGCTCCAGAGAGTAATCTACTTCGACAGACAATCAATTAGCGGGGATTACCTACTTTTTTATCTGTGCCAATTTTACAGACCTACTTTATTTAAATATTATCAGGTGTTCCACAAGAATTATGCGGGCAGATTAAATTTTGACATATCACTACTATCACACTCGGGTACTATCAATCTGGCCTGAATACATGGCTAAATAGATACCTACATAATATGAGCTGACAGCTTGTAAAATTTAGGTCATATTTGAGCCGTGATAAGAAAACAGAGTTTTTAAATAAATCTTGGGATGTCCCCAATACCGGTCAAGGAACAGCCCTATCAAATGGCCTAAAGTCTATTAGTCCTACTTCTGGATGGTTTAGTACCTACAAGATATCTTATCCTTCTTATTCTTACTGCTCAAAAGAATACTTTCACGTCGTTGTAAATTAGATATTATGTGTGGAAACTTAAGTGGTCTGCTATCTAAACTAGAGTGTAGGTAGCTCTCACCAGCAAGATAGTTTTCAATAATTATAGCCATTGATAACATATCACTATAATTTGTACGCGTGTATACTATAATTTAGAGCGCTAGATATGAGGCAGTCGGTGCATAGGTACGAATTACTATTTTATCCTACTTTTTCCGCGGAGCTGTGTTTACATGGCTCCCCTAATATATAACTCGCTTCCTAAGTCGATTACTCAACTACCCTTCAAAAAGTTTTCCTTTGCCTTACGAAAGTGGTTGTTGCAAGAATGTTTCTATTCGATTGAAGAGTTCTTTATAAAATGTCCTTGCAAATTTTATGCTTATAAACAAGCAATAAGATATAGACATAAGTAATAACTTTAGTAACTTAATTTAAATAATTATTTATTAGAATTTGATAATATTGATTAATGTGTACCCATACTATTGCATGCTGTAGACCAGCCAAATATGTGAAACTTAGCTGATATTATAAGATCCATGTACCATATCTGCTGCAATAAATGATTTGATTTGATTTGATTTGAAATCCGATCTGGAGTCTGGAGCATAACTTAGGTAAAAGAGAAAGGCCGGTTTTAGATAATATTAGATTATGCCAGAGCTCTTCAGGATGCACTGTGTTGACAGCGGGGGACATGATTGTGCCAAAGTTGTCGGCACAGCGAATCCTCATTTTAAAGGGTCGGCAACGCGCAAGTTATACTCGGTGTTGCAAGTGTTTTGTAGGCTATGGTAACTGCTTACCATCAGGCGGACCGAACGCCTGTTTGCAACGTTAATAAAAAAAAAGCTGTTAAAAAAAAACTTGAGGCGCTAGGCGGTTTCTTCGCATTGTGGCAGGAATTTAATAAAAAATAGTCTTTTTGTTTATTTAGCCTAGTTAAAAAAATCTGACCCTTTAATATTTCATGCATATACTATATCTAAGAGCTTTTACGAAACATTATCCCCCTTACTTATAGACGATGAGTTGGTAATTTAAACAGCTCTTAAGTCAATTGTCATCTCTTTTCACTGTCATACAAATGACAAGGATTGTTGTTTATTTAATCAGTAGTTAAAGTTAAGATTAAGAGTCGTCATTAAGTAAGGGGGTATAATTATTTATCAAACCGCTTGTAAATTTTAATCAAATAAAAACTTTAGATGAGGCCTGTGTGTGTTAAATGAAATTGGTTTTATCTAAAACAACTCTGTAGTCTGTCAATAATGTTACTTTATCACAGCAAATTTTTATACAAAAGCCGCTAACAGTACATTATATAACGACATGTAAATACGCTTTGGAGATATCTCAAGTATAGTACCTAAGTAATTTATATTAAAATACTGTGTTAGGTTATTTAGATAAAGGTATTATATAATTCAGAGTCCACAATCAATACACTATTGGTATATCACAAATAGCAAATCAAACGAACCAAATTTAGTTGATTTTAAAAGTCGCAGCTGAGGCCTGACCCTAATAAATAATATTCAGCCAAAGTTAGGACTAGGGTTGCAAAATTACGTAATTTTACCGAAAACGCTGGTAAATACGGGTATTTTACGGTAATTTAAATATAAATTACTACTACTACTACTACGGCTACTTAAGTATGGTGAATGGTGGTATGCGCGGACCGCGGTCGGCGATGATTGGTCGCAATGATTGACTGGCTCCATCTGTTCCCCGGACTCGGAACTTTTCTTAGTAGTAGTTTAATTCGTTTTTTTATTTTATGTAAAATATAATATTTTACATAAAATATCGTATTTTACCGAATTTTACGAATGTAATTTTACCGCTTTAGATCCCTAGTTAGGACTATACCAATAATAGTTAGGTCCAATTATAATGATCTAAAATCTTAATTCCGAAACTACAAATCAAAATGCTGATTTGTATCAATATGTAGGAATTCTGAGCTCTACTTTTGTCATATTTTTTGTCACAAACAGGTTTAATTTTAGCGATGTTCATAAGTAGAATTAGCATTTTTGACCCAAAAACAAAGTTTCCACGCGGACACACGATAAAACACAATAGAAGTTTATTGTTTTTGCTGCTATAGCTGTTCAGTGTCCAATAAGGTGTGAATTGCTGTATTAATGACTGACTGAAAAGTGCTAGATGGATTTCTAGTTTTAAATATTTTTATTATCTAACGGTAGGAATAACTGCCACAGTCTCTAGATCCCTGGTCAAAACTCATCCTGTATCAGTTCAGGAAGTAAAAATGCTATAAAATATCAAGTCGCACCACAAAACATGTAAGGTTATTCCTATACAAATATTAGTCAACTGTCACTCAAAACATTGCATTTTGATCCATATTTACCGGCGCATATGTCTGATAACGATTAACAGACTGGCAGACGAGTGATTACATTGTGTAAACGCAAAATAATAAAAAGCAACAGAATATCCACTTCACTCAACACCTGATAAGAAAATAAACATTGTATTAAATGCAGAATACAAAAAAAATAACCTGCACGGACCTAAAACAAAAAGAACTATCACCTATTGTTAAGCGTATGAATGTACTAGCGACTTCCATCCCGGGCCAAATATAATTGTTGGAACACCATGTGGTTTTAGAAAAATCGATGAACATCCATTAGGATTTTCCTCACGAAAAAAAGGTGTAGAACTAAACGTACAGATGAAACAGATTACAGAAACGTAAATTTTCTTGCGTTACATGCACCTTGGTGGCTAACCAATGAACACAGATCTAATGATATAGAGAAAACTTTGTTAGTTTACCAGTTTTGGCATACAGATACCTAATATCCTCTTCTCGGGATGGATCAGATAGTAATCTGCAAGACAATCTAGCAGTGGTAAAATGATAATCAACCTCGAAACTTGCTGTAGTAATACAATTACGGCTAAGATTGCCTGATACCTTACACGTGTTTGTCTGACATTTTATCAAGAATCGAATAACGGTGCTACATCTATATGTTTTGCGATTACAATATACAACATAATAAAAAAACGTGTTATCGCGAGCCAGATTGCGGGTTATCGCAACACTGATGACGATGTTTCGTTAGTAAGTAATTAACTCTGCAGTTATTTTTCTTTTATCTCCAGTGTATTTGGTAAAGCGGTTTTGATTTTTTGATTGATTTGTTCCATCAGATTTATTGTATTTTCTTTTATTTAAGGATAATCCTTCAGAAATATGAAGAGGCTAGAACGTTTTATCCTCCTAACGGTGCAGTGTGATTCAGAATGATCCTAGTCATTTCGTCTAGTCGGGCCTGCATCCAGAAGGTTAGAACTACATTTAGTAATTGTTCTTTTTCATAAATGGACTAGTGTCGACTTAGTAAATATATGTATATGGCATACATTCCTGTCTGACAAGACTCTTAATAACACGCAAAGACGTTTGCATATATGTATACATAATGTAGTTTGTACCTATTCGTGTATGCAAATGTTGGAGTTACATGTAGGTATTTGTCAATACATTTTCATTGTTCTAACAATTGACTTCTTTGCTCTCGACTATATTTGAAGACAAATTAAAACAATTTAGCGTTCTGATATTTTCGAAAGCTATAAAAAATTGTAATGGTCCATAAGCTACTCCCTGGGGCACACCAATTACCGCAAAGGGTACCTACTGCCAACGGTGGTAGAAAATGAAGACGGTGCTTATGTCAATGTCTTAATTCCCGTTGATGGTGGTTCAGACACGCACCAAGATATAACACTCATTAACGAGGTATTTGATCTACTTGACATAGTCAAATGCCTTTGATAAGTCTTAAGAAAATGCTTGCTAAAGTTAAAAAATCTCTTTGATAAGGTTTTTTTTTAATCTTGACAGTGGCAAAGTCGTGGACACTCCAAAAAAAACTCATTAACATCCGTACACTAAAGTACTTATTGTAATCTGGCGCGTTAAGAGTTTCGTAGTGTAACATGTGAACTTCAAGACAATAGATAGACGTTATATATAACTAAATATGTTTATGATTTTTAAACATTAGTGATATTGAACAATTTTTTTAGACTAATTTTTATACACGACATAACATGACATTTTTAAAATCATAGTTCTTTATTGTGCGAATAAAAGCTAATTCGTATTAACACGAATAATTTATTCAAATTATTAGTTAGAATTTGTATATTATAACATGAAAAGGCAGAAGCTGATTACTATGTAAGGATCGTATCAAATGACGTTCTGTAGTTCCTGTCTAATCCAACAGGAAAAGAGAAAATATCACATGACATGAATGAATGTATAAACTAATACAATATAATATTTTTCCTTTTATTCATTTACTTAACTTATTAATTACATTACTACTAAGTATATTTCAAAAACAATAAAAAAAAATGTAACCTATCAGCATCAGGAATAAGGTCCAAGCTACCAGTGGTCAGAGCTCCAGAGAAAGAAGCCTAACAAAACGTACCGAGTCCAGAACGCTTAGCATGAACAATTCTATCTCTATTCTAAGAATAGAGATAGAATTGGTCCTTATGGTTTTTTTTATATCTATATAAAAATTATATATATATAAATATCTATATATAATTCTTTATATCAAATCGTTATATCTCTTCTGTCTGAGCTTTGTTTATCAAATTTTTTTTTATTCTTCTGTAGATAAAACCTGTTTCCATCGTGGTCATGCTAGGCCAGCAGGAGTTCTACTTTCTGTAGGTATCAACAGTGCCATAACTAGCCTTTTGTGCGCCCGGTGCGAGCTTCTATAACTGCGCTCTTGAATTGTGTTCTTATCTGAAACTTGGTCCTGATCTGGTCATTTCTGCGCCCCTCTAGGGCCTGCGCCCTGTGCCTGGGCACCGCTGGCACCGCCCTAGTTACGGCACTGGGTATCAAGGCCCTTGATCTAGCTGCCTACTGAGAGTCTTCTAAGATGTTGGTCAAGATGACCATAAATTATTATTATATGTATTTCGTAATTAGTCTGAAGTATAATCAATCATTCACTAAGTAGTAGCCTGCACCCGAATTGCGTAACTCAATAAATTGCTATCACCATGGCATTGTTTTTGACATTCATTACGCCGTATGATTGTTAATCCGTGCTCCTTTAACTAGCTCAACGCCGTAATGGATGTTGTTGAACTGTCAAAATGAAAGCCATGGCGAAAGAAACTGAGTTACGCAATTAGGCTGCTGTTCTCTTCTTACTCTTGTCACGCGATTATATTATTTATACCTCGGACTAATTTATTTTCTATGCTAATAATACTGTGTTAGTTTGTTTGTTTAACCGAGCTAATCTTTGGAACTACCAGTCGGATTTGAAATATTAATTTTGTATATGATAGCCAGATTCATGAGGAATAGTATGGGCAATTTAACATTACGCTATGCCCCTTAGGAGCCGAGCAGAAAGAAAAAAAGTCAGAAAGAACGCTAAGCTAAAACGAAGTTTCATAATAATTCGGATAGAACTTCACTTCAGAACTAGTCAAACCACAATTTGTATCCTACCTTAGTTTATGAACTGCCATAAATAAGGATAAAGATAAATAAAATTGTAAAGTAAACACGTGGCAACGATTAGACCCGGAACATTTAACAATAAACTTAGTTTCACATTTGTATGTAAATCAATACGAGGATGAGCGATTGCGTGACGGCAGTAATTTATTATTATCACCTGCATTATGCTGAGTACCGTCAATTAGGTAAATAGGTACCATACTTACTCGCACATTAATTTAGATAAAAAATTAAGGCTGGTTTCCCCATCTCTGTATACCTACTATGCTTCGTTTCAGTTATTTGCAGCCCCGGATCTAGGGGGGGGCTAGCCAGGGCCCGTGCCCCGGGCGGCGAATTCAGAGAACGGCAAATTTAAGCTTGGTAGACGAATACACTGAGAAGTGTATTCGTCTACCAAGCGTAGTAATCGCAAAGAGAAGCGCTAGACCGGTCGTTGTTCTTTTGGGGGAAGCCTATGTCCATCAGCATCAGTGGCCGTGTTATGGCTGAAATGATGATGATGATAAGAAATATATTGTCGGGCGGGGGTGGCATTTTCAGTTTTTGGCCCGCCTTGAAATAATTAAAGATCCGGGGCTGGTTATTTGGCAGATTATCTTATACAAATGTTGTTCTGTGATTAGATTTAACTGGTGGTCTCTACTAGTGTAGTCTGATAACAGCCCGGGAAACTTGCAGTCTCGTCGAGTATCCGAACGCGATTTCCTCCCTCCTAACGTATCTTGATAATATCGAATCCTGGTTTTATGTTACAAGGGCTTTCATATCAAATACTTCCAATAATTTCAAGTTCTCCTTGAGCACCATGTGAATTGCCAGCATCCGCAATCGAGTAAATGCTAATTAACGATAATATAACGCTCAAATCTATAAAATGCGAATTTCGGCACTTGTATGAGCACTAACATAGCATAAGACCTCTAAAATTTTAAGCACACCAGTTTTACTGTGCTAGCCAGTGCTAGCACACTGTTGCTATCTATGCTCACCCGAGGTTAATAGAGGCGACGCTATTTTCAATCCCATTATTTATCCCGCACTGATAGTACCTACATACCTAACTCGGTCTGTCTGTCTTTTACGTTATTGGTTTGGACATACTTTGAACAAGTCTGAAGAATAAAGGATAGTACTAAGAGGATAGCCTGCTGGCATAATAATTTATTCTTCAGAGAAAATGAGAGAAGTAGGTGCCTACCTATGTAAGAAATAATGTGGCGTTCTGTATTTTTGTGCCAACCCTCACGTCCCCCACGAGAAAAAGGCGGGAATTAATGTATGTTCAAGGAAGATCTGAAATAACCAACAACAACTTTATTATTCAATGTTTATAATAATGCATCAGAGTTTCTACGTTATCAACACAAAGACAGATAGGTACGAGTTCTAGAAAAGGTTAATTGATGTGATTATTTAACGACCCGAGCCGAGAACTGTTGCTGATAGGAACTGTTCCAATATTTAATAAACGACTGGCTAGTAGATAGGTACTTGACTTGACTTCACATTGGTAGCACTCCCATTCCTCACTTTTCTAGTACCTACAAGAAGGCCAAAGCTAGACAAATTCCTGAATTCAAATTTCGAATTGAAGAAGTACCTAGGTACCTAACATTCTTCGATGGATTAACGTGAAAATGAAAATATGATTGGATGAAATGAAACATTTGCTTTCTAAAATTAAAAAAGTTTTTGACATCAGTTGTCAAAAACTTTTTTAGAACTTCAAGACAAAATTGGCGGGACTACTTCTTGTGTCTTTTGTAAAAATATTGTACCTATTTCATCAGACTTTACACTATCAATAATTTAACTCACGATATCGCATCTTTGCTCAGTTGATTAAATTAGGTGGCAGTGGCACCTAGAGTTGACTTATGACACCTTGTATATCCTACTAATCCTAGGTACTAATATTATAAATGCGAAAGTTTGTGGGTGTGTGTGTGTGTGTGTATGTTTGTTTGTTACTTCTTCACGCTAAAACAACTGGACGGATTTGGATGAAATTTGGCAGACAGATAGATTATAAGTCTGGAATAACACATAGGCTACATTTTATCCCGGAAAACGCGGGCGAAGCCGCGGGCGGAAGCTAGTTGTACCAATATAATTAAAGCTCACGCTTGAATTTTATCTCTATTCAATAACGGCCGACTTTTGAATACCGCGGCACAGTTTAAAAACTAGGCACCGTCACACATGGTAACAGAATACAGAACCGCGTTCATTTCTTGTTTGAATAATGTTATGTATTCAATATTCAATTGTATGAACAGAAATTTCTATTCTGAGGTACCGGTTCGATGTTTGGGTTGCAAAATACATAATGTCGATCTGTTTATTTGAGGCGAGTATGGGTACCTACCTAGATTTTATAACAGTTAGGTATTGAACAGGTAAAAATCAAAAGAAAGTCGGTGATACATAATCTAAAAAGTTGCAAATTAATATTTCCACTAATATGGGGAAAAAATAATTTACAAGTATGGCAACTTCGTTTTTTTTTTAATTCATAGATAGGTTACTAATTCTTTTTTAATAAACAGGATTTTTGAGGATATAAAAATAAAGAAGATGCAAAAAAATTGCTAATAGGTAGGTAGGTATGTTATAAATCTTATAAATTAATAGGTAGGTATTATAAACAGCTTGGAGCCTTTACTTTTTTAATTCCGTTTTAGGTACGTTTCAATATTTTTAAACGAATAATGTTGCTTAATTTTTTATCCAACTTAAAATATCAAAACTTAAATTTCGCCTAATACCTACCTACTTACCTATATTTTTTTGTGAAATACATGGTAAAATTAAAACCAGTGCGGATATTTTAGGAGGTGAAAGTACCTACTCATGAATATGATCAACTTTTATTATGGGTTCGACTCTGAAATATGAAAAAAAAAATCAGCTGTTCCATACATTTTGATCATGTCGCATGTCGTAGTGCATTTTTGTAGGGAACAGCTGATTTTTTTTTTTTCATATTTCAGTGTCGGTCCCATAATAAGAGTTGATCATATTCATGAGTACTTTCACCTCCTGAAATATCCGCACTGGTTTTAAATTTACCCTGTATACATGTTAGACTCGTAATAATAAGATAAGGATCAGTGGCGAAGGGTCAATTTTTGTAAGAAGTTGTAAGAATTCTTTCTTACCTTTGACAAGCGTGATGCATGCAGTTCAGTAACTTTATAATTCATGTGGCAAGCTTCCTGATTTCAAAGTCTTATATGTAGGTAGTTACCTAATATAAACCATTTTATTACATTTCAATCTACTTTTCTATTATAAACTATAATAATATTTGCCAATATAAAACACTAGGTACTGCAATAGGTAGGTACTGACTGTCTTATTTTTCAATGGGAAGCCAGTAAAAATCGAGTTGTATGGAGCCTTCGCCCCTGATAAGGATACCAAGTAGGTATATTATAGTATTGCGTATGACATGAGTAAACTCGTTAATTTTGAATAAAACATTAGTGTAAGTACATCAATAATAATAATAAATATATGTATTATACTTACATGTAGTAGGTAGTTGCAGAATTGGCAATGTGATTTTATCTACGTAGGTAATTCATAAACTAAGAAGGTAATAACAAAGTAGCATCATTCCTATGTATATTTTATGAATTTTATGCATGGCAAAGCCGCATAATCAGTTCAAAAATCTTTATAAATATTGTTTAATATAAATATAATTTGAATGACGATAAACAAGTAGGTATTGATTCCTATTATAATATTAAGTAGGTAGGTACCTATAAAAAAATATTATACCAACTCTATAAATTATAAGGAAACTTTTACTGATAGGTACCTACTCAGATAACTCAGAACGACTACTGTATTTTAATTAGAACAGGTTTCTTTTGTATACCTACGTAGGTATGGTACCTGCTTTGTTGCAAAGCTAAAAACAACTTTATAAAGGTTATATTTATTTAGCTTATAATAACAAAGCAAAACATATAGGTACCTACTCTTACAGCCTATGGGTTACAGTATTATATTTTTTTTATTAGTACATTTTATTTCTAAATAAAGGTATCGAGGGGTTTCACAAAATTATGAGTCTAAAGTTTCTAAACATTTATTTGATCTTCTGCGTCTTAAACTACAAAGGCTTTTGAAGCAATTTTCAATAGAACCTCTTCAAAGAATTAGACGCTACGATTGCTATAACACAATAACCGTTTAGATACCGAATGCTAATTTGATTATTGTTCAAGGTTTTTCAAAGTTTTCTTGTAGCATCTGTGAACAAAATGATCACCAGAAATTTGTGCCGAATTTATCGAAGATAGCAATACTCGGTCTCGGTAAAATCATATAGAAACCATGAGAGAAGTTTATTTATGTGAGTGATGTGCTTGTACCGGATGATGACACCATGAATAAATTTTGACGCAACGTCTGGTTGCTGCCCGTCAGTCACTTGGAAGATGGAAAATGTACGATCATAAACATAAGCCCCCTTACAAATAAACACGGGATACAATTACGGAACGTTTGTTACCATACATTTTTTATGTTCATGCTTGTCATAACTTTATTCCGTGTTTATTTGTAAGGGAGTACCTATGTGTTTTATTAAAAGTATGGATAATATTTAAAATTACCAGTAAGTGTGCACATCCTGCGACTGTTGATATCCTGCATCACTTGCCGCATCACACCGCCAAGCGCCTTAGCTTCGCCAGAAATGGACTGCTTCGACAGCCATTCCGTCTCCAGCTCCATTGATAACTGTACGAAAAGATGTTATGACGTCACACTAACACTATTATCATAAATGCGAAAGTTTGAGTGTGTGCAGTGATAGCCTAGTGGATTAACCATGTGCCTCCCACGGCGAATGGTTCGAGTTCGATCCCGAGGCACGCACCGCTGACTTTTCGAAGTCATGTGCGTATTAGAAATTAATTATCACTTGCTTTAACGGTGAAGGAAAACATCGTGAGGAAACCGGCATGTCCTAGAACCAAAAAATTCGAAGACATGTGACGTCCATCAACCCGCACTGGGCCCGCGTGGTGGACTACGGCCCAATCCCTCTCACAGAGAGGAGGCCTGTGTCCCAGCAGTGGGAACATTATAGGCCGATTATGAGTGTGTGCGTGTTTGTCACTCTTTCACGCTGAAACGACTGGATGAATTTTGATAAAATTTGACAAAGAGATAGCTTGGGACCTGAAGTTACAGCAACAGCTAGTATTATCATAAAGATAAACTTTTATTTGTAAAGCGTCTTCAGCAAAACGAGTTTCAATAGTGAACTTCATAAATCCTACATAGGTAGGTACTTCAGGTACATACTTTGGGAGTTTAAACTTCTAAATCTGATCTTGGTTCATGTAGCTTTTCAATAAAATTGATTCAAAATATGTCCCCATTTCTAGCTTTTGTCCATTGTTATGGTAAAGAGGATTGCGATAGAGAATAGGTAGGTATATGAATAATGGAAATATTGATTCATATTGTGTGTAAAGGGTAAAGCGATGAATACATTAAACTATGGAAAATCCGAAACGACAGCTCACATGCCTATGTAATTTTCTGCCACTGTAAATTAAGTATTTATGCATGCATGAATACCTACTTCCTACAAATATTATAAACGTGAAAGTTTGTGAGGATGTATGGATGGATGTTTGTTATTCTTTCACGCAAAAAGTACTGAACGGATTTTGATGAAACTTTACAGTAATATAGCTGATACATCAGAATAACACATAGGCTACTTTTTATCCCAAAAACGCGGGCGAAGCCGCGGGCGGAAGCTAGTACCTACATACATTCACTTCGAAGCAAAATCAGTGTTGGTACTTATATTGTTGTTCTGTAGGTATATTTATTATTATTGCTGGTTAGGTCAATTGGTGAGAGGGGTCAATTGATCTTATGTAGGTAAGTTAGAACCGTGGCGCCACACCCATTGATGACCAAAGTACGACATTATCATTGTAAATAGCTGATATTAAGACTTCTCAGCCGTGTCGTTACAAAGACTAACATAAATTCTTGCTAACCTGGTTTCATCATCATCATATGTTTAAAATGAAATCTTATCGTAAAGTTCGATACCAAATTGAAAGTTAAATAGCCAGGCAAATGATGACTCTTTAGGAAGATCTTACTCCGTAGACCTGGTAGTCTACTTTCTCTAATATTTATGATCAAAGAATATGATTATCAGTTCCACTGACCAGGTATTCTGTAAGCTTCTTGACGAGCGGCTCGAGGTGCACCGTCCTGGCCCAGGCATCGCACACGAAGCAAAGGTTGAAGTAGTACGCGTTGCGCGCGTACTTCTTGTTGTCTATCCGCACTGGGAAACCCAGGATCTTCGACCCGAGGAGGGTTCTGGGGAAGGGTTAATAGTTTCACTACATATTTAAAGCCAAAGTATATCAATGAGGGTAAAATAAGACGTAATTCTATTGTTTGGCGGCCGCAGGAAGCCGCCTATGCATCTGTGAATGAAGAGTTTTTCTAAAGTTGTAGTTCCAAATCTACGCGCACAAAGCGACGGGAAACCTTAATCAAGATACTTACTATCTCAATTTCTATTGTGTAAAGTCTAAAAAATGAGACAATGATCTTGAATTTGTGATGACTTGTTGATTTCTTTCTATACCGGTGCACGGAAGCCAGCGGACCTGGAGCGGAACGGCATCCACGCTGCGTGCATTAATACCGTTCCTAAATTATCCGTCGGTATCAAGTTTACAGACCTATTGTGCATACGCAAGCACGTAATTGTAAACTTAGGCGGTAACGGAAAGAAAGACTTATTTATAGAGCCCAGAATTATCTTCAGAGTGCCTAGTGGGAGTTTATGCGAGTTTTTGCGAGATGTATGGTTTGCAACTCGCACTCAGAGTGCATAGTGCGAGTTTTTCTAACATACTCGATCGCGTGAACGTTAATGAAGGTCAACGACCAATCAAACATCGGCTCGCGCTCGAAAGTGAAGACGCTATCGCACGTGATTGGTTGTTCCAATCACTTCGAGAGATGTTTACTCGAATATCGCGATGGTTTGCAACTCGCACTAGGCATTCTGAATTGAACTTGAAACTTGTGTGAGCATTGATTTAATCACAAGAATTCAATTAGGTAGAAGTTTGCATTTCTAGTAACTTTTATGCGTGACATTAATTGGTTACCTACAAGTGTAGTTAATCCAGCCCCGGATATTGAATTATTTCGAGGCGGGGCACAAACCGAAAAATGCCGCCCCCACCCGACAATATTTTTACTTTTATCATCATCATTTCAGCCATAAGACGACCATTGATGCTGATGGACATAGGCCTCCTTCAAAGAACACCACAACGACCGGTCTAGCGCTGCTCTGCGATTCCTACGCTTCGTAGACGAATACACTGAGAGTGTATTCATCTACCAAGCTTGAATTTTCCGCCCTCTGAATTTGCCGCCCGGGGCACGGGCCCTGGCTAGCCCCCCCCTAGATCCGGGGCCGAGTTAATCGTGCATTATTTGGGATAGCCCATGCATTTTTTTAAGAAAACCGAGCAGGAGAGACTTTCGCCATAGAATCCGAACTTCCTAAATATCCTAACTAATATTTTAAATACGAAAGTAAGTTTGTTTGTTTGTTACCTTTTCACGCCTAAACCATTGAACCGATTATGAAATTTTGCATATCGACCGTAAGCTAATACCTCCTAACTAACATTTTTACCAAAATATTTTTTTTTTGCGCCATCGATTAGCTTCTAATAAGCTTGCGAATGGCGCAAAAAAAACAATATTTTGGTAAAAATGTTAGTTAGGAGGTATTGGTAGCTTACGGTCGATATACCTATTATGTACGTTGTTAGGGGTACAGAAAAGAATACATTTCAGTCAGAAAAAAAGAACTGTTCCCGAGGGAAAGAACAATAACTTTCGACAGTCACAATTGCTTTAGGAGGCTAGATGGCGCTACGTGTATGTCATGCGGACGAAGTCGCGGGCAAAGTGCTAGTATAAAAATATTTTCTTATTCTATAGTAACCGAAGACGAATCCGCAACTACCTAGTCGTGTATTCCCAAAAATGCAAACTAGGAAAAACTTAAAAAAATATAGGTAGGTACCGACCCTACCTAAGGTAGATTGTCGATTGAACGTGCTAAACAATGCGATTTTGTTTACAATTACATGCCAAATTGATTACATCTAGAAAGTAATACAAAAAATGAAATTTAAGTGTGAAAAGGAGGAGGTTCTCAATTTGAGTGTACTTTTTTTGCATTTTTTTTTTGCATGTAAATGCAAACAGTAACAATTGTTGTTTCATTTGGTGGGTCCGATTTATGACCACGATATGATTGATCATTAATCAACGTTCACCGTACCTACCTACCTATTACAGTCTATCTAAACCTTAACTAGCCGTTATACAAAAACGATCCGTTTTTTTAAATGGCTAGCCGTTTTGTATTGCGGCGGATTCTACAATTCCGATGCGACATTTACAAAATATTGAGTGTTTAAGGCTCTAGACAGACGGACTGCATTTCAACTGCAATCCAACTGCAAATTGCAGTTCGATTGCAGTCGGTCTTGTACTGCAATTTGCGGTTGGATTGCAGTTGAAATGCAGTCTGTCTGTCTAGACCCTAAGTCATAATAAATACATAATTTAAAAAAATACTACTACCCGCATTAACACTTACACTGTCAAAGTGCATCTCTGCAGTTGTACTTTTGGTATGATATAATGACTGACTGTATCAAAAATATCTTTTGATATATAATTTTCTGGCACTTGGCATGTTATCTTCGGCCCAGCGGTTGGATGGAATTCACACAAAAATATACAACGAATCGGCCCTTCCTGGCCACAACCTTCGTAATACTTCACTTTGCCATCCATCGTAAACAAAGAAATTTCAATCAACACATCACTCACATATTTCTAGTTACACATACACAAATCACAAATAAACTATATTATGCTGTAACTTTTAACAATTATAGTGACACACTAACATTATTTTCATTAACGTAAATAAAAACAGTTTTCACGCACTAAATAACACACCTACTCCTTTCGCATTATAAAACCGACTGATTGACGTAAGAGGTTATTATTATTTTGTAGATAAAAGTGACGTTCAATTTTAATGTTGCCAGTAAAGAAGCTCCGAATTGAGTTATTCAATGGTAATTATACCGACACAGCGGGTTTGAAATACTGCGAAAAACATAATTAATTTTATTGCAAATTAAAATATTTGATTAAAAAAATAAAATATTGTAACAATAGGTCTTTGTGAGATGTACCTACTTCACATGTTGTTTATTTTTGAACGTCATTACAAATGTCAGCAAGCATTGGCTAATGTCATTATTATTGTCATTATTCCATTGTAAATATTTAGATTTATAAATTAATTTTAAAATGGATAAACGATCTTGTAAACTATTGATTGCAGCGACAGGTAGCGTAGCTGCCCTAAAAATACCGATTCTTATCAAATCTCTATTAGATATACCTGTGGACGAAATGACTTATGTTTTTGAGGTTATGTTTACATAGAGTAGAAAGCGTTATTAGGAAAGTTGTGAAATGTTTTTAAAATCACCATTCTATATTTATAGGTGCATCTTATAGTTACGGAACATGCAAAACATTTCTTCAAGATGTCGGAGTTGCCGGCACACGTGAAGGTGTACGATGACAGCTTGGAGTGGCAAGCCTGGAAGCAGAGAGGTGACCCTGTGCTGCACATTGAGCTTGGCAAGATGGCTGACATCATGGTGATAGCTCCACTAGACGCCAACACGCTGGCGAAAATGGCCCAAGTAAGTAGGACATAATTTTCCACCAAACTTGATAAGAACATTTAAAATCAATATGTAAAACAACAAAACGATTAAAGCTTCTTTTTTCATAATTATTTTTATTTTAAATTGGTTTTGAATAATAGAATCTAGCGCCATTTAACTATGGAATCAAGATGGCAAACCTATCTAATATAATAAAAAGATTGTGGGCCAAAAAACATAATTTAATCCTAAGAACAAACTACATAGATTTCATAAAACATGAGACATTTGTGTGAAACCGATATAGTTTATTCATAGGAATAGATTTTATCTGGATTGAATAGATTAATTGAAAAATTTACCCAAAATTAACTATTTCTCATCCTCTTTTCAAAATGATATACAAAATAATTTACTAAAATTCCAGGGCTTATGCGACAACCTCCTGACCTGCACAACCAGAGCCTGGGACATGTCAAAACCGCTGATCTTCTGTCCCGCAATGAACACAAGAATGTGGCATCACCCCGTCACATCACAGCAGATAGAAATGCTGAAACAATGGGGCCACATCGAAATACCACCGATCAGTAAGAAGCTAATGTGCGGAGACACTGGCATTGGAGCAATGGCTGAAGTTCAGACGATCATAGAAAAAATAAAAAGTGTTGCCGATGAGAAATTTAATGTCACGTTTGATTGAAATATTATTTTTTATGTAGCGCTTGTCCTTTTGTGGTGGATTGCAATTTTTTTTTATTTTCTAGCTGCCACCTTGTGTATTGCTTTTAGGGCTTTTTAGGCCAGAGCTAGTTGGGGTGATAAGGTGATTTGGGCCTAGTATGCACTTTACAAATTATGTGTGTGATATAAACTATGAAAAGAAAGCAAAGTACCTATATACCTACATAATTATTAATTATATATTTTTTATACCTTTTTTGTAATGATTGTGGCATTTTTTACACATTTTTAATGTCTAAATAGCACTAACATTTCATTAACTTTTAATCAGTAGTTTTTACTTTTTGTCATCTTTTGATAGCAATAGTTTGTGACCTCATTAACCATTGTTTAACACTGGCCAAAGGGTTAATATGCCATTTTATTGTATCTTTTTCTTTATGCTATAAGCAGTGTGTGCCTTATAAACACACTAGTTGGTAGTTTGGCTACTTGCAAGGTATTCAAAATAATTTACTTTTTCTTGGCAAGTGAAGAACTCAAAATTATGAATAATTATGTATCTCAAAAATGGCAAGTTATGGTGTAGGACATTCCCTGCTTCGCCTTCTAACAAGGGGCTTTTTAGCTGTATTTAATTTAGGACCAAAGAGCTATGATCAATTTTTTCTAATATTAGTTTTTAATAAGTCCTTTTAGATCAATACAATACGTACTGTTTAAACTGAATTATATTTTATTTTTGTTTACTATGTATCTTAGAGGAATAACTAACATAAAAAGAGTGTAAAAAAGATTAACATTGCAATATAAAATGCGCCGGAAAGGAACATCCTATGAGTTAGAAAAAGTTAAAAAGTTAAAAAAGACTTTCCTTTCTTAGTTTTATTTCAATCAACAGACGATTACCACTTGAACCCAGAGCCGTAACTAGCGGTGCCTAGGCACAGGGCGCAGACCCTGGAGGGGCGCAGAAATAACCAGATCAGGACCAAGTTTCAGATTAGAGCACTATTCAAGAGCGCAGTTATAGGAGCTCGCACCGGGCGCGCCAAAGGCTAGTTACGGCACTGCTTGAACCACACTACTCTCTCTACGAGTAGAGCGTGGTTCAAGTGGTTTAATTGCCGGCACGAGTCTTGAACACAAACGTCACCTGCGCATTAGTTGATTTTTCGATTTCTTTGGCGGAATGAAGAAGGCGGGGGGCGCCGAGGCTGCACGCGATTGGTTCGTCAGTCGATGCTCGTCATCTATTGGACTATTCTCTATTGTTTATTGTCAACTATCTATTGGGCCGAAAATGTAGGTACGCTCACGACTCACGCCGGTACCTATACCCAACTGTGGCTACGAATGGAAATTATTATGAGTTCACTCCTTTACTCCTATGTTAGTTAATCCTTAAAGTATGTAAGTATTCATTGTTATGGCGGAATGTTTAATTGTGAAGATGTAAATTAAACTAAAACCTCTCTTTTGACATAGAATAATGTAGCTATATGTTATACATACTAATTTATAGGCCGACCGTTTAACTCGCGTATCGCCTGCGGGGGTAGAAGGGAGCGAGGGGAGATGTTAGCGGATGGGTGAAAGGGGTGCGCGGAGCAGAGAGCTTATTGACTCCGTGTGTAGCGTTACCCGCCCCCGCTCCCTTCTTACCGCAGGCGATACGCGAGTTAAACGGTCGGCCTATAGTTTATTTTATAGTTTTGGCTTATCACAACTACCATATTGTACAACGAAAGGAATGTAGATCTTTGTGCTGTGGACTTTACATAGAAATGGTTTTATTAGGTACCTACATATATTATGTATGTACTTGATATTGCCACGTATAGGTTTTCACTATTTAAAATGCTTAAGACAGACGAATGTTCTTGCAGTTATAGGACGATCTCCTAATATGTATCTGGTTAAACCTCAGATCATAGAAACAAGGAGATATGCCATCATAGCAAATTAGTACGGGAACCACTGATGCCACTTTTAGTACATTTTTCGGCACAATTACGCGCATAATTAAGCGCTCCTTGTGAATAAAAAGATCTCCCACGCATTGAACATTCCGCACACCCTCAATCTAACACTGTTAATCGTCACTCAACACTAGCACTAAACTAAAACACTGATTTATACCATCGATCGTGTTCGGTTCGTCGCCAGCGCGTACGTTTTTAATATGAGCAATTTGCTCAAGATCAGGCATCAAGCTTGATAGCGCCTTGGCACATCTCCTTGTTTGTATGATCTGAGGGTTAAACCCATTTAACTGATACTTAATGAACTGTGAAATAATTAGAATAAAGCGTTATAACTTAATAAGTACCTACTTGATAATATGACAACATTCTACACAAAAGATTTTGCAGTTAAATAATGATTATCATCAAATGGGTAATGGTCAGACTTACGACGCCTCTTACAGAATTTCCGACTCTGTTTCCAGTTACCGTATTTAATTTGTGGATGCTTTTTTTTTTAAAATGTTGCCCCCCACTACAATTTTTCCTGTATGGTGGCTGTGCTTACAAACACAAGGACAATGCCGGAGGCCGTACAGATATTCTATTTCACGAAGTCCGTTGGGTTATGAATGTTGTCAGGCGTGCATATATACAATGCTTTAGTGTGCGTAAGCGCGGCAGCGCTCAGTCACGATCGCAACGCTTATCGGTACACATTACACACACAACGAAAGTTAAACGGACTTCGTGAAATAGAGTATCTGTACCAATTTGTGCCGCGGAGTGTCACAAACTAAGTTTTATTGTAGTTCATAAAATTACTCGTTTTTAGGGTTTTTTTTACTTAATCAGTTTTATTTAATTTGTAATGATAAAGAATTCCGGGCTGACCTAAACGCTAACTATAGACTTCGAATTAGTTTCACAAAATTAACCTAAATAAATACAAATTGCGGGTCTCCATTTAAAATATATAAGCAATACAGAAAGAGCATGTAATTCTCCTCCAAATACAGTGGGTTTAATCGTGATACAAAGACTTTTGAGTTTGGTACGGGGCGCCATACATTGGCTGGCATTGTCCTTTCACATATTTCGTGTGGGAATCGAACCCGCGACACGTTGCGCAGCAGCCAAACGTCAGCCACTACGACAACCGTGCCAAAATTTAAAATGTCACTTACGGGATAACGGGACAACCGTGCCGTCAAATAAATTGTATATCGGCTTTCATTTTATAACGTCTGACGTTGACTTGACACTCTTGCGCAGCTTGCGATGCAAGTTTAGCGCCCAGTAATCCGTTGACTTGAAACAAGAAAGCGGCAGTTAAATCCCCATATTCACAAACAAAATGAGGTCTCGAACACAGTGTACAGGAAACTCATACGAATATGAAGATTATTGGTATAAAAATAAGGTTCATATTCATATATGCGAATATAAACAAGCGCTTTATACGAATAAGAACCCTAACTTGATACGTACAAAGTTCATATTTGAATGAGTTTTTTGTACACTTTGCTACGAGTCCTCATAGTAATGTTCATTGTATGGAGCGGCTGATGATTCTGGCCGCTCTGAAGTTAACAAGTTGGCTGCGCAATTAACTGTTTCGGTTATAAATTGCCTCTTGCGCAGCCAAACGGCTAACTTTAGAGCGGCCAAGAATCGTCGGTCAATCTGTACCATCATTAAGATAGATTTAAGGTGCTAAATGACACAAATTGTTATATAAAATTTAAAAGTTAAATAAAATCACTGTTAATTAAATGTATGTTTTATTTATTGCATCCGAATACTGTTACTAATGCTAGCGTACATGCGATACTAACAGAAATCAGAAATCGAATACAAACATACAATAACTATACACAAAACGTTTCTATAAATTTCTACTAAACTTAAATAGTTCCCGAATACACATGAAAGTATAAATTCAATAGTTTTTATTAGATATTGAAGGAAAAAATACGTGCATGACTAATTTTAAAATGTAGCACTTGGAATATTTAAAACACGTTATTATGTGTAGGTATACTGTAGTAAAAATATTTTAACTTATTGTTGAATAAAAATAGTATTTTACGGTGAATAGGCACATACTGTTTATAATACACTAGATTACTGGCAAAGTATTTAATAAATATACTTAGCTTAATATACATAAATGTAGAGCAATACATGTAGCATAAATTACATTACACCTAGATCGCTGAGTCATCGCCAAGAAATAATAAAATAATAATAACAAACAAAACGCCCATCTACAATAAATTAATATTTAATCTATATCTCTAAAAATAATTTATCAAAATCTTCAATGCTTCGTAAGTTTTTTTTCTTGGCAACCCCAAAGCGAACTATGGGCTATTTCTCCCACATATTTAACCACTATGGTGGGGTAAAATGGTGGGTAAAGTTGCCTATTTTAATAAAACACTGTCATCTGTATTCGGGAAGTAAAAATATTAAAATTGTATAACTTGAGAAACCGTATCGACAGTAATACGTAATACCTACACAATATAAATCAATAATAAAATTTAATAGGCTGTCGTTCACTCTTGCGGTCATCTCGTATGTTAAGAAAAGGTTTTTATTGAGCAGCATTTCATTGGGAATCAATGAAAAATTGTAGACGACGAATAACCTATACAGCAAGTGGGCTTAGATAGCCAAATCCGAAACTATAAGAAATAGCGAAAATCAAAATCGGCCCTGAGACTCCTTTGTTTTTCGCTATTCCTTCCTTCCGTTTCAGATTTGGCCATCCACGCCCAGTTGAAAAATTCACCCTGTATATTTGTTAAGGTATTACAAACAGCCTTTTTCTTTAGGAATTTATTATGCATTACCATAGTGTTATAGATGCATAATCGACCGTAATCTTCTGTGCCTTCATATCCAACATATCTAAGTTATATGTGGATTCAAGACTTATTACGAGATGACTGTAACAATGAACTCAAACCATATTTGTGCATGTATATTGTTATTAAACATAACCCTGTTTATACAACTCCCGAACGAATTTCAATCATTTGTCATGACTTAGCGAAACGAATATTATAAAGCTAACGTGCGAACAAGCACCTCTATTTAATAACGTAAGCACGAGTGCGTAGCCATTGAAATCACACAATATCTACTTATAAGGTAAATAAATCAATTTTTATATCGTTCATAAAAAAACATATTTTATTGAGTATCGAATTAAACAAAAAAAATATTGCAGTTTATGGACTTTTAAATCTTTGAGCTAATAATTTAATTGTTTAAATTAGAAATATGCATTTTTTTGAATTGTATCTGAAGTATAGCTTGTATAATTTTAATTTATACGCGCTCAGCTTAAGCATCAATATATTAAATATTCACTGGATGATCAATTAAATAATTAAACTTATTTATACGAAATTAAATTGTAAAAGTACCGATTTCAGGCATAATATTAAATATATAGAAATCCTAAAAATTATATTGCCCGCTCACATGCCCAAGTAACTTGAGTAAATACATATTATTATTATAAAAAATACAATATTTACATTTTTTTATTTTATGCGAATACAGTTCTGAAATTGGAACTTTCACATGCAGACAAAAATTAAATCATATTTACAATAACCAAATTAAATTAACTTATTCCAAAAATCAATCAGATTATAACCAGATCAAAAAACGTATTTTATTCGGGAAAAGAGATTGTATACAAAACTTATTAATCTAGATGGAATAGAATCGTATAAATAATTACAACTATAGTGTCATGTTAGGACTAATATCAGGATACATAATTAATGGAGACAATCGTTTCTGAACGTTACGTGGCTTCAGTATAAAGAATACAAATAGTATATACTGATACGACATCTAACGGCTTTTATGAAAGCTTACATAGACATATAAACCAATCGCCACATGATAGGAATTTGAACTCTATGTTAACATAATAAAGTTCATTTTCTCTTTCAATACAAATACTGTTATATTTTACTGTGTTAAAACTATTTTAATATAAAGATAAAACTGTAAAGTTTGGCCAATGCCACCTATTAAACCTAAGATAGCCGAAAACGTCGTATCGAGTAGTAAAAAAATTTGAACTATCACAAGTAGGTAAAAAATGCTATATTATAAATGCGTATGTTCCATACTATAATATTAAATATTGCTAAAAATCGTTTATTGGTTCGTAATTATGTATATGTGTACATATATAAGGACACTGTTACTTTAATACCTATTCTATATTAAAATCGAAAAAATCGCGGTAAAAAACCTGTGCGTCTATTTTAAAGGCCATTTTTGATCTAGCGGGACTAACTGCCCATAGCTTTTTGAACTATTTTACTATGAATTTCTGATGATTTTGGTCATATTCTTACATTATCTGTGCTTGAGATTCACGAGTCAGTTCTATTTAAAAAGTCGATGTTTTTTCATAAGTTTTAAGGGTTCAGCTATGGGCCATAAACAATACTAAAAGCTAAGCTTCCGTATAGAAATAAAAAACTCGTGTAAATGGTATCGTAGCAAAATACTGGTTATCGCTGTCGCGGTGGAATGGAATGAATCGTAGGCGTATCAAACTTAGTATACTCTTACGTAAATTGCACCCAGTTGTCGGGGTAATTATTTATGAATGGCAACATTTTTAACGGTTTCGAAATTAGAATTGTCTGTTTCATTTGGACGTTTATAACTCCGCACCTTTTAGGCCAATTTTAACGCTACAAGCCAATAACATTGAATATATTTAGAAAACTTTAAAGTATGAGTGCAATATACGCGCAATACAAAATAGGCACATCGTTCATACGACGGTTTCGTTTTGTTTGTCGAACATGGCTCTCGTGTACTTCGAAATGACTTCGTAAGTAGACTTGATGAGTTCGCAGCGTTCCTCAATCTCGCAGTCCGGCGCGGGCGCAACTCTGTACGTCGACTTTTTTCTATTACTCTCGACATTAACGGGGAACTCTGTGACATTATCCTCGATATTATAGATAGCAATCGACTGTTTTTTGGGGACCATCTCCAGGTCTTTGCGGCGTTTCTTTTTGCTGTCTGTGCACCTGGCGTTGATAGATTTGACGGCGTTTTGTACGGGGGAGTCCAGTGCGTCACTGGAGTCGAGTTCGTATCATACGTCCAGTTCTTCTAGACCCTTGGAGAGTCGGTGTGAGTTGATGCGGCGGCGGTGCGAGCGGCGGACTGCGTCAGCGCGGCGATAAGGCTCGCTCCGCAAGCCGTGCAAGATGTCCTCCAACGCTCCGTTGTACACCTCGTCTTGGTGAAGCAGTTTCTTTTCGCCGACGGCCTGGGATTTCGTTTTTAGTTCGTTGATTACAGCTTCCTGTAGAGAGGAAGAATTAATATTGATAATTTTGTTTCTGATTGTATGGATGATGACGTTGCTACTGAATGGCAGGTATATAGAACATGCTTACAGCTACTAATTCGATGTAAACAAAACCTATGCTACGTATAATCAAGCCACGGGAAATTAAGTTTTATAGTCATGAAATTAAGGTTGCTTTTACAACTGATGGGTTTTCTATCTACTTTAGTAGCGTGTTTAGATAAGATTTAAAATCGAAATAGGTAGTACAAAAATGCAAATTTTACTGTTTAACGAGCGAATATTTGTAGCAGTATATTATGATAATAATTCATACAAAATGAGGCTCTCAATACTACATAATTATAATTAGCATAGTAAGTAAAACATTCCCTGTTAAGTCCATGCAAGTGCAGCGTTAAGACAAAATACATATTTACACTCAATTTTAAAAGGTCATAAGTCCTAAGAGTTGCCTGACGAATTAATTTTTACCAATTATTGTGACGTATAAACTACGCATCAAACAAAAGAAAATCGGCGACGAATACGAACAGCGAACAAATAAGCTGATAAGAAAATGAATTACATGCTTTAGCGGTCTTCGACCTCCCATTTAGAAGAAGATTCAAGAAAAAAACACTTCAAGCTTGGCAGGCAACCACCGCCATTTTGTGTGACGCGCATTTAAACGTCAATTATTTGATGCAAAATACGACCTATGATAACGCATGACAACTCAATCAATTATAACAAAAAAGTAACTAAGGTAAAAATAAAATTATATCTTTTTTGATTTCGACCTGAATGAGGCGGATTTTTTAAATGCGACAGATGGAGGGTTAAGCATCTTTCAGACTACGCCATAATTTATATACATAGCATATAGCTTAAAGCTCATAGCACAACAATATCGCGCACCATACAAAGCCAATAATATATAGTAGGTATAGTACAGTGTAAACATGTCCATAATAATGTATGGTACGCGATATTGTTGTGCTATGAGTTATATGCTATAATGCTATATACAGGTTGTCCCACGACTTTGCCACATGGAGGCAAAGTACTTTAAATATTTGAGATAGGAGGTTTTGCTTCATGGACACATCACTTTATTTTTAAAATTAAGTAATACTGCATTCAAAGATTCTTAAAAAGTTGCTTGCTTCACCTGGGAATCGAACCGAACAAATGTGAAAAAATTAGCATCCTGTATTTTTATGATGCCAATTAAAAGGGTTAATTATAAGCATCAATTCTTTCAAAGTAACATAGTATATTAAAGTTAAAATTAAAGTAACATGGCAAAATGTTACATTTAAGTTTAGGAAAATAATTTATTAGAATTACTTTTCGTGTCGATTTTAATAGATAGCTTTGATTATTTAGTAATAAGTACTTTTTTACAGTGTTTTCCTTATAAGTGCATGATAAATGCAATAAAATACTATTTAAATGCATCTTTGCTATTAGCTAGACAGTAGGCGAATTTGAAAAACAATAAAATATTACGGTGTTCCTTTAATTTAGGATACCATTTACTTAGAAGGAATTAATGCTTACAATTAACCCTTTCAATCGGCATAATAAAAATACAGGATGTTAATTTTTTCACATTTGGTCGGTTCGATTCCCAGATGATGCAAGCAACTTTTTAAAACTATTTGAATGCAGTATTACTTAATTTTAAAAATAAAGTGAAGTTTCCATGAAGCAAAACTTCCTATCTCAAATATTTAAAGTACTTTGGCATACCATGTGGCATAGCCGTGGGACACCCTATATACAGGGTAAAATTAAAACCAGTGCGGATATTTTAGGAGATGAAAGTACTCATGAATATGATCAACTTTTATTATGGGCTATATAACTTATATAAAGACACTGAAATATGAAAAAAAAATCAGCTGTTCCATACATTTTGATCGTGTTGTAGTGCATTTTTGTAGGGAACAGCTGATTTTTTTTTTCATATATCAGTGTCGGTCCCATAACAAAAGTTGATCATATTCATGAGTACTTTCAGCTCATAAAATATCCGCACTGGTTTTAATTTTACCCTGTATAGTATAGCGTAGTCTGAAAGCAGCTTCAGACTGGGTGTAAGTGACAGCGTAACGAATTACTGCCTGTCTCTATTCTGTACCGACACGCGGAGACTCACGGTGAAATTCTCCCTCGAACGTTCGCAAACAAATTGGCAGTTCTCGCGGTGATATCACGCGGTGTGTCGTTATACAAGGTGGCAGGTTAGACAGTGGAAATATTCTAAGGGGTCATTGTACTCATCATTATGAACAACTTTTACTATGGGACCAACACTGAAATCGCGAAAAAACTGTTCATAATCATGAGTACAATGACCCCTTAGAATATTTCCACTGTCTAACCTGCCACCCTGTAGAATAGACAGACTGAAACCATGGGTTCAGTACCTTATTCTGAACCCCTCAGCGTTAAAATGTTGGACCAGTCTTTTAATAAAAATTGTCTTTGTTTGGATATTTGCAGTTCGTTAAAAGATCTCCAACGTCGTATTTTTTTAGTACTTTAAAAGTACTATGTGTATCTAATATTAGGTATATCATAAATATCTGTTTCCTGTTAACGTGTTTGCTAGTGACATAATGTATCTATAAAATTACGGCTTATTTTCTTTGGCGTGTGTTTTTTTTAAATGATAACATGCACTGAGATGACCTACCTACGTTAACTGTGATTGTATTGTGCGATGTGTTAATACTTAATACCATTGCTACCCTTTAAAGTTTAAACTACCATGTTTTAAAATACAACAATACCCAACTCCATGTCACACTTCTATTATTAGGTCTACTCTCGTTCTTTTAATCCGTTTCGGGCTCAAAGGAAACTTAAATAATGTTCAGAAGGAAATTATCTGAAAGTCACTTTCTTTACACAATTTTAGTGAATAATGAGGGCGAAATTAACAGACTGCACTTTGAGTTTATTTGGCGAAGTTAACGTTTTATTCGAATATGAACATTATTTGTATTACATTAAGGCTCATATTAGTATGAAGCGCTTGTTTACATTCGCTTATACGAATATGAACCTTAATTTTATAAGGATAATGTTCATATTCGAATGAACAGCCTACTTAACTAAGTCTAAATGCAGTCTAGGAATCTCACCATAATACTAATGTTAAAAGTAGAAAGCTGCGTTACCAAAAACAAACCATATTTAATTTTTACATATTTACATCTGCCAACATTTTTTGAACAGTGTCATAAATTTTTTGAACAATTCTTTTAAACAATAACTGTGACTTTGTCTATAAAAACGTGAAAAAAGTTTCGTTTAACCCAAAACAGATTTCAAAACAAGAGTGGGCCGACTTAACCCGTGCATAGGCACACCTCTACACGTCCCAAAAATCTAGAAACTCTAGACCGACCCCAGACCTATCGTGGTGAGGGTTACTATGGTCGTGTGCATGCTAGGCGTGTGGGGGGTTATTAACCAGTCCAGACTCGCGTCCCCAAAAACATGCTGATTCTTTCTCATGATAATTAGTCACACTTTGGCCCAATATTGGTGTGTAATAGCAGTAGAGACAGTTTTTCAGTTCTATGAAAGTGTGAGATAATTTGTATTATTATTAACGAACCAATACGTTGTTGACTATTATTTTTTTTATTGTGAATCGGTAAACTGTTTGAAAAAAGACAATTTACACCAAAAACTGATGATACATCTACAAAATTGGCAAAGTTATAAGCGTTTTAAAATGATTTGCTAGACAGGGACGGCACTATCACGCAGTGACGTAACACCACAACGTCGTACTTAACTCCACACCAGCGCATACTACGTCCGTTTCGCGCAACAAAGATGGATGGATACTCCCTCCAAAACTTTAAAAGCGTCTATGTTTTCCATTTTGTGATATATTTTTTTTACTTTTTTTTTCTATTCCTTCTTTGAAATAGGATAAATTATTTGTACTTTTTTAATAGTAGTCAACTACCGTATTCTGAAAATTGGTTTAGTTAAATTAATTATGTGAAAATTAGTTTTTTTTGTGTTTTCACGTTCGTTTTTTCGAGCAAAATTAGTCGCACTCAGTATTAGTATCATTATAAGACTAATTTTATTGTTTCGAATACTTTACTATTTATATTTTTGTGCATCACATCAACAAATTACGGTGCATCCCGTGAGATTGAATTTCGTAGGTACGGTTAAACTTCCACACCCTTACCACAAAAAAGATAAACACGTGTTAAACGCGAATGCTACCAAAAATAATACACATTTGTTTTAGACAAGCTAGTGCTAAAACAAGTGCGGATTATTTTTGGTAGCATTCGCGATTAACGAGTGTTTATCTTTTTTGTGGTACGGCTCCCATTGTTTACGTTTTGTCTTAAAATCGGTTGAATACAGTGTTTAAGTGACAGCGTAAGGAAAACTGAAACCATGGGTTCAGTACCTTATTATGAAACCCTCAGTGTTAAAAAATTGCGTCTGTATTGAAAAAAATGTACAACTTTGTATGGAGATTTTGCAGTTCGTTAAAAATCTCCAAACAAAGTCGTATTTATTTTTAATAGTCCGACGTAAAGTTTTAACGCTTACTTACTTTATTTTAACGCTTTTAACGCTTCAGAATAAGGTACTGAACCCATGGTTTCAGTTTTCCTTACGCTGTCACTTACATTCCGTATGGTATAATTATGTAATTATTTGATAGTTCCGAACACAGCATTTTTTTTTCCTCATAAAATTAAGAATATAATTAAATAAATTAATCATTAAAAACCCGAAAGAACCAATATTTTAAGCCACCTACGTCCATTACACACCAAACAACCCCACCCAACTGTGGTTAGTACACACGCACACTCAAGTGTCTCCCCGTCAGTGTGAACTGGACTTACTCCTATAAGTTAGGCCTTATGTCTGAGGCCGCGGAGGCCTACACGGGCTCTAGACTGTGCCTCAACTGTGACAAGTGTTGCTGCAATAGGCCTGCGCTGACGGCCGCGTAGTTAAACCTCTGTGAGAAAGTTTACGGTGTTACCATCACCTACTACGCATTTTTTGGTAGTTTTTTTGTTGGTTGATATGGTAACACTGGTATGTGTGAATTAATAAATCGTTTTGAATTAATATTACACATTATTTTAAGATGTTTTCTTTTATGCCTAAAACTGTTAAAATTAAGCCAATTTGCACTAATATTAGTATATCAAAAGGTACATTATTAACCAGTGTTGCCATATAAACAGTTAAATGCACCATCACCACTAAATAGCATGTTATATCATGTGTTTCAATGTATATGTTGTCTACCTGTCACCTCAGATCACAATATTAATGCACATACTCACATTTTTAAGTAATACATTATAAGTGAAACGAAATCAAACCTGTTTTCATAATCACCTTTATGAACAAGTTAGGGCGAGGCCCCATTAGTGCGTTGCGCTGCACTGCGTTGCGTCATTTCACACTACATTACTACGTTGGTTCGTCGACGCAATGCATACGACAACGCAACGGAGAAGTGTGTTGTGAAGTGACGCAACGCAGCGCAGCGCAACGCACTAATGTGGCCTCGCCTTATAAATAATAAAAAAATATTTAAAATAAATCTGGTACAATATTGTTTAAAAACTGGCAATAAAATCAGAATACATAATTAAACGTAAATATAGTATATGATAATAAAAAAGCGATATTACTAAAGGTGATGACGAAAATTAAAAAAATAAATAAAAAAAAATAAAATTAGTGGAAAATATGAGTACATTATGTAGAAACAGTCGAGTCACTGGCTACGGTAGACAGAATGCATCAATAAAAATGTCGCAACACTTTGATTATTGCAATGACTGCACATTTGGAATGGGCAATTCATTTTCTTTCTTATTCTTGATTTTCAAAAGTACATATAAATAATATTATTGAAATAATTTGTCTGGACTTGACTTTGAACTAGCTTCGATTGAACAAAATGTCAAACAATAGAATTTTGGAGCTCAAAAATTTTATAAATATCAACTTTTTTCACTACTTTGTTACTTTACGCTGTTCCTTTTAAAAAACATTTTCCCACAAACTTTTTTATTAAAACAAACGATTTACGCTGTCTGAAAAATGTCTGACTAATGCGCATTTGACTGTTGCGCATGTGGCGTATGCGCATGTGACTAACGTGCATTTGTCTAATGGGCAAGTCCCATCCATTGACATTTAAATACCCTGATAATTTTTGCTTTCGACTTGCACTAATCAAAGTGTATAAAGCCTGTCACAGACGTAGCTATAATATATATTAATATGAATCATAGCAAGGCATATTACGACATATTTTCTATATACATTTTCGAGTGACCACACACGCAGCTATATATTTCTATGACGTCACCAGTACATTATACCGATATATTAATATATATTATAGCTACATTTGTGACGGGCTTTAGACTTGGAACTCTACATCAAAATACTGTCCATTCACCTTGTTGGAAGCGTTATGTAGAGCCATCGAAGCGAATCTAACAATTTATGCAAAATTGAGTTTTAAGCGCTGTTTAGTTTTTGTCTAAGGACTGTTAGACATAAGTCACAATTACAACAAAAAAGGCATATTTACAGAAATATCTTGATATAATGTAAATAATTTATGTTTATGTTTGCATAAAACCTTTATTCCTATATTATATGATTATGAATTACTTGTTTATATGACCTTTAGTCCCATCAAAGAGGAGTAAAGGTTTTATGCAAACATAAACATCAATTACCAATTTAATTGGGTACTTTTGAAAATGTAAAAAAAGGTTGGTCTTTTCTAATTTCTTTTTGATAAAAAGTATCTTTGTAACCTATAGATTTACCCCCTAAAATATTTGCAATTATTAAAGTAAGACCTTATACAGGGTGGCAGGTTAGACAGTGGAAATATTTTAAGGGGTCATTGTACTAATCATTATTAACAACTTTTACTATGGGACCAATTCTGAAATAGCGAAAAAAAAATCAGCTGTTCCATACATTTTGCTGAGTTATATGAACATAAATGTATGGGACAGCTGATTTTTCTTCGCGATTTCAGGGTTGGTCCCATAGTAAAAGTTGTTCATAATGATGAGTACAATGACCCCTTAAAATATTTCCATTGTCTAACCTGCCACCCTGTATACTGTAAATAATTTGGCACAGTATCTAAACAACGCTTAACCCCACACGTCCCGTCCACGCCACAACAGTCCGTCTGTCCTGCACGCAAGGTCGACAATCCCATACCTGTTGTTTCTTCTGCATGACCTTGGCCTTGTTGGGGTCGGCGTGGTCCGCCTGCTGCGCGGCCTGCTCCAGCCGGCGGCGCTGCTCGTTCTCTGCGTCTGCTTGCTGCAATTGTACGTAGTTTGGGTTAGCTTTGAGCTTGTACGTACTACGTATACCGATATCTAACAACTGAAATTATCCCTTAACCCTTTTTGTTAGGCATCGATACATACAGGTCGCAGCCGAAGACTTTGCGCATCATCGGTCATACTGTAACTGAAGTCTTTGTCATACCGATGAATGCCGATTGATTGATTGATACCTCAGATCATAGAAACAAGGAGATATGCCATCATAGCAAATTAGTACGGGAACAACTGATGCCACTTTTAGTACATTTTTCGACACAATTACGCGCATAATTAAGCGCTCCTTGTGAATAAAAAGATCTCCCACGCATTGAACATTCCGCACACCCTCAATCTAACACTGTTAATCGTCACTCAACACTAGCACTAAACTAAAACACTGTATTTATACCATCGATCGTGTTCGGTTCGTCGCCAGTGCGTACGTTTTTAATATGAGCAATTTGCTCAAGATCAGGCATCAAGCTCGATAGCGCCTTGGCACATCTCCTTGTTTCTATGATCTGAGATTGATACCGATGAATACCGTGAATTACCGTATTTCGCACATTTTTGTAAGATTTTGGGGGGGATTATGAAACGACGATTATTTGCATTAAATAAATTCATTTGTATGTAATCTATGTAGCTAAGGACATTTCTATACTTTGTGGAACATAGAAAAGAGAAAATTACTGTTATTAAATATATAAGAGATTTCAAAAACAAGTGACACAGGCGAGTTTTGAACCCGCGACTTCAGCCTCACTGTGGCATCACTCTAACCAACTGAGCTACAGTGTCATGCCTGAATAAGTTGAAATTTGAAGTCCCTTTTTACGCCTCTTATAAGCCTGGTGGTTGATGAGGTTGGTGACATCTATCGGAGACTAATTACAGACTCCAACTCAATGCCTTCAACTTTGCAGCTAGAACATCGATACAATGTCACCATCTATACATTTTTAATTACATAATTACCTAGGATCGAGAGGGAGTGACTCCGGTACAAGTGTATTGTGATGCAATATAAATTACTAATGTTGGTATTTTAATAGCGTTTATTACCTTGAACGCCCTCGTGAACCTGACGAGCAGCGAGAAGAAAGCGTTGGCGTCGCAGCCGCGCGGCGCCTCGCCGAAGTACTCCACGCACGTAGCGAACGAGTCCTGACGACACACACACACACTTTACAACCCGCGCATATAAAGAAACGAATTGATTTGATTTTTTGATTTTTTAAGTTGTTTATTTGCATAAAATTAACAACAAGTTAACAAATAGATCTTATTCTAAAATGTAAATTAATATAATTCAAACACTGTTAAATAGACTTACGGTCGGTTACAGAAAGATAATTAAATTTTAATGGAGGCATTAATCATACAATTTCTATCGTTAAAGTCTCCTTTAAAACTTAATGACCTTTTCTGCAACTCAGCGTAAATCGCCTCTTTTATTTAACATATAGCATGCATTATAGTACTAGTAGTGCAGATACTTTAAATTGGAGGGGCTCGTAGCTAAGTGACAGCCGCACTGATCTATCGATCTTCGAGTTTAAGCTGCGCTTGCCGCGGTCAGTCCTTGGATGGGTGACCGTTCTTTACACATCGAGACCCCTTCGTGCCTCGGAGAGCACATTAAATAGTCGGTCCCGGTTGTCATAGGAATATCTTTGACAGTCGTTACGGGTAGTCAGGAGCCCAAAAGTCTGACAACTGGTCTAACATTCGAATACCGGTATTCCCCAATAATTGGGTTGTGGAGGTCAGATGGCAGTCGCTTCATGTAAAATATTGATATTCAGCCGCAATCAGTTAGACTGGAAGCCGACCCCAATTATGTTTGGGAAAAGGCTAGGCGGATGAGTGCAGATACTTTAAATGGCAGGATACATGAGTTTATATTCTTATGTCGGGGTTGTAGACCCACATTTTAAATTTATCTCCGAAAGAAACGAATTAAAAATGGCGGCACTAATCATTCCCTCTCACTCGCACGTTATTGCTGTCTTCAGTCACACGTCAGGTGTGAGTAAAGAGCAGAGAGAGATTAGTGCCGCCATTTCAGATTCGCTTCTTTATTGGCGCGGGTAATTAGGTATTGATACATAAAGCACACACCTTATCAATTATGTTATACTAGCTGATCCCCGCGGTTTCATCCCCGTTGCTCGGCTCCCAAGTGTCATAGCGTGATGTTAAATAGCCCATACTATTCCTGATGAATCTGGCTATCATATACAAAAAATATCTTTTTGAATAATGATAGCCAGATTCATCAGGCATAGTATGTTCCTGATGAATCTGGTAATCATATACAAAAAGAATTTTTCGAATCCGACTGGTAGTTCCGTAGATTAGCATAATCGGCCTATAATGTTCTCACTTCTGGGACACAGGCCTTCTCTGTGAGAGGGAGTGGGCCGTAGTCCATCACAGTCCACCCAGTGCGGGTTGGTGGACGTCGCATGTCTTCGATTTTTTGGTTCTGGGACATGTTTCCTCGCGATATTTTCCTTCACCGTTAAAGCAAGTGATAATTGATTTCTAATACGCACATGACTTCGAAAAGTCAGCGGTGCGTGCCTCGGGATCGAACTCGAACCATTCGCCGTGGGAGGCACATGGTTAAACCACTAGGCTATCACTGCACTTAGATTAGCGCGTACAAACAAACAAACAAACTCTTCAGCTTTATAATATTGTAGTATAGTATACACTACTTGCATATACTACTTGTTTACGCCAAACTCATTAGCCGTTATCGCATCTTTTGTATACTCCTTTATGACCATATACATTGGATAACTGTCTTTATGTCAATTAACTTAAAGTTGATATTATTAGAGCGAGAATCTTACCTTGCCGTAACACAGTCTATGACTAGCGCGGAAGGTAACGAATTTTTATCTGTATACCGCCAATTAGTTTATTTTTGTTCAAACATAGTTATAACATCTGCACCCTAATTGCGTAACTCAATTGCTATCACCTTGGCATTGTTTTTGACATTCATTACGCCGTATGATTGTTAATCCGTGCTCCCGTAACTAGCTCAATGCCGTAATGGATGTTGTTGAACTGTCAATATGAAAGCCATGGCGAAAGAAATTGAGTTACACAATTAGACCGCAGATTTCTCTTTTTGTTTTTGTTTAGTTGAAACCCAAAGAAAAACGTATTATTTTAACGTACGAAATGATTACTAATTAAGGATGATTAATTTGTAAGAATGCGTGTTTCTGGAGACTAATTGTAAGTACTTATTGTGATTAATACTTAGGCCATGTTGTTTCAACTTACAGTTACGTATCTGTAACCGTCAAATATGGCGGCTTGTACGACAATTTCATACTAACTTAACGATTACGACTTACGAATACAGATGGTTTGAAGCAACCCGCCCTTAGTCTTAGGTTGTGGTATACAATGTAACACTTATGTTGGAAATAAATTCTATTCTATTCTATACCTGCGCATGTTTGGTCTCGGCCCTGAGCCGTCGCAATTTATCGGCGGCGTTGGCCAAGAAGTCTCTCAGCACGTGCGGGGAGGCCCGCAGGCCGTCGCGCGCCTCCGCCTCGCGCCGCACGGCCTCCATGCCGCGCTCCAGCTCGCACACGTCGCCCGCCACGTTCTCCAGGGACACTGCGGGATAAACAAGGTTTAGTTTGGAAGCCTTTACTGTAAGCAAGAAGGGTATAATTAAAAAAAAACCGGCCAAGTGCGAGTCGTACTCGCGCACCGAGGGTGTACTTTCCTCAGGCGTATAAAAAAATGATTGTGATCAAGACTGGTGCCGGGACTTATACTAGTTTAAAGATATCTTACCTTGAGCAGCCTTATCAATATACAACAGCTCGGTATCAAAATTCATGAGCTCCGGGAAATTCTGTCTGATAGTGGCCACGATATAATGCAACAGTGATATCCGCTTATCAGTCGATTTAGTATCCATTAGAGTATCAAGCGACTGCAGCTTGAACCCATAAGCGGGGCCCCTCTTACTACTATTCAAATAATTCCCGAACGCAAGAATAATTTCCAATACATTGCGTAATTTCGTCGACGATTTCACCGACGAAGACCCAGAAATAATGGCATGGATCTGCGGCGTTATTAGGTGTATGTTGTCGAAGAAGTTTCCCATGTAGCTCATGATGGAGAGCTTCGCTGATATCCTTTCTACTTTGGCTAGTTGCATCAGGAATTTGTCTTCTTCTGTGAGCTGGTTGACCGGTTTCTTCTCTGCTACGTATTCCTTGTAGGCCTTCTGTTCGGCTTCTGTGGGCACCATTCGTTGGAGGATCTCGACGCTTTCCAGAGGTAATTGCTTGAGGTCTAAATTGTTGACGGCTGCCATCACTTTTTCTACGGGCGTGTCGAGCTTTCTTCTTGATATTGCTGTAATAGGTAATATTTTGTTATAGTGTATGGTAGGATGAAACTAGAAATATGCGATAGCGCCATCTATGAGCAAGATGACGCTATTACATACTTCTTCTAGTGGCGTCATCTATGAGCAGATGTCTCCACCCGTTATTGGTCTTGCCTGGAACAGACGGACAATAAAGTGATTCTATAAGTGTTTCGTTTTTCCTTTTGAAGTACGGAACCCTAAAAATGAGCTTTATAGCATAATTCTCAAAGAAGTCGGGTCTTTCATTCAGCAAAAAAAGACTTATTGACAAATACAAAGCATTTGTTAAGAAATACAAATTCAGAGTACAACATCACTAATATCTGAATTTTGAATGCTGATTTCTCAAACGTGACTTGTTGTGGATTGGAGCCTTTTTGCATAACTACGCCTTACTAACTATGCCTTTTTCGAATCCGACTGGTAGTTCCAGAGATTAGCGCGTTCAAAAACTCTTCAGCTTTATTATAATAGTGTAGATAGCCTACCTATATTCCTAAGGCGCGTGTGTTCCAACAGCGACACGGTGTCTGGTTTACGGAACCGTTTGCTGGGGAAGGAGGCCAGCGTGTCGGTGTCTGTGTCCAGCGAAGTGTTGCCACTCGACCCGCCGATGCGGAACTTCTCCTCGAATTCGGTGAAGTTTATCCTCCGTCTGGGGCGTTCCTCGTCCAGCTCGTTGAAGATTGTTCCTCGGACCTATGAGGAAAGGATAGTTTTAGAGGGATATTGGCTTTGATTCTTTGAGGGGCTCGTGGCTAAATGACAGCCGCGCTGATCGATCGATCTGCGAGGTTAAGCTGCGCTTGCCGCGGTCAGTCCTTGGATGGGTGACCGTTCTTTACACAGCACGTTAAGCAGTCGGTCCCGGTTGTCATAGGAATATCTTTGACAGTCGTTACGGGTAATCAGGAGCCCAAAAGTCTGACAACTGGTCTAACATCCGAATACCGGTATTTCCCAATAATTGGGTTGTGGAGGTCAGATGGCAGTCGCTTCATGTAAAATATTGATATTCAGCCGCAACCAGTTAGACAGGAAGCCGACCCCAATCATGTTTGGGAAAAGGCTAGGCGGATGATTGGCTTTGTAGGGCCAACCTCAGATCATAGGAGATGTGTCATAATAGTAGATTAGTACGTGAACCACTGTCGCCATTTTTAGAACAGTTTGCGACACAATTACAAGCGCTCCTTGTGAATATAAAGATCTCCCACACATTAAAAATTCCGCACACCCTCGATCTAACACTCTTATTAGTCACTCCACTCATCACTAGCACCAAACTAAAACATCGGATTGCGTTCGGTCCGTCGCCAGCGTGTACGTTTTAATTATGGTCAATGTGACCACACTAATGCGTCAAGCTTAATAGCGCCTTGGCACATCTTACTTGTTTCTATGATCTGAGAGGCCAACAGTCTTGAGAAAAATCGATGTGTCAAATCCGAAACTGTGAGAAGTAGCGAAAAACACTCAAGGGAGTCTCGGGGCCGATTTTGATAAAAAATAAAATTGTATCATTGGATTTTTGAAAAATGAATTTTCCTAGTCATTTGTCCCCTCACTTATTGACGCCTCTTAAATTTAACCACTGATTACATATACAACTATACTTGAGGATATTTATCATGTGTTGATGGAATGTGACCGGAACATACATGACAGACGATGTATGTTTGGATTTGAAGTGGGGGCAGCTAACAGCATCTTAGCATCGCCGTGGTCGGAGGAAGCTAGGATGCTGTGTCAACTGTTGTTGGTCATTTACCGGAAAGATTAGGGACTTTACTACTTTGGTCAGATAGGTTTTTACTACATAATTAATATTGTTACTTTTTGCATTGTTTCGTTATAAGTTTATTGATTTCTGTTATGGGGGGTGACATTATCACTAAGTGATAAAGCCCCCTAAAATAAATAAAGACTAAAAAAAAAAAAATATACAACTATCCTTGTCATTTGTATGACAATGAATAGAGATGACAATTGATTTATGAGATGTTTAATTTAATCATCGTCTATAAGTAAGGGGGTTGGTTTTCAAATAAATGATTTGATTTAAAACAACACTGCAACTCCGACTCACCTGATTAGGCTTGAGCGCGATCCAGTTGAGCGTGGGCAGCTTATACTTTGTATCCACCTTCCGTTTGATGGTCATAGCATCCGTATGCATGGGCGGGGCCATGAGCCCGGGGGCGGGCGGCGCGGGGGGCGGGGGCGCCGGCGCACACTGCGGCGGGGGCGGGGGCGGGGGCGGACACGGCGCGGGAGGGGGCGGCGCCGGCGCAGGGGGCGCGGGCGGAGGGGGCGGCGGCGGACACTTGAATGTGGGCGTGTCGCCGTTGGGTAGGGGAGGGGGAGGGTGACCGTTGGCTGTGCCGTTGCATAGCGCGTGTGAGGATATAGCACCCACTGGAATCATAAATTAAGAGGGATGTATTATTTTTTTTATTTATTAGATCGTCATAGATTTGATCAGACCTTTGAAAATCAAAAAAGTTTTACAGTGTGAAACACTAACAGACTGGTAGGTATATAAACTAGTCAGCGACAAAATATCACAAGTATGAATGACGGATACGATGCTCTACAAAGCCGAAGTTAGCCGCTTAGAGCATTTAACCTTAACCTATGGATATGTAAGCGGCGAATCACCGAATAACATTTTCTAACACTTTTTGCGGGGAGCGAGGTGAACACGTTACGAAAATTTGACAATCACACATAGATACATGCTTACAGATTGCACATAAATAAAACCATATTGGTGCATAATTTATACTTAGGTACATGTAATAGGCAATTCCATGGTTTTGCAAATTGGAAGTAGCAGACCGCCTTACGACAATACAAAATGACAGGTGTCGCCCATGAACTAGTTTTATATGGTCAAATTCTGTCAAATCAGCCAAATGGCCCGTGTACTTTGGCAGAGGGGTTCGCCCGGCTTTTAACTCCAAGGTTAGCCGATTATCTCTTTCTCAAACACGATGTGTAATATTAACCACAGATTAGATAATAGTAGCTGGCTAATATTAACTTTCAGCATCTGTACAATTATTTTTTAATTTGGTCACGCAATACAACCTCAAAGATAGACCTATAAAAATTAACAATGCTTTAATTGTTTGCACAAAAACAGTAACGATTTCAAACAAGCCAAACTTGCCAAGCCAAGATAAGTTAGATTGTAGAAGTATACTCACTGGAGGCTCCCCGGGGCAGTGACTTGGTGAGCGACTCGAGCTCCTGCACCTTGGACTCCAGCATCGACTGCCGGTTGCGCGAGTCCTGCTGCGCGCGACGTAGCGTCGACACCTGGGGGAAAATACATTTCGGCGATTCGCACACTGCACCGCATCACGCAGCGTAGTGCGGGAGTGCGTGATCTTACGTTGTTTGCAAGGACCTGTATTTGTATAGAACGCACATGGTGCAAGCAACACACTGAAAACGCATTCACGCGCGGGGCTTTTGTTCCGTCGCCACGCACCCCGCAGCGTAACGCGGCAAGGTGTGTGATTCGCCTTTTGACCGCCACAGTCATGTATAGATGACAAACTAAAATGTGTCCAGCACGCCACGGTCACGACTGGATGACAGATTTGAGACAAAGGTCATCACTCATTATAACAGTACCGCTCCGGCACAGCACATGGCTTGTCATTTAAATTAGGGCTTTAAGTCGTGTGTAATACAATACATTTTATATCAAGATAGCAACTCGCCAACGGCTCAGCAACACCTCGCGGTAAGCGCGCTTCATGGCATTACAATATATGTTCTGCAACACACGACCCTTAAAGCCCTAAAATTGACAAATCCTCTTGGTTAGCCATGAATATAAAGCTATAGGTAAGAAATATCTGTACACATCCCAAACACAAGTAAGTTGTCACGGTGTGTAGTAGTTGCTTACCTCCTCAACAACTTGTCTCCTGGCCTCAGCGAGCTGGTCGCGCTCCGCTCTCACCGCGGCCAACTCCGACTCCAGTGTTGCCAGCTTCGCTATAGCCTCTCTTTCTAACGCCGCCATCCGTTCGTGGGCCTGGCAAAGGAAAATTGGGAAGAATTTGTATTTTTTTGTTTAGAAAACCGGACAAGTGCGAGCTCGTACGACTCGCCCTGAGGGTTCCGAAATATGCAATAGCGCCATCTATGCCGCCACAACATCATAGTAGATATATTATAAATCTTGATCATAGATGGCGCTACTGCATACTTTTAGTGGCGCCTTCTATGAGCAGTATTGAGCAGATGGCTCCATTCATGGTCATGACAGACGGACAACAAATTTATCCTATAAGGGTTCCGATTTTCCTTTTGAGGTACGGAACCCTAAAAAGGGGTTTATCTTATTTTGTACTCCTTCTATGTTAATTATTCATCTAAGAACGAAACCAAAGAAAAGTTGAAAGGATTTCCTTTATAATAAAACAAATTTAAATTGATTAAATCGCGTGTAAGCGCGTGTGTCCACCAACCCACACTGGGCCCGCGTGGTGGACTACGGCCCACTCCCCCTCACAGAGGAGGCCTGTGTCCCAGCAGTGGGAACATTATAGGCCGATTATGCTTATGCTATATGCGTGTATTATTGATTTTTCCTGACGTTTCGGACACTTTGTTTTATTACAATGAATACCTACCGCGAATACCTAAGACATTATTAAGATTCCCTTTCTTTCGCATGTCGGCAACATAAACAGCTGTCAACTCACATGTCCCAGCTCGTCCTCCAGCTCGTTGACCTTCTCCAGGGCGGCGGTCTTCGTCTCGCTGTCCTCCATCAGCGCGGCCACGTCGAACACGTTGTCCAAGTATGCTGAGATTTGCACCTGTCAACATTCGGTATTTAATAGAATAGAATTTATTTAAATTAGTTTGGGTTTTCTTCTACTTCTTGAGCTAGAATACCTAGATATTTGTCATGACATGATAAAGATTTGTTTTTTAGCAAGCAGGCAGGCGTGGATACAGAAATTCATTTAGAGGGGTGAGAGGGGCACATTTTATATGATTTTACATTTTGCCTATCTTCCAAAAAATCAATTAAAAAATGTTGAAATTGGGTCAACATAAAGTTTCGGCCGTGAGTTGGGAGAAAGGGGGGCAATAAAATTGTATCCACTGCCTCCCCCCCCCCTGTACCCTCGCCTGACAATGCCGGTACCGGGGCTCACCGCTGCATTAACTTCTTTGCTTATGTATAGCACATGTGAAGTATCCAGCTATATGTTCTTGATTGATAACACGGCTAACAAATTCCGCTTCCTTCTTCACTACAGCAGACGAAATAAAATCCATCTAATATAACGGTGTGGCAGACCATTTACCTGTAAGTCATCGCTCTCACACAACCGCAGCCTCTCCAGGTAGTCATCTAACTTGAGCGCAGTGAACTCGTACTGCAGATGCACCCTGAAGTTCATGTCTTCCACTGAATGGACTATTATGTTCACGAACTGCATGCACGCCACCTGTTCGACAAAGAATAACATTAATATTGCCTTAGTATTCATAGTAGCAGTCAGGCGCGATCGCAGCCGACGACTGGGGGGAGGGTCATACCGCAGCCGAAGACTTTGGGGGGGGGATCATACTGATTAAATCCGAAGTGCTAAACCGTGTTTCGCATACTTTTTTAAGATGCCTCTTCCGCCCCCCCTCGCACCGCCACTGATAGTAGTGTGGTTCCTGACTCGAGAAAGAAATAAAACTAGGATTAAATAATAAAGGAAAATAAACCGAAGGTTTTGCGCACACGCAGCGCATTCTGTTACGTCTTCATCTAGCCTCCCATGTTTTTTTTGATCCCCTTTATGGGGATGAGTATGAACTTTCGGGGCCATAGTTATTGCCTTCCGGGGCTATAATTATTGCCTCTCCGGGCTATAGTTATTGCCTCCCGGCTACAATTCATCCTATCCGAGAAAAAGAAGAAGCTATGTGGGACGAATAGTGCCTTCCCTTTGTCACAACGGAGCACTTTAGTACAGGCCAAGATTTTGTTATATTTTTTTATAATATGAATTGACTAAAGGATTATCTCGAATATAAATTTATGAGCCTTTGTGAGCCAGGTCTAAAAGCTTTTGTTTATCCACATAGAAACTTCAACTCACCATAAACTCGATATGAAAATTATCATAATTCATAAAGTACTCCATGAGCGTGTGAAACCGCCTTGGTTCTCCAACGACCTCCTTGAAGTTATCGAAGGCAGACAGGATGATCTGGTGGCCGCCCTTCACCAGGCAGATGGCGGCCAGCAGTTCCAGGACCAGCGCCTTGGTGCGCAGCGAGTGGTGGACTAGCGAGAGAGCTATGCTGTTGATAGCTTCTCGATGCTGTATCACCATGTTGAAGCCATACTGGAAACGAGAAAAAGGGTAGTAACTTTTTTGTTGAAAATGTTTTTTCAAAATCCATCATCTAGGTTTACAGTATTTGTCAAGACAAATCCAACGAGCCCAAACACGACGGAGTTATGTTGAGAAGTTAAGGAGTTCCTATAGCCACCTCCCGGCTCCATCATGAGACCACCTCCATGGTAACCCCAACATAAAAAATTGGGAAAAATGCTGGGACGATAACTGTACCTTATTATTCATGATAGCCCGCATGCACATAATGCACACGTGTATATCATCGGTGGAAGCGCCCATGTTCAGCCGGGCCGCGTGCCTGGTCCGTCGTCTCGCGACGGCCGGACTCGCAGCGCCCTCGCACTCGGCCTCCGCGCTGCGGGCCCGCCGCCGCCACGATGCCGACATTGTGGACCCCGTCTCCGTGGGACCGCTGCATTCTGATGTTGTGGTGTTTACTGGTAATGTGGAAATGTTTAAGTCAGGGAGTTACTTGAACAAATGAGCTGTGCCCCGCGGTTTGACCCCCGTTGCTCGGCTCCTAAGGGTTAAATGATGCATGCAAACATGATGTTAAATAGCCTATACTATTCCTCATGAATCTGGCTATCACATACAAAATTAATTTTTCGGATCCGACTGGTAGTTCCAGAGATTAGCGCGTTCAAACAAACAAACTCTTCAGCTTTATCATTTTAGTAGGTATAGATTAGTCATTTAGTATTAGGATTTCCAACTCTTAGCCCCCCCCCCCCCCCTAAATAATTTCTGGACTTGACAGTTATTGTAATAATCAATCGTAACCCTGTTCAATATTTTCCTACATGGAAGTATTACCGAAGTCCAAAGACAAAGTATGCACAAACAAATGCTGTATCTCGTCAGTGCCTTCCACTAACCTTGGTTAATCCCATCGCTGGACTGGCTCCTGGCGAGCGCGATCCTCTGCTCGTGCCGCATCATGCTGAGCCTGAAGCTCAGGTAGTCGATCAGCACGTCCAGACCCTGGTTCTGTTCGTTGAGGAACTCGCGTACCCATCTGAAGACATTATTTGGTTCATTGTAATAATAATATCAGCCTTATTAATAAACTGTCCGATTGCTGGGCACGGGCCTCCTCTCAGAATGACAGGGGATAGGCCATAGTCCACCATGCTGGCCAAGTGCGAGTTGGCAGACTTCACACACCTTAAAGAGCTAATGGATAACTCTCAGGCATGCAGGTTTCCTCAGGATGTTTTCCTTTACCGTTAAAGCAAGTGATATTAATTCCTAATACGCACATGACTTCGAAAAGTAAGCGGTGCGTGCCTTGGGATCGAACTCGAATATAGATGGGCTATCCACCCGATTTAAACCCGGTGTTTTAGTAAAACTCCCGTAAACATCCAAAAGGGTGTTTATCGGGTGTTTACCAAAGAAATCCGGGTCATTGCCCATCTATAAACTCCAACTTTCGCTGTGGGAGGCGCATGGTTGGTATAACCATGCGCCAACTAGGCTATCACTGCATTTGCACTGCATTTCATTCATCATATTATGAATATTTACGATTTCAGCAGTCAGCTAAATTCCATGGCAGGGAGAAATATAAGGCAGGCCTTAAACGGTACATAATTTTCTGGCCCCCGTCCAGACAGTTATGGGAATGCACTATATTCCATGCCAGGGACTCGGTGGGTTGTAAGTCATACGCGTGCTTGTAGTGGTTTCGATCCCATCTCCGCTTTCAACATAACTGTGTTCACATTATTAAGCTATGCAGCGGTCATAAGTGCCTCGTTATTTTTATTAAGTTTTTTAGATCGATAGGATTATTTTATTCCTTAAAAAAGTAAGTTCGCAAGTAGGAAAGGTACTCACTCTATGTGGTTTGTTCGTAAGGATATCTCCAAGTCCCTGAGGACTTGCGTCGAAGTTGAGTCGCCGACCATCTTTCGTTTCTGTAATATAAAAATAGGTTTCTCGTTAATTTAAAAAGAACAAATCCCAGGCTTATACAAAATGGCGTACTTGGTCCGAAGAGTTTTAGCTCTATGATGAAGCAATAAAAAGATAACCGACAACAATCGATATATCGAGAAATAAAAATAATATCCTTTAATTCCTGATCGAGACCAATCCTCCCATAAATACATAACAAACGCTAAAGCTAAAACAGAATTAACTGATAGATAACAACGCCGCCAGCTAATCACGAAGTTTACAATGTTAAACATCCGGAGAAAGTCGCAGATTATGCTCCTCCCTATGCACCCTGCGAGACCTGACTCGGAGATATGTCTGTATGTGTAGATCACGACTGCACGAGCTACGGCTTACATGATGTGGACACTGGACGAAGAAAAGGTCAAACATGCACCACATGTTGGTGAAACACGCGAGATTCTTATTTGGAAGCGTCCTGCACATATCCAAATAGGAAACAAAACACTCGTAAGTATCTATGTAGAAGCGCTTGGTTTTATTCTCGGTACGCCTCAATCTATTCTTCGGAGAATTAATGCGAAGATAGTTTAATTCCTTATGTTAATAGATTTTACAGTATCCTGTATCGTAATGGATTTATTCCGGAAGGTGTATGTGTATAATACGTTAATATTTAATTTAGATACTGTGATGTTTCGACATGTCGCCACATCAGTAGATTGCACCGTGCGAAATACAGAGGCGGGTCGCTAGAATAAAATTATGACGCGAAGACGTTATCCAAACATGTTCTTATCCTAATATTCATTGACCCTACGAACCGAAACACAGTTGCTCCATATCTGTGGAAAGTTCAGGTGTAACCGTGTAACACGAACAGATAAGGCAATCTACGTCGATAAATCCATATGCGTTGGGCTAGCATTGATCTCGACTGTATTTAATAGTATCTACATTCTGTACATACTCCCGTTCACGATGTGGCACAAATGAGAGGAAACACCGACACCTATTACAGCGATCTTTTCCTTAATCAAAGATATTGTAAATTGAACGAAGAAAGTTGCTTTTTGCTCTTTGGTACGGATAAATTATCTGAATATGAAGTTGAGAATTTAGAAATCGAGTTCCAGTAGCGCAACCACCTTGCTGTGTCACCTTTTCTTTTGTATTTATACCATCATTATCATCCTTCTGATCTTATTCCAATTTATTTATTTGGAGTTGGCGTAGTACGTCTTCAGCCTCATCATATTATCAAATCCGTGTTCACTTATCTTCCAAGCCATGTCATCTTTCAATCTTTATATTGTTACCATAGCTTATTTTAGAGAAAGGGAAGAAAAATTTAGAATAAATAGAACCCTGGATTAATTTACCTAAAGTTAGTAGCTTATAGCTTCCACCACACACCGCCAGAAGCACGACGCTACAATATGTGAGTCAGACATGATTACTGTTTGAGACGCGACCTTTTCGGTAATGCGACCCGACTGTCGAACGACCTCAATAATTAAAGTAAAGGAAGAGGTTAGAGATTATCACCACGCTCTAGTCATCCAAATAGTTACTGATATATGAAAAAATAATAACGAATTTTGTCTTGGTGATGAACTGATGACAAAAGATCAACACCCCAGTACCCCGATCATGAGTTTTTTTGACGTGTACGTGTACCTGTACGTGTACGTGTAGTATCGTTAACGTAAGCATATTTTGAATTTAAAATACAGCAGTCCTGGGACATTTTGATAAAATTTTATACAATTTGCACATTTAAAAAAATACAGACAAATTATTTAAGTATTTAATTTATATAAATATTGTGTAACAAACGTGTATTTTCAATTCAAAATATGCTTACGTTAACGATACTACACGTCAAAAAAACTCATGATAGGGGTACAGTTCTGCTATTTTATGTCATTTCATTTGACATTCTGTTAACGATACACCTAATCTCTGTTTTGACAGAAGCCCAGGCTGTGCCCAGAAGTAATCTTGCGTAGACTGAATAGATTCATAAAATTATGCAATGGTTCATAAACCTACCACTCTCAACAATCTCCATCATCCCAAGTTTCAACATCCGTCTCCGAAAGGGAATCTTCAAGTTTCCACATAATAACTTTACATGTGGCCCATGCTCTTAGATCCGAGGTCAAGTGGCATCGTTCTGTGTGGCCTCGCCTATCTTTGGTTGTATCTCATCGGGATTTACACTTAGACACACGCTAACTTAATTGCCAGAGGTTTTTAGGCATTAGGGTTTGTTGCTAGGAAAATATGTCTATGAAGGGTCACAGAAAATGATCTGAAGAATGATCCGAATCTATCTTAGCCGAGAGTATTATGTTATAACGTGGCATCCTCTGTTCGTGAATCTGTCCTATATTGGCGACAACATAAAAGCAACAGGCGCCAAAAAGACGCTCTTTTATTTACCCACAATCCTCACACGTCGTAAATGATTTCGACACTTCTTTCTGAGTACACAACAAACACAGTTACTGTCTTCTGAGTAAAGATAGTATTATCTCCTTATTAGTAATTATTATGTTTGCGATATTCATTCACAGATAGGTGATATTTTATGTTAATTAGGGCAAAGTTATGGCTTCGCAAGGGTAAAGTTTAGTTTATCCTTATTAATTAAGTCACGCGAAATTCATTCCTACGAAGCAATCTCACAAATTATTAAATCACTCCGTCGCGCGTTGATTACATCGTGTTATCTCTGAAACTATTCGTCCAAATAACATACTGCAAACTACAAAAATCATCTTCATTAAATTATGACTGATATTCAAAACTTTATAGAGCTTTTATGATTTTGTATTTATAGTTCGCGTAGCTTTATTACTTCCCTTATACTTTCGTTCTTTGATCTTTCGCCAATACCAGCCAATGCTTTCTGAATGCGTCACCACTCACCACTTCGCTATTTCCGTGTTTAAAACAAAATGCTTATTCAAAGAACTGAATAATGGGAATAATATCAAGTGACATTATGAAATCTAACTGTCGTTGACTTGTCCGACTCACACGGTTCAAGTTATCGATGACTGCGTGAGAATAACATCGTTTTAGTACATAAATGTCTACAGTAACGTGATACCCAGTGTGATGTTTCAATATCACTCGCGAGAATCATCGGTTCAATTGTGATACACTTGAATGAGGGTACCGGAGCGAACTTGCGTAGGTATGACGTCAGTCAGATGTATCAAGTTATCAAGAAGTCGAAAATCGTTAATTTGTAGTTATATGACTTTTTTTTTGCTATTACTAACTTACACAGTACGAAACCCTCAGGGCGCGAGTCCTACTCGCACCTGTTCAGTTTTTTCTTTTAATATGTCTGTGCATATAAGACCGGAAACTTCTTAGCAATATCCGAAACATATCTGCAGTCCTCATCAAATGATCAGTTCTATTTCCAGACCATTGCAACAATTAAAACTAAACTTAATCACGACCACACAAGGACCAAAATCGTTGAACTAATCAAACAACAAGGTTTTTATAGCTGTTTCTCTATGTACTTGATTGGAGTGCTTGTAAAACACGGTTCAAGCAGGTCTATGTTTTGAGGCACCGTTGCAACGGTACCTATATGAAAATACACCTGATTTTTTTCGCGTGGCTACGTTTTTTGTCAACCCTACGATGTAATTTTTTTTTTGTGGATTTTAAACATGTAAAACATACATACAGTACAAATACTAATTATTAATTTTATACGATGCTTCCACATGACGTATCTGCATACACACCTGCGTTTCCACATTTACGTAAAAGCTGCCAAACCACAGTACAGGTGTTTAAATATAAAAGCAGTACCATATTGCGGATTTACTAAAAATAATACTCTTATTAACAATATCGTTTTATACAGGAACAAAATCTGCGAGTTTCTGAGAGCACATTAGGATCTTGAACAAAATTAAAACGAGAAAAAAGATAGAAACGACAGAAATAGAACTGAAAAACATGAAACAAGAAAATATTCCTGTCTGATAGCCTGAAATTCATTATGTTGTAAAAAACTTAATAAATCAACGTTTGAATATCCAGGGTATAGCTGTGTTCGCATGCACCGTATTACTGACTAATAAGCTGGCCCACCCAGGGCGCCTAAAATGCGCGCCGCGACAAAATTTTGTCGACGGTTTTATCATGCATTTGTCTCGTATTCGCACGAGTAAGAGTGAGACAAAACAGTCGACAAAATTTGTCGCGGCGCGAATGTGAGCTCGGCAGGGCGGCATTAGCTGCTGGATTTTAGTACGCGATTATTAGCCAGTAAAGTATTTTTCCTCTTACTTATAGACGCTTCTTAACTTTAACCACTGATTAAATATAACACTATCCTTGTCATACGTATGACAATGAATAGAGATGACAATTGGCTTAAGAGCTGTTTAATTGAATCATCATCTATAAGTAAGGGGTTAATTTTTGCATGCGATTGGAGATGTTGATAGGAAATTAGTCTTTATCGTGCCTCACAGCTAACTTATCATTATTTGCACGATTGCATTTGCAAGCCTTGAACTAAATCATTTGCACATAATTTGCTCTTTGCTTGACAAGTGTCGGTACCTAAGTATACTTTTTAGAAACCTGTTTGTAAGTCTTACCATCAAGTTTAAACAGATAAATATTGTTGTTCCATTCATATTAACTGAGTTCGGATAGTAGATTAACTTTTAAGGAATATTGGAAATTATATATTCCGTGGTTCCTACAAACACCACAAAAATGGACACCACAGCACCAAACCAATTACATAATATCATATAGATTCACATTTTTATCGAGAACATCCAATTGCTTATATTCAGAGGAAGATAAACAATATCTTGAGATATTTTCCCCTATTCCTATATACACAAACAAAATAATATCTAAACATGGTAATGAATCGCGTCCATAAAATCCACTACATCATTACTCGAGTAGCTACAGCAACGGAACTCTGTTTGTTTGTTCCAAATCTGGAGGTCATATCAATAACTGATAAATAATAGTTCAAGTTTACTGGACGGTTAAATGAGCCAAATAATATGAAGTGGGTCAAATATGTGAAGGTTATTAATGTTCCAGATTCTTGAAGCATTCTGACTAGGTACTATGCTAAAGAAAATTTAGTATTTGAATCACATTGGTCCTTCCAAATATCAATTAATCCATTTGCAATATACGGTGCATACGCAAATGACGTGATGATTGAAATCAATGAAACCGGCACTAAAAAGCAAGGTCTTCTAAAACCAGACACAAAAATATACAAATAAAACGATACAGAAAAACATCATATGAAAACAACCCCGCCCTTTCCAATTTCGATGTTCAATGAGATATCGCAGACACTGATAACTGAATCAAACGACTAAATGACGTCTGGGTTTCATATCGATTGTACCATGCTACAGATATAGAGTCTTAACGACATCAGGGCCAATAAAGATGTGAACAGAATTTCTAATAGGTACGAACACTACGAACAACTTGAGTTTTTCTTAGATTCCCAGAGCATTCCATTAAGAACTTAAAAGGGCCTTAGCCCATTACTTGTAACGATCATGTGTACAGTAGCTTGGGAAGGATTGCCCACAAATTGAAACTGGCCAACGATCCCTATCGATAGAACGTGATGGATTGGTCATTGTTTGCGACATGTAACGGGACCGGGAGCTTTCGTGTGTTTATTGTATAGAAAACATGGTGTTTTGACGTTTGGAGTTGGTCGTGACTTTTTTTGAAGTTTTATTAGACATTGTATAACCTTACCATTGTTTTCCTTAGAGACGCGGGTGGTAAGAAGACAGCTGCTCTGATAAAAGCGTTGAGGCTAAAAAATCCCAATAAAATGAGTCGAGGGAATATGTTAGGATTAGTTTTGTTAAGCTAACTGCTGACATATTAACACGTAATAGGATGAAAAATGACAGGATTGAAGACGGCGATGATAACTATAACAAAATTCCTGGCAAACTTTCAACAGCTGAACTCTCTGAATCAAGGTAGATTGATTGAAAAGAAACTAAAGTTGTCATGTAACTTCGTATGCAGCAAAAAAAAGAACATGACGTTTAACAACATCATATCAGGAAAACCCGGATCAGATAGTCCTTTCCAATGTCCGTGTTCCAGTGCACAATAGTGTCGTACCCGCAAATTGCCGGCGGCCACAGATCTCTATCGCTCACTAATGCCGCTCATTGTTTACAATGTGTAACGGTACCGCCAAATACGGCGACTGAGCTTGGCGCAACTCTGTTCCAACATTTCTATAGTATCCTTTGACGGTGAAGGAACAATGTAGTGTTCTTGTAACAATTTTATTTGCTCGTGGAAACGACAAACTTGTAGAATGTATCAGAAATTCAGAATACGTTTATCAACTCGCCAAACGTTGGTGTTATTTTTAAAATACGACTATAGCTGTCTTTAATCGCAGGACTACAGGAGAGGACTCAAAGATGGATCAAAGTTATATAAGTATATCAAAGTTGAAATCAATGAAGGAGGAGGATTTTCCTAATTTCGTCAAAATTGGTTTAGCATCTGAAAAATTTAGACATAGTTTCGCGTTTATAATACCTATTAGTTTGAAAGTTTAGCTTAGAATTTGGATGCAAAATAACCAACCAAACTTCACCCGAGATAAATGATTTGCCAAGCTTTATGTTTGTTTGTAGCACCTGAGTAGCAGTTTTCTACGCCTGTTTTTGCATTAAATATCCATCTTTGTACATACCCTGTGACTCCTGGACGCCTTAGGATCGAGGTACGTTCTGAGCTTGTTGAGGTAGTGTGCTGGCGAGTCCTTGGCCTGCACCATGTCCTGGTCGCAGATGATCTCCCATTTCTTCTCCAGGTCGTAGTTCCGCAGTAGTTTCGCTTTGTCCGGCGGGAGGTCCATTGACGCCTGGAACAAAAGATGGAACGTTAAGGCATTTATATGTATTTTCAAACGGAGCTTAATAAGCATTTAAGCCTACAAGGGTATAGAAAGTTTGAAAAGGGGGTCGAAAACGACTTCAAGATCAAGCTGCTTTCTAAAGGCAATTGATATCACTTTTTGGCATTTGGAGTGTTTCCCCACATCAGGCAATGTTAAAGAAATTCGTCAATCGTTAATTTCTTTTATATCTGTTTCCATCACAAATTCCTATACAAAACCTATCCGCGTATATATTACGCCTATGTTATAACAGCACATTGTATTCAATCGTGATGGATTCAGTATCCGAACAAGGATCGGCTAGCATTGAACCAGTTTTCAAGATATTGGCTTATACGTCTGTAACGGTATACGCAGACTAATAGGGTTGATACTTGACTAGTAAATTATATTTTATGATTACCATTACGCCAGGTGGTTCCTGAAGAGCAAGACCATTATTTTGCAAAAATTGAGGTAACTTTGGTAGCCTCTCGTCTGTGTCAATATTATAATAGGCAAGTAGGACATCCTGCAATAAAAGAGCTTCCACGAGTTATAGTACCTACTAAGACTTTTTCCACACTGTCGCTGAGCAGTCAGCCATGCAACCATCCTGATTACTTGCTAATCTTTTTGCTACGGCCGATTCGAGAGAAAAAGAAGAAGCAACATCCTTTTTTGCATACCAACAACACACTGTTATTTTACGAAAGGCTGTTGCAGAAATATTCAGCACTAGTTTTCGCTACTATGTCTGCGTGGGCCCATTCGGAAAATTTCGAAAAAACCTTATTCGTCGTCTACATCATAAAGGTAACCTCTGTGTAAAATTTTTGATTTCTAGGTCCAAGGGTTTGGGTTGGGCGTTGATGAGTCAGTCCCACGTCATGTGAGTCAGGACTTTGTCTTTTATAGGTATAGTCGTTTAAGATCTTAAATGATGACCCCAGATTTGATTAACGGGATTATTTGCCATATCATTGGTATAAGCCGACCACCGTTAATTGAACACAAATTCCATTAAGTTACAGGTGAATGTTGCTGGCTATACACCTGATCCGATGTTATCGCTCGGTCGCATCTAATCAGATAATGAAGTTCTGATGCTCTGAAGTGAAATCAAGACGTGTCGAGGACTACAAGACGTACTTCACTTAAGAGTTACAAGTATGCTTTTATACGTACAGATTTAAGGAGCTTCAAATTTCTGAATTCCAGAAGAGTGGTACATTATTTATACTGGGTGGCAAATGTGTCAAAAAATGTTTGCCTAATACATTATTGATCAAAGACCTAATATCATCATTTTCACCGTCACCTTTTATTTTTGGGTTCGCATTGTATTTTGGAGACCTAAAGTACCTCGAAGTCACATTCTGAACTTAAACTGAATCATGGGCGTTTCTGAGAATTGTGCACTTATCGTTTGACTCTTGTCTAATCCCAGCTATGGCAATACATATTTATCTTCATACAAGCACGTTTGACTTTGAATACTCGACATTTATTACGATATTATTTATTATCAATGTTTCTAAACGATAGGTTCGCGAACTTACGATCAACGCTGCGTCGTCATAAATCGGCGGAAATGTTGCGCTATCATAAAATATCTATTTTATTTGAGTACTGTCAAAAAGGAGTATTTTATCTTTACTTAACTTTTATGAATGCGGTATTTCGGAGACAAGCTAATAGCAGAGTTTAAGCTAAGATGTCACTTAGAAAATACAGAGTACGTCAGCAGTAATTAGTTTTATTATAATTAGGGGCAGGCGTCCCAGGGACGGATACAATTGATGTGAGAACCCTGACACGAACTAAGGCACAAAGTTTGTGAGTCTCGTAAAAGTTTCCACGCGATGGGATAAAGACGATAAGGTAGGCAATAAGCAAAGGTGATTCCAGTAATGGACCGAAAAAGCTCATGTATGCTTTAATCTCAATAATTACAATGATTGTTATACAGATGTCGACATCTTTTCATTGTCTGCATCACAATTCACAACACAAAAAAATTTCATACTTCATACAAGTTTGTGATAAGGTATTTTAAACCTTATGCTATTAATAATTCAAAAACAATCCTTCTAATGGACCCTTCATTTTTGAACTTAGTTGCGTTGTGTCAGCTCATAAAAATTTTTCAATTAACTGTGTGTAAAAAAACCGTACTGTTGGCTGCTTGTTTTTGATTCATAGTTTTCAAATTATGTTATTATGTTTGTTTTCTGTTCGAACTCTGTCTGATTAAGTTGTGGATAACGGTGTTGGTTACGGAGTTAAATAAGGTTTTTTTTATCAAGTTTTAGTTGTATTATGCCATTCCGTAATTGTTTGTCATCCCAAAGAATAAAAAAAAATAAAAAAAATAAAATAAAATCTCTTGTAAGTTTGCTGGATTCAGCCTTGAACACAAACACAGACCTCGTAGTCCACTACAATAATGGACCGGGACCATCGCTCACTAATAAAAAACTAGATACACAATCAGCGTCAAAAAATGTCCTCACCGAATGACCGCCCACTTGAACATTTGGGTGGTCTTTTCGTCTAGTAGCATTCGAACGCTCCGACGGTAAACATGCCTCAGTGCTCGTTAAAAATTGTAAAAATCACACGTCTAGGACGCTTAAAAAGGATGGAATTTCATATTTTTGGTAAGTATTATTATTATCTTTATATAATTGTTAACACTGTATTGTAAATACTGATATTTTGTCAAGAAATCATCGTAAAAACATTATTTTAAATTAAGTCGTAATAAATAGCAGGCGATATAAAGCAGCTCAATTGTAAAGACTCTGACTAAACGTATTAATGATACTATCGCATGCCCACTTAAATTGTTTGGGTTATGCGTGTGGTCGTAAAATTTTATTACTTCTTTTGGCACTTAGTAATTCTGACTTTAATGCATGCGTATAAGGTTGAAGTTGTTTTGATGTTTATTGAGCAGTGGGTACCGGTCGTAAAATTTTATTGCTCTTTGTAACAGCTTTGTAAATTCGACTTTAAACATTGCAGTTAAGGTTGAAATTACATTAATGTATATTTATTTTAAGTAACACACACACACAATACAATTGGCGACATTTTTAAGAGAACTTTTGCATGAGATTGTGTATCTAGTTTTTTATTAGTGATCGATGACCGGGACGGAATATGACAGTAGAACTCGAGGTAACCCTATCAACCTCGGTCGCTACAGCAAAACTCGTCTACGCATACGCATAGTACCTACATAGGCTAAGGACAAACTGTTTAAGTGCACTCTGTACACTAATTGGTAATGGCCAAAGTAAACTGAACTAAATTGGACAGTTTGGGTTTCGCGACATTCGGCCTACTCTACATGATATAGTGGCCAGATGTTTAGAAAGTTAGGTCGTTTAGAAATTGAGAACTTTACCAAAATTGTGATTAACCCAATCACAATTTAGTTAGGGGAGATTAATTTCCTTTGTTATGTCTTGACTTGCTTAGACGTAGTTTAAAAAAAAGTACTAACTGGACAGTACAAGATGGCGTTGGAAGTCTACAAAACCAATAGCGAAAAGAACATTGAAAGAATTTGATAAAAGTTAGCATCTGCATAGTGCATACCCCTAGAATTCCCAAACATCGTTAAACATATTGCTATAAGGAACCGAAAGCTTACACCAAAGTTGAAACTAGTCAAATTACCAATAACCAATCATCTTCGTAAGATCTAAGCTACAATTCTAAACCATTTACGTTACTCAGTCAATTCACAAAGCGTCCATCAATCGTAAGCCACGGCACGTGCCAAGTGGACTTGACCCAAACCTGTTCAGAAAGCTTAAGCACCATCGTAATCTTATCCAACATCTAACTCTCGGAGATTGTTACGGCATACAGAAGCATCTGTAGATTCTTAAACAGAATACGTTACGTAAATTCGGTCCAAGTGTGTGGTCCTTTGGGCTAAATTGAGGTCGTTTTATCTAACGTAGTTCCAGCCTGTGTGTTGAGCAATTTGCGTCCCCTGGATTGTATAGATTAAGCTCGTGTGTGGTCGTTCAGCAAATCCACTCCGGTATTAAAGCCATAATTCGTTAAGTCCCAATAATTATCAACAACACAACAGCAACATTCATTAACTTGATAACATTTATGGAACATGCCCACGCCCATGCATATCGCAAACAGCCTCTATTACCCGTTTCATTACTGCAACATTGCCTATCGCGGCGAATGAGACTCATCTCCCATGATTCACTACTTCAACTCCTGCAGATTTATCAACACCATCAATCGGAATGTCTTAGCACCTTATCGTGGAGACATAAAGGTTAGTTTCAAGTAGCTCTAGCGACAGGTTCTGTTGGTGTTATGATGCTTGTATTAGCATAGACGGTGTGTTCTCAATTATGATGCTATGGGCGTGATCCCACGCGTTTATGTCTTAGGTGTGGTCCTAAAATTAGTTTTGTAGGTAGCGAATACCGCTGTCAAAATTGTGCGTTCTATAATTTCTTTCACCTGTAGCATGCGCTCAGTTTCTTGTTGTTGCTCATGCAATATTATGTTTTTAGGGTTCCGTATCAAAATGGTAAAAAAGGAACCCTTATGGTGCGACTTCGTCTGTCTGTCTGTCTGTCACACCTGCTTATTTCAGCAACTACTTATGCTATCGACTTGAAATTTGGAACAGTTATAAAAAATGTTGTTCAACTTTATTGCAAATGAAAAAAGTCCAAAAATATTTTTATTTTCATTGCAAAAGGGGCCGGAGTGGGGGTCCGAAATTTTAAAGTGGGGTTACTAGGTCAAGTAACATATCATATGAAAGGGCTTGATCTGCACATTTCAAAATATATTTTTATTTTATTTTATGTCTCACAGTTTTCGACATATGATGAAAAATGACCAAAAAAATACCATTCCCCCCCCCCCTTACCTCCGAAGTTTGCGGGGCGAAAAATCTGAAATAATTAGAGTTGATAGAAATTGACCCAAATATGGCACCAAAAATAAAACGATGTTCCTAACTAGTACAGTTTTTTAACCGACTTCATTAACCGACTTCAAAAAAGGAGGTTCTGTATTCGTCCCGTATGTATGTATGTATGTATGTATGTAAGTATGTATGTATGTAAGTATGTATGTATGTATGTAAGTATGTATGTATGTATGTTTGTATGTGCGCGATTTTCTCAAAAACTACTGATTCGATTTGAATGGGGTTTTCACTAACGTAATCTACATACTTTCAGGAAGGTTTTAGTATATAATACATTATGTAATCATTCCTATGTACAAAGTTATAGGCATAAATGTACACACTCCGTAGAAGATTTACTGTTGAACGAATTCGTGAAAGTAATCTAACACGGGATAAAGAACTAAAAAGGGAAAAATAAAAAACTTTTTTAACAAAAAATAACCGACTTCAAAAATCCACTACAAAGAAAATAATAATTTTGGTTTCGGAAGTCGGTGGCAAAAAAAGCAAACAAAAACCAAAGCCACCGACTTCCGAAACCAAAATTATTATTTTCTTTGTAGTGGATTTTTGAAGTCGGTTATTTTTTGTTAAAAAAGTTTTTCAAAATCATCAAAATTCCTTCACAAACAAACTTAGTTATGCGGTCCGGATTTTTTCATTTTATACGTCCAAAAATGATACGGAACCCTCGGTGTGCGAGTACGACTCCCACTTGGCCGTTTTTTTTTTAATCAGGTTTAAAAAATTCTTTCGAACGACTTACATTAATGAGACGTGATGTTTGAGGATTTGGAACACGAAAATTGAGCCTAAAAATAACCAGAAGTTTAGGTACGGTAAGTTAAAAAAATTGAACAAGTTGATAACCTTTCGTTATAAGTGCTTAAAACTACCACAATAAAGGCGAGTATCTATCTACTTAGGTAGTTCTTTGATCATCATATTTTTACCAATGTATGTATACTTTCCTTTGGTACAATTTAACTGCACGGAGTGGCAATATCCACATGGACATCGTAATAAGATTGGAATACCGACACATAAACTACGAATAACAACGGAACCTAATTTCTAAATCAGCGACCACATTTCACTTACCATAATTACAAAGCAACAAAAAAGTTGTCGATCATGCAGGTGAACGACCCAGGTGTTTGTACTCTGTAAATATTAGACATCATCACATGACCAATGACCAGTAATTGAGTAGCGATGTCAAAGACGCTGAATATTAAATACTCTATGCATACATTCTCCAGTGAGAAGTAGACATTGAGGGTGACGGGAATGGTTGGACGCGCAAGGCAGAAATCTGACTGTTGACGGTAACTAATAGTAGTTTTAATATTAATGAGAACCGAGAGTTAAAATAAAATTTAGGTAACTAGCTCTAATATTTACTAACATTATTACTACATCAGGACTCACAACTTCAAGTAGCTAGAGCTGATATAGGATATGCTTTTGACAAAACTTTAAGCTCTTATTAAGTTAAAGTAAAGTATATAGTAAGTTAAGTAAAAGTTAAGTTAGAGGAGTTAAGTTAGTGGCGTCAATGCAGGCTACCACCATTTTAAGAAGATGAAAATTTTAAATTTTATCACTTACAAGAAGTGAATCTGATTATAGTTTAAAAGATAATTCAGCTTATTACCATAAACTAACATATCAGTTAAGTTATGCAACTTCAAATAAGCACCATTGACTTATCTTGAGATTTTTCCGGAACTTGAACAATTCAAGAACTAAGTCAACATTCACCCTTGAGGAGTTAGCAGAACTGAAGTAGATACCATTAGTCACGGTAGTTTAAGCAGCTATTCAGTTTGAAGAACAGTTCTAGTGTACTTTGACTTGATGTTCATTGTTTATTAAAGCTTGATACTTAGTTAGATGCGTCACGTAAAGTACAAAAATGCATCTTTCGTCTTCAGATTGAAGTCTAATAGGAAAATCTCAATATGGTCGTAAACCAAGAGCGGTTGTAAACGAAGTTGCAATCTACAAGGTGGATGTCGGAATTGCTAGACTTATAATATTTACACATTCATCTACATCATAAATTACTAAGATTCTACTCAGTAAAATTTTATTTCCTAGTCTGTTTAACTCGTCGACTATCGGCACGAGATCCACGCAAGACTCAATAGATTTTTTATTGTGTCTAATTGCGTTAGTCACGAATCTCTTTCACAACCGATAATTGTCACTAGATCAAGAAAACGCCTTTCCCAAAATCCTTCACAATATTTAGACAGGCAAATCATTAAATCCTACATTATACCTGCTTTCTAGTTATTAATGGTTCTCCTTATAAACTGTACTCCTGGTACATTTGTCATTGTTACTGTCACCGGGGCTATTGTAACTGTTACAGCAAGTCCAACAACACGACCAGATTTATTGTGGTTTCAAGTAAAACAGTGATTTTGTGACATTATTTATTTTCTGTTAATTTGTTTGGTGTCTGTCTCTTTTGATATTATGGCATTATAAAAGGCATACGCTATTAGTTTTAGTTGTGATAAATGTGTTTTTAATGGCTTGATCATAAATTTTAATACTACTTTAGGTAAGTTCTACAATTAGTTAAGTAAAATAAAAACAAATCGTGGTTAGCTGATAGTGCAAAATTTGACGACCCTGGTACGAAAAGGATTATACTACTATCTCTTATGGCTTTTGTTCTGACGACTAGAGACAAAGACAGTCTTTCTCTCCAGTCTTTCTTTGCTCAGTCTGTAATCACAGTTTGATCATCAAACCCACTTGTAGACGTTTATGATGATGACGATCAATGATAAAAACGACAATATAGCCACGCATATGTTTTCGAATCGATTCAGTAGAGCGAATCGAATTCGATGCAAATGCGTGACGATCACGACCGGTGACTGAGTGATGGATAAAGTCTAGATCGTGAATATATCGAGATTGCATGTGCCGTATCGATAATATTGCGCGATTATGCTAATAGTGCAAAAAGTAAATTAGAAGCGAATAGCCCTCAATTCCTGCAAAAAGTCACCGTAGCTCATTTTGCAATTATGTAAAATCGTTATTTTGGATTTAAAATTACTTCTAATGTTTGCGTGTCACAAACTTTACAATTAAACCAAGATTCATTAAACCACGTTATGTAATAAGGTAGTAATAATAAATAATATTAAATGTAAAATTGACCCTGATATGTGTTTAATTATAATCTTATTTAAGTATAAGATTCTTAGCTATTATTGTCTCCATAAAGTAAAGCACGTAATACACGACTTTTATGAAGGGGCTACCTGCAGTTAGCACTATCCCGTGTTGAATTATTGAACTACCAATTTGATGCAGTTGCAGAACATGACTTTTATGAAGGTACTACTGCAGTAACCAGTGTTGAATTATTGGACAATCCATCCTAAATCTTCACTGATTTCACCTGACCCCAGTCGCAAATACCTGGTAAAGTTAGATATTCGCTAAGGTAAGATATAGACAGGCTCCGGCGAAATAATTAGATTTTCTACTTTCTAATTAGCCACTCGGCGTGGCGCCGGCGCTTTCCGCCTCATTAGACGCACATGCTTGTAATCAGACCATGAAAGTGCACAGACTTTACCCTCTTTATGGTTTGTTTTTCAATTTAAATCTTGTTTTATAATAGCTTTTTAGGGTTCCGTACCAAAATGGTAAAAAAGGAACCCTTATGGTGCGACTTCGTCTGTCTGTCTGTCTGTCTGTCACACCTGCTTATTTCAGCAACTACTTATGCTATCAACTTGAAATTTGGAAAAGTTATAAAGAATGCTTGTTCAACTTTATTGCAAAAGAAAAAAATCCAAAAATATTTTTATTTTCATTGCAAAAGGGGCCGGAGTGGGGGTCCGAAATTTTAAAGTGGGGTTACTAGGTTAAGTGACATATCATAATGAAAGGGCTTCATCTGCACATTTCAAAATATATTTTTAATTTATTTTATGTCTCACAGTTTTCGACATATGATGAAAAATGTCCAAAAAAATACCATTCCCCCCCCTTATCTCCGAAGTTTGCGGGGCGAAAAATCTGAAATAATTAGAGTTGATAGGAATTGACCCAAATATGGCACCAAAAATAAAACGATGTTCCTAACTAGTACAGTTTTTTCAAAATCATCAAAATTCCTTCACAAACAAACTTAGTTATGCGGTCCGGATTTTTTCGCTTTATACGTCCAAAAATGATACGGAACCCTCGGTGCGTGAGTACGACTCGCACTTGGCCGGTTTTTTATTTTATACGACGCTGGTGGCAAACAGGCGTACGGCCCGCCTGATGGTAAGCAATTATTGTAGCCTATGAAACGCTGGCAGCACCGAGCATCACATGCGCGTTGCACGTTACAGATAGACAGTTAATTAGTATTATGTTACAGAGAGAGTTACTTTCGCATTACAAAATATTTGGATTTTTCCGTGTGGTTAAGAATAGAATAAGAAGAAAAGGAGTAACCCTGTGACTGACTTTCAAAAATCAAGATGTTGGCTCGTAGCATCCTCTTATTTATCTGCAAATAAGAACTGCAATCACAAATCCCGCTGGTCTGAAGGCGTGACGATTGGCTGTCCATAGATCCATGTTCAGAAGTAGACTTTTATTGATTGAATTGAGCATTATGGAGGATGATAAAGCGAAAGCAGTAGTACGTAGAAAGGCACTGGCTGACAAATTTTCAATATATTAATAATGTTAACTTTTACTACCATCGCATTAAATGCCAAACGTTATTTCAAGGAATGCTTCTACACTTACAGAAGTTTATAGCTGTGTGTCGGGGGTCTATAGTTTGAAACATATTTTACTATGTTACGACGGATTAATCTCATGTAAAGCGGCTCTCTTAGATCAATGTACCTCGAGTACATAGAGACAATATCACTTTAGCTAAGGTCCGTAGTTAGCTTCTCTGCAGGATTAATCTCCATGTTAATAAGATGATCGTAGCTGAGACCGTGAACTATGCGACTAATGCAATATTAAACGTTCAGGTAGAACTCTTTCTGTGAGGAAAGCTTTAATTCTTGGCGTATCATAGTCGCTTGCTGTCTTTAAAGTCTTTCTTAAATTATTTGTTTCAGCTTTCTTGACATTCCTATCTTCCAGTGGCGAAGGGTCAATTTTTGTAAGAGGTAAGCCGGAGTTACAAATGCTTACCTGCCCACGAAAAGCTAATTATAAATATTTGACAATAGTAGGCCTGTGCAATTTTTCAGTGGCGAAGGGTTTCGCCACTGCTATCTTCATTTGATATTTTACGAGATGCAGTAAGTTTCCTTTCCCGAATACGCATTAAATGCGGAATCGATCTTCTTGCCGCATTAAGTCTCTTCAAAATCGACGTAAAACTACCTTTTACTGTTCTCTCATTTTGATACTACCGTCTGTCTGTGTTCCAATCTTTCGGAATGGCTCTCGTAGACTTGAGAGGCTCGTAAAGCAGTTGTGAGAAGTCTGCATTATGTGGTGCCTGTGACCAGGTGCCAATAGGACATTTCTACCATATTTTAACTTTAAATACCTAAACGAAACTGTCGCTAATCTTTTGCTCTTCCATTTCAGAGGTGAAGGATTCTAAAGGAGAGAAATATCGTCGTTTCTTAAACCGCAGCGTATCTGGAGTCTAGATCTGGACCGATTTTCTTGGAATTTTTTGGTTAAAAAATTCATTGCTTGTTAATACGATAGAAACAGACTTTGATCACGTATAACAGTGAAGATGATGCGACTATAAACAATGAATGCTCGGATGAACTTTTTGCTGTAAGATTATCATAAGCCTTCATAATTATTTCCTTAGCAGTATTGCAAAATTCAAGGTTCAAAACATCATGAGTGCACATTAACCAATCTCAAATTGAAGTTAATAATAGGAATAGGCGGACATATTAAAAGACGTAGCGAAGACCATGTGGTAAAAATAGCTCTAACTTTACCAGAATCAAAGAGAGGTAGAGGCCGCCCGCCAATGACCTGGTGGTCCAACATCGCAAGAGACCTCAAGAAAGCCCAATTGCCTGACGCGACAACCCAAGACCGTTTGTCTTGGCGCAGAAAAGTGAGGAGACCCGACCCCAAATAACGGGATCAGGGACGGAAGAAGAATAGGAATGGGCGTACCAAAACGGACTGCGTAGTCTAAATAATGCAACAATTCACTAAATGGTTGAACAATACCAATTTAAACTAATGCTAATGTTCCCTATTTCCACCCAGTCACGGTCAATTTTTATTTCTGGCAACATATTTCGTGAATGAAACGATTGTATAAACAATAAAAAATACTATATTTAGTACGCTAGTGACGTGTACGAGGTAAACCTACAATTTATCGATACTTTGTTAGGTAACGATAAATTAATCGAGATTTATTGAAGTCGATGGAGCTTGTTATTGGGGAAATAAATCGTTAATTTATTGTTATTATCGGATTATTAAGCGATAATTCAATTTTATCCGAGCATAGTTTATTGAGATATTGCGATAGCATAATAAATGAATTACTCTTTAGAAATTTTGTATAAATTACCAATCTATTGTTATTTTTAGCTTTCAGCTTTGTTAATATTAAAATATATAAATTGGATAGTAGTTCCCAATATTAATAACTATACATATACATCAATCGAAGCATCTTAATTTACTCAATAACAGGAAATCTATTGTCATTAAAACAAACATGTTTACAGACATCGCAAGCAGATTCATTGAAAACTAGTGATTCAATATTCTATAAATACGTTGATAAACACAGTATATTTATACATTTTCAAGAGTAACATTGCAATGAATCACGGTAGGTATAAGACAATGAGGAAACTCGTGGCTGGAATTATAACCAGCATCGACTGCGACAACTTAACCGTGTTAGAAATCAGACAAAGATATGGCATTTAAAGTACAAATGAGACCACCCTGCTTCCTCAAATAATTATCATTAAAGGCGATGAAGCATCATCCATCGGTTTAGTAATTGCGACTTATTTGGTACTAGAACCATTAATCGGCTTGTCATTCGCGGTGACTGCAGCAATTTTCCCCCCAAACATGGATGAACTATAGAGGCTCAATTGACATAATGATGACCATTTAAGTATAGAGGAGTTATTTGTAAAGATTATGTATTCACACCAGGTTGACAAAAATGTCGTCTACAATCAAACTAGTTTAGTTGAAGCAAATGTTAATTTATAACTGAAGAACAAAATAGCTGTTAATAGAAAAGAAAGTTTCTGAGAGTTTATAGGTCTTTGATTCATTCAATGTTATCAATGCTAGGATACTATAAATCATCCGCAAATGACTAGAGGCCATAAGAACAAAAGGAAACAATATAATTGCATTAGAAAGGAAGTAATTAAACGTTTCAAGGAATCGCATCGATACATTCGCGGCTGCTCGATAATTCATCGATAACGAACGCGCAGCACTGGCCGGTGAATCAGACGAACAAAAAATAAACTTCGTACGTATATAGTCCGCGACCTTCGAGTGAGTCAATCACTAAATACTTGACGAAAGGGAGTCTGAATAAAACGACTTCAAATTATACCCCTGACATAAAAAGTTGGAACTTGTTTTTAATAAACTGGACCAAAACTTGTGGTATGGAGCCGGTAGGTAAGCCAACTCTTGGTGCAAATTAAGAAGTAGGTACTCTCAATAACACTAGAAAATGATCGAGTGTGACTGATTATGGACACTTTTCATAATTCAGTTAGTAAAGGAAAGGTACCTACTCAAAAGTTACAATATGATTTAGAACAACAAATATAATGTAAGTAATGAATACACAAGACACGTGACACGGGTGCGTAATGTATACGACTGATGTTATGAATATTTTAAGTTTTACAAGGAAAAATAACTATTCTAAGTAAATATCGGGATTATAGCTTCCTCCGAAATAGTTTAAAGTAGCTATATACATTAAAAGACACTGGCAGACGCCCATAGAACGCTGGGCTTCAGAATGTGTATGTCGGTACAGATATGAAATTAGTTTGGTGTGATCGAGTATTTTAAGAGTATTTAAATTCATTTTTTATTTGTTTTTGTACGTAATTGGGTTAAAGAGAAATCTTCGTATTTGTGACAGTGAGGTTAAGTATGGTGTGAATGATCCAATTAAGTACAGCCCGACTAATGAGTTCTCAATTCAAAGGTTTTAGTTGCTGTCGACTGGTATTCTGTGGAGGTCCAATGAAGTACAGCCCGACTAATGAGTTCTCAATTCAATGGTTTAGTTGCTGTCGACATGATATTCTGTGGAGGCACGCGCCAGCCAGCATGCACCTGTTTTTGTTTTATTGGTTTTTTCAAAATGTCAACAGCATAATCATTTCATTTCTTATTTACTTCGATTTTTGATTCCAATTCTTAATCTCTAAGATAAATTAGGCAAAGAACAATTAAAATATATTTTTATTTTTGGTTAAGCTTTTATTACTGTACCATATCAAGCCCAAAACTACCAACGTCCTTTACAAACTAATAAATCAGAAAACATAATTTTCTAAACGCATGTTACAAGTAGGTAAAGCTTTTAATTTTAATACAGAAAGGAAACCTATGTAACCAAACAAACAGATACAAATCTGCCAAGTCGTTACGGAGATAATCGCAAGACAAACGGACTTTCCAACAATATTGCACACAAATGGACGACTTAATAATATACTACAGTAAGCACTCGAGAATCGAGAGTTGCTTATTGACACTTTCTGATAATATTAACATACTTCCGGTACATCGTATCGTAAAGTAAACTATATCAATACGCAACAAATACTTTGTTTACATGATTATGGAGAAATTTGGGAAAACTGAAGTTATGGATAGCACAGCAACTAAAATGATCTTGAGAAATATTTCTTAGTAGAATAAGATAACAAATTCGAAATCAAACTTCATGCCAAATAACGCTATCATAATTATGATGATGACTCCCTAGCCGATTACGGCTATGGTGACCAGTTCTGTTCAGGTGGGATATGATTGAAATTGAGGGTTTCGATCATGTGCCCTCATGTGGCTTATGTACCCTATCTTAGCACTAAATGTACGTGCACAGAGGGGACAGGTCAGGGTACCACTAGCCAAATTGTATTGGACATTGCAAAGTGGTTTGCTTTTAATGAGATCTCGTTTGGTATCGATATCTTTCCTCCGTTGGTTCTCAAAGGTGTAAGTATTTTGAACCACCAAGCGTCTCCATTCAGGTCGATTTCTGGCCATATCCTCCCAGCGAGAGGGGTCTATCTTTCGATTCATCGAGAAGTGATTTCCGTTTGGCTTCCGCAACTTTCAGGAAAACTTCGCAATCTATTTATCTGATGTAATTGATGTTAGTCTAATATAATTATTATCTAATAAAAGTTGCAAAAAATGACAATCAATTACGCATTTGCATCATTCATGGAAGAAGTAATTATCATGCTAAATTAAACAATAAAAACATCATTTTTGAGTGCCTACTTGTAGCTGAATAGCATAATTATAATGAAATAGCAGCTTTTAACTCGCAAAACTTCAATGACATATTTGAAGCGACTACGAACATCTGGCCCGTCCTTAATTATATAAATAACAAAGAAAGGTAAAACACTAATCTACAAACAAATCAAAAGTGATAATCAATCTCCAGCCTTCTCCAAAATTATCAATTGTTAAACCATTTTCAATTCATGCCTGACAGCTTGGTTCACAAATCGATATTTCGCGTGCAACTATGCCAGTCACGTCGATCGCACCACGGTTGCGTGACGGTAGTGCTGAGAGATCATCCGATCTTCGGTCGCTACCGTCTCGGGAGCTGTAATTTTGATCGATGAGCTAGATTTTCGCTTTCTTTCAACCGACAACCGAAGCGTATTTAGTGAAATTTGTTTGTTTTTTGGACGTGTACTGTTTATTGCCGAGCGTGAATTTGTGACAATTAAATGCTCGCATTACAGTGTCCAATCTGCAGAGCGTTAGATTAGTGTAGCAGTGGTAAGTGGTAGGTAAAAAGTGCGCTGACATACTATGATGATATTGTATGCTGCACATTATCTACTAATGACCTGTGAAGACATGAGGCTGAGCTTGAACCTAAGCGTCGCCGCACACGGGCCACACCACAAGTGGCGGCCACTTGCGGCCCGTGTGCGGCGACGGTAAGAGCGCTAGAGAGATTTGAGAATATGAGACTAGAGATAAGTGCTAAAACTCTAACTTAGGTATCTGTGTGAAGAGAGACTTCTTCAGACTTTTAATAGAATTTCACATCTGTGTGAGAGTCTGCGCTAACCATGCTAACTGATGGAGTAAATTTTGGGAAATAGGTTATGATGGGCGCAGACGATCTGCTATCAACGTCATCGTTGTTGCTAACAAATACTCATAAGGTTGATTGGAATCGCTTATGCTATAATACTGATGATACTGCTTAAATATTTCCATAATAATATACACTTGAGCCACAATCTGAAAAGCAATAATATTTCATAGTACCTAGGTATTTCCCTATACACTAATAACAAAGAATTTAATTACGACGAAAAGGCAGGAATAGCAGCAATTAGTCAAGCCAAACAGTTTAAAAGTTAAACAATAGCATTTTATCCTTATTTTCTTACAACACAAAATACGAAGAGTCGCTTCATTAAAATCCAAAGAATGCGAGAAAAAGGAACGAGTGGAGTTTCACACGGCGTCGTAACGAATGAGGAGTACTTATGACTCACTGCTGATCCCGAAATAGCCACCTAAACAGTTTTAGCCCTAGCCCTACCATCTTTCAATTGTACGCCATCAGTCAACAAATATAGTTTTTAAGTAACTATAAATCTGTATTCGGTACGTAGTTTGATTCTCGTTATTTTCAATGAAGTCAATATAAAAATAGCTCTTTGATTCATGAATCCATGATGGACATGGAAAATTATAGTTGTTTTTGTAACTTGGAAATATTAATGACGCAGGTCTTGCTACCAAACCACAAAAATAATATTTACAGCAAAATAACTAATGAGGAAAAGTCGGGGTCTTTTCTAAAACCAGAAACATTATAAACGGTAGGTTAGGCTAATCTGAAGCTAATGTTTTAAATCTCAGTTTACCAAAACATTAAACAATAAACGTAGTTTCCCAAAATGTTTCTTCCTCTATACAAATTAAACCAGATCCAAATTGTATCGACATCGTGAATCGTGCAACCGAGCTGACTGAACAGACAGATCGACGTCCCAATCCTTTCTAATATATACGAGGCATTAGCGACAGGGTCAGAGCATGGTTTAGCATGCCCGCATACCATTGTCGCATAGCACCACGGGTGGGCATTGTTCAGCCCTAGGGAACTGTTCATGCTGGAATCTTTGAAATTCCAACATTTCCTGAAGTTATTTTACGGGAGTCCAATGTTCGGAGGTGAATTCCGAAAGGTCGAGTTAAAATAAGACGGTGTTCGTATAAGGAGAAATAAATGATTTGTCTAAATCTGGAAACATTTGGATATAAAAGGCATCTGGGTCATTCAATATCTTAAAATGATAATGTTAAAATGAGAATGCCAAGTGAAAAGGATTGTTTATTTGCTGGTAATAATTAATGGATAATGAGTTATCTATGATCTGCAATATGTCATGTAATATTCAACATGGGAAATATGACCGCAAAAGATAATTATCATGCTACTATCCGAGATATATGTAGAGGTAGGTAACCCATTTAGAACACTCACATCTAAATGGCACCAATATGTACTAGTCCTCATGGCGCAATAATAGGTGCGCAAAATAATATCAATAAAAATTAGATCCCTGAAATTAACATACCCTGAATCTGGTTTGAACTTGACTTTTTCAACATCCGTAGTTTGGCTTGCTAAAACTACAACAATAAACGAATGAAAGGTAGTACATGCATAAAGCTTAAGTACCAAATCTGTTTTACTGGTTTCCATCGTAAACTAAGCCTTTGTGACTTCGTTCAGATCAGAGGTGACATTCATGTAGCCTGTCTTGAGACCTATGTACACAATGGCTCGAGCGAGATATGAAAAGACCCAGCCTAAAGAAAGAACTAAAGAAATACAACCACATTTTCTACAAATTGCCGAATACAAAGACACATCACACATCCTTCAATAGTATCTCTAGCCTTCCTATCACAGATAGTTCAAAAATTTTGCAAGGGACGCGAGATGCTTAACAAATGTATGAGATTTATTCAGATTGCCTAACTTCTAAGGGTCGAGGAAGGGTGGTATACCTATTACTTATCTTATTCCAACTTCTAGCGCTGTCACTGTCTAACGCTGAGTTAAACTGACAAGACTACATCGCAGACAGCGACTTCTGACCACAGTTCATGACGAGAGGTGTAAACGCGAGAACGTCGGGGTGTTTAGTATGCCTATGGGCAAAATCCATAGTTCTATTAGAAAGCGAGCTTGTAAACAGGCGCGGTCCCAGGGGGGGGTCACGGGGGTCATGACGCCCTCAAAATCGTACAAAAATGCGTTAAACACGGTAATTCACGGTATAGCACGTCGTCATTAATCGATATGACCGCCCCAGTCTTTGACTGCGGTATGACCCCCCCCCAAAATCTTCGGCTGCGACCGCGCCTGCTTGTAAATACAGTTCAGTAAACCCATAAACGTATTTTAGGTGTCTAGGCTAGTATTACTTTAGGAATGTCCAATTCTCCACAGCGTTGTAAGCGATACCAACTATTTCAGGTTCAGAAGTGGCATTCCTGTGCCTGTGCCGTCTCTAAACCTATTTGTGTATTTCCTGAACGATCTTTGGGTCTGGTATCAATAGTCTAATACGACGATATCGTTTTGAACGGGGCACTAGAAACAAATAGCGAATGATCCGTGTCTAAAGTACCTATTCTAAAAGTTGTATCCTTAGTACGACCCCTATACTATTTTATAGGTCTACATAAACGATACGAACGATACATTGACTTTCAGGTATGGTATAAGATACAAACGATACTATGACGTTCAGAAGTGACATTCCAGCCTGAATTATGGTAAGATCGAATCCAAGACTTGAAGGTCTTACTTAGGTCACCGTGTCAATAAAACAATGCTGTGAAAAAAGTTTTCGTTACTCAATTTATGGCGCCACATAAGTGCAAGTGGATACACAAGTGATCCAAGTGACAAAGCAATTAGAATGATGGAATATTCTACAAAACCGGGCATGAGCGTGTCGGACCACGCACAGTGTAGGGTTCCGTAGCAAGAAGCATTTCAGTCTTCCGACCGCAAATATAAGTTTTTTTTGCGGTTGTCGAACTCAAAACGGAAAAAAGTGAATATTTCAAAAAGTTATTGACGTATTTTGTTCAAACCAATTTTAATCGAGAGTATTTATTGAATGCATGATTTTTTCTAGACTTTTCGATAGCGCGGTTGGAAAATTACAGGGGGGGGGGACACACATTGTTAACGACTTTCGGAGCTCCTAGTTCACTTAATATGCACTAAAATAAAAAAGTCATTTAGAAACCTCTATGTTATTTTCAAAGACCTTTCCAATGATACCTCACATGACGGGGTGCAGGAAAATATTTTTTTTCATCCTTCAGTTTCATGTATGGAGGAGGGAGCCCCTCCTAGTTATTTTATTTTTCATAATTTCACTACAGGCCTTTATGGCGGCTTATAAAAGACGTCTACCTACGAAGTTTCATTCAAATTGGTTATGAACTGTAGATTTTACGAGGGTGTGACAGACGGACAGACGAACAGACAGACGGACATGACGAAACTATAAGGGTTCCTAGTTTTACTACGGAACCCTAAAAAACCGAAGATGCACATAGCTCGATTCTGACCAAATATTACTTGGATCACTGGTGCACCCAGTTATTCAAATTGATATCTAGACACGGTCACTTTACTTGATCAAGCCTTTATGTCTTACTCACGCAAAGACAAGAAACTTGAATGAGAGAAGTGCGTATTAGACTTAGATCCCCTGACCTTGACACCACTTCCTAATAAACATTATATTTCAAGTGACTATTCACTTTATGTACGTCCAACTCTCCATTGTAAACCATACCTTAGCATCTCGTGGCTGCAGCCGGTTCAGAGGTGACATTCCTGCCCTTATACTGTCTTTAGCCTTATTTGTATGTACGTACCGTAGCCTTAGCATGAAATATGTGAGGCTACTTCGATCTTCGATCGTAATTAATTTTATGGGAGGGATTGAGGAGCAGAGCTGTAGTGATTTCTGATATGATGTAGGCAATTATATCAATTATCGTTGAGAATCCAGCCATTTCAAGGGTCAACTATAAAAATAAATACTGACCTGCTAGTTTAAAATCACTTGGAATCGGTGGAATACGTACACAGTGCCTATAAACCTTTTCTAAGTTAGTCTATAACAGAGGCCCTAGACAAGTTACTTTTCTGTTAGCGTTAGCGTCAAACGCTACGGATAAAATGTATGGAAGTGACATTTGTGAGTCACGTGACTTTTCCACAGCTAATGTCATTGCCATACATTTTATGCTTATCGTTTGGCGTGATAGACCATGGTCGATAATTTTTGAAACAAAAAAAAAAATACAGTAGGATGAAACCCATTAGAAAAGGAGGGGAATATGATCAAAATGAAAGGAAAAATAAATTACGGTCGATCCGAGTTCGGGAAGTGGGAGGGAGTGAGTTTTTAAGGGTAAAAACTGGTTTTCCTTGATTTCCGGCAAAACTACAAGTCCTATGTAAAAAAATTAAATTGCAAAGTTGTAGGTAATAAAAAGATCTACAACTTTTGTATTTGCAATTTTTTCACATAACCTCAAAATTTAGGTGAAAAATTAAAAAAACCAAGTTTTTGGTTTTTTATTTATATCTTTTTCAAAACAATTTTTTTTTTCTACGAAATTTGGTGAAAACTTACCTTATTATGTCCCAAATACACTGTAATTTATTTGATTTAAAATATTTATTTTTTCGCCTTATTTTAACTTAATATCAAAAAAGCAACCTAATTTTCAATCGAAAATTCTGACGTCAAAATATCAGCTTTTTTCAAAAAGTTTGGTAGCTTTTTGTTCGTTGTAATATCTACTTTCTGATGGTGTGAAAAAAAATATACATTACTATAGGAAATGTTCTCAGAATATGCAAAAAATTGAAAAAAACTCAAATTCGAAATTTTGTTTTTAATCACTATGTACAATTTCATCAAAAAAATGTGATTGCTGCAATTTTTTTTAGTTAAAAAGTTTATTTATTTAATTCGAATTATATTCATGTCATAGAAAATCTCATACAATATAATTATACATGTAAATCGTACTATTGAATTTAGATACTTAATTCTGATTACGTTATTCATTATATTTTTATTTAAAAAAATAAAGTAAATTTCTCACAATTCACTTAGAGTAACTCAGTCTGCACGTGTATTTTTAAAAACGATGTTGTACACTGCTCTGTATCTCGAATACTGGCTAACGGTTTTTACAGCTGCTACGAAATAGCACGTATGTAGTAAGGCCCAGACCCTCCTAGGTCCGTCCCCACTTCTCTATGAAATAACTTACAATGGGCTAAAATTTACCGAAAGTCACTCAGGTATATATGAATTATCTTAAAACAGCAATAAATAGGCATCTAAAAATATTATTTAAAGAAGATTCTACAACTTTTTCAAAATATTGTAGATGTCTTATTAAATATTAACTTTATTAACTTATTTTTTTGTTAATTATACACGGCGAAATTTTAGCGGTTGTTTTACCGTAGCGAAATGATTTTGTCTTGGCAGTACATTCGATTGATATATCAAAAAAAAATTAGAATCAAAAAATGGCAGAATGGTGTGATGAGAATGATGTGAAAAACAAAATCTCAAACCAATAGTAGGTAACGATAGCTACGCAAGCGCGGCGACGACGCGAGCGGCCGCGGCCGAGCGGGGCGCGCCCGCGCGGTCATTGCCCTCCGTGTTTATCAATCAGCTGATAACTATTCCCGAGTTATTGATAGACAAATTATTGAACACGTGAACACGAAACTAAAAAACAAGATTACTAGGTAGGTAGGCACCTATCTTAGAAATCGATATTTTTTGATTAGATTTATTATTAGATACCTATTAAAGTATTTAAGGCGTAGGTATTCAAAAAAATGGAATAAACTTATTTACAATGATTTTAATTACTTACCTACCTACTTTTAAATGTTCGGTATTTAATACAAAGGTACAAGTAGGTACTTACGCTTAGGCCCGGTAACGGAGTAATTTTTCGAATTGCAAGCCACTGCGTTCCATACACAATAACACAATCGAGCACGTTTTATTTGATTAACTTTACGAAAATGATACGTACTTAAGCAGTCTTTCATTGTTGAGCACTTTCCAAACGTAGTATTGACTTACGTCAAACCCAGCCATCACAGCCATACACATAGGTAGGTACTTCGACGAGGATCCCGTTTGAAGTACCTACTTGTGGATTTCCTCGCCGAACTCGCGCAAATGAACGGCTGATCGACCTCTGGTACATACACTGTAACTCCCCATGATCGAGTAGCACTGTGTCGCCCTCGCCGCTACGATCGTCCGGGCCTGCGGGACTTGGGGCTTCAGAACACCGCGAAGATTGAGCGACTCCAAGTGTTGTTGAGTCATAATTCACCCTAGCGTAGTTGCACCATAGCGAGGTACTCTAAATTGGAGAAACTGTAATGACGATCCATTATTTCAATGTTATCTCACTTCACTACGCGTAGGTACCTACGACATCGCGTGATGTTCGCGGCATCAACTTCGCGGCGCAACTGACCCGCTGGCCGCTGAGTGCGGCGCGTCTTTTGTTTTAATTATACGACTCGCTAAAGGAGTGCGGGGCAGGGGGGGGGGGGGGGTTCATCGGTAGGCACTCGCTACAGGCGATCAGGCTAGTTTATGCAGTATCACCATGTGCGAGAGCTTATTTTGCTCTGCACATTTGTGAGGCGGCATTCGTTTGGTGATCTTTGTCGGCACCGCGTGAGCGACGGGGTGCTCTTTGACTAGATAATGATACCTACGTTAGATCTAGTGAGTTACTATTGTTTTTCACGCTTTCGAGTCTATGAATATTTTTTTTGATTATTTGAAAAAAAAAACATATTATTTTTTAAATTGAACTCTATGTTTCGATAGTACTACTGATGGCAAATCGTTCTGCTGCCGGAGAACAACCACTTACATTTCACCGTGTAGAAGTATATTACAATTTGCAATTTTTTCGTTTATAAATAAAACATGAAATCTTACGTTTTTTGAGAAATAAAAGTGTAAATTTTAATAAATACCTCAAAATTGTACATAACGATTAAAAAAAAAAATTCGAATTTGAGTTTTTTTCAATTTTTTGCATTTTCTGAGAACATTTCCTATAGTAATGTATATTTTTTTTTACACCATCAGAAAGTAAATATTTCAACGAACAAAAAGCCCCCAATTTTTTTGGAAAAAGCTGATATTTTGACGTCAGAATTTTCGATTGAAAATTAGGGTGCTTTTTTGATATTAAGTTAAAATAAGGCGAAAAAATAAATATTTTAAATCAAATAAATTACAGTGTATTTGGGATATAATAAGGTAAGTTTTCACCAAATTTCGTAGAAAAAAAATTTTTTTTTTGAAAAAGATATAAATAAAAAACCAAAAACTTGGTTTTATGAATTTTTCACCTAAATTTTGAGGTTATGTGAAAAAATTGCAAATACAAAAGTTGTAGATCTTTTTATTACCTACAACTTTGCCATTTAACTTTTTTCCATAGGACTTGTAGTTTTGCCGGAAATCAAGGAAACCCAGTTTTTACCCTTAAAAATTCACCCCCTCCCACTTCCCGAACTCGGATCGACCGTAATTTATTTTTCCTTTCATTTTGATCATATTCCCCTCCTTTTCTAATGGGTTTCATCCTACTGTAATTTTTTTTCATTTTTTACCATTTTTGAAGGCTTCGGCCCTGGTCTATGAACGATAACAGAAAAGCAACTTGTCTAGGGCCTCAGATCGTCATGTCTGTTTTCAGAATAATTCATCACGTTCAAGAAGCTATTGTCACCGCAATAAAATCAGCTGTTAGCATGATCTCATAGTAGCTACAATATCTCTCTTTGCCCTAGAAGGGACCAGTGATAAAGCCACAGTTCCAAATAAAATGTAAGCTTGCTACAGCGACATTAGTCAAGTCAGACATGGCGCCCCGTGACTTTGAGAATTGATTGGCGAACGTTCACTTGCATTACTCACTATTGATTTAGTTTATTTGCTGAATTTGTTAAGGACTATGATTTTACTATTCGAAGACACGAAGGATAGAACACGAGTGCATTGTATAAGAATGACTGCGAATATATTGTAATTGAGGATACCCAAAAAAGAGGGCCTATGTCTAGCAATGAACTGCTATAGGCTCATGATTATGATGATGAAGGAAAGAAGTAGGTACTCAAGTAAACTCCAAATAAGTGTGAGAATATGCAGAAGAAAAAGAGAAGTAAATTCCAAATAAAATATCGCTAAATATCAGTACAATAATATTTTACTTAACTTATTGTACTTAATATCTTCAATTAAATAAAACGATTTGAATCAATATCAAAATCCAATTTGTTAGAATGTAACTGTCCCTACTCGACTGCCTACCATTTTGGGTTAAACAGAATTAACCAACCGTCAAATGAGCTAACCATATTTAGACTTACTCGATGGGAAGCGAATAAAACGAATTTACATAACATCCATCCACTGTTTATCGCAGAGATTATCAAACTAATGAATATAAATAAGACGTTTTATTGATTCACCTCGTATTTAGGTTAATCTGGAACTTGTAAGAAGCTTACGAAAGGGTAATTATGTTTTCCTAATTTTAGCTGGGAACAAGATTATTGAACTTTAGGGACAGACCCTAATCCATCGCTCCTCCTGATTCTTAAATCATTACCTGATGATGATGAAACACAGAAGCCTATATCCAGTCAGGCTTCTCCAATCGCAGACTATCTAACTCGATCTTTGGCCTAGGAATAAGATAAGTTAATTGATTGATTCGGATAAATTACATATTTCATTGCTATTTCTCCGAGCCTGACAGATGACCATTGAGAATCATCATCATCCGTGCCAACTATTAAGATTGCCCGTTGTTGTTAGCTGCCGCCAAGTACAGTCTGGCTGCCTTAAGCTGTAAAGTACGTATTTTCCCACTTCAGAAAACTCATTATCTTCAAGATTCCGGAAAGAAAGAAAAATATAATGTTTCAGTTGTTTACTCTCCCGTGGAACTCGTAACAACACCGAGAAAAGTTTGTTAGTAGTTTCTATACTATGGCGTTTGTAATAATTGTTGTGTCAGAAATAGTCGCTTCTTTTCTTCGTTCCTTTATATATTCTGGCCAGAGCAACATTCTTCTAAAATATGTTGTGTTCGGACTTTAGACAGATTAAATGTAATTGTTTGTGCTTTACATAAAGTGATTTCTGTGTCTTCCGCAATTTAGTATGGACCATTCAAAAAAGAAATGGCTTCCTTCCTACAAGGAGGCCACTACTCGAAAGCAAATTGCAGCAAACAAAACTCCATCAATCACTGGCAACAGACAACAATGGGTTTTTTGAGGGCTATGACGTCACACTGCGGCACTTTGGGTCACTGTGTTATGTGTTTGCAAGGCAATCTGCCCAGGAGCTTTTGACAGTAACTGAAAACATCCATTTGATATATTTGTCGTAATCACAGCTGCTGATTGAGGTCACACAGTCACGGGGAATAGAATTACTGTACCATAGATCGCTGAGAAGCCGTCTCTGTCTAAACCTTTAGGAATTAACAAGCGTGATGCTCATGTCGTAATGACAGAAAATAGTGACGCAAGTGCTAGTAGCCCGTTAGCATATATTTGCAGTACACTATTGACACTGTGGAGGCCTAAAAATGCAAATAGGCACGATTCCGGTGCAGAGCCAACGAACCGATGGAGCTATTCAATGGAGTTTCATATTGGAGTGTCAGTGGTGTGTTGAAAGCGCGAAAGCATAATAGATACTACGAGTATGTATTGTTTATAGACAGGTTTGTATTATTTTCCCAAAAAAGCAGTAAGTGGCTACATTTAATGATGATTTGTTACCTATAAGTACAGTGCTTATTTCTCCATTTGAGTTTTAAGACAGAAACTTATATGTTACTCGGCTTTTTTATTCTCTAGCGATTGCCATTGATCGTCTAAGCTTTTCTATGCTTTTTAACCTTGTTATTTCTCGTGCTGTAAATGATGATTGGCAATAATGCCTGCTTTTCATCTGTTCGGGTTGATGGACCAAAATATACAAACGAGATAGCACAAGTGAGTCAGATGGATGCTAAATTGCTAATGCCAAAGTTCTGCCAAAGCCTGCCTCGTTTGATTGGCAGTATAGTAAAACTCCTTTACTTTCAGTTCATATCCACAAATAAGAGCGGCGCCGGAAGCAGGGGAGACATGGGGGCACGGTTGCCAGTTCAGTGCCCGCCCACAAAAACTTAATGCTTTGATTGTTCGCGTATGATGCTGATGTGACTAATCTTATTGTGTCATAGGACTCATAGGTGCGATTATGTGGAGCTATGTGACAGACAAGACTGGTCGAATGTTAAGTTTTTGCCATGAAGGTGTTACAATGACTTACGAATGCAAGACGCGCTCGTACAGATCAACAAACTTGTTTAGCCCGCTCTGAATTTAGCCGTTTGATTGCGTAATGGATTGTTTAGTTTAGGGTAGAAAGAAATTGTCTATTACGCAGCCAAACGGCTAACTTCAGAGCCAGCCAGAAAAGTTTGTTGATCTATAAGTCATTCTAGCACATTTAAATAATCAAAGCACATTTGATATTTAGGCGGTACGAATCCTTTTAATAGTCTCCACTATAATTATTGATGTTATCTGTAAATATTCATTATGTACTGTACACTGTACCGTACGCAGAGCATCAAATTATAACATGGTTTAAAATGACCCAGGATTTGGTCATTTGGTGGTTTCAAATTCATTAAGCAGCGTCAGGAACTCAGGAGGACACGGCGCGGCGGCGTCCGTAAGCAATAGAATTTTTATTGTGTCTGTCTTACCGCTGCTTGATAGGTTGACCTCATTTGTTACTTGGTTTATCAGTGACCTTAGACACTACAACTACATTAGATAATGTTTCTTTTTATGATTTCTTCCCTTATCATCTTTAGTTCGTAAGACGTTGTAGTACCTACAAAAAATGTTGAAATATTTGTCATGTTGTTTTGTAGGTCTTACTTAATTGATCGCCAGATTCCTACACACGATGTCGTTAAAATATTCTTACTGATTAATGATCCACCCAGTATCTAAGACCCCTTTCACAAAATCTTACTTATATGATATTTGTAGCATCACAACCACAATAGTAATCCTATATCGTCTGGAAATGAGCTACCCATACGATATGTTTTTCCTGACCAGTGTTTCACATAGAAAGCTACTATTCCTGATCTCATTAGGGTGTGCAGTGTGGCCTACACCCGCAGCCGATATGCAGCAGTAATGACAAGCATGTGGGTGCGGGTTCGACGCCCGGTACGGACATAATGGAGCGATTGTCGCCGCCCGTTAGACGCCCACCTCGGTGCCTCGGACGTCGTTAATATATTATTAACTGGATTCTAGGTAAGCGATTGATCTTACACTTTTGGAACAGGTTAAAAATAATGGTGAAAGAAACCATGTATGATTGATGTATGTTATGTTATGGAGTGATGTCCTCTTTTCTCATGAGTGTCGCAAGAGTTGTCAACAGGATTAACAACATCCTCTGGCTCTGCTTATAATAGGAATAACATAGGCACTACAATCACAAATTCGTCTGCCAAGCTTATTTTGATCATAATAACGACCGCTCCTTGTAGCGTTCTATCCGGAGGACTATATTCATTAATGGCGTCCTTGGGCCTGTGATGAAGATGTTGACCTGCTGCCACATAATGTACGCAAATAGTATCAACCCTACCGATTCTTTCTACATTAGAATTACTGAGGCTACCCCATAATCAGTTGGCTAAAGGTCGGAACATATCGACCGGCCTAAATCTGGGTTACCCAGTAGTCAGTACATTCCTAAGGTCGATGCGGACAAAACTGCGCTTAAGTTTTAAGCTTGTATTTATTATCCGTAATTTAAGATTCGTCAAGGTAACCCGCGTTTTTTGCAATTCGCAATGTTGTTTTACATTGTATGTTAATCAAATCATCAATATGTTTGAGGAATACTTTGACGAGATCCGTCAGCTTTTTCCCACATCTATCTTAATGCACATGGTGTAAGGATCCTCAGGAAACCTTTTCTAAGATGAAAAGTATCATGTTATTCCAGATTCAGGGTGTAGTTTACACCTATGTATCCAAATCTGTTTAGCTGTTTAGCCATTATTGGATCACAAACGTCTAAACTTTTACATTTATTTTAGTTTGGATTCGATTCGTCGAAACTTTATAATTAGTAACAAAATCAAGATTTGGAATACCCAGACCGTTGTGGTTGATTTGATGTGGCCTTACCTGGAACAAACAAGAATTTGGAATAAATTTTGCGCTTCAGTGTGACGATTCTCACGGTATTATTGGGGAAGAATCATTAGAAAATAAATGAATAAGCAGAATATTTCGTTCAAAAGTTGAAACTGAAGCGGCATCTAACATTTTTTAGGTAAGCATCAAATAATGTGGTAGAGAAAGATTTTAAAGATCAGATAATTGTATAATCGTGTAATATGGAACTTGAAGAGTCACCAAATTACAAGAACTTCATAACCAATCTAGGATTAAAGTTCACATAAACAGCTACCGCTTTCAATGTTCCTACTTCCCATAAAAATTCTAATGTTATTATGTATTATTTATATAATAACATAGCTGTCAGAGCTGTCACTCAGTACAGCACGGCAGAATGTAATAAGTATTCTTATCTAGGTAATATTTTACCCATCCACGCTAGAGCAATGAGTTAGTAAAATTCTAGATTAAAAGGATGAGCAGTATTTCAGTCTAGTTACTAAAGTTACCACTGCCAGTCACGTTAATTGCCTGAATACGTCTCATTTGGGTCAATTAGCAAAATAGGACGTAAAACAATTAGATATAAGAGAAACGTGATATGAATGTAGTCCAAGTTTCGTCTAATCAAGCTCATTTGTGTCTTGTAACTTGTAACATGTTCTGGTATTGATATTAGCGTCTTTATCATGGCAAAGTTTAATAAGACTATGCATTTGATGATATCAGTTCGCTTTGTTTCAACTATTGATTCATAAGCATAATATGGTCAGTTTTTTGCGTTTGCAAGATAAGACTCAACTAAGGGATGCCTGCCTTTCTAAGGGCTGCACTATACTGGCGGTTCTCCCGAAGCGGGAATCAGTACAAAATGCATCAGCTACAACATTCGTAAGATTATGACTATCTAGAAATCTAGTCAAAGTCTAGACGATAAATCAGTTTAAATTTCTAGTAATTCAGAACCGAGAAACGATGATGTCAAACACAGAGTACCTTCACTAGTTCAATTTATGCACATGTATTGTAAGTACTTAGTTTAGGACACACATGGAGTGGACCCACATTACGTGACAAATCATTATTATGGATATCAGACTGTAATGGCATGTCGGTCTACGTGACTCATATTGTTTCTAAGACTACGATAGAATTATGTTTTTAATTCCGTGTGCTGTTGATAGTGTGGGAAGTTTTAGATCACTATAAGGGTACATTAAGGTACTATGAAGCATTCCGAAGCGAAAACGGACTGAAAGTTAAAATAGTAGGATGGCCATATTAGCTCTCGGTACATAAAACTAAAACTAAAATCAAATGCATACAAGAACCGCTTTCCATTCAACAACAATAAAATGTCTAAAGCTGTGCGTTCACACAGCACTGGTTGCACTTAAAGGGCGATTGAAAGGGCCACCCACTCCCTAAATACCCACACTATAGCGGGTACCGCTGAAACAATTGATTCGTCAAGTTCGTCCGTCTGTGGCGCCTGCGACGGAATCAAGGGATACGCTGAAAGCGTTTTAGAACTTCTTGCTCTTTCAAAAGAAGTGTGCGTAACATCTTTTGTACTTTGGGGGCCGAAATAGGAGAAATGGCGTGACAAAACTTTAGGCAGCCAGTCAAGAAGTTTTCAAAGGGGGTTTACTGCATTGGTGCGTCAAAGTGAACGTCCATTGGTCCAACCCGCCCGCAACGCACGCACGGTACGAAACGGTTTTTCTGTTTGCTCGTCCACTATCGATACTGCCCGCACCAAGCGGTAATATCGGATGCATTGTTGTGATAATTCGTCCCTGTCCTGTCCACACAGCTGCGTTTTTATCGTGCGATATTTCCAACGTGTGTAAGATCGCATGCGTCCTAATACAAAACAAATATCGCAATAACGCTTGCGATATTAACGACCGATATTATCGCACCTGTGTTTCTACAAAGTTCGCTACAGACTTCAACCTGCACCACGCTAGGTACGTAGCCAACCCTTCAGGTCGTCGCCCTATGTAGTGGGCACGGCTGAAACCTTCAGCGTGACACAGCGACGTAACTCAAACGTGTCTGTTTTGTAGCTTTCTATTACGAGACTGCTTCTGTAGATGGAAATGGTATTCAGGAATTCATGGAAGACAATAATGACTAAAGAATTCAAGGAATTTACAAAATGTTTCTAAACTAATAAACTTATATTGCGATTATGGGACTCAGGTGTCCTATTATTTGGTTGATTTCGGTGGCACATTTTTTTTGTTTAATTTGGACACTTTAACAGGAAATATCAAATGTAGATTCAATAAGGAGTATTTGGTAGAAGAGGGTACAGAATGTCTTAGTTAATACAAAAAAATTGTGCCACCGAAATCAACCAAATAATGGGACACCTCCTTAGGCTTTATTAATTAACTTTTAATCGAAGGATTTGTGAACCAATACCAAAAGAAACATGGCCATCAGACTAAGCCCTAACAATCTAATTATTTGAATTGTGAAACAATAACAACATAATATATTTTTTATCATGTTATTTACTGAAAGTTGCCTCTACTCAAATACGCCATAAAGATTCACATTCACACAACATTCCTATTAAGTATGCATGAAACAATTTCGCCCCTGTCAACCCTACACCGAAAGGGATAGGATTATGATCCTATTTGTAACGTCACTTGTCGCGAAGCTGGCTTAATATCGCCACTCCGGCTATCGAGGGTTACTCTTAAATGTGGAGAGTATACTGAAGGGAATCTATAAATAGTATGAAGCAAAGTCGCGTTTCGTGTTTGTCGGTTTGTCCGCTTAGTTCTTTTAAACACAATGGATTTTAATTTATTGCACATGGACTTTTCTCCACCATATTAGAGAATTGTTTTCGGAAGGTTTATGTGTATAATACGTACAGAAATCATGTCGCCACATCAATAGATTGCACCCAAGCAGTTTTTTTTAGTGCACTTACTATGGAAACTAACCCCTTACCTATAGGCGCCTCTTAACTTTAACTACTGATTAAATATACAACTATCCTTGTCATTTATATGACAATGAATAGAAATGATAATTGACATAAGAGCTGTATAATTTAATAATCGTTTATAAGTAAGGTGATTAAAGTTCAAACGTTCAAAGGTTTGCCCATATTGTATCAAAAAATCTTTACGCGGCCAAAAAAAGGTATGGTTTCCACTGAAATTTTATAATTATGTAATTCCTATGGGAACCTATTAGAAGTAGCTATGTATAACATGAAAGCCCGTCCGTCTCCAATGATGACATAACACATCATATTAAGTACCATAAGTATAATGATGCCCATTTCCCGCACATAAATAACCTGTTATCAGCGACAGTGGGGACCATGTAAACAAACCCTACAGGGTGCGGCTAACCGCCCTTAAAATATGTGCATTACATTACCGCAGACTCAAACATTAATAACAGGAGCCCAGGAGGCTAGCCAGCGTTGACACGCTACCTACGTACAGATTTTTATATATATAAAGTAAAACTTTCAAACGTTGCCCATAACCGTTTTAGAACACAGTTTATTCATACCTATTCATGTTATTTATTCATATTCATATAAATTATGCATTCCACAATGTTAACAAGGTCTTTAAATAATGGCTTGGAGCTAGGCACAATCATGGACCCTGTAGGGCACAGCAAAATGTAACCATTTTACTAAATGTATATTTTTGTGAATTGTCCAAATGTCAAAAACACTGAACCGTGCCTTACCGCATTGTTTAAATAATTGAATATGACATCTATCGTGAATAACAAGGAATGCCAATTTCTTGTTGTATTGGCAAAAGTCGCAATTGAAATTGTTTCAAGAAACTGTAATGTGCTTTACACGAAAGATCTGCCAGTCGACATTTTGCAATGTTGCTGGCAGGTAATGGACCTATGTCCAGTTTAACATTTCTCAACGATAATTCTTGGATAAAACTTGTGTGTGCAACTGGTTTGTCGTGACTTCGCAAGTATCGTAAACTATACAAATTCATAGACACGGCACGGCTGACGAGACGCTCTACGATAGCGTAACTAAGTTTATTTGAGGTTCTTGCTCTATTTGATCAAATAAGTGGGAGCTGTACTTAACAACATGACCCATTCCAAAAAAATGCTCGGGCCGTCTGCCACTCCCACGGCCCACCAATGCGGCTAAAAACAGTATTTTAAAAAATACCAAAGACCACAAATGCCAATGCTCAAATGGTCTGATACCAAATTTCACAACACCATAATCTCCAACTCAATTATTTATAACTTGTGTGGTAAGTGTGGCAACACTGGCAGGAAAGTCAGGTCGTCACGTCGTGAAATATACGAATTCATAGACACAGCCGGCGCTACTGCGAAACTATGATACGGCACGTACACGCTTTGCAAGCTATCTGGATGTGGCCACATTTCACTGACCCAGATCATTACGCATTTCATTGATTCCTTGTAAATGTAGGAAGCTAACTTACCTATGATTTTTTCTAAACACTTTATTCTTTGGTTGTCTCTTTAATGTCGTGAAGAGCTTTTAAGTATTCACACACTGAATGGTACCCAAAATCCTTCCCAGAGATAACATCCTGACTGGCTGATACTTCAACGTCCAGACTTCCAGACCAAACCGCTGGACCAACAGATTATTAATTTCAACAGTAGGTGCCTTTTATGACAAGCATCCATTAAGAACAGATTTTTGAACATTCGACACCTAAGGGATCATATGGATGAAAGTTTGTACGAAAGTCCGTAATTTTTTAAGCAAAATCAGTGAAAATTGGTATTTAGGCTTTTCATCTCAATGAGTCATATTTACATCAGGAAAAGTAACTCATTCTGACCTTGGTCTCCCTATACGTATCAGCCCTTTGATCCAGACTATTCCAGACCCAATTCCAGACATTCTTAGAAAATGAGACTAAGCCTAAATTAACGCTGACTGAACGATAATAAAGTCTGAACTTTCCAATGACAAATACCTTATTATTACCTACAAATAAAAGACCAGTTCTTTCAAAGTGCAATAATACTTTACGCTGCTTTATATTTCTCAAAAGACCTTTGGACCTCATTAACACGGCCTTTAATTTCGCAACACGCCTGCACAAAACAGTATACGTTTTATAGCTCACAATATGCATAATAAATCAACGCTGACCCAGAAAACAGTAGGCTTTCCAGTATCAAAAGTGCAGCTTATGAAGGTATAAAGCCTTCGTAATAAAGTTTAGGGGCTCAATTACATTTATACAGTATTTTGTATGGACGCGGCCACGCGAGCTGGTCGTTTTTTTTCGTTCATGATTTGTTTGCTTTCGTGATATGATAGTTAAAAGGGCAGAGTTATAGTTCCGGGTGTGACACGGGGAGGTATACCAGTAGTTTATTATGGCTCGTTAATTTTGTGAGGCTATTATGAATTTGTGTAATGGCGTTTTGTGTTGCCTAGAATTCTGGGAAAGGTTTGGTCTGAAAGTGCGTATAAGTCGTCATTAGGTCATTTATTGGGGTGCATAGCTATTTGGTATTGACATTTGGGACTGACCAGTTGGAAGCTGGTTCCCAAAATCTCAAAATATGTGTGCCGCAGTTAAAGTAGCGTAGTTGCGACTCAAGGACTGACTATGGAGGCAACTTTTTAGCATTTACCAGATCCGTCGTTCATAAGGACTCTGAATGGTTTTCGGACACAATGGCCATTCGTTAACCATCCCGAATCCCTACTAAAACTGCGCATGGCATTAAGAAAGTTCAGTTCATTCGACCGAGTTTTAACTGCTAACCGATTAATAAAATCAATGGCGCCTTGTCTAAGCCAGCAAAAAAAAGGACACGGTTTTTCTCCTTATTCCTTTTTAAATCCTTCACGACCACACCCTAAGAGGCGAGGCGTGCTCAAGTAAGGCCTAGAAAAAGTAGGAAATTAAAAATGCGAACGCGAAAGAAACGGGTTGACATTCACGATATATATACCTACCTACTCACACATTTTATTATCGGTTTATTCAATTTGTATTAGAGCTAGGCAGGATGAAAAGATAGAAAAAAAAGATTATCCACCACTTAGTCATTTCAGAGTTTTGAAAGAAGTTCAAAGAAAATTGAAGATATAGATAGCTGTCATCATAATATTATCATGAGCAATGATCATGAGTCTTTCCGTTGCTAAAACATAAAATTACTTGTAATCATTTTAGTCTAAACAGACAGAGAACATGCGGAAAACAATTTAGCGCCTTCTCGTCGTTTTCTGCAATTTAAGGATATCTACGGTTATAAGTGGGCCGCAAGTTGACATTATTTATGCACCCACTATCGATTTTCTTAGACTAACACGTAAGTATTCCTTTGAACGGAAGGTTTGTTGCAAAAATTCAGTGTAGAATTGTACCTACCTACCTACTTTCTCCTCACGAAGAAATCACGATAGGTACGATTTTTCAAAATTAACTGGAAGAATTTTGATAGCTGCCGCCTTTTTGCAAAATATGCCTTACTATTACTACAAAGGTGTCAAGTCATATGCCTTACTATTACTACAAAGGTGACTAGTAGGTACTACAAAGATGTCAAGCTGTATGTTTAGTTCCATCCCATCATGGATTAGATGAAAAATGTGGCTTAGATTTTAAGTTGGACCCCAACCTACCAAACTGTGAAAACCACATCAAAATTCGTTCAGTACTTTTTGCGTGATGCGCGCACAAACAGACGAAAAAAAATATTTTTGGCAATGGTTACACCCCAGTACCCTATCCCGACTGTCTTTTCTGGAATATCTTCAATGTTTTTACAGTTTTATAAGAGTGAGGTATTACATACAACATATTTCTAGAATCCGATATTTATAACATCTTAACAAATTATACTATTATAGCAAACCACATCAGTCACATCACTAATCACCCAATAAGATCATCTCGCGGACGTGTACCGCCGCGTTACTTGTAGCCGTCTCGCTTACTCACGCGGCATCTATCCCGCTCTATTCGGCAGTATTGCAAACGACTTGATTACTCGACGACTTGATGACTCGTAGCATTTTGTAACCGCCGTTAAGGCCCCGGTATACGCCAACGGCCTTGAGTGATTTGGGCGGTATAGCTTGAGTGTTCTGCGCTGAGCTCAAGCAACGCGACATACATCCACCGAGCAATACGACTCGCCTATCAAGGAGCGCGCTGTGCAGAATTAGACGTATTATTACTTTTTAGTATCTAAAATATAAAATAAAAAAAAAGTAACAGGCAATATTATAGGTAGTAACATAGTCTTTTCACATAAAACAAATCATGAAAATATCTTAAGCGGTTTGAAAGTAATTACGTTTTTATGTTTTGGGTAGACACGAATTCATGAATTTATTTCATTGAGTATTTTACTATAATAGTTAAATATTCACAGGTACGATTGATGTACATATGTTCTAGTTTAACATAAAAAAATTGCACAACTAACCTGCATTATTTGACGGCGAAATAAGAGATTTAAAACTGGCCGTTACCATTTACCTTCGCCTTAACGGTCAGTCTGCCGACCGACCGCATCGCGTACGCATGTGCCGCGCTAGTACCCGTGAGCCCCCCCCTGTATTGCTCAATGTTCACTCAATAGCTTTAAATTAGGGCTTCGAACCCTACTTAGTGTTTTCTTAAATATTTGTAACCTGTGTTCCAACTTTACAATAAACTTTTACATCATATTCTATGTTTCCTTACAACCCTGAAGAACATCTCTCATACTATTTAATTTATAAATTCCACGTGAACTTAAAGACCAGAGCCAAGTCAATAACATAAAAGATAAAAACATTATCATTAACAAACATTGAACACCAAAGGAATCTTAGCAAACAAAGGAGTTTCTATATACACATAAAATGTGCCATATGCAGCAGTTGGCAATAATGAATAAATAAAACCGCGCTATAAAACAAACATGCTTTACCATACTCTTAAACGGCGTGTGTTTATAAAAATTGAGATTTTTTGTGTAAATCACCGTGGGGAAATTTACATAAGTACAGCATTCTACAAAACGAAAAAAAATAAACAAAAATCTCATTTATTCAAAATGGTTGAGAATCAGATCTTTCCGAACGTTAAAATTACAAAAAAAAAAACTGTCACCAACTTTAATTAAGTAGGTATTATTTACATTGATTCGGTTATTTTAGTATAATAGGTAGTATAGGTACCGATTCGATATATTATTTTACGGTCAATAAAGTCTTTGTCTTGAAAACAAATCATCCTTTTATTTACTTAGGTAATATACCTACTAACCCGTGAGAAAGAAAACATACATGCACATCATCGTCGCAGCGAAGTGTATTTGCTTCAAAAATAATATGCCCAGGCGCCGATTACGTCAGCGCCCCATAACTTAGTGACAAGCGGCAGCGGGTTGGGGAAACACGCTCGATACTCCATTGTCAGAGAATTTATGGTTATAATTTATTATTATGATTTAATCATGCTGCCTTTAGTAATGAATTCATGTTTATAAAAATAGAAACATGCAACTCATACAAAACAGGAAATGCCAACTTTTATCTAAAGCATGAAAAACATTTTTATTTTAATGGTACCGATAGTTACGACGTACCTAATTTATAATCAGAATGTTTTTTTTACACCGTGCAACCTATGAACATATTTAACAAAACAAACAATTGATCAACCAGCTGCCGCTTCCACGACGTGACTGTAGCGGCTGCATTCAAGTTGCATTGCGTATGCGCATCACGCGGCGCGTTTCCTTCCCGTCTTCTGGGAACCAATGCGCTTGCGCAGGCCAAAAAAAACGTGGAGAAACTTATTGGAAATTAATAACTGTGCTAATGGGAATTGAGGAAACTAGCTTGGGGAATATGTCTCAGTTGGCGCTGGTGCAATGAAAGTTTGGCATCTAATTGTGGCGTTATTACGACTGTCAACGGGAGTGTTACGCATTAGCCTGCAGCCATACTGGCGTAAGCGTGATTTGATGTAAAGCGTTGAAATTCTTGACTTCGCCAAACACGACAATTACTAAACCTAATCTTTTACAATTTAACCACTTCAACCCCCCTTATTTTAGTACTAGCTGTTCCCCGCGATTTCACCCCCGTTGCTCCGGTCCTAAGAGTCTTAGCGTGATGTTAAATAGCCTATACAATTTTTCATGAATCTGCTATAATATAGAAAAATAATTTTTCAAATCCGACTAGCAGTTCCAGTGATTAGCGCGTTCAAACAAACTCTTCAGCTTTATAATATTAGTATAGATTTGCAGACCACAGCTGAACTAATACACTGTTCTCTACAGTACAGCTACCATGTTTACGCCAATGCCAGTTGGACTAGTAAATCTATTGATCAACGAAGTCTCCCATTCTTAGGTCAGTAAAAGTTTTTGATGATCAATGAAAACGAGCCCCTCCTTTACGGGAAGGTTTACGACATCTCGGCTTAATCTTTAAAGGACTGGCTGGCATATCGGCATCGGCTATAGTACTATCAAGAAAATACATACGATAAAATGGCAAACGTAGCAAGATACAGTTCTCAGTACATAAGATAGGTACATAATACAAACGTTTCGCAACGGCTGACTCACTCGTATTTGTGCCGGAGTGTTGCAGACAAAAGGTGTTTCACTCCGCGCCTATAATGCGCAGTCGATATTAAAGGGCATTAGACTGTAGATGTGAGATACTCTATTGTCATTGAATCGAAGACTGTCTGTTAGAAGTGGCTATCAAATGATAGACCTAGGAGAAAGGTTGTATTGTTTGCACCACTGCAACGCGCTTTGTAAATTGATTTTTGCGTTGTCCACCCTAGAGACTAAGTTCAAATGTCTCATGTGCCTGTAATTACACCGCCACCCATACCCTTCAAACTGGAACACAGCAATGCTGCGTGACAGCAGAAATAGCTATAGAAGTAATACTTCTCCGGACAAGCTCTTTAACAAGGAGCTCTCAATGGTGATCAATGTCCACAATCAAGCCAGAAGTCTGTTGGGTTCTTGGATGACAATATAGCCTTTATTATCTCTATATCAGCCGAAAGACATCCAATGGCCATAGGCCCTCTTCAAGCATCGACACAATGACACAGATCCTGCGTTAACAGCATCCAGCATAATGTCGACTGCGACTGAAACAAAATATGCCATCACGTGTCTACTCATTATATGGTATTTTGGACTTTCGTTAAAACATTTTAGACTCCATAATATTATTTCAACTCTCATTTCTGGAATACACAACTCAATACAAGACGTAGGTAAGTAGGTACCTAATCAGAAAGTTCCTGTGGTAGTATCTACCTTAGTCCATTGTACTGAAGGTATTGAAGAACATCAATAATCAGTGACGTCACCATATGACATCAGTAGGTTTTTAATAAAATGGACATGTGCAGCTGGAATACTAATTGGATTCGTACAAAGTGTACAAACAATACATCCACTTGAAAGTAGTACTTTTGTATAAAATGTTCATTGTCTTTTTAAAGAATATTGCAGTCCTTTTATCGAACGACTGTTAATTTAGACTACTATTTGGAGCGTTAGTGACCGCACTATTTTTAGTGTAAATGTCTAGGAAACCGTAACAAGATCGAATACAACTTGAAAGTATCCATAGTAGGTATATGTCTTCTCAGACTCTCTTTCAAAGCCCACGAAATAAGGCCATTCAAATCAGCATTGTTTGTGTATCGTATTGTAAATTTTGCTTAGCTCATCTTCTGCAAAATATTTCCGCGTATGAACCATGTATGAACACGTTACTTTTGTCAAGTATGCAATAGTTTCTTACACCGATTGTTAAAAACAATAACACTTTTGTTTGTATTATGCCAAATGCTCAACAAAAACGATATCGATACTATTTATTACACAACTTTCCGCATTTACAATCCACTACTCGAATCATTCGATACATAATATGTCGATGGATAATCCTGAACTGTGACACTAGCAGTCTATAAAAAGTTCGAGCATCAATGAGTTATTCATCATTCGGCCATATGTTAGTTACGTCACTAACTTCACTACTGACCGATTCCACGAATCGATAGCAGGAATCGGAACTCTCATAAAAACCAATTCCTTTTATGAACGCACGATATGATTTTGTTTTCATTGGATGGTCCGTGAGACCGTGACACTATATTATGTAATTGGGTTGTAGTGTGCATCCACAGAGTGCACTTAGCGCTAAGTGTCATATCGTATAGATAGCTTTGAAATATGGAAACGTCTGGGATGGCCTAATTTCACGCATCGGAAAGCGTAGACATTCAACAGGATCACTTGGATGGAGTTCTTGTAACTAGGACACTTCAGTCAGCTCAAGATGAAACACAATTCTGCTTCCCTCACGCATAGAAATCTCGAATAAATAACTTGTAGCCTGTAAGTATGTAAGGGTTCCTATGGTCACGATTCCCGTGACATTTCGTTAGATTAAAGTCAGCATTTTAAGCAAATAAATTAATCTACGCGCAGGACCTCTTTCAAATCCTGCGCGCGTTGAGTGTTTATTTGGTTCGTCCAAAAGACCATGTATTTTTTTACATTGCCCAGCACAAATGGCCATATCAATTACGTTATTGTGTAACAATCATTGTACATAAAAACAACGCCTCAATAAATACAAGGTAAGCATTTGGTAATGCAAGCAACGATGTATGTACGTTTGTGATTCACATGGTTCGACCTTAGTAAGGAATTATAAAAGTGCGTTATTTCGTAACGAGAGAGGTTGCCGTTAATGCCCTTTATGGTGATCAGAGAACCTTGTTTTAGATTGCATGGATTGCAGAAAACAAAGTGTTTTTACACAAACTGAAATAGGGCCACTTAATCGTGGTATCCCAAATTTTCAATCAGTAGAAAAGCAAACCAACCATGCCTTTAGACACCGAAAATATCAAGAATCACAATATTATCATGCTAATTCATAACATTTTCGTTTCAAAAGCCTTGATTACATTCTTCCACAGATAAATGTTTTTGAAAGATTTTGTCTCCGCAACAAAGTCGGCAAAATCAAAACATCGCGTATTGGCATGACCACGGCATGACCGCAGCTCAGTCATATCCGAGAGCTATCAGAATAAGGAAGTCCACTGCAACCTATTTCGTACTCCTCAATACGACAGGGTTCTATCACGCGACATCGGCCTACAAGTTGGAACCTTAGCTAAGTAACTGTACAACGACATCCTGCTTAGACCAATCACTCGGTGAGTCTGCAAACGTCCGCGTTTGTGATTTTGTAATGAAACTGGGCCAGCTCTTGTGGTTTTGTATGCTGATTTGTTTGGAGAGGTTAATTTTATATAGATCTGGCTCTTCCTTACGACTGATGGTGAAAGATGGAATGACATCTTTAAATCATACTACAGCAACTGATGGAAGTACTTGATCGTGTCTGTTTGTGTTTGGGTCATTCAATTAATTAAGTTATGACTATTTTAAGTGTAAGTAAAGACTCAAGAGCCAGGTGGCCCAGTGGTAGCGGCTCCGATTTATAAGTCGTAGGCCAATTTGTTTCTTCACCACTGCTCTAAAAACGGGGAAGGAAAACATCGTGAAGGGAAGGGAATCGGGGAAGGGAAACCGGCATGTCCTAGAACCACAAATTCGAAGACATGTGACGTCCACCAAAGCACTGAGCTCGCGTGGTCGTCTGCGGCCCACTCCCTCTCTTAAAGAGAAGGTTCTTGTCCCAGCACTGGGAACGTTATAGGCTGATTATGCTATGCTTAATTGCTTATGTTGTTCTATGTATGTCAAGTTTGGCATGCAGCTGAGTTGACGACCAGACAAGTTGGTAAAATTATATTGAGGATGTTGGTGCCATTTTGATCGTTAATGAAATTTAGCATGAAATTTAAACTAGTACTGCCTACATAGTAATCGTAACACAATCGCCAGTAGCGTGACAAAATGATTACAGTCATACCTACATACATATGGTTGCAAAATAATACACCCATCCGATGTGGCAGTAAGTATGTCACATGATGAGCAGCATTCGTCACGCCACGGTATTGTTTACAGAAAAATTGCTATTTGGAAAGCGAAAACATTGCGCAAGTCAGATAGAGGAAACCAGGAAATTATTTATTATAACAGAGAAGGAAAATGGCCTAAATAAATATGAAATACCTAGGTAGGTATGTAGATAGTAAATTGCGGCGACGGGTTTTTCTACTGAATTAAATATAAAATATTAAGAAAAGATCTGCAACCAACTGCCGTGTTCTTTCTGTAGTTGTATAAATGGTAGGTATAAAAGCCAATGACCAAAATTGGTGCCTTTTTTTGTGGCGGCCATTAATGAAATTATAAAAAATTGTTGCAACAAAATATAACAAACAAAACTGTATACTTACTACGTTATAGCTTAAAATTCAGTCCGAACTAAGATATATCAGTTTATACAGGATGATTTTTGAGATGCGATTCAAGGCGAAATCCGAAACTATAAGAAATAGAACAAAGTAGTCAAAGGAGATACAAGTTAGATTTTGGAGAAAACTGAAACTGCATTTTTATTTATTTTTTAAAGCGTCCGGCTTATCCAGGAATCGATCACGATTATTTTCAACAATTTTTTTTTAAAGCATGATTTTCTCCGATTTGTAACAACTTTACACATCATATTATGTCCATATAACTTTTTGATTGGTGTAAACAGGAGGATCCATTTTTGCAAACAAAAATATTAAAAAAAATAAAAAAATAATTCTTGGTTTTAGCATGAACAAAACGTTTTTTTCAAAAAATCTTAAATGCATTGTTAATAGATTTGATAAACTCTAGATGGTTTTCTAAGATCAAATCTTTGTATCTCTAACGGTTGGTAATAGCTGCCATAGAGATCCACATTCTAGAATACACCCTGTATATTTCGTCTCGGACTGCGTACGCATAAAAATTGTTTCAAAATTCCTAATCGTGATCGATTTTACTATATATACGCCATGGTTTCAAGAATGGCCGCCAAAAAAATAAAAGGCACCAATGCTTCTAATATTTTGGTCATTGCCCTTTAAGGACTGTTTTTAGATGTGTAATAAGTAGGTAGATACAATATCGAAAAAACGATATAATTCGATTCTTATTGGCTAAGTAAGACCAAGAGGAATCATGGTCAGTAATCATATTAGAATATAATACAAATCTAGTTATTAAACCCAACAAACACAAAATATAATGGAATACCTTAGTCAAAGAAAGAATCTCTTACAATTAATTAGATACTTTAATGCAATACAAAGAAAAGTCTAAGTAGTACATAACTAGCCAATCAAACAATTCTATTCTCAAGTCTAACAAACGATCATTTATAAGTGGTCCAAAAATAGCATGATCAATGACGTCATTAGCTCCAGGATATTACGCGGGAAGGACAATACAATAGCTTTTAGGAAGATTGCTCTGTTAATACGACTTTATTGTTGCGTCGTCGCTAAGAATAGCAAGGAAATGGCGGCGGGTTGCCTCTTGAATCGCTGAGAATTGGAAGGATATTGTGGATCTTATTTAAGTTACAGGCTTTGCTGCAAAAGAAAGAAAGAAGAAGATAAAAGAAATTATAAATTAAATAACCTAAGTTTATAACTAAGTTAGTGAAAAATCCCAATTCTACCTACTCAATTTTATTTTAACAATTGTATACCTAGTTGTCATCAAGACGTTGTTTTTAGAAATCTTGATCATGTAACTTTATGACCCGCAATGTCTTTCTTCAATACTTTGTCTTGACTTTTTTTGACGTTCTCTCTGCAAAGAAGGCGCCACCATTAAATCGGAAAACGGGAAAGAAAACAGCATTTATTTTTTATTCGCCAAACTGATTGAGTGAAGAATGACTCCAAATGGATGTTTTTGTATTAGAGCACAATCGTTACAAAGTTCCCAAAACGAGAAAAAAGAAATACGGGTTCAACCGACCGACAGCGGCAGGACAATTTGTTAGGCCACGTCTGCTACAGACTTTCAATCTTGTTGAGTGTATTGCACGTCATTACATATGTATGTAACTATACATTGAGCTACTTATTTATTAAAAATAAACTTTTTTTTTTTAGCGTTAGCCTTTTACGAGTGAGAGCTGGCTTCGGCAAAAATCGAGCGTAGGTAACCAGGCGCAGTCCTTTAATTTCCTGAATTTCCTGTCCGTACGAAGTAGGGCTTGTAAATATTCGAATAATATTGGAATATACGCCCTAAAAACATCGAATATTCGAATATTTGCAAGCCGTAGTACGAAGACGCTGTCGACAAACATTTAGGTACATTTTTACCCTTTTTTTTTTTTTTTTTTTTTTTTTTTTCGAGGTGGAAATCCTCATGGATGTCCCCCGCCCTGGGGAGGGCGGAGGGGTCTGTCAGACTCTTACTGACTAAAACCACCCCGGTGTTCCTCCAATTACCTTACGCCGGGGGCGCGGGAGTCGCTTGCGCATTCGTCCGCACCCCCGGCAGGTATTGGCCCGCCAAATGAAAGGCGGGCCCCATCACCCTATGCGGCCGTCATGCACGGCCGCAATTCCTCTAGAGAGGCGCGCGCGGAACACGTCGCGCCACCGTCTCGGGCCTGTTTCCGTTCGGGCGACGGACGCCCCAAGTCCGCCGCCCGCAGGCCGCACCCTATGGTGGCCGGAGATCGTTGGCCGCCCTACGGCGCCCGGTGCGTCTGCTGCGGATGGGGAGAGAGGACACCGCCTCTCTCTCCCTTTCCGCCGCCTCCTTGGCGTCCATCACCTCCTCGCAGAAGGAGGCGACGGCGTTCCAAGCGCTCTCGCTGCCGACCATGGCCTCAACCACGGCCGGGAGCGAGAGGCCACCCGCAGCTCCGACCGCCGCGACGAGGTCACGGCGCTGCACTGCCCAAGCTGGGCACTCCTCCAGTGTGTGCTGCGCCGTGTCGTCGGGGCAGTCACCGCAATGGTGGCAACCGGGCGTCGGCTCCCGGCCTATACGGCACAGGTACCTTCCGAAGCACCCGTGTCCAGAAAGCACCTGTGTAAGCCGGAAGCTAAGGGCGCCATGCCGTCTTCCGAGCCACTCCCTCATCACGGGCCTTACCGCCGCTATTGCGGCGTGCCCGAGGTACATTTTTACCCTGAGAATTACAACAATATAGAAGTGTTACTGTTAAAGACTTGGCTATAAGTAACAGTAACACTCCTGCTTCTGTTAAATAGATGTTATTTATGTAGGTATGTTAATAGGTAACAAAAGCATCCATTTAGACTGTCTAAATGGATGCTTTGTCACCTATAGCATCTTTAAAAATGTAAAATCCACTGGCCAATATTTTTTGCACTACACTGCATCAAGTAGATAAAGAACTAGGTACTCAAATAATTGACTTGATTTTTTTGAGCTTTTAAAAACGGCGCGACGGCGCACTTCACTTGGCGTATTTGACCAAAAATTCACGTTATTTCGCTAATACAAAATGAAATAGGGTACTTATTTGAACTAGCCAAATAACGCGAATAACAAATAACAGCATAAGACTTTTCCAAAAACCTACATACTATTTAAAATTCACCAGGCATAGCCCATAACATACAGGTCATAAACAGCTTCTACCACTTAAGAGGGAACAGGGCGTGAGATTCTCCATACAAACGTATTCCCCTTTTTTCTTCCTGAATAATGGCTCTAGAGTATTTTTTTTTTGTTTCATAAAACCAAGGTCTGCTGTAAACATGTCCCTGTCATTTTCTTTTTTTCAGCAACGAATTAGTAAAGAAAATATGACCCTCCAAAAATTACAAAAAATGACCTATTTTTACCGCCGTGAATAGAGGACTACCAGACAATTTAGAAAAGTTTTTAACATAAAAGAAAATGATAGGAACCTAAGCATACTCTTATTTTAAATAAAAAAAAAATTGCATCGGCTCAGTTTTCGAGGAGAAAAAGGGGGAATACGAAACGTCAATCTCGTCAATTTTTTTGTGATACAATCAGTCTGAGCTGCAGCTGTCCCTATCACACACTACGAGGGTTGTTCGGGCGCAGCGCGACGGCAATAGTTTCTTCAAATACCTATTTTTCAAATTCCTCGCAGGCCCCGTTCCCTCTTAAGGCCATTTTGTTTAGAATCCTAATGGATACTAATACCATAATTTCCAATGTAAATTGTGTATCAAGCCGTTTTACGACTGTCGTTACTTGATGTTGATAATGTCAGCAAGCGAGAGAATCTAAATACAGTGGATTTAGGTAAACGTGGGAACTTTAGATAATAATTTTGAGGACTTTGGTCCGTTTTACGATTTACGAGATAGGTTTATTTATTGTTTAGAATATTATTGAAGCGATTGATGTTGTGTTGGAATGTTTGATCAATTCAATGCGCCAAATTGTCTACGTAAGTAAAGAAAAAATTAAAATTGGTGCTACGGCAATTGGTATTTTGGTTTTCTTTTTTTCTTCTTCTTTTTAAGACCGGATGTTCACTGGTAATGTCGATGGAGCGATGGACTATATTATAGTCGCTGGAAAATTATATTTAGTGTAATCTGAAAATTAAACTGAAAATTATTCGCATGAGCCATGAGTCTATGACCTTTAACTCCCCAATGGGCGTTAAGAAAAGGTCATAGAGAAACAACACTATTCGTATTCGTATTTATTAAACGTGTTACGCATATCAAAGACACTGGCACAACACATCGGATGCCAAGCATTCGCCACAGTGCAATGACTGATGCTGCTATCTCAACATTCTCAACTATCAGCATTATTATTTGTCTTCGTGATAGGCCAAAAACTTTAACCTACATTAATATTATTTGTTTTTTAAATGTCCTCAAAATAGTTCAATTTTGTTTGAACGGGGAACGCCCAATACACTGAGAATATTGGGCCAAGTCTTGGACTTTTTAGTAAGATTAAGAACACGACCAATCGGTCTACTTTTTACTATTGGGTCCAGTTGAAAACCAGCGCCAGGCACTAGTGGCCTGGCATTTATGCTGAACTGGACCTATTTGGCAAAGCCGCTAGGCACACAGCAACCATTTTAATTTTAAGCCTTTTTTTTTTGTTTGGTCTGTGGTCTTTATGTGTTATTTTTACAATTTGGATTTTTTTTGTTTTTACTTAAGCCTGTAGGATACATGCATCTTGAAAATAATATTGTGTACCAATCAACACAACTTGGCTGTGTTACGATACTTACGATAGAGTGATATTAGAGTTCCAGACTCTAATATCACTCTATCGTAAGTATCGTAACACAGCCAAGTGTGTACCAATCAACACAACTTGGCTGTGTTACGATACTTACGATAGAGTAATATTAGAGTCTGGAGTCAGGAAATAAGCTGAAACAGACCCAAGTTTTCTGTAGCACTGGAAATTTGAGCTGAGGTATGGAATGGATAGTTAGATTATTAGTTAGTTAGACCTTTTAAGCGCTTGACTAAATATCAATTGCCGTGCCCCTAGCGCGCGGCTACAAATTGATTAATTGGACGGAATTAATACAATCGGTTAATTGGACGAAAATAGAACGAAAAAATTATGCATGTTCTCTGTCGCAGAAATGCGACACGCGCGGTAGGGACACGGAAATATTTGTCGCATATATGCGACCCAAGCGGTCAAAGGGTTAATTAGTTAGTTAGTTAGATGATAGTTTATTTAGTGGAGTCCGGCGACCTTAACGATTTAAAAACTCGATATTTCTTTACGCGGACTACAAATAAAGGTCCATGGAAAAATAAACCATCAAACGGCCAGCAACAAAGAGAGGCGGGAAACAAAACAAAAGGTCGCGGGCTGGGTGCCACATGTGGTGACGTCACGCAATGGCCGCCATGCCAGTCAGCTGGCGAGTGCAGCGTTTGATGTTCCGATGCGCTAACTTTGAATTGAGCTCATCGTTTAGTGCAGCTATGCGGGTGAAGATTATAATCTTTAAGATTTGTAGCCCAAGAAAGATTGTGGAGATAAGAAGGATTAGCAGTTAATTAGGTACTTTGTAGGCGGTTTTGTTTATTGGGAAAAATTTAGATGTTTAATACCTAGAATAAATCGGAAAGCGAGAAAATAAATGTAGGATTCTCTGATATGTATTAATACACAGACAGATGACTTTTAAACCCGTGTAGTGTGTACTGTGGTCTGAACCGTCTCAATAAATAAACAAAATCATAACATGTTAAAAGTTCATGTTGAAACTCAAAAGATAATACCTACAAGGTGTATTTTCTTTTCCAGTCAAAGGACCAATTTTCATTTACCTATCTTGTAAAGGAAAATTATTAAATTACACATAACTTTATCATTTAATGACTTTCCCCACAGCCTATTAGGTATTATAAGTACATACATTATGTATATTGACATTTCCATAACATATAAGAAATGTCGTTGGTCGCTACCTAATTTTTTATGGGTTTTTTTCAAAGTCCCCGGCTTGACATTTGGACGCTCCGCGAAAATATTCATTTTCCCATAAAAAATACGATATAATGTTATGGCAACGAAATAGGTTAATGGTGATCGCTCAAGCTTGTTATCCTTAATGGTGGTTTTATGACTAGTTTACTGAAATATTTGACTAAAATCCAAAAGGTCCAAAACCGATAGGACGGCTTCTGCTGATATCCATTAGGTACTTTATTTAGTTTCAGTTTCACAGGTTTTATTTAATTGGTTCTTCTATATCTTTTGGCAAGACGTATCCTTAAAGACGCACATTCGAAACACCACCTTGTGAATGTAATTAAAATCGCAGATATGTGCAATTTAAGCGTGCAAGGGCTATCATAAACGTATCGCATATTAATTGAATTATCTACAAAAACTTATCTCTGAAATTACAACACGGATCTCAATACAGTTTACTTTCACTACTTGCAACTTACTCATATAATGAATTCCACATAATAATGTGAAGTCGTAAAGTGGCTCGGGGTTGCTAACTTTTTTTAATTAGAACTAGACCGAGATATCCGTATAAGTTAAATTGGCAAGTTCAAAGTATTTCAATTTTAACTTGGAACACACTGGCGTACGTACGGCGACATCAGGAATTCGGGACGTCTCACCCATAGATTAGTAGACGTTTATCTGTCGAGAAGCCTTCTGGAGATCAAAATCAATTGTGTTTTTCAAATGCGACAGACAAGGGGTAGTTTACTTGGTACCCAAAAGCTGCATGGTGCAAATAACTTGACTGTTTACTAACGGTGGTACCTACAGGCTGCATGGTGCAAATAACTTGACTGTTTACTAACGGTGGTACCTACAGGCTGCATGGTGCAAATAACTTGACTGTTTACTAACGGTGGTACCTACAGGCTGCATGGTGCAAATAACTTGACTGTTTACTAACGGTGGTACCTACAGGCTGCATGGTGCAAATAACTTGACTGTTTACTAACGGTGGTACCTACAGGCTGCATGGTGCAAATAACTTGACTGTTTACTAACGGTGGTACCTACAGGCTGCATGGTGCAAATAACTTGACTGTTTACTAACGGTGGTAGGTACCTACAGGCTGCATGGTGCAAATAACTTGACTGTTTACTAACGGTGGTAGGTACCTACAGGCTGCATGGTGCAAATAACTTGACTATTGCTTAGATATCTAGCAATAAATAAGCCACATACATATTTTGTCTAAAGTGTGGAGTTTGTGAAGTTAGGGCTTGTAGAGTTAGGGCGTGTAGAGTTAGAAGCTTGGCTCTACATATGATAACTTTTTGACATTGCTAGCCATATGGTCTCGTCTTGGCAACATTTTACATGAAAATATTTTTGGTGGGATTATTATAATTTCATGAATTTTTCACTGTTGCTTATCTTTTTATTGATTAGTTCGAGATTTCCTACATGAGATCTGATAACTTTTGACATTGCTAGCCATATGGTCTCGTCTTGGCAACATTTTGCATGAAAATATTTTTGGTGGGATTAACTACCTATTATAATTTCATGATTTTTTCCCTGTTGCTTATGTTTTTATTGATTGGTTCGAGATTAAAAAATACAGTCCTACCCTATAGTACGTTTGTCCTGGTAACCTTTTTGTGGTATGGTACAAATGTTTTAGTAGTAACTCTGTAGCCAGTTTAATTTTTTAAATAGCTTATCATAGATTAATTTTCAATCATCTATACTTCTAAATACCTATGACAATATTTAATACAAAATATAGTAAGATCTCCATTACCAAGGAACTTAATACATCGTATCTCAATACCACATGTAATTCTCAATCAAATGCGTAGATAGACGATAGTTATAGATGCGTTTTTAGTTAATGACCCCGCGGGGTCACTGACCCGGCCACAATTTAGTACGACCGCTATCTTAGAGTTATCGTAGACGTGTGACGTCATCTATCCTAATGTTTGAGATGATAGGTTACTGTTAGATGCTGTCATTCATTATTGTTAGTTAATTATTTCTTGGCTCTAATTGATTGGATGTGTAGAGCCTTGTGTAAACTTGCATGATGTTTGCATTATTGGACGGTATTATGAAGATAATAAATTAATAATTTATGGACACACTAGGTATGACGGTATAATTTATGTTCCGCACTCTTATTATTATAAGTATTACAACTAGCTAGAAACATGAAAATGAACTAGAAAATGGATGAAAAGTAGCTTCTCCCGGTGCCAGACTACCTCTTTGTCAAATTTTATCCAAATCTGTTCAGCCGTTTCAGCGTGAAGGAGTAGGAAACAAACACATGCACACACAACTTTCGCATTTATATTATAGGTATAGGTACTACTACTGATACTCATGTAATGCAATTTGTATTACCCTTGATGTAGGTAAATTGGATAAGATAAGATGGTAAGGAAGAAGGTAGTAAGGTAGGTAGGAAGAAGGTAAGGAAGATAAGATGTAGGTAAATTGCATCTAAGCCTATAATAGGTACGATTCCAAAGAAACTGTATATGTATTAGAAATCTGCTTACCTACTAGGAACCAACTAAGCGAATCCCACCACAGATCAAAAGGTCAAGATCAAGACCTTCTATATCCGTCCTCTACAAACAAAAACTACCACTATTTTCAGTACCTAAATTCAATTCCATTTTCTAGCATTATTCCTGCCAGTACCATCATAACGTCAAGTAAACCTAAGTGGTTGCAATCGCAGGGAACTTCGCCCTCAGCTGAAACGCGAAGGCGAAGCTTAACAGCGAAAGACACGCGATGTGTCGTGAGTTCGTGACAGGATTACGCCCTTCAATCTGCTAAAAGACCGCCGCCTTCACCACTTCTTTTTACATCGCCTTGCTTTAGAAATTAATTTTTAAATGTTGCAATCGTTCTTTGTAATCTAATTTTATTTATAGTACTTAAGTGCTTTATTATAACTGGTATCACGAAATCCTCAATGTAACTAGGTACATAGATTGTAAAATTTTCTTATATTCCGTACTAGCTGTTACCCGCGACTTCGTCTGCGTGAAAACGGATGAAAAGTAGCCTATGTGCTTTTCCAAGAGTGGTTATGAAATAATTAAGACTCAGGGCTATCGAAAGTAATATGTTTTTTTATCTTTACTGCATTTCCTCGCAATGCTTCGATGACATAACTTGAAAAATATTCCGTTCGTCATGAACGTTTAAAAAGTTAACAAGAAATCGATGAATATTTATTATCAGTCGAAGTTACTAGTCATGATTGTCATGAACTCATGACGAATCAAATGATAATCTTAATAAAAAAACCGGTAGCTCGTATGATGATAAGAACTGAATCCAATAAGAAAACCCTCATGATGCAAAGTGAACTGTAAGTACGGCCCCGATTTAGTGAACCGAAGACAATGAACCAATTCTTAGGGTATCTGATGAGGATGATAAGGGTTAAAAAGATGTGACCGCAAAAACTCCTTCGTACAAACAACACTAGACATTATAAAAACCTTTGGATCAAGTACGAGTAAAATTTCGAACACCGTAATCATCATGACAAATAGAAAAACCACAAAGTAGGTGGAAACGTTTATTTACTAAAAAAAACTGCGCCCAACGAAGGGCTTACATCACCAACCAAGGTTTATTTCGTAATGTTTTTACTACGATCCATCGAATCTAACTGGCCGTAGTATTTCGTGGACACTCGTAATTTCACGGTAGATGACCACAATGGCTATAGACACGTAATATTCGGCAGTGCGTATACCTACTTCTGTTTACTAGAGCGATCCATTGTTTTCACCCGACAATGAAGGTGAAATGTGAGGTAGCTTTAGTCATCTCAGCATGTATAAGGAGTTGGGTCAGGGAAAGTAAGGCAAGTCTGGCACCTAGAAACACATCAGAATACTAAATATTCACTAACTAATTGTCACTTTCTATTACTTAGGGTCCTAGGTGTTTAGTCTTTAGCTCGAAGGACCAATTTTTCATGGAGCGAACGTGATCACATTTAATAAATAATAAATAAATAATACTTTATTGATACAAATCCTTACAATATGCTTAATATCTAGCTAAAGTTCACAATAATTATTAAGGCGTACAAAAGTTGAAACCCTGACTCCCAAACTAGGAACACCTGTGACTTGGGAGTCAGTGATTCTACTGCCACTTAGACACTATATAATACCTTGTGGAAAATAAAGGCTGGTAAGCTGATATTAATAAAAAGAGTATATTGTAGGTAAGTAGTGTGTAGGTAATAAAGTATATTTGAAAAACAAGTTTAATATGTCAATACTTGGGCGTCCGAGCTTCGCTTGGCATTTTCACAGGAATAACACCTACCTAGATAAACTCGCAAAGTAAAACATTATCTACATACCATCGAAATCGTTAGAGCCGTTTCAGTATGCAGAATTTGGTTGGTGTCATGGCTCATAGCGCGCTAAGTATCTACGCAGATAGCATAATAACTCCAATTTTCTAAAGTAACAGATGCTATTCAGTTAATATAATAATCGCTCTTGCTCGTTAACCTTGAAATCTGCTCGCTATTGTAATAAGCCTTATCAAAATTTTAATAACGTAATTGTATAATATTACAACGGTGTGTGAGACGACCTTCGGCGGGTCTAGGCCGTGACGGCGCACGCGCACGTCTAGTCTAACTGTCCACACTCGATGCACTGTGGGAATATTATTTAAGTAATTATACACAATAGCTACATGTGGTATGCGAACATCTGTGATGCGCCCGCGACACTGGTACGCATTTTTTATGCAGACGTCCAGGAGAAGGCAATGTTTCAAACTTTGGATCCAGGACTTTTAATGTACCCTGTATAATGTCACACTGGCAATGGCTTCTCCATTCACACCTTTCTATCTTGTTAATTTCCGGCCCCGGAGACACTACAATCTAGATTCAACCATGCATTCGTTTAGTTTCGAGTCATTTATAGGCGGTGAGAGCCAGTGGCCTATCATTTCCAGAAAATGTTGAAAATCAATTGTGTCTGGAAATAATAGGCCACTGTAGCGCTCACCGCCTCAAATATGCAATTGTGAAGGATTAGCAGACATTTCATGAAAAAAACAGGGAATTTAAGTGAAGTATGTACGATCCAATCTAAATAAGTACACCATTTATAAAATACCAGTCGCTCTTAATCATGAATATTTATGAAATCACAACGGGTTATAATTAGCATTGAATAGAAACCACAACAATAAGATATTTTTATTATAATTCTAGCGTCTGAATATTTACAAACATTGAAAAGGAATCTTTTTTCGTCAAGCATGCTTGGGTAGCCACGTGACTGAAAAGATGGAGAAAAGTTTTCGAAGGACCAGCGATGGGGAAGAGTACTTTGACGTCTAACCACCGCCCGTTCCCAATGACTGATCTATCGGCTCTTTACCCTACCAGAGATCAATTTTTTGACATTACTTCTATGTATAGAGCTTATGTCAAAAATCTATCTCTAATACACCTATTAGAGATCCGATCTACCGGCTCATCAGCCGGTAGATCGGTTATTGGGAACGGTCATAAGTGGGTACTTCTTTGTATGTTTCCACTCTAGGGTCTGAGGCTTCCATTGTGTGAAAGGGAGTAAGCTGTAATTGCAATCCACCACGCGGCCCAGTGCGGGTTGGTACCTAAACGGGTACATACACGTGGCACATGTGAATTTCGAAAAATCCTTATACATCATAAAGGGAACCTCTGTGCAAAATTTCAGCTTTCTAGGTCCAAGGCTTTGGGCTGGGCGTTAATGAGACAATCAGTGAGAGAGTCAGAACTTTTTATAGGTACGCACGTACGTATTTTGTAGTAAAGTGTACAATTATTGTAAACAATATTATGTGAAATAAATAGCACTAACCAATGATTTCAAAAGGCACTAACTATAAAAAAAACCGGACAAGTGCAAGTATGCCTCGCACCGTAAGGGTTCTGAAATATGATCATAGATGGCGCTACTACATACTTCCAATGGCGCCATCTATAAGCAGATGGCTCCACTTATGGTCCGGTGACTGACGGCGGACAACAAAGTGATCCTATAAGGGTTCCGTTTTTCCTTTTGAGGTACGGAACCCTAAAAAACATTAATTATTTAAATACAAATCAACGGCAACGGTCAGTACTTAATATCTTGCAAGCCTCACATTATTATTCGCATGTTTTCCGTCCCGCTGACTCAGACAATTATGTACGACCTTGCTTAGACCTCGCAGTAATTAATAACCATAGTTTTTGCCGTCAAAGTGGAACAGAAGTAAGCTATCTGAGGACTGCGGCTTGTGCCGTGTCAATCTGTTTGTTTTTTAGTCTAAATTAGGAATGTCACATCTGCGCTTTATTTTTAAGTGGCCAGGTGGTTTGATTTGAAATGGTTAGCATGTTTTCCAGTATTAAACTTTGGTTTACCTATACCTATACCTATACTACCTATACTTCACAAATAAATTGATTTGATTTGATTTGTTTAGGAGGGCAATTTACTAATTGAATTTGTCGTTTTTATATTAAATTCGTTAATTTCGAAATAATGAGTTGGAGCCAGTTGGAGGCGAATCTAATAGCGCGTATAGGTACATAGGTATGTACTGTATACATCCCGCGCTTTTCTTTTCGAAATTTTAATTCTGACATTATTTTTTTTTTGCTGTCGTTCATCAGTCTAACCAAGGACAAAGCTACATCTAATGACAGCAAAGGGGTCGAAAGGGAAAACCTGAAACTTTGCTCAATTAACGAGGTGTTTAATTATCATCATCTCACAATAATTAGTCACGTCACGACACAGTTGGCCACACGCCATCATTGTTGGTGTTCACTTACCTTGCAACATGATACATGGTGTTGTGTTGACAGTTATCGGATCTAATGACGAACAGCCCTACATCATACCATGGCCGTGTAACTGCGCAGTTCGAACCTAACTTAATGTAGGCGTAAATATTATTCATTTCTGTTATGTAAAATATAACCTAATTATCGTGGACATGTAACTACGATAAAACAAACTGCCCTTGATATCTAGTCCAATAGTTTTATGCAAGACTTATGCAAAAGAAGAGGTGGCTGGAATTTTATTAGGTGGAGGACTGGAAGCACATGATGACATGAGTAGAGATATACCTAGTTTAACATTGCATTAGTCCTTTACAACCATGAAGTATCAATTCCCATAGTACGGTACTACCTGATAAATCTCTCATAATGTCCTCTAAATCACAGGACCATGACTATAATACGCTTATTAAGCATGATATCAAGCGCCATCGTTTCATGATTGATATATCCAAAACTCGAAGAAGTGCTTTGATGCCAGTTTTATTGTGAAAACCACCAAACAGTGGAATGCGCTGCCGGGAGTGGGTGTTCCCCGATAATTACAATCTGGGTGCCTTCAAGTTGCTTAGGGAATCGGTTTCGCAAGCATGCTCCATCATCATTAGGCGAGATGGCGATCAAACGCTAAATATTAATAAATAAAGAAAATCATTATTACGAGTCCATATTAGTACCAATAGAAGCATTGCTTTTAATTACATTATGTGACCTCATTAGATCATTAAATGGCTATCGTTAGTTCCAACTGGCGGCGCGGGCGCATCCTTCCGATGTATTTTAAAGGATGTTAGAGAGCGGAACTCCATACATATAATTAATTTATTACAACATTATTTGAAGCATACACAGTATGGTTACAAATTAGATTAACATAATGCTACGTAATAGTTTTAAGGCAAAAGGTACAGTGTTTTTCTATCCCTAATGGAAGTATTCTAGACTAGAACGCCAAACGCCACTTCTTCTAGTTGCCTGCACTTAATAATAAAATGGCGTTTGCATTTTTCTTATGTTCCATGATAAATTGATGCCAACAAACACCCATTTTGGTACGGAACCCCAAAGAAAGAAACGCTTGCTACTTGGAAAACGAAATCCTTTTCGTAATAACGTCTGACGGGGCTTTTAACGGTAGCATTCTCCCTTCATGTTTCGCAAATCTTGCAAGCTCATTCGCTCTGATGAGCTTGTCGGCTTTCTTTTTTTATCTGTTTGTTTGTATTTTGCACTTTGGTATTATATTATACATGAAGGTTTTATCTCCTTCAGTCCTATTTGTTTACTTCGATGGGGTGAATAAAATCCAAGTAAATTAAGATTACGGCAGTTTTGTCATTCGACTTCGTCGGCCAATGGTCTGATCTAGATTATTATTTTATTAATAATGAGATCTAACGATTAACTGACGCGTCAATATCGCTCAAGATCATCTGCTGACAGCTGACACAAAAATAGATAATTCATCAGCGAATCTGTGGAGTGACTATTGTGGGTGCTGCTCAATTTGGGCAAGGCATATTCATATCACGTCCTTCGCGGCAGGTCCAGAATGAAATGGCGGGATGAATTGGACTCCTGTCTATAGGACTAGCCCCAGTCGACAGCAGAGATACGTGGGAGAAGGGGGGAGGAGTCTTTGTGCTGCAGAACAGTGGGACGTTTTAATTGATTCACTAGGAATTTGCGAATCATTCGCAGTTTTATTATGGATTGGAGTTACCTCATAATATATAGGACACAAAAACCCCTAACAAATACACCGCAAAATACGTAACGTTAGGGAAAACAATAACAAGCTACGTATTACTGTGGTATTTGAAACGATGACATAAATTCCATGAATTAATAGTATGTTGAATATGGCTATTACAAGGAGAACCAGAGCCACTTATTGCGGCACTCAAAGATAAATCTCAAAGTTAATACTTCACCCATAATAATATTGATATGACAGTTTAATGAACATCTCTGACCCTGGAGTTGGATTTCCGTCTACAAGATGGCCCAAAAATAATGAGACTTAAAAATCGCACCATACTACCTACCTCAAGCCCTCAAAGTTCTTAGAAATGTGGTATTTTCTTTGGGATCGGCTTCAAAAAGCAATTCCAGTACAGCAAGGCATGCAATTATCGAGCAATTTGCCTGTCAATGTCTCTTATAACAGTTAAAAAGTCGTAACATCGAACGGGTCGGCTGCTACTTAATCATAACAAGTGCTGCAGAAGATTTATTGAAACATTAATCGTGGATGCCGACAGCCATAAGCGAACGATTATAAAATAAGCAGTAAAAACATGTTCTCAATCGCCATCTTTTTGCCGCAGCGATTTGTCGCAGCGCATGTACCGATTGGTCCTGACATGGCGATCACTTGCGACGCGCCGTGTCGCATTCGATTGCAGTGTTTTTGATAGCATTACGGCGCCCACATACCGTGGTTTGTCGCTGTTACTTTTTATAGCGTGTGCGATTTGAATGTCTGAGTCAGCTTCGTGTACTTGACGCCCTAAACGGGCATGATTCATGACGGTGATTTATTCCATGTATGACATCAGAAAAGGGAAGAATATTGATTCTATTAGCATCGTCATTGTTTTTTCCCTTCGAGGGAAAAGGGTAATGTTGTCACCAGGAATGGCATGTTACCCTAAGAATGACAGGGTAACTAGCGTCATGGTGACGATATCCTTTAGATGACGATGACAATTTTAATTAAAACTTCCCAGTGTCCGTGACTTGGTTTTTCATTGTGTTGGTTGTGTCATTTACCTACCTTAGGATTAAGTGCCTACCTACATTTTAAGTACTTCCTTGTGGTTTTTTTCCAAATATTTTGTACACTTCCAGAGCATCTAAACTTCTAAAGCAACTTAATTCTGGTTAGAATATAACCAGATCCGGCTGAATTAAGTTGCTAATAAACATAGGTAACAACATGCGGAAGACTAACGTCTAAAATAAAAAGACAATAAAGATCTCGCGTGCATTAAGGAAGTGCAATCTTGTTCGTTAAAAATTAAGCATAACAAGATAATTTTCCTCAATTACATAATAATAATTTAAATTTTTAATGTTATTCATAGCATAACCTTGGAAATGCTTTATTAGCTACTAGGTATTCATAAATAATAACTTCATTTAATATTTCTGCGCAGGCGCAACACAGCAATGTATCGAACAACATGACATAGTACGGTACATTTTTACGACATAACTTTAAATGTATTAAAAGCTAAAAGTTATATATAGGTAATACTTTAGTTTAGGAAAATTATCCTGTTTGTCTTGTTATTACAATTTTTGGATGTCATCTCATGGATGCGGTACCTCATTGGTAAAGGTTTATCCCTAACCATTAACCTTTTGAACGCCATGGCATAAACGCATCGCCGTGCCCTGTACGTCAAGCTATAAATTTCCCGCTTTTTCTGTCACGTATTTGTGTCGTTGGCGTTCAGGGACAGTTTTAGCTTGTCACGTATATGTGACCATGGCGCTCAAAAGGTTAATAAGTCTAAGCCTAAAGATACGGTACGCTCTTTATGGTTTCATACTCAGATCATTTTTTAGATTTCTATGGATTCATTTTATTTCAATTATTCACTTAATAGTCATTCACCAATGTTATTTGTATAGATTTTTCAATTGATCACTTATGGAATCATCGTTGAGCAGCATTTCAGCAATAACTTCAAAGGACCCTCACAATCCCATCGCAAATTTTCAACCACCTATACTATCTACTTAATCCTATAAAAAGGCTGTTATTTGTACCGAGCCTGATGCACCTATGTGCTGGAGGCATCGAGGCACCCCATAATCGTAGGAATGCAGCCGACTCATGCGTCGCGCGAGTGATTAATAGAAAACCTGTATGACAAGCCGCGAGACGGTATACGCAACTTACCACGCTTTTAGAAAAACGCCGCTTATCATACGCGTGACGTAATTGCATTGGGTAGAGGATATCAGTAAAGAGAGGTATAGACTGCAAAGAAGTTGCTTCTCTTGGGTATTAAAATCTCTATACTTATAAAACAGTACAATGACTGACTGACAGACAAAAGTCTAAACAGGTGAACCTAAAGATTTCAAAGAAGGAAATATTCCTTGAGTACCCTAGAGGTGCAATAAGGAGGATTTTTTTGAAAAGCTATCCCAAAATGGATGAAAAGGTAAAGGTAAAGTTTGCATATACATACTTTAAAAAGTAAATAACGACGTGATGTTTGCCGACTTCCGAGCGAACGGAGTCGCAAACACAGCTAGTATTATTATAGTGCGAGAATACCAAGACGTTAGGTCATGGTATTCTCGCTCTCTCTCTATAATGAAAACAAATGTTATAGATCGAAAGAATTAATTTTGCTGATTCCATCAATACCAATAACTCGGCATTTGGTTCCGTATTAACAGAGATACAAGCACGAATGTTTTACATTGGAACACCGGCTTAAGATGTGACAAAACGAAAGAGGTTTGTTATTATTTAATACATTATTGATGCTGACAAAGTGATCATAACACCTAGTATTATGTGGTTTATTCAAATTAATGTTAATTTGTGAAATACACAAAGCAATGTTGTATGTGAATATCAACAAAGTTTGTAGTGTACCTACACACTACAGCACCTAAGGGCGATTGTGCACTACTCCGTTTCCAGCACGTTAAAAAAACGGTCCGTGAAAAAACGTGCTGGAAACGGACAATCGCCCTAATAGGCATTGAGCCGTGGAAAAATTAATAGCCAATCAGCAGCCAGATAGTGGGGCTGACTGCTCAGAGTATGCCGGAACATTTAAGTATCGCCACTCTTGGAGTAAACGAACGTTAATGCAACTCAATAATGTAAATCAGTAATGCAAGTCACTAATAAAGTGGGTCCTATTTAAAAAGATTTAAAATACAGTCGAGGTTTCAAACTGAGAATGTCACGCCATATCAAAGAGAACAGACCAGAGGTTAAAAAGTCGCAAATTGGAGAAAGCGTTTAACAATATTTCATAGAACATCTTTATCTTGTTCCGAAATAAGTTTCAATACATATAGATTTCTTAGCTAGATTACGCAAAAATGCAGACTCTTCGGATTTCCTCAATAATCACCTTCAAGGCATGCCGCAAAATACTTTACAAATATGGCGACTTGTGCAACTTCCTCCAACATCATATAATATGCCACTTAGCAAACGAGATCTGTATTTAATTAAGGATAGCCGGCATACAATGAATGCATAATATAATCGTTTATAAACCAATCAGACGTCGTATGTTATTCAAAGGCTCGCGATTTAATTAAGATGAAATTACAATCCTAAGCAATGTTATGCCAGAAGGATGAACATTTGGACAGTAGCACCCTGTTTTGTTGATCACAAGGCAAACAGTGCCTGACCTTAAGAGGTAAGCATTTCATTTCCTGACTAACCTAACTTAAGATGAAATAAAAAAGTCAAACCAATTAAGGTACAGTATACCAACTGCTCTTGGATAGTTATAAAATGAGAGTAGGTGAGACCCAATGCCTGATTTGGGCCAATTCAATGGATCAGGGAACTTAACGCAGGTCCTATTCCAGACTGCACAGCAGGTCCAGGTTGACATAGTGGGAACCAAACAGTAGGTACATACCTACTTACTTTCTTAGTGAACACCATTCTTTCTTTGTCACGAGTTGATACCCAACCCAGTACGCCTAATTAAACTTTGCAAGTGCTAATAAATATCCGATTCGATCAACTCTTGCGCACAATTTACGATGTCGATTAATTTCTTACTTGGTGAAAGTAAGTACCGGACTGGATAAGATCTACGAAATAATGTGTATGTTATGTATCTACTATCTAATTAAATGTATGTGGTTAGTGGTTTGGCTATCATCAACTACATAATTATTCAACATGAGTAATGATTCGTGCTTAATTGATGCTCTTAAAATGTTGCTTAATTTTTCACAAAGTGATACTTAAGCTGGATTCTGGATAATTGTATTTGATAACGAATTCGCTTTTTTTCAAGTAGAGATTCGGTTTATTCATTCTGATAGATCCATAACTAACCGATACTTATTCAAAATCAAAGCATTTATTCCAATTAGACCACTTACAGGTACTTTTGAACTGTCAAGTTAGTTTACATGGACGATATCGTAACATTTCTGAAAATGATAAATCTCGCTTTCAAGACCTCTGATAAAGACCCAAACGGCCCATGTAAATAAAATATTTTAAATATCATCAACGCCCACCAGCTGCACGGTCTGCCTCACATCACCCCGACGAGTTAATGACTCGTTGATTGTTGCTCCCAAGGCCTTGTAGTGACCCTATTTCAAAATAACCAGTCCCAATGACTCATGAACTGTCATTTACTTGTTAAAAAGTCGACCGAATGACCTTGCCGCAATGAAGAGTTCCTGTTTTTGTTTAAGCAGAAGGAATCGCCAACCTTTGTTTGCTTTTGTTGGTTTGACTTGATAATGTATTTAAAGTCGGATTGATTACAAACGAAATTGGGTTTGAGGTCATTGGGCTCAATTTCCATTTGAAATATTTACGTTACAAAAAGTGTGGGTAAGTTTGTTCCGAGTTTTGATTTGTGAGATCCCAAATGGATGTAGTTCCTGTATATCATATCGTTTCTGAAGTAGGTATTCTACATGTCAATTGTCAGGTATGGACCTTCTCCCCCAATAATGGAAGGCTTGTGAAATTGTGCGCAAACAGTTATTGTTTCAGTGATCGACTGTAGTTAAAATATTAGTGATTTAACAATAATTCCTCGTATTGAGACTGATTAATTTTCATCCACTTATACAATTCGGAATCGTAGAACAAGATGCAGCAGTCATTCATGATTCATTGTCTATTAGATTATTACAGTACCTTCTATTCATCGTAGGTAGGTTTTCTAAACATTTTCTATACCAGACTGAAGCAATGAACTCAGCCTAAATAATAACGATCGTGTTTTGAATGACAGATCCTTGTAAATTAGCTGATCCGTCCAATCCAGGATTCAAGTACGGAAGCCCAAAAAAAACTTTTTGCAGTCTAAAATTAAGTAGGTATCAACAATATTTATTATGTACACAAAGTAGCCACAAGTATAATATGTTGTTACGTGCGGTAGGCACAATCTCCTCGTGTTGCTGATAGTACAGAAATAGCCAGCCATCAATGGGGGCTCTGTGCGCGATAACGGCGCAAGCGCAGCCCCCGATCCGTCGACGAACGTACGTCCGTACACTCGCAGTCTCGCACGCACATTATTTCGTGAGGAAGTTGATTTGATAAGTGATACGAAGACGATAGAAACGATTAATTAACTAGGTATAATTATAATTTTTATGATAGATCTTTGAATTCTACCACAGACCACATATTACGCATTTTTGGCTGGATGCGCAAGGTGGGCGATTCTTGTGGTGTTAGACTTGCCGAGATTCCGCATTATTATTATTCAGCATTTGCAGTCCACTGCTGGACATAACCTCTCCCAAATAGCGCCAACACTGTCTTTGACTTATCAGTTAAAATAAAAGCTTGTAATGATAATCATTTACAATTTACATAAATAATGTGCTTACTCATAATAAATCAATCCTGTGGATAAAAATACTTATTATTATAGCTGAAATTGTGTACATCTGTACACCATACCACGATACCATACATACCAGCGTACCATTTTTAGGGTTCCGTACCAAAATGGTAAAAAAGGAACCCTTATGGTGCGACTTCGTCTGTCTGTCTGTCTGTCTGTCACACCTGCTTATTTCAGCAACTACTTATGCTATCGACTTGAAATTTGGAACAGTTATAAAGAATAATTGTTCAACTTTATTGCAAATGAAAAAAATCCAAAAATATTTTTATTTTCATTGCAAAAGGGGCCGGAGTGGGGGTCCAAAATTTTAAAGTGGGTTTACTAGGTCAAATGACATATCATATGAAAGGGCTTGATCTGCACATTTCAAAATATTAGGTTGGGGAAAAAGTCTTTTCGCATTATAGTATGTATGAACTTGTAATAAAATCTCTTTGGCTATACTATTTGTATCTGGCTGGTTTTGGTATCATTGAGAGTTTAAATTTTAAAGAACATAATTCCAAATTCAAATTAGGAAAATGTGTGATTTTCATTTGTTTTTCATACCGTCAAGATGAGTGAATCTAATGAAGAAATTCGATACATTTTAAAATTTTACTACAAAAAAGGTAAAAATGCAACGCAAGCCGCGAAAAAAATTTGCGATGTTTATGGACCTAGTGTAGTGTCTGTGAGAGTAGCACAAATTTGGTTTAAGCGTTTTCAATCCGGAAATTTTGATGTCAAAGATGCACGTCACTCTGGTCGCCCTATTACGGATCAAATGGATGCCATTTTTGAAAAAGTGGAGCAAGATCGGCATACCAGTAGTTACGACGTAGCTGAAGAACTGGAGATTGACCACAAAACAGTTTTGGCGCATTTGAAAAAAACTGGGTACACAAAAAAGCTCGACATTTAGGTACCTCACGAGCTCACTGAAAGAAACCTAATGAACCGTGTACTCATTTGTGATTCTTTATTACGACGTAATGAAACCGAACCATTTTTGAAGAAGCTGATAACTGGTGAAGAAAAGTGGATCACGTATGACAAGAACGTGCGAAAAAGGTCGTGGTCAAAGGCCGGTCAGGCTTCACAGACTGTGGCGAAACCCGGGTTAACTCGCAACAAGGTGATGCTGTGTGTGTGGTGGGATTGGAAGGGCATTATTCATTATGAGCTGTTACCACCAGGCAGGACCATCGAGTCTGAACTCTACTGCGAACAACTGATGAGATTAAAGCAAGAAGTTGAGAGAAAGCGGCCGGAATTAATCAACAGAAGGGGTTTGGTTTTTCATCATGATAACGCTAGACCTCACACATCTTTAGCCACCCAACAAAAATTAAGAGAGTTTGGCTGGGAGGTGTTAATGCATCCGCCGTATAGTCCTGACCTTGCACCTTCAGATTTCCACCTGTTTCGGTCTCTTCAGAATTCTTTAGGCAGTGTTAGGTTAACATCACGAGAGGACTGCCAAAACCACTTGTCGCGGTATTTTGACCAGAAGTACCAAAATTTCTGTAGCAATGGGATCATGTCCCTACCTACAAGATGGCAAAAAGTTATCAAACAAAATGGTACCTACATACTTTAGTTAAATGTAAATAAACTTTATTAAAAAGAGTTTTAAATTTTCTTAAAAAATGCGAAGAAACTTTTTCCCCAACCTATTATATTTTCATTTTATTTTATGTCTCACAGTTTTCGACATATGATGAAAAATGTCCAAAAAAATACCATTCCCCCCCCCTTATCTCCAATGTTTGCGGAGAGAAAAATCTGAAATAATTAGGGTTGATAAGAATTGACCCAAATATGGCACCAAAAATAAAACGATGTTCCTAACTAGTACAGTTTTTTCAAAATCATCAAAATTCCTTCACAAACAAACTTAGTTATGCGGTCCGGATTTTTTCACTTTATACGTCCAAAACTGATACGGAACCATCGGTGCGTGAGTACAACTCGCACTTGGCCGGTCTTTTTTAACCGACCTTAAAAAGGAAGGTTTTCAGTTTGATTATTTTTTTTCATAAAATCTTATTTTTTATTATCCTTTGGTTGCGCGTGCAGTGCCTATAGCCAAGTAGGCAGTGACTACCTCTTAAAGTTCAATAAAACCATTTTAACTATTACTACATCAATATACATAATTATTAATTATATATCAATAATTAATTAGTCATGATTGATATATTTTATTGAGGTAGTAACAGTTAAAATAGTTTTATTGAATCTTATGAGGTAGGCACTGCCTACTTGCCTATATGCACTGCACGCCACTGAAATATGTAATACTAGGTATCTGGAACATGTAATACTGTATACATATTTTTATCTGTTTTGTAAAGGATGTGGGGTATTTAAAGGTCATCATAACATTGAACTAATCTAATTTCCCAATACCTAGTTTATTTATAATTAAGTTATTTAAATATGCTGTTATATTAAAATGTAGCCAGTACTAATCTTGAAATCAATTAATTTAATTAAAGTTAATTAAAAATAAAAATACTGCATAATTATGTATCATGTATGCATTGTTTAAATTAATAAGAATCAACCTAAATAAACCCTAATCTACACAATAAAACCAACTGAGCTACCGTTTTCGGAGCAATGGCACGGTTCTCCAGAGGTCACGGGTTCAAATCCCGCTCACGACATTCGATTTTTGAGAAAACTCTTAAAATATTTAACAACTTCTAATTTATTATTAATTGACTAGCACTTTTCCCGCGACTTCGTCCGCGTGACCCACAGGAACTGTGCATTTTTTCCGGATAGAAAGTAGCAAGCACTCAGCAATAAGTAGGTAATGCAGCTATTAGTGAAAGAATGTTCAGATTCGGAATAACGGTATTTTCATACAAACTTTCATCCCCCTTTGCACCCCTTTTGGGGGCGAATTTTCAAAAACCCTGAATCACGTGTTTCTTCATTCAAGAAGAAAAGTCTAAATACCAATTTCCATGACTCCAACTTCAAAACTAACGGTAGGTACTTTCATACAAACTTTCATCCGCCTTTTCATCCCTTTTGGGGGCGAATTTTCAAAAACGCTGAAACACGTATTTAATTATTTAAAAAGAAGAATCTAAATACCAATTTTCATGACTCTAACGGTACTTTCATACAAACTTTCATCCCCCAAGTTTTAACAGATCTTTTAAGTGTTATTCTCAATATCTAAGCTGATAACATTATATGATGACCAAAGTGCATTGTATCAAGTACCAGGAACTAACACATCAACAAATATCATAAACAAAACCTAGAAACATGACAAATACTATAGATAAAACAGGAAACGAAACATTTTGTTTGTCTTATCACAATGTTACTTGTGTCAAGAACTTACTGCAAAAGATAGTGGTAGGATGATGATATTTTCTTTCTTTGTGTAATGTTTAGAAATACATTCACTATTAAGTAGTCAACAAAGATTATGTCTCAAAATATTAATAGTATTATTGTTATTGTCTTTGCATACCCTGAGGGGTTACTTATCATTTCAATTAAAATTGTTTCAACTATGGTCGAAATCACTACGGTTCATTCACCTACTGTTTAAATTACCTATAGGTCGTTTCACATAAGTTTGTAATAACTGCTGCAGTGATAGCCTAGTGGTTTAACCATGTGCCTCCCACGGCGAATGGTTCGAGTTCGATTCCGAGGCACGCACCGCTGACTTTTCGAAGTCATGTGCGTATTAGAAATTAATTATCACTTGCTTTAACGGTGAAGGAAAACATCGTGAGGAAACCGGCATGTCCTTGAACCAAAAATTCGAAGACATGTGACGTCCACCAACCCGCACTGGGCCCGCGTGGTGGACTACGGCCCACTCCCTCTCACAGAGAGGAGGCCTGTATCCCAGCAGTGGGAACATTATAGGCCGATTATGCTATGCTTATGCTTGTAATAACTAATGAACGAAATACCTATAGGACAATTCACCTTAGAAGGTTGATTGAACTAACGGCCGATTCACCTACTAATGATTTATCTGTGGCCAATATTTGTAGCCAAAAAAGTTAGTGACAGAAACGAATTGCTGCAAAACCGACTCCACATAGTCTTGTCTGCCCTACCCCTAGAGTGTAATTTAAGCCCACGTAGGCGCGGAGGGGCGAGGCGGCCCGCGAGCTGAGGAGCAGGTGGCTTCAACGCTCACCGCCGCGGCTGAGGCTGCGCCTGAGCCGAAGCTGCGGTGGTGAGTGTTAAAACCATCTGCGACGATAAGCTCGCGTGGGACCGCCGGAGCCCTGCAGCGCCGGAGCCGTGACAGAAACCATGCCTGCTGCATGTTACATGTTTGTTTACGTGCTACATGCTTGCTTGCATGCCATTGCAGGCGAGTCGTCCATTAGGTATTTCGAACATTAGATCAATCGTTAATTAGTGCAATTAATTTTAGTTGAATCATAATTAGGTAAGATAAACAGTAGTTGAGTCGACCAATATGCGATATGAACATAGGTGAATCAACCGTAGTTATTCTGACCATAGTTGAAATGATACGTAATCGCCTGAGGGCTGGTTTAAGAAAAGAGCAATTTTGAAAGAACTTGGGCTGAATGAACAAAATCTTTATTATTGGTACACTGAAGATACAAGCTTGTAAAACTTTTAAAAAATTGAAATTTGTCATCATTACTGCGTTGGTGACATAGTTATGATAGTACAGTATAATGTTATCAAACATAATTATGCCAGAAACTCGTTGATTTGACCATACCATGGATTTTCTGGGTATCTGTGAATGCGTGTCAAGGTCTATGTCAAAATATAAAGGTCTGCTTGGAACCCATGGACCCCGGTGGCTTAGACTTACAAATTGTAGGTTGTCGGTTCAAACCTTCACATACTTCATGCTATTGTTTCCATCACCACTGATTTAAAAACAGTGATGAAAAACATAGTGAGGAAACTGGTATTTTCTAGAAGCAAAAGTTCGGAGACATGTGTCATCCTCCATCTTCCATCGTCATTTGTATTAATTATTGTGTCTTATTTGTCAACGCTTGAGCTCTTAAAAAAGTGACTATGTCATTCCTTAAAAAAAGGTAAAAATTCAGGTTCCAGGGAAGTATTTTTTTATTTAATATTTATAAATAGGTAACCATGACTTTATTATTCAACGCATTATTTTTAGTAAGCTAAGCTTAGTTTTTACTACCTGCTGAAATTAAAAAGTATCTATACATGACATATTTATTTATTTAAATATTCATAAAGCATGGTTATAAATTAATACAAAGAATAGTACATGTTAGTTTTGTCTAAACAATAACTAAATATAGATGCTATTCACTAACAGCCTGCTTCCATTGGACAGTATTATGAATACTGCAGGAAAACATAACAAAGGCAGGAAACTGTACTATAGCTACAGTTACCATTGCCTGTCTGAGTACAGTTTAATGATAAATAACTTTAATAGCTACCAGGAACAACATGCAGTACTCTCGACTATTGGCTCCAGTCACAAAAACACATTTCAGTCAGAAAAACAAATAAGAATCACGTAGATTTGCCGCAGTTTAGATTAGACCCACCCCTACACATGTGACCAATTAGCCTACCAAATTATGCGCTTTATCTCCGAAATTTTACTTCGTTAGATATTTTTTTCACAAATATTTTATTAATAACATTGTTTACAGCTAATGTTTACAGACACGAGTGCCGCAGTCACGTAATAAAAGTAACGTCTGCCGTTCGCACGGTAAACAATGTTATGTTTGTAAACATAATGCCGGCAGAATTCGGTGCCAACACTTACCAAAACTTTGACGAAACGGTTCTCCAGCTCGTCCCGGTCCGGCATCGGGGGCTTCGTCCGGTTCCTAGTCGACGGCTGCCGTACATGGTGACTCTTCGCCGACGCCACCGGGCCGTCCAACATTGTCTGCTCCCTTGAAGTTATCAAACCCATTTTACACTGAACACAATCACTCAACGCGCACCACCAATAACATTTTTAAACAGCGTCATGTCATTTTTTTATCACAGACAAAAGCACTAAAACACGATGAGTAACAAATCAACAGGTCACATCACACGGTCGCGGCGAGGCGCAAAACTAGTTCGTCGGCAACTGCGGGCAACAACAAAGCGAACTCGAGCGAAGGGCGAAGGCCGAGCCAAACGTATGAACTGTCAGTGACGTGAAGTTAGCAGGAAGCGGCTGATAAGCGCGCGTCCAATCAGAATTGAAGTGTGTTCAGAAACTGTGATTAGAATAAAAGCGTTCTGATTTGTGTTGGTCTTTAGAAATTGTAAAACAATAAAGTGTTATTTTTATCACTAGAACTACATACTTAAAAATTATATGAGCATATATTTCGAAAATAATTTGAATAGCAAAGAATGTAACCGTGCCAAAATGTCAACTATATTGAACTTTAGTTCCAATACTTCCAATAAATAATTCTACAATTTCTGTAGTTCAGAATGTAGCCGTCAAAAATGACAGTATTTTTTTTAATAGCGTGTTCGGAACATGCAACTTTTAGCAGGCCAGAATGATTGGTTCGAGGGTTACAATACAAACAAAACCCAGAAAATAACTCATCTATTTAATTTCTAATTTTATAGCGACTGCATTATATTTAATTATCTCGGTCTCGATATGTTTTTTAGGTGTTCCTCAACCGTTTTTATTTTATTCTGTAAATTAGATGCGCGCCATCTATTGGTACTTACAAAAAGTAACTCCAGATAAAAATACCTAGATACCTACTAATATTTTTTAAAATAAACTTCGCCCCTCACTAGAATTTCTCCTTTACCGTGGTTGAATTTGCAAACACAAACACACAGCCTCGAAAAAAATTTTAATTTGTTCCGTGTGGGAATCGAACCTGCGATCGCGCAGCCGGCGCAGCAGCCGATCGCCCAGTCACTACGACAACCGCTCCTCTGAGACCTGGGACAACAACCGTGCCGTCAATAGAGTGTGCATCTGGATTGAGGGCCATTTTTTTAAACCCTTGCAAAACGAAATAAGACTTATAGGGAATTTAGTTAAAAATAGTAAAAATTCAAAGCAAAGGGCCATAAATTTCTTAAACGTGAATTAAAGATGTTATGATTAAAAAACTGTGGCCCTCAGTCCAGACGCTTGCACAAAGTGACATAGCGTAAATCTCAGAAAGTACTATATCTGGGTAAATCATTTTTATTTAAGGATTTAGTTAAGAATTTCTTAAATATTTTAAGAAATTCCCAAATCTGTAGAATGTTGCATAACAGATTTATGGCGGTATATCTATGGCCCTCAGTTCAGTAATGTTTGAACTGAGGGCCATAGCAAAACATGAATTTATCTGAAGAAATACATAAATACGACTTTAATATATGTTACTTAGATACCTCTGTGAATTAGTTAAAAAGAAATAAGTACACAAAAGTTTATAGTTAAAGAGTAAATGAAAGTTGAATTTTACGAAAATGTCTGAACTGAGAGCCCTATATTTTCGGCTTTATTGACTAGACTCAACCTCATAGATTTATGCAAATTGGTGTAAGTTTTTTTACTATTTTTTAACTAAAATCTGACATATCGCCCGTTCTTCTAAATGCTATACTTTAAGAGAAATTTGATTTTTAATTTTTTATAGGAGAAAATGTTGTAGGGTGGATATGATTTTATTACTTTTTTGGACTGATCTGTATGTACTCTCATACAAGCTACGGAAAGTCATACATTTGCAGCTAAAATCATTAATTTACTTATATATTATTATAGATTTTGCCCGCGACTTCGTCCGCGTGGAATGACCAGTTTAAATGACCTCCGTAGTGTAGGCTGGCTAATACTACCAAGAGAGGAATTAGATGAAACGTAGCTTAGATTTTAAGTTGGACCCCAAGCTATTGGACTGTGAAAACCACATCAAAATCCGTTCAGTACTTTTTGCGCGATGCGCGCACAAACTGACAAACAGATAAACAGACAAACAGATAAAAAAATAAATCTTTTGGGGTCCAAAAAAGTAACAAAATCATATCCACCCGGAAATGATTTTGTTACTTTTTTGGACTGATCTGTGTGTACTCTCATACAAGCTACGGAAAGTCATATATTTATATTTATTATATTTAAAGTCATTATTTAAAGTCATATATTTATATTTATATTTAGTATAGCATTTAGAAGAACGGGCGATATGTCAGATTTTAGTTAAAAAATAGTAAAAAAACTTACACCAATTTGCATAAATCTATGAGGTTGAGTCTAGTCAGTAAAGCCGAAAATATAGGGCTCTCAGTTCAGACATTTTCGTAAAATTCAACTTTCATTTACTCTTTAACTATAAACTTTTGTGTACTTATTTCTTTTTAACTAATTCACAGAGGTATCTAAGTAACATATATTAAAGTCGTATTTATGTATTTCTTCAGATAACTTCATGTTTTGCTATGGCCCTCAGTTCAAACATTACTGAACTGAGGGCCATAGATATATCACCATAAATCTGTAATGCAACATTCTACAGATTTGGGAATTTCTTAAAATATTTAAGAAATTCTTAACTAAATCCCTAAATAAAAATGATTTACCCAGATATAGTACTTTCTGAGATTTACGCTATGTCACTTTATGCAAGCGTCTGGACTGAGGGTGAGGGCCACAGTTTTTTAATCATAACATCTTTAATTCACGTTTAAGAAATTTATGGGCTTTGAGTTTTTACTATTTTTAACTAAATTCCCTATAAGTCTTATTTCGTTTTGCAAGGGTTTAAAAAAATGGCCCTCAGTCCAGATGCACACGTCAATAGAACTGCAGGGAGCGATAAACAGTTGTTTTATGCTTAGAGAAATAACGGTACCTATAGTTTTACTTCCTACTAATGTGAAAGTTTGTGAGGATGGATGTATGGATGTTTGTTACTCTTTCACGCAAAAACTACTAAACGGATTTTGATGAAACTTTACAGTACCTAATATAGCTTATACATCAGAATAACACATAGGCTACTTTTTATCCCAAAAACGAGCGAAGCCGCGGGCAGAAGCTAGTTACTCATATTCAAATCGTAGGGCGTTTATGCACTTATAATCCGTTTCCAACACGTATTCGTATTTCCCGTCCTTACCACCAGTGTACCAGTTTTTAAAATCAGAATATGGTCGAAACAGGTGGTCCACGGGCAATACCCGGTTTGCTCGAGTGATTTGTCGCATGCTTGGAGCAGTTTGTGATTTAAGCATTGTTTTTTTCACAATTATTAAAAAAACCGGACAAGTGCGAGTACCGCCCTCTTCACATTGGGCGTGCGCGGTCCTCCAGCGTGGGGAAGGCTATTTCGCGAATTCCCGGTTTGGTCCCTCAGTTCACACATACATCTCGCACCCGGTTCCGAAATATGCAATAGCGCCATCTATGCCGCTATTATATCATAGTAGATATTTCATATCTTGATCATAGATGGCGTTTCTGCATACTTCTAGTGGCGCCATCTATGAGCTGATGGCTCCACTTATGGTCCGGTGACAGAAGGACAACGAAGTGATGCTATAAGGCTTCCGTTTTTCCTTTTCAGGTACGGAACCCTAAAACCAAAGCTGTCCCATAGAGTGATTGGTAAGATCAAAAAAAATAACTGATTTTATCTTTGTAGGAAACCAAATTGAGTCTGCTCCAGAAAAACTTTTTGCAGCCATAATTCACTATCGTATCAAGGGGAGAAGTAACAAATAAAAACACCACATTGTATTTATATAATTTATTGGTTATATTATCATTTTTATGTTTTTATTCGTAAAAAATTATAGCGGTAACGAGAACAATGTTATTGCCCGTGTTCTATTAAAATAATATACAATACACCAATATTTTTGTTAGCACCATTTTTTTTTATGTTTTTCAACTTTTCTACAAACATACCATTACCTTATATTGCTACGAATGCATAGTAATAACGAAAAGTTTATGGTCTTTTTTAACTTTTTCCATAAAATGTAATTAACTAATATTTAAAAAAAATCATTAGTTTGACAATGGTGTTCAGACGTACGTCTACAACTAAATGAACTAACAATAGTCACTGAAGTGATGTGTCGCCGCGACGGTTACAGGGCCAGCGGCGACACACAAAGATAATTTGGTCCAGCTTCAACAACATTGAGTGTACACTTTTGTTAATTATTACAATGAATCTCTACATCGTCAGTACAGTCTTTGGTTAGGACAAAAGAGATATTATCAGAGATTACATAACTTAAATTTATAATATCACAAGCATAATAAATTGAAACACTTCATACTTAGGAAGTTCAGTCATACGTTCATATGATCTTTGTGTAAGAAAGCTGATAAGATTCATCTATAATTTAATAGAATGATAATTTGCATAATGGGGATGCCTATACTAATAGAAAAGAAACTAACACCAGGGTGCAAGTAGTGCATAGTGCGGGCCGGAAGCATTGCTAGGCAAACGATAACTACAAGCGCAAGGTAAAGCTGGCGACACTACAGTTAGACACAACCGACAAAGGGTACAATGCACCAAATACTATGCGAAGAACGTACAGTAATGTACATCGTCATTTTGTCCCACTACTTATGTTACACGTACTTTTTAATACTTTCAAGGCATATCGCGTTTACTAAATCCACCTTATGCTAAACTACACCTTACATTTTAATTGTTACGTTCTGTCGCTCCCGAGTGCGTCTTACGTCCGATAAATATTACAAAATACTTTTTTATTATGTCTCGAGAGCGAATAGAACGTGTCTAACACTACTAAAATCTTTAAAGGCACAATAAATGAGCTTATGGCAGCATCATGCCTACGATACGTATAAGGACAACAATTAGAGACCTGTACAACTAACGCAACGCTGAGAGTAAGTAAGGTCAAACTGAAACAAATCAAACACTACAAGAAATGCTTGTAACCTTTGTATACTAATCTAACATTATTTACTCCCTAAAGAATAATAACATACCCCCCCGAATTAGTCCTCGCAGTATAACTCGAGGACCAAATTGGTATAACTTATAGCCGATATTATGAGGGCGACAACACTAAAACTTTAAAAATTTTAATGTATGTCGACTTATAAAAAACCGATATAACAAGCAATTTACGTGGTAAATAGTCAAAAGACCGAAGATATAACCACCACCAACAGAAGTCGCCAATACTAAATCTCATGCGGTACTTGCTAACAAAGATACGATGCAGTGGCGTAGCTAGGCGTGGGCGAAGTGGGCCCTCGCCCACGGCCTCGCACTTAAAGTGGCCTCGCGAGGCCCCTTTAAGTGCGATGCCCCCAGACTTTACCACAGATGACTAATTAATTTGATCACTTTTACGCTCGAAAAAGAACGTCACAAAAAAAGCGTGTTTGTTTGGGGCCTCGCAAGAAGCCCCTCTTAGGTGCGACTGCGAGGCCGTTGTAACTACCGTGTGTGTAGGTATGTCGTGTCAAAGCATTTTTGGTAGAATAGATCTATTGGGTAGATCTTGGGAACGAAAGAAAAGGGGCCTCGCTAATGCGACTTCGCCCACGTCTATAATATTTTATTAGTCCACGCTACGCCTCTGCAATACGGTATAATTCTATGGTACAATAGGGTACTTGCCACCTTATGAAGTTACAATGTGGTAGATCCCAAAGTACACTAAGATTTTTACCAAGCTATACATTGTATCCTTCGTATATAAGGACCAATTTTTCCCGCTAACGCTTTACTAAGGCTTGTTCTAGCTGAACAACACGTCATGTTACGTCAAGCTTTGACTTGGCATCGCGTAAGGAATCGCATCGCGTAAATAATTTATTCGCCACGCGATTATGATATGCGAATGTGAGACGTAAAGCTATTCGTAGGGCAACGCATTGTTCAGCTGGCACAAGATTAATTAAGGTGCATAAAGCAGGTGTTGGATATACATAAGACTTATCAAGTTACAAATGTTAGTTCCCCGAAATTCATTACAAAACACTGGGAATTTGGGTATATAGTATCTTAAATCTCCATATAATAGGACCAAATTTCTCACCAAAGCCATCGTCATCAGACGTCGGTGCATATAATACAGCAGTTTTGTGGTGCTCAAGCAGTGTTATTTCTCGTACACCGCATATGATCAAGTTCTCCCGTCAACTACGTCCTAGTTGAGCAGCAACGATCCTGCGATAACACTCAACATTTGAAACGCGCTGTTCAGAGCAGTGATGGCCCAGTAGCGGCCCCGAGTTACAAGTAGTAAGGTCGTGGGATCGAACCGCGGCAGACGCACGCTTCGTACAATTATTTTCATCATCACTGCTCTAAAAATGGTGAAGGACAACATCGTGAGGAGACAAGCAACGTTGACCAACCTGCACTGGGCCAGCGAGGTGGACTACGGCCTGGTCGCTCTCACAGAAAGGAGGCCCATGTCCCAGTAGTGGGAACATTTTAGGCTAGTTATGCTATGCTAAGCGCTCTGTCCAGCTAAGACAAGTGACGAAGATACAACATAGCTCCCGAAGTACACGTCAGATTGATCTTTATGCTATGCTACACGCTGTTCAGCTAAGACAAGTAACGAAGATACAACATAGCTCCTGAAGTACACGTCAGATTAATCTTTACCCACGGCAGGTTACCCGTGGTGTGTGTTTACTTGGAGGATGGGCAGTAGTAGAGCACCGCGCAGCCCAGCAGCTGCCAGCGCGAGGCGTGCAGCTCTATCAGCTGCAGCAGCGTGCTACTCTCACAAATAGGAGAGATCCAGCAGAGGGAACATTACAGGCTGATTATGCTATGCTATGCGCTGTTCAGCTAAGACAAGTGACGACGATACAACATGATAGCTCCCGAAGTACATATCAGATAGATCTTAGCACGGGGCAGATTTCACGTCAGTTTACTTAGATATTGATGGTAGCACAGGGCAGGTTACCCGTGGTGTGTTTACTTGGAGGATGGGTAGTAGTAGAGCACTGCGCAGCCCGGCAGCTGCCAGCGCGACGCGTGCAGCTCGATCAGCTGCAGCAGCGTGCGGCGGATGGACGGCGCGGCTGCAGTGTTGAGGAAGGCGTCGCGGACTGCCGTCAGCAGCCTCTCCAGCTCGCCCGGCAGCTGCGACTCTAGGTCGCGCCCGATGTACGTTAGCACGAAGAATAGGTTTTCCGTCTGCAATGACAATACTGTGTTTCAGATCTATTTACGTAGGTATTTTGGACTGGTCTAGCCTAAGTGTCCCAAAATAAAAATTTCAGCTTAGTCCGATGACAGGAAGTGTTTGAAAAATGAATTGCAAAATTTGTACCTAACAGACAGAGAGACAGACAAGAAAGCGAGTTAGTAAAAACGTGGTAAAAAGGACTGATTTGATCCAAAAAAGACCTCAGCTATTAGAATATTTCGGAGAAAGCGAGGCGGAGAAAACGCGGAACAGACCAAATCTCTCACACCAATTCTGATCACTCAAGGCAAGAATGATAGTTAGGAGATTACAAGATTTACTTTTTGGAGACATTGTGTGTCAGTGCCAAATCTCTTGGTGACGCTGGTACTCACGTCGCTGGCCGAGGGCACGGGCTGCCGGATGCAGTCCTCGCAGCACTTGCAGATGAGCGTGAGCAGCACCTGTCCGGGCTGCGCGGCGCTGGATGTACAGTACATTCTACATCTCTTGGTGACGCTGGTACTCACGTCGCTGGCCGAGGGCACGGGCTGCCGGATGCAGTCCTCGCAGCACTTGCAGATGAGCGTGAGCAGCACCTGTCCGGGCTGCGCGGCGCTGGATGTACAGTACATTCTACATCTCTTGGTGACGCTGGTACTCACGTCGCTGGCCGAGGGCACGGGCTGCCGGATGCAGTCCTCGCAGCACTTGCAGATGAGCGTGAGCAGCACCTGTCCGGGCTGCGCGGCGCTGGATGTACAGTACATTCTACATCTCTTGGTGACGCTGGTACTCACGTCGCTGGCCGAGGGCACGGGCTGCCGGATGCAGTCCTCGCAGCACTTGCAGATGAGCGTGAGCAGCACCTGTCCGGGCTGCGCGGCGCTGGATGTACAGTACATTCTACATCTCTTGGTGACGCTGGTACTCACGTCGCTGGCCGAGGGCACGGGCTGCCGGATGCAGTCCTCGCAGCACTTGCAGATGAGCGTGAGCAGCACCTGTCCGGGCTGCGCGGCGCTGGATGTACAGTACATTCTACATCTCTTGGTGACGCTGGTACTCACGTCGCTGGCCGAGGGCACGGGCTGCCGGATGCAGTCCTCGCAGCACTTGCAGATGAGCGTGAGCAGCACCTGTCCGGGCTGCGCGGCGCTGGATGTACAGTACATTCTACATCTCTTGGTGACGCTGGTACTCACGTCGCTGGCCGAGGGCACGGGCTGCCGGATGCAGTCCTCGCAGCACTTGCAGATGAGCGTGAGCAGCACCTGTCCGGGCTGCGCGGCGCTGGATGTACAGTACATTCTACATCTCTTGGTGACGCTGGTACTCACGTCGCTGGCCGAGGGCACGGGCTGCCGGATGCAGTCCTCGCAGCACTTGCAGATGAGCGTGAGCAGCACCTGTCCGGGCTGCGCGGCGCTGGATGTACAGTACATTCTACATCTCTTGGTGACGCTGGTACTCACGTCGCTGGCCGAGGGCACGGGCTGCCGGATGCAGTCCTCGCAGCACTTGCAGATGAGCGTGAGCAGCACCTGTCCGGGCTGCGCGGAGGCGGCGCGGCGCTGGATGGCGCGGCGCCGCAGCTGGCAGTACATCTCCAGCAGGAACGACAGGAACGCCATCAGCCGCGGCCGCCCGCCGCCCACCGTCGAGCCCAGCAACTAAGCACAACACAAGCACGGTTATATGTATATTATGTACTGAACATGGAGGCTGTTTATTAATAAAAGCCATTGTTTCTATTTAGTTTGCCTTTATAAGTAGATGCACGATACGTGGAAAAAATTATATTATCGATCTTTCTAAAGCAATCGATTGTGTTCATCATCGTTCAACATACTTGTACTTATTCTTCTTAATGGTATATACCTGTGTGGAGTATAGCATAGTACACGTAACACGATAATATATATTTTTCACCAATTTAGGGTTAATGTTAGTGTGTAAAAAAAAAAAATCCCTTTAAAATTAGGGATGCCCCAAGGTACAATTTTAGGCCTTATCGTAGTAATAGTTTTAGTTGCATATGACTGAATCAAGATCAATGTTCCGCATAGGGACGTATAGAGTGCTATGGGTGGTATATTGACACGATGGTGGTACCTTGTCCCGGTCGTGGTACCACTGCTGGCAGGTGTTGAGCAGCGACTCGAGGAAGGTCTCGGTGCTCTCGCGCTCGACGACGGCGATGCAGCGGCGCGCGGCCGGCAGCGCGTAGCGCGGCGACTCCACCGCGCGCGACACCAGGTGCCCCACCGCGTCCATCAGCGTGCGCGCGCACACCGCGTTCGGATCTGGCGCATCACAACTTCATTTATACAATTTGCACTAAGAAAACCGCCCAACAGTGGAATGCGCTACCCAAGTGGGTGTTCCCCGATAGTTACAAACTGGGTGTGTTCAAGTCGCAAGTGAATCGTTTTCTTCTCTAGGCAAACCGGCAGACCGGCTCCATTGTGAACCGATTTATCGCTTAACAGATGGCGGTCAAACGCGAGCCTATTATTAAATAAATAAAAAAAAAACTTGGTTTCCCGCAAGACGTATTTCGGTCTTCTGACCGCTAATATAAGTTTGTATTTCATAATATTATGAAGTACTTACTAAGTATTTATTGGATGCCATAAGCTCGATTTTTTTCAGATTTTTCGATGACACGGTTGGAAAATTACAGGGGGGACACACATTGTTAATAACTTTCGGAGGTCCTAGTTCACTAAATATGCAGGTAAATAAAAAAAAAATGGAAACCTTTATCTTATTTTCAAAGACCTATCCAACGATACCCCACATGAAGAGGTGCGCGAAAATATTTTACCCCCAGAAGGGGGCTTCTGTCATTCAAAAAGATTCTGCTTTCTTAACTATGCGTTTAACTATAATATTATTATACATTATTGCCTCACCTTCGAGAGCCTTGTCGATACACTCCTGTATTTCTGGCGGAAAGTTTCCAAGGTCGCCAGCGTCCGCCGCGAGCCCCAGCGCCGCCATCCCGCTGGCCAGCGCGTCTGCTGACGTCAGCGACTTGGAGCGCTTCAGGCCGGGCGTGAACGACTGCGGCCGGACGCTCTTACCATTGCCGTTCGTCAGGGATGACGGGGGCGACTTCTTCTTTTCCGGAATGATCGCTTGCTGCGGCTGCAGCTTGAAATGGACCCGGGGTCCCACCTGCAATGTTATTAGCACTCTTATATACTTTATTCGGTAAAGTAGCTAGGTAATTAAATTCTAGAGGGCCTCGTGGTTATATGATAGCCTGATCTACCGATTATATACTACTCGATACACATCGAGACCCCTCTGTGCCTCGAAGAACATGTTAAACAGTTGACGGTCGTTACGGGTAGCCAGGAGCCCGAAAGTATGACAACTAGTCTAACATTCGAATACCCAATAATTGGGTTGTGGAGACCAGATGGCAGTCGCTCTACGTAAAATATTGATTTGCAGCCGCAACTAGTTAGTCTGGAAGCCGACCCTAATCTAGTTTCGGAAAAGGCTAGGCGGACGATGTTGAGCTATGAGCTAATTGAATTCTAATGGTTTATTACTGTATTGTCAATGCTAGTTTGGTTCCCACAGTTAACTAGCATTTAGTAATCCGTAAGTAACTATACATGAAACAAAGTAGATGAGGCTGTCAACAATGAAAACTCTGGGAACAAACCGACACAATGAGATTATCTCAATCGTTATAATGTCGAACCATTCGGAAGAGTCTTATGAAACCATCTCAGGCCACATACCTTTGACCTGTTGACTGTTGTTGAGTGGGATAAAAAGTCACACGGTCGTATAAAACCATTCTAGTTCGGGGCCTACCCAAGATGCCATCAGAAATCGTCAGCATAATTTTTCGCGTACACGAAACTAAGTTAATGTCTATGTAAAGACACCACCAATCAAAGAAAGTCTTAACCATCAACGCACTAATCTCTGGAACTACCAGTCGGATTTAAAAAAATCTTTTTGCATTTGTTACCCCAATTCTCGAGGAATGTTATAGGCTATTTAACATCACGCTACGACCCTGAGGAGCTAAGCAACGGCAACCGCAGTGGAACCGCAGGGCACAGCAAGTTCGAATATAAGTTTCTAGCTGTTGCCCGCGGTTTCACCCGCCGTTACTCAGCTCTTAAGGGTCGTAGCGTGATGTTAAATAACCTGTACTATTCCTCATGAATCTGGCTATCATATACAAAAAGATTTTTTCAAAACCGACTGTTAGTTTCAGAGATTTGCGCGTTTAAACAAACAAACAAACTCTTCAGCTTTACCTGCGCATGCGGCACGTTCCCGCTGGATGCGCTGTTGAGCAGCGCGTGCGGCGGCATGACGGGCCGGTAGTGCGGCGGCACCTGCGCGTGCAGCACGGCCGAGCGCGAGTGCTGCAGCCCCACGCTCGCGTACCCCATGCCCAGCGCCGGCCTGCAACATAACACATCACACTTATCATACGTGTGACAATAAGAGGTTAACTTTCCCGTCCTCTAGACCACTTTCAACAATTGCTGACATGAGTAGAATGGTAAAATGTATCAGTCATAAGTCATAAATAATCAGAAATATATCATAAAAAAAATGTCGCCGTTTAACTGACCGCCGACTGACGAAGACAAAAATATCTTATAATAATGGATAATGAATGTACCAGGAAAGAGAAACTGACAGCCGACTCAGAAGTCTCAGGACCAACCAAGTATACTTTCCGCTCTAATACTATTTACATAATCAGTTTAATGACAGGGTTAGTCGCTGGACTGCCTCGTTGGTCCAGTGATCGTAAGCGCGAGGACCAACCAAGTATACAAACTTGGTCCTTTAGTCCTCAATCTAATACTATTTAAATAATACAGTTTAATGACAGGGTCAGTCGTTCGACTGCCTCGTTGGTCTAGTGATCGCAAGTGCGAGGACTAACCAAGTATACAAATTGGTCCTTTAGTCCTCGAACTAATACTATATTAAATAATACAGTTTAATGACAGGGTCAGTCGCTCGACAGCCTGGATGGTCTAGTTGTCGCAAGTGGTCCTGAGCGTGAAGTCCTGGGTTCGATTCCCGGGTCAGGCAGTGTTATTGGATTTTCCATTAGGATATTTTCAGTAGAAGCCAGGAGTCTGGATTTGTGTCCGGACTTAAACATAACTGGCAAATATTGTGGTGTACTACTACTACTACCTATGTCTATACACCTCTGCCAAATCTTTCGGGGAATTTATGCGTGATGTTATGGGCGTTTGTGCACTTATTCGTATTTGTAAGTATCTGTTTTTTTTATACAGATAGATATATCGGACGCATGTAAAATGGTACGTAAAAATAAGAATATTTACGAGTTTAATACTTACGGATAAGTGCACAAATGTCCCCTGTCAGTCGCTCGATACCTCAAGTGAAGACTGTAAATTGCTAAAGAGGACAAAAACGTACCATCGAACCGCATCTGTAATAATAAATTACCACGCGTCTGCGCAACTACGTATGCAGTTTATGTAATGTATGTAAGAGATATGTGCGTACATAAATATATGCCATGTACATAATGTGACAGTACGACATGATCGTTTATCTATGTAAGTACATAGACATCAATGCCAACCTCGCCGCAGTCGTGTTCGTAAATGTTGCGAGTATCTAGGTATTACACAGATTAGCAGCATCACGAAAAATCAATATTGTTATTGAAATGCATTAAATAACTGTGTCGCGAACTTCTAGTGCCAGACGATCTCCAATGAAATATCTGCTGATAAGTAGGTATTGTAATACAGACGAATATGCAATTAACTTTGATAATATAACGAAATTTTAGTAAAGTTTTTTGTTCGGTAAATAATGATGTTTAAATTTACACCACTAGCACCCCGTAACAAAACATTGCTTAGGTACAAACTTTTTGCTGAGCTGAGAAATTCTCATTGTTCAACCGCAAGATATTTTTAACGTTCGCTAGAATGTTTGTACCAAAGTTTGGTTCTATTCGTTGTTCAGTTCGAAAAAATACCAAAAATACAGCGAATGCTCGATGTTTTATAGGTGAATTACCTACGTGCCGAAGTAGAGCTGTTACGCATGGCTATTTCTGTTTCTCTAAGATGGTCACATAACACCTCAAAAATGGACAAGCGTCGCGGTGCGCAAAAAGCTTCCATCGACGACGGCTATGAGTCGGCAAATTCTGATGTGTAACTGCTACCAATATTATTTGCAAGGACGGCGGCGGGATTATACCGCCGCCGTCCCTGACCCAACGCCAGTAGAGGTAACGACACGTATACCTAAGTACGTTGACCCCAAAACGTGCCTCCGCAATATGCTGCTATTGTCGCCACCAGCAAACCTGCTGTGTCACAATCAAAGCGGCAAGTAGCTACAGGAGGTAAGCAGAGGCGCTGTGTGTGCTCACAAGGATCTGCAACAGCGTTGTGCAGAAAAGGACGGCTGTGATAAGGATGGCTACACCAGATAGAGACAAAGAGGAAGCCTGCTTGTCGCAACCCACGCGTAGCATGAGCGCTGCATATAGAAACGGATTTTGTCGACGGAAGAATAAACAAAATAACAGCTTGTAGAAAGATTTCTACCGATTACAGCATGGCGATGTTAAAAATAAAGAGAAGAAATTCTACAACGCCAAGCACGGGTCGCCGCGTGCTCGGGTAGAGATAACGAGTTTGATAAAAAAAACTCTGTATATTCTTGGTAGAACAGAGATGGAATTGGTCATGCTACGCGTGGAGGTAGAGAAGACCACTTCTTCTCTGCCTGCTTGGCGTAAACAGTGCGGCTGCAGCTGCACTGGGCGGGCCGAACTTCCTGCTGCATCCTGCTGTACCAGTGACGCTTCTATACGTGTCTCGGTTGCATTAGCAAAGGAGGAGAAACGAGGAGATGGTCGAGTAGGTACATCAGTACCTATTAAGGTCAAGCTCACTCTGAGGGTTCGGCATTACTCTACATAGGTCGAGGGGATAGAGTGCATCGGCATCAAGACCAAGCTCACTCTGAGGGTCCAGCAATTAGTGGGTCGTCACAGCGTTAATTTCAATTCGTTTCGAGTTTCACGAAGGAAGAATCTTGGCCAAAAGGTATAGTGGTGTACATATACAAAGAATGCTCGGGTTTTTTCTTTTCAACATATACGACGATGGTGGCAAACTGGTGTAGCTACGGCCCGCCTGTCAACACAGCGCATCCTCAGAAGCTCTCTCCTCAGGTTTATTATATTACCTACCCACAGCAGAGTACAATTCCGGCGAAACGCGCTCTGACTCATCGTAAGCTATTCCTACTTCAGTTTATGGGTAGACGTAATTTATGGGCAAAATGTATAATACCAAGTAAACGTAAACGAGAACAATATCCCGTCTCACAAATATATCTTTGGCACAAAGTTCAACGCGTCAGCGGGAGATCTATGACTTCCGATTGATTAATTTCTGATAGCTATCTCTCTCCTTGAATAGAATTGAAATTAAACAGCACTATAAAGCTGTATTTTTTAATTTTACAACTTGTGTGCTTGCTAAATACCTACGGTTGCAGCACTGCCTACATAATAAAACATACGCTCAAATCATAGAGATAAGGTTCAAGTTTCTATGATCTGAGCGCACACTATATCAGGTGATGTCAACTGGGGCGTATTGTGTTCTTTCATATTCAAATCATCAAGTCATTACTTTTGAACTGCCATTGTTTTATGACATTGTTCAACTAAAGTACATGATGAGGAAAATTGCTCCCCAACCATAAGGAGAGCTGAGCTGTTGAAACGCCTAGTTAAAATTTAATATTTCAGTGCCAAACGCAGTTGCCATTACGATTGTTATTCATGGTGGACAATGGTGTCCAGTGGCGCGTGTCTCATAGCCATGAGCATAAACCTCATAAATAATAAGTGATCATTGTCGCGATGCCGCGCACTGCGAGCCCGTTATAGCGGTCCACTCCTGCGCAGGGCCACGCAAATTGTTTCATTACGGTAGGAAATGGCGGCGAGGATTAATGACGAACTCATTGTATAAAGAAGTACCTATAGTATAGATATAGACAAATCGATACCGTGCGTGAATAGTTAAGTAGCAAAATTTTGGATGCATCCGGATTTCATTTCATTAGTGTCGTCTATGATCGAGGTTTAGATAGAGGATCATTATTTTTTAAAGGTAGTTCAATTCGTATCAATTCAATAGATTTTAAAATGAAAAATAATATGATGAATTTTTAAAATGTAGAGCCGGCGTGGTTGCCTAACAAGACCCAAACCCGTGAAGCAGCACCAAAGAGGAGATTCAAAGAATGCAAAAATCATTGTTGCTGTCTGCTATTGCTACCTCAGTAACTACATAATATAAAACGTAAGTGCATTTATTGATAGATGACATCACAACGACCTCTTCCGCGACATCCTGTTACAATTACTGCTGGAATGTCATTATGTCAGTGAACTTGAAATTGTCAGCTTAAATTGGGATATCCGACACATATCTGGGTCTTGGTTAATAACCAGGATCCCATATAAATTAAGGTCATAATGCTTCTACTGAAACCTACTTTGACTGACGTAAGATTAGACAATATCTACTGCTGTCGAACGTCTGGAACTTGAATTTTACTCTGAAATACCACCCAATTTAATGGAAGTTTCTTCATATTAGAAAAAGGTAGCTCTAGCTATCGAACTGGCAGAAACAATCGCGGACTATTCATTGGGAAAGTTGTTTGTTATCAAACAACAATATACTCGTAATAATAGTGACCCTTCCTATTTTGTCACGACGCCCTTATCAAAATATGTGTGAAATGAAATGACACTATCTATTTGACTGATTTGACTTTTTAGTTTGTTTGGGGAGTCAGCAGGATGGCGTCATAGCACCCCTGCTTGTTCCCTATGGCGCCCTAGGGCAACGCGGCGAACTTTAGGAACCCCCTATATTCCCTCTAACCTTTATTACCTCTACAGTCTCTTCCGTCGCCCTATTTCCCATCATCCAACAGACGGTGTGTCTCGAGACCTGGCATTTCGTAACCGGTGCGCTGACAGTCATGACGTGTCGCGAAATGGGGGCAATTGGCGTGTCCTGTCTGTGCTGCACTCTATTGTCGGCTGACAACGAACTGTTTATCTACTTTAAACCTCAAACTGGCAGCACGTGATGTATTTGGAGTTGAATGCCCGATTTGTAATATCAAGTCTGATTTTTGCTAATGTACTTACTCGTCAAAGTGTCTAGGGATCAAGATATTTTTTACTAATAAAACAGCATTTGGACTAAGTAAAAGCACGCTATTAAGTTCTAACTTTCCAATATAGTGTACAATCAGATAAATGAAAGGTTTCGATGGAACTAATTTCCTTCTATTAACTTTCTCAACGTGTAGTACCTACATTAGGTATAGGTATGTAGATATACAACTTGTGTTTTCTTTCAATTATTGCTATGTTTAACTTATAAAGCACTTGATTCAATGCAACATTCAAGTCTTGGAAGATTTACATACTTACCTAAACACATGTTAAATTATTTCTACAAAAAAACATGCAGTGCCAATAAGTTGTTGCAAATGGCTAACAACCTCATTATTGTAAGACCAACATAAAGCGTTCAACATAAAGCGTTGGTCACTGACAAAAGTGATAAATCTCACTAAACCTAGGCTGACATTTATTCAGCCACGAAACGACATTAAAACTGAAAACTACGCTGAAATTATTCTATTACTCATCATGAGTACATTAAATATCAATTTAAATCAAGGAAGGCCTCGCCGCGGTTTTCGATATCACTCCAAGCTGCCAAGGAAACAAATGCATTTAATTCACTCAATCTGAAGCTAAAATTAAATACTCGAGTGATCCAACAAGAAACTAAACATTCATACTGAAAAAATATAAATAATGTCTGCAAGGCTGTCGAAGATTGGACTGTCAATAAAAGACAATCTGGTTACTTTTCATTTCCCGACACACGAAGTCCGAATACGACATGTCAAGGTGACCAAAATCAGAAGAAGTAAAAGAGAAGGACATACACTTTCGTTAGTAGGAAAAGTTTATGATACGTGAAAAAGTCACACTGAATACTGAAACAGTTAATAAACTGAAAATTGCATAGCAGAGTTCTTATGAGAATAATAATGATGCATTTCATGAAACAAATATACCCAATTTACATGTACTAAACGTAACAAAAATATTATAAGACCACACGACGTATAAAAGTTTCCATCTATTGGAGACATCGTCAAAACAATCATTCAAGTACTTATTACGTAAAGGATCATTCATAACAGACAGTTGATACTGATATGTGCGGTCAGTGTGGGATACAACTAAAGCAATTACGTATGAACAAGACATTCAACACGAGCGCTCATGTTGCAGCCAGCATTCCGTGACTCACGCTCAAATTGCACGCCAGCGCTACTTTTCTACGTACATCATGTCGATGTCTTCACAAATTTGAGTCGTTATTAATGTCCCAATTTGTTTAAGAAAGTTACAATACTGTTGGAATTTACAAGAAAAGGATAATATTTAGAAACTCTTTGAAATAAAGGGAGCAAACTGTTGACATAGCACTAGCAGGCAAACCACCTGTGTTGACAGAATTTGCATTTATCATTCAACGAGTGCCAACTACCATTTCGAGCAGTCAGTAGACAAATGAGTAATTAGTGAAAATGGTAAAACTTAAGCGAATGAAGTCATATTTATTAACAGAGAATAAAACGATGTGGTACTTCGACCTTGAGATCGAATAATGACAAGTCGACAAAACATTGGAATGATCGCTAAAGTTAGATGAGAATGACGCACAGTCCGTTCTATTGAATGGATTCTGTTTAGTCTGAGAAGTCGCAGTGTTTGAGAGCAAACCGTTTAAAGAGTTGATATGAGAGCCAAATTAAATTTAAATTAAAAATTAAAAGCCAAATTAAAAAATCCAAATTATGAAAGATCTGTGTGTAATAGTGAGTAATGAAATGAATCGGGAACTAGCTACGTAATGTTATAACACCAAGCTTCTGCGATGCCAATTGCCAAAAGATATTCACGTGCTTCCTATTAAAAACAAGTAAAGATTATTTGCAATTTTAAACATAATCTAGCATTTGTGTTGGACAATAATTTTGCTAGACAATTTTGTAAGCTAGAACTTGCTTTATTGGATGCTTTTCTAGGAGATCACAACGAGCAACAAACAGAAGCGTGTACGAAATGGGAGCGATGGTTGACCAAAAAAACAATGTCGGAGAATATAATTGTGATAATGAAGTTATTGCTGCTGAAAAAAAAGGTGTACATAATTCCTTGACACTTAAAGGAAGAAAAGGCTTTTAATTTTAATACACTGAACAAATAGAAAAAACACAGAGAACAACAAACTTAATGACAACAACCTTAGGATATGTTTAATCAAATCTATCAAGGAAGCCAAGAAAGAACCAAGGTTGATAAAAGTCTGAAGCACTTCTACTAACCAAGTATTCAAATATATTTAATATACTAATTACAATGCACCAAAAATTATAAATGAAACTGATTCCTATGCTAATAAACGTTTGTCTGTGTACATTAAACGTAACGTATCCAGACATGCTGATATTTTTGATAAGCGCTTCACGCTTCGCCACTATTTACTTACGACTAACCACACAACACATAACTAATATTGTAATTAGACCATTTTATTTTTATACCTACTTATTTATTCTGAACTAGATAACAGCAACTAAGCTGTGGCAGACAACAGCTGAAAACATAACGTATCGCCATGGGACATATCAAAACTCAATTGCGCTTGCGCATGTAGCTGGATCAACAAAGGACTATAATACTAAATTTACTAATAAAGGAAATGTACTGAGTCCTATTTACGCCAGTCACGTCAATTACAGTCTTGAGCTTAAGTGGCGATAACAATTCCGGGACTTAAGCGACATGGTCTGATTAAGAGTGCTATGTTTCAGAAAACGCAGAGTACTTACACGTCAGATGTTGAATATCTTCCGCGAACCATTTTCACAACAAATCTTCGTTCAATACAGACTATAAATCACAAGATTATTCCACTATATCACGTTCGTCATCGCACTGTTTGTTTAAATCTTGATGTTTATGTGAGCTACAATAAAATTTATCACTATGTTTAAATGCAAATCTCAATGCAAACTTGGCAATACTGCCGACAAATTACGTCTCATTTCCCTCTTAGCATCAGAACTTTATTAATAGAATCCGGTATCCGCGCACATCCTATGCCGGAGCTTAAACTTTCCAGCGCGCGGTGCATAAACTCTTCGTCAAGTGGGCGATTTGTCGGCGAATCACTCACACAGCACTGTTGAGATTTGTACTCAAAAATACGGAGTGTACGAGTCAAGTTCGTTCGGAGGCGTTCGCGTTATAATTTCGTCGTTGTTTGGTCGCGGTCGTGTCGGGAACTCCGCGCGTCTCCCGGCGCGTGCGCGGACTGCGCGAGGCGGCACGCTGTTCGGCCCGTTTTGGCGCGCGCGGGCGTGTTCGCGTCACCGTAGCCAAGAACAAAGTGATAACAAAAACTCTACAATTGATACTACGAGTATGTGCCTACGCGTCGCGAACATCACGATTTCGCACATTGTTTCACAGATTTTTGTTTTGCCGATTTTGGAACCGTGCCAACAGCGACCATCGCTTCCAGTCACGTTACTACAGTTGACGAGGAACAAACTATTCAACACCAACCAGAGCAAGGTCAAAAACCGTGTGGACGATGGAAAATTATCTAAAATCTTATTAAGGCAAACGCGACGACTGAACTGGTGCAATTCTCGAGACGAACAAAAAAACTGTGATACCTAGGTACGGATATAATTTAGCACGGTGAGCACAAAGGAAAGGTCATCGTTTTCAACGTTAAGATTTGCTTAGCAACTGTTTACAGTAAGACGGTGACGGGCTTAATGCTCAACGTGTAGACAAGATTTTATCACAGGAGTGGGCAGAAATTACGTGTTTGATACCCGACCGGCATGGCATCAGTAAGATGGAGAAATGTACTCTATAGATAGCGTTTAAGAAATATTAAAATTCGGGCATTGTTTTGTGGTAACAGAGGAATGACAATGATAAAGGTAACTATAGACGATTTAGACGAATATCACTCGTGGAGATCACATTTCTTGAAACAATGTTTGGATTGGAACACTTGATATACAGACTACCAACTTGCACATTACAAACCACAAAATTATGCCTTGTGGTGTGTGCCTTGTAAGGAAAACGATAAACTAAGGCCCGTATTACAGAACGATGCTCGAGCACAGATCTCTGCTTGAGAATAGATTGACACTAATTTCAACCAATCAAATGGCTTTAAATCTCTGCTCAAGCAGATATCTGTGCTCGAGTATCGTTCTGTAAGACGGGCCTAAGAGAGTTAAGAGATTTCCTTCCAGATTAGTGTAATGTATGTAAAGTTAAGTTTAAAAAATGTAACGAATTTCCTGCAAATGTCTGAAAATGTCTCATAAATTAGATCTAAGCTAAATATTAATTGGATAAACTCACCTATTGTGAAAGTCGGCAGGCTTGGCCATGGTGAACTCCTTGGCGTGAACATTGAGCTTGTTGCCGGAGGCAGACGTGGATGGACCCGCCCCTGAGGCCGTGGTGGTCGCGCCCGAGGTCGCAGCTGTGGTCGCCACGCCGTCTGTGCGGACACCTGGTGGTCAACGGTGGTCGTCAAGAGAAGAGGGAGATAGGACAGATGTTGTGTACTAGGTTATTGATGGAAGACAGTCATAGATGTTCAGAACTTGTGTGGAAGCTGTGCGAAGTTCTTACATGGCTGTGTCACCAGGACGTGAGTATGACAGGAAGATGAAATAGTGGTGAAATCTAATGATTTAAGAGCTCTAAATTACAGAGATGAAAGAAGAGTAATAAATAGGAACGGCGCCTCATCCCTCCTATCCGGAAGGGACATGGCAAACAAGTACGTGTGAATGAACAGATGGAACTTGGCCAATACACCGTGACACACTGAGAAAATATAGATCAACTGGAAGTTTAGCGTTGACAGTAACTAATATTAACTGCAGCATTTTAAAATGTACTCGAAGTAATCTATTAAAAGCTACGACTGTACGAGAAGTTGATTATTCATATGCAAAACCAAGGAAGACAAGAGTTGCATTTCATTGCATGAATGTTTCATTCATTTCATATTTTTCCGCTATTTCTTCCTTACAAAAACTGTCCTACTTTACACTAAAATAAACAATTCATTCTATGTTCAGAACGAATTTCAGCACTATCTAGCCACGGGCCAAGCAGTTTGGCCCAAGATGTCACAGTTTTATCACGAAAACGAATTCCAAAATAAATAGGGATCTCAATTGTCTGTAAAACGTTGGCAAAATAAAAAGAGAAATAGAATACAGATGAAAAGTAGCATGGAGCACACAAAACACTATGGTAGATGAAGGAATAGATAGGCGATATAGAACAAAAACAAAACCACGTGGAAAACGTTAAAATAAAATCTGAGTTTTCTGTGGAAACGCCAATTTTATAACCAACGAGACGTCAGGTCGAAACACAATATATCCCCATAAATTCTGGAACTAAGTGGTGCCGATTGTTGAAAACATTTAACGTTCTTTTGACCCTATGACTCAGTACTTTAAATTCTTCATCTTCAGGCAGTCTTGAGTCATTTTCAGTCATATTTTTATGAAAGAAAACAGAGAAACTGCGTCACAATGTTAAGAGTTATTATAAAATGTATTTTTGGATATCGACGCATGTGTGTGTACACAGAAATACGCTATAGGCAGCGTTATGTCATCAATGTAGTTTATATCATCAACATCAACAGCTTCAAGAAATTCCTAAATCGATATAATCCTCTTCTACAAAGCAAGTTTACGTGCTAACGCCGAGATCTTGCGAGAATACCAGTCAATAACATTGGCCATCTCTTCACGTATAGACGAAGTACAGTTAGATTGATTGGTGTCTGCTGGACCGCTAGCTTCGACTGGTACGTCGGCCTCCCATTGGCAGCGTCAATTAGTTTACTTATAGCTGAATTGGAGCACATTTTATGCTCTCTTATAAAGGCGTCGAACAAAATCGAATTGGAAAGCCAGATGTTATGTTGTAATTTATGATTCGTGTTGTGATTTTGTATAGTTATAATATGGTGTATCAGAAAGCCTTTGACTAAGAAAACGGTAACTTGTAAATGCAAAATTTTTGTGGTGTAAACTCGAAATACAAATACCTTTACCAAGAAAATGAGGGATATGAGAGAGAAACGACTGAAAACTTAATAAAGTCTAGACTTAACCAGGTCTTCACTTTAAAATTAAGAACCTAACATCAGTATATATAAACAGAGGTATTGTTAATATGCAACATGTAACGAACAACCAACACATAAAACAGAAACAGACGTCCACTTGCTGCAAGCTCTATCAGAATCTAACAACGAACTAAGCGGCAATTAAATAAAAAATAATTAAAATACAAAATGAAAATAATATAGTAGGTACCTACCTAATACAGCAACAATAATATAAAATAATCACGAATGTAGCAAGCGTGTACGTCTAATTGGGTAACCTAGATCATCGCGCGCCGCACGCGAGCCGTCCCGCTCAAATGAACAAAACCGAAACTTTCATCCAAGATTTACTAGCAAATATGTACAGTTTTGACTGAACCACTGAACACTGTATTACTACTGACAGCGGTGAGTGGGTTTGATGATTTCATTTAGCGATAGAGCTTCTTTTTACCTAGGCCGGAACGTAGGTGTACGTTTAGGGGGACTGATAACGTATGATACGACTTTTTACATTTAAAAAATTCATGTACCTATAGTTCATAAAGACTAGATTTTACATAGATGTATATAATCAATGATTACAGAAGTGGCTCGGCCGTAGTAGAGTCTTCAATCAGAAACTTCAATACTTATTTAATTGTCATGACAAACTCAAATCGATATTGAAATTCTGATCGGACTATCGGATAAGAGATGTCCGTATGTCCAAGTCGCCAAGAAAATAAAAGATAAAATGTGAAAAAAAAATTCTGCGCAAAGCCTTAAGAGGGATGGGATTTGGCGCAAAACCGTGACAAGAAGACTAGATGGTTACGTCACGTCACGTAGTCTCAGCATTGAGGGACCAATGACCCTATGATCTTGGATTTACTCTATGGAAAGATGTCTCGCGGTGGCGTTTTGCAGCTGAAGTAGGAACATTTTTCTGCTGAAATTGTGATAATTGAGGCTGCAAACGAAATCATGTTCTTGGTTTAAAAAATACAGCACATTAACAATTCGGTTGAATGACAAACCGTCAGAAATTCAAAGGCTAGAGCAGAACTGTCTTTCACAATCACATGATGCTCAACACGTTTAAATTTTTAAGTCTGAAACAAACTGCCAAGAATAATAGTCATTTTTTATTTACATACAAATTGGATAACGTCGCCAAAACACTCGTGTTTTGTGACGGAAATAACACATCTACCGCCAAGACCCAATTTTGACATTACATGCCTTCAAACAATCCCACGACCGGCATACGGTCTGATCAGCTCAATGTAAATAATTTGGCAATACCGATAGTTAGAAATATTGCTGCCAAACGCTTAAACAAACCTGAGGCATCAGAAACCGGTTCTGCAGCAGTCACGGTCACAGACACCGATACCGGAGTCACGGGCACGGGAGAAACGGATACCGGCGACACCTGAGCCACGGGGGCAACCGGCGACACCTGAGCCACGGGGGCGACCGGCGCGACCGCCACCGGCTGAGACAACGACTGTTTCACGATACACCGAGACATAGCAATATCTCACTTATATCACAACACAATAAACTACAAACAAACATTCGCCTGACAAACGCGTCCCGTCGCAACAAACATTCGACTGTCGACCTGTTCCAAATATGAAATTTGTTTATTTTTAATTTTGGCGCCAATTTTACGCAGAGACGCTAGCCAGCCAGCCAAGTGTTTACATTCAGCCTGTGACAAGTCAAGAATCGGAATGAGAACGTATTAAAATCGATTAAGTACATTTGAGTTACTTATACAATTAGTTAATTTGGATAATGACTACTTTATGGTTTGATTGTTGAACTATGTTGAACAATAGAGAACAAGTGATGAAGTAGTAGAGAACATAAATAGAAGAACATGAAATACCAGTTCATGCTCAAGAAAATAAAAAATGTTAATAAATACCAAAAACTACAGACAATTTTGCTGCCAAGATGCTTTCATTACCTCACGGCAGCATTAATTTTCGTTCAAGATAAGCAGACAACCTGCCTACAAGGAACTTCATAGCACGATAAACGCAAGAGCCCTCCCGCAATCTAGGTACTCCAAATAAGTACTAGGTATGTACTAACTCCGATATTATCTTATTGTGTTGTTCACTTACCGGGAGGCCTATAGATTTCCAATGTGGGCTTCCCTTTAGCATTGGTCAGAATCATGCTCCGTCGTTTCCCATTATTGAACTGGAATAAAGAAGATAATATGATCAACATTTTCTATTTACGTAAATGATTTTACATATTTTTCGTTAGCTTCATTAGCGTCAGCCTAATTATTTCATGCCGCTCCTTTTTTCCTTCCAAATCTCTCTATTTTGTGCGATTTCTCACCTCCCTGTCCTGCTTATTATATGCGTCCATGAAAGTTTATGGCACAAATATTCTGGATAGTCATACCTACCACAAATTATTTCCAAACACACCTCACGAGATGATGAAACTATATTATGTAATAATATAATCATCGACTGCGTATCCGTTTGTTTGTTTAGTAACATCGTGTTTCTTGTGCCTATAGGTCTCGCTATTTTCTGTTCTAGATACCTATAAACTTTAATAGAACGAACAGAAAATAGCGAGGCCGACAACATAAATCTTTTGATTTAACTGTATTGAAGACTAATACGTAAATACGATGTGTCAGGAATGGATTATTCGATTACAAAATAAATGCAAAGGCTATCGAGTCATGCAGACAGGACGTAGGCGTCGGAATAGAGCGTGTCGCGATCCTGCCTACGCGCAAATTGCAATCGTACTAGAAATCCTTAGCACATACCAAGGTCTTATTAACTTAATCAAATACTCCACACTAGGTTATTGCAACTTCGAAATAGTCGCCATGTAATGTGTGTTTCAGCAGTATGATACACCGAGCTATATTTGTTCAACGATGGGGCCCTTTGGTCACAAGGTCTTTGCTATTAGTAAGCTACTTTGTACAGGAGATGACGACCCAGTTTGCCTATAAACAGCATGCAAGGGATCTCATGTTTAAAAATAGAAAGTTTGTCACAAAACAGTGTAACAGAAATGGACCGAACATACCTGGTTATGATGCATGTTGTGATGGGATTGGGGGCGTATAAAGCTCCGCTCTCGCATGATGACGCCAGGAGATGCAAAATCCTGCATCCTGTAGCTTCTCTGCAGCTCGTTGCCAACACCGATTTGGGTCTGCATCTTGCCGATTGTGATAGCCGATTCAACGGAGTCAAGCACTATGTTTAGTTAATCTGTGGTTCTGCCCACAGCTTCCCGCCTTTTTTGACCAAATGACTTTTACTTTTTATTTTAAGTAAGTTCACTGTATTTTTTTTCTTTGGTTATTGATGCACTCAGGCATTAAGTATATTATTTTTTTAAATATTTGATATACGTATCCAGAAAGCTCTAATATAGTTAGTTTATCCTCTATCGAATATAAAATTGAATATTATCAAAATAAATACACTAGATCAATGACTAGTAATATAGTTGCTTTACGCAATGTCACACTTATTATGATTAAGTATTTTTTTGCTATTTACAATTTTAAAATAAACAACTAAGAATACAACGGGCAATACGCGTTAAAAATGCGATTTGAAACAGCAAAGCGATTATAATAATGTATGAATTAGTTAAATAATCACAATTTTGGTATTGTGACGTCACGTTAGAGATCACTATTTTTCTCTTTTTTTATATATGCATATATAAATGTACATAAATTAAAGCCCTCTGTCGTGGCCACTGATAGAGGGCGTTCTATCGAGATTTTTTTTTCGTTTTTTTTAGTACGCCTATTATACAAGAAATAGTGCAGGTATGTTTTAGTGCCTGACAGTCACCGAGCGATTTTTACAATTTTTCGAGGGGCTGAGAAGTAACTTCTTCAGCGCCAAACTCGAATCGTTTCGTCGAAGGGGTTCAATGAACCCTAATCTGAAACAAGAAAAAAATATTTATTAGGTATCATAAAGGAGGCTTCACACGATAAAGCGGCCGGAGAGATCTGGACTGTCCGTTCAAATCCGCCAGGCCAAACCGTCAAAAAATCCTGAACTGAAGGCGCGTCGCGTCGCTTATTCCGTGCCTGCGAGTGATCATTCGTAAATCGTAACACAGAGTCACACATCATGCGATCAATGATGCGTTTTATATTCACATCCACTCATTTTTTTATGAAAACGGTCTGGCTGCATATTAATATTCTAAAAGGACCGCATTACGGCATTATACATACCTACATATTACTTTTAGTGAAATCGTTTTCAAAACAAGTTCCTTCAACTTTTGTCTCCATGATGATTCACAAGGCTAAGCCCAGTTTCCCAAAATGGCGGCAACCCAACACAGGTATAAAATAATATTTTTTTAATATTGGATGGATTATAATGAGTCAGTGGATTAGTTACATTGACACTCCTTTATTAGGTAGGTTCATAATTTATTTGCGTCGTAGATCGTATTAGTGTAGAAAGAAATCATCCTTTTTGAGAAATGAGACTTAGCTGAAATTTTTTGTGCTATGTTACATTATGTTGTGCGCTTTCAGGGATTTCTCTGAAAAGCGTCCTGAAAATTACGCGTGGTGTCTGGAAAATGTAAATATTTTGAGAGGTAGCTTCCAAGTATCTAATTGCGTTTTATGTGAATATTTTATCACCCTATCCTATCCCACTTCCTACTAATATTATACCTAATGGAACGTTTGTGTGTATTTGTTACTCCTTGACACAAAAACGGCTCGATGGATTTGGATGAAATTTGACAAAGAGGTAGTCTGGGGCTTGGAGAAAAGGCAGACGAAGTAGCAGGCAACAGCTAGTATACCTAATATAATAATACAAATAATTTTACTTAAAATGTAGGTACTTAGGTAAGGCTGCCATCACCTAAATTGCTCACACCGAACAATAACTTTAAAAACCCCGGACATTTGTGTGAAATAGAGTGTTATTCCAGACGCCCCCGAAAAAAAAATTTCATCAATCAGGATTTCCCTGACACAAAGTGACTTTTTGAAACCCCTACCGGACGCTCCCTGGACGCCCTCTAAACTAGGACAAATCCGGGGAACCCCGGACGGATGGCAGCCGTATACTTAGGTATAACCCTAATTTCAGGCGTTCAACGTAAATCCACGTCCGCATTACATCATTTCCTAATAATAGCTGAATACTTTAACACCTATCTTTTCAGTTTTCGTTGTAGGTATTAACGAGCGGTTCACCAACCAACCGGTTTACAAAACAACACATTGCAGCCAGTTGAAAATAAAGGAAACCACCAATTACGTGGAACTATTACGTTAGCCTTTGTCTGTTCATTTGATGCTATGTTATAGGCGTATTTGTGATAGTAACGGGTTATTTCTATGTATAACTAGATGTGCCCCTGGTTTCACCCCCATTGCTCGGCTCCTAAGGGTCGTAGCGTGATGTTAAATAGCCTATACCAGTGTTTCTTAACCTGTATGGGGGTCCGCATCTCTAGACTATTTAACAATAAATATTAGTTACTAAATGAATCCTATGCATTTATCAGAATGAAAAAAATAAATAAAAGAAAATACCTACCCGCGTAATTTTCTATAAAAAAGTATTTTTAGGGGTCCGTGTCAAAATGGTAAAAAAGAAGCGTCACGCGTTACTCTTCGTCTGTCTGTCAGTCACAGCTACTTATTTTCAGCAACTTAATGCTATCAACTTGTTTGGAATAGCTGCTCTATAAAGAATGCATGTCCACATTGTTCACCTATATTGCAAGTAAAAAAACTGATTATGATATTAGCCTGGGATAAAGGATAATAAAGCACTCACCCTTGCGCTCGCCAGCACTTCACACAGATTCACACGGTTATCTGCTCTAGTCTTTTATTAGACTTAAACTAAACCATAACTGTGATAATCAACTAGTTACAAGCACTTTGGCCTTGCACTATGTTGGTACCAAGTGTTCTCTCCTAATATGCTCTAGAACATAGTCTCCTAAATTAGGTAACCTAGACTATATCGACCGCTACCTTTTGTGGTCCAAAACCGACTGCCAGGAGTCTACACCCATCTCTTAAAAAATCGCCAAGCTCAAAACACATTCCCATAGTTGTTTGCACAATAGATTCATAGTCTTTTTTGGAATAGGTATTTCTCAATTGTTTTAGGGGTCGCCTTTGGTTCAGTTACCTGATAAATATGCTATCCAGATGTGGCCAAGTATTGGAAATTGCGCTTGAAGAAATGGCTTTGTTTTAAGATTTTTTTAAATATTGCATTTCTTTCTACTGACGGCTGCCATAAATGGGTTTTCAAGTGACCCGATATCATGGGATGCTTTTAAAATAAATACAGGCTGGCAGGTTAGACAGTGGAAATATTTTAAGGGGTCATTGTACTCATCATTATGAACCACTTTTACTATGGGACCAACCTTGAAATCGCGAAAAAAAATCAGCTGTTCCATACATTTATGTTCACATAACTCAACAAAATGTATGGAACAGCTGATTTTTTTTGCGATTTCGGGGTTGGTCCCATAGTAAAAGTTGTTCATAATGATGAGTACAATGACCCTTTAAAATATTTCCACTGTCTAACCTGCCACCCTGTATAATATTGTAGGACTACTTGACCGACAGTCACAATATTTATCACATTTGTCACAGGCGGCACGGTTGTAGCGTAGTGGCTGAGCGATTGGCTGCTACGCGACGTGTCGCGGGTTCGATTCCCGCACGGAGCAAATTAATACATATTTATTTCGGGTTGGAGTGTTTGTGTATGTGTAGGTGTGTGATGTAAACGCACCCACGTGAAACGCACCAATGTGAACTTTTTTCTCTTTGACAGATTTTTTTTTCTAAATAAATGAGGCCCCTTACTTGTAGAGGCCTCGGGGCTATTAGAGCCCTTGTTTTGTAGCCCTGCCCTTAATCCGGCCTAGTAGTCTATGAATCTGGCCCCGCTTGCTGTACTTATAACCACGTATCCTATACAGGATAAAATTAAAACCAGTGCGGATATTTTAGGAGGTGAAAGTACTCATGAATATGATCAACTTTTATTATGGGACCGACACTGAAATATGAAAAAATAAATCAGCTCTTCCATACATTTTGATCGTGTTGTAGTGCATTTTTGTAGGGAACAGCTGATTTATTTTTTCATCATAATAAAAGTTGATCATATTCATGAGTACTTTCACCTCCTAAAATATCCGCACTGGTTTTAATTTTACCCTGTATAAACCATCATGCACGTGTCTTCTCAAATAAAATGCAGAGATTATCGATTCAACTAGTCCGTATGATGTAAAGCAAATCGAAATTTCGTAACGTCTACGCAGTAAAATATAGTTCATCCCAAATACCCGATCTTTCGCTCACAGCCCAGCGTAGATGTACACACGGCTACACATCATGCTATACATAACCAGTTTTGACCGCACGGTTGTCGCAGTGGCTGAGAGATTGGCTGCTGCGCGACGTGTCGCGGGTTCGATTCCCGCATTGCACAAGGTCTGGCTGTTTGTGTATGTGAAATTTGTGTTTGTAAACGCACCCACGACACAGGAGATATCCTAGTGTGGGGCAACGTTTTTTTAAAAAAAAAAAAAAATATTAAAAGTTTATCCTGGCCTCGCTTTGTATGTTCTTCCCGCAGAATGAACGGTCAGCTTAAACTGGTTTTGCATAGCTTGATGTGTACCTATAAACAACTTTTCATTATTTTTACAACTTTATATGAACTACTCTAGCTGTTCCCCGCGGTTTCATCCCCGTTGCTCGGCTCCTAAGGGTCGTAGCGTGATGTTAGCTTATACTATTCTGGCTATCATATACAAAAATATTTTTTGAATCCGACTGGTAGGTCCAGAGATTAGCCCGTTCAAACAAACAAACAAATTCTTCAGCTTTATAATATTAGTATAGAAGTATAGATATAGAAACACGTTAAACCACGGCCGAACCACAAAAAAATAAACATCTGTTCAACACACGTTCAACACGAATGCTACCAAAAATAATAGGCAATTGTTTTAGCACTAACTTGTCTAAAACAAGTGTGTATTATTTTTGGTAGCAGTTGCGTTTAACGTGTGTCTATCTTTTTTGTGGTAAGGCCGTGTATATATAAACTACTTTAAAGCGTGTTTTCAATGCAGTATAAATTATAATGCATTTCACATAAAGGTTCCCTTCTACACTATGTTGGCTCCCGTGTCACTTTATTAGTTCTGTGTTATTTTAGTTTTTTAGTGTTATAAAGTAATGCCTAGGACACTAAAAAGTGGTGTACGAGCATTATTACGGAAAGAAAACTTCCAAACGTTGTAACATGAGATTCAGGGGAGCCAACATAACGTCGAAGAGAACTTTTGTGAAACGTATAGTACCTACCTACTTTAAATACCTACGATTCCAGATTTTTCCAGTTTAAAAAAAAAAATCGTATTTCGAACTGGCCTTCAGGCCCAACATTTAAATGAGCTGTTTTCAGCACTGTTTTACGTGCTATCTATGTCATGTTTTTTGGCATTTTTTTGCGCAATAATGATGAGTTTTTTCGACAACAAGATCTCTACGTGCCTCGGAGAGCACGGTGAACAGTCGTTTACGGTTGTCATGCGAATATTTATGGCAGTCGTTACGGGTCGTCATAGCCTGAAATTGACTAGTCTAACATTGGAATACGGTATTACCCAGTATTTGGGTTGTGGAGGTCAGATGGCAGTGGATATTCAGCCTCATCTACATATTTAGACAAGCTGAAAAAAAAAAAAATGAAGTTCCACGGACTAATTGCGTAACGCACTTGCAATGACAGTTGCTTTCATTTTGATAAATAATAATTGACCAGCATTCATTGCGTCGATCACATTGTCGAGGAGATGAACATTTCAGACATAAAAGCAATGAATTTCGTTGTATTGTCAAAATAACAAACGTGTATAGATGGTTCTTATTGCGAGCGTCGTATGACGTACCTATCCAATTTCCCTGCAGGTTTTTCTCTTAATTTTTTCTACTAGCAATAGGGTGAAATGCGCAAGCAAAAAAATACACGGCAAACTTGAGAACGGTAGTGCAATGTGCTGATTTTTAATTTTATATATTTTTTCTCAACAACGTAAGTACTTCTCTACCTTGACAAAAAAAATCATTGATTTCTACCCTCTAACATACCAAAATAATTACAAAGTGTTATTTTATCATCACGGTGGCCTGTCCTGAACCCAATTCCGCTCATAAAATTCCTATCCCTGCAAATACATTCGTAATATGGATTTAAATCGATTTTGTTATCATTAAATTATAATATTTTCGATCAAATTAAACTATTTTTAACCGACTTCAAAAAAGGAGGTTCTGTATTCGTCCCGTATGTATGTATGTATGTATGTATGTATGTATGTATGTATGTAAGTATGTATGTATGTAAGTATGTATGTATGTATGTTTGTATGTGCGCGATTTTCTCAAAAACTACTGATTCGATTTGGATGGGGTTTTCACTAACGTAATCTACATACTTTCAGGAAGGTTTTAGTATATAATACATTATGTAATCATTCCTATGTACAAAGTTATAGGCATAAATGTACACACTCCGTAGAAGATTTACTGTTGAACGAATTCGTGAAAGTAATCTAACACGGGATAAAGAACTAAAAAGGGAAAAATAAAAAACTTTTTTAACAAAAAATAACCGACTTCAAAAATCCACTACAAAGAAAATAATAATTTTGGTTTCGGAAGTCGGTGGCAAAAAAAAGCAAACAAAAACCAAAGCCACCGACTTCCGAAACCAAAATTATTATTTTCTTTGTAGTGGATTTTTGAAGTCGGTTATTTTTTGTTAAAAAAGTTTTTTATTAATTAACCGACTTCAAAAAAGGAGGTTCTGTATTCGTCCCGTATGTATGTATGTATGTATATATGTATGTATGTATGTATGTATGTATGTATGTATGTATGTATGTATGTATGTTTGTATGTGCGCGATTTTCTCAAAAACTACTGATTCGATTTGGATGGGGTTTTCACTAACGTAATCTACATACTTTGAGGAAGGTTTTAGTATATAATACATTACGTAATCATTCCTATGTACAAAGTTATATGCATAAATGCACACACATGATTTACTGTTGAATGAAGTCGTCAAAGTAATCTAATGCGAGATAAAGAACTAAAAAGGGAAAAATAAAAAACTTTTTTAACAAAAAATAACCGACTTCAAAAAGCCATAAAGCCAGTACAAAGAAAATAATAATTTTGGTTTCGGAAGTCGGTGGCAAAAAAAGCAAACAAAAACCAAAGCCACCGACTTCCGAAACCAAAATTATTATTTTCTTTGTAGTGGCTTTTTGGCTGTTTGAAGTCGGTTTTTTTTTTTTTTTTAGTTTTTTATTGTTTGTTTATCTTCTTTCTCATGGATTTGACAGGCAGTCAACTTTTGTCTGGAAAAAAGTTATCATTTCAGAGGACAGTAAGTTTTAGTAGAATAGCCATGTCAACATTGCATTGTTACGCCCCTCTCACCTTTCCTCACTTCGGATCAGTCCGGCTCAAGCTTCCGGCGCGAACGCACCGGTCCCAACGTCTTGCGGTTTCCCGCCAAAAAAGTAAGTTTATCATTTCAGTAATATGGGGACAAAAAACGTAGTAAAATAGTTTCATTTCGGTGGCTGTTATAACTCGTGCTAGATTCGTTTAATTTGTTTCAAAATTGTGTACCTATTGAATTCGCCGTAAGTTCTGTTTTGTTTGAGTAGTGTTCATATATTTTTAATTATTTTATAATTTTAACAATTTAGTTCACAGTCTATCATTTCGGTGGTAATTTTTATCATTTCGGTAGACACTTCATTTCAGTGGACTCTTAAAAATTCATCCTTAAATATTTATGTAAGTTATGATGAAATTTGATGTCCACTCACGCATAATGTTATAAAATAGGCTAAAGTTTTATTTGTCACTAAAAATATGTAGATACCATTGAAATAAAAAAATCCCACCGAAAGGACACATAAAAATCTCTTGTTGAAATTCACCCAATGATGTATTTCAGCCTTGACGCATTTATGACGTTAGTGTGGAAAACAACGCTTTTATGTTGGACACCGACGTATCAATTATGTGATGTCAGGTGTGTGACAGAAATATCAATGGAAACAAGCTGAAACTGCAGAGTGCGTTGAACTGTATGCGTACGCGCAGCGCGGCGACACGAGAGAGAAATGACTATGTTTTCACCTGAATCTTTACAGCGAATAGATAAATGTATCTCAACTTAGGGGTGCATGAAAACGTTGAGATATGGAATTTAAATATCCTATGCATGGATTTATTACAGATATGTTTAAATTCTGTTTATTCGCAAGCATTAGAACAAGTCCTGGCTTAAGTAATATTAGGTACCTTTCAAGACGTACACCGACTCTCAAGAGGTTTTAAAGTTGTATAATGTATGAAATTTGACAGCTCTAAAATCTCTTGTATTGTAGAGCTGTCAGATTTCAATTAATTTCTCATTTGAGAGGAGAAATAACGCACAAACTTCATGCTATAAAATCTGAAAAGGGTTAGCTACAAATAAATAGAATTCTAATAAATATTTATGAACGTACTTAAATTATAAATTGCAGTTTTAAATGCATGAAACAAGTTGTCGGTACGATTTCTAATAAAAAATGCGAAACAAAAATGTTCTTGTTTACTTAACAATTAAGCGATGTTAATAAGTAATTAATTGCTGTTTTTGTACGGCCATTAATATTTAAAGAAACAGTATGAATCAAATAATTAACATGTAAACGTCTGAAATTCAGACTTTTATAGTATAATTGACTATACTCGCTTCTGCATTATTTATGTCTTTCTTTACTCAATTTACCTACTTAAAGGTCAGCACCATGCAAAAGGCTTACGGGAAAACCATACCTTTATATAGAAAAGGTAAAGTAGTAGCTACGAAAAAAAAGGTCTGACTAGCTAAAGAGTTTCACTAGTGGCTAATGAAATCGTGTTGAGAATAAACCTTATAGATTTATGTAAAAAAATATTGAAAAAGTGGAAAAAGCACTGCCGTAGAACCATAACTTTAGCGTAAATAAGAACAAACACTTAATGAACTTAACTAATTATAGGCTACAAAGAACAGAGTAGTAGCTGATGGTTTTTTTTTCTATATCAATACTTCTATTCTGTGTAAAAAAATCGCAAACTTGCTGAATTTTTCTGAATTATAATTTTTATGGATATTTCGGGAAAAAAAGTCAAAAAAATTGCGATTTATTTACACTAAACGGAAACATTGTTAGGTAAAACAGAAAAAAAATGCGGGTTCTCTGTTCTTTATTGTGTCAAATTCATAAAATCTTCATTTCAAAACTATGAAAGTATGGTAGTGCTTTTTTGCACGTTTTTAGTGATTTTCATTTTTTTTTACATTCATCTACAAGGTTTATCCTTAAATCGATTTTTTTAATGAACAGTCAAACTCTTCAGCTTATTAGATGTTTTCTTTCGTGGCTACTACTTTACGTTTTCTATATAAACTTATTGAAATCCCATAACACGATTTGCCGTAAGAACCGCGAGAACTGCCGATTTGTTTGCGAACGTTCGAGGGAGAATATGACGGTGAGATTCTCCCTCGAACGTTTGCAAACAAATTGGCAGTTCTCGCGGTGATATCACGCGGCGTGTCGGTACAGAATAGACAGTTTATGTTAGTGGTAGACAATACAATGACTCACCGCTCTCTCGTAGCAGTCTGTCGTTTCGTCCTCTGCACTAGAGACTCGTTCACGTACTCGTATTTAATTCACTGTAACAACGCGAAAGTTTATCATTAACTTTAATTAGTATTTCGTGTAATAATTGCAGCTGTTTTCTGTGTGTATGTCATAAAATATTTCAAAAACCAACTGAATAATATAACATAAGAGAAAATATTAATAACATAAGAAAAGCAACATGGCTAAAACATGTTTCAAAATCACAAAAATATACATTTGAAATGTGTAGATAGCTTGATGAGAAGGTATAGTGTTGCAGGACATTACTGGCAGGAAAGGCCATCTAAAATCGTCCGAAAAGTGACTGAAGGATTAACACCAATAACTATATCATCCACATATATGTCTAACAACAACATCGTGATAATTATGTTACGGCACAGAATAGATAATAGTAAGTACTATGTAGTTACGGTTTCTTGTGGTACTCGGGCTAGACTCTGCATTGGAGTTTAAGATATGGCTACAAATCATATTATAGAAAGCCTTTATTATGATTTGTAGCCAACCCTTAACTGGACGTAAGCTTCTTCTAAGTCGCGTCTCACGCACAACTCTCAATACCCGAATTCATCTTCCCGCAACATTTATAAGAACCAAAAAGTTTGTCTTCCAAAGTGTATCCGTCTTCCTAAATAGTTTAGCACGGAATAATTTACCAAAACCCAAAAAAATCGTTTCAAAAATAATACTATGCTGCAGACGTACGTGATTGGTCATTTATTGGCTCCATTCTAAAGAAATTTTGATGTACAAAGAAACGAGAATAAGCACAAAAACTTTTTTAATAAGTAGTACTGACGAAGTCACGATTTGAGAACAATCTAAAATCTAAATGTACTATAAAGAGAGTTGAGAATAGAATTGATAGCTTGCCCAAAAAAACTTAAATATAAATGTATGTTATTGTTCGATTCTAACGGCATTCAGGGTTTCTTGAGGACTTCAGGGCTCCATGTTTTACTATTAGTCCACTAATAGTTTTCTTTCTAACAACAAAACTTGTGGCCGCCACACACAATCAAGTTTAAATCGACAATGTTGCATGAGACTTGAGATTTGATCCAATTTGTCCATCCATATTCCTGTCATAAAAATTGACATCTACACATGGTCATTCAAGCCTTATGCGAATTGAACGGTATAAACTTATAGGTTTGTGGCTATTACACTCACAGAGGAATTACAGTTTTCCTCTGTGATTACACTAAAGCAGAAACTACAGTTTAAGTATTCGCTATTGTAGACTAGAAAATCAAATCATGAATTAATGATCCAACAAAATAATAAATACTTACTTAAAATTCAGGATGAGACTCAACAAGAAGGAAAACAACGCTGTACACAATAAATGACCATTATTATTAAAACAGACGACGAGAAAAAAAAACTAAATCACTGCATTTTTTGCAGGAAAATAGCAATTTAACAAAAAGTAGGTACCGACGATTTGGCGGTACAGTGCGAATCAGTGATGCAACAAAACAATACCTAATTCAAGATACCTAGACTCAACAAGAAGTAGAACAACGCTGTGCATGAAATTACCATTTTTACTGAAGCAGAAATGGCAAAAAAATACCAGTTTCTTGTGTTTTGCAGTAAATAAAAATTTTACAAACAGTACTGACAATTTTGCGGTGTAATGTCAGTTTTGCATATTCATAGTAGATAATAGAGGCCTAGGAGATGACGCAGTTTGCCCAGCTCGTCAAGGAATATTTTAGAAATGACACATACCTACTGTATGCAAGATATGCTAATTGCATGATCGATAGGTTAGTGCCCATAGTGTGCGCTTCTTTTATATTAGGACATGTAGGAAGTAGTCTTCTAGACAAGCATGCTCCATCGTAGACCGCATCATCGCTTCATATCAAGCGAGATGAGGTGGCGGGCAAACGCAAGCATAAATAAAAAAAAAAAGTGTTTTAGCGACTGTTTCAAGTAGAGCTAGCAAATGGAAATGTTAAGATCAAGGGAAATGAGCTAGTAAGTAGCATCTGATGATGGTAATGAGCTGATTCGACTCTGCGCACCGAATAATTATCTCCGTAGCAGAAAACATCGGCTGCTAGACGTGCCTTCATGTCGGACTGCAGCCCATGCTGCATCTCCCATACCGCGCGTATTGACCGCACTAAAATATAAGCTCGTGGAAGCCAACCCCGACTTCGATCTTTTCTATAATAAATTCGCCAATTTAATGGTTATATGCCTACTTTTTTTGGAAAATAATAAGATTTGAATAATTTCTATTATCAGTCTATGTTTGTAATTATTATAATTTTGTACTTTGATTTATGTAATTGGTGTGTATATGCCGTGTAAATCAATAAAATAAAATAAAAATAAAAATAAATAAATCTATTGGAATAACCTTTCGTCAAAAAATTGTAACTCTTAACTCTTGCGCTAGGTTTAAAAAACGTATTCGTTGTAGTAAAAAATACAAAAGTTACATTAGGGAATAGGGAATATAAACAAGCCAAGTGTTGTTTCGTCACAAATCTTTTGAAATACCTACTTAATAATTAAGTACATTAATTGAATCTAATTAAAAGTCTGGATTGCACAGACTTTTAAGATATAAATAGAGTGTTATGATGATATAATATTAATAAATAAACAGATTTTCCTCGATCTAAGTTGAAGATGCGCTTTGTGTCTCCGTTTGGTCTGACATCATCGACTCACACGTTCATTTACTTAACGCTAAATGCTTTTTCAAGGACTTGATACGGTGCATCTATCAGTCCTTTACAAAAAATATCGATTGGCAAAAAAGTGTGTTGTGCGGAATCCTAAGTGCAGCTTGAGGTCTTGCATAATGGTGTATGGAGACCACACGATCTTCGCTATGCTTCGTTTTGCGTTATTGTAGGTATAACAAAGTACTGTTATTGCCCTATTTCCTAAATTACTGACGATGTCGATGTATAAACCGAGCTCCCAAGTAATGTCACCAACCAGAACATCTTCATAGTGAATTCACAAGTAAAACGCAGCAGAAAACATTACTCGTCTCGGTCGCCCTTCTCAAATTTAGTGCATAGGATTATCTTAGTCGTTCGTCTGTCGCACTTAGGCCCTAGACAAGTTACTTTTCTGTTAGCGTTAGCGTCAAACGCTACGGATAAAATGTATGGAAATGACATTTGTGACTCACGTGACTTTTCCGCAGGTAATGTCATTACCATACATTTTGTGCTTATCGTTTGGCGTGAACGCTAACAGAAAAGCAACTTGTCTAGAGCCTCTTGACAGACACAATTGATTTCGACCTGAATGAGGCGGATTTTTCAAATGTGACAGATGGAGGGATTAAGTTAAGTTATTAGGAACATTTCAAAGCATCCCAATAAATATAGGGAAAACAGTGAAATATTATGTAGTTTCAACATTAGAAATATTAAGTATAGTCATTTATAGTGCGCGTGTCATCATCCCTCACAGAACTCCTTCAAAATAAGTAGTTTGGTCACTACCTACACTCACTACTCATTTTGAAGGTGTTGGTTCTGTGAGTGATGATGACAGTTTAACAAGCGCACGCGCGCTATAATATTTCTAATGTTACAAAAATGTGAAAAAGTAAAGACCTTTATTTTTACACAGCGAATCAAAATTCCACATTAAAAAAACGGTAGTTTCGATGTAGGCGGAGCATAATGACATCACCGTGTTTACACGTGTATAGACGCACACATGCTTTTATACTGAGTACCAAATGATAGTATCTCCGAACACCAGCATTCGAATTCCAACTGTACCATTGCGTGCTATGATTGGAAATACTTCGCGATTAGCTCAGGAGTTACGCCAGGATGCCCAGATGACATCTGCGCAGACATTACAAAGTCTGCAAAGGTTCTGGGTCAGTGGGCACGAGCTGCTTTTGTTTTGTCTCAGTATCGATTCATTGATCGATTAGTTAATCGAGTTTGAATACAATGATCGTATTTGTTTAATGTCCTTGCGTTCCTAACTTGCAAAATGTGTATCATTTAGGTATATGTTCAATTCAAGCTTCAGCAATATCTCATTCCTCTATGCATAATGAGTAACTACTGCATTCTTGCGGTGCTAGCTTGAAAAATGTTCCATTGTATCATTGAGATACATATTATTTAGATTCAAGCTTCAGCAAAACCTCATTTCCGATTCACGACAAATACTGCGGTATCCACGTTAGCTAGGTCTAAGTCCTGAGTCTCATTTTCAACGCGTTTTTACTCTCTATTAAAAAGACGAGTTATGAATTTCAGATAGTGCGAAGAAAATGCTCTAAAAGTTTCTTCCAAGATGCAAGGTCTTACTTTGCCGGACAGAAGACGAGTGGCTGCTAATTTAAATATGTAGCTAATTATCCCATACTACATCAATCAAGAAATTACTGAAATAGTATATTTTTGAAAAACAACAAAGTTTGTTATCCAGTTTGAACTGTTTTCTTAGAGTCTCGGTGAGCCCAAGTTAGACTTAGATTTACTTAGATTACTACCTCAAGTATTGTGACCTACGACTTTATTTTACTTTTAAACCAAGTGAGAAGTAATTGCGAAAAATAAATATACTTAGGTATTGCTGACATTTTGTAATGTGGGTGCGACCAAGCATAGCGCGATTGTGTGTATTACCAAAAAATTGTTTAGCACTTTATGCAACATTCCATTATAGACTTGTCCTCAATTGACCAGACACAAATAGGATTAACAGGGTCTTTTGAAAATATCGATTTAAGTATTCACACAAAAGATTTATTGAAATTCATTCCCTCACAAACCTCCATTACAAGCTGAAATATTTTTGACGGCGATGCGGATGAATTTTTTGATGCTCTTTTGTTTGTTTTTAGATAAATTCAGTTTTTTTCTTTTTGTACACAAAACTGTATACCTACCTACTAAGTATAATAAGTAAATAACCATGTACCTAATAAAAAAAAAGCATATCATGTCCTAGGGACCTTAAAATGTATCTAGTAGGTATCTAGATACATTTTAAGGTCCCTAGGACATGCATAACGTCATTGTAAGTAAAGGTAGCGATAGCGCTGATAATTGCCCACAAATGTGTGAAAAACATAATAAACGATCAGATAGAATCGGGCATTGTTTACCATCAGATCCATGAGTCAGCCCGCAGCCGTCTGACGGAAACCGGTTGGAGTAGGTATAATTTATTGACCATTACTTAGGTATGTATGTAAGCACATAGTTATGTATTATTTAATGGCGTAGAGAATTTGAATTGTCGTAACTTAATAAATTGTTGGTTTTCTATTGCTTTCAATTCATCTTCAGCTTAAAAGCACAAGCTTGAAGTTCAAAAGATGTCCCTGAAGTCAGCCTACTGAGAAGTAATCTACATCATGGAAAGTCTCCGTCTGGGGACGCAGATGTTGGGAACTTGGATAGCCACCAACTAAAACCACATGGTAGCCATCCTCAGCACCATGGAAAAATCTAAGATTCCAGTAAAAATCAAAGACCTAGGCAGTAGGTAAGACTAAAGGTGAGATCTCAGATCACAGAAGGATTTCTAAGGCTGAGATCTATAGAGCGTATTTAGACTTTCCTCACGCTTTACAGTTAATGAGTAATGTATAAGAAATTCGGTATTCATAAGGCAACCTTTGAGTTCGTTTGATTGAGTTTTTCATAAGTTGTCGATTTGTGAACTTAGACTTTGCTAAGCACGCACTTAGAGGGAGTCAAAGATTGCATCATGATTAGGGCCTTTTGCTAGTTAAGTGTGAGTAAAAAGATCTACATGATCTATCTAAAGTACGCTCCATAGATCTTATCTTTAGTGCCATATGGCTTCAGCGGTCAAACTGTATCATGTACAATAATTCCAGATAAGGTCTCTGGATCACTATTATGATGCTTCTACAATGTTCTAGATAAATCTATTCATGGACAATATGCAAAACAAGCGGTCTTCCGCATGACCACTGCGTACCTAAGGAAATGGATTACATTACACTGTATTACCGTGGGAGTCGGTCCGCAACCTACACCACTTACTGTGCAATTCAAACTTGATACTGTTATTTATTTGCCTTCATACAAAGTGTATCAAGAATTCTTTTGACGAGGAGAATAAACTACGAACATGAAACCAGCTAAACAATAAACAAGTCCAGCAGAATTATTTACAGAGGTCTAGAAGGACGGAATACTGGACATTATCTTCTTCTTCTCTATGGTGTGCACAGGCCCTAACTCAACAAAATGTAGGTACCTATGGAACAGCTGATTTCTTTATCGCGATTTCAGGGTTGGTCCCATAGTAAATACTTTTCATAATGATGAGTACAATGACCCCTTTTTATATAAAATGCTTTGTCCGCACTGACTGACTGATGGATCAACGCACAGCCTAAACCGCTGGTCCTAGAAACGTGTTTGGAGGACGTATTTCTTATATGATGGTAGGCATCCGATAAGAAAGGATTTTTGAAAACTCCACCCCTAAGAGGATGAAAAGGGGTGGCAAAGTATGCATCGGGAAACCTGTTTGCTCTACCTGATCAACTTCAAACTTTCAAATTGTTATTTCCGACCTCCACGCGGACGAACCCGCATGCAGGTCAAAGACATTTCTAATATTCTTTCATTTCTGTCTGTAATTGCTAATGACTAGACTAGTCCTTGTAGAAGGAATCCTATTTCGGTCTTTCATATCCTGGCCAGACCTGGCCAGTAGAGGCCAACCGTGTGGTAGTGACTAAACAAAACAGTGATGGTCCTTCAAATCACTGCGCCCTAAGTTAACACTTCATAGTTTGCTTGCTGTTGTCATGTTTTTAAGTTTAAGGAGGATTAATCTTTCCATATTGGCGTTTGCGCTTTTTCAGAAGCCCTACTACGTCCTTTCAAAGTTCTACTAGGCCTGCTTATTCTACAGTCGTAAATCGTAAACACAACGCGAGTAGTATCTATTTATAAAGGCAATAAACTAATACGCTAGCGCGGCGATGTGTTGGAACTTCGGAAGCCGTATGAGTCATCCGCAACGTCGACATCGGCGCAAAAACCTCTCGCTTTGGGTCTTTGACTGGCAAAAACTTACTGGGACTTGGTTCTTATTTCTAATGGCTGACTGGTGGATAAATGAGAGTTTTTACTGTCTCCGGAGGTACTTTAACATTAACTTGGTCATTTTTAACGCTACGCTAAACGGTTAGAGAACAGTGCAATGTTCTATGAACGAAGATGAAATTAAATTAGTAGGTCCAATTCGTTAGATTTTTTAATTATTTGACCGTTATGACGATCCTTAGGGCAGGGCTTGGTGGATGTCTATCGGCTGAAATGATGAAGTTGATCAATAATTGGTAATTTGGATAACTATGTCTTCAAATTGTCACTCACGCACTCACAATCCTGTGACCTACAAAAAAAATGCTGACTTTATGAATTACCGCCTGAAGTGACTCGTTTATCATTTAATTTTCCACAACATCGCGGTTTATGATGCAGTTATAATTGTCCAAGCTCGGTTTAAACAACGATAAGAGATGATAATACATGACGTCGCAGACAAAATATTGGTAGATGCGAGATGAGGACAGTGCCTGCTTTTCTTTAGCAAACCAAAGTTTTGAACGAGCGAGTTCTCCGAGTCTACTGTTGTCTAGAATGAAACAATCCGGCTTATCTATACTTATAATAAATCTGTAGAGAGGTCAATTCTGTACATGAAATATATTTTCAAAATAACTATCAGGGGGTGATTAGTGATCGATACTGATGCCAAAAATGCAATCAGTAAAATTTTTGTCTGTCTGTCTGTCTGTCTGTCTGTCTGTCTGTATGTTCCTTATAGAAACAAAAACTACTCGACGGATTTTAACGAAACTTGGTACAATTATTCTTCTTACTCCTGGGCAGGTTATAGTATACTTTTCATCACGCTACAATCAATAGGAGCAGAGCAGTGAAGGGAAATGTTGGGAAAACGGGAGAAGTTACTCCATTTTTTAAGCTTCCGTCGCGTGTGCAGCCTTAATAGTTAAAGCTACATAGAAATCATGTATGACGGAAATGTTCTACATAAAATTATCTAAAAAATATCCCACAACAGCATATGTATTAGGTTGGGGAAAAAGTCTTTTCGCATTATAGTATGTATGAACTTGTAATAAAATCTCTTTGGCTATACTATTTGTATCTGGCTGGTTTTGGTATCATTGAAAGTTTAAATTTTAAAGAACATAATTTCAAATTCAAATTAGGAAAATGTGTGATTTTCATTTGTTTTTCGTACCGTCAAGATGAGTGAAGCTAATGAAGAAATTCGATACATTTTAAAATTTTACTACAAAAAAGGTAAAAATGCAACGCAAGCCGCGAAAAAAATTTGCGATGTTTATGGACCTAGTGTCGTGTCTGTGAGAGTAGCACAAATTTGGTTTAAGCGTTTTGAATCCGGAAATTTTGATGTCAAAGATGCACTTCGCTCTGGTCGCCCTATTACGGATAAAATGGATGCCATTTTTGAAAAAGTGGAGCAAGATCGGCATACCAGTAGTTACGACGTAGCTGAAGAACTGGAAATTGACCACAAAACAGTTTTGGCGCATTTAAAAAAAACTGGGTACACAAAAAAGCTCGACATTTGGGTACCTCACGAGCTCACTGAAAGAAACCTAATGAACCGTGTACTCATTTGTGATTCTTTATTACGACGTAATGAAACCGAACCATTTTTGAAGAAGCTGATAACTGGTGATGAAAAGTGGATCACGTATGACAAGAACGTGCGAAAAAGGTCGTGGTCAAAGGCCGGTCAGGCTTCACAGACTGTGGCGAAACCCGGGTTAACTCGCAACAAGGTGATGCTGTGTGTGTGGTGGGATTGGAAGGGCATTATTCATTACGAGCTGTTACCACCAGGCAGGACCATCGATTCTGAACTCTACTGCGAACAACTGATGAGATTAAAGCAAGAAGTTGAGAGAAAGCGGCCGGAATTAATCAACAGAAGGGGTGTGGTTTTTCATCATGATAACGCTAGACCTCACACATCTTTAGCCACCCAACAAAAATTAAGAGAGTTTGGCTGGGAGGTGTTAATGCATCCGCCGTATAGTCCTGACCTTGCACCTTCAGATTTCCACCTGTTTCGGTCTCTTCAGAATTCTTTAGGCAGTGTCAGGTTAACATCACGAGAGGACTGCCAAAACCACTTGTCGCGGTATTTTGACCAGAAGTCCCAAAATTTCTATAGCAATGGGATCATATCCCTACCTACAAGATGGCAAAAAGTTATCGAACAAAATGGTACCTACATACTTTAGTTAAATGTAAATAAACTTTATTAAAAAATGTTTTGAATTTTCTTAAAAAATGCGAAGAAACTTTTTCCCCGACCTATTATATCTTTTATGGTTGACTCACAATAACACCTGTAACTCCCGATAGCTTAGCAGTTCGGAGCTTTCTGATTGTATTTGTTTACTCTTACGTTTATAATACTGTCATTCATCCCTAATTTAAAAAAGTTAACATTATTACCTATTCAATAAAAAAAGAATCATAGAAATCGGTATAGAAACACCAAACTTATACATGAAATACGCTAATAAGCCATCGCGCCGTCGCGCGTGAATACTGAATCATGCTCTATGGATTATTTTTGTGTAACGGTTGCCGCGCTCGACGCGGGATCGGTTAGTGGTGATGAATTTGCGGTATTGCTGTAATCGCGTGTGTTTATGTCACTCAAAATAGAAAAATAAAAAACTATTCACCCCCTCGGGGGTAAAACAGATCTTCTGTGGGGGTAATAAGATTGATAATCTTCTATACAAATAAATAAAATTGAAGTGTCTGTAGTATGTTGTTGTAGGTACTGTTATGAACCGGGGAGTGATATAATGGTAGTTAAAGTTTACTCCTGAGGTACATTCCCATGGGATGATTTCCGACGTCCACGCGGGCGAAGCCGCGGGCGAAAGCTAGTTCTAAATATAAATGTTCTCCCACTTCTCCCGTGTTTCTAGCAAAATCACGTGTCGTCCCACCTGTATTGTATGTTGTATTTTTCTCTTCTATTATATTTTCAAACATCTTAAACAAAAGCTACTTACTTTGCACATGCGTTGTTGACAGGGATACCGGTTCAATAACCATATTTTCTGCATTTAATAGAATTTGATGCATAACAGAAATCATTATATGTATATACATTTTAGTTTTAAAAGGTAACAATAATAGGTGTAGGTAACATAATAGGTATTATTTATTTTTCCTTCCCTTACAAAAATAGAACTAAAGCTGCTTAGGTATAATTATTGTAAAATCACAATATGTAGGACGTAGGTATTTTAAGTAAGTTTAGTTATAATAACAAAGGAGTCTCCTATAGTGTCATTATAAAATAGGTACCCAAAGATTAAAATAATAATTAAGTATTCATTGAATTGTGTTCATCATTAAAAGTTGACGAGGTCAATTTGCGCTGATCTATGACGTAGAATGATGTTATAATTACGATTAGCGGAAATTATACGTAGTGCGTCATCGTCTACGTAAGCCTTAATCAAAATCTTCTTCTCTGTTAAGTTAGTTGTTCTAAAATTGAAAATTAAAACAAAAGTTAAACTTAAACCCGTTGGCTTAAGTGTCACTGGCCGATAAAATAATGGCCCGTACCTGGAGCGGCACAATCACACTAATCACACTAATATTATAAATGCGAAAGTTTGTGCGTGTGTGTGTGTGTGTGTGGGTGTGTGTGTATGTTTGTTACTTCTTCACGCTGAAATGGCTTGACGGATTTGGATGAAATTTGGCACACAAATAGATTATAGTCTGGAACCTTTTATCCCGAAAAACGCGGGCGAAGCCGCGGGCGAAAGCTAGTGTATGTATAAATGTTTGTTCGACGATAACTCGAGTATCGTTGATTTGAACGTTGAACAAAAATAATTTTTAAGTTCGAATATGAGTCAAATCGGTTATGGATTTGCCGAGAAATAGGGGGTTGTAAGAGGGGTACATCGCGCGTTCACAGTTTGGGGAGAACGACTAAGTAGTACCTACTAGCTTAATACTAAGGGAAATGGCATTGCCCCCTTTCTGCAATTTGAAATATTATTCTGGTAGAGCAAGACCTCCCTTTGTAAGGACTAGTGTCACTTTTTCAGAACTTGGCTCCTGTTTCATACAAGATTTTTCATACAATTTTAGCCAATAGTATGTCCTATTCCTTTGGCATGCTCCTACGGCTTGACGGATTTCAACATAATGAGGTGTCGTTAGATTCGTTTTGATTGTGGGAGTGACATCTATACTAATACTAATACCCTTGCCTGTACCTGGCTACGTCCATGATCAAAGATATTTTCATTTGGAATAAGCTGCACCCTAATTGCGTAACTCAATTGCTATTACCATGGCATTGTTTTTAATATTCATTACGCCGTGTGATTGTTAACCGTGCTCCCGTAACTAACTCAACGCCGCAATGGATGTTGCTGAACTGTCAAAATGAAAGCCATGGTGAAAGAAATTGAGTTACGCAATTAGGCTGCTGTATTTAGGTTACACCCTAATAAAATATACGTGACATTGCCATTATTCAAATTCTGATCATACAGCTACAAACGCATGTCTTGCAATGTCACATCTACTGACTTTTCAAACACGTGTCGCATTCATTTCACCGCTAAGTATAATTATGTTAATATCGTCTGCAACAAACAGGTGCTTGTCCAATGCCGCGTCGCCTACTACATAGCTGCCTACGCCCGCTTGCGCCTGCGCATATCAACTGCAGGCAACTTATTCACTGTGCCAGTTGTATTGTATCTGCTGTTGCATGAGAACGGAGCTGAATTGATTAACTGTATCTATTGATGAATAGTTGCTATTGAGTTGGCCATTTCACCTTAGAAATGCAATGTACAATTTGCAGTAAAGCTGAAATAATGACCACAACTCGCGCACGAAGAGGTCGTTAACTATACAAATTGTCCGGTGTTGGAGCCTATCAATTTTATCGACAAATCACCCCCTATATGTATTTTTTCTCCAACCATAATGAAATGGCAATGGCAGCCATATTTCACCGCAGCACTTACGCTACAATATCTTGGTAGGTAGGTATGTAGAAGTCCTTCAAACACAAAAGTGTGTAGAAGTCCTTCAAACACAAAAGTGCATAAATAGCTAGTTAAAAATGTAGGCAGTAATTCGATGTCAAATATTTTACCAAATTTTATCAATAAGAGACCAAAAATTATAATAATTTTGACAAAAAATTAAAAAGTTTTTTTGTTTTTTTTGACAAATTACATCATAAACGTAGTCACCGTAAAACGTCTTTTTTCGTCGCAAAGTTAGCCGTATCAATATATAGGTAATTACTGAGGTTCGAGTAGAAAAAAAATACAGTTTATATTACAGTCAAGACTAAAGAAAAGACTTATCCGAAAATATCTTATAAAAATGGTCTAGAGAACTCTAGACTAGATTTTGTCATCATAAAAAGTTTTTTTTTTTAAATTAAATAAAACTGCGGAAATATCGGCTTATAATAGCAAACTTGCGATTCAACTAACATCAAACCATTTTCAACCTTATTTGCCTGCTTCGACGCACTACTGTCGCGCGCACGCCCAGTCTACGGCCACGGCTAGCTTCATACAAACGTAACGGACACACAGACACATTTGGATGCACTTGCTGAGACTGCATCTGAGGGTGGTGGAATTCGTGGTAGTGTCGCATTCTCATTGTTGTGTCATAATTTATGTTAGGTATACTGTTCTAAGAATTTATGTAGGTCGGGCTCTTATTGATTATCTAACATCGACCAATAACTTCTATTATTAACATTTATTGGGAGTTTGAACAGTATCATCTACTTAAAATACCTCTTCTATTGTTACGCGGTGCACCAAATAAATGTTCAACAAAGTTGGCGTCGTAGTTAGCAGATAACTTGCTAATTGAATGTCTAGGCCAGTGTTTTTCAACCTTTTTCATGGCACGACCCGCGCGACCCCCTTAGCATGTAAAAATATTTCGCGACCCCCTATGTTCCACTGTCTCTAGCCTGTATTTTATTATGTTACAAATATCAAATCCGCACAACATTACGTTAATTAGCCACAGAAGTTTTGTAGTGTTTGATTCCATTTGCCACCTCCTACTTGTGTGAGTGGACGTTGTCAATGGCTCAAATAAAAAGCAAACATTCTACATGTAGCAAAAACGGATCCATGATGGAAGCACATAGTTAAAGAAAAACGGGTGCAACTTTGCCATTGAAAAATGTGACTCGTATTCTTTTTCCTTTTTAGGGTTCCGTACATAAAAACCTAATTACTTTCAAATCGCTTAAGATATTTTCATGATTTGTTTTGTGTGAAAAGACCTATAATATTGCCTGTTACTTTTTTTTATTTTATATTTTAGATACTAAAAAGTAATAATACGTCTAATTCGGCACAGCGCGCTCCTTGATAGGCGAGTCGTATTGCTCGGTGGACGTATGTCGCGTTGCTTTAGCTCAACGCAGAACACCCAAGCTATACTACCCAAATCACTCAAGGCCGTTGGCAGTTATCAGCGCCTTAACGCGAACGGACTATGGTAAGGGAAAGAGAGAGATCGATTATAATTAAAAACGGCCACATATCGATAGAATTGCATATCGATAATAACTGTAGATCCAATGCTATGACTCCTCAAGGCCGCTACGTCGGCAGGATATCAGTGTTTACGCACACATCTCACGTTTCATCGTCTTATCCTTGCATGGTCTGCAGCACGGTCATTCATATGAATATTATTGCATTCGGTTTAAATAATAGAAAATAAAGTTACTGTAATGTAGAGTTCAGTGGCGAATGGTCCATTTTTGTAAGGGGTAAGCCGAAAAATGCCTATCTTTGTCAAGCTGACGCATGCAGTCCAATAGCTCTAAAGCTGTGGCTGGCTTCATTATTGTTAATTATGATGTTTCGATCTACTTTTCTATTATGAATTATTTATTTGGCAATACTACTGATTCTGCCATTTTTCAATGGGAAGCCGGCAGGAATCGAGTTGTATAGAGACCTTTCGTCACTGGCAGAGTACCTACCTAACTAAAGTTAATAAGTTGCTTAATGGCTCTCTCACTTAAAGACATACGATTCTCACCACGTGGTTATTGCATTGCAACTAATTGTAAGTGAAAAGGGCTTTAAAATTAGCAACTTTCGTGTCTCTATTGTTTTAAAAACATTATTGTTGTGTTTTCTCTCCATGGCTAATAATTATTATCTAAGTATATAACTTTGTTCTTTTTATTTCTATCTTTCTAACAGTGTAAATAATACAAACGACATTATAATGTACGACGTAACGGCGTTGCTATTTTTCCAGCTGCATAAAATTAAACACGAGATGTTGGCTGAAACCTATAGAGATACTAGGTTTTACAGATTTTAATCTTATCAGGCAGTTTGTTTGACTAGCACTATGCAGATATGCTGTTCATTCACCTTGCATTTTTAACCCTAACGAAGATGAAAATATTCCTTTAATTCGCAGATTCTATATGCACGACTCACGCAAGTAAGCCTAGGGCTAGAAATATAGGGCCGTACCACAAAAAAGATAAACACGTGTTCAACACGAATGCTACCAAAAATAATCCGCACTTGTTTTAGCACTAGCTTGTCTAAAACAAGTGTGTTTTATTTTTGGTAGCATTCGCGTTTAACACGTGTTTATTTTTATGGTAAGGGTGATATAGTTTTGTGTCCCATTTTACTACTGTGATTTCTTCAGGTAGGTATCGCAAGAAAAATGCGTTTCTTTATCGCAGAAGAGAAGATCTCTCTTCGCTCGTCAAGATAATTTGCAGGCACCTTTAAATTATTCACTTAGTCGCGTTCTAAAGTACTTAGAGATGGCATATGGAGAAGAAGAAGCAAGAAACTACATAGATTCTCAGGAGCCGAATATGCTGTTGGCTATCGTGATTGAACGAATGATGAAAAACGAATACTTAGTAAGTACGGTACCTATCTTGCTAATGAGTTCTTGTTGGTTCTTCGGTTTGTTTAGTCAATGTGGAATGTAGAGAAACTAGAGAACACTAAGCTAACGAAGATAAAGCTGCTTAATTGATTTTGAGTACGTTTTTAGAAAGAAGAAAATAATTGAATGATTTTTTTAGCCAATAAAGAATCCTATTGAGCCCAAAACACGATTAAACTATTTTTGCTCGACAAAAAACCGCAGTCACCTCAAACAAGTGTTTTTGAACTCGTTTTGACAGTTTTCCATTCACTCTATAAGTCTATTGTGTTGTGATCCTCACCCCGTACCTACGTGTTATCTTTACGAGCGAGATGAGACGAGTGAATCGATCAAATTGGATTTTTGGACTAATATATTGTTATTAGGGAATTTTAAAATTGTTGAATCTTGGAGTTAATTTGCGGTAACTACAACTAATATTTTAGTGTGATTTGTGAAGATAATCTCTGAACTTTCCAAAGGTGTGGTCTTAAGGTGTGGGTAGGAAGTTGAGATCTCGAAGAGAAAGTACTAAAACCCTAGATAGATGCTTGCATTTTCACAAAAGTCAATAGTTACGAACTCAGTTGGTTCTACAAGTGGCTTCGTTCAGTTGTAGATATAGTACCTATGTTCCTATTTGTAGATGTAACGGAACTATCGCATAGGTAATAGAATAAGTCCCTTGGGATTGGAACAATAAAACCCGTTTGATAAACCCATTCAAACAGCAGGAAATATGGTATGAAAGCGATGCAAAACAAAAGCATACAGTTTTAGAGAATAATTTCCACAAATTTTTTGGTCCAAGTCAAAGCGTTTATTGCAAATAGACCACTCACAGCTGATACTTTTGAATAATTGTAGGTACATGGTTCTTAAATTAAAAAAGTTCAGAGCCCAGTGGAATGCGCTGCCGGAGTGGGTGTTCCCCGATTGTTACAATCTGGGTGTGTTCAAGTCGCAAGTGAATTGGTTTCTTCTAGGCAAGCGTAACTACTCCATCGTAGACCGCATAATCGCTTAACATCAGGTGAGATGGCGATCAAATCATCAATCAAAGCCTATAATTAAATTTATAAAAGAGTCACCTTCCATGATAAACTTTAACATACCTGGGTACAATCATGTGGAAGCTCTATGGAAATAGGAAGTCATCTACGGGAAACATCCGATTGTAGTGTCCGCCCACTGCCCACCCTGCATATCTCATGCTTTATTAAGATCCTTAAACTGAACATCTTCGGCCGTACCACAAAAAGATAAACATCTATTCAACACACGTTCAACACGAATGCTACCAAAAATAATAGGCAATTGTTTTAGCACTAACTTATCTAAAACAAGTGTGTATTATTTTTGGTAGCATTCGCGTTTAACGTGTGTCTATCTTTTTTGTGGTAAGGCCGCTTATATTTAGACCTGTTGGTCTTAGGATTTACATTTACAACACAAGTTTAAGGCTTCACGTCTGGGAATTAGATAAGTGCAGTTGATGGTCACATAACATCTAAGTATAACTACTATAACATTCAGTCCAGAGAGAGGTTAGGGGCTAAGAAATCTGCCTGAAATCTTAACTTCCGACGAATTTCGGACTAGTGTTTTGATTTCTAACTATTAGCTCCTCCTCCCCAAATAATTTCTGGATCTGCCCTGTTAACATTCACTGTAATTATCTTAGCTGGTTAAGTTAATGTTCCGCCCTTACTCTTGACTTACTTTATGTAGGGCTCGTTTCTGTCTGTCTGCACCTACTACTACACCTACCCACCATCCAATACACATATTGCTCTATTTATAGAGCTTTCGATTAGAATACCGATTAATAATCGGAAAAAGCCATCTTTAGATTCTTTCTAGCTTCCTCCAGTTTTGTGCATAACTCCATCTTGATAGATAAATTAATTAATTTTCCTTGGACTACTTATACAATAAGTAGTCTTTCTTTTGTCTACCTATCTATAGGTAGGTACTGTCATTAGCTTTCCTTGATGGTTTGAAACTAAAATTTCACCGGAAAATGATGACTTAATGACCCTACGGTCGGTTGCAGAAAGATAGTTTTTAAAAAAAGACATTAACCATACAATTTCCATCGTTAAAGTCTCCTTTAAAACTTAACGACCTTTTCTGCAACTCCGTGTTAGTGTCACTATTCGTTTTACTATGAGCTGCCTTTGCTAAGTCCTCTGTTAATAATTTAGGTAACGATCTCTCTTGATACATTTACTAATTAGGCAATCTTTCATTTCAGATTAGCATTGCTGGCTACTTTCTGTTACAACAGAGCAGAGGCCGTTTTAAATTTCACTTCAATTTTATGAAGTCTGAATAATGTTAAAATGCAATGTAAAAGCGAACGATTACAGTAATTCCGTCGGTCGGTCTCAGTTTCAGGGGTAAACGACCTGAATCAATCGTCTGAGTCCATTCGCCATATTTTTTGTTACCTAACGCTGGTGATCAAGCGCTTGCGCACCAAAAGTCGATTTTTAGCTGTTAATTAATTGTTCTACGGAATTGAAATATTACATTATTAAGTAATGAGAAATATCAGTGATAAACTTATTTATTGTATTTCTGTTATTCCGATCGCGTGACGATCGTGCGTTATTGGGGACGGTTACAAGAAAACGTGTTTTCCTTCAGTTAGGATAACTAACTTTTTATTCGCAGTTGCTCGGGTAGGTATGAGAAAAATAATGCGACATTTGCATGTCTAATAAAGTCTTTACTTAAACTAAATACCTAGTTTTATTCAATAGGTAAAAAGTTAGATAATAGTTCATCATTATTAGTTACTTAGGCAATGCCTATTTTTTGCTCTCTGACAAACCTCAATGACGCCTCTGCTCTTAGTCATGTGTGAAGCGAAGTAGGTATGAATGTGCATGGAGAATTTTATTAAGTTGTTGATTTCAAGGGTGTCCGAAAAACCGAGTTAATGTTAATACAACCATGGTGCTAATTCTGTTGTACTTACATGGTACTAAACTAATTTTAGTCATACTTTGTCTCTTTCTTACAAATATCATTAAAAAGGATAGAAAAGATTATGAAAGCTGTCAAATTAGTCTACGCTTATCATTTACGGGAAAATTGTCGCGACCTATGGCGATAGCGACTAAATTCACGTTGATAATGACAGCACTAAATATCTTCTATCCCTTTCTCATGTTTTTTGTTAGAAAGAGAATGAGACTAAATTAAAGTTTAGTTTGTAAACAACAGAATCGGTACCTACCAATGTTGTAATATCTGCAATTATGTTCATGTTGTTTACAAAGTTAATGCAGGTAAAGTGTGATGTGTGATACTCATTGACGCCTCCACTCTTTACTAGGAGACATTGATCTTTAGTAGGTGTGCGCCGGTATTTAGGCCAGAGCGCAGTCTGCGGCCTATTGAGAACACAAGCACAGACATGAAAATCTATTTTTTATCACGCTCCAAACTAATTAGTCGAGTAAAAACGTTGTTTTCACTTCAGCCGCTTCTAAACCATGTGCAGTCGCCACTTTCATTTCACTTATTCGATTAATTTTAGTCGACGGATTTCACTATTCGTTTTTGGCTGTGCACCACTCTGACGCACGGGTTAATACGGGTCAATTTGTTGTTCTATGTTCACAGGGTTAATTTTCACGCGGGAAACACACACAGACGGAGGAAACCGCGTAAAAGCGCAGCGTGAAACTCCCTCGTCAATGCAGCGTCCCAAAATAAGGCACGACTATATTTAGCCGTAGGAAATGCCTTTACGACTAGATTAGTTTCAGTTTGTCATAGTGTATTGTATGAGGGGTGTGGTGTGGATGTACTCACCAGAATCTTGCGCTCGCGTGTTACAGCGTTTGGCGGATACGTGTTTATTTCACTGATATTATTTTGGTTCGCGTCGCCGCTCGTCGCTCGCGCAGATCCCGGTCGTGTGGCGCCCGCCCGGGCGGTGTGCCGACTGGCGCGCCGCTCGCGCGCTCGCGTTACCTCACCGTGTGCGTGTGTGCCGCGACACAGCGCACACTGTGTCGGGTTTGTTAGCCGCGAGCCGCCGCACGCGCTCCGACACGGCCCTTCTTTACCATCTTAATCACTTCGCAGGGAAGCCACACTGCTGCACCGTCCGACACACTCTCACACACAATACTGATACAAGTTCGCATTGTGTTGTTATTTACTATGTAAGAATGTGACACGGAGTGGCTGGCGCGTGTAGCTGGAACACGCGGTGCGCACGATTCGCGAACTATTCAACCATTGAATCAATGTTTGGCTGCTCTACATCGACTGTTGCTTTGGTAACTGCTTTGTGTTGTTTGATTTTAGAGATGTCGGTACATAATATAAATATTATGTAAAATACTGCAACACTGTCTAACAACCTATGTTGTTTTAGCTTGAGAAACATTGCGTGCAATAATTATTAGTAGAGAGTAGGTAGGCTAACATAGAAGTTATGTAGGTAGTTGCTATTCTGTAGTCTGCGATTAGGTACCTACCCATTGTAAAGTAGGTATCAGACCATCGCACGGTTGTCGCAGTGGCTGAGAGATTGGCTGCTGCGCGACGTATCGCGGGTTCGATTTCCGCACTGCAGGGCTAACATGCGCGCCGCGACAAAATTTGTCGACTGTTTTGTCTCGCTCTTACTCGTGCGAATACGAGACAAATGCACGATAAAAGCGTCGACAAAATTTTGTCGCGGCGCGCATGTTAGGCGCTCTGGTCGTGGTCTCGCTGTTTATGTATGTGAAAGGGCATAGTGTTTTTTGTTAGAAGATTAGGCCCCCCACAAATTGTAGTGTATAATAGTGAAACGCATGTCAGTTTGTTCTTTATAATCTCTAGATTACAATAGTAATATTAGCTTTACTTCGTGAAAAGGGAATTCCGAGAAATCAAACGAATGAAGCACCGAAAATTTTTTTTTTTATCAAAGAATGTTTATTAAAAATAAATATTATTATTTTATTTATTTCAATCTTTAATGCACTGTAAATAAGAGAACAAAATCGACTCTTCGTTACGCGCAATTTTTTTTTGTATGATATTGATCTCTTGAGAGGAATATCAAAACATCACTTATTTTTTATTACCCGACTGCGAGACGCAAAGGAGGGTAATGTGTTTATCAGTCTATGTATGTATGTATGTATGTATGTATGTATGTATGTATGTATGTATGTTTGTTTCTATGTGGCGTTCTAGAGACCAAATGCGTAGGCCGATTTCAATAATTCTTAGGTCAATCGATTCGTCTTAACCTTGCGAGTGTCACTAAAGACATAACAGTAATCAAAATTCACCACAGCGACAACCAGACGCCATATTGTCAAAATGAAAAAAAAAAAAGTTGATGAACTATGTCAAGTGGGGTGTCGTTGAATAGGTATTTTAAAATCATCTTTAGGTTCCTTTTATCATTTTTCATTTTAAATAATAGTTTAGGATATATAACGATTTAAAGTTGTTCAACAAAGCAATCATTCTCGCTAATTCTTACTTATCCTCAAAACCTATCATGTGGGGTATCAAAATGAAGGGCTCGAAAAGAAGATTACGAAAACATACATTAAAAACTAAAAAGTGAAAAATAAAAATAGTAAATTAAAAATTTAAAAAACCCGACTGCCAAAAAACAACTAAAAAGTTCAAAACAAGAGCACTTTTCAAGCAGTCTGATGCAGTTGGTGGCATAAAATCTAAGATTTAACACAAATAATTGCCACCAACTGCATCAGACTGCTTGAAAAGTGCTCTTGTTTTGAACTTTTTAGTTGTTTTTTGGCAGTCGGATTTTTTTAATTTTTAATTTACTATTTTTATGATTAGATAGGTACCTACTTACCCTGACAAAAACCTAAAGTTACTTTCCAGAAGTAAACATTTTCGATATCTGAGGCTCTAGACAAGTTGCTTTTCTGTTAGCGTTAGCGTCAAACGCTACAGATAAAATGTATGGAAACGACATTTGTGAGTCATGTGACTTTTCCGCAGCTAATGTCATTGCCATACATTTTGTGCTTATCGTTTGGCGTGAACGATAACAGAAAATCAAACTTGTCTAGAGCCTCTGCAGAGCGCTACCTACCCTAAAAGCGACACAGCGTGAAGAAATGCATAAACTTGCGCTACAGTGTGTGCGATCGTTAGATAACGTCGGCACTACCCACATTTTACCGACGACAGTAATGTCATGAAGTGAAAGGCAGCGGCAAATTAACTGAACGCGCTGAAAGAGTTGCTAATCGCGTCTATATAAAAACGCATCGAGTTGTGGTAAGTTTGTACAACATACATAATTACCACCTTCTTAACTTTAACCACTGATTAAATATATGATTAATTATCAATGTCATATAAATGACAAGGATAGTTATAGAGATAGATAGAGATGACAATTGACTTATGAGCTGTTTAATTAATTAATTTATTCATCGTCTATAAGTAAGGGATATGTAGGTACCTATTTCACATTATTTTTAATAAATACATAATTATTTTGGAAGTGACTCCGCGACCGCCGCCGTGACTGACCGTTGCTAAATTGGCAGCCGGCGCTGACATTGGAAAAAAGCGGGAAATGGGGTTGGCAATTTGGCATAATTCAAAAAACATTTCATGTTTCATTTGAGTAACATACCTAACTAGGGTCCAAGAGCGAGCGAAGCGAGCTCGGGAACTTGGACACCCCGACACGGACAATTTAGGTTCGAAGGACAATTTAGGTTCGTCAACCCCTTCGTGTTAGGTCACTTTTAACCTTGCAGACAGAAATAGGAGCCCCGCGTAGCAGGGCTCCGTCGACCACCTCCCTCCCCCTTGTAAGTCCAAAAAAGTTGTATTTTGTTTTACATTGACACTGTAATTTAAAAGTCAGTCTAAGGTAGATAATTCAACTTAAAACACGGCAACATTAATCTGCTGCTACGGTACCTAGTTGCAATTATTTTCGTCTGGTATCACTGCTACTCCAAGGCTACACCAGTTTCCAACGGCGTTATCTTTGGGAGCCGCCGCCGGCTGCGGAGGCACTCCCAATTATTTTATATATTACGCATTGTATAAAACTATATATATAAAAAGCCGTGATGCGCAGAATTTCTGATGCAAATTATACAGATTTTTCCTAGCGGAAATGAATTCAAACTCCTTGAATACTGTTTGACTCATCTTCTTGTAAGAATCAGAGTTTATAGTTTCATAAAATTAGTCATATTCGTATTCAGAATAATATGCGATGAACTGATGAAGCGGCTCGCGTCACACCGAAAGCGGGGCGGAATAGCGGCGACCGCCGGAAAATAACGACGCTATGTTGGCTGCCCTGAGGCCCTAGACAAGTTGCTTTTATGTTACGTTCACGCCAAACGCTACGGACAAAATGTATGGCAATGACATTACCTGCGGAAAAGTCACGTGACTCACAAATATCAATTCCATACATTTTGTCCGTAGCGTTTGGCGTGAACGCTAACAGAAAAGCAACTTGTCTAGAGCCTCTGAATGTCATTATGTTCAGTGTTCAATACAACGTTTTTATCGATGTTAGATGTTTTCTTTCAGCACCAATTCTTGTTCACTACTTTTTAGTGTCCTAGGCATTAGCATAGCATAAGCATAATCGGCCTTTAATGTTCCCACTGCTGGGACACAGGCCTCCTCTGTGAGAGGGAGTGGGCCGTAGTCCACCACGCGGGCCCAGTGCAGGTTGGTGGACGTCACATGTCTTCGAATGTTTGGTTCTAGGACATGCCGGTTTCCTCACGATGTTTTCCTTCACGGTTAAAGCAAGTGATAATTAATTTCTAATACGCACATGACTTCGAAAAGTCAGCGGTGCGTGCCTCGGAATTGAACTCGAACCATTCGCGTGGGAGGCACATGGTTACACCACTAGGCTATCACTGCATATTAGTCCTAGGCATTACTATCTGCAAAAAACAAAAAACTTTAAGACCTAGACAGGATCACAGGAGTATCAGACTGGGGAACCAACATAGCATCGAAGGACTTTATTATGTGAATCAGCTTCTGTAATCTACTAGAGATCGTTCCACATAAGAATTCCCTTTCGACGCTATGTTGGCTGCCCTGAATCTCAATTTATTACAACGTTTTTAACGGTGTTGGAAGTTTTCTTTCAGCACCAATTCACTTTCATCACTTTTTAATGTCCTAAATATTATTATAAATTAAACATAAATCTACAAAAAACACAAAACGATATGACCTAAATAGGAATGACAAGCCAACATAACTTCTAGGGGAATTCTTACGTGGAACTGTCACATAGTAGGTATATTATATCAATGGTGTCATAGATGGGGTTATTAGTCTGTTCCAATACAAAGCCAGAATCTTTTTCAACATCTGTTAATTTACCATAAGAAAATAAATGTTATGGGATACATGGGCAACCTTACACACTATTGCTCATCACATTGTATCTCTGATCATTTACAATTTTCATATATTTTAATATTAGGTAGGTATAGGTAGCAGGAATCATGAACACAGATCGCGCATGTACATTTTCGGCCCAATAGACAATAGACCGTTGACAATAGGTTGTAGAGTATCGCCCAATAGACGACGAACATCGACTGACGAACCAATCGCGTGCAGCCAGTTGACGTTTGTGCTCAAGACTGCAGGTGCCGCTAGTTATACTTAAATAATTAGGTATTTATATTAATGAGATTTTAAGGGAACTAGCTTCCGCCCGCGCCATCACCCGCGTTTTTCGGGACGAAAGGTAGCTTATTGTGTTAATCTGATGTATATAAGCTATATTACTCTAAAGTTTCATCAAAATCCGTTCAGTAGTTTTAGCGTAAAAGAGCAACAAACATCTTTACATCCATCCTCACAAACATTCGCATTTATAATATCTATTAGTAGGACGTGAGTAGGATGATGGACCTTCTGACGGATTGACGGACTTCATGGAAAATACATTTTGTAAGTAACTTGCATTGGATAAATGTATAAACTCTGATGGCTTAGCCATTTAGACATTGTAAACAAAATGAATGCGTAACGATCATAGACTTATCAACCACGGGACGCGAAACGAAACAGTCGTTCTCTGTAGCCACAGTCTATCGCGCTATAAGTGGAATAAGATAAGCAATAGGTACACCGTATCATAGTACAACCATACCATGTCAGTGGCAGATCCAGATTTTTTTTAGAGGCGGCGGAAGGGTCTTCCGGTGTGGAAATTAGAACACTGTGACAAGTGTAAAAACTTCAGATTTTGTTTCAGCCCCCTAGCTCTCCTCGTACATCGGCTTTTCCGATCAGAATTTCACAAATCGAGCGAATCGCATCCAGTCGTCATTGTGTCTATGCTAACGAGTAACAAACGGTATTTATAGAGCGGATGTTAGTACAAAGTGGGGGGACGAGTAAGAAAGAAGAAAGCACAAAGAAAATGGATACAGTGGGCCGGCTCCATTCAACGAGCGAAAAGGCACGCCGACATAGACACGCGTCTTCGTACAGCGTGTGCAAGCGCACCCGCAACTGGCATTCGTTTGAGATCGCCGCGTACCTATTACCTACCAGGGATGTTATGGAGCTCCGTAACCATAACCGAATCTGATATAAAAAGTTTCAAATACTTTCGGATAGGGGCGGAGTCTAAATGAGACACGTTAATTGTATTTTACTTTTAAAATTTCTTGAAAACGTAATATCCGTAACCGAAACTATCCGAAACTACTGGATATTTCGAAATAATTTCATATCCGTTACTGTATCTGAAACCGATATAATATTATTCATATATCCGTATCCACATCCGGATTCGAAATTTCATATCCATAACATCCCCTACCTACGTACGGCGATCTCGCGTCTATGTGCGCCTGCGCCTATTACCGCGCGCTGTACAGCGCCTTCTGTATAGGTATATTTATTTTGTGAAGAATGTAAGACGAGGAAAAAGAAGGGCATACACTGACCTTATGGGTAAGGTCCTTCAAGGACAGGCGAACGAATTTATAAGATAGTAGCGATTAGCGTGATGTCACGAATATTGTAGTATTTTTGGTACCTAAATAAACGCTGGACGAAGTTGAAAATAGAAACTGAAACTCTGATTATGCGTCATAAATGAAATACCTCAAAGTTATATCGAGGCATAATGGGATGGGCTTATCATAACAATTACAATTTACGCTGCAGAATATAGCTGCATGTTTGTGAAGTATCTTCTACGACTTGTACCTACACCTGAGTTTTTGATATGGGTACCTATACAAACTTGTGCGGTATATTTTAATTTATAGGTAGGTATAGGCATCGGCAGGAATTATGATTAAAGATTCACAGATCGCGCATGTACATTTTCGGCCCAATAGACAATAGACAGTTGACAATACGTAATACAGAATAGTCCAATAGATGACGAGCATCGACTGACGAACCAATCGCGTGCAGCCTCGGCGCCCCCCGTTTTCTTCATTCTGCCAAAGAGACCCAAAAATCAGCTAATGCGCAGGTGACGTTTGTGCTCATAACAGGTGCCGCTACTTACCCAATATATTAGAGACATCTATACAAGATTCAAAAATAAGGTTTCCTAATCGTTACTAAATTCAGAAAGCAGTTCAGTTCGTGTAATATTACAAAGTTTAATTACAAGTTACGTACAATGGCTTTGATACAGAATTAGGTGCTAACAGAGGAAATCATTATAATTTACAGTTGTTGCCAATATACTATTTGTAAAACCCGCGCCAATAAAGAAGCGAATCTTAAAATGGCGGCACTAATCATTCCCTCACTCGCACGTTATTGCTGTCTTTACTCACACAACGTGCGAGTGCCGCCATTTTAGATTCGCTTCTTTATTAGTGCGAGTTATAATGTTATTGTTAATTCACATTATGGTGGTTTTCAATGTGCCATAATTAATTCGAAACGTAGCAAATAGCGCCAGATTACGCGTCATAAGAAAGTGTATGAAAGAACGGTTTCTATAAAAATAAAGGAATTTCTCTTTTTCGGAAAGGATTGTCTTATTCTCTGAGGAAGCCAAGGGAATAGGAAATCGGTCATAATCGTGCAATCTAAGTTGACCGGACTGAAATTCGTGCGAATGATGTCACGGAAATCTGTCATAATCGTGCAATCTAAGTTGACCGGAGTGAAATTCGTGCGAATGATGTCACAGTATATATCTGTTTCTGTGTATTTTATGAAACTCGGGAAATTCTAGTATCCGGCCTGTCATAATAGATTGCGCCATCTGTTCGTGCAAAACATGTAAACATAACAAATGAAATAAAATAGAAAAATAAAATCAACTAATATATTTTACTAAGGAATGTTTACTACACTAAAATTAAACTAAAAACTTAAATACCTACTTAAAACGAAAATTGATCTAAAAAGTGAATAAATAAAATAAATAAATAAATCGTAGAATCGCAATGCTGAATAATGTTTATTTTTTTACAATTTGTGGCTTCAAATCTGTCAATCTTACGCTATTACATCAAAACAAAAATTCGCGTTATTTGTTTAATATAAAATATACTCTATTTCTATTACAATAAAGTTTATTTTGTATTAGTGAAATAACGCGAATATTATTAATGCAAGCAAGTAATACATTTTTAGTTATAAGTGTTTGCATTTTGCTTCTATTATTGTAGTCGGGATCTTAAAATTCTTTGTTTAGATATTAAATCAAAATCTAAAATACTCTTCCAGAGGTCGGTGGCCTATTCATGAATATACACAATATACATTATACAATCAATACAATTACATAATATTAGGTCTTTACCTATGAAATTGCCGTTCTGCAGTACTGGCCATTTCAAATCAAAATAATTTTTGTTTGGCTAAGAATTCTGATTTAAAATTAATTTTATTTTAAAAACATGGTTTTTTTTTTCCAAAAGTAGTCATTTGTTTATTGATTAGTGTTACATTTTCATCGCATTTCAATCTTTTTCGTCATCATGGATACGTTAAAAATTCGAGTAATTATGGAATACGAGTACCGTCGTGGCAGCAACGCGGCACAAGCGGCACGCAACATCAACGTCGTTTACGGAGGTAACACTACAAACCAACGCACCACCTGTTATTGGTTTGCTCGCTTCCGTTCTGGAAATTTCGACCTGAAAAATGAACCTCGCGGTCGTCCGAAGACTTTGATCCACAATGACGAATTAAAGGCGATTGTGGAAGCTGATGATACACAATCTACGGCTGAATTGGCAAGGTAAAAAAGCTTGACAAATGGGTGCCCCACGAACTCAATGATCGCCAGCGCGAAGTACGCGTCCAGACGTGCCTTGCACTGCTCAACAGACACACAAATGAAGGAATTTTGAACCGCATTGTTACCTGCGATGAAAAATGGATTCTGTTTAATAACCGCAAGTGCTCAGCAAGTTGATTGGATCCTGGTTTAGCACCTAAACAATGCCCTAAACGAAAACTTACCCCTAGAAAAGGGATGGTCACTGTTTGGTGGTCTAGCGCCGGTGTGATTCATCACAGCTTCTTACCAAACGGGGTGAGCATTACTGCAGATGTGTACTGTGAAGAACTGAACACAATGATGAAGAAGCTGGCACATCTCCAACCAGCATTGGTCAATCGCTCGTCTCCGCTGCTCCTGCACGACAACGCGCGACCTCATACTGCACAGCAGATGGTCTCCAAGTTGCAAGAACTGGGGTTGAAAGCTCTCCGTCATCCGCCCTACTCACCAGACCTTGCGCCTACAGACTACTACTTTTTCCAGAATTTGGATAACTTCTGGGCGGGAAAAAAATTCAATACCCGAGAGGCAGTACAAAATGCCTTTGAAGAATTTGTTGCCTCCCGTCCAGCTGATTTCTTTAAGAAGGGCATCAATAAACTGCCACTGCGTTGGCAAAGATGCATTGATTGCATGGATGATTACTTCGATTAATACAAATAAAAAATACATGAAAAAAAATCGTTTAAATTTTTTCATACAAAACGGCAATTTCATAGGTAAAGACCTATTAATATATCCATATAATAGAGTACTTAAATCATAGCACATTTTGACATCATCTTTACATCTAGAATCATATACAAAGTTACGAAAAGCGGCGACATGTTGATTGGCAATTGTCGAACAAACACAATGAACGTTCAAGTTTCAGTATACTGTGTTTCACATAAGAACTAATACGAAGTCTCTTCGACTCTATGTTGGCTTCCCTGTCTGTCACTCCTGCCGGCCTAGCATGACCACGATAGAAACGGGTTTTGTCTACATAGAAATAGACAAAGTGACAGATTGTAGAAACATTTCTACGTTTTATGAATGAAATCAGTCACTTTGTCTATTTCTATGTAGACAAAACCCGTTTCTATCGTGGTCATGCTAGGCCGGCTGTATAGGTCTTAACGTTTTATGTTTTTTAGGGTTCCGTACCTCAAAAGGAAAAACGGAACCCTTATAGGATCACTTTGTTGTCCGCCGTCAGCCACCGGACCATAAGTGGAGCCATCTGCTAATAGATGACACCACTAGAAGTATGCAATAGCGCCATCTATGATCATATATCGGAACCCTTAGGGCGGGGGCATACTCGCACTTGTCCGGTATTTTTTGTAGATTTGTGTCAAAGTAATGATAGGACACTAAAAAGTGCTGAACGAGACATACTGAAAAAAATTCTTCCAACACCGCTAACGTTGTAATATATTGACATTCAGGGCAGCCAACATAGCGTAGAAGGGACCTCTTACGTGATACGCTCTCTACTATACCTACTTCATATCACACTCCACTTCGACCTTTGTGTATACACGGTTATTGGAAAAACACTAACATCCTCTCAGCACTATATCACTAACATCATAAACAACAAATTTCTTCTATGACTTCTAATCATTTTATCAAATTTTATTTTCATACAAAATTAAAAATATTATCTGTTTTCGCGTCGAAAGCGCGAAAATTCCTAGTTTAGGTACTTACTTCGACAGCGCACGGGAGACGTTACGTAGTTATTTACTTCAAAATACAGATCTCAAACGTGTCCGATAGCTAGTACAACAAAAACGTTAAAGTATTTTTTTGGTAAATGTATTATGTTTTGTAAAGAGTCATAGAACAAAAGTTGTATATGATGTTAGTAGGTAATATAGCCCTTTTTTTTTTTTTTTTTTTTTTTTTTTCGAGGTGGAAATCCTCATGGATGTCCCCCGCCCTGGGGAGGGCGGAGGGGTCTGTCAGACTCTTACTGACTAAAACCACCCCGGTGTTCCTCCAATTACCTTACGCCGGGGGCGCGGGAGTCGCTTGCGCATTCGTCCGCACCCCCGGCAGGTATTGGCCCGCCAAATGAAAGGCGGGCCCCGTCACCCTATGCGGCCGTCATGCACGGCCGCAATTCCTCTAGAGAGGCGCGCGCGGAACACGTCGCGCCACCGTCTCGGGCCTGTTTCCGTTCGGGCGACGGACGCCCCAAGTCCGCCGCCCGCAGGCCGCACCCTATGGTGGCCGGAGATCGTTGGCCGCCCTACGGCGCCCGGTGCGTCTGCTGCGGATGGGGAGAGAGGACACCGCCTCCCTCTCCCTTTCCGCCGCCTCCTTGGCGTCCATCACCTCCTCGCAGAAGGAGGCGACGGCGTTCCAAGCGCTCTCGCTGCCGACCATGGCCTCAACCACGGCCGGGAGCGAGAGGCCACCCGCAGCTCCGACCGCCGCGACGAGGTCACGGCGCTGCACTGCCCAAGCTGGGCACTCCTCCAGTGTGTGCTGCGCCGTGTCGTCGGGGCAGTCACCGCAATGGTAGGTAATATAGCCCTGAGAGGTTGTAAGTGTTTTACCAATAACCCTGTATATCTTATTATTCACTTCAAGAGAACTACAAAACAGGAAGGAACCAAAACCGTATAAAAAAAAAAAAAAAAAAAACAGTTTAATGCATTTCATTCTAATGATGGCGCATTACAGTTTAAACATTATTCAACCAGTTTTAAACCAAATGAGTACATAGTATATGAAGGCTAAGGGCGAAGAAAGATCATAGTCAGTGTTTTTCATAAGTAGAGGTAACAATGCCATCTAGAAGTCTGGTGTTCTATGACATAGTGAAAACAGAAACGCAAAAGAAAGATCACTGTCCTCAGAAAGTTAAAATGAAAAAACCGGACAAGTGCGAGTATGCCTCGCGCCCTAAGGGTTCCGATATATGATCATAGATGTCGCTACTGCATACTTCTAGTGGTGTCATCTATGAGCAGATGGCTCCACTTATGGTCCGGTGACTGACGGCGGATCCTATAAGGGTTCCGTTTTTCCTTTTGAGGTACGGAACCCTAAAAACCCCTTGGTTCTTTAAAGAAAAGATCATTGTCAACAACATTCTTAAAAAAAGTTAATAAAAGTGTAAAAATAGGTCAAAGTCCATGACTATGATCTTTTTTAACTAAGTTTTTTTTGGTTTTTCTGTAAACTATCTCTCATTGACTATGACCCTTCTTCCCCCTTACCCTTCATATGTATTGAGATTTTGTATGTTGTTGATGTATACTTTGGCTATAAAAACTCAAGTAAAGGCTAAGTCACAGACATGCTCATTGCTCAATTTAACTCAAACTTAACCTATTAAAATCATTGCGATATTGTGACAAAAAAAACTTTTTCATTTAACCCTTTAACCGCATGAGTGGGATCTGTACGACAACCATTGTTCGTTTATTTTGATTTGTCTATTCATTACGGTGAATTCTATCCAAAAAAATATAATGTTAGGAGAGATATTACATCAAACAATCATTTACAGTTTTCATACCCTCACTTCTAATAATATAATTAGAAGCCTTTAACTTTTTTTTATGATGGTGGTGGCAACCAAAAAGAAAATAAGCTTTAATGAAGTATAAAACTTGTCACACTTAGGCCGGCCACATACATCCGGAATGCCCTTCCTGAATTAAGAATCATAGACAGTGAATTGTTTATGATTTATACTTTTACGCCGAAGTGAATGATTGCGGCTGATGGCTGCGACATTTAAGCCGCATCTCCTGCGCCCTGTTTTCGTGTTCGACGAACATCAAACAGTGAACAAGAAAGGGGCGTGGTCTACGTGTTTTGACGAATAAAAACACTCAAAACACGTAGACCACGCCCCTTTATCGTTCACTGTTCACTGTTCGTCGAACACGAAAACAGGGCGCAGGAGACGCGGCTTTAGATACATTGAGTGAATGAAAACTGAAATCTATGAACGATTCCAGCTGCAATCATTCACTTCGCGCGTAAAAGTCTATAAATCATAGACAATTCACTGTCTATGATTCTTAATTCCGGATGGGCATTCCGGATGTATGTGACCGGCCTTAAGATTCATTAAAATTTTAATATAGGTGCTAAGCTTATCCAATATAACATTTATCTTACAAATCCATATCAATAATCATTACGAGTACATAATTACACTTATTTAATTTAATAGGGTACTTTAATAATTCACGTATACTTTTTTTTACAATTTTTTGTTTGGTTTTAATGTTTGTGTACAAAACTAGTTTGTTTGACTGTTTACGGTATTATGAATAAATATTAATATCTATGAAGTGTAAAATAAAATAACATTTGAGAAGGAACCTAATTTATTGGATGTATACAGTATATACTCCAGGGCCCCAAGTCTGCTAATGCAATAAAATTGTCATAATCGTGTCAGAATGGTCTCTCAATGACATCGTTTTGACCAATGACGAAAGAGATAGTCTTACTCTAAGCCCTAAGCCAATGAACGCTTAAGTTTTGACCGTTATGGTGTCATTATGACACCATTCTTACACAATCACAATAGCAGAATTGGGGCCCTGTATACATGTCAAAAATTTATAAGGGCATAAACAGTTGATTCAGCTTTGAATTGTACCGGTATCCTATATACCTTTTTTGAAGACTGAGCGCCGTACCACAAAAAAGATAGACACGCGTTAAACGCGATTGCTACCAAAAATAATACGCACTTGTTTTAGCACTAACTTGTCTAAAACAAGTGTGTATTATTTTTGGTAGCATTCGCGTTTAACGCTTGTCTATCTTTTTTGTGGTAAGGGTGTTAATGTCTATTTTCAACAATTTGATCAGGATTATGTTACAATGAATACAAAGTTGGTACACAGACATTAAATCCAGATTTATAATGCATCTTTTTAATACGCAGTCTTATTTCTAGTGTTTAGGCTAAATATTACTAACTCAGTACTAAGCAGTAAGTAACGTTGTATTCAGTAAGTTATATTTATACACTAGTCTGTGGGAGCTTCGAGATTATTATATAAACGTTTATATTGTTATACTGATGTTAATAACAAAGCAGATTTTCGATGGCATTGAATAAAGTGTATTACTTTATTATCAAGGGCATAAAGTTCAACATTGCACAATTTTCGAAGCAATTTTGTAAAAGTACGCTTGCGCGGGCTTGTAGTTTAAAACGTTTATAATAAAGTTCATTATTCATTATCAAATAACCTGAACAAAATAATAACAACCAATCAAAAGGGACATGAGATTTGACAGCGCATTGAGAAATCGACAGAAAACCGTCCACGATTGCAGTTTTGTCGTAGCAAGCGACGGCTTGGAACTTATTTTTCACATTTAGTCGGTTCGATTCCCAGATGATGTAAGCAACTTTTAAAAAATCTTTGAATGCAGTATTACGCAATTTTAAAAAGAAATTGATGTTTCCATGAAGTTTCTTGACTGAGACTTGAAGACTTTCTATCTCAAATATTTAGAGTACTTTCCCATGGCATAGCCGTGGGACATCCTCCATCCAAAAACCTAAAACACGCATATACTCCGTTCTTTTATGTATCTATATTTCTTGGGGTTTCGTACCAAAAGGCTGCATGTCTGTCTGCTTGTTTATCACAAGGCTTTATCTCAGTAATAGCACCGTCTAGCTAATAAACACTCCTTACAGTCGTTCAACGCGAAGGTGTTCGCAGATCAATGGCGCAGGAGGTTGCGGGGGAAAGGTCCCCACAAAAATCAATAGGAATGTCATCTACTACATTTTATTCCCAGATGTGTGTCGCCGGTTCGCTGTCAATGTCCATGCATCCAATGCAATTCAAAATTAAACTTAATTCCGTTCATATACGTTACATTTTAAATACGCGCTCTCGATGTAGTGGTGTCCTGTAGGCTGTGACACTACTCGCCTTACATAATTTGCTCGAAAGCGGCGACAAGGTCATGCGCCTTTGCAACTTCTATTAAGTTATTATTTAGATTTCTGTAAATGTCTATTCCAATCCGGGATATTTCACTGTCCACCAACCCGCACTGGGCCCGCGTGGTGGACTACGGCCCACTCCCTCTCACAGAGGAGCCCTGTGTCCCAGCAGTGGGAACATTATACGCCGATTATGCTATGCTTATACATATTTCACTTCCGATAGGTATGTCAATTTCTGAAGTTTTGTTGCTATATTTCACTTCCGATAGGTATGTCAATTTCTGAAGTTTTGTTGCTATATTTCACTTCCGATAGGTATGTCAATTTGTCAGTTCTCAAGTCCTGTGAAATGTATGGGCGATGAACCACTGTAACGGCTCAAATACACCAAATCCGTCATCGTACGAACTTTGCTCGTACGATGACGGACGAACTCGGACGATTGAATCAAACACTTGTAAATTGTAGAGAGCGCGTACACCAACACGACCGATTTTGTCGGCCGATGGCGGACGTGTTGGTGTACGCGCTCTCTATGATTTACAAGTGTTTGATCGTCCGAGTTCGGCCGTCATCGTACGAACTTTGCTCGTACGACGACGGCCGAACTCGGACGATCAAACACTTGTAAATCTTGGTGTATTTGAGCCGTAAGGTCTAAAAACAGTAAATATTACACATCACGCTTTGGAAATATAATCGGCTAGCTTCGGCTTTAAAAAGTGTCATCTCTGTCGCACGAAGCACTAACAGTCCGGTATCTATACTATTATAAAGCTGAAGAGTTTGTTTGAACGCGCTAATCTCTGGAACTACCAGTCGGATTCAAAAAAGTCTCTTTTTATGATTCTTTGTACATGATAGCCAGATTCATGAGGAATACTATAGTTACGTATTGTCAACTGTCTATTGTCTATTGGGCCGAAAATTTGCCTGCGCGTTCAGCCTGTCTAACAATTTTTTTGTTTGTTTTCCTTTTCATTTACGATTAATCGTGATTAAACCTAAACACACAAGTGGTACTATAGCCTGCCTCAGTCTAACCCTATGTTCGGCCATCACCAATCCGTCAGCGGGCAGGCTACGGCTAAAATAATTGCCTAAGTACGGATGCGACAACCATCTGTGTCAAAGTTCAACGATACCGCTCTTTAACATCACGCTACGACCCTTCGGAGCCGAGCAACGGGGGTGAAATCGCGGTGAACAGCTAGTTTAATAATAAACAAGTCAGCGACAAAATGTCACATAGTGACGGATACGACGCTCTACAAAGCCGAAGCTAGCCGATTATCTATAACTCAGTATAAAACTAAAGTGTTTGTTTGTTTAAACGCGCTTATCTTTGGAACTACTAGTCGCATTCGAAACTCGATGTGTAATATTTACTGCCGGGTACTATACACTGGTTGTAAGAGATACTATGAGGACTCATAGCAAAGTGTACAAAAAAACTCATTCAAATATGAACATTGTGTGTATTACATTAAGGCTCATATTTGTATGAAGCTCTTGTTTATATTCGCTTATATGAATATGAACCTTATTTTTATACATTTAATGTCCATATTTGAATAAGTTTTCTTTACACTGTGCGTTCGAGACCTCATAATAACGTTTGTCAATACGAGGATCAGTTTATCTGTCGAAATGTTTAATACATTTATGTTCTAGTATCCTTTGACGTCAAAAATCTTGTCACATTCATACTCGCAAAATTTCCTGCAGCCATATACCCAGCATACCAATATAAACGATTTGAGGCTAATGGTCATCACTCACTATATGAGCACTACTCAGCACAGTACATAACTTGTCATTCAAATTAGGACCTCAAGTCGTGTGTAATACAATACATTTTATAATATCAAGATAGATTAGCCAGCTCGCGGTAAGCGCCCTTGGTATTCTAAAATGTATTGTAAAACACACGACTTAAAGCTCCAATTTAAATGACAAGTAATTGGCCGTGTTGGAGCGGCGCGGTTGTTTTAATACTGCTTTATACACTGAAGGCGATATCGTACAAATAAATAATACGTTTAACTTAGTCATACACAAGGTTTATTCCGCTCTTTCAAAAGATAAGTATACAAAGTGAACATTAAGTGCGTTTCGTTCTTAAATCCGTATTACAGAACCTAACTGCAGACCAAGCATTATTTAAAACTAGTTTCAACCAATCAAGTGGCTTTAAATCTACGCTCAAGACAAGATCTGTGCTTGAGTATCGTTCTGTAATACTAGCTTTAGACTGTATTATAGAACTATACTCAAAAACTCATCTTGAGAGAAGATTTGAAGCCATTTGATTGGTTGAATCGAGTTTAAAGTCCAGTTTTTAGCTTGAGCAGGCCACTCCACACTTTAGATAAAAAGATACAGGCATATTGGCGTACTCCCCGGGGAGGTAATTCAGTGGGTTTACGCCGCGTAAGAAGGCAGAGTTAGACGGGCCGCACACCAGACATATACTTGTATTACGATAATTGTGGCGCCACATTTGAAACGCGACACGTTTAACGCCCCCGTATATCTGCGTGCAAGCACGCACACTAGTGTTGCCCAAAACCGGTCTTGCATCTATCATTTTCACAAGACCAAGATCACCTAATTGCAGCAAGGCCGAGATTATGACCAAGATTGAGTGTGCAATACCATGGGATCTCATCAGGAACAAAGGAACATTTGTTGAAATAACTCATAATAGATGGCGTTATATGTATCGAATTGTTATTGAAGTTTGTGTAAAATTGAGAACATGAAAAAATTTATCATGAAATATATTTGTTCAAATTTTGGAAAATCCTTTAAGCACGGAAAAATGTATAGCCCGAAGATAGCCCGCACTAAATCAGTCACATTTCTTTGTATGAGATGAGGCATCTGTACGTATAGTATTATATTACCTGTGGCAATACCAAGACCAAGATCACAACCAGGTGTACTGACACAAGATCAAGATCAAAGACTGGGTTAGTCTCCTCTTGGTCTTGCGTTTGGGCAACACTAACGCACACCAAGGACACATTTGTGGCGGATGCAGTTTGTGTCCTTGGTGTCGGCCCGGCTTACGATAGATAGATAGATAGAAGACTACTTTGTATAAGTTACTATAATTTTAGGCACGCAGCGCTGTGCGAGCTGAATCAAACTTTATTGCGTTGTTACAAGAGTAGCTATTTATTTAACTGTATTTGCGGAGTAAGTTGTATTCTGTGGCTTGAGTTACGTTCTGTAATACCATCCTTAGACAAAGTACTGTTATTTTTCATACATATCCACAATAAGCAATCTCGAGAGTAATTTTTGTGTAATTTTACTTTTATAATACAATTTTGTTTCACAACGTAAAACACTAAAGTGTGCGCATCGAAAGAAATTGGGGCTATTATAGTTCGCGTATAAAAGTGCTGCTGTTTCGCTCATACAGGCGCGTCATCGCGTTTTAAAGCGAGACAACAACAGTTCCCGAGCCACAGATATAACAAATAAATTATGATTGCAATTAATCTCTTTGATGCGCACAGTTTAGCCTAATATGTATGGCCATTACGTTGACACAAGATATTGTCTGTGATCTTCTGAGATCTATCTTATTTACGGCAAATTTTACAGGAACAACAAATTGATTTATTTTCTTCATGGAGTGTATTGAAGAGGTAATTATAATTGCCGGCACGAGTCTTGAGCACAAACTTCACCTGCGCATTAGTTGATTTTTGGGTCTCTTTGACGAAATGAAGAAGGCGGGGGCGCCGAAGCTGCACGCGATTAATTCATCAGTCGATGCTCTTCGTCTATCGGACTATTCTCTATTGTGTATTGTCAACTGTCTATTGCGCCGAGAACGTACATGCGCGATCTGTGCTCACGACTCATGCCGGTAACTATTTCTCGGAACGAATAGCAACCAAACAAGCGGCTATTTAATTCAGGAGGTTATTGCATTATATCGGTTCTTGCCATCTCCAATGGATGGCGTTAAAACAGGCTTTGCTAAGTTAGGAGATGTCAAAAATTCACAAACGATATACGCAATCGCACTTATACAATGTCGTGAAATTATACAAATTCAGTTCTGCTACAGCCCAGCTATTCAGCATTAGATCAATAATAATTCATTTAAAATACGTATAATATTATATTGTTGACTCTACACTCGCGAGTCGCGAAAAAAGATTTGATTTTAGCATGGTGTAAACTCAGATGTGAGAAATACCAAATTCACTAACAACGGTGCCGATTAATGAAAAAAATTGTAAAAAATCATTCCAATAGTAATATGTTGCTGACTGTCAGCAACATATTATTATTGGAATGAATTTTTACTATTATTTAATTTTTACTACTGTCACAGTGCAATAGAATTAGTACCAGCATAAATAATAAAGCTGAAGAGTTTTTGTTTGTTTGGACGCGCTAATCTCTTAAACTACCAGCCGGATCCGAAAAATTCTTTTTGTATATGATAGCCAAATTCATGAGGAATATTATAGGCTATCTAACATCACGCTACGACCCTTAGGAGCCGAGCAACGGGGGTGAAACCGCGGGGAACAGCTAGTATAATATTGCGAGTGTAAAACCAGTTATAGCTGAATCTACAGCTAGCTTCTATAGTTACGTGGTTTTAACTTTATTGACATATTTATAAGGCAGTGGGTGGCAATACGATAAATACAAACCCCCGTATTCACTAATAATACTATGAGGTCTCGAACGCACAGTGTACAGAAAGAAAACTCATACGAATATGAACATTGTACGTATAAAAATAAGGTTCATATTCATATAAGCGAATATAAACATGCACTTTATACGAATATGAACCTATCGTAATACATACAATGTTCATATTTGAATGAGTTTTTTGTACACTTTGCTATATTATTCTTCATAGTATTATTCGTGAATACGGGGGTATAGCACATCGGCATTTCTATACACTTTTTCAAATGAATAAGACAAAAATAAATTGTGTTTTCGTATCCAACATTGTAAATCAATGAAAGCTTGCATCACTTACATTATCGTTCTATCAAACCATTGTTTTATTACAATATACACTACAACACAATATTCACAGCGCGCACTTTTCACATGTACTGGGAACATTGGTGGCCAATGTTTGCACAAATGTTGGGTGATATCACTATTGGTCAGTCTATTCCAGGCCGCTCCCGCCATTGGTCAGTAATCATTTGCTAGGCGAGGTGAGGCCGAGGGCAGCCGATAATAACCGAACCACGTTCTTTTGTTCCGTCTTGTCGTTTTCTGAAAATTTTATCACAATTTCATGTTCAAAATGTATGGGCTTACGCAGGGTAGGGCAAATGGACCACTTGCCTCACCATAGCTTGTGGCCAACACAGGCAAAAAAATGTGTAACAAAAACTATATTGCTGAAATAAGTTTTGTAAATTAGGTGGGGTAAGGGGGTATCCATTAATTACGTGAGACGTTTGAGGAGGAAATCGAGCTGAATCTCACCCAATCTCATGTTGGAGCAGTGGCGTGCATTGCATATAGGCAAGTAGGCAGTGCCTACCTCATAAGATTCAATAAAACTATTTTAACTGTTACTACATAAATAAAATATATAAATCATGACTAATTATTGATATATAATGATGTATATTGATGTAGTAATAGTTAAAATGGTTTTATTGAACTTTAAGAGGTAGTCACTGCCTACTTGCCTATATGCAATGCACGCGCCTGTGTTGGAGGGAGGGGGGGGGGTCTCGGCAAATATCACGTAATTTTGTTATTGCAAGAAACTAACATTGCAAGAAAAATGGGTTTAATAATCAGTTCCTTCGGTAACTAATAGATGGCGAAGGAACTGCGACGATCGGTTATGTGGTCGCGAACTCGCGACACAGCGGGCAGTTCAAACATTTTTTCGATTTGGGCCAAAGTTATGCCTTAGGGTCAAAGTAACTCGCCTTTACGGTACATAAACTGTATAATAAAATATTATGTAAATAAACATGCAATCATTGCTATTATCCTGTAAAGTACATACCATCAACTCCAGTGACATGTTTTTCTAAATTAAGCTTCTCCTGCGCGACCTGGAAGATTCCCTCTTCAATGGTGCCAGCGCTCAGCAACCGATGTATTGTTACTGGACGCGTCTGACCCATTCTATGACATCTGTAAGGAAATGAACACATTTAGTGCTTGTGAAGAAGAAAGTCTGCATAAGTATAAGTACCGGCACTAGTCTTGAGCACAAACGTCAACTGCGCATTAAGTGGTCTTTCGGTCTCTTTGGCGGAATGAAGACGGGGGGCGCCGAGGCTGCAGGCGATTGGTTCGTCTGTCGATGCTCGACGTCTATTGGACTATTCTCTATTATGTATTGTCAACTGTCTATAATTGAAAATTGGGCCGAAAATGTACATGCGTGATCTGTGATCATCGTTAGTGCCGGTACCTATACCTGGTATTTTCGCGATCACTACCACGTTCACACACATAATTACAAGGTGTAATAAAATTTTGTTATGTGAACATAAATGTATGGAGTAGCTGATTCTTTGGCTTACGATGTATGGCTTACCAGCCGCGCCGGCCGCCCGCGCTGACGGTCAGCGCGACTATAAAACCACCCTTAGGATGACTACTGCCGGCCTAGCATGACCACGATAGAAACGGGTTTTGTCTACATAGAAATAGACAAAGTGACAGATTGTAGAAACATTTCTACGTTTTATGAATGAAATCTGTCACTTTGTCTATTTCTATGTAGACAAAACCCGTTTCTATCGTGGTCATGCTAGGCCGGCTGCAGTAAATTTTGGGGTCTCCTTAAAGTATTGGTGTTACCTGTCCTCGGCCTGCTTGTCGTTGTAACTCTCACCTGTCCTCGGCCTGCTTGTCGTTGTAACTCTCACGTGTCCTCGGCCTGCTTGTCGTTGTAACTCTCACCTGTCCTCGGCCTGCTTGTCGTTGTAACTCTCACCTGTCCTCGGCCTGCTTGTCGTTGTAACTCTCACGTGTCCTCGGCCTGCTTGTCGTTGTAACTCTCACCTGTCCTCGGCCTGCTTGTCGTTGTAACTCTCACGTGTCCTCGGCCTGCTTGTCGTTGTAACTCTCACCTGTCCTCGGCCTGCTTGTCGTTGTAACTCTCACGTGTCCTCGGCCTGCTTGTCGTTGTAACTCTCACGTGTCCTCGGCCTGCTTGTCGTTGTAACTCTCACCTGTCCTCGGCCTGCTTGTTGTTGTAACTCTCACCTGTCCTCGGCCTGCTTGTCGTTGTAACACTCACGTGTCCTCGGCCTGCTTGTCGTTGTAACTCTCACGTGTCCTCGGCCTGCTTGTCGTGTTAACTCTCACCTGTCCTCGGCCTGCTTGTCGTTGTAACTCTCACGTGTCCTCGGCCTGCTTGTCGTTGTAACTCTCACGTGTCCTCGGCCTGCTTGTCGTTGTAACTCTCACGTGTCCTCGGCCTGCTTGTCGTTGTAACTCTCACCTGTCCTCGGCCTGCTTGTCGTTGTAACTCTCACCTGTCCTCGGCCTGCTTGTCGTTGTAACTCTCACCTGTCCTCGGCCTGCTTGTCGTTGTAACTCTCACCTGTCCTCGGCCTGCTTGTCGTTGTAACTCTCACGTGTCCTCGGCCTGCTTGTCGTTGTAACTCTCACGTGTCCTCGGCCTGCTTGTCGTTGTAACTCTCACGTGTCTTCGGCCTGCTTGTCGTTGTAACTCTCACCTGTCCTCGGCCTGCTTGTCGTTGTAACTCTCACCTGTCCTCGGCCTGCTTGTCGTTGTAACTCTCACCTGTCCTCGGCCTGCTTGTCGTTGTAACTCTCACCTGTCCTCGGCCTGCTTGTCGTTGTAACTCTCACCTGTCCTCGGCCTGCTTGTCGTTGTAGGGGTTGAAGTCGATGTCGTGTATGATGACGGTGTCGGCGGCCGTCAGGTTGATGCCGAGCCCGCCCGCCTTCGTCGACAGCAGGAACACGAAGATGTCCTCGTTGTTGTACTGGTCTATTAAGTCTTGTCTGAAACATTCGCGTTCATTCACGTCGCTATCTATACTAATGTTATAATAATAATAAACGGAATAATAATCATATATTTATTTATTTGTATCGAAACACTTTACATACATAAGTTTACAAAGACAGGCAGAAAATTCTAAATCTTAAGCCAAAAGGTAATAATTTGTAAGCTGCTGACACCCGAACTAGGTAGAACCTGTATCTCAGGCGTCAGCAAAATTATAAAGCTAAAGAATTTCTTTGTTTGAACGCGCTAATCTCTGGAACTAGCAGGCGGATTCGAAAAATCTTTTTGTGTATGATAGCCAGGTTCATGAGGAATCTTATAGGTTTTTTAACATCACGCTACGACTCTTAGGAGCCGAGCAACGGGGCTGAAATCGCAGGGCACAGCTAGTTGGGGCCCAGGAAAGGTTAGTATAAGCATAGCATAATCAGCCTATAATGTTCCCACTGCTGGGACACAGGCCTCCTCTCTGTGAGAGGGAGTGGGCCGTAGTCCACCACGCGGGCCCAGTGCGGGTTGGTAGACGTCACATGTCTTCGAATGTTTGGTTCTAGGACATGCCGGTTTCCTCACGATGTTTTCCTTCACCGTTAAAGAGAGTGATAATTAATTTCTAATACGCTCATGACTTCGAAAAGTCAGCGGTGCGTGCCTCGGGATCGAACTCGAACCATTCGCCGTGGGAGGCACATGGTTAAACCACTAGCTATCACTGCTTTTTTTCAGGAAAGGTTAATCAACAATAATACTAGGTATTAGGCATACCTATCAGTAACCGCGGTACTGCCGTCCAGCCGCAGGTACCGGTACCGCCGGATGGTGAGGTAGGGCTCCAGCACGTCCAGCATCATGGTGAACTGGCTGAACAGCAGCACCCGGTGTCCGCCCGCCTGCAGCCGCGGTAACATCTCGTCTAACTTCTGGAACTTTCCCGAGTCCAGGATCAGGTGTTCCGGTAAGGAGAATGAGCGTATACACTGAAAGTACAAAGTTACAATAGGGTAAAAAGAAAGAAAGAAAATGCATTTATTTGCGTCGATATGATGCACATAAATAAGAAGTCGGTTAAAAATAACATAAATACAAAAAACAAACTGCTAGGGAAAATATGCGTCACATCCGCGCAAAACGGCCATCGCTCAGCGTGATGCTGTGACCCACGCACGGAGCAGAGCCACAGCGCTGGTTTGCAGCGAGAGCCATAGTTGACTACTATTAAAAAATGTACAAAGAAATTACTTCCATTTCAAAGGAGTAGGAAAAAAAAAAAGAAAATTAATCACAAAATGGAAAAGGGGACGTCCATTAATCACGTGATGTTTTATTTAGCAACTTTTTGACCCCCCCTCCGTCCTGGTGATGTGGTGAGGTTTTTAACTAACCCCTCCCACCCCTACCTAAGATCACGTGTATTTTTTTGGTACAAATTATCTTATTTTTTTTCAGAATATTATCTTTAAATACAGCGATTTTTTTTTGGGTTCAGAAATCGCACGTGCAACGAAAAAATAAATACACGTAATATCTCACTACACCCCCCTTCCCTCTTGTGATATTTCGTGATTTTTTCAGAACCCCTCCCCTTTCGAGCCTCACGTGATTAATGCACGGCCCCAAAGATAGACTATTTTAAAGTTTTTGGAGATAGTATTCTCCGTCTTTGTTGCCGGTGGTGTGGAGATTAGTACAACGTTCGCAAGGCGTTCCGGCACCGCGTGATAGTGTCGTCCATGTCTAGCAAATAATAATGAAACGCTTTTGAAATTTTTTGTCAATGTAGGTAGGTATATTACAATAGATGGTAAGTAAGAAATTAGTTCCCCACATTGTATCCGTACAGATATACAAATGAAAAGTAGTAAATGTGTTTTTGCAGGTCCTAGGCTACATCTTTGTCAAATTTCATTCAAATCCATCCAGCCATTTCAGTGTGAAGGAGTAACAACACACACACACAACCTTTCGCATTTATAATATTAAGGGCCGATTTCACCAACGTCAGATAACATTAAATTTATCCAAGGAATAAAATTGAGATTTGACAGATTTGGTATAGAACATCTGTCAAATCTCAACTTGGATAAATGTTATCTGACGTTGGTGAAATCGGCCCTAAGTAGGATAGTGGGTAGTGCATACTCACAGCGTGCTGTAGGGTGAGCCGGTGTATCTGGAAGTCGGACATGCACATAAGGTCCTCCCAGGCGTACTGCTCGTTGTTCTCTTTGTAAGCGGAGTCGCGAGCCAAACGGGCCGCTATCTTGCGCACCTGAGAGAAAGAAAGTAGGAAAAATAATTTATTTACATCTCAGATCATAGAAACAAGGAGATGTGCCAAGGCGCTATCGAGCTTGATGCCTGATCTTGAGCAAATTGCTCATATTAAAAACGTACGCGCTGGCGACGAACCGAACACGATCGATGGTATAAATACAGTGTTTTAGTTTAGTGCTAGTGTTGAGTGACGATTAAGTGTTAGATTGAGGGTGTGCGGAATGTTCAATGCGTGGGAGATCTTTTTATTCTCAAGGAGCGCTTAATTATGCGCATAATTGTGTCGAAAAATGTACTAAAAGTGGCATCAGTTGTTCCCGTACTAATTTGCTATGATGGCATATCTCCTTGTTTCTATGATCTGAGATTTACATGTAGATGGACACATACAAAGATAGAAAAATAATAAAATCCCTTAATTTTAAAACCGAATTTGGATCAAAATACAACGTTAAAGAGCGCTGCAATTTGCAAAAAACTTAAAATATTTTGAATTCCGCGCGCAACCTTGACGGATCCACCTTAAAACTCAAGCGATATAGTAATAATTCTATAATTTTAACATGCCACACCAACAACGCAAATTTTCAGTGCTGACCCAGTGTGACGTCTTCGCTAGTAAAAAAAAGTTTTGAAACTTCAATCACAATAGTGTTGAATTATCTAAATTATCTAATGTACTCTTACGCTGAGTTGCAGAAAAGGTCATTAAGTTTTAAAGGAAACTTTAACGATAGAAATTCTATGATTAATGCCTCCTTTAAAATTTAATTTTCTTTCTGCAACCGACCGTTAAATCTGTAAATTGGAGTGGTAAGTAATACTCCTGAAACCTGTGCGTGTCTTGTGTTGTCTCAAGTATGTAAGTGTAAATTGTGTGATATTTAAATATGAGTAATGTTTGTGTAGTGAGTAACCTGCGCGTCTTCGTAGTAGTAGCGCAGAAGCAATGGATGGTTGGCCAGCTTGCGCATGTCCATCATCATCGCCATACCGCTCTGCTCCATCGTCGCTCGGATCTGGAACGTACAGTTGGTGAGTTAAGGTCTGTTTCTATGGAAGGTGGAAAAATGAACAATGATCCTTAAGCGTGACGTAGAGATTTTGCCGTTTACACAGTTTTATTTCTAGATCTCTGTTTTAACTTCAGCCTAATCTTATGAAATAAAGAACATATTTATATAGAGTACATAGATAATTATGTGGGGGGCTCGTGGCTAAATAATACATCGATATGTGAGGTTAATCTGCGCTTGCCGTAATCAGTCCATGGATGGGTGACCGTTCTTTACACTTCGAGACCCCTCCGTGCCTTGGAGAGCACGTTAAACAGTCGATCCTGGTTGTCATAGAAATATCTTTGACAATCGTTACGGGTTGTCAAAAGCCCGAAAGTCTGACAACTGGTCTAACATTCGAATACCGGCAATCCAATATATTGGGTTGTGGAGGTCCGACGCAGTGGCGTGCCTTGAGGGCAAGGGTATTTGACTTAATTTTTCATCAATGTAAGTGTTTTTAGGGTTCCGAACCAAAATGGTAAAAAGGAACCCTTATGGTGCGACTTCGTCTGTCTGTCTGTCTGTCTGTCTGTCTGTCTGTCTGTCTGTCTGTCTGTCTGTCACACCTGCTTATTTCAGCAAGTACTTAAGCTATCGACTTGAAATTTGGAACAGTTATAAAAAATGCTTGTTCAACTTTATTGCAAATGAAAAAAGTCCAAAAATATTTTTATTTTCATTGCAAAAGGGGCCGGAGTGGGGGTCCGAAATTTTAAAATGGGGTTACTAGGTCAAGTGACATCATATGAAAGGGCTTGATCTGCACATTTCAAAACATATTTTTATTTTATTTTATGTCTCACAGTTTTCGACATATGATGAAAAATGTCCAAAAAAATACCATTCCCCCCCCCTTATCTCCGAAGTTTGCGGGGCGAAAAATCTGAAATAATTAGAGCTGATAGGAATTAACTCAAATATGGCACCAAAAATAAAACGATGTTCCTAACTAGTACAGTTTTTTTCAAAATCATCAAAATTCCTTCACAAACAAACTTAGTTATGCGGTCCGGATTTTTTCACTTTATACGTCCAAAAATGATACGGAACCCTCGGTGCGCGAGTACGACTCGCACTTGGCCGGTTTTTATTGTACGCTACTCACTTACATTCATGAAAAATTAAGTCAAATACCCTCGGGCTTGCCCTCTAGGCACGCCACTGAGTCAGACGGCAGTCACTCCACGTAAAATATTGATATTCAGGCGCAACTAATTCAACTGGAAGCAGACTTCAATCTAGTTCGGAAAAAGGATGGCGGGTGATGACATAGATTTATGTAGGAAATAAAAGCAGTAGATTAAATTATACTTTTCACGTATCGCTCACCCCACCATGCATAATTAATAAGATCTAACTGACCGTGCCATCTTTAGCCGCGAAGCCCGCAATGAGGTTCTTATACAGTATCTCCTGCCTCTCCGACATAGCGCAGAGTTCTCTATGGTTGGTCTTCTTGGGCAGGTCCTGTAGTACATCTCTCTTCAGCCGCCGCAGTACGAACGGCTTCATGATGCGCTTCGCTTGCGTGATCTGACTCTGTTCGAACGGAAGTTCATCGTCCTCTTTGCCTTCCGCCTTTTTGGTTACTTTCGATTTCTGGAATGGAGTATAAATCATTAGAATGAGGTGCCCGTGCCTAAATAACAGCGCTGATCGATCGATTTACGAGGTTGAGCTGCGCTTGTCACGGTCAATTCATAGCGTAAGCATAATGGGCCTATAATGTTCCCACTGCTGGGGCACAGGCCACCTCTGTGAGAGGGAGTGGGCCGTAGTCCACCACGCGGGCCCAGTGCGGGTTGGTGGACGTCACGTGTTTTCGCATTTTTGGTTCTAGGATATGCCCTCACAATATTTCCTTCACCGTTAAAGCAAGTGATAATTAATTTGTAATACGCACATGACTTCGAAAAGTCAGCGGTGCGTGCCTCGGGATCGAACTCGAACCATTCGCCGTGGGAGGCACATGGTTAAACCACTAGGCTATCACTGCAATCGGTCAAGGGTTCTCGGTGTGTATAGAATGTTCACCTATCCATTCATAGATAGGTGAACATTCTATACACACCGAGAACCCTCCGTGCTTCGAAGAGCGTGTTAAAGGAATGATAGTCATTACGAGTAGTCAGAAACCCGAAAGCCTAAAGCCGTGTCTCCTGCGCCCTGTTTTCGTGTTCGACGAACATCGAACAGTGAACAGTGAACGATGGTCTACGTGCTTTGAGTGTTTTTATTCGTCAAAACACGTAGACCACGCCCCTTTCTCGTTCACTGTTCACTGTTCGATGTTCGTCAAACACGAAAACAGGGCGCAGGAGACACGGCTTAACAACTGATCTAACCTTACGCTGGCATTTTTCTTGGCGTATAATTTCACCTAATATTTGCGTTATTCCGCTGATGTGATAACGAATGATCTTTATGATACTTACGGAATTCTTCTGGAACAAGCTCTTGAGGTCTTCCGTCTTGCCGGAGAACATATGTGGCATTACGAAGCACAGAAGAGACATCAGCTCCAATAGATTGTTTTGTAGCGGCGTCCCCGTCAGTAGTAAGCGGTGCTTAGACTGCAAGGGAAATTTAACTTTATTGGCAACTAGCACTTCGCCCGCGACTTCGTCCGCGTGTCCCACAGGAACTAAATTTTTTCGGGATAAAAAGTAGCCTATGTTACTCAGTGATAATGTAGCTTTCTATTAGTGAAAGAATTTTTAAAATCGGTTCAGTAGTTTCGGAGCCCATTCGGTACAAACAAACAAACAAAAAAATCTTTCCTCTTTATAATATTAGTGTAGATGGAATAACGATGATTTTGTGTTGTTTCGGTAAAGATTTTCGGCGTTCTTTTTTTTTTAATTACGACTTTAGAGATTTTGCAATTCGGTATAAAATCTCCAAACAAAATCGTATTTTTTTTTAAAGTCCGACGAAAAATAATGCTGAGTTCAGTACTATCATGAGTTTTTTTGACATATAGTTTCGTTAACGTGAGCATAATTTGAATCTAAAATACAACAGTTCTAGAACATTTTGATAAAATTTTATACAATTTGCACATTTTAAAAAATACAGAGAAATTAATTAAGTACTTAATTTATATAAATATTGTGTAGCAAACGTATATTTTCAATTCTAAATATGCTTACATTAACGAAACTATACGTCAAAAAAACTCATGATAGGGGTACAGAATAAGGTACTGAACCCATGGTTTCAGTTTTCGATAGGGTGTTTACTTACACCCAGTATTGCGTAGTTGACTAAAGTTGACCCCCTTACTTATAGACGCCTCTTAACTTTAAACACTGATTAAATATACAACTATCCTTGTCATTTGTATGACCATGAATAAAGATGACAATTGACATAAGAGCTGTTTAATTTAATTATCGTTTATAAGCAAGGGGGTGAATTTCAAATGATTCAGAAATGACACCGTAGCTCAGTTGGTTAGAGCGCTGTCCCGGTTTTTGGCAGAGGTCGCGGGTTCAAACCCTGCCTGTTTCAGTTGTTTTTGAAAATCTCTTTCTTATATATTTATTAACAAGAGGGTGAATGTTTAACTAATAAGGGCCAAGTTCACCGACAAGATAAGTCTGTTAAATTGAAAACAGCCGATTAACGCGATTTTTTTTATAGAAAAAAAAAAGTTAAACGGCCGTTTTCAATTTATGGGACTGTTGTTTTGTCGGTGAAGTCGGCCCTAAATCATTGAGTATAATGGTTTACCCTAATCTTGAGCAGGTTGTCGTACCGCTGCGTGGCCATGTTCTTGAGCATGTGCGCCTCGTCGTACACCACGTAGTGCATCGCCGTGATGCGGAACATCTTGCGCTCCTCGGGGCAGCTGTTCACCATCGTGTAGCTGGGGATAAGGCGTATGCAGTTAGTTAAATTTTCAAGTAAGTGTTGCGCAGGCAGGTGGCTTGCTTAGAGCCTATACCCTATCCACTTTACGAAAAAATAAAATGTAAACAAACCATAAAAAGGGTTGTTTGGATGTCGCATTCACAATGATAAAGTTAATATTAACATTACTATAGCAAAATTTAATTATTTATTTCAAAAACCACCTTAAACTCTTTACATTTATAAAAAAACATAAAATCTTAGATTTTACAATTATTATTGATACCAATATAAATACGTATAAAATTTTATTAATACAAAAATAATACGAATAACTAACTTACCTGATAAAGAAACTAAAATGGCAAGGTTACGCTGGTAATTCGGTCGGATTATAACCGCCATGTTTTGTTTACAGCTGTGATTGAACTCGTTGATGCCACCGTGTTATTATTCGATATTTCGTTGTGTTTTCGTTATTATTCATTAAGTTATTGATTTTGTTGAGTTTGTCTTCTTTGTTACTCTTTTTTTTATTGTTTTCTTTTTGGAAAATGAGTGAACCTGGGCTGAGCAATATTTACACTTCTTCATCACCGAAAAAAAAGCGGTCCAAGAGGACAGTGATGGGTTCAGTGGTTAAGAAGACCCTTATCAACGTCTATAAGCATGTAGAAGAGACGTGGCCTAAGGATTCCTATGCTTACAAGTATGACATAGCCGATAAAACTGCGGAGATCATGGGGATATCTCGAAGCTATTTGAGAACCATGGGTTTGTTTGTTTACATTTAATTTTTTCGTAAAGTGAATAGGGTATAGATAGTCACCTAGCGACTAACTTAGTAAAACGAACGTTTTAGAATGTTCGCGGCCGGCCGCACTGCGCGCAGCAGAGCGACTAGCTAGGCGCCGAGCGCACAGTGCGGCCGGTCGCGAACATTCTAAAACGTTCGTTTTACTAAGCTACTCGCTAGGTGACTCGCTAGGCGCTAGGCGCTAAGCAAGCCGCCTGTATGTGCGTTCGTAGCCTAACGGGTAAGGAAGGCGTCAGGAAATTACCGAGTGTTACAAACATATGATTTCAAAGGATAATATGTTTTGAAATAATAGTAACGTATAAATCAACTCATACAGACATTTCTATGAGCATGGACTTTTCCAAAGAGTAGTTTTATTAACCTATAATGACCAAGAATAACCATCTAAAGACATCTAAACTGATGGTATTACCCCATGTTGGCAAGGGATAATACCATCAGCAAAAAAGTAAGCTACGCACAACTCTTCTGTCCAAGGTAGTAATTTTATTTTTTTATTTTATGGACTTGCATTTGACCACTATCTCGTCTGATGTTGAGCAATGATGGAGCACGCTTAGCTAGAAGAAATTGATTCACTCGCGACTTGAAGACCCCCAGATTGTAACTATCGGGGAATATCCACTCGGGCAGCGCATTCCTCTCTTTGGCGGTTGTCACAGTGAAAGTGGAATCAAAGCGCTTCGTTTGGGTTTTTAGTATATCAACCATGAAACGATGTGACCATACCAAATTCAGGAAGAGGCTTATACAGGGTAAAATTAAAACCAGTGCGGATATTTTAGGAGGTGAAAGTACTCATGAATATGATCAACTTTTATTATGGGACCGACACTGAAATATGAAAAAAAAATCAGCTGTTCCCTACAAAAATGCACTACAACACGATCAAAATGTATGGAACAGCTGATTTTTTTTCATATTTCAGTGTCGGTCCCATAATAAAAGTTGATCATATTCATGAATACTTTCACCTCCTAAAATATCCGCACTGGTATTAATTTTACCCTGTATATAAAGCTGTTATATATAAAGTCTTACGTGGTAAGCACGACGTCAATGTCATCCAGTCCCCGCGAGTACTGTATACGTAGTTGACGGCGCTCTTCCGGATGTCCGTAGTATTTGCTCACGCGCAGCGCGGGACACCAGCGTGCTAACTCACTGCTCCAGTTATCTGGAACAATAAAATAATGTTTTATGAGAGAGTTGTGAAAGAAAAACAACCGTACAAGTGCGAGTATGCCTCGCGCCCTAAAGGTTCCGAAATATGATCATAGATGGCGCTACTGCATACTTCTAGTGGTGTCATCTATGAGCAGATGACTCCACTTATGGTCCGGTGACTGACGGCGAACAACAAAGTGATCTTATAAGGGTTCCGTTTTTCCTTTTGAGGTACGGAACCCTAAAAAACTGGCCAAGTGCGAGTCGGACTCGCGTACCGAGGGTTCCGTACCTTCCTCAGGCGTATAAAAACATGTTGGCACAATAGCGCCATCTATGACAATATAGTTGAGCCATTGTTTTCTCAGGATAGCGCAATAGCTCCATCTGTGAAAATATGGCTGAACAGCATCAACCAGCAGCAGCAAGCTATATTCTCATAGATGGCGCTTAACGTAATATTATGTTTGTAGGGGGGCCCGGTGACAGACGGACGACAAAGTGATCTTATAGGGGTTCCGTTTCTCTTTTTGAGGTACGGAACCCTAAAAAGAAAGGAAGAAGAATATTAGAATATTCAGTTGATGTATAATGCAGTAGTGATGCAGTAGCAGCAGCAGATAATGATGCAGTATTCATTTTTATCAAAATCGGCTCCGAGACTCCTTCGAGTATTTTCGCTTTTTCTTACAGTTTCGGATTTGGCAATCCACGCCCACTTAAAAATTCACCCTGTATATTAGAGAGAAAACTCCATCACATCTAAGACAAATCTGGACAAAGCCGGACAGATGTCAGCTCAATAAAGTTCTGAGGCTATTAATCAAAATAACCCCCATATTCACGGACAATACTATGAGGTCTCGAACGCACAGTGTACAGAAAACTCATACGAATATGAACATTATAAGTATCAAAATAAGGTTCATATTCATAATAACCGGATATAAGCAAGCGCTTCATACAAAGGAGGTCAACAATATTTGGCTAAATGAAGTACCGAGGTACACTCAGTTGAATAAAATACCCTAAATTATACAGAATAATGCTGTGTTTTTATTTCTTTTTTATCGTCACCTGGAGACGAGAAAACAATACTTTTATAATTCAATAAAAAAAGCACTCCAATATGGCGCTCAGGCGCTCTACCTGTCAACTACCTAATGCCGTATCCACACTTAGGTAAAACCTGGACAAAACTACAGACATCTAATATTACTAAACAAACTAAACATAGGTTTGCCGTTTACGGTTTTGTGCACAAATCAAAAGAAGCTTGCAGAAAACGCTTGCAATGAATCCACACGTTAAGTGCATTTGTCAAGATTTGTAGTTTACGTCAAATGCCAAGTGTGTGAAACTGGCATTACACAATTTGAAAACATTCGCCCCGAGTTCTACCTATGTGCCTTCGTTATTGACATTGCGAAAGATACTTACCAGTGGCTTTTATTATAGTTGTTTGGACTACGCCACTATATACACTATACACATAATGATACACACATTAATACACCGAGTTGGAAACAAAAGTCCAGAGAGAATACCCAAGTTTTTGGGATCACCCGTCAAAAACAAAATCGTGAGGATGCAAACGTAATACCAGAAAGAATAGCCAAGTTATCAAACAATATACACAACAAACGAACAGCAGAAACACCCCGGAACGCAGAAACGAACGGAATTGAACGGAATACACAAACTACTAAGGCCTACGGAATGAAAACAAACAATAACATTATTTTGTCATTTATCAGTGATGTGCAAAGATAACACTAACTGGAAATGACTTTTTAGTAAATTCATCGATTAGGTAACATTTGTTACTAATGTCAACATTTTCAACTGCAGATTATCAGAAAAATAGTTGTGTTTGTAGTTATTTTAATCATTACTTTAAAAAATATGATTTTTAGTGATAAAATTATACACAATTGCGATCAGTAAACGTTGAATTAAATAATTACTAAAAATAGTAACACATTAAATAATCGAGAACTAAATCGAGATACATTTCACCATGCTTGCACGTGCCTATGCAATGTTGCCATATGATTTAATTGTGTTACAAGTTTTTTAAACTTTTATTACTTATTAAATGGTTTATAGTGAATTATTGAATAAAATACAGTGATATTCTAATTCCTCTATTTTTTCTCTACGATTTGATGCACGTGTACCTTGCGGTACAAGTTTAGCCAAAATTGTTTGGAAGATTGGTGACCTCCTTTGAACCTTAACATAATACACACAATGTTCATATTTGAATGAGTTTTTGAACACTTTGCTATGAGTCCTCATAGTATTGGTCGTGAATACGGGGGTAAGTATGGTTCCCAACTCACCAAGTGTAGAAGCCGGCACGACAATCAAATGTGTTCCTCTTGCCTGGCCGGTTTCCTTTAGATGGGCCAGGAAGGCTATCACCTGCACCGTCTTGCCCAACCCCATCTCATCAGCCAGGATGCCGGAGACGGCTTGCTTGTGAAGGACCGCTAGCCAGTTCAGGCCTACTAACTGGTATGGTGCAAGCGTTAAACTGAAAGGTTTTGTTATGTATTAGTTGATTGTATAAATGGCCATGGTTTCCACAGTATAGGAAGAAATTGCAGTTTGCTGTTATAACATGGCCCATAATTTCAACACAATCCCTTGGTTTCTTTCTACTTCATCCATAAATGAAGATGTGACGGCCTATTTGAACAGGACCTACATATGCATACATAAATTAAAGTAACGCGGACGAAGTCGCGAGCAAAGTGCTATCTATCCCTACTAATATTCTAAAGCTGAAGAGTTTGTTTGTTTGAACGCGCTAATCTCTGGAACTACCAGTCGGATTCGAAAAAATCTTTTTGTGTATGATAGCCAGATTCATGAGGAATAGTATAGGCTATTTAACATTGTGACGCAGTCATCCTTCATTTATCATTTAGTGCTGGCAATCTTCCATTACTGGCCACTTCATGGTATTGTGACGGAGTCATCCTTCATTCATCATTTAGTGCTGGCAATCTTCCATTACTGGCCACTTCATGGTATTGTGACGGAGTCATCCTTCATTCATCATTTAGTGCTGGCAATCTTCCATTACTGGCCACTTCATGGTATTGTGACGGAGTCATCCTTCATTCATCATTTAGTGCTGGCAATCTTCCATTACTGGCCACTTCATCCACTCCATTCTTCCAGATTTGAACTTCAAATTTCAAAATTAGAACATCTCATATTTTTATGCATTTATTTTATTGTTTCGTCATTCTTTGTCTGGTCTCCAACGACATCACTTGAGGACCGCTGAACCGCTGTTCTGTTATAATATTACCAATTTATAAAGTGCTCAATGCTATAAGCAAACGTCTTTTGTAACAGTTATTTTTATACCAGTTTTGTATGTATGTTGTAAAGTGCAATAAACGATCTAAGTCGCAATATACCCCTTCAACCATCCTGCTGCTGTTTTATTTTATCAAGATTTGTGTCTGTGGAGGCTCCCTCTCATAGCTAGCCGAGGCTGAGAGGATAGAGGAGGGAGGCACACCGCGACAACATCACGCTACGACCCTTAGGAGCCGAGCAACGGGGGTGAAACCGCGGGGAAGAGCTAGTAATATACTAAAATTGAGCATTCGTAGCGTTACTGTGACTTGGTTTTCTAACTACTCTGATGATTTGCCTACTCTCAAACTATTATTAAATTTCTCCGTAATGGGCTGTATATTTAAGTTTAGCATCCAACTTGTTTGATACTTGTGGCTTGACCGCTTGATCCAATTAACAGTTCGTCCATATCTTCCGTTAATATGCAAATTGACATTTACATCAGTTTAAAAGTATCAAAGGTGCCGCCGGCGTGAGTTATGATCACAAATCGCACATGTACATTTTCGGCCCATGACAGTTGACGATACGTAATAGAGAATGGTCCAATTAGACGACAAGCATCGACTGACAAACCAATCGCGTGCTGCCTCGGCGCCCCCGTCTTCTTCATTCCGCCAAAGAGACCGAAAAATCAGCTAATGCGCAGGTGACGTTTGTGATCAAGACTGGTGCCGACTGCCGCTAGTTATATACTACATTACCTGTCGTGCAATATGGCGGGTTGCTTCAACCTGCCGGCGCCCGCGGCGACTGCGGACTCCAGCTGCTGGGCCAACCCCACGCACTTCTTCATCAGTCGCTGGATGTTGTTCCTGGTCGTCAACAACTCTTGTGTCGAGTTTAGAAGCTCTGTGCTTAGCATCTTGTTGCTGTTGAATTTTTCTACCTGTTGAATGAGAGGATTTAATTCTGTGATTAAATACATAAGAGATTTTCAAAAGTCGAATGTGCCGAGCGGGGTTTGAACCCGCAACCTCTGCCGAACCGTGGCGAATAAGCGAATATAAACAAACGCTTCATATGAATATGAACCTTAATATAATACCGATAATGTTCATATTTGGATGAGTTTTTTGTACAGTGTGCTAAGAGTCCTCATAGTAATGTTAGTGAATACGGGTGTAGTTAAAAGAGCTCACTTACCATGTCTAACCAACCCTTAAATGGTCTTAAAGATATAACAGCCTCTGCTTTCTTCTGTGAGCATCCACTGAGCAACGACAGCTCGTTCATATTGCTATTGTTGAGGAATTCAAACACTTTCTTCTTGTCACCCACCAGGTCATCTGTGATCTCATTGTCTGAATCCTCGCTGCGGAATAAGGTATGGAATATTATAGAACTGCGCGCATTGCGATGAAAAAAACGCATGCGGTATATTCACAGTTTTTATGTACCGTACGGCAGAAATAACGCACCGCATTCCACCGCACGGCATGGCGGCAGTGCGCGCTAGCACTAAGTTAGTAGAACTTTGATTATGGAAAATGATATTATATTTCCTTATTTTTTTTATAACAAGCATTACTAATTCAACACATACCTGTCATAAACCCTATCATCTTTCCCTTTTTTGACACCATAATCATCGTCTTCACTGCCGCTACTACCCCTCCTCGCTCTCCCCCCTTTACCCTCCAAGGGTTTCCTCCCCACCACGGCCGGCTTGGGCCCGCTGCTGACCCTGACTATGCCCATGTTGGTGTAAGGCCTGCTGAGCTGATTCTGTCCTGACACGCTCGGCCTGGCGCCGAAGAACGTGGATGTGGAACCCCTTTCGTTGCTCTCTGGATCATATTTCAGCAGTTCGTCTCTAGAACGTTCCTCATTCCACCCGTGTTTTACCAGTGTATTTTTTACGAACTGTGGAAAAAAGGAAGCAGAGATCAATTGACTGTGAATACACAAATTAGATGGTAGATAGAAAAAAATCGGCCTAGTGCGAGTACGACTCGCGCCCTGAGGGATCCGAAATATGCAGCGGACATACTTCTAGTGGTGCCCTCTATGAGCAGATGCCTCCTTGACATACGGACAGAAGGACAACAAAGTGATCTTATAAGGGTTCCGTTTTTCCTTTTGAGGTACGGAACCTTAAAACTCAACAAACAAATATAGGTATGGAACAGTTGCTCTTTTTTTGCACAGCATGGGGCAGCTAATAGCCGGGCTAGAATGCGCGGCGCCACATTTTGTCGACTGTTTTATCTCGCTCTTTCTCATGCGAAAACGGGATAAATGCATGATAAAAGCATCGACAAAATTTTATCGACTTCTGCTCAGCTGTTGGCTTCTGCGCTCCCTGGACAGAGCTGAAAGCATACACAAAACTAAGATACTTACAATTGGAGATATTTCAGGAAACATTTCTAGCATATTTCGAAATCTTCTCTCTTTGACAGCGGTTGTGAGTTCAATGGTAACGGCCGGCTTCTTAGCAGGAGATGCTGCATCATCAGAGTCCGAGTCTTGTAGCCGTATCCGTTTGTATACTATGGGTCCGTTCCTAGCCACTACTGAGTTTGGTGCTGCCATTCGGATTTTGTTGTTTTGAGTTTGACTGATTTCTAGAAGAAACATGGTACCTATGTTAGAAATTGCAGTATGCCAAATAGCAGTTTATAAATACATAATACTATTCATGCTGATTAAGGTAATTTAACACAGAACATATTAGTTTCGTCTTATCTTGCACAACTTGCAACACTTTTGTAAATAATGAATCAACCACTATACTCATTGTTATTATGGTGAATGGTCAAGCCAGATTGTATTAAGAAGTGTCTCCAGCATGGGCCATTGTGTACAAACAAGGTTGTAACCTGTTACAGTCTTCACAACAAGATATAAGTTTTGCATCTGTGTGAATGGTAGCAAAGACTGAGATTTAAAATTGATTGGTAGAATATTGAAAGGGTGTATGTTCTTGTACACATACAAACACAAACCTCACGTTCTTTTGCAAGAACTGTTATACACTTACGGCTAAATGTGGCTTTGGTTTTGTGGTGGTAATGGAATTTATGTTAATGTTATTATTGCTTCTATTCTGCTTAGCCTGTAATGAAAATTAGTGTGCAGATAAAATTAGGGAGGTAGTAATTAGGTAGGGAGGTTACAACACCACAAGGCCTTGCTTGAGTTTGTGTTATTCCAACCTAGGTATTAACCAATTTTACAATGGATTGTTAGAGCTCTGATGGAAAATTAGATTATGTGTTCCTCAGATGATAATACATAATATAGTGAAGAAGCAATAGGTATATTACAAGGAAAATCCTAACACATTCTGATTTAGCCATAGAATAAATAATAACTTCTACAACTCAAATAGGATACAATATACAATGTTATAATTTGTTTACAATATATTATTTTATTGCACAACAAATATGTACCTAATTATAACATCAAAAATACATAATAGTACATCATTTTCATGTTATGCAATCAAAGATCTAAATACAAATAATCTGCATTGAAAACAATTTCAAAAAAGTTCTACCGACACACATAAAATAAAGAGATTAATGCAAGAAAAGCATGCAAGGCAGAATCTCATATTTTATGAATACTGTACTGTACTATCTACCCTTAAATTACTAATGTCCTTCCTACCCAATCCTCAATCAATACATTTGAAGTGTTTGTGAAATAACTGAACTGAATGTTAAGATATTACATTTCATTGTAAAAGTGCACACTACAGCAAATTGCTATGGCATTTTGTTTCCAAGCTTTATGTGGAATGAAATGAGAACTTCCAAGGAAAGAAAAAAAAAGGTGGTAGTGGGAAGGTTTTTATTTATTAGAAAATGAAGGCACATGTAATTCTAGGCTGAATGCATAGTAGACATGGGTAGTTCTTGTATAGGTACTACATTATTTCCTAGAAGAAAAAATATTATTGTGATAAAAATATGGCTCAATACCTAGTTCTAGCCTTCTTAATTCCAATTACAGTGGCTAAGATTAATTTAATATTTTTAATGTGCAATCAACAGAATTGTTTGTTTTTAAGTGGAGGGTAATCTCCGGAACTTCTAATCAGATTCTGAAAATTCTTTCACTAATAGAGAGCTAAATTGCCCCTGCATGCTATATACTACTTTATATCCCGAAAAATGCACTGTTTCTGTAGGTTACGGGCGAAGACGCAGGCAAAGTGCTAGTAGATACTAGATAAATAAAATTAAAGTGTGTTAAGAATTATGATTCAGAAATTAATGATGTGAAACAGTTATTATGACCATACTATCAAACCTGGTGAAGGTCAGTCTTGTTCCCTTTGTTATAGCGTGATGATAAAAAGCTTGTCAATTTTTTTACAGTTACAAGATGGTTAGAAAGTAAAGAAAAAATTGTAAATATTCCTATTAAAGAGGAGCGCTCCAATATAAATAAAGGAATAATAACACAACTCCATAGTCAAGCTAGGATATTTTTTCAGCCAAATAACCGGTATAAAGGTTAAACTTTGAAAACATGGGTCACTGAACGTGGTAATAACTCCTCGTGGTGAGAAGTCACAAGCACGTGCTGCGTTCCCACAATGAACTAGTCCTACGTATAGAACCTATTTACTCACGAGAACTAGAAGGAGCCGAAGTGACTGTTACTGGACTGCTGGGTCCAGCTGCAGGATCGTTCGGTTTCCTCTGGAACCTGTACTGTCTCAGGAAACTCAACACACTCGGACTTGTACCATTAGACATTGTCACACTTAATATATAAGTTAGTCAACACTTTTATGAAAAAAATCTTATATGTTCTTTGATAAAAAATCTCGTAAAGATTTACGAAAAAAGTATCACACCACAGAAGCACGACAAGAAGACAACACTACGGCCATTTTTATCCGCGAGACTGCAAATGGGAATTTTACGAGCCAATCAAATCCAATGTCATAAACTGTCACTTCAACTGTTGACCAATTAGGGCAACGTAAAAATAATTTTAACAAATGACAACTATTTTTCAAGATTTTAAATGACGTTATCGAACAATAAAGTAAAAAAGAAAAAAATGTGGCTACACTAAAAAATCTAGAGTTTTGTGAAATTATTATTACGGTTTTATAATTTTTTAATAGATCTTCACTATAAATCTATATTAATACAACATACTACCTGTTCCCCGCGGTTTCACCCTCGTTGCATGCTCCTAAGGGTCGTAGCGTGATGTTAAATAGCCTTCCTTTTGTATTAATAAACAAAAATATTGTTTCTAATACGACTGGTAGTTCCAGAGATTAGCGCGTTCAAACAAACAAAGTCTTCAGCTTTATAATATTAGTATACTATAGATAGATTATAAAGCTGAAGAGTTTGTTTATTGATGTAGTTTTTGTTTTCAACACGTTACCAAAGGTGAACTTTCTATGGTCCGACCCAGCCGCAAGGCACGCTCGGCACGCAACGGATACCGTATATGGCGCTCGGTGCGGGTGATACCGATAGGGTGATAGTGGACTGTGGACTCAGTAATTATTATGAATTCATACAAAGCAAAAATTCCGTTGCGTACCGTGCGTGCGTTGCGACCGGGTCGGATCAATTGACGTTCACCATAAGAGAGTAGGTACTACTGTCATGGGTGCTAATTAAACAGGCTTCTTTTTAATATCATTATTCGCCCCTAAAAATGTATGTTGCCTTCTAAATTACTAAGTCAGCCACAATTAACGATCATCTAAATAATACTATCTTAGCCACTAGTTATCTTCTATGTAAACCACTCTAAATACAACTCAGCTTAATGATTATTTTTTAGCATCTAAATTTGTAACATGCATTCTAACAGTAAACTTCTAAAATACTATTAAATGACATCAAAAAATATATTTATTTAGCTTCTAAATTTTTAACTCAGTACGTTTAAAATTTAACTCATCCCATATTAATTGATCGTCAAAATTTTGCTAAAAATGTCATCAAATAGTCGGTATATTGGCCACTAATATTTTATTATCAGAATCTATTGAGGAGATACAAAATAAATGACTTTATTTTTTGACTTACAAGGGGGAGGGAGGTGGTCGACGACGGTCTTACGTTCTATTTTTCAATCGTCAGTTAACTTTTCTTGAGGAATAGATGTAGTTGTTTACTTTTTACCCCACAAAAATCTTCAGTCAGAAAATCTATATAAAATGTAAAATAACTTCATACTTCTAACTGGAAAACACTTCCCATATAGATTTAGCAAATTATCGGTGCCTATGTTGAAAAACCGTTATAAATGAGTATATTTTATTATGTATGTACCGGTTATTTATTTAACATTTACACATCCCTAAAATTCACTTCTGACAACACTGTTTCTGTTGGTTTCTGTCTCTGTCAGATTAATAGGTGCGGCCATGTTGATCTGTAGTGAATAAAACTGAGTTAATTTTCTTTTATGGAAATAAAATTGACACAATATGCCCAAATGCGACCTCAAGACGAGATACATCCCCGCGACGTTCGCCTGGACTCTATTGTTGGGCACAACATCCCTGTTTTTTTATTTCCCGTGAGTATACAATGTCGTCGACCGTCTGTAAATTCTCATTTTCGGTTTGACAACTTTCACATGAGATTGTTGAATTGTTTCTATTAATATCTTGGGGCTGTGTAGTTGCCCTGTGTGACTGTGTGTGGATTATACCCCTGCTATGCCTGTGGCGGTAACGGTAAGAGCATTTTTATCAGATCCTTACGAGATGGTGTAGGAGCCATGATCCGAGACATTTAAGTCATATTTACATTATCATTATATCCATATATTAATTAGCGTTTCTCGAAGTGAGTAACCAGTGGTGTGTTGTCGTGTCAATGGCCAGGTACTTCCTGTGTGGTATCCAAATATGTATAAACAAAAGGTGTCTCTTGTTGTGGTAGAAATGAGTCAGTCAACCTTATATTTGTTTTCCTATGCCTAAATCGTATTACTTGTTAACTTCTATTGATAATTTTCCTGTTGTTTACATGGATATTACAATTATTACAAGCTGGAGACGAGTTGCTACAAGTTTCATTGATGTTATCTCTTTGTAAATATTACAACGTAATGATTACATAAATTACCATTATTTATAATGTACTGTGAAATGTACACTACTTGATAATTATGGTTTTGGATAACAAAGACAAAATGTAGCTACTTTCATTTTTTTATCTTCTATAAATTATATTTTAATTATTTTTGTTTCTAATTAACTGAGTTAGAGAGGAAATAAGTATCTGTTCTTTCCTTATGACACCTATTGAGTGGCATACACAAATATTTTATGTAGTTATGAAAGCTACAGTTAATGAATTGCCTGTTGTTATAATCTACCTCATTAAATCTTATATGAACCAAAAAAGTTTTCTCACTAGTCCCCAAGCTGTAATTTAAAATGCACCTTATAACCTTTGTAGCACAGCTCTGATGTACTTTTATGTATTAAAGTGGAGTTCAATCAAATTGTCCACAACATTCCAGTAATTAAATTCATATGAAATTACTTGCAGTTTAATAAAATACAATTAGGTACCTTGTTAATTCCCAAGAATCAGTTGTATGTAGGTAAAACATTTTCCTTTCCTCCATATTTATTATACATTTAATTATCTTGTTTAAATTATTCCTACAATGTAGAGCAGTTTAAACTGAGGCACAGTTTAGAACCAGATACCTAATTGTTTAAGTTAATAACTTAATTAGAGTAATTACTATAAATTGATATAGATAGCAAAAGAGTAGTAGTAATACTTATTGATAACTTTAGTAATCTTTTGTTATCCATTGAAAACACTCCCTGGAACATTTGTCATTTTGTTAACCAAAATGATTACAGTAACTGTTATCTGCAAATAAAAATATGGCTTATTAAAAAATATGAAATAACTAACATTTTCTTTTTTAAAACTTCAAAATATAAATTGGTAGAATCTAAAAAAATCCACCGAACATGTCACAAAGTATTAAAATTTGTAATACATATTAACAAGAACTCAAAGAATGCAGTAGGCTCAGGAAAATCCATTCAATACTTTTTGCGTGATGCAAATGGAAAAACAGACAAAAATTCAAAAACATATTTTTGGGCATGGTTATGCCCCAGTACCATCCCAACAGTTTTTTCTGCAATATCTTCAATGTAAATCCACAACTTTTTTACAGTACTATAATGAAATGCTGTATTCCCTGACCTATGTAGAATAACTTGTAAGACCTGTAATTCACTACTTGACTTGTTTCAGTTGTCCATGACTCGATTTTTTAATTAACAACAGTATCAAAATCTAGGTTAAGTTTACACTATACTTGAACTTTTAATTGTTTGCAGTGACTTGACAACTGGAGGGTTACCACTTTTTAACAAAAAAAAAAGTAGTGATGTATGTATGCATGTAAAAAAGAATGAACCAAATTGATTCAACTGAATGATGTACTTCTGTAACATACTTTTCATTGATTTGTTATGATTTAAAATACGATACGCTTATATAAGGTAAAATATATGCATAAGCATGGCTTTGGCATGTTTAAAATTCACAAAAATATAGATTTGTTAATATTTATTTAATTCAACTATTTTTATCATTCGTTCTTTTCGCAAATTCGTTCAGTGCCCCAACACTATTAATGTAAATATGGTATCATTATTTTGCTTGGAACTGTCAAGTCACTGCAAACAATTAAAAGTCCGAGTATAAATACCCACTTTATGCAACGGCAATAATATGGTATTAATGAGAGTGGTCACTTTTATTTGATACTTAGATTGGATAAGTAGTAAACTCTTTTAACCAGTTACTCTCAGTATGTATTGGTGTACAAATAAGACTGCACCTATTTAGAAACGGATGGGTATTTAAGAAAGATTACTTTATTAAGTTTTAGTAACAATACACTATCTTTAGTACAGCGATAATAAGAGGAAATGAGTTCGCTGAGTTGCCCTCAACCTAACATAGAAGAATCGCCTAATTCAAATACAATGTTGCCAGGCATCATTATAACATAATATTTCTCATACAATGGTTGCCTGAATAACAATTTCTTGCTTAATTTTACAAGGGTGTTTTGATAATACCTCTGATGAAAAATTATTACTTTGATGCAATCACTCATAATGATTTAATTGTAGATTTCTATTCATTGTAGTGTAGCGACACTTACTGGTAAAATTGAAAATTACCTACCTAGCTGTCTGGCAAAGTAAGTAATTCTCAAGTCTTTGAGGAATGGAAGAATCTTCCTCCTTCCTCCAACTCCACAGTAGCATATTCAGATGTGGCGGGAAATACAAATGTATGTTACAGTAGTTTGTGTTAAATCTATTAACACAAACAAATTCATTGCTGATTTATTTTCGTACTAGCGTTTACCGCTTTGGTTTGGTTCAGGCGTTTCTGGAAGTAAACATAGACAAGTAAACATAGACTATGGAAAAATAATAGCTTTTAATTTATAATGTAGTAAAAAGTTTCATAGTATTTAGTCTACCTCTGATATTTTTTTGAAACGAAGTTCCTTAACGTGGCTTGCGGCAAGAGTTGATTGGTAAAAATCGTCACGTAAGTAAAAAGTGTTATGCTTCCTCCATGCGACATTATCTCTTTGTCTTTTTCTATTATACAAAAGGCGCAAGCAACTTCATTCCTAGCGGGGGTCCCCCGACCGCACACTTTCTTTTTAAAAAATGTTGCCTCAAACTGAGATTTGTCATGCATAGTTGGTGCATTTACAAACACAAATCCTATCCTATTAATATTATAAACGCGAAAGTTTGTGAGGATATATGGATGTTTGTTACTCTTTCACGCAAAAACTACTGAACGGATTTTGATGAAACTACAATCATCATCTGCCTAGCCTTTTCCCAAATTATATTGGGGTCGGCATCCAGTCTAACTAGTTTTGGCTGAATATCAATATTTTACGTGGAGCGACTGCCATCTGACCTCCACAACCCAATTAATGGGTTAGACCAGCTGTCAGACTTTTAGGGCTTCTGACTACCCGTAACGATTGTCAAAGATATTCCTATGAGAACCGGAACCGACTGCTTAACGTGCTCTCCGAGGCACGGAGGGATCTCGATGTGTAAAGAACGGTCACCCATCCAAGGACTGACCGCGGCAAGCGCAGCTTAACCTCGCAGATCGATCGATCAGCGCGGCCGTCATTTAGCCACGAGCCCCTCATTTGATGAAACTACAATAATATAGCTTAAACATTGGAATAACACATAGGCTACTTTTATCCCTTATAACTTTTCAATATTCAAAGGTTTCATAAATATGTAGGTATTCAAAAGTTTGCAGACCTAGGCTTGCAGTTGCAAATTAGATTATAAGTGTACACGCAATATTATGCTAATGTAAACACCTTCATGATCAAAAGGTCACGCTTCAAAGTCAGGCGCGTGCATTGCATATAGGCAAGTAGGCAGTGACTACCTCTTAAAGTTCAATAAAACCATTTTAACTATTACTACATCAATATACATCATTATATATCAATAATTAGTCATGATTTATATATTTTATTTATGTAGTAACAGTTAAAATAGTTTTATTGAATCTTATGAGGTAGGCACTGCCTACTTGCCTATATGCAATGCACGCCACTGTTCAAAGTCAATGTGGTGTATGAAATTATATTTATTGATTTTACTACAACTTTTCTACGTACCATGGTAACTTTCATAGAGTTACCTACTGTAGTACTATGGATCCTACTGTAATTAAAAAATAATAGGTATATTTCATCTCTACATCACCCAAGGTTGACTGGTAGAGAATGCCTATGGCATTAAGTTCGCCGATGTATATATTTTGTTGCATGAAGTTTCAATAAATAAATAAAATAAATATTGCCAATTATGGTGGCACGAGGGGAGGGGGGGGTGGCTAGTATGAAAATAGATTTACTTATAATTCATTTACTACAAGTAATAATAAGAATAACTGATTTCCATTTTGTTGGTATAAAACAGTTCTAAAACGTAAAAGAAAGACTGTTTTCTTTTTTTTTAAATCTTATTTTATTTAGTGGCTTGTAGTCACATAACAGACCATGTCAGCCCCATCGTAACCTAAAACATGTTTGTACTTAATTATTAAAATTATCCACTATCTTATAAACTAAATTTGCAGCTTCCGACAGAGGCGCTGACAGAATACTTTGAAAGATACCCACATCTATCAAATTTATGCTATTAAATTTAGTCTATTTATCAGTGCCTCTCTCCCAGCTCTAGTTTTGACACATGACTGTTTTCTTGAGCTAGTTGTGAATAAAACTGCATTTTTAAATACAGAATCTCGATTTCATTAAAAATTGAAGAAAATTATATGAAATCCCGACTCCCAGGAATTCTCGGGAATAGTAAAAAAACTGGCCAAGTGCGAGTCGTACTCGCGCACCGAGGGTTCCGTATCAGTTTTGGACGTATAAAGTGAAAAAAACCGGACCGCAAAACTAAGTTTGTTTGTGAAAGAATTTTGATGATTTTGAAAAAACTGTACTAGTTAGGAACATCGTTTTATTTTTGGTGCAATATTTGGGTCAATTCCTATCAACTCTAATTATTTCAGATTTTTCACTGCGAAAAATTCGGAGATAAGGGGGGGGGGAATGGTATTTTTTCAGACATTTTTCATCATATGTCGAAAACTGTGAGACAAAATTAAATGAAAATATATTTTGAAATATGCAGGTCAAGCCCTTTCATATGATATGTTACTTGACCCAGTAACCCTACTTTGAAATTTTGGATCCCCACTCCGGCCCCTTTTGCAATGAAAATAAAAATATTTTTTTAATTTTTCCATTTGCAATAAAGTTGGACAAGCATTCTTTATAACTGTTCCAAATTTCAAGTCGATAGCATTAGTAGTTGCTGAAATAAGCAGGTGTGACAGACAGACAGACGAAGTCGCACCATAAGGGTTCCTTTTTTACCATTTTGGTACGGAACCCTAAAAATATTTCCGGGTCCCGGGAACACACAATCCCCGGGAATTCCGAAACCTAAGTTCTGACAGATTTTAGATTTGTTAAAGTGATTTAGTGTTCTGATATCCACCCTTAGCCCCCCACCCTGCAAATCATATCTGGTTGAGCCCTCTGCTCCCCTAACAAATATTTCAGGATGTACCACTAGGTATTGCGATATTTGCGATATCTTTGTTCCAGTGTGAGAGAGATGAAGCTATACGGTCACATCGCCCCATCCTTTTTACTCAATTGAACAATGGTAACTTTGAGACTACATAGTATGACCATATCTTTATACATTCTCACCCGTATTTACAAAACATTGTCTCGAACGCACAGTGTACAGAAAACTCATTCGAATATGAACATTATTTGTATGAAATTAAGGTTTATATTAGTATGAAGTGCTTGTTTATATTTGCTTATATGAATATGAACCTTATTTTTATACAAATAATGTTCATATTTGTAGTTTTCTGTACACTGTGCGTTCGAGATCTCATAGTAATTAATGTTTGTGAAAATGGGTGTCTGTGATTCATTTACTTGGAAATCTGTGTGAAATAAATGTTTTGACAAATGTATTCATGAATATTTATAATTATTTTCATTGACAACACATTATTATTATGAATTCTCTCCTTAGGGGAATTCCGATACTCAGATATTGGAGACTCTGAGTACAAAAATTGGTTACATCAAATGATGACAGGAAATTGATTGTTTATGTAAGATAAATGGATAAATCTGCAGCTATCTTTATCCCTATATCTTAAGTAGAAAATCTTTTATCTCAACAAGATCTATAGTTTAAGTTTGGATTACATTTTCATTGGTGTCTGAATCTGTATTATATTATCTTTATTAAGTATTTTATATAGTACCTTATCATAGCATCTTCTGTTAAGGCTCTTACAAGCAAGCGTCGCGATTTTGCGATCTATTCCCAACTACATTTTTATGAAATGTGTGAGTTACTATACACATACTCTGTGAGTTCTGTGACTCATATTTTTCCGGCTCGCAGAGTCGCAACACTACAAGTCGTGCGATTAAGGCGAAGGTAAATGGTAACGGCCAGTTTTAAATCTCTTATTTCGCCGTCAAATAATGCAGGTTAGTTGTGCATTTTTTTATGTTAAACTAGAACATATATACATCAATCGTACCTGTGAATATTTAACTATTGTAGTAAAATACTTAATGAAATAAATTCATGAATTCGTGTCTACCCAAAACATAAAAACGTAATTACTTTCAAATCGCTTAAGATATTTTCATGATTTGTTTTGTGTGAAAAGACTATGTTACTACCTATAATATTGCCTGTTACTTTTTTTTTATTTTATATTTTAGATACTAAAAAGTAATAATACGTCTAATTCTGCACAGCGCGCTCCTTGATAGGCGAGTCGTATTGCTCGGTGGATGTATGTCGCGTTGCTTGAGCTCAGCGCAGAACACTCAAGCTATACCGCCCAAATCACTCAAGGCCGTTGGCGTATACCGGGGCCTTAATCGCGTCTGTTTGGGGGGAAGTCTTTACACAATATACATGCTTTTTTATTAAGTCATTGATTCACTTCAAGGTCTCAACGATTCACAGTTTTTGCTCAATGAACTAACAGGATATTGATATTTTTAATAGATAATATTATTAATAGGTATAGTGCACAAAAACTGCCTAAAAATAGCAGATAGGATCACTTAGCAAGATTATTAATTATATAATAATAATCCACCATGTGGGCATTGATCTATAGATAATGTGACCTATTCAGAAATGCCAGATTCACTCGGCACTTTGTAATGTGTATTAATAACGCTCAATCTGTCTGTTTCAGGTGTCAATACTACCTTCACAAGCACCCATGGGTTCCCGCGTACCAAGGCTTCATAACGTTTTTTGTTTTGGCCAATTTTACCCTTGCCACTTTCATGGACCCGGGAGTTATACCAAAAGGTGTGTATATTTTATAATAATATTCAAGGGCGCAGCCAGGATTTTGTAGGGGGGGGGATGTCTGTACCTGACTACGCCCTTGATAAAACCTTGTTATCTAATTTTAGGTGTAAAATTATCTATATTATGTAAGTAATTTTAGTTTATCACTGATAATATAGGACTTAATGGGTTGTTGCAATGACAAATTTGGTAATACTGATAAGCCTAATTTATTATTTGTATGCCTTTCCATACCGTAAAGTTTGATTGTGGGTAAATTGGATTTTATTTTAGAGCTACTTATCAATTGTGACTTCTGCTTACCCTTCAGTAACTAAAACGCTGCGATAGTAAATTACGTAAACTGACAAAGGCATAGTCAAATATTACTCTAGTAAGGAACATATTTACCCAATACAAGCGAATCGAGGCGTATTTAGTAGACGAAATTAGGTTTTTTATAGCTCATCTGTTTTTCTATGCCTCAGATCATAGAAACAAGGGAGATGTGCCAAGGTGCTATCTAGCTTGATGCCTGATTTTGAGCAAATTGCTCATATTAAAAACGTACGCGCTGGCGACGAACCGAACACGATCGATGGTATAAATACAGTGTTTTAGTTTAGTGCTAGTGTTGAGTGACGATTAACAGTGTTAAATTGAGGGTGTGCGGAATGTTTAATGCGTGGGAGATCTTTTTATTCACAAGGAGCGCTTAATTATGCGCGTAATTGTGTCGAAAAATGTACTAAAAGTGGCATCAGTTGTTCCGGTACTAATTTGCTGATGGCATATCTCCTTGTTTCTATGATCTGAGGTCTATGCCGATGTGAAACACTATCTTATCTGTGCCTGCATACAACGTGAATGCCCTTGTGACGTGATTTAATACGACTGTGGTAATTTTAGGAATATTTGCTGTAGCGAATAACAAAATTCAATAAGCCAAATGGCGAAAATGCAAGTAGGTACATAGTAGGAACGTCACTGATCATATCGGAATTTTAATCATTTAATATCGTAGAACCTAAATTATTATTTTTAATATATCACAAATATCTATCATATTACTAGTTTTCAAAGTACTGCCTGCTCTTCAATAATTTGTTACAAGCAAGTAATAATGGACACGTTTTCATTCATAAAACTTTTTTAAACTTTGGACTGATGTTTATCGACTTGTGTCGCTGATAGTGTTGCCCAAATGCAAGACCAAGACGAGTCTAACCCAGTCTTTGGTCTCGGTCTCGCTTCAGTACACCTGGTCGTAGTCTTGGTCTTGGTATTGCATACTCAGTTTTGGTATTCATCTCGGTCTTGCTGCAGTTAAGTGGTCTTGGTCTTGCGAAAATGATTCACGCAAGACCGACTTTGGGCAACACTAGTCGCTGACTGCGAATGGAAAAGAAAGAAGGTCGTAAGTCAAACCTTTTGCAAATCTATTGTTTTGTTAAATTGCTACTGGACTTATGAACGCCACTATACACGGCACAATCATACGGCAACGTGTTACGATAATAACTATCGATGCAATTTATATGTAAAAATATGTAATTGTATAACAGGTCCCCACAATAATAGTAAATAACATTTACAACTGTGACTCAGTAATGGTTTAATAATTACCTTTTAATATTGTTAGTAATTGATTTTTAAAACATTATCCCCTCATACTATCTGTTACTAGAAAACCCTCATTTGCGATAAGGTAGTTTGGCAATTGGTACAGTATTAGTAATAATAGCTTATCGTTTTGGTTAGTCATATCTGAAAAGATTACAGATTATTGTGGTGTTGTCCAAATGCAAAACCAAGGCGAGTCTAACCCAGTCCAAGTTTTGGTCTCGGTCTTGCTGAAATTAGGTGGTCTTCGCAACATACATTTCGATTTCTACGCGGACGGAGTCGCACGTACAACTAGGCTATACTAATTTAATAAAGCTGATAAAAAATCTTTTTGTGTATGATAGCCAGATTTACGAGGAATAGGCTATTTAATAAGGCTAATTAGGCTATTTAACATCACGCTATGACTATTAGGAGCTGAGCAACGGGGGTAAAACCGCGGGGAACAGCTAGTATTTTATAGCTGAACAGTTTGTTTGTTTAAACGCGCTTATCTCTGGAACTACCAGTCGGATTCGAAAAAATCTTTTTGTTTATAGGGTAAAATTAAAACCAGTACGGATATTTTAGGTGGTGAAAGTACTCATGAATATGATCAACTTTTATTATGGGACCGACACTGAAATATGAAAACAAAAAAATCAGCTGTCCATACATTTTGATCGTGTTGTAGTGCATTTTTAACCGACTTCAAAAAAGGAGGTTCTGTATTCGTCCCGTATGTATGTATGTATGTATGTATGTATGTAAGTATGTATGTATGCATGTATGTATGTTTGTATGTGCGCGATTTTCTCAAAAACTACTGATTCGATTTGGATGGGGTTTTCACTAACGTAATCTACATACTTTCGGGAAGGTTTTAGTATATAATACATTATGTAATCATTCCTATGTACAAAGTTATAGGCATAAATGTACACACTCCGTAGAAGATTTACTGTTGAACGAATTTGTGAAATTAATCTAACACGGGATAAAGAACTAAAAAGGGAAAAATAAAAAACTTTTTTAACAAAAAATAACCGACTTCAAAAATCCACTACAAAGAAAATAATAATTTTGGTTTCGGAAGTCGGTGGCAAAAAAAAGCAAACAAAAACCAAAGCCACCGATTTTTGAAGTCGGTTATTTTTTGTTAAAAAAGTTTTTGTAGGGAACAGCTGTTTGTTTTTTTTTCATATTTCAGTGTCGGTCCCATAATAAAAGTTGATCATATTCATGAGTACTTTCACCTCCTAAAATATTCGCACTGGTTTTAATTTTACCCTGTATGATAGCCAGATTTATAAGGAGTAGTATAGGCTATTTAACATCAAGCTGTAAGGGTCACAGCTGGAGCAGGAGCTGAGCAACGGGGGTAAAATACTATTATAAAATTGTAAAAAGCCGTGTTTGTACACTAAAGATATATCAGAAAAAACAATTGGGATAGGCTACCTACTAGGACGCAACTCACGTAACCATCTCCAAAAAGATTATTTAAAATTTTTGTCTGTTTGTGCGCGCATCACGCAAAAAGTACTGAATGGATTTTGATATGGTTTTCACAGTTCGATAGCTTGGGGTCCAACTTAAAATCTAAGCCACGTTTCGTCTAATTCCGGTGGGATAAACCAGAGATACAGCTTGAACTCTGGTAGCACTAGCCATCCTATCTCAGATCATAGAAACAAGTAGATATGCCATCATAGCAAATTAGTACCGGAACTACTGATGCCACTTTTAGTACATTTTTCGACACAATTACGCGCATAATTAAGCGCTCCTTGTGAATAAAAAGATCTCCCACGCATTAAACATTCCGCACACCCTCAATCTAACACTGTTAATCGTCACTCAACACTAGCACTAAACTAAAACACTGTATTTATACCATCGATCGTGTTCGGTTCGTCGCCAGCGCGTACGTTTTTAATATGAGCAATTTGCTCAAAATCAGGCATCAAGCTCGATAGCGCCTTGGCACATCTCCCTTGTTTCTATGATCTGAGCATCCTACACTACGGAGGTCATTTAAATTGGTCATTTTAGGTATATTTATAATCCACGGGGACGGAGTTGCAGGCAAAAGTGTAGTTATTAATAAAATCTTTTTTCTTTCGTCCACAGCTCCACCTGACGAGGATCGAGAGGATGACTTTCGAGCGCCTCTATATCGCAGCGTGGAGATAAATGGTATCACGGTGCGGATGAAATGGTGCGTCACGTGCAAATTCTACCGACCGCCGCGATGTTCACATTGTTCGGTCTGCAATCACTGCATAGAAGTGAGTAGAACACTTTTTTTTGTAAACGCCTTTAGGGCTTAATTGATATACTGTAGGCCTGTGAATACCATGCCTCAGCTCGAGCGACTCTCTCGTCGAAAGGCGTCTCTCATAAGTAGTCCACCTCGTGTACAAACAGGCGCGGTCTTGGGGTGCGATTTTGGGGGGGGTCATAGCGCAGCTGAAGGCTTTAGGGGGGGTCATAACGATTAATGCCGACGTGCTATACCGTGAATTACCGTGTTTGGCGCATTTTTGTACGATTTTGGAGGGGGTCATGTCCCCCGTGACCCCCCCCCCCCCCCCCTGGTACCGCGGCTGTGTACAAAACAACTCAATCTATTATAGTTATACGGCACGATTTTGCCGTAGTTTGGTGCAGTCCCTGTTATGCTGGAGGAACAAATACTTTGATTTTGACAAAGATGGGTTGAGAGAGAATGTTGCTAAAATCCACGTTATTCATGCTGATTTGTAATAGCAAATTTTTGTTTGAAACAACATTTCTGCTCCTCCCAAAACATACCCATAGCATAAGCATAGCATAATCGGCCTATAATGTTCCCACTGCTGGGACACAAGCCTCCTCTCTGTGAGAGGGAGTGGGCCGTAGTCAACCACGCGGGCCCAGTGCGGGTTGGTGGACGTCACATGTCTTCGAATTTTTTGGTTCTAGGGCATGCCGGTTTCCTCACGATGTTTTCCTTCACCGTTAAAGCAAGTGATAATTAATTTCTAATACGCACATGACTTCGAAAAGTCAGCGGTGCGTGCCTCGGGATCGAACTCGACCCATTCGCCGTGGGAGGCACATGGTTAAACCACTGGGCTATCACTGCTGTACTTACCCATATAGAAAAGTAACTAAACCCGACAAGAGTCTGATTCATGTATACTAATTATAACTAACTAACGACCCGCCCCAGCTTCGCACGGGTGCTATAAACCTTCCTCAATCACTCTTATCTATTTAAAAAAAACCGCATCAAAATCCGTTGCGTAGTTTTAAAGATCTAAGCATACATATAGGGACAGACTGACAGCAGGAAGCGACTTTGTTTTAAACTATGTAGTGATTAACCATACTTTATTTGGTTGCAGACATTTGACCACCACTGTCCATGGGTGAACAACTGCATCGGACGACGCAACTACAGATTCTTCTTTTTCTTCTTAATATCGCTATCCATACACATGCTGAGCATATTCGGCCTCAGTTTATATTATATCATGAACAATAACAAAACTTTGACGCAGGTCGAGCCTATTGTGTCGTATCCTTTACAAATACTTATTAATATCTAAGGGGACTAATTTCAAAACCCCCTAAAATGACTTCGGACACATTTACATATTTTTGCACCAACATAAAGTTTTAAATTTTACTTTCAATATGACTATACGATAACTTTCATAACCCACTTAAATACACAGTAAAATCAGTTTAAAAAGTAATGTTAGTTGCAAATTCCGCTAAAATGCAAAGAAATATTTTAGATTTTCCACGTTTTTAGGGTTCCGTACCAAAATGGTAAAAAAGGAACCCTTATGGTGCGACTTCGTCTGTCTGGCTGTCTGTCTGTCTGTCTGTCTGTCTGTCACACCTGTTTATTTCAGCAACTACTAATGCTATCGACTTGAAATTTGGAACAGTTATAAAGAATGCTTGTCCAACTATATTGCAAATGAAAAAAGTCAAAAAATGTTTTTATTTTCATTGCAAAAGGGGCCGGAGTGGGGGTCCAGAATTTCAAAGTGGGGTTACTAGGTCAAGTGACATATCATATGAAAGGTCTTGATCTGCATATTTCAAAATATATTTTCATTTTATTTTATGTCTCACAGTTTTCGACATATGATGAAAAATGTCTGAAAAAATACCATTCCCCCCCCCTTATCTCCGAAGTTTGCGGAGCGAAAAATCTGAAATAATTAGGGTTGATAGAAATTGACTAAAATATGGCACCAAAAATAAAACGATGTTCCTAACTAGTACAGTTTTTTCAAAATCATCAAAATTCCTTCACAAACAAACTTAATTATGCGGTCCGGTTTTTTTCACTTTATACATCCAAAAATGATACGGAACCCTCGGTGCGCGAGTATGACTCGCACTTGGCCGGTTTTTTTTTTATTGCTATGACATGACAAACAAATAAATATCAAATATTTGCTAATTGCATTAAGTTTACCATAACATTTTACAAATAACCTTCTTGTGAAAAATTTATTCAGGATGATTTAGGGGGTTTTGAAACTATACCCCTCAATTTGTGTGTTAACGATGTTCTGTTTCAGCGATTTTGTCTAATAAGAATTTTGATATTTTTTTTTACTGTGTAAAGATCTATGTACAATTATTTTTTTCTACCTCAAAAGGAAAATACCAAAACATTACAAACCCTTAACTACATTATCCCAGAATGGTGATAATGGGCATAATCGCACTACTAGCGATCCCAATATTCGGTCTGACCGGGTTCCACATGGTGCTGGTCTCCCGGGGCCGCACGACCAACGAGCAGGTGACGGGCAAGTTCACCGGGGGCTACAACCCCTTCTCGAAGGGGTGCTGGTACAACTGCTGCTACACGCAGTTCGGACCGCAGTATCCTAGGTAAGTGGCTCGAGCAGGTGACGGGCAAGGTCACCGGGGGCTACAACCCCTTCTCGAAGGGGTGCTGGTACAACTGCTGCTACACGCAGTTCGGACCGCAGTATCCTAGGTAAGTGGCTCGAGCAGGTGACGGGCAAGGTCACCGGGGGCTACAACCCCTTCTCGAAGGGGTGCTGGTACAACTGCTGCTACACGCAGTTCGGACCGCAGTATCCTAGGTAAGTGGCTCGAGCAGGTGACGGGCAAGGTCACCGGGGGCTACAACCCCTTCTCGAAGGGGTGCTGGTACAACTGCTGCTACACGCAGTTCGGACCGCAGTATCCTAGGTAAGTGGCTCGAGCAGGTGACGGGCAAGGTCACCGGGGGCTACAACCCCTTCTCGAAGGGGTGCTGGTACAACTGCTGCTACACGCAGTACAAGAAATAGAAAATTGGTCCCGGCTATTTTATGTAGCCCATAAGATATCAGATGGTGCGTCAGTCAATCCACAATCAATAACCAGTCTATTGTAATAATACTAAAAGCGAATGCAGCCTTTCTCTTTCTCAGGCCCACTGAACTAGTAAAGAAAACTTTTCATAACCGGATAGAGCTGTAGCTGTACTGTCGCGCCATCTATAGTTTGCTCTCTATACTAAGTATATTTAATGTTGGACTGTAGATAAAAAGTAAGAATTCAATTGAGTTCTGGGCGACCCTCAATAGTTACTATAAAATATGAATTATTGTAGTCCCATGTAGTTTAATCAATGTTGCTGATTAATTTTGTAAAAAATATTTCAACATACAGCAAATACGTGCGATTCAGCTCTACTGATAAATTTACAGATTCAAAAGTGCAAAATGTTCAAATAATAACGAACCGATACCCGCAAGCACTAGCTCTATACAAGAATCACATACATTGAAGATGCGAATCCTGCTATGTTGCTCCGTTTAGGTAGGGATTAAACATATTGGTAGCTTAGGAGAAATATATTACACGCTGAATTCGCTGCTGCATCGCGTTTTGGCGACTTTCTGCGTTCGATTGTTGTGCGAAATGCGGATCTGGATCTTTCGGAAATGCGGGGAGTGTCGCGTTAGTCGCTGCATCGAGCTTTCGGCCAACAAGCGACTCGATGGCCTCGACTGGTGTTTGTATGTGTGCGAATAGCGTTCGGACTAGTGTTGCCGCTCGATAGTCCATCGATACCTGACCATTGAATCGATTGTATCGATACTATCGATAGCTCACATCGTGACAATACTATAGACGGAGTCAATACAATCGATAGTTTATAAAGCAATACTATCGATAGTCAAAAACGATCGATGGTATTGATACTAATTAATACTATCGATAATGATTATTTCTCACACTTCAATAGTATTGATAGTTTATAATTTATGAGCAGCAATACTATCGATAGTATTGCGATCCGTCAATAGTATCATGAAAAAAGGCCATACTATCGATAGAACGGCAACACTACTTCGCCGATGATAAAAGTAAACTCTGCATTGCCTCTAAAGATAAATAAAAGTGACTAAGACGACGTATAATTCACAGTCTAGTCCGACCGTCGAAGTACATCTACAAGGGTGGCAAGAAGCGACGGGAAACGATGCCCGGTGGTGTGCACTCGGCGTCGGCTATATCCACGATAGCCACCGACACGCACCAGGTAAAGACGTACACGGCGGACAACGGCACCGCGCACCGCCCCGCCGGGCCCCACGCGCACTATAACAAGGTGAGAGCCAGACGCTTGCTGTCATTGCTAAGCTAAGCTACGAACTGACTGGTGGTTATGAGGTGGGGACCAGTGGCAGTGGCGTGCAGTGCATATAGGCAAGTAGGCAGTGCCTACCTCATATAATTCAATAAAACTATTTTAACTGTTACTACATAAATAAAATATATCAATCATGACTAATTATTGATATATAATTATGTATATTGATGTAGTAATAGTTAAAATGGTTTTATTGAACCTTAAAAGGGTGGTCACTGCCTACTTGCCTATATGCAATGCACGCGCCTGACCAGTGGCGTGCCTATAGGGCAAGCCCGATGCAGTAGCGTGCCTAGAGGGCAAGCCCGAGGGTATTTCTTTAAAATTTTCATGAATGTGTTTTTTATTGTACGCTACTCACATTCATGAAAAATTAAGAGAAATATCCTCGGGCTTGCCCTATAGGCACGCCACTAGCCCGACGCATTTTTTGGTTTTAGAGAGTATTTATGTTAAATTTTCATGAATTTAAGTGAGTTGATGTCGTTATTAAAGCAATACGTACATTAAAAATGCCATCTCTGCCATTGCCGGTCCCAAGCCCGGATGAAAAAAGAGGAGGGTTGGTAAGAGTAGACCATACCCCTTACCGTAAAATGGTCAACGCCGAGTCTCGAGCGGCGGTCAAGTAACTCGAACACCTGTACCGAACCTAGATTGTACAGAAGAGGCAAGCAGTGGCCTGAAAGCCTAAATAACTTTCGAAATACTGGCGTAGAAGGCAAACGGAAAACCACTACCGCTACTTTTTCCAAGAAAACCCATCTAAACATGAAATGCCGGATATTAAAAGGATGTCGATGTCGAGTTCACCGGCTGACCCCCGGCGCCACGCGGTACCCGGGCCGAGTGGTGTTAAATATGCGACCGAAGCCCGCGGGGGGGTAGACCACCAGGCCTCCTCGTGTGGGAATACTACTGGCGGTCAACATGTAAACAACTTCAGGCTAAGTAAGGAACACCTATTAGGAACTTGGAATGTGCGAGGGATGCTAAAACCAGGGAAACTAAGCATTGTGGAAAAGGAATTAGAATACTATAACATCTCAATTCTAGGATTATCAGAAACACACATGAAAGGATCAGGGCATTTCTCTACCCCAACAGGCAACACTATGTATTTCTCGGGAACGGAAGATGAAAGCGTTAACGGAGTCGGAATATTAGTACCGAAGGCGATCAATAAGTTTGTCACGGGTTATAATACCGTATCTGATAGAATCATAACGTTAAGATTAAACACCAAGCCAATACCACTTAATATAATTCAGGTATATGCGCCGACTGCTCAATCTTCACAGGAGGCAATAGACCAGTTCTATGAACGTTTGGAAGCATCATTACTAGCCATATCGAAAAGAGAACTGATATTTATCATGGGAGACCGACGTAACCAAATAGACTACATTATTTCCAGTGCGCGATGGAACACCTCAATCCATAAGGTAAAGACATTTCCTGGCGCTGACTGCGGGTCTGATCATAATCTTCTAGTTGCATGGGTTAAGCTGCGCAACTAGGATAATAGGAAGCAGCAAAGCTACAGAATTTAGCGTCAAGGTGAACCAACAGCTCATAAAGACGCCGTTAACAGCGGAAACCTCGGAGGATAGGTGGAACCACCTGAAATACTCCATTATAAACACATTTAAGGAAATGGAAATTACTCACTCCAAAAAATCCCGGAAGATATGGATAAAGAAAGACACGTGGGAGCTTATACAACGACGGAAAGAACTTAAAACTAGAGGACACAATAAAGACGACACAGAATACAAAAGAATTGATGGTGATGTCCAACGTCATTGCCGCCGGGACAAAAACCAGCATTTAGCGGACATATGTCTTGAAATTCAGACTCATGCTGACAAAGCTCAAACCGGCGACTTATTCAAGAAGGTCCGTTTAATAACCCGTAAATTTAAAGCTAAGACATGGGTTATCGAAGACTCAAACGGAAACCCTCTATCTGAACTGAGTGACGTTGCAGAAAGATGGCGGCAATACTGCGAAGATCTATATCAGGACTCGAACCAATCGACTCTTCCTCTGCAAGCGGGATATGCGAATGAAATGGAACCGCCGATACTGTACGAAGAGATGTTACAAGCTATTAAATCGATCAAGGATGGCAAAGCACCCGGTATAGACCAGATTACGTCAGAAATAATTAAATCACTTGGTGGTGACGCATTACGCCTGCTACACGAACTATGTAATCAAATCTGGTCCACGTGCGAATGGCCATCTGACTGGACCCAAGCAATCATCTTACCGTTACATAAGAAGGGGTCAACAAAAGTTTGTGACAATTACCGCACTATCTCACTAATATCACACTCAAGTAAGATCCTTCTTTATGTGGTCGACAGAAGACTCCGCTACTACCTAGACATGCAGATCCCACAAGAACAGGCAGGATTTGTAAAAGGGAAAGGTACGCGTGAACAAATCCTCAATGTCCGTCAAATAATTGAGAGTAGCCACGAGTTCAATAAACCGGTAGTGATGTGTTTTGTCGACTACCGAAAAGCTTTTGACTGTGTGGTATGGAACAGTCTCTGGCGGGTGCTGTCAGAAATGGGAGTACCTTCTCACCTTATCACCCTTACAAAAAGACTTTATGAAAACAGCCGGGGCGTAGTACGGGTTGAAGACGTGATGTCGAATCATTTTGGATTCCAGAAGGGTGTACGTCAAGGATGTATTCTCTCTCCTGTCCTATTCAACATATATGGCGAATATATTCTGCGCAAAGCCTTAGAAGGATGGGAGGGAGGAGTGTCAATAGGAGGGATTAAGCTGTCCAATCTCCGGTACGCAGACGACACCACTCTGTTTGCGGAGAGTGCAGAGGAAATGGAAGAACTTCTTAACCGGGTTGAAATCGTTAGCAATGAGCTGGGATTGGCTATAAACCGAAACAAGACGAAGGTCATGTTTATAGACAGGACCGGTCAGCTCGATCAAAACGGCGCCCTAATAAATATAGAAAAAGTTAAGGAATTCAACTATTTGGGCTCATTAATCACATCAAACGCATCATGTGAACCTGAAATCCGTCGACGCATTGCCATGGCTAAGAACGCTATGTCGCAGCTGCAAAAGGTATGGAAAGATAGAAACATCCGGCGCAAAACAAAGATTTCACTAGTCCGCACCTTAATCTTCTCTATATTTTTGTACGGTTCAGAGACATGGACGATCAAAGCTGCAGACATGGATAGAATTAATGCCTTCGAGATGTGGTGCTGGCGACGAATGTTATTGATACCGTGGACCGCATACCGTACCAATGACTCCATACTCGAAGAATTAAAGATAAAAGAAGGGCTCTCCACCACAGTTCTCAATCGAATGGTTCGATACTTTGGCCATATCTTGCGAAGACCCTCTGATACTTTAGAAAGAGTAATTATCAGCGGAAAAAGACCAGGAAAAAGGCCAAGGGGTCGACGACCAAAACGGTGGACAGACCTGATTCTGCAAGCCCTGGGACTCTCCTTTTAGGAAGCCACAAGATTGGCCCAAGACCGAGACAAGTGGCGCCAAGCTGGGAAAAGAATAGATGCGTCACGATCCTCAGCATTGAGGGACCGACTATAAAGAAGAGACATTAAAAATAACTTACATTAATGGAAATTAACTTAAATACTCTGTTAAAAAATGCGTCGCGCTTGCCCTGTAGGCACGCCACTGGCGGGGACAACATTTTATGGGTAACCATGGAACATGGTGTCAATAAATTGTCTTGTAAAAAATGTTTGTCCTTTGTGATGGTAATAATTTTTCGGGTTTTAAGATGGGGGAGGCATCAAAAGATAGTAGACACCCAGTTTGATTTGATTTAAAAGAGTAACCATATAGTTTCTTGCCCATTCTTCTCTATAGGAATCTACGCTTTGGAACAGGCATCTATCTTTATCATTCTGACTAACTGACTGACTTGTTGACAATTCAAAAGTACCTGTAAGTGATCTATTGAGATAAATGCTTTGACTTTGACCAGTGGTCATCAGTTTTAGGAAGACAATTAAAAATCCTGCCGTGACAAATTCGCAATCACAATGGGTTACATTTTGACAGTTCAACAACATTCATTGCGCTAAGCTAATTATCGTGAACTCGGTATTAGAAATATACCGCGCAATGAATTTTCACATTGAAAGCAGTTGTGATTGCGAGTGTGTTACACAATTCTGACTATTAAAAATTCCCACTGTGATCAAAGATTCAATGAATATTTTCGATAAGATACAATAAGGAAGAATTGCGTGGCATAATTGTTTTATTTGTGATCGTCATAATAATATAAGTGTCATGTCATCTCATCTGAAGGGTAGGAAACAAACAAAGTAATATTTTATTACAGAAACTTTTTTAAACTATCAAACTAATAACGATTAGTAGACTGAATAAAGTTATAACATTATTTAAATCATTTTCATTTCTCATTTTTAAACCATGTCTAATTCAGCATCTAGCTTTATATCATCACACGCTTCACTAGACAACAAGAACAGCTTGTTTCATCCAAGTAAAGCAGTAGCATCATCTAGTTATCATGCTTGTAGAGCGAATTACATACCTTCAATTCACAGACATAAGGTCGAAATTAGCACTTGCACATTTTTGTTAAACATTTCTCTGTTTACGTGAATTGAAGACATGATATGTCTGGCTCTCTACTAATGTTTCCGATACTCTACGCGATCAAGTATCCCGGTGATGGTACTGACATCTACGGTTGAACAAGTTACTAAAGCTACGGTCACACGGAGCGAAAACTCGCCGCGAGCAATCTCGCGTGATGTAACAAGCTACTCGCAGCGACTAACTGAGCCAGGCTCAAGCGAGTAGGTCGCTGCGATTTTATTCACCGCGAGTTTTCGCTTCGTGTGACCGAAGCTTAATACCGTGGATTTCCCTTATATTGAGTCTCACTTTTATACTGCACAGTGTCGATATTTTTGTAGATTTGAATGTTTTTTTTTGCACTGAAATTTCACTAAAGATTTAGTTACTTAGAAAATAATTTAAAAAATAGAAATTGTGGATTTTTTTTAAATATTAGCACACAATCATTACCTAGTTATTTGTGCACTGTGAAAGTTATCCCTCGTATTGGTTGAAGTCGGAAAAAAATATCCATTACAATTTAGAAATACTAGAGTTTAGTCTTATTATGGATAAAGGAATATTGAAGTTTAGTTCTTTAAAAATTAGTGAAGTTTGGTTCTTTAGAGTAATTTAGAATATCAGAAATCTATTTATCTTTAATAATATAATTCCGACTTCGCCATATTTTCAAACACGAAATCTCATAGAATACCTATAGCATTATTTCCCAGTTTATAATCATGTATGTATTTTATTGACACATTTGTCACACACCTATTTCTTAATAGCTTTTTGTGTCTTGATTATTTTACTCAAAAATTTAATAAGTGTGGTCATGGAGTCAAAGTTTCTCATTCACACGCTTGCCCAAACTAATGCAAAGGCGCTGTTTAACATAAAAAAAATATATTAACGGTCGGCTGCAGAAAGATAATTAAATTTTAATGGAGACTTTAACCATACAATTTCTATCGTTAGTCGCCTTTAAAACTTAATGACCTTTTCTGCAACTCATTGTAAGTCTATTTCGTTGAATGAATGTTTTTACGGTGATGGCGTAATTTGTCTTGTAGATTTCAATATAAATGTTTTTCTATGTAATACTGTCTTAAATCTTACTGTATGCCTTAGATTTCTTGTTACTAAAACTGTCTTAAACGCATGGGAGGAATAACCAAAGTACTATTTTAATTGTCTTTGGTTATTTATGACCTAGCATTTTTTTAAATGTTTTCCCAATTACCATTCTTTTCGGCCCAAGTTCACCGACAGTCAGATAATTGAAAACAGCAATTTCAATTTATCTGACTTAATTGTTATCTTGTCGCTGAACTTTACCTTATTCTGTCAGATCTTAAACTAAGAATTAAGTTTTAGCCCTATATTTGCAAACTGGAGTGTTCTAAAATCGAATAGTACCATCCCCATCATCCTTACCCCCTGACCCTCCTCACGGTGTGTGAGTAAGAGCTAGAGTGTAAAGTTGGTGTGGGCAGCGCAGCTGTGGCCGGGGCGGGAGGAGCCGGACGGCGAGCTGGACGGGCCGGGCGCGTCGCAGTCTGACTGCGAGTCCAGGCCGCATATCTTTCTGCCATTCATTTATTGTGTCACATCTTAAACTAAGAAATAATTTGGCCCTATGATTGTAAACTCCTAGTCTCCTAAAATCGAGTACTATCACTCCCCCCCTACCCCCTTAACCCCCTCACGGTGTGTGAGTAAGAGCTAGAGTGTAAAGTTGGTGTGGGCGGCGCAGCTGTCGCCGGGGCGGGAGGAGGCGGACGGCGAGCTGGACGGGCCGGGCGCGTCGCAGTCGGCGGACTGCGAGCCGACCCCGCCGCCGCTGCAGCGCCGCGGTTCAGCCGCTAATCTGTTCCCGCCCGACCACCATCACTTGCCGCCGAGGCCGCACCATTATCCACGACTCAGTCCGCTCTCCAGAAACACCAGGTAATCATTGTAAATAAAAATAAGTTCTTAGGGTCATCATATCACAGACGTCAGGAATAATTAAGAAGGTGAATGAGGTATTTTACGTCAAATTGAACGATTGCGGCTGGAATCGTTCAATTTATGAACTATATCGTTCAATTTGTGAACGATATCATTAAATTTATGAACGATATCATTCATTCGTTCTCTGAATCCAGTAAAGCCGCGTCTCCTGCGCCCTGTTTTCGTGTTCGACGAACATCGAACAGTGAACAGTGAAGGAGAAAGGGGCGTGGTCTACGTGTTTTGAGTGTTTTTATTCGTCAAAACACGTAGACCACGCCCCTTTATCGTTCACTGTTCACTGTTTGATGTTCGTCGAACACGAAAACAGGGCGCAGGAGACGCGGCTTAAGCCATTACGGACGTCTGTGATGAGCCTTAGGGGTCGTTCCCGCTCGTTAATAACCCGTTAACATTATTAACGACTGGGAATATTTTGTTCCACTGGTTAGGGAGAAACAAAATATTCCCGGTCGTTAATAGTGTTAACACAGTGTTGAAGAACGCAATTTTTTTCTCCCACTCGTTCACCCCTCGTTCCGCGTCTAGTTTAGGAGTCAAGGGTAAAGAAAAGTGAAATGAAACAAAATATATAACGGTTAAAATACGGACTTAATTTAGGTGCAATGTATATTATAAAAAATGCTCGATGGTGACTTGGTACGTAGGCGTCACTATTACACTTAGTCGTTGTTATCTCAATTGTATAAAAAGCGGCTTACAATGCGAAATATAATTACCTAAACTACACGAGCTTTTATTTCAATATCTTGATCTTCGTAACCGTCGTATGCTTTTTATGTATAATCCCAAACAAACAGAGCCAAAAATCTTAGAATCTTAGAACATAAAAATGTATTCACACTAATTAATCTGCGGTTCCAGCCACGGTGGCACGACGACGTCAGGCTACCGGGTGGTGATGGAGCCGGTGAGATACGACGCGGGCTCCAACGGCGGAGCCCGACCTTCCCCCACCATGCAGCAGAGGATCAAGGCGCTGGGCGTGCCCACGCCGCTGGCCGTCAGCAGTCCAGTCAGAAGGTATGTACCGTGCATCCCATAGCCGGAGCAGCGGAGACTGAAAGATCCAGGGTATTTGGTGACGTCAAATTGATTGTATTTGTGAATTGATCTACCATGTGACAACCCTATTCGGCTGTCCCATTTCAAAACCTACTAAGATTTTTTTTTCGGGACATGGTTTTATTGCATAATCTTGCCTACCTTTACTAGGTTAGCAAGAAAACGATGTCCCGAAAAAAATTTTCCCTTACTAGGTTTTGAAATGGGACAGCCGAATTGTCACAGATTAACCCCCGTGTTCACGTACATCACTATGAGGACTCATATCAAAGTGTACAAAAAACTCATTCAAATATGAACATTTTGTATATTAAGGCTCATATTTGTATGAAGCGCTTGTTTATATTCGCTTATATGAATATGAACCTTATTCTAATACTTACAATGTTCATATTCGTATGAGTTTTCTGTACACTGTGCGTTCGAGACCTCATGAATACGGGGGTAAAAGTGGTTGCAGTTGCCACTGTAAAAAATATGGTGAAGATATTTTTTTATTGAGGAGTTGAAATTATAATGTTCCAATGTTGGGACTCCTTTCAGTTTCCGCAATTTTTTAAAAGAATCTACAATTACCCTCAAAATCAAGGTTGACAAATTGAACTTCACACTGTATGACTTTGCTTAAAATATGTTACTAGATCAAAATTTCCATAAAGGATTTATTGGCTGATATTTAAGAAGAGAAAATGTTCCCATAATGATTCAAATAGGTATTTATATGATTTCCCATTGTATCATGGCCTGTTCCCATCATTAACAAAAATGGTTTGATCCCCTTCTACCTAAAACCGGGAATGCATCGCTTAAACCACGGTACGGATAAAAACAGAAGTATAACTTTGAATTAGATTGATTATTTTGGAATTCTAAATAGGATTATAATAATTGTATAAGTTTGGCTTTAATGACCTAACAATCAAAGTTATGCTACTGTTATTAGTCTGTATTGTGCTTATATGTTTTTGATTTGATTCAGTGTTTATTTGCATGTAAAATGTTTTGCATTCACGTATTAGAGGTAACTAAGTTTGGGAACACTAATTAACTGTCGATATTTATTGTCATTGGTGTATATTTAGCTTTGTAAGATGTGAGGGTTGCTTACTAATATACAGGGTGGCAGGTTAGACAGTGGAAATATTTAAAGTGGTCATTGTACTTATCATTATGAACAACTTTTACTATGGGACCAAACCTGAAATCGCGAAATAAAATCAGCTGTTCCATACATTTTGTTGAGTTGTGTGAACATAAATGTATGGAACAACAGATTTTTTTTTCGCGATTTCAGGATTGTTTTCATTGTTAAAGTTGTTCATAATGATGAGTACAATGATCCCTTTAAATATTTCCACTTTCTAACCTGCCACCCTGTAAAATGTGGCTAAGGTATGGGTAGTCTGAGATTGTGGAGTCTATTCTACAAATCCCAAGTAGTTTCTAGTTGTATAACACGCGCTAATAAAGAAGCGAATCTGAAATGGCGGCACTAATCATTCCCGCTGACTCGCACGTTATTGCTGTCTTTACTCACACACGTCGGGTGTGACTTGCGAGAGAGAGGGAATGATTAGAGCCGCCCTTTTAGATTCGCTTCTTTATTGGCGCGGGTTATATACATTTCCATACAATCTACTAAGTGGTTTTTTTTTTCCATGATTTTTTTCTTGAAATGCGTGGTGCTACATTTAACTGACAATAGATAACCTTGCTTGCAGCTTTCAAATAGATAGACAAATGATTGTGAATTTGTGATGAAAATTAATAAACATTTATTTAGAAACACATCTCAGTCTACCCTCCAGAATTACCACATAAATATAATTGGATACTTTTTTGTCCATAGTTGATTATGTATTACGTACTTTGCGATCATAAAGATTTGTATACAATGTATAAAAACGAAAACATATCACCGAAATGCAATGAGACCACGAATATACTTACCTCAAAATTATATATTTTTTCTACTTTTGATAGATACTCTTTGCAACTATGTGTGTGCCATCTATCACTAATTTCATCCATCATATTTCCTGTGCCTTAAATGATTTAAATTAGTATCGTTTCATTTCGTCCACTTTCAACGTGTACAGTTGGGCCATTCGTTTTTTTAAACCTATGCTGTCCAAATGCCGGACAAAGATTTACCTATTCTACTCCTCGATGATAAGGGTATGATAATTCTATCCTTTTTAACCTGTAAGCAGTGGCGTGCCTAGGGGGCAAGGCCAATGTATTATTTTTTATTTTGAGGGTATTTATGTTTTCTTTTTATGTTATTTAAGCGAGTTAATGTCGTTATTAAAGCAATACGTACATTAAAAATCTCTTACATTCATGAAAAATTAACTTAAATAAATGCTCTATAAAACGAAAAAAATGCGTCGTGCTTGCCCTCTAGGCAGGCCACTGCCCGTAAGGTTCCTTTTCGGCATACAGTTACTTATGCTGAATTGATGAGGAAAATATTGCGAAAACCTGTTCACATAATGGTCTGAGGCTCTAGACAAGTTACTTTTCTGTTAGCGTTAGCGTCAAACGCTACGGATAAAATGTATGGCAATGACATTACCTGCGGAAAAGTCACGTGACTCACAAATGTCATTTCCATACATTTTATACGTAGCGTTTGACGCTAACGCTAACAGAAAAGTAACTTGTCTAGGGCCTCTGGGCAGATTGCGATCCATTTAGTTAATACAATTACGCAATATCATTAACTAGCCGTTCCCCGCGGTTTCATCCCCGTCGCTCGGCTCCTAAGGGTCTGTATGTAATAGCCTATAATATTCCTCTTGAATCTGGCTTTCATATACAAAAATATTTTTTTGAATCTAACTGGTAGTTACAGATATTAGCGTGACGAACAAACTCTTCAGCTTATAATATTAATATAGATTAACAAAATGTTTGTGGTCTCTTGTACTTACAACACGAAATAAAAACTTTGTGATTTACCGCTTGCCGCGGCAGGTGGACCTAACGCATAGAGCCGACGTGTCAACGGTAATTCGTTAACTGTCGTTGTTTGCTCCTGTGTGTGTTTGTGTGTTTATGCCATTTTATTTTCTTTACAAAGAATTTGTGGATATTTTTATAAGACATTTTTTTTCGTTTAAGCTGTGTTTATTTCTTATTTTTTAAACCATTAACATAATCATTTGATTAGCTCAAGTTACCTTTTTACATTTCATAATAATTTTGAAACTTAGTTTAGACTTTTTTTTATCTTTCCTAGAAATACATCTTTTACTTACATCCTAATAAAAAATACATGTAGGATCAAGCATTCTAACTATTTATTCTTCTAGATTCCAGACTTCCAACAGTAAGTTTTGTAAAATATTAAAATTAGAGCTACAATAAAAATATCCACTAATTCATACTTACTTTTGTACATTATTTTTTTGACATGGCTCTGCACTTTTCGGTAGGTTTTTGCTAAAAATATTTTGAAAATACCTAATTGATAGGCTTTTCTGGATTTTAGTTTTTTTTTATTATTATTTCGACTAATACCTATGTATTTTTTTTATCATACTTTTGGATTATTACTGCGATGCAATAACATTGTAAATAATGCGCGCACAGAAAATCTGAAAGTACTGAATAAGTTGTTTGTGCTTTGTATTAATAATGTTTTTTTAAGCACAAAACAGATTTTCTCTAGCATGATTTTTTGTATATAATTTAATTTGTATTTTAATTAAATAATCAGTTACACCGTATTTTAAAGAGTTTGCATGTGTTTTAGATATTAACTTGGTATTATATTTTTTATTAGTATTTGTACATTTGTAGTAGGATAAAATAACCTACAGATTTCTACCATTTTTACACACTTTTAATGTAAAAACGGGGAGGGGGACCAAAATATATAATGACTTGATGATTTTTTTTTAACATTTACATAAAAACATAAAAGATGGTGTAACTTGATTATTATGGGAATTCTGTTTCTAATGTCAATTTAATAAAATTAATTGTACTTTTACATATGTTTAAATTCTCCTATTTTTGACTGGAGAAAACCAAAAAGGTTTAATTATCAATTATTTTTTTATAATAGGACAGAATTCACAAATATGTATGTATACTACATAAAAATATATACATTACTTTTTTATTTGCAAGCTGTTGTGACACGGGGCGCAGACGTAGCACGACACACTATACAATGGCAGATAACAGCTACCAACGCCTGTCTATGGTCGACTTATGATCATAGACACGTTATGCTCCATGGTAAACGAACAATACTCGTCGAACTCAATACATTTACATTTTTTATCAATTTTTACGCCGCTCTTACGTACATAAGCTAGCATTTTCTTTTTATTTTGCTATGTATATTGTTTTTATTTTTGTCCCGTTTGTTTGGTATTTTTGTATGGAATTTATTATGAATTTCGATTTCAGAAAGTCCGTTGTTAAATCCGATAAACATCTAAGCTTGAATTTTACTCATTTGAATGAAAAATAAACATTTTCATAATGTACAAAGCCATTGTATGTCGTGTCGTTGCTTGCCGGTGTTTTTTGTTTTATCCTGATGAAATGAGCACTCTATTTTTACTATTTTCTACGCACATTGCACTAAAGTATTATATTTATTTAAAAGATTAGATTCTTGGCTCGCGATCCATATTTTGATAATGTTAATTGTTGTTACAAGCCATTTAAAATTTTATAATCATTTTTCGAAACTTTCAAATTCATTTCTAAACAAGCTATATTTACCTATATCTCTACATTTAACAAAACTTACTAATATTTTTATTCATTCTTATTTCACCAGGATAAGCATGAGTAGTTGACCGTAGTAGTGCAGTAGTGTGTATGATATGATAGTGTAACATACAGTATGTCTAGTTGTGGCATGTGGCGTTGGCATGCTCCCCGCAACCGTAGCAGGCGGGGTCGCCGCCTACGGACCCAAAGTTCACGCGTTCAGAACCCGGTCATCTCCGCTCCAACGATGACTATACTTTGATCCCAAACACGTGTTACATGCTCATGGTTATACGTAGATTAGTTTTTATATATAATTGTGACATTTAGAACGTAGTCGGGATTGCGGTACGGTCTTGTGACAACTGATGTAAATAACCGACCGATACTTTGAAGAATCGCACGCCCCGCGGTAAGTCGTCCACCTCTAGATCGTACCGGACGAGACAGAGCGGGTCGGCCGCCGCGGGTCGCTGCGTGTTCGCGTTCTGAACGCGCACAGTCCGAGGGCGGCGGCGCCGGTCGCGCGATCGCACGTGCAAACGCTTCGCCCCGCAGCTCCCTTCTCCTTCTGTCCGTAGGCCGTACGATAACGATAGCGAGGGCTCGGACGAGCTCGCGCGATTAAACCCCTGACGTGAGCGCCGCGCCTGACAGGTCCAACCCGGGCACGCCGACGCAGCCGCGCCGCCCCGACTTCATCGGCGTCGGCGGGCGCGCCTCGCCGCAGCGCCGCTTCCTGTCCGAGGGCGAGCTGCTGCGGCCCGAGCCGCCCGCGCCGCACCGCCCCACGGCCGACGACATCCGCGAGCTGGCCGCGTCGCCGCAGCGCGGCAACTACCTGTGGGCGGAGCGGCCGCCGCACGCGCACGCGGCGCCGCCGCGCGGCGGCGTGCCCGTGTTCCCGCCGGGCGCGTCGCCGCGGGCCCGGCGGCGCGCGGGCGGCGGGCCGGCGCGCCCGCTGTCGTTCGTGCGCGCGCTCGAGGTGCAGGACCAGCTGGAGGCGCGCGCGCCGCCGCCCGACCCGCCCGACCGCGCCTCCGTCTACGACTGCAACTACGAGATCTCCGTCTGAGCCGCGCCCGACTGACTGTACCCCGGTACGTACCGACCGACGAGGCCATCTCGTAACGTGGAACTAGAGTTTTATATGTATGTATATTTGTGAGTAATTTGTAACGTTGACGTACGTTTAATTGTGAATTCGTTGAGAGAGTGTACATAGTCCCCCCAGTGTTGTGATTCCGAGATGACATAATAATTATATAGAAGTATATAAAAGAGTAAATGTATCAGCACCCGAGTGTCTCAATTATTGTGTAAAAAATATATTTATGAAAATTGTTTTTCAAGGAGCTGTTGTATGTTTTTCCTTTAGGTTTAAAATCGATGTGTCAGGTAGTCGGAGGTTACGGAATTGACTGATTCGTTAATCTGCCTCAATTTTTTTAGTTGAAACTTTCTGCGGGCGCAGCGAGGTTTTGAAAATGTCGCAGCGTGCGTTTTTTACTTGACGTTTTTATCCAAAAAGTATTATTGTGAACTCAGTACATTGGACGAAGTTCTTAATCTTACAAATTATTTCTTCCAATAATGGAGATGTAAGTAGCAAGCTAAGCGAGCGACGTGACAGAAATAAATATGACGACTTTTCCAAAGTAAAAAATGCACGACGCGTGAGATAATAATGTGCCAAATATTCTGTAGTCACAGGTAGCTTAGAGCACGCGTCTTGTTCATTGATTTATTGATTTTGATCTTCGATGTGGGAATAAATAATCTTTCCTGAATTTTTTTGTGATTAGACCATGTATGTTAAACAATTTGCTAAATCATAATATCACTTCTTGCGCTATTTTTGACTTTATTGAAAACGTCAAGTCTATTCATTCTTGTAATCTAGTGATAAATAATACTTTCCTATTTTATGATTAGTGACAAAACATTAGTATATGTGGAACGTTATAGGTATTCAAAACGAGGTGACGCGGCTCAGTGCCTCCTTGCGCGAAGCAAGACGGTGATAAATTCTTATGTCTAAAATTACCTACGTGTGTAAAAAACTGTTCACGTTATAATCATATCTGCGTGTGTTCTATGTGGATATATTGTTGTGTAATTCCACTGCACTAATATAACTTATGATTAAACGTAAAATAACGTTAAAACGTAGTCGTGATCTCAAGCAACTAACGAAGAGAGAATGATGGTATTATTGAGGCAGCTGTGTTTTACTCACTTGTAAATTTCCCCACCAGCCAGCCAAGCATGTCCATGATAAAAACGGGTTTTGTCTACAAAAGAATAGACAAAGTGACAGTTTGTAGAAAGATTTCTACCGTTTTATACATACCATAGAGAGAAGAAACGTTTTTATTCTTCAGTAGACAACATTCTGATAAGCCAAGCACGGGTTGCCGCGTGCTCGGGCAGAAGAGATGACGATTTGGATAGAAAGAACTTTGTCTATTCATTGGTAGAATAGAGATAGAATTGGTTATGCTAAGCGTGGTGGTGGCAGGTTAGTTGCTTGAGTTTGCGAATAATTATTATTGGTCGTATGGCCATCGCCACAGATCCATTGAGTTGTGTGAACTATTTAAGCACATTAAATTTATTTTTCTTCAGTTGCGGTTGTCACAGGAATTGTTTTATACTCCATTCATATTCGATGTAGTATTTATGTAAACCGCCCATATAATTTATTTTATTATAACAGCAGTCAGTATTTTGAATTTGGTATCAATTTATTACCCTCTTTATTAGGGTTCCATATTTAAATTGATGTAGAACTATCTAAAAATGACATAGACTGCATAATAGTTAGTTTAGTTGTTTACATAAAATCTACATTGAGCTTGCTTGCAGTATAGTATTGAAATGCTAACTCGGTAAACAAGTGTTAAAAATAAGCGAAATTAAATTGAATTTCGCCATTTTGTTTACAAAGTATAAACGGATCTCAACTTTCCGAATTCCTATTTTGCCCAGGAAAAGCTGTACTTATACTAATTGTAATGTAAAAAAGAATATAATATTATTCTAAATTACACGAGATGTACTGAACACGTTAAAATAGTAGTGAGTCAGTTGAGATTACATTATGTACATAAATAAATAAATATAAATATCTATTATATAAATATCAAAGTATATAAAACGTATCACTAGTTTTTGATACACGAATTTTGTTCGCGAACTCTGTTTACCAAGACGTTTGGAAGTGATACGTTTTAACATGTATAGAAGAAAAATACAATAACTGTCTTCTATTTATTAAGGGTTAAGTATGTAAATATTCATGAGAAATATGTAAAAGAAATATCTAAGGACAATTTTGTATAGAACTTGTGTAATAGTATTTGTTGTAAATGTTACTATTGCGTATAACAACACTGTTTCGTTTCGGTGCCAGTAAATACAATATTTTTTTAAACTACTTATGAACATATCAGCAGCGTATTTATTTTTAATACGTAGCAAAGGTTTTGTTGAACGGCCTACTAGTGAATGTTTTAGTACTTTTCATTAATTCGCCTGCCTCTCATCACTGCACATTCCGTCTCTCATATTTATTTTAATGTAAAAATATATAGTTATCGTTTTGGCACATTAATTTGATTGTGCGTACTTAAATTTTCACAATTAGTGCTATATTAACACTGTTGAAATGACGATGCACATGATCATAGTAATGTTGTTGATGGAAACCTGACTAAAGTCCAGATATTAATGTCCATAAATATCTTAGAAAGACTATTCTAGTTAGAAGTAATTATTTGAAATAAAATTGTATAGTATTAAGGTGTAAAAGCATTTTTTTAAGTTAATAGGAACAATAAAGTTCTTTGTAATTAATATGCTGTTAATTTCGATAGACTTTATTTTGTTTAATTTTATTAGTAACAATTGGAGGTAAGTATTGACATTTTCGAATGCTTTTACACCCCAATGTTATGCGATGTAAGTGTACAAAATGTACAAACGATTGTTTTTTTTTTTCGACATTTCCCTACATCCGAAAATTATGTAATTTGAGGATTTAATAGGTTTGAAATACAGCTGCGCTGCAACATACCTAAGACTAATGTGTAATAATTATAATAGTACCTCCTCAAACATTATTACCTATATGTATGTGACAGTGTTTTATTTTTGTATTTTGATAAAATTTGTGTAAATAATTTTCTTATTTTATTGATATTAAACTCAATTAATCAACTCACTTGGTTTTCATTTTTCCTGTTCACCCATCTCTCGCCTGGCGTTTTTCCAGCATTTACCCTGGCCCGCCTTCTTAGGGTGCGTTTTCACCAGAGATGTGCGAGGTAGCTGAGCGGTGCGAGGATGCGTAACGAAGCTGTGAAACGATGTGAGCGTTTCTAACAGAGATGTGCTAGGCCGCTGAGCGGTGCGAGGATGTGTAGTTACGCTGTGAAACGGTGCACAGATGAGTGGTGCGAGGATGTGTAGTTACGCTGTGAAACGGTGCACAGATGAGCGGTGCGAGGATGTGTCGCGTGCTCTTAGGTCTCTGTTAGCAGTTTCTCGCACGCAGCCATCCCTAGCACACATCCGTCGCATCCATCCCTCGCTTGTTTTGTACGTACCAGCGGCGAAGGGTCAATTTTTGTAAGAGGTAAGCCTACAAATGCTTACCTGGCTACGAAAAGTTAATTTAAATATTTGACAATAGTAGTCAATACTGCCGGTGCAATTTTTCAAAGGGAAGCCGGTAGGAATCGTATTGTAGGGACCCTTCGCCATTGGTACGTACAAAAACCTCGTTCGGTTAAGCCGTTTCCACTTAGCGAGGCTATGCAGGCTAATAGTAATCTGTGGGCTAGGTAAATGAAGCGATTCTACTGGTCCTTAACAAACATCTCTGGTGGAAACGCGCTTAGCGAATTGAGGGTAATAGATTTTGTTGACCTATTATTGCGCAATTCCCATTGAATTCCGAGCGGCAGTCATGACCCAATCAGGTAGGCGGTAAAACTGACATGCAGTGCAAGATAAAAATGGATCATTGTCAGATGCTTGCTCGGCCAGATAGGCATAATTTGAAATAAAAATAATTAAACAAACGCATTAGAATGTTTTAACAATATGTAACATTTTATCATACCTTTTAGTCGTAATTTTTTTATGTTGGCTTATTGTGTCACACCTCGGGCAAAGGCCTCCCTCCATTTTTTCATTTCTCGATCTCGCTATCCCGCGCTACTTCCCTTAAATTTTTGAGGAATTCATCCATTTCGTCTCGCCATCTTCTTCGTAGTCTTCCCTAACGACACGACCCCGCGGCCACCGCTGCACCTTCGTAATTTTAGATTTTAGTAGAGTAACGGTCAGTTGCACAAAACTAATTAAATTTTAAAGGAGGCATTAACCATACAATTTCTATCGTTAAAGTCTCTTTTAAAACTTAATGACCTTTTCTGCAACTCAGCGTAAAAGTTCAAAATTGGCGCCATTAAAAATTTGTAGAGATGTGAATAATGTAGAAACCGAAAGTAACCACAATAAAAAACCGTATTTCGACTATTGTTAAAAATATAAGGCTTGTTCATTCCATTAGTCGAACTATTTGAAAAAAGTTAAAATAAAAACTGTATGTAATTTTGTTTAGCTTTTCTAAGCTTGACTTGTACAATCATCTATAGTGTCGTGAGATTGTGAATAGTTCATGCCATGGTAAAAGTCAGCAATAAATTAATTCTCTTTTTAATGCGTAGAGTGTATGTACATACACACGTTTTATAGTAATTTTAATATTTTATTGATTTGATGGACAATTAAATAAACGCGACCTCAAATGTCACTGTCAAACAATCATGTTTTTTTGCAATAGCAACACAGTTTCTTTTTCAGTCGACAGGTAAAGGGAATGTGAGTTTTGTAAACTTTTGTAAAAATATCCATAAAAATCTGTGAAACGAGGGAATAAATTGGACGAAATACTTGGCGTATAGAAAAACTGTGATCCCCACGTTATAATACTGTCTATATTTTAAGATATTACTGATAATTCATCATAAAAATAGAAAACTCAAGTTCGTGTTGTCCACCGATTTTGTGGTGGTTATCATGTTATTTGTGCGTATTCTATATTGAATACTCACTGTGCCAGCTCGTGTTGAGTGATAATAGTAATCTACATCTTGTTGTTAGGAATTCTAGCCGAGGATATTAGAAAAAATATACAGAAACAAGTTTTGAAGGTTAGTTTTGTTGTTTTCAGAACCACCCAAAATGGGTAAGATAATGAAGCCAGGGAAAGTGGTGCTGGTCCTCAGTGGCCGGTACGCGGGCCGCAAGGCGATCGTGGTCAAAAACTACGACGAAGGCACCTCAGACAAGCCCTACGGACACGCTTTCGTCGCCGGCATCGACAGGTATCCCCGCAAAGTGCACAAGAGGATGGGCAAAAACAAAATCCACAAGCGCTCCAAAGTAAAGCCTTTCGTGAAGGTGAGTTACAGATCATTTCTTTATCCTAACCTCATTTTTGTTATTGTTTTATTCATTTGTGTTATAATTTCGAACATCACAAGATAATATAGTTGTAAAGAGTGCATTATTGAGTTTAGTATTGGAGTGAATTCTCTTATCCTCAAAGCAAGGTTGCTTTATACAAAACCACAATATGAATGCTCATTTGAATGTTTATGTGTATTCTTAACTGATAGCAAGATAGTCCCTGTCATCACATGTGCTTATTTACATTGTAATTTACTGGCTTATAATAGTAGTAATCAATAATAATTAATTTCTTACATGCACATTCTCAAACAGCTGTTTTCAAACCAGTGTGATAAATAATGGTTCTAGTCAATAGGTATTATAAGAATTTAGAAAAGCCATTACTTGGTAGCATAATACTATTAGCTTTACGAAAGCAAAAACAAATATAATTGAAAATCTTATATCTGTTATGTTTTTGGAGATAGCATAAACCCTGAGTAAAATCAGGGTATTTTAATCTGGGTAAACAAACAGATAATTTTATGGGTGGTGTGCCACTGGTAGTAAATATTTAGTGTTGTTACTTGACTTGACTTACTATGAATTCTTCTTCCAATTTTTTTGATCAGTCTAATTAGGCAAAGACCAGTGTAGTGGAACCATAGGTGACAGCTGTAACTGTGCTCACTAAGAAAAAATAAGTAATATCATCACACCAACATATCCACCATTGCATATAGTATATTGGTCATATCTGATGACTAGGTTGAAGATTTTTAAGATGTTCGCTGTTGTTAGTCTATAATGTCTTACTGATAATATTAATTCATCTGTTGAGCAACCTGATTCAGGTTGAAATCAATTGTGTCTGTCAATTGTAACAGTTGAAGGGTGAAGTCATATTGCTCAGATTTAGTAAGGCTTGTGGCCTATGCACAATGGGTCAATCAAGAAGCTAAAACAGTGCAGAAAACAGGCAGTATAACTGGGTGCTTGTGGCCCCAACCTAGTTAGGAAAAGGCTTGGCGGATGATGGTATTGCTAGGATTCAACCAGCAATTTTCAAATATAATTCTATGGGACAAAATAATCTTTTGGAAACTTAGGTATGCAACAGTTGACCATTCACAGCCTCTTTGGAGAACCTTGGTTATGATTATGCATACTAAAACATTATTTTCCTCATTACAGGTTGTGAACTACAATCACTTGATGCCCACTCGCTACTCCGTAGACTTCAGCTTTGAGAAGTTCAGCGCAAAGGACCTGAAAGACCCCGCGAAGCGCAAGAAGCTCCGTTTCAACACAAGAGTGCGCTTCGAAGAGAGATACAAGAGCGGAAAGAACAAGTGGTTCTTCCAGAAGCTTAGGTTCTAAGTAATTTAAAAAAATAAAACATTACATCTGTAATAAGTCTTGTTGTTTTATTTTGGTGCTGTCATCGTACGTAACAATCTTGAGAAAAATTTACTAAAAAATAGTACCTATGGCTTGTTTTGGCACAGCCACTATCAGTAACTAGAACTCTGTAGCCTAAACAGCTTGATGGATTTCAACATATCGACACCTCCATGCAATAAAATTGTAACTCATTTTTTTCGACTTTTGGCGAGAGCAAAATTAAAATTCAAAATATTATATCTAGTCAAGGTTCAACACTACAATCTTTGAATCTATCGCTATTTCATAGTTTTGGTGGGCACTATTAGCATGTACTATAAGATTAATAAAAAAAAGCCGTTTTCATGGTTTTTAGGGTTCCGTACCAAAATGGTAAAAAAGGAACCCTTATGGTGCGACTTCGTCTGTCTGTCTGTCTGTCTGTCTGTCTGTCACACCTGCTTATTTCAGCAACTACTTATGCTATCGACTTGAAATTTCGAACAGTTATAAAAAATGCTTATTCAACTTTATCGAAAATGAAAAAAATCCCAAAATATTTATATTTTCATTGCAAAAGGGGCCGGAGTGGGGGTCCAAAATTTCAAAGTGGGGTTACTAGGTCAAGTGACATATCATATGAAAGGGCTTAATCTGCACATTTCAAAATATATTTTCATTTTATTTTATGTCTCACAGTTTTCGACATATGATGAAAAATTTCCAAAAAAATACCATTCCCCCCCCCTTATCTCCGAAGTTTGCGGGGCGAAAAATCTGAAATAATTAGGGTTGATAGGAATTGACCCAAATATGGCACCAAAAATAAAACGATGTTCCTAACTAGTACAGTTTTTTCAAAATCATCAAAATTCCTTCACAAACAAACTTAGTTATGCGGTCCGGATTTTTTCACTTTATACGTCCAAATATGATACGGAACCCTCGGTGCGCGAGTACGACTCGCACTTGGCCGGTTTTTCATGAGTTACGTGAAAAAAAGTCACAGTTATGTCACGTGAGTTACAGTGACAAACATTGTATGTCTGAGTTATGTTCTTTACATATTTACTAATTTTGTTTTTTGTCTTGTCACATAATTGTAACTCCAAGTTACAATTATACTGCACGAAAATTGTATGTGAAAGTTCAAGTGTTTTTCATACATATAATAACAAAGTTATCAAAAATTCTATCATAATGTTAAAACTTAAAAGTCTCTGTGACAGGATTAATAATAATTAAGACGGTTGATTGAAATAATAAAAAAACAGTTTGGTGATAAATTTAATAAGAATAAATGAGATCAAATAATTATTAAAGCATGTAACATGAATTAGGTAATTAAAGAGGTAACGTATTATACCATAACGAACAATAAACAAATCAGTTATTCTTGCAAAACATAACAAAATAAAAGTTTGCAAAAACATTGTAACTCAAGTTACAATGCGGTTGCATCGTATTTTGTGTTCATGAACTCCAGCGTAGTCCTGTGCAAAGATTGTAAATAAAGTTACAATTTTGTTGTATTTAATTGATTAGATATTAGTAATATTGCGTGTATTGTAAGAAAAGTTACGATGATTTTGTACGGTAATTAGATTTTTTTGGTGATTTACAATGCTTATGCCCCTTGCATAATTTAAGAATGAATAGGCGTAGAGTTACGATGATTGCACAGAAAAAAATACTTTATAATTTTATATCGAAATAGTATTGTAACTCAATTTATGTAAAAAAATGAGTTACAATGTTGTTGCATGGAGGTGTCGATATTATGAGTTGTTGTTGGTCTTGTGTGGTATAAAATATTTAAAGATATACAGACGGGTTTATTGTTAGAGTTCCGTACCTCAAAAGGAAAAACGGAACCCTAGGATTACTTTATTGTTCGGCTGTCCGTATGTCGGGAGTCAAGACCACAGAACAATAATACTCTAGCGAGAAGAATATCAACTTCATAGTAAAAATATGAGACGAATTTGCACGCCATCTAGTGGAATCCCACTAAATCCAATGAAAAAAATTATATGCCCACCTAGAATAGATATTATTTTATTGACAGTTTATGACAATAAAATAATATCTATTCATAAAGGTGGGCATATAATACAAATTAATACATCTTGAGATACTGAAAATCCACAAGTGACGCACTTTCCTATGTTTTACTTTTGATTAATTGCGAAACAATTCTCGTTCTCACAAAGAAATCTCGAAAGAGTCACTATCTCACTCAACACAACACTTTTTCACCAAAACAGTGCAATGGCGTAACAGTATGCCGACTCAACGTTATGATGGAAAAATCAGAAACAGTTTATCGTTTTAAAGCACAACAAATAAACAGAAACAAGAAAAAACGACCAACCATAACAGCAGACATTTATCATATGGTGTTGCCAGAGCAAACTACCAGAGTCCATTTTTTAAATTCAAATTTATTTCTAAAGATATAATTATTTTTCCAAATTTCGTTTAGAGTTCATAATTTTAATTATATAACCGTAAAAAAAAAGGTGTTAGTTATTATGCTACATTTTAAATTAAATTAATCATGTTTAGGTCATAATTTGTTACACGATATTTCATTTTATTTTACTTGGTAACATTTCATTGTAATCAGCCTGTTAGACAGAGTCATCGATATCGCTATTCTTATCATGAACTGGAACCCACCTTGTGTCCAAAGTCACCCATACACAGTTGACCGAGCCTGGTCAAGACCCTTAACTAGAAATATGTAATAGAGCAAGATGCCGCCATTACAAACTAGAGATGTGCCGAGTCAGGCTGACTCGAGTACTGACTCGAGTACCTAGTAAGTACTCACATACTCGAGTACTCAAAATATAGGATTCAAATCCACAGTACTCGGATACAGGACTCGAGTACTTACAGTAATCGAATACCAAGTCGCGTATTTTAATCGCAATCTTGTACCTCCAGTGGTTGTACTTCCATATTCTTGTGTTGATTTTATAACAATGTTTACTTAAAATTTTATTGAAGAATACTCTATTTAATGTTTAAAGCGACATAAATAGTTGATCCTATATTTTTAAGTGTTTATTATTGTTTTCCAAACATGGATTTTTGTTGTGTTTATTTGTTGATTTCTGAGTAAAAAAATACGTTTGTTTCGCTTTAATTGTTTCTAAAAATTACAGTGTGTTCACTATTAATTCCAAATTCCTACTAAGCTTGAATTTTCTTACTAAATGACTCAATAGTACATAATATTTAATTAATAAATGCAAAGTTTACTGTCAGAGTACTAAATAAAAAATAGACTGATTATATTGATGACTGATTAGATTAAAAAGACTGATTATACCCTAATAATGTTATTATTTTCTTACTGTCCTATCGTCATATAATACTTATGAACCGAAAGCAAGCTTTCGAGAACAAATAAAAAAGTACTCGAGTTACCAAAGTACTCGAATACTCATGCTGGTACTCGAGTACCTATCCGAGTTCCGTGACTCGAATCCTGATTCGATTCCTTTTTCAACGAGTACCAAAATACTCGAATACCAAAAATAGCCGACTCGGCACATCACTATTACAAACCACTTACCTACTAGAAGTATGTAATAACAGCATCTTGCTCATAGATGGCGCTATTGCATTTATTTCTTTTCTTTATGGATGTACTATCCACATAAGTACATAATTAAGATAGTCTTTTCATGTTGAATAAAACAACCAGTAGCTACATAATCGATTTATTTTAAATAAATTATATTCTCATAAGCAGTCTATTCTTATAGATAACGTACGATACAAGAGTTAAATTATTAGTGAATGTTCAACATTGGAAATAATACGAGTATAAAATATAATAACGTTCTTTTCAATATAACTGCAAAATAATACACCGAACAAAGATACATTTAATTGAAATTCACACCTCTGATATAAAGTTCTGTATGTATTGCACGCAGCAAATTACAGGAATAATTAAATTAATTGCACACCTCCCTTGCAATTAATTTAATTATTCCTGTAATTTGCTGCGTGCAATACATACAGAACTTTATATCATTCATTTTGACCCTCATAACGCCACATAGACATATATCTAGATTCACATATCCAGTATTCGTAACTTAGACACAACACAATACACGCCAATGCAGTATTAGCACTGATAGTTTTAAGTAGGATCCTAGTTTAGATCGTTTTGTTCGGAAGTAGTCGTTTTTAATTTGCAACCCTGGTCCCGAGTGCTGATTGCGAGTTGGAAACCATCGCGATAATCGAGTAATCATCTCACAAAGTTAATCGTACAATCAATGACGCGAGTTAGTGTCCTCATTTGCGATCGCGAATCGATTGGTTGTTGACTATGATCTTCGTTAACGTTCACGCAATCGAGTTAGAAAAACTCGCACTAAGCACTACTATCCAGCATATCAGAATATCATAGGTATATTACTGAACTGTGATTGACTGAATTGAACTGTACGTAGGCTGTGGTAAATTCGTTCAGCTCATGTAGGTAATTTATTAGAAATAGCGGTAACAGCCGTATAGCACATTTTAATGAGCAAATAATATAAAATGATGATCACTTGAATCTCAAATAATTGCATTGTAATATTGAATGATTTGAGAGCATTGTTATCCAAATACTTTTTGATTGTTGTTCGATAATCGATTGATTTGTCGATAATTTGGAATTATTATTAAAATCTTAGCGTGTCGATGGCACGTTATTGAATTAAGCCATTATTCAAGTTATTATTATTGTAAGTATGCTAAACATATAGCTTGACTTTCATTTCACAATGTAGCGTACAAAATAATAGCAAGGCAAAGAAATAAATAAAAAATATTGTTCAAAATAAAATATCGAATTTCAGACGAGCGATAAATCAAGCGAATGAAACGATCTAAAGTATCGATAGTCCAACATTTCACCGACAAGCCACTCGATCACCGAACAACACAGCACCACCTCATCACGCGGCCACCAGCTTCCCGATCCTCTCGTCCAACTTCTTGATCTCTTTGTGCACACTCTCCACGTTGTGCGCGAACACCTCCTGGACCCCCTGTAGCAACTCCTTGTTGTTTTGCACCCCGTGCGCTATTGTCGTCTGAAGGGTTTCCAGCTCTGTTAGGGATTTGCCGAAGTTGCTCGCTGTAAATGGAATAAAATTGGTGAAAAAGGGCGTGTCATAGTACCAGTTATTGCATCATCACCGAAACCAGCTGCGTCTTAAGAAGGCTGCTACATTTTGTCACCTCTCTCGCTCGGACAGGACCATATTTTGAAGAATGTTAAATGAAAAGATGCATTTAAAAAAAAATGTAATCTTATAATGCTTCAGATCCTACTTATTATTATTAAATATTAATCTATACTATTATAAAATTGTAAAAGAGCCGTGTCTGTACATTGAAGATATTCCAAAAAAACAGTCGGGATAGGGTACTGGGACGTAACTATACCCGAAAAGATTATTTTTTTAATATTTGTCTGTTTGTGCGCGCATCACGCGATAACTACTGAACGGATTTTGATGCGGTTTTCACAGTTCGATAGCTTATGGTCCAACTTAAAATCTCAGCCACGTTTCATCTGATTCCGCTGAAAAAAACCATAGATACAGCTTGACCTCTTGGTAGTACTAGCCAACCTACACTGCGGAGGTCATTTAAACTGGTCAGTTCATTGTAGTCCACGCGGACGGAGTCGCGGGCAAAAGTCTAGTTTATAAATAAATATAATAATGTAGGCTTCGGTTTGACCACCATTTCGCTTGATGATAAGCGATGAGCGGTGGACCGCTTCATCTAGACAAGCGATGATTTCTTCGACACAAGCGTGCTCCATCGTGGACGATGGAGCACGCTTGTCTAGAAGAAATCACTCGCGACTTTAAGACACCCAGATTTAAACTATCGGGGCAGTATTCACAATGAAAGTGGAATCAAAGCGCTTCGTTCGAACTTACCCTGATTGTGTAAGGCCTCCAACGCTTCCATGCGCTCCAGAATCTCGGAATGTGAAATACCATCTATTTGCTTCAGCAGTTTGTAAAGCTCGTTCACCTGAAATTTAGTACAATTTTATTATTTTTTGTAAATCATAGCGTTTATTAGGTCGATCAATGGTGACTGCTGATGTTTGAAATAGTTTGAATGCTCGTGAAGTTTTGACTTTTGAGATTATTGTTGTAATTTTTCTTAGTGCATAAATACTAGTGTTGCCAATCGATAGTCTATCAGTAGCCGACCCATAGCAAGAATATGGTTTTTTTTTAACCATAGCATTGGTACTATATGTATTAAGTATGTCTTCAATACTATTGATAGTATTGTTTTCATAACTTTGATAGTATCGATTACACGCAAAAGTACTGAACGGATTTTGATGTAGTTTTCAGTTTGGGAGCTTGGGGTCCAACTTAAAATCTAAGCCATATTTCATCTAATTCCGATGGGAGGAACCAGAGATACAGCTTGACCACTTCATAGTACTAGCCACCCTGCACTAGGGAGGTTATTCAAAATGGTCAATTTAGTGTAGTCCACGCGGACGGAGTCGTGTGCAAGTCTAGTAATTTTGAACCACAATATAACGTATAACATACCTTAGCGTCCAGCTCAGGGTCTGCGGGTTTGACGGCAGTCTTGAGAGCCTCCACGTTGGATAGCAGCGAGGTGACTCTGGCTTCAGCTGCCGCCAGCTCGCCGGGCCGCAGCATTGTCGCCTGAGCCGCCAGCGATGCCGCCGCACCGCATAATGTCGCCTGAGGAACGACACACCCACACATAAGAAGCGTTGTATAACTAGCGGCACCAGTCTTGATCACAAACGTCAACTGCCCATTAGCTGATTTTTCGGTCTCTTTGGCGGAATGAAGAAGACGTGGGGCGCCGAGGCTGCACGCGATTGGTTCGTCAGTCAATGCTCGTCGTCTATTGGATTACGTATTGTCAACTGTCTACTGTCTATTGGGGCGAAAATGTACATGCGCGATCTGTGATCATGATTGCGGCCGGTAACTTTTTTTTTTTTTTTTGACGGTGGGAAATCATCAAATCATCAAATCGTCATCATCATCATCAGGCAGGAAATCATCATCGGCAGGCTTGGGCCCTAGAGGGCCCCCTCTCCGATGCTGACATCTCTTTGAGGCGCGCGTGGAACACGTACGCGCCGTTCGGCACGGGCCTGGTCCTGATCGGACGGTGAGCTACCCATTACTCACCGCCCGCAGGCCCGCGCCTACGGTGGCCGGGAGTCGTCACGCGGCTCCCGACGCCCGGAGCGTCTACCGCGGCGGCTTGGACGGGAGAATCTCTCCCTCTCCCGTCCCGCCGCCTCCTTCACTAGCATGACTGCTTCGCAGAAGGAGGCGACTGCCTCCCACTCCCCCTCGCCCCGGACCATGGCTTGAACCAGGGCCGGGCGCGAGAGGTCGCCGCCGCTGCCGATCGCCTCTACGAGGACACGGCGGTGCTCCGCCCATGCAGGGCAGGCCCCCACCGTGTGCTCCACCGTGTCCTCAGGGCGATCAACGCAGTGATGACACCCGGGCGTTTCCTCCCGCCCGATGATGTGCAGGTACCTCCCGAAACTTCCGTGTCCGGTGAGGACCTGCGTCAGGCGGTAGGTGAGGAGCGGCCGGTAACTATATTTGCATTTTTTACGGAAATATGCATCTTAATATTTGCAGAATAAGTTCCATATTTTGTTTTTCTACATAAAGTGCATGTATCGTCTCATCGCGTCGTACCGTCAGTGCAGGCGCGGTCGCAGCCGAAGATTTTGGGGGGTCATACCGCAGTCAGACTTTGGGGGGGGGTCATATAGATTAATGCCGACGTGCTATACCGTGAATGACCGTGTTAGACGCATTTTTGTACGATTTGGGGGGGGGTCATGACCCCCGTGACCCCCCCCTGACACCGCGTCTGCGTCAGTGTGTCTTAAAGCTACGCAAGCCGCTTATTTTTCCATACAAACTTAGAAAGTTAGCTACTTCTCTATTTGATATTACACGTCCAAAATTAAACATGATATCGATTTGTCTCTTCGCGAAAACGAAGTAATAGCGCCGGTGTATAAAACTGCGGGGCACAGCTAGTTATTATAAAGATAAATCTTTGTGGAAATAAGTTTTTGTGATTCCCTTCAAATAGGTAATTTACTATTAAATTTTAAAAAGGTTAATGTTTCTCAAGTTATAACAATGTTTGTCACAAACCTGGCCTGTAGCTGCCTGCAATCTCCTGAATGCCTCTTCGTCTCTGACCCCCGCTGCCTGCTCCAGCTTATGTAACCTGCAAACACCACATGATGGCATGATAGAATATTGATAAACATGGATGAATCTATACAATTGTAAAATTGTAAAAAGGCTGTGTCTGTACATTGAAGATATTCCATAAAAAACAGTTGGGATAGTGTACTGGGATGTAACTATACCCATGTATTTTTTTAAATTTTGTCTGTTTGTGCACGCATCACATGGGAAGTACTGAACGGATTTTGATGTAGTTTTCATAGTTCAATTAGAAGTCCAACTTAAAATCTAAGCCACGTTTTATCTAATTCCGGTGGGATAAACCAGAGATACAGCTTGACCTTTTGGTAGTACCAGCTACCCCACACCACGGAGGTCATTTAAACTGGTCATTTCATTGTAGTCCACGTGGACAGAGTCGCAGGCAAAAGTCATGTCATATTAAACACATACCTGTGTTCAAGCTGTGCTATCCTAGTGGTGTATGCCAGGTTCACTTCAGGTTTCAGCTTTAAGTGAGTCGTCATCATCTCTCCTTGCTTCTTCTTATTGGTGCTTGATAAGTATTCTCTGGAAATACCAATAGGCTTAAATATACAACAGCTTGGTAATGGCCCAATTGAGAGGTTAAGTGCATAGGCTAAAATAGCCAATAACAATCAATAACCACTACATGGTATGCAATCAAGGTCGCCCGGCAAAGTGACCCAACTTTTTATATAATGGAAGCACAGTAGCGGTTATAGAAGAAATAATATAAAAGAACCTTTCAATATATCTATTGAAAGGTTCTTTTATATTATTTCTTCTAAAGGAGGCTGAAGATGTATAAACAACTGTTTGTTATCACAAACAGTTGTTTATACATCTTCAGCCTCCTTTCTAAAGAGTTCATAACAAAGAGATCTTACTTTAATTTCTCAGCCTTTGGGTCAACTTGTTCCCCTTCCTCCAATTTGAGCTCTTCCAGTAATTTCTTAGTTGAGTTGATTTGAACTGCCAGCTTGGTGTATTCATCCTAAAAATAATGTTTATCTAAAGTGAAAGTGAACAACATATTTGCATAGATGAGTCACACAACAATGATGAAATTATTATTGTAATTACCTGATTAAAAAATATAAATGATTGTAGGTAATTAAAATGTAAATAAATGATTAAAAATAATTTCCTATAGCTTCAACACAAATGTTTCACTTATAAATTATGATCACACATAATGTTTATAATATTTGCAACAGTTTCTAAATTGTTTTAGTTCTACAAGACTGAGTTATATAATTATTTAGAATAATTTATTCTTGATAGGTCCAGCCGTGGAAGTCTTTGTGTCTGATGTGGAGCTGACAATGATAATAAATAAATAATTACCTTTTCACTCTCAGTAGCTTTATTTTGCTGTTCTGCAATTTGTTCAAGTAACTCAGAGAACTCGCAGCGGAGCCTGTTGTAACGTTCCAGGGGAGTCTCTGGTTCACCTTCAGCTGCCAATTCCCATTCACCAGCCCTAGTTTACTTAAAACTGTTAATATACTGTTCTTATAAAATATTTGGCAAAAGCTGCATAAGTTTGTGTCATTGCATTTTAGTTTGACAATTAAAAATAAAAACACATTTATAAAAAAACAAAAACAATTGAAAATATTTTCAAGAATTTTTAGAAATAAAAGAAATATGGGATTTACTAAATACCTGTACCCAATTCTGGATTTTCTGCTGAGTCTATCAGAAAAGTCCACTGCACCAGTTAAAAATCTGCCTTTGAACTTGTTGAACGAATCCTTTACAGATAAATGTAACTGTTCAATGGATTCGTTTTCCTCTTCTTCTGCGGGATCGGGTTGGTCGGCCTCTGGTAAATCACCGGTTTCATACACATCAGGTTGATCATACGCCTGAGAATAATACAAAACTTAGCACCACAATGCAAAATCAATAATTTTCTTTAGTCTCTACATGTTATACTTACTATTCCTGGAAGGTTTTCATATTTAGGATCAGCCATGGTTTTAATGATTTAATATCTTATTTATTTATTAATCAATTAGATAATAAAATATAATGTTAATTTTTTACTAAAATGACGTCACTCGACAACAGGACGAGCAGTGAGTGACAGAATGACAGTGAAGTAATTTTTGACATAAGCGTTTCATTTTAAGTTAACATATTCTGATGATGATAAATGATCATTACTAATTTTAATTAATTTTTATTTTGTCTATATAAATTACCTACTAAATATTTTGCCTTTCTATATATTATTATCGCGTTGGTTTGATCGATAGTGTCAATCAGCGAAACATCGTGAATAAAAATAGGAACGTTATTTCGTTGTGAAAAGTACCACGGAGCATTTTCTAGAACACTGATTTCGTTCGGAATCTGTATTTCTTAAAGCGTGCCATACACTATCACTGTGTACCGTACATGTTTCAAATTCACAAAAACATCAATAATGTTGTTAACAAATGGATGCGTCTACTGCCACAAGGCATAGACTAGTAGACTACTATACTATACTAGAGGCCAGAAGGGGTTCCGAAACAGTCAAGCGAAGCCGCTTGACCTACATAGCACATCGTTTTTTCGCTTGCTCAAGCAGCTTGATGCACCCGTCAAGCAGCTGGAGCCAGCAAGAGGCACTTTTCTCAGTTTAAATAGAAAGATATAAAACAATATTAATACAGTAGAATCTCACTAATCCGGCTCTTCAATAGACCGATACGACCAATAATCCGACACCCTGCGCCCGCGCCTTCTTTGCCCTTTCCTACGCCACGCACCACGCATGCACAAAAACAGACCTCAATAAAAGGATTATTTTAAAACTATATCATTGTAATTAGTTAAAAAACGTGTGGAACATGAACATAATTATACGTTATATTATTATTCTGAAATGTTTTATTTTATTTATTATGATTTTTTCTACACATTCCAGTAATCCGAACATTCCATTAATCCATTGATTTTTAATCCATGAATTCCATTGATTAGTGAGATTCTACTGTAATATCAAAAACTCTTTTTCGTTCGGTCTGTCATCTAAAACCGTGTCTCCTGCACCCTGTTTTCGTGTTCGACGAACATCGAACAGTGAACGAGAAAGGGGCGTGGTCTATGTGTTTTGACGAATAAAAACACTCAAAACACGTAGACCACGCTCCTTTATCATTCACTGTTCACTGTTCGATGTTCGTCGAACACGAAAACAGGGCGCAGGAGACGCGCCTTAACAAAGCGTCGTCCCCATGTTTGTTATCTGATGCGCGATCGGGCTATGCTTGATGGCTTGATAAAAAAAATATAAAATCACATCAAGCACGGGGCCAGCACGTAAACGCTTGAGGCTCATTCATCACAAACGTGTCCGTAATGGCTTAAGCCGCGTCTCCTGCGCCCTGTTTTCGTGTTCGACGAACATCGAACAGTGAACGATAAAGGGGCGTGGTCTACGTGTTTTGAGTGTTTTTATTCATCAAAACACGTAGACCACGCCCCTTTCTCGTTCAATGTTCAATGTTCGATGTTCGTCGAACACGAAAACAGGGCGCAGGAAGCCGCGCCTCCTGCACCAAATTTTGAATAAAACATTGTTTTGTTTTACGAACATGTTCACGAACTTAATTCATTCATTCACCCGTCTCCTGCGGTGTTCGACGTTTTTGTTTTGCTAAACAAGAACATCGAACAATGTATGACAGGTATGCCTAGGGTTGCCAATTACTATACTTTATAATAACGTGTCCTACTTTATTTTCTATTATTATACTTTACATAATATGTTTATACTTTTGCATAAAAATAAAGTATGCGAAAATAATTTATTTTCAATTTTACTGTACATGTGCAAATACATCTGATAGCTTACCAAATGTAAAAAAAATATTTCTGATTTACTCTCTGTTCCCGTCACTTCAGCTTTCACTTATAGAGTTTTTTCGGTATTGAATCTCACATGGCGAGAAGAGAGAAACAAATGGTCCATAAATTTAATAAAAAACGAGTTATTAATTATTTATTTAAATATTTTCGGTTGTAAAACTAGCCTTGATACTTTCAAAGACAAAAAAAAAATATTACGTGTGCTAAAAGTAGTACCTACTCAATATTTTTTTTAAAACAACATGAACATAAGTACAAAACGTAAATACGAGAAATACTTTTTTTTCTGCCAAATAGGAAATGAATTATATTCCTATCCAAATAATTTGATACGTTATTTATCTCAAAAAAGTTGGCAACGTTTCGTCGAACACGAAAACACGTCGCAGGAGACGCGGCTGAAGACGCGGCTACTGGATTCAGAGAACGAATGAATGATATCGTTCATAAATTGAACGATTCCAGCCGCAATCGTTCAATTTGACGTAAAATACCTCATTCACCTTCTTAAGCCACGGCTTTAATTTTTCCGGACGTCTGTGTCTCTGTGATGAACTGATGACCCTGAAGGCGCGTCTCCTGCGACCTGTTTTCGTGTTCGACGAACATCGAACAGTGAACAGTGAACGATAAAGGGGCGTGGTCTACGTGTTTTGAGTGTTTTTATTCGTCAAAACACGTAGACCACGCCCCTTTCTCGTTCACTGTTCACTGTTCGATGTTCGTCGAACACGAAAACAGGGCACAGCCGGCCTAGCATGACCACGATAGAAACGGGTTTTGTCTACATAGAAATAGACAAAGTGACAGATTGTAGAAACATTTCTACGTTTTATGAATGAAATCTGTCACTTTGTCTATTTCTATGTAGACAAAACCCGTTTCTATCGTGGTCATGCTAGGCCGGCTGGAGACACGGCTTGACTCAAGCATCAAGCAAACATGATTGTAAATGTAAACGGTCAACATCAGTCAACATGTTTGGCTCAAGCAAAAATCTACATATTGTGCTTGCCGTCAAGCCGCTTGACCTTCTCGGAAACTCATAAGCCGTGTATGGGCCGCTTTAGACACGTCATTATTTACTTCATCTTTCAACCATACGTCAATTTGCGTCATTTTCTTTCGTTAGTCACCGACTATTTTTATTATAAAACCCGCATTGAGTTTTGTTGTAGCAGACTGATTCTTTATTGTGTTGTGCCGCTGCTAGTATTGCAGCATTTGATTATTCGTTGTAAGACTAGAGTTCGAAAAGTGCCACAATGAGTCTACAGTGGACAATCATCGCGACGTTTTTGTACGCCGAAATAGCCATCGTGCTTCTCTTGACATTGCCGGTCGCAAGTCCATCAAAATGGCAGAGATTTTTCAAATCGAAATTCCTCGCTTACATAAGTGGTCAAGCGTCTATTTACTTCTGCATTCTTATCGGCGTGCTGATACTATGTCTCCTCGACGCCATCCGCGAGATGCAAAAGTACTCCAACATCGAGGCGACGGACCACCAGCACTTGGATGCGGAGATGCAAGGTAACATGAGGCTGTTCCGTGCTCAGAGGAACTTCTACATCTCCGGGTTCGCGCTATTTTTGCTGGTTGTCATTCGCCGGCTAGTGCAGATGATTTCACAGTTGGCGACCCTTTTGGCGCAATCTGAGGCTAACTTCCGTCAAGCGCAGAGCGCTACCGTCACCGCCAGGACGCTGCTCGACCAGGCTGGCGCCGGCGACGAGCAGAGCAAGAAAGAACTTGAAGAACTCAAGAGTCAAATCGCCTTACTTGAAAAGAATTTGAACAAAGAGAAGAAGGATAAGGAGGCTGTGAAATCCCAGGCAGAGAGCCTTAACAAGGAGTATGACAGGCTCGCTGAGGAGCACAGCAAGCTGCAGAAGAAACTGACAGTGGCCGGCGGTGATAAGAAGGATGAATAGGTTTTTGAAGTTGTAAAACTGATGGTCTAATGATAAGTTGGTGGTGTATTAAGTCCATTAATCTTTTATCAAGTCTTCACATCACTTAATGCTATTGAACATCTTATAAACATCTTTGCTATCCGTCTATATAAAAAGACAGATGCACTGTGATTCCAGTAATTTCTAGATCTAAATAAGCTGCCTTATTTTTTGTTCTAAGGTATTTACTAAAATTATTCATCTGAAAATGTTTTTTACTTTTAACATTAATTATCGTAAATATAATCAATTGTCAACATAATTATTGTCAACTAATTAGATACTATACTCGGACTTTTAATTGTTTGCAGTAACTTGACAACTGGAGGGATACCACTTTTTAACAAAAAAAGGTGGTGATGTGAAAAAAAGAATGAACCAGACTGGATTATGTACTTATGAAATGTACTTTTCATTGATTTCTTAAGATTTAAAATAAGATATGCATGTATAAGGTAAAATATATACATAAGCATGGCTTTGGCATGTTTAATATTTACAAAAATATAGATTTACTTCAACTATTTTTATCATTCGTTCTTTACGCAAATTCGTTCAGTGCCCCAACACTATTAATGTAAATAGGGTATAATTTTTTTGCTTGGAACTGTCAAGTTACTGCAAACAATTAAAAGTCCAAGTATAGTTAATGATGCATAATATAAGAAGAGCAATGTTTTGCATTTATTTTTGTGGTGCCTAATTATATGGTGAAATGAAGGTAGGTTCAATATCTGTTATGAAAGGGTTTTGATTGCATTACTAAATAAACAGTGTGCAAAACAGATGATTGTAACATAATTATTATATTGTTGCGTGTGTTAGCAGGATATATATTTTTTACTGCTTTTCTGAAGCACTTTTTGTGCACACAGTACTTCCTCAAAAGTATTTTTGTATGAACATGAAATAATGTAAGTACCTACGTAAGTTGATTTGTGTAACAAAAAGTCTGAATTGTTAATTTATTTGTTTAATATTTATTTAAAAAGACAAGCAATGCATATTATAATCTAATATAAACCAGTTTGCAGTTGATTGTCAGAAGAAATCATAAAATTATTGTTTTTTTTTTATCAATTTACCCTCGTCCAAAGAGATTTTATATAAATTGTGGAAAGACATTTAAGATCAAAGTTGAAAGTATGTTGTAATAACTGTTTATTTTACTAATAAACAGTGAGTCATCCCACACATTATGTGAATGACAACATAAATAGCCAGGTTTCATCACCTTTCTTTAAGAAAAAGTTTGGCACAGTCTGTTTTTGTTTAGATTGGCTGCGGTCTCTATTATGAAACAAGCTGAATATATTTTGCGGCTTTACTAAAATATTCTCAATTTTATACAGTTTAAAGATTTTTATATCCTTATCCATTATCGATTGAAAACGGAGTAGTAAACAACCAGAGTTAAAATCGCGGGCGAAATTAATCGCGAACGGCGTGCGACTTATAATGGAGGACGTGTGTGTCACAGACGTACTACGGGGCCATCGAGCATTGGTTCAATGAACTTTGTGAAATAGGTAGGTACTCCATTTATCTCTACTCTGTGCTTTTGGTAAATGTGTGTTTTCCTTAGTTTTGATATTTATGAATGGGTTTGTTATGGGTAGTTTAGTAACCAAGTGGGTGTTATTTGTGATTTGTACTCAAACTATTTTCAGTGTTGCTTCGAAATAAATTGTATTTTTATTTCAATGTTTTATTCAATTCACCACCCCCCAGCCCCCATATATTGTGCGGATTGTGCCGGCATCCCACGTGCGTGGGATATCCCAAGCGTCACCTCTATCTGCTTTCCTTGAAGCTTTCGACGATAATTATGGTGATTGATGTCTATAGGGTCTTGTACGAAGCAGTTTCTAATTGAAACTCGAATTACGAAACATCTTCAGATCATAGAGACGAGGAGATATGTTACAGCAAATTAGTAAGTAGGTACGGGAACCGCTGTCGCCACTTTTAAAGCAAGGAGCGTCACAAGTCACAACTACAATTAATGTCGCACACCCTCAATTCAACCCTGTTATTCATCACTCATCGTCACTAAACTACAAATCTGTACATAGGTATAAAATCATCGATCGTTCGGTTCGTCGGCGACATGATCACATTGATCATGTCAAAGCGTCAAGCTCAATAGCGCCTTGGCACATCTCCCTTGTTTCTATGATCTGAGGAAACACCTATTCTATTTATATCTGTTTTAACATCTATCTATACTAATATTAAAGAGGAAAGTTTTTTTTGTTTGTACCTACCTACCGAATAGGGTCCGAAACTACTGGACGGATTTTAACAATTTTTTCACCAATAGAAACTACATTATTACTGAGTAACATATAGGCTACTTTTTATCCCGAAAAAATGTACAGTTCCTGCGGGCCACGCGATCGAAGTCGCGGGAAAAGTGCCAGTACCTAGGTATAAAATGACTACTATTTTCAAAACCCCCGAAAATGACTTCGGACACATTTACATATTTTTGCAGCAACATAAAGTTTTAAATTTTACTTTCAATATGACTATACGATAACTTTCATAACCCACTTAAATACACAGTAAAATCAGTTTAAAAAGTAATGTTAGTTGCAAATTCCGCTAAAATGCAAAGAAATATTTTAGAATTTCCACGTTTTTTTTATTGCTATGACATGACAAACAAATAAATATCAAATATTTGCTAATTGCATTAAGTTTACCACAACATTTTACAATTAATAACCTTCTTGTGAAAAATTTCTTCAGGATGATTTAGGGGGTTTTGAAACTATATCCCTCAAATATAGGCACAGCTGACCAATCTCGGCACGATATACTTACCTACCTAGGTACCTAATTGTTTTTGACGGACAGGCGACAGCTAATTAAAATCGATGCGTTTGCCGTCTGGCTGGTCTGAATTATTCATGTCTGCTAAAGCGTCAGACTCGGTTACAAATCTATTTTTAGAAAGAACTTCACATGATTATGATTCATAACTGTTTTTAAATAACAAACAGAATGACGAAATATTTGTTGCATTGTGAAATCGTTAGTGTAGGAGGTAGGTATATTAAGTATGTAGGTAGCTACGTGGTTTTTAGGGTTCCGTACCTCAAAAGGAAAAACGGAACCCTTATAGGATCACTTTGTTGTCCGCCGTCAGTCACCGGCAGGGACCGATTAATCGGGTTAAAAGGTTAGGTACCGGTTAAATCTCTAACCCATATGTTTGGTTAATCTTAATGCAGGGTAACCGGTTAACCCTTTAATACGGAAACCGTTACCGGTTAATATTGCTGATTAACCCGAAAAAAATAGAACAAAAATGAAAAAAAAAGGAACAAAAATGAACTCTATGCGTGAACCGGTTATTATTAGGCTGATTAACCCAGAATACGGGTTAACTTTTATGCAAGGTTTTTCACCTAACCCAAAAAAAATAACCCGGGTTAACCCCTATTATATACGGGTGACCTTTTCGGTCCCTGGTCACCGGACCATAAGTGAAGCCATGTGCTCATAGATGACGCCACTAGAAGTATGCAGTAGCGCCATCTATGATCATTTAGCGGAACCCTTAGGGCGCGAGGCATACTCGCACTTGTCCGTTTTTTGTTATGATCATTGCTATCTTCGTGGCTTGGCTAAGTAAGTTTCCGATACTTTGTAGGAACATCGAATATACCTACTTACCTAATTATCTGTCTACTTATTTATGCCAAACGTGCCTTGACGTCTTTTATCAGTTCCCACTCCTTTTAAAGCATTACCTAGAAACAGAGCCAGGACAGAGTCCAAAGTACTCCCTCTTATCCATTCGGTACGTTGTATTGTTATAATTACATAGGTAAGTAGATAAGTATACCTACCTACTTACTTTTAGGTAGGCTATTGTTTGCGGAATTTAAACAACATCATATAGGTAGGTATATAGTACCTACCTAAACCTAGACACAGTAAAAATATTTTTACTGTGGCTAGACTAAGTACCTACCTACCTACCTAGGTATCTTATGATTACCTACCTACTTTTTACCCGACTGCGAGACGCAAAGGAGGGTAATGTGTTTATCAGTCTATGTATGTATGTATGTATGTATGTATGTATGTATGTATGTATGTATGTATGTATGTTTGTTTCTATGTGGCGTTCTAGAGACCAAATGCGTAGGCCGATTTTGATAATTCTTACGTCAATCGATTCGTCTTAACCTTGCGAGTGTCACTAAAGACATAACAGTAATCAAAATTCACCACAGCGACAACCAGGCGCCATATTGTCAAAATGAAAAAAAAAAAAGTTGATGAACTATGTCAAGTGGGGTGTCGTTGAATAGGTATTTTAAAATCATCTTTAGGTTCCTTTTATCATTTTTCATTTTAAATTATAGTTTAGGATATATAACGATTTAAAGTTGTTCAACAAAGCAATCATTCTCGCTAATTCTTACTTATCCTCAAAACCTATCATGTGGGGTATCAAAATGAAGGGCTCGAAAAGAAGATTACGAAAACATACATTAAAAACTAAAAAGTGAAAAATAAAAATAGTAAATTAAAAATTAAAAAAACCCGACTGCCAAAAAACAACTAAAAAGTTCAAAACAAGAGCACTTTTCAAGCAGTCTGATGCAGTTGGTGGCATAAAATCTAAGATTTAACACAAATAATTGCCACCAACTGCATCAGACTGCTTGAAAAGTGCTCTTGTTTTGAACTTTTTAGTTGTTTTTTGGCAGTCGGGTTTTTTTAATTTTTAATTTACTATTTTTATTGTAATAAGGAGGACTAGGTTTACCGGTAACTTAGGTACATAATTATGAAGACTACAAGCGTCGATAGAAATTATAAATGAAATTTTTGGAGTCTCCTGTGGTGACCTGTGTAGACGATACCTTCACGAGTTTCTGAGAAAAACTATCTTAACAGACAGACGGACGACGAAGTGATCCTAAACGGGTTCCTTTTTTCCTTTTGAGGTACCTACCTAAGGTACCATTGAAACAGAAAGTAAATCTGTAACTGCCTGCAAGTCGACCTCAACAAAATTCGGACAAGGCCAGACTGACGTTGATGTCACTGAAATAGTAGGCTGCAGAATAAAGCCCATGCGATACGATACACATGCCAGTAGCGGCAATAGCTCACACAAAAGCATGCCAGCTGTACTGGTGAATGCAAGCTAGTAGCTACTAGCATGTGTAACGTAGGTTTGCTAGTAGGTAGGTACCTATACTTAGTTATCTTATCACAAAGGCCGTTTGATTTTTCGGAGGGCTTCACTGGGACTTTATCACCCTTACCACAAAAAGATAAACACGTGTTAAACGCGAATGCTACCAAAAATAATACACACTTGTTTTAGACAAGCTAGAAGTGCTTGTATGTATGCCACTTGCAGGCATGTGTGTATCAGCAGCCTTAGTAGGTACCTACCCAATGATATTTACATAACAAATCGTATTACCTACGTAACTTAATTAATTTTGAACTTTCGAACCTATGTCACATCAAATTCCGATAGCTACGGAATTCCATTATTATGTTGGAAAGTTAATAATTGAATTTTTGCTAAAATAAATTCGTATTTTTGTTACAAGGGTGTCATGTAATTAAACAATAGCTTTTATCTATGTAGTACAGAATTCTACGTAGGATGACTCCGCAAGATGGTTAAAGAAATAGCGACTCTTGTTGCATCGCAATAAAGTGTAATTCAGTTCGCATATCGCTGCGTGCTCTATATGGTAGTTTATTTCTATCGTGTTGCTAGATGGTCTCCTAGAGGAGGACATGTCCTTCTTTTCTATAATATGTCCTCCCGTCCTCCATCATTACCTATAGTCCGGCCGCTAAGAGAATGCGTTCCTGACACTTCATTAATTCAGCACTAAAAAATTTTAGTTGTTAACCTTTTGGACGCTAGGTACTGTGTAGTGTACAGAAAAAAATCGTACATTCTCACAGCCACAACCTTGTGTAAATGGGTCGTGCAACGCAACTGCGGAAGTTCCGCGCCATTTCACATCTGTTTCTGTTTCCGTTTCCGCTACTTTTGTAACGGTTTGATTGGATGTTTACGCCGCGCGCCGGTTGAGAGGGGAACGGGCGCGGCGGACCGGCGCGCGCAATATCGCTTGGCTTTTTTTTAGTTCATTATAGCGCCATTTTGTTTTGCGCCGTGACGTGAGTGAGTGTAAGCGCGTAAGATTTTCTGTTGTTGTTTGTTTTAGTACTTTTGTGTTGTGTGTGTAACCAAAGTGCAATTATGAAACCGAAAACAAGTCTTATTTGGAATTATTTCGTTGATATTGACGATTTAAAAGCCAGATGTGAAATATGTGACAAAGTGTACTCTCGAAAAGGCCGCACAACGACCGCTTTAAAGAGTCACCTTAAAGCGATGCATGCCGAGGTGTTTGCAGAGTTTCAGAAGTTAGATGAAGCTGTTAAACTTTCATCAGAAACGAAAAACGAAAAGGTTGGTCAATGAATTGAATACCTGAGTAGGTACTTATATAAATATAAATTGATTTGTAAAATTAGGCAACAATTTTGTAAAGTAGGCCTCACACAAATCTAGGTAATAAGTCAATAAAAGTCGCAACGGAGCGTGACCTTGTTGCTTTTGAGCAAATTATGTATGGTGCTCCCACACTGCTGGTAATAATGTTTACAAATATGTTCATATTAGCAAACATTTTTTAAACAAACATTTGATCACAATGTTAAGAAATAATTTCATGTTAGGTAATGTTAGTAAACATTTCTCAACAAAAATTGTTAATTAATTGTTAGCCCGTCTAGCGTACCTACGTTATGTTATGTTTGTAAACATTTTCCATCAGTGTAGGAGCACTGAAAACATTTAACAATTCCTAACAGAATGTAACAATTCCTAAAATTAAAATGTAGTGTTGGAGCACCTTAAGGCAGGTGGTGTCTTACACGTTACCACTATATCAAGAGCTCGCGTTTAAAAATGTGACGTAGGTATGTGAACGGATTTAAGTTTAATTTTTATTGCATTGGATGCTTTGACATCGACTGCGAACCGACGACACGCTTCTAGGAATAAAATGAAGTAGATGACATTTCTATTGTATAGTCAGAGAAAGGGATCCTTTAGCGGGTCATTCATAATTGGTCGTATATTCAAACTTCGAAGCAATTTGGATTCGGATTTGCTTCAAATTTGAATATACGACCAATTATGAATGATCCCTTTCCCTGACTGTACTTATTATTTAGATTTCTGTGGATCTGCCGATTCCTCAGAGCCACATTTAGGTTTGGCGTTTACTGTACCTACTTACTTATCTTATTTTATATTGTTGTAGGTTTATTCAACTTCAGCTGAAAATGCTAAAAAACAGTTAAGACTAAAACAAAGTCTGCAAGTTAATGATGATTGGGATTCATCACATCAAATCACGTCTCAACAAATTGATTGTATGATTGCTGAAATGATTGCCCTCCAAAACTTACCATTCCATTTTGTCGAAGGTGCAGGCTTTCGCAGATTAATGAACGCTGCTCTTCCGGAGTACAAATTGAGAGGCCGTGATTATTTTTCTTCGTATGTGTGCGATCATTTGTTCAATAGATTGGCGGAGAAAACCAAAGATTTACTTCAAGCATTTGATATGTTATCTTTCACAACTGACATATGGGCTGATCTTCATTCTGCAATTTCATTGCTTAGTTTGACTGCACATGGGATTTCCAAGGATTTTTGCAAAAAAACTATAATTTTGAAATGTGAAGTCATGGATGAACGTCACACGAGCACCGTAATATCAACAAAGTTTCAAACTATTCTTGAAGAATGGGGCATACATCGCCAAATAGTGCACTGCATAGTTCGTGATCGAGGATCTAAGATGCTTAGAGCAATGCAGTTGTCAGGCTTTGAGGGTGTCAATTGTGCAGTACACCAGATCCAACTTTGCATTCAAGCTGGTGTTGAATCTCAAGAGTGGCTCGAACAACTTATTACTAAAATGAGAAAAATTGCCACCCATTTCAACCATTCCCTGGTCGCTCAAGCTGAGCTGACAAAAATTCAAAAGGAACGCTTGAATCAATCTGCTTTATCTGTCATTCAAGATTGCCCTACACGGTAAAGTAATCAGTCAATCATTAACTAATAATATGTATTAGGTATAAAATAAAGTATAAAGAGATTAACTTTGTTTGTAATTTTGTTCGTAGGAATAAATATTCACCTAATGGAAAGCTACATTATCTTATCAGTAATTAATTATTGTTATATTTTCAGACGGAACAGCACATTCTACATGATGGAAAGGTTTTCGGAACTCAAGGATTCGCTTGTCTTGTACCTAAATGCAAATTCAATCGCTACAATCTCCCCTGAAGACTGGATGAATGTTCTAAAATTTGTGCAATTAATGAAACCATTTGAAGAAATTACTAGAAACTTAAGTAGTTCTCAAGTGAGTATTTCATCAGTCATACCCTTGATTCAAGCTCTTATGACCTCATTGCATCAAGAAGAGCGGAAACCTGATACATCAGAACAATTCCAAAATTTGACGAGAACATTACGCGATGAATTAAACGCAAGTGAAAGATTTGGAGAACTGACCAAAGACGACAAGTACACAATTGCAACGTATTTAGATCCGCGATATAAATCTCATTTTTTCACCAGCATCACTACGGAGCAAGTTGAAACTAAAATATTAATTATGACGATCAGCAGACCCAGAGAGTCCAGAGAGTCAACTAACTCCACTGATGATGATGACATACCTTCCCCCAAAAGATGCCGAACTCAAATTAAGAATGAAGTCCAGCCTACGTCATCATCAATGGTGAATTCATCATTACAAATATTAGATTCCATGTTAAGTACGACTGAAGATCAGCGAGACTTATCTACAACTGACGAGAGTGACGATATACTTGGGGAGGTACAGTCGCAGCTTCAGCAGTACAAAAAAGAAAAGCGATTACCTCTACATGAGGATCCCCTTGTGTGGTGGAAATTAAATTCACGCAAATACCGTAGTCTTTTGCCATTAGTGCGCCAATATTTATCAGCTCCCCCCAGCAGCGTCGCCAATGAGCAATTATTTAGCGGAGCTGGTCGTGTATACGAAGAACACCGGAACAGATTGTTAGCGGACAAACTACTTTTCATAAAATATAACTTACCGCTACATAATTTTGAATATTAATTTAATAAAAAAATATATTTGTAATAACATTTTTTTTTTCGTAGTAGGTATTTAATTTCCGCTTCAGCATCCGTTTCCGTTTCCGCTAAAATTTACTTTTGATATCTGTTTCCGTTTCTGCTTCCGTTATGATAATTATGACACTTCCGTTGCATCACTGTTTTGTACGTGGCGCTGAAGGCATGAAAACGTTTGTTTGGCGTCCAAGCGCAGCGGCCTGCGGCCCGAATTTTTTGTCGACCTTTTGTGACTGACTCAACACACAAGTCATTTTTGTTCCCTAGCAAGTGTACGCCGCCGACTGTACCTACCTACCTATATTTCTGAATGTTCAATTTTCCACCGACGACGATCGGGTCAGCCAGGTCAATGGCCAGGATGCACTGTTTTTTCTGACCGACGTTTTGTAGGACGTGTGCGTTTCGATATTGCAATCTGTGTTTCATTTTTTGCCGACAAAAAATCGGTCACCGATTGTCAGACTCAGACGTGGTCGGGCAGCCTAACACCCTTGTTGTAAAACAACAAACTCTCAAGTAGGTAGGGTCATTGCGCTGGATAGCGGCCGATTAGCGGAGTGTCCAACTTTACGTTAATATATTAGTATGAAATATTCATAGAAAATTTATTGAACGTATTTGTATGGATACCAGATATTATGAAGATTGAATTAAGAAGTAAAAAAATGACATACATAGCTGTAAATTTATTTTAGAGGTGTTTAATCGCAAAACATGGTGAAATGCTAGTTTACGGACATTTTTTTGGTTTACGGCCACATTGTATCTAGTTTACGTCCACATGGTTTATTATGGTAAATAACCTTTAAAAAGATAATAAAATAACATAGCAGTGTAAATTACGTTGCTCTTTAATATAAAAACAAAATCTAAGTCAGTCTTTCGTTTTTAATCACATCTACATTAATTTTATTAACTTATTTTATATTTTTGTACATTTCTTAATCACAGTAAAAAAGACTTAAAAATATATAAAATACAAAAAACGGTCAAGTGCGAGTCGGATTTGCGCACGAAGTGTTCCATACCATTATCTATACAACATTAGACACCATATTATAAGTATTATAATCTTTATTAAGATCGAGAAAAAAACGGCAAAAAAATCACGTTTGTTGTATGGTAGCCCCCCTTAGATATTTTTATTTATTCTGTTTTTAGTATTTGTTGTCATAGCGGCAACAGAAATACATCATCTGTAAAAATTTCAACTGTGTAGCTATCACGGTTCATGAGATACAGCTCATGGTGACAGACAGACGGACAGCGGAGTTTTAGTAATAGAGTTCCGTTTTTACCCTTTGGGTACAAAACCCTAAAAATAGTAGGTAGGTACTCCATTGGCATAGGGAACAGGGTCCAAGCTACCAGTGGTCAGGGATCTAGAGAGAGGATTCTCCTAACAATGTAAGCCGTGTTTAGGAAAGCTTTCTGGATAAAGACCTTGATCCGAGAGCCTTCTCAGGTGTTGGTCGAGTCTCTTGGCTATTAGATCATTGGCCGAAACAACTATAGGCACAATTATTGCTGAGTGCACTTTCCACGTGCGGAGAACCTAGTGTGCTAAGATACTTGATTTATTTATCTTTTTCGGCCTTTACGAGATGTCCATCATGCGGGACTACAATTTCAATTTTTATCTATTATTTTGCGACATTCTAACCAATCTATCAAAATTAGCAATAATAGTCCGATCAGTGATGAATTGATGATACAGCGATCCCAGTACAATGTGATATGACCATTTTCGTTGACTGGGTCGGGCACATACTTGTATTTCAGAGCAAGTTGCTGGTAGATAATCCTGGCCACCAAGTTTTGTCTATGCCAAGTACTCAACGTTAGCAAGACGAAAACAACCAGAAATTATATTCGGATCGATTCAGCGGGACAGTGGCATGCCCGACAGCCCGACAGATATGTATTTTCGGTAGTTGCTCGTCATCATAACTTCGTCTATAATTGCTTTAAAAAAAACCATCGGTTTCTCCAAAGAGTTCGCCGAAACGCAGCCAGAACATGGACGGCAAGAAGTCTGCATCAGACCTATAAAGGGCCCAATAAAAGTGTCCATGTAGCTCCATGAGATTGGTTTTGAGCACTATAGGCTTGCGCTAGTTCTCTTTACCTAATGGGAGTGGCGTGAGTCCATTTGTCACTTTGTTCACTGCAACTACATCTTGGTGCATCCCTACTTCGTCTTTGAGGAAATATTCCCTAAGATCGCACGCCTCACGGTTTGTGAAGAGTTTTGGTATTTAAAAAGCCTCGACCTCGACACTTCGTGGTCTTCGTTCTCGACACACTTAGGTGGTGTTGGATTCATCCAATATGCAATCGGAAATAAACGAACCTTCCAATTCAGGTCATCTAATTCTGGCTGAATCCATCTAAATATGCCGAAAGAAAACATCAAGACCCAACCAGTGTCGGCACATACCTTGTTGCCACCTGACAAAAGACTGTTAATACGGTGAACGAAACCCCTCAAAGTCAAAAGTCAAAGTCAGCCTCATTAATTCTCAACGCTTCCGACATACGGTACCCAAGTATTTCTAGGTTTCAGTTGCGGAGAGAGATCTAAGGTACCTATATGGAATCCATGAGTTGGGATCCCAGGGATTCCATCTCCGCTCGCTTAAACCATGGATGACTGCACATTAATTTGTTGTTCTCGGTGTTGTTGCACTGGATTGTTGTTCTCGGAATGCCAATAATGCCATATTTTCTATGTTTCCCTTGTTGTCTAGTATCCTCCTACTCTAATCCTTTAAACGCCAACTGAAAGATATTATATTAATAAATAAAAATATGCTTGTGAATAATTATCAATTTTGTTCTTTTTACCCGACTGCGGTGAAGCCCAAAAGGAGGGTAATGTTTTTCACCTTTAGGTATGTTAATTAGGAACTTTGGAGGACATCTATAAAAGAAACATTAAAAATATAATACTTATCAACTTCAGTGGTCGAAAACCGAGACATCATAGTGCCATATTCTATTGGCGGCCATTGAATTCCCATACATTTTGTATGGCCGGAAAAAACACGATTTATTTATATTTAGGCGGACGTAAACTACCAGCGATGTAACAGCATATAAAAGAAATATATTTAAAAGAATTTCGATCCTAACCCATATTAATAAGATACTAAAAAAAATTAAAGATGTTATTATTTTTTATGTCTATTTGCGTCCACCAGGCCGTAAACTAACATTTTTAAAGAATTACTATTCTAGTTCGCGGACACTAAATATCTTACAAGTTTTTGAATATGATTGAAAAAGACTTATCAAAATGCATTGTAATAATGCATTACTAGCAATTAAAACAAAAACAACATGTCACAGATAAATAAAACCAGAAATACTTACCTTGCAAGCAATACGTGCTCACTATTTTTTCGCTAGTTTTGCCAACGCATGTGCACCGGCGGTGCTAACGGTGAATTGAACGAGGATTTGTGCATATTTGGGTAATACTACGTAACTAATTTTACTAGGTCAGAATGGAACAGCTATCCTTTTCTTCCTAGAGCCGTATTTCAAGTGGAACTGAAGGATAGAACTCTTATTTTCTTAATATTTGTGCAGCACATCCTCGAAATGTCCGCCTATAGACGCTGGACGGGAAACCGACGCACCTACCCTACCTACCTAATTGAGAGTTTGTTGTTTATTTTACGCCTGGAATCCCAATTTCACATTTAAAATCCAGAATAAAATATCCCAAATGCATTAAAAATAGCGCAGATTCTGTCATAAAATATTGTTTGGCCAATGTCGATAGATCATATCTCACATTTCAAAAGGTACCGTGGCATTCCCTGTCGGTATTTCGACGTAAACGATATTTTATTGTCAGCTATGGTCGGGCATATCGGGCAGTATTCAGTTTTTTATCATTGGCAGTATCTATGTTTACCTTTGTCATGTTACGTTATGTTACGTAAAAAGTAGGAATATCGTCGATATAACTGTCTCAATTATTAATATCAAACGAAATTATTTGAACTAATGTAAATAGCACTACAATATAAACAAAGGGTAAATACCAATACTCGTTTTATTAAACGATTAGGAATTATAGCACTTATTAATCAATACTAAATACTTAGCCGTTACTTTACAAAGTACACATTTATTTTACATTAAACAGAACAGTTGTTACTTGCACGCTCTCCGTCAACGAACTGTCTCTGCCTTCTCACAAAATAACAACATTAAAGTGTCGCCCCGCCATTCTTCCGGAAGTTACGAACGGACCAATGGCGTTGCGGCATCTGCCTGCCCACGTGACTGACGTTGACCGTTCTACCAACTTAATAATTTAATTACATTTTTATTTACGAATACACTAATCTTTAGGAATATTAAACTAAATGTACTTAAAAATAACTATATTTATAAATAAGTATGCCAGTCTGTCTTGAAGCGACAACATCCGGCCGTCCTGCGCACGCATCCGTCCCTGGATAGCGTCCCAGTCTGGTGCAATTGCTGAGAACAAATACATACAATGAGTCAATATTCCCAAAACATTAAAGTTGCGGTGACCATTTTTTTTTTAAACAGTTCTTTGAATTGAGCGTCTGAGCTACTATTCCATCAACGGCTAGTACAAGATGGACCCCAATTCAAATAAACCTTATTACCTCACATATTGGTATTAGATTTATTTTCAACTGTTCCATCGGCGGTCAGTTGCTAATAATTCTGAAATTTGCAGCTTACCCTAGGCGATGCCTTTGGCCAACCCTAGTTGCATATCACTACAAATCTCAAACTCACTTGTAACAGATTTATTTTACACGGATAAATACTGCTACTTTTTTTTTTTAATAATCCCAATACCAAACATGTTTGAAGCAAGTGCACTAGACAGTATAAGACAGAAGCAAATTATGACAATGAAGAACATAATAATCATTACTTTTCTATAAATACCTGACAACATCTTAGGCCATATCCAAACCTCTGACATCCAGGTCTGCTAGCTTAATCCAAGGCTTCATATTTTCAGCACAAGTAGTCCCCTCATAGCATTTGCTTGTCCTTTCAGCACCTCGCATATCCTTTACCTTGTAGCGGTCATGACCCAACACTTCAGTCACCTGAAAAGGTCCTTTGAAAAGCGGCAATAGTTTTGTGCTTTGCCCGTCATTTGATTGACTGGGTATTTTTATAACGACCAAATCGTTGACGTTGTAAATGTGAGCCTCTTTTCTTTTAGAATCGAACGCCTGCTTTTGTTTGTCTGCACTAGTCTGAATGCGACTTTTGACATTACTCTTAATAAGGTGACGTCAATAGGTTGATCTACATGTTCATTCACCAACGTGTCAGCATCAGTTTCAAGTCTGTATCCAAAGAATACTTCACTCGGAATTGCTGAAGTAGTTTTATTAATGGTACTGTTAATGCCTTGCTGGATGCTAGTAATATGTGTGTCCCATTTATTATAGTCAGTATTAGCACCCATACTTCTCAATGCGTCAAGGATGGTGCGATTAAAACGTTCTACTTGGCCATTTGAACGTGGAACGGCTGTGGCTATAACATGTTGTCGTATATTTTTGTCTTGACAGTACTTTACGAATAACTTAGATGTAAAGGAACTTCCGGCATCACATATAAGACGCCTAGGATTACCAAAAACCTTAAATATCTTATCTAATTCACTAATAACAACTCGACTTTTAGTGTTACGGACCGGTGAAATAAATACAAATTTTGTGAAAGAATCAACAGTTACTAAGAGGTAAGTATTCTTATTTGTGGTTTTGACAAATGGACCTAAATGGTCTATATGCAGCGTATGAAACGGTTTTGCATATTTAGGTATAGGAAACAACATGCCTTCCTTTTTACCGTGGATGTTTTTGTAATAAATACAATTAATACAATTTTTAATATATTTGGACACTACTTTCTTTATTTTGGGAAACCAATAAACAGATTTTATTCTTTCTATCGTCTTATCCACGGCAAAATGGCCAAGGTTGTCATGATTAGCCCTAACAATTTGCCAAATACATTGTTTAGGAACTACCCATCGCCTACCATATTCAGTTCGGCGGTATACCTTATTACCTAACAATTCATAGTCATTAAATACTTTCTTATTAAGCTCGGCCTGACCTGATTCTAATATTTCCCTTATTGCACAAATACTTGGATCCTGTAGCTGAACTGACAATAACCAATCTGCTTCGGTAATAGCCAACACACTTTCATTACATATGGGAGCAGAATTTAAATTGACCGGGTTCCGGCTCAAAGCGTCAACGTGTTGCATCTGAGTTCCTGGTTTATGTATTATGTCAAACGTAAATTCTTGAGTAAGTAATACCCACCTACCAATGCGAGAATTTATTTCCTGCTTATTTATCGCGTATTTAACAGCATTACAATCTGTATAAATTTTGAAAGTGGATCCTAATAGGTAATGACGGAATTTCTGTAGAGCAACAATTATAGCTAAAAACTCTAACTCAAAGGAATGGTATTTCTTTTCCTCATTAGTAGTCTGTCGACTGTAGAAATGGATTGGTTTTTCGCCCTTGTCAGTCACTTGAGTCAGTATGCACCCTACACCGTCGCGACTGGCATCAGTGTACAGAACAGTAGGCAATTTAGGGTCAAAGATTTTTAATAAAGCATTATGCAACAATTCGTGTTTTAATTTATTGACTGCAAAAACTTGTTCTGATCCCCATTCCCATACAAATTCTTTTTTTAATAGCTTAGTTAATGGTTTTGCGATAAGCGCACAATTTTTGATAAACTTTCTAAAATAATTTATAAGACCCAAAAATTGCCTTACCTGATGTACATTTTTAGGTTCAGGATAATTTTCAACAGCCTTTAATTTCCTTTTACCTGGACGTATGCCATCTTCAGAAATATCGTAACCTAAAAAGCTTACAGAGCTTTGGAAGAAATGACATTTATTTAGATTTAAAGTCAAACCATTATTTTGTAAGATTTTTAAAACTTCATCCAACTGCCTAGCATTGTCATCCACGGAATCTGTAGCTATCAAAAGATCATCCATATAACATATAACTTTATCAAATCGTAGTTTACCCAAGACAGTGTTCATTAACCTTTGGAAAACTGACGGCGCATTGCATAACCCAAATGGCATTCTCCTGAACTCAAAATGACCATCAGGAGTAACAAATGCAGTTTTGGGAATAGAATTTTCACTTACATTAATTTGGTAATAGCCACTTTTTAAGTCGATAGATGTGTAACATTTGCAACCCCTTAGCTTATCTATAAGGTCCTCTACAATAGGCATGGGGTATTTTTCTTTGACGGTTATTTTATTTAAAGACCTATAATCGACACACATTCTTTTTTCACCCGTAGGTTTATCAACCAGCAGAACCGGACTGGCATAAGCAGAATTACTCTCGCGAATTATGCCATTTTTTAACAGATCGTCAATGATTGTCCTAGTGACTGACTTTTCAGATTCAGACATACGGTATGGTCGTTGACAAACTGGTTTATTAGTTATTAATTCAATGTCTAACTCAACACAAGAAGTTTGCCCCAAAGATTGTAAATCATTTGCAACGACCCGAGGATATTTGGCAAATATTTCGTTTAAAATTGAAACGAATTCGAGAGAATCGGTGTTGAACATAGACGATTCAATTAAAGCCACTTCGTTGTTACTTATAGGGCAAAAAGATAGGCTATTTCCTACACGTGCGTACATAATTCTTTTGTCCTCAGTAAAATTCCTACCGATTAAAATAGGACAGCCAGCTAATTCATCACAAATGTATAAAACAATATACAGTTCAGCTGTATCAACCTTAATATCAACTTGCACACCCTCTGTGACCTTAGAGCTAGAATCTTTTTTAAATCCCGTCAATACAATTGGTTTATTTAACTGGAAAGTCTTAAGATTTAAATCGTGCGCCAAAAGGGATGTTATTAGAGAACAGCTACTTCCCATATCAATAAAAGCCTGTTGTTTACATCCATTAATTACAATTTCCTTATAAAATTTATCCTTGGGGGTAGGTTCAACAATTAATTTGACTTCACTATCCTTTTCGGGTTTCATTTTAAGCTTAGACCTACATGCAAGCTCTAAATGGCCAAATCTATTGCATGAATTACATTTTACAGTATCTTTTTGATTGCAGCTGGTCTTTTTGTGACCAGGCTCGCCACAACGAAAACATGTAATATTTGTATTATTTGAAAAATAACTATTCATCGGTACAGCATTAAAGTGTGAAGCACTTTCTGATTTCTTTTCTACATTATTAAAGGGTAATCGAGCTGAATTCTTACCGTGTAGGTTACCATGTTTTTGAATCGACTTCTGTTCCGGGTCAGAATGAATTTTACCGTGTAAGAATGAAGCTAAATCATCACAATATTTAAAATTACCAGCATCTGCCGCTGTGCTTATATTTTTATCTCCAATTGATCCTACAATCACCGAAATAATGTCTTGTTCAGAAAACGACAACCTCATCTTATCAATTTTGCCCTTTTGTACAAAATAAAATTCATATAATGACTGACCATCTGTGGGTTTTGTTTGAACCAAATCTTTTAACAAACTATACATATTCCGCTTAATTTGAAATGTATCTAATAGTGTATTCCGCCAATCCTTCCACTTCCAGGTAGTCCACCGTGTCTTATTTTTTTGAAGCGAGTCATACCATGTTTTAGCAGTATTGCGTAACTTTTGCAAAGCTTGATATTTAAGGACACGATCAGACCAACGGAAAGCGTGAGCATTAGCTTCTACAACATTAATCCACATTTGAATATCGTCCACTAATGGGTCAAACTCGGGAATCACCGACGATAAAATAACATTTTGGCTTACTGCGGGAGACGCACGCCTGGTGCGTCTCTTTTTCCTGCGTCTGCGTCCGTCCGAGCTGCTACTACTTGACGAAGACGAGCTAGAGCTTGATGACGAGTTATAATTTGCACTCGAACTCGTTGAGGCCTTTCGCTTGCTCGTCTTCTCTCGTGTACGCTTGCGGCTTCGCGGCATTTGGGCGTGTTTCCTTATATCACTTCTGATGTAAATAGCACTACAATATAAACAAAGGGTAAATACCAATACTCGTTTTATTAAACGATTAGGAATTATAGCACTTATTAATCAATACTAAATACTTAGCCGTTACTTTACAAAGTACACATTTATTTTACATTAAACAGAACAGTTGTTACTTGCACGCTCTCCGTCAACGAACTGTCTCTGCCTTCTCACAAAATAACAACATTAAAGTGTCGCCCCGCCATTCTTCCGGAAGTTACGAACGGACCAATGGCGTTGCGGCATCTGCCTGCCCACGTGACTGACGTTGACCGTTCTACCAACTTAATAATTTAATTACATTTTTATTTACGAATACACTAATCTTTAGGAATATTAAACTAAATGTACTTAAAAATAACTATATTTATAAATAAGTATGCCAGTCTGTCTTGAAGCGACAACACTAATTGGATTTGTTAATTATAGGTAGGGCTTTGATAACAAGGTTCGTGATATTAAATTATGTAATATCGAAACGGTAAAAGAAATACCTAGTTAGGTAGGTACCTACTGTTATTGATTTTTATTAGAAGTGGAACATAATTTAAGTGGTAGGCCTGCCTAGTATCTATCTATAACTTGTGGTTTCTCTTCTCGAAATAGTTGGTGTCCCTTTCTCTTTGAGACGTAAGAAGGGGATGGGAAATGGCGCAAAAACACGTTTTCGAAGCATTACCTATTAATTTATTAAAAATAAAATCTAAAGTAGGTACCTACCTATTTCTCTAAAATAAGAAAACTAAATCATGCTCTTATGTTTTACAAAAATGCACATTAATTTTCAAATTGTTTTGATTATAACTTGAAGAGTAAAATGGTTACAATTACCTACAACTGGTAATAAACACATTACCCTCCTTTGCGTCGCGCAGTCGGGTAAAAATAGGGACGTGGAGTTTTTTTTCATAACTTTCTTATTATTGATATAAAAAGAAACAAACCACATCATTACCTACTCATATCTTGAAGATTTTTATAGGTATGTTTTTAGGGTTCCGTACCAAAATGGTAATGATGCGACTTCGTCTGTCTGTCTGTCACAGCTGCTTATTTCAGCAACTACTAAAGCTATCAACTTGAAATTTGGAACAGTTATAAAAAATGCTCGCCCAACTTGATTGCAAATGAAAAAAGTAAAAAAATATTTATATTTTCATTGCAAAAGGGGCCGGAGTGGGGGTTCGAAATTTTAAAGTGGGGTTCTAGGTCAAGTGACATATATGAAAGGGCTTGATTTGCACGTTTCAAAATATAATTTATTTTATTTTATGTCTCACAAAAAATACCATTCCCCCCCCCGCCTTATCTCTGAAGTTTGCGGAGCAAAAAATCTAAAATAATTAGTTTGTAATTTGTTTGTAATTGAGTTGATAGGAATTATTGACCCAAATATTGCACCAAAAATGTTCCTAACTAGTGCAGTTTCTTCAAAATCATCAAAATTCCTTCACAAACAATCTTAGTTATGCGGTCCGGTTTTTTTCACTTTATATGTCCAAAACTGATACGGAACCCTCGGTGCGCGAGTACGACTCGCACTTGGCCGGTTTTTTATTACATGTAAGTAGTTCCTAATACTTAATTGTGACGTGTTACAATAAAACAAAGCTTATATTTGCAATTCAACATCTACACGTTTGATATGAAATTATTCCAAAATCTTTTTCATCGCAGACCTGTGAATTAATTAATGGTAAATTAACAATAAAATGACACATCTATATAAAAAAAGTCTTTATTTTTTTAAGTTTGTTCTCTCTCACACACACAAACAGAGCGTAACAAATAATTTTTCAAAAAATAATTCAATTATAATATTTGAAAAGAAAAAAAAATGATATACAATTTTAAAATTCGTCCCTTATGTAAGAGCGGTAGTTTTCGTTCTCGTTGAGACCTAGGCTGTCCCAGAAGGATTTCTGGCCAAAGTCAGTGGAAGATTTCATTTCCATCTTAGTTGGTGATAGGATGTTCAAGTAGTTCAGTTCAGCCGCTCCAGGCTTTACTGGTTCCCATATGGGGCTATTGTTGTTCAATTTCGGGGTTCTGAAAACAAAATGGGTCACATATAAAGATAAGCAATAAAGTTGAAGTTAAATAATTCAAAAAAATAAATAAAAAATCGCTAGTATAGCTGTGAAGCGGATCGATTGATTTAGGGATACTACCTCAGATCATAGAAACAAGGAGATGTGCCAAGGCGCTATCGAGCTTAATGCCTGATCTTGAGCAAATTGCTCGTTTAAAAACGTACGCGCTGGCGACGAACCGAACACGATCAATGGTATAAATACAGTGTTTTAGTTTAGTGCTAGTGTTGGGTGACGATTAACAGTGTTAGATTGAGGGTGTGCGGAATGTTCAATGCGTGGGAGATCTTTTTATTCACAAGGAGCGCTTAATTATGCGCGTAATTGTGTCGAAAAATGTACTAAAAGTGGCATCAGTTGTTCCCGTACTAATTTGCTATGATGGCATATCCTTGTTTCTATAATCTGAGCCTACTACACTATCATACAGGCTGTTGCTTTAATCACCTGCAACTTTTAGGGGGGTGATTCTACCCGTCATACTCAACAACTTTTCCTATGAGACCCATATCCGATAGAGATATTTTTATAATCTAATCAAAACGTGTCTGCTTCTTGTATCAATGATAGATAATTATCTTATCATAATAATACAGACAATCTAAGTATGTAAACTCAATTATCCAATGAATCTCAGATCATAGAAACAAGGAGATATGCCATCATAGCAAATTGGTACGGGAACAACTGATGCCACTTTTAGTACATTTTTCGACACAATTACGCGCATAATTAAGCGCTCCTTGTGAATAAAAAGATCTCCCACGCATTGAACATTTCGCACACCCTCAATCTAACACTGTTAATCGTCACTCAACACTAGCACTAAACTAAAACACTGTATTTATACCATCGATCGTGTTCGGTTCATCGCCAGCGCGTACGTTTTTAATATGACCAATTTGCTGAAGATCAGGCATCAAGCTCGATAGCACCTTGGCACATCTCCCTTGTTTCTATGATCTGAGCAATGAATCAATGTTTGTTTTAATTACCCGCTATTTGATCAAATATTATCTATTGATCGAAGCTTACATTGTAAGTAGTTGTGGCGTTCATTGCGTGCACAGAACAGAAGAAGTTGCGTGCCTAGTTATTCTATCCTTTTTTATAGAAAATCAATGTTATTGTATGTCACATAAAGACTAATAGCTCTAATCGATTGAGCTCAAAATAGGTTATGTTCGATACATTACTGGAAAGGTTTATAAAGTAGTTTAAGCAAATTTCAACACGTGACTTCTGCCGTAGGTACCGTTGCAAGCGTTCTAACCAATTGACCTAGGTACTGTGTCTTCCCCTGAATCAGTTGAAATTTGAAATCGCTTATTATAATACGCCTGTTCTGAGCGTTGACCTATTAGAAAAGTAGATATTCTTTGCTTCCCTGAAAAAGTAACATAGAAAACACTCGAAATTCTTACCCGCTAGTGGAGAAACTGTATATCATGTTGATGAGTGCTTCCATCATTTCTGCGTCCTGAGGGCTGTTGTTGACTATGCCGGGGAACTTGAAGATACTGATCACGTCATCAGCGTGGCTCACACCTGCAATCAATATTTTAAAGAAAGGTCTTAAAACTTTTTCTAGACCGGTACTTCAAAGACGAGCGCCAAATCAGCCGAAAGGCGTTCCCTGATATAGATAGGGTTACCAACTGTATTCTTAAGGAGTATTGTGTCTATTTTTTCACGTAGGCGTACTTTATAATCCACAACAGTAACAAAGTAGGTACGCTAAACTACTCTTTACCTACTTGTCACCGTTCTCATTTCAGTCTCATCTCTACTTGTCACCATTCTCATTTCCTTTGGACTATTAGATGCAATGGAGATATTTATTAAGGAGGGCTCTTGCATTTTGTTCCATTTCTCGCTCAAGATGCATTTTGAAAAAAATAATCTTATTACAGACAAAGGCGAGCGTGACTTCTGTACCTATCTATTTATTTTATGGTGTAACTGTGATGATGATGATGATGATATTTATTTTGTAAATAGGTTAAAAATAACACTTTTACACGTCAAAACATTTTTTTAAGCTAGATGAGTTCGGTGTTTCCTATATGACTACCTTTGAGAAGAAACACCGAAACAAACTCAAAGGTTGATGTCTCTTTTAAAGTCCACACAATTAAGATAAATTGTGTAAGAACCATGCAGGTTAGTCTGAAATGGCCTTTAGAGGAAAGAGCCATACAGATTTGAGTGGACCTGACCTGACTGTGCACGCATGTGCCGGGTATCGTGGTAGCTCAACCCAGACTTAGGGAGCTCAACGACCCGACGAACATTACCATCAGATCAGAGAGGACATTTGGGTAGGCCCCCTAAAGTACTCAAACTGTCAGACTGAACTTGAGATCTATAACAGTAACATAATAACCCACATAGTACTCACATTTACAATAATAAATTATAATCAATATATTACATCATTATTATCACATTCAATGTCATTTTGTATATAAATTGTTTCAAAAGGAAACATTCAATGTCGAAGTGTCAAAGTGTACATACTTAGTCATAGTATTTTTAATTTAATGAACTCATTAGTAGGTAGGTACTCACCGTAATTGGCGTCATTTTGCGCCATGAGGTTGGACAGGCTGGCGGCAGCGCGGTAGGCGTACCGGTACACATAAGTAGGCTGCCCAGATTTAGATGCATGGAGCTGGGCCATCTTGCCCACGTCCACCACGAAGAGACGGTCGCTTAGAGCCTGTGGAATAGGGGTACTTTTGTGAATAACAATGATTTGACTTACTTGACTTAATGTCCTATGATATGACCTCCAGCCGGCCTAGCATGACCACGATAGAAATGGGTTTTGTCTACAGAAGAATCTAAGACAAAGTGACAGATTGTAGAAAGATTTCTACTGTTTTATGCATAAAATAAAGAGAAGAAATGTTTCTATTCTTCACTAGACAAAAGTCTGGTACGCCAAGCACGGGTCGCCGCGTGCTCGGGCAGGTAGAGATAACGAGTTGGATAGATAGAACTTTGTCTATTCTTTGGTAGAATAGAGATAGAATTGTTTGGCAACGCTCGAGGGAGAATCTCACCGTGAGCCAACGGATTTGGTTACTGTTCTCGCTACATAGTTTTTGACTATAATATTCCTACTTCGTACTGGATCATTTACGATTATAATTTAATTGGTAATCATTTATCAGAGACAACTGCGACGTTGTCAGCGTATTGCATCTTCATGCTAATTACTAAAAACGTAATAACTCTATATTTGAACAGATGTTCTAAAGTTTTTATCTATAAAATAAATAGTAGGTCTATAAGAAAGTTGCTGGTCATGTCTGTCTGTTTGTCCGCTTAGTTCTTCTAAACTACTGTATGGATTTTAATGCGGTTTTCACCACCATTTAGAGAATGTTATGGTATGCCTTTAATTGAATGGGCAAAGGGCGTCCACAGTGAGCTTTAAGAGAGATCTGTCTTGAGCTACGCGTTTTACTTCGTTCCAGGTTTTCCCCCTCAAAAATTTTTTTATCCCTCACTTTCGTGTATGGAGTGTTCCCCCAATATGAAACGTTGTATCACGGTGTCCCGGTCAGTAAGTTAGTTGTCCCGGTATAGTAGTTAGACATGCATAATTGCATACACGGAAAATAGCAAATTATTTCAAAATGTGCCAAACTGTCTTTGCAATCCCAGGCCACAATGCTAATGTGGAACTTTTGTTTTCGTCGATATTATCGCAGTAGACGAAAAAACGAAGAGGGTTAAAAGCGGTTATTCATAAAAGTCAGAACATCAAAAAAAACCGGCCAAGTGCGAGTCGTACTCGCGCACCGAGGTCGAGGGTTCCGTAATCAGTTTTGGACTCAGATCATAGAAACAAGGAGATATGCCATCATAGCCAATTAGTACAGGAACAACTGATGCCACTTTTAGTACATTTTTCGACACAATTACGCGCATAATTAAGCGCTCCTTGTGAATAAAAAGATCTCCCACGCATTGAACATTCCGCACACCCTCAATCTAACACTGTTAATCGTCACTCAACACTAGCACTAAACTAAAACACTTCGATCGTGTTCGGTTCGTCGCCCGCGCGTACGTTTTTAATATGAGCAATTTGCTCAAGATCAGGCATCAAGCTCGATAGCGCCTTGGCACATCTCCTTGTTTCCATGATCTGAGGTTTTGGACGTATAAAGTGAAAAAATCCGGACCGCATAACTAAGTTTGTTTGTGAAGGAATTTTGATTATTTTGAAAAAACTGTACTAGTTAGGAACATCGTTTTATTTTTGGTGCCATATTATATATATTTATTTCAGATTTTTCGCTTCGCAAACTTCGGAGATAAAGGGAGGGGAATGGTATTTTTCAGACATTTTTCATCATATGTCGAAAACTGTGAAACATAAAATAAAATGAAAATATATTTTGAAATGTGCAGATCAAGCCCTTTCATATGATATGCCACTTGACCTAGTAACCCCACTATAAAATTTCGGACCCCCACTCCGGCCCCTTTTGCAATGAAAATATAAATATTTTAGGTTTTTTTATTTGCAATAAAGTTGAATAAGCATTCTTTATAACTGTTCCAAATTTCAAGTCGATAGCAATAAGTAGTTGCTGAAATAAGCAGGTGTGACAGACAGACAGACGAAATCGCACCATAAGGGTTCCTTTTTTACCATTTTGGTACGGAACCCTAAAAATGAATGGGCAAAGAAAACGTACTGAGAACGTAGACTGCCTAAGAAAATTAGGACGTTTTTAGGGTTCCATAGAAACAGTAGGAACTCTTAGCGTGAAAACGCACAGGCAGGTGGCTTGCTTAGAGCCTGGAGCGTTGATAGTCACCTAGCGACTAGCTTAGTAAAACCGTAAAACAAACGTTTTAGAATGTTCGCAACCGGCCGCATTGCGCGCGACTAGCTAAGCTAGGCGCAGAGCGCACAGTGCACAAGCTAGTCGCTAGGTGACTAGGTATCTAGACTCTAGGCGCTAAGCAAGCCACCTGCCTGTGCGGTCTTAGCCTTATAGTTTCGTCATATCCGTCTGTCAAACCCTCGTTAAATCTACAGTTCATAACCAATGTGTATGAAACTTCACAGGTAGTCTTCTGTGAGCCGCCATAAAGTCCTGTAGCAAAATTAATATACAAAATAAAATAATTAGGGGGACGCCCCACACATGAATAAAAAAATTTTTTTCGCGCACCCCTTCATGTGGGGTATCGTTGGATAGGTCTTTGAAAATAAGATAAAGGTTTCTGTATAACTTTTTTATTTAAGTGCATACTTAGTGAACTAGAACCTTCGAAAGTTGCGAAGAATGTCCCGCCCCCCCTGTAATTTTGCAACCGCGTTATCAAAAAAATTAAAAAAAAATCAAGCTTGTAGCATCTAATAAATACTTTCGAATAAAATTGGTTTGAATAACATACGTTTTTGAAATATTCACTATTTTCAGTTTTGAGTTTGCCAACCTCAAAAATAATTTAGTATTCATAATAATATTATGAAATATGCTACGGAACCCTGGACTGTGCGTGGACCGACATGCTCTTGTCCGGTTTTTATAGATTTTTCGCATTTTATTAACTTAGTTTTAATAAATATCTACTAACAATTAAACTTAAAAGTTCCTTACCCCGGGTGTAAGAGAGTAGAATTCAATTTTTTTTCCGTTCCAAATATCCCGGCATTTCAGCATTTATGGCAGCCGTAGCCTAGGTGGACGGAACAGAACGAAATTATTAGGGTTCCGTTTTAGTCATTCGGCTACGGAACCCTAAAAAACAAGTTGGATCAGTAATGAAACAGAATTCCGAAAAATAATAATCTTCTAAAAAATAGAAAGCTTAAATGAGATCGTCAAAAAACTTGTTATAGCCCGAGGACATTATTTTTGTGCGCAGCCAACCGATTAATTAGATTTTGGTAATTGTATTATTGTATGTCATATCATAAGGTATATATTAAAAGGCGATATAATATTAAGTTATAGGTATTTTATACCCTAAAAACGTAGACATATCACCCACACGGGAATCGAGACGCTCGAAAAATGTACGAAATGTTTTCCCTAAAAGTCGCTGTCACTAAACCTCTAAACTAAGGTCTAACTAAGGTCGCCCATATTGTAAGACAATTTCTGACGTGCGCTAAACCACCCCGCAGAACAGAAATTTGGCTTCGGCGATTCCGAGTTCAGTTCATAAGTTATTTACACAATTAACATAAGTTTCTATTAGTTATTATTAGTTATTTTAAACAATTAAAATATATTTTTATTTTTGGTTAAGCTTTTATTACTGTACGAGATCAAGCCCAAAACTGCCAACGTCCTTTCTGATGGTGTGCGGGGTCTAGTGCAAAATGTATAGAGAGCGGGCTTTAATCCGACGTTTTGATCAGCAGACTTTCTGATACCCGGTTGGCATCAGAAGCGGACATACGGTCCAGCAAAAATCTGATAGTAGGTAGTCTGCGTTGCCTAGTAAGTTGAGGCCTTCCGGCAGGCTTCAGAATGTTAACCGAAACTTCTTATAATGTGCGGCTGGCCGACCACAACGTCAAACTGACGAGACTATATTACACAGCCCCGGATCTTGAATTATTTCGAGGCGGGGCAAAAACTGAAAAATACCGCCCCCGTCCGACAATATTTTTCTTATCATCATCATAATTTCAGCCATAACACCTCACTGATGCTGATGGACATAGGCCTTCCCCAAAAAACGCCACAACGACCGGTCTAACGCTGCTCTTTGTGGTTAATAACTTGGTAGACGAATACACTACTCAGTGTATTCGTCTACCAAGCTTGAATTTGCCGCCCGGGGCATGGGCCCCGGCTAGCCCCCCCCTAGATCCGGGGCTGATATTACAGACTAAAGTCGGGTCCCGTGGAATATGTTTAATGCGTAATTAATAAATACTTATTACCTACATAAATATTAACCAACGTCAAATTCATGACGGACCTTGTACAGACCTCTACTTACGACACCTAGCTTAGTGATACTGATTACCTAATGCCCTCAGAGATAATTTACAGGGCGCTGATGAGGTTATCATATTAGATAGTACAGCGGCTACTGCAACTGTGAGCAGCTACTACCAGTTGATACCTACTTATACAGGGTGGCAGGTTAGACAGTGGAAATATTTTAAGGGGTCATTGTATTCATCATTATGAACAACATTTACTATGGGACCAACCCTGAAATCGCGAAAAAAAAATCAGCTGTTCCATACATTTTGTTGAGTTATGTGAACATAAATGTATGGAACAGCTGATTATTTTTTTCGCGATTTCAGGGTTGGTCCCATGCGTGCAATGACCCCTTAAAATATTTCCACTGTCTAACCTGCCACCCTGTATACTATCTCTGTTAAAATAATGATTTATACAGGTTGAACGAAAAAAATGACCCGCGACTAAAATATTAAATGTTATTGTTCTAATAATGCCATGCATATTTGTTTAGTTTATATTTATAAGTACGTATGTACGTTTTTAATTAGTGTATTTTAGATCTTATTGTGCACTTATCTCTATTCTCGAATCATAATTTATCTCTATCACTCTAAGGTTTGCTGTAAGAAAACTCAATCTTGAGTTAAGCTCGCCTTTGTACATAAAATGTCCATAAAAAATTGTATTTAATATTTGTGTGTACAATAAAGAATATGAATGCCATGTAGTTTATGTGGTATCATTTGTGGTCAGTTCCAGAAAGATCATTAAAAATGGAGGCATTAACCATACAATTTCTATCGTTAAAGTCTCCTTTAAAACTTAATGACCTTTTCTGCAACTCAGCGTTAATGTGATAACCTAATAAGCACTTTGTATAGGCAATAATTCAGTATTATCAAGTGAGCCCATACATATAAGTCATCTGTTCGGAGCGGTAATACCATTAATCAGTCTTAGCTAAGAGACGTACCAAAGTGACGTTAAGATATATCTACAGAAGCCTATAGTTTAAGTCAGGGGTTCTCAAAGTCACGGAGCACTTACAGGTATGTAGGTACTTACTTGTCAAAATATTTGTGAGATGACACTAGAAGCATCCAGTGGTGTATTTACCTTAGGACCATGGGGGCCAAAGCCCGGGCCGACAGACTGTGAGAGGCGGCATAGCCGCCTTTCGCGCCGCCCCTTGCGCTCAGCTTTTTGAAGAACCCTAAACAGTGCGTAGTCCGACACGCACTTAGCCGGTATTTTCGTTAATTTATGGGGGGGGGGGGGGGCAAACCTTATAGGCCCAGGGCGCCAAATTTTAAAATACGCCACTGGAAGCATCGCCGCACACGGGTCACTTGCGATAACTACAAAACAACAACAGACGGACAACAAAGTGATCCAATAAGGGTTCCGTTTTTCCTTTTGAGGTACGGAACCCTAAAAAGGTAAAAATGCTGGTCTACTATACCTGAACAAGCTGTGGGAATGTCTCCTGGCTGACCGGCTTGCCTCCCAAGTAGTGTTCTTTGATCTTCATCGCGACGTCATTGCGAAGGTTCAGGGGCACCGTGTCGTTGTACTCGAAGATGTTGGCTGCCAGCTGGTTCCAGTGCGCTTCCAGGTCTGGCAGGAGGTCAGGCTCGGCCTGGTATGCTGGAAATGCAGGATAGTTTGTGTAGTACACGTCCATAATCAGCGAAGATATCGGCGTAGCATAGGGCTGCCATACGTCCCGGTTTGAAGCGTTGTGTCCCTGTGTCCCGGTCAGTAGGTAAGTCAGTTGTCCCGGTTTGGTACTGTTCCGTGCTAAATGATGTCATCATAGAGGCATAATGCCTTTCTGATTTCGTTGCTAGCAGCATTTGTTTGCGAACGTTCGAGGGAGAGTGTCAGGTGAGATTCTCCCTAGAACGTTCGCAAACAAATTAGCAGATCTTACGGTGATATCATGCGGATGGTCGGTACACAAAAGACAGGCAGGTCGAACATCAAGTCTCACCAGCGGCAGGGTACAATCCCTCCTCGGACGTGACGGAGGTGATGAGGGGTACATTCATCATGCCACCAGACCTGGTGGCGTGGTATGGGTACTGCTGCAGGAACGGCTCTCGAACTCCTGGTGCCTCCACAACAGGTGTAAACGGCGTGAACATGTGCACCTTCCATTCCTGAGAAAGAGGGAGAGGTGTTGGATTGAATCACAGAACAGATAAATAAGGTACCTTATCTATTCCGTGGATTAGATGACCTACTGACAGTTTCGGATCAAAGAATGTTGCTATTTTGATGGTAGAACATATTGACATCGGTATGAAGTGTAATCGACTAATTGAAAAGGCTATGTCTACCAGTGAACTGGTAGGTATAGGCAATTTTTTTTTTGACCGATGCCCAACCTTAGCATTTTCTCCTGTTTCGTGGGTGCGTTTACAAACACATATTTTATTTCACTGCGTGACAAATATTTTCTCCGTGCGGGAATCTAACCCGGGACCTGTCGTGCAGCAGCCAATTGCTCAGCCACTGTAACTACCATGCCGCCAAAAATATGTTCATGGGTACGTTAGTATTATATTATCTGTGTTCATGGGTTAGGAATGTGGCAAGATTTTCGGAAGTTCTACTTGTAAGGTGCAAACAGAGATCAGTGAATTAGAGTCTTATGTGGATGAAGTTACAAATTACAAGCAATAGTTGATGATATTTCACGAAAATTAAGAATGTGTACAAACCTATCCTTCGTTCGGGGTATCTTTTTTAAAACGTTGCCCTACACTTGTAATTTCTCCTGTATTGTGTGCGTTTACAAACACAAATATCACATGCACAAACAGACAGGGGGATGATTCTCGCGGGTTCGATATTGATATTGCCTTTGTTAAATGTCAACAAAATGTCAAAATGGTAGGGATTTTAACAGTTGTTGCAATATATATCGAATTCGATATCAATATCGAACCCGCGGGAATCACCCCCCAGATCTGAAACAAATATTTGTTCCGTGCATGAATCGAACCCGCGACATATCGCGCAGTAGTAGATCTCTCTGTCACTGCGCCAACCATACCGTCAAAATATCTATAAGTAAATAACTCAAAGATTTATTCAAACTTTTTGATATTCAACACGTTACCGTATATTTATTGCCATCGAATGGTCTTGACAGCTCACAATTAAGCTGTACAGCACCACAATACAGGACCCTGGCTGTATGCCAATATAAGCTCTTAGTGAGGCTAATTGAGGCATAAATTGTCATGTCACAATATCTCAGCGAGAATTGAGTGCTTCTCTATTAACTAAGGGTGGGTTGCTTTTGTCTGTATTCGGAAATCAGTACATAGCAATGAAGCTGTTATTCAGGTCGTAAAGCTAACTTCCAACGATCAGCGATTTTACAGATTATCACAGACGAGCTAGAATCGCAGACCATGGGAACATTGGCGTGGCTAGAGGGCAAGCCCGACGCATTTTTGGGTTTTAGAGGATATTTATATTAATTTTTCATAAATTTTAGCAATACGTAGGGGAGATGGGGGAATTGGGAGTCACTTAAGGAAAAGTCATTATTGTAATCACAAATGATCAGTCTTATATTTTTTTCATATTTACTAATCTTTAAAAACTAATCAGGTATCAAGATATATAAGTCTTTTTTGACTATCATTAACATAAACATAATTATAATTAAGAAACAAAAAAGTAGTTTTGACTCCAATTACCCACATGTAAGGGAAATGAAAGTCAGCTCATGGGGGAATAAGAATAATATCTTGCATTAATAAACATAAGTTTAGTTCTAGTACTACATTTTAAGATTATTCTATTCGTAAAATTAACAAATATAGATACTCACGTTTTCGATCGAAATTTCGGAAATTTTACAACGGCCCCTCCCCTGTGACACGTGTGTCGCTCCCGGTCATAGATTATACAGTATCGGTGACGCGAGCTTGACTAGCGGGTCGGCGTATTGGGGAGTGCGGGAGGGATGCCGAGCTAAACCCCGTGCGACATAGCCGTATTCTGTAATGCTTTAGGTTCATTTCTTTTTGAATTGACCCTCATTGCCCACTGACTCTCATTCCCCCCGGCTCCCCTAGGTATCTACATTAAAAATCATAAAAAATGAACATAAATACTCTCTAAAACGTAAAAATGCGTCGGACTTGTCCTCTAGGCACGCCACTGCATGGGATATAAGCCATTTGTGGTACTTCACACGAGTCCGTGCGTCGACCGCGAGTCGGTAGCTTTGAAGTGCCTTCTTGGTGCCTGTGACTAATTTCGCCAGAGCTCCTGAAGACGCGCGCTATGTTGATAACGCGGGACCTGCAGTGCGATTCTGTAACCATCTCACCGTGAAAACTTAGGTGAAGTGAGCGTGGAGTGAGCTGTCAATAGTGTCAATTCCTAGCAAAAACCATCTCACTTCACCTAAGTTTTCACGGTGAGATTTTTACAGAATCGACCGGCTGCTTGTCCCCTAAGCTGTCGGCACAGCGAATCTGCGCATGTGATACTTGGTGTTGCAAGCGTTTAATAAACTACGGTAATCGTTTACCATCAGGCGGGCCATACACCAGTTTGCCACAAAAAAAGATTTAAAAAAAAACACTGCATTAGTCATTCCAAACGTGATACGTACAAACATCTCGATCTGCGCGTTGACGATGACCTCAGCGGGCCTGTACTTGAGGCAGTCCATCATTTCCTTGTTGGTGCTGGTGGGGCAGCCCACGATGCTGGCCAGGGACTTGGCCTTCTCTGCCGGCTTGATGGAGTGCGTCCACTCGGCGAGGGCGGAGCCACTGAATGCGATACCCCTGGCGAATGTTCCTAGGGAAAGGTATTATAGATTTAGGTCATAGCTCATTAGAGCCACCCGACATCCGACCAGCATATCTTCAGCTGGAATATCTTCACAGTACAGACAAGCCTTTTTACAGTTTTATAATACTAAGGGCCAAGTTCACCGACAAGATAACAGTCCGATAAATTGAAACTGCCGTTTTTATATGGAAAAGATATGTTAAACGGTCGTTTTCTTAACTTGGCCCAATAGTAAATATATGTAGGATATTCCAGGTATATTTTACAAAGACATAAATAAGTTGACAACACATCGTTTGAAAACTGGATTTTTGCAATATTAATAATCAAATTTCTAATCCTAGTCTACGTAAGTACTCGTTCCAAGCTCAGTCTAGTTACTAACCCTCTCTTTTAGAAAACTCTAGCTAAAGGTAGAAGGCAGTATGATTATTTAATGGAAATGAGACTAGAAACAGCTCTTTATACGTTAACGATGTTTATGACACACCCTAGACTCTCTAGCTGAGAAAAAGTGTCACAAGCAAACGACATTCACGATAATTACTTTCTACTTCATAAAATTTATTCAACAAACTCCAGTAGTACAAGATCATTATGCATTTTAATTATAATGTAGGTATAGGTAGCGGCGTGAAAGGTGATCATAAACGTCACCTGCCCATTTTCTGGTTTTTCGGTCTCTTTGGTGGAATGAAGAAGACGGGGGGCGCTGACTATTCTCTATTACGTATTGTCAACTGTCTCTTGTCTATTGGACCAAAAATGTACATGCGCGATCTGTGATCAAGATCCCTGCCGATACTTATACCTACTTAAGTTAGTGATATGTTACTCATTATAACCTGTCAGTTACTATAAACGCAAGCTTTATTATTCTTTACAATGATCAATTTCTTTCACATTTCTACGCTTCATTGATGAAATGCTCCATGACACAAAAAATATGTAAACATAAGTAGATTAGGTATTCAATAATAACTATAAATAAATTATTAAGTACTTAGGTATAGCTGTAGGTAAATAAGGTTATCTATAGGTTGTTGTTATCTTTAACTTATGGTTCAACGATCATCCACCTGATCTTTTCCAAAAATGTTTTAGTTACTGCTCACTTTCTTTTTGTATGTATCGATATTATAGAACTGATATACTTACAACAAAAAAATGACAAAAAACATTTTTTGTTTTTTGGAGTCGTCGTAACGTAAGAGACTTCTATTTATTGCGTTGCCCGTGTGTTTTTAGGGTTCCGTACCAAAATGGTAAAAAAGGAACCCTTATGGTGCGACTTCGTCTGTCTGTCTGCCTTTTCCATAATAAGTTGGGGTCGGCTTCTAGTCTAACTTACAACAACAACAACAATACCAATATCCTTAAAACAGCTTAGAGATCACATTATGCGAGTTCTATTAAAATTGTACTGCAATGGTCTATACTCAACAAAAGTTATTTTTTGTTTGTATAAGTACATTGAAATGCTGGCATCCGCCAGATGTGGCCAGCTACATGGGAACGGAAAGCAAACGAGTATTTTGTATTTTCTAAACAAGACTGTCAGAACAACACGTTTCTTCAACATAAATAACAAAGGAATTAGTTCCGTAAATCGAGTTTTTTTTTAACCACTGCAAGACATGGACGTTTGTAGCAGTATTTTCCGTTTAGGTATGTGTTCTTGAGGTGTTATACTTCAATCGTTTAAGATACTTAATTTTATTTTCCTTCACCCACTTCTCAGTCGCTGTTTAATTTAATAAAAATCGGATTATTTATCCGCCCCCACTAGATATGTCTAATAACTTCGTTTTTGTGTAGCGTTCTTTCTGACTTTTTTCTTTTTGCTCGGTTCCTGAAGGTTGTAGCGTGATATTAATTAGCTTATAATCTTCCTCAAAAATTGGGCTATCAATTGCATTTTTTTTAAATCCGACTGGTAGTCCCAGACATTAGAGCGTTCAAACATACAAACTCTTCAGTTTATATTCTAAGCTTTATTATATTAGTAATAGACTCTCAGATCATAGAAACAAGGAGATATGCCATCATAGCAAATTGTACGGGAACAACTGATGCCACTTTTAGTACATTTTTCGACACAATTACGCGCATAATTAAGCGCTCCTTGTGAATAAAAAGATCTCCCACGCATTGAACATTCCGCACACCCTCAATCTAACACTGTTAATCGTCACTCAAGACTAGCACTAAACTAAAACACTGTATTTATCCCATCGATCGTGTTCGGTTCGTCGCCAGCGCATACGTTTTTAATTTGAGCAATTTGCTCAAGATCAGGCAACAAGCTCGATAGCGTCTTGGCACATCTCCTTGTTTCTATGATCTGAGAATAGACTACTATGGATTTGGGTATAGAATGAGGATACAATATGTTATGGTTTGATTTATTACCTACTTCAGAGATAAAGAATGGAAAACGGATGACAGCAAACTATTTGCGACTACTGTAATTGGTTGAGCCAACCCAAAATCCAACACACAAAAGTCAAGCCCGCATATTCTGGAGTACCTACCTAAATCGTATAAACTTTTAACCCCCCACTCAAACGCCAGTGGTGTGTTAACAGAAAATATGTCAACCGACAAATCCGCTACACAACTGACATTCGATCACAGATTAATATAAACCTAAGGCCTATGACAGCTTTAGTTCCCGATACTACGCGAAGCGCTAGCGTCGCACCGCCGCCATCTTAGACCATTATGTCAGTTGATATTGACACTAGTGACAGACAGAATCTGTCATTGACAGTTGTCTGTTGAAGTTCTGTGTAGTCGTTGTCGAGTTTTGAGTCGAAGTGCCGGTAATTTTGTATATTCCTCGCTTTTTAGCTTGAGTTGAGTTGCAGAGTTATCAGAGTTTCTCCTCATACCTTCACCGATTGCTGTCGCGAGACCTGTAGCGTCATGACGTCCAAGTGTTGTGTTGTTGATTGCAATGCAACCAGTAAAACGCATAGACTTTTTAATTTACCAAGAGACGATAAATTGAGGGCATTGTGGCTATCATTCTTGATACCTGCAAGCCCTTTACTCAGTGGTTTGTCTAAGGAACAGTTAATACACAAACGTGTTTGTCAAAAACATTTTGATAGACATCAGTTTGACCGTACCGGTAACCGTCTTCAACACGGCTATCCTTGCCTGTTCTCTGCTAAAGAAATACTTTACGGAATTCCTTTAAACAATTTTGGTAAGTACTAACACATATTCGTTTGTTTTGCGTGAAGGGTAACAAACATCCATCCATACATCCTCACAAACTTTCGCATTTTTAATATTAGTAGGATTACTGGAGGTTTGTAATACTAAGAGGAGAAATAAAGAGTTCGAATTGTATTGAAAATTACATGTCACAGAAAGACAATTACAGTAATAATTAAACTATGATTGAAACTGTAATAACACCTGCGTTGTAGGTCTTGGGTTCAAACCCCAGGTCAGGCAAAGTGGTGGGTTAGAGAGTCGCCTTAGGGGCGGAGTGTTTGGTTTTCCATTAAGAATTCCTTGGTAGTATCCCAGAGTTAGGATTTGTGCTCAGTTGATGGCATTGATGGCATTAGCCTCGCCCTTATTACATGGGACCTAATCATAACTGGTGAAATGTGATTGTACTATACATAACTGCCTAGCCCTTCAGGGCAAACTGGTGTGATATTGAAGTTTGTCAAGCATGATGTTGTCAATGATAGAGACCAAAACAAATTTCTTTATTAATAAAATAAATTGTTTTTTTTTTTCAGTTGGTGATCATTTGAGTGATCACAACTATTATTTACAAACCACAACTGATGATGACATTGAGATGGCCACTGTGACTGTTGTAGAAGGTTCGTAATTGATAGTATCATTATAATTCTATGTGGTAACTTGTATTCAAAATCTAATAATACATGTATCATACATTTCTAAAATAACCAAATTATATAATAAACTACCATACTTAGAAGTAACTCAACATGGATTTCATTCTTAATTCAATTTATTAATTAACCTATAAATATCTTTTAGGTGATCATACTTATAGTGCTGCATCAACATCTTTAGCCTCGCAATCTACTAATATAATTGAAAGTCCTGTAAGAATAGAGAGAAATATTGAACAACCTATGGAGTTGGATTTAACAGGTAATGATTATTATTAAATTAGTATATTTGTTTTTTTATTCAACCATTCACACTTTCAATTTATAAATATTTTTAAACTACTTTTAGGAGATCAGATTTACACTGCATCAACATCATCAGTTTCACAGCCTATTGAACATCTTAAGGGAGTGGATTTGCCAGGTAATGCTACATGCCATTGTTAACAATTAATTTGTAACCATGTGTACCCAGAGAGATTTTCAATTTAGTTAAAATAATTTAAATTAACTCAGTTATTGTATATTTTAGAAAAATCTGCGGAGCCTCCCTTACGTGCAAGACTGATGGTTAAGAAAAGGATTCTCTCAAAAAATATAGGTAATTAATTATGATACCAATACCAATTAATAAGTGATATTACATAATGTACACACTTATATAATTATTTTTTTTCAGTTAGTAAACTTGGGAGACAAAAACTCAAAAAGTGCATGTGCTTCATCAAAGATATGAAAAAACTTTCCAATGTCGAAAATAAAAAAGGGAGGACTTTTAATGAACGTTATCACAGCGCAAAAGACTTAAGTCAGAACCCGAAATTCCTAAGAAATATTCACAAACTGAGTAAACCTGCTCAAAGTTTTTTGTTAATGCAGCTAAAATTGGTAGACAAGAAAAAGAAAGCATTCAGGTTCACTACCAATGAAAAATTGCTTTCTCTCACATTAATGAAAGAAAGCCCAAAGGGATATAGACTTCTGCAAAAAATTTTTACATTACCCAGTAAAAGGACATTAAATCGTCTTGCAGAAAAAATAACTTTTTATCCTGGCTTAAATGAAAATATTTTTTTACTCCTTGAAAAGAAAACCATGAAGTGGAATACTATAAAGAAATTATGTTCTATAGTATTTGATGAAGTCGCTCTCACACCTCATCTAACTTATGACGAACACCGAGATGAAGTGAAGGGTTTTAAAGATTTGGGAGATTCAAGAGAACCTAAATTTAGTGATCACGCATTAGTATTCATGGTGAGGGGAGTATGTGCAAATTGGCGACAACCCATCGCTTATTATTTTTGCGAAGGAACTATATCTCCAGCACAACTGGTGAAAATTTTAAAAGAAATTGTAATAAAAATATCCCAGACTGGTTTAATACCCATGGCACTTGTGTGTGACCAAGGTTCGACCTTCAGAACTGCAATAAATATATTAAGAAAAGAGACGGAACGTGAAAGATTTTTGGCTGACCAACACAACGGTAAGACAATAAATATTGCAAACACTTCAGTTAATATAGCTGTTGTCACTTTATAGTATAAAAACAAAGTCCTTGGCTGTGTTGGTTTTTCTGTTAGTCTGTGAATGATAATCTTGAAAACTATTAACCAGATTTTATGTACATTTTCATAATAATTATGCTTGTAAAAATAATAATTATGCTTTTTAATTTTCAGATGGAAGTATTGACATCTCTGGTCAACAGCTCAACATTGTGTTTGATCCTCCTCACTTACTAAAGGGCATTAGAAATAATTTTCTAACAAAAAATATGATTTTTGAAGGGAAAATTGCCTCATGGGATGATATTTTAACAGTCTACAACACAGATTGTCAACTTGGACACACCAAGATGAATAGAAAATTAACCGACCAACATGTAATACCACATAAAATAAGAAAAATGAAAGTGAGTTTAGCTGCACAAGTCCTCAGCCAACAAACAAGTGCTATGCTTAAGTACACTTCATTGTTTGGTAAGTCTGTTGTAATACAATTTATTCATTTGAATGAACTTAAGAAAGGAGGCCACTCAGGCATTGAAGATTTTGTACTTACTCAAAAATAAAAACGCAGAAAAAAGATTTTTAACGTTATTAACACTTTACCGTTAATATTACAATGAAAGTATTTTTAACTCCTAATTTCCACTTGGTAGGCGATTATAAGGTTTTTATCATTATTTTCATACTTACATAACAGTCAACATACCAACATTTTATTTGACTTTTTCAATCGAGCATCACAAACTAAGATTTTCCTCACAAAATAATGTTTTTTTCCTCAATTCTTACAATTGAAAAGCAGAATAATAATAAGGGTCACATGTATTTTTTTAGCTTTTGCTTTTGATCATGCTTAGTTTGTAATTTTTTTTGTTTCAGACAAGTTAAAGGATGGTGAAGCCGTCAGCGAAACAATGGCGGTCACCGCAGACGCAGTCGAATTTTTTGATAAATTATTTGACAGCGTAAATGGTTCAAGAAAAGGCTCTACCAGAGGAAAGCTAAGAGGAGCAGTGAAACCCAAGTCCGAACACTTAAAATTTTGGATAGAGGCTAGGAAAATTTTGAAAAATATCAAATATATTGACTGTAATAGTAAGAGAGCAATAGCCTCTAAAAAACATTACCACGTCCGAGTTCCCTCTTTAGATGGTTGGAATGTAACTCTGGAAAGCTTTGAAAGAATAACCAAATTGCTATTCAATAAATATGGGGTGCAATATTTTTATACTAGAAATATAAATCAGGACCCTTTGGAAAATTTCTTTGGGCGAATCCGGGCTTTAAATTATAGAAATGTGAATCCAGATGTTAACACTTTTATTAATTCATTTAAGTCACTTTTAATTTCAAATGTTATGGGTCCTCATTCAATTTATTCCAATTGTGAGGAAGACGACGGGGAAACGATTGTTAATTTTTTTAACTTATTAACATTTCAGTCGCCTCAAGAGGATATAGAAAATGTTAATCCTCTCGGTTCGGGATATCCATCCGGTAGCAAAACTACATGTTTTTCTACTGAAGTACCACAATCTTTCATCAGTAATGAAGATTGTGGTATTTCAGTAGAAAAAGTTATTATTGAGAAAATTAAAGTGCATTCTTCTGCCTACACAGCTGGATATATAATTAGAAAATTAACGACTAAATTTAATTGTATGGATTGCCAACAAACATATACTGCAATTGAAAAAGAAAATTATCATGCCTGGATAGCCCAAAGGGAATATAAAAACTTGAAGAAAAGCAATTTGGCATATTCATCAAAGGAATTTTTAATATTATATAGAGAAGCATCCAATCTAATTCATAATTTCATGAATACACATGCCCACCAGAGAAAAATTGGTAGTGTTATTAAAACAATGATATTAAATAAATTAGATTTACAGTGGTTGGGCTGTGATATACATAAAAAAATGGTTAGTAATTTTTTTGTAAAATTAATTATTAGACTGCAAGTGCACAACTGGTGCAATACTATAAATAAAATTTTAAGAGGAGCTCTGGACGAAAAACATGTTAGTAAAATGCAAATGCATCAAAAAGCGTTCCAAAAATATAGGGCGAATAAACTAAGAAAAAGAAAATAAAGAATTACATGTACCTATTATTGGTGTTTTATTATTCATCTTTTTCGTAAAAATTAAATAACACTAAAAGTCCTACCTCGATATCTATAAGCATACCTGGTACATCACTACTAGCATGAAATCGATATGACATTTGCCGATTGCTGCAAACACTACAGATTTGCGACACTAGCGCTGTGTGCAGAGATGGGAACTAAGGCAACGAATCTTTAACTGTCCTATCTGCATTCGATAAAAAGAACCGATTCGATACTGACTTTTCGATCTATTTCGTTGTCGGATTTATCCGAGTAGTCGAAAGCGAACACTTTAGCATTCACCTTTGTGTCTGGCTGTCACGGCTTTTCATTTTAGAAAACCTTTGACGTAGAGTTGAGAGCGCTGGGCCAATTAATTCAGTTCCAATTAGAAACGGGATTTTACATTGCTAAGTTTGACTAGATCAGGGCTGACCAAAGCACGGCCCGCGGCTTACATTTGTGCGGCCCGCGACGTGTTTTTGATCTACCACAAATGCGGAAAAAATCCCTTATAATGGTATATTATTTTATTTTTATGGCATCAATTATTCAAAAAATTAAAACTTCATTTGTTTCTGCGACCCTTCAATATAATAAGTGATTCATAGTGGCCCCAGATGGCATCTGGTTTGGACAGCCCTGGACTAAATGATAAGTTTGACTAGTTTGATAGTTTAGTTATTCAATATTACAAGTCATTTATAAGTACATTGTCATTAAATACTAGATCACTTAAAAAAATCAATTCAGCACACATAAAAAATTGTCATTCTTGAAAATGGCCCTAATGACGCCCTCCCAAACCAGGACAGATCCGGGAAAACCTGGATGGATAGCAGCCTTATGTTACGTTACAAACCGCATCTAGCCGACCCCATACATGTAGGTAAAGATGATAGATACAACATACCTACTATGTAAAATTTGCATGCCAGTAAGGTAGATCAAGGAGAACGAAATTCATTGTAACCTTAACACCACTGTATACCCTTGACCAGCAAATAAATGATTTATGATTATGATTAATCTATAAATAAATGTGATAATCAAAATCAAAAATCAAAAATATTTATTTGCCAGAATATGGTAGAATAGGTGTTACATTAATGTCAGCATATCCTGCCATAAAATGGCGTGCAAATAGGTATATGGAAAATATATGGCAAATGTGTGGATAGGTTTTTTTTTTTTTTTTTTTTTTTTTTTTTTTTTTTTTTTTTTTTTTTTTTGTCAGGGCCTCTCGCAGTTGGCTTCTAACAGCCGTCACTGCTTAACCGGTCATCTGGTGAGGACTTACAAATGCCTCCAGCCAGGCTTAAAACTAAATAAAAACTACAAACTAAGCGACCACACGCTAAGGGCACCCCCTACTGGGGTACGGACCTCGGCTTAGGGCGTCAATGTGGATAGATGGATAAATCTCGACGTTTATACTGCGTCGTCATATTATATTATTATTGAGCTACTGTTGACATCGCAAACAAGCGCTGTTTATCACTCTGTAATTACAAAGACAGACGCGGTTGAAAGTTTACGTTACATGCATTCGAATAATATTGAAACTAGTTTCTCTGTGTATTTTCCGCAACAGACTGCAATGTTTGTCGAGATACCGATGCGGTCCAAGTGAATGAACTGGGAACAAAGAGGTGCCTGTGAAAAGCTCACATTTACTCTATGGTGCCTGCAGATATCTGAAAGGAGGTTTTAAGTGAAAATTCTTCCACATTTTCTATTTAAAATTGCGTTTTGAAGCTTTTAATGTTTGTTTTGCGGTATAAAATTACCATTTTTGAGTTTTTTTAGGTTTTAAGCTGTATTTTAAAATATTTAATCTGGCTGGTGGTTTGCGGCTTACCGTGTTGCATAACTGAAACTTTTTTCGTTAAGTACATCATTATCTATTGCATTATTCAGTTCAGAAATAATGGTTATTCTCTTTAGCGGAGGGTTGCAAAGAGTAATTTTTGTTCATTGATAAGGCACGGACTAATCAGTGAAATAATGAAGGTTAAGAAATCTATGGTAGGTAGGTACTATGGGAAAACTGCCTGATATTAATGAAAATTGTCTCCTTACCCTATATTCCGGTAAATATCCGCGTAATTATAATAACATTTTATGAGACAAGGATGTGCCATGCCGTTTTCGCTTAATTTTGGACCTTGTTTATACCATAAAGCCGTTAATCCTGTTGTCATAAGGGTCTACAATCACACTCGACGTAATAAACAATGGAGTAAGAACATAAAACAATATTTTCTGAACAATAAAACGACCTTACCTCGAGTACAGGTTATATGCAATAAAAAAGATATAACACGAAGAATGGCGCACTATGCTCTTTCCATTTTTCAGCTTTTTCCATTTTTCAAGAGAATTTGGCAAAAGTTTGACATAAAGAAGTTTCGGACAATGGATTCCAATTACTGGTGCATGTAGCAATTCTAAATTCAACGCTGCGTTTGAATTTGGAATAGTTTATTTTTTTTCCTTTGTGGCTTGCCAGCAATTTACAATCTTTTATTGAGCTTCATTTGTTAGAATTGTAAATTCAAAACTTACTTCGAGGACCTAATGAAGGCTTTCAACGAAAATTGTTCTGAACAAGATAGGTATACATTCGTTAATACATTTTTGAATGCGCTTTTTAGGATTCCGTAGACTGGAAGTCGACCAATAGACTTGTAGACTTACTAAAGAAGGCTAGAGTAAGACACGAACTCTTTGTTTTAGAAACTAACATCGCGAAGTTACAGAGTTCAGCAACGTCGTGGGACGTAAACCGTTTTATTCCGTCACTTATCTACCGTGTGGCTTCATTCACGATTCTGCAAGAGTCTTCGATTTCCACGGTCATAACTATCTGGATACCTCCATAAATATATTAGTTTGCTGTTGAAGGTACTGGTGTAGAAACGTGATCGTAATCTTGTAGCGATTGGTTCGATGGCTATCTACAAATCGACGACCCAGGAGATGGCACTTCCAGTTCACGATTTGGAAGACTATATTGAGTTTGGGGGCTTTGTTCGCTCGCTCATTGAAGCCCTCGTCAACTCCTTCGAACCTAACCAGTCCGTGTCGGGGAGGCCCAGTTCCCGAGCTCGCTTTCCTCGTTCTTGGACCCTAGTACTTGTGCATCATGTCGCGCGTCAAATGTAGTAGTAAACCTAGTAGATAACTCAATTTTGGAAAAATTAACATTTAAGTCGTTGTTTCTGCGTGAAATACCTCTAGACAATGGCGACAGGTAATGGTAGTGAACGCTCGCTCCTCCAGCAGAACACCCAGTCAGGGTCACGCTATCTGGGTTGCCTCCGAACATCATGATGTTGTTCTTTACCCAGTGCAGGGCGAACGACTGGTCCTTGAGGCCGTTGTTACCTGGCGCGATCTCGTCACCTGTGCTGAGGAAACCTGGAGGAAAAGAAAGGCATTTTAGTACCATGAAAAGTAGCTGACTGGGAAAGATGAAGAACATAATTAATATAGCTCCCCAGTGCACATAGGTACAATGTCAAGATCAAAATCAACTGATTGTATGTTTAAAAAATGCTTTTCTCATGCCGGCTCCACACGATCGTCTAGTAGTCCAAAATTTAAATATGGGAGTCTGTCCCAACTCACGATCGATCTAAACAGAATCTCCAATACCGTCAAACATGCCCGAATTATCTCTCTACACGTGGAAGGTTGAACGAACAGCTGGACTGTTGGACGATCGTGTGGAGCCGGCATCGGATTGTACGTGTGTGGTGATATCGTAGGTATCCCATCTTTTAGTCGAATTGGCGATTGAAGATCGCAACACACAATAGCCACACTGAGAGATCGTTCGATCACATTGCGACCGCCACATATGAACGATGTGATCGAATGGTATAACAGTCGACTGCGTTAATAAGAATAAATGCTGTTGGGAATAGGTAGCCTTTCACAATTTCAAAAGTGTAGCTGCCTATACTGCGTTCTATTACATTTCCCTAGTTTGATAATAGGCTCTGCTTGCTAACAGAGATCTATCAGTTGCTACACCGGGATAGAATTTAGTAAAAACATTGCCATGTCCAATAAATACGGGCGTATTTATTGTAATCGGATTACCATCTATTATTATCTTTTCTCTATGCTTATAAGGAAAGAAAAAGCATTATTATTATTAAAGACACAATTACAAAGATAAACTGTTTCTTATATTGGTCCGTTGTTCATTATTCGAACCATTATGTAAAATGATTGGGATTGTATTCCTGAATTATTCGGCGTCCTTGGACCAAAGAGATAACGGAGGTAGTCGGTTCTGTCAGATTAAATATTAATGAGTTTTAGTGAAGTTTGTTTCGGGTCGTGTTTCCGACTAACTTTACGTGTCTCTGGCTAAAACTACCAGTAGCTTACTCTGATTTTGCCGTCTTGAATCGTTTGAAAGGAAATGTAATTTTCTGAGTTAGGCAGGGCCATATAGGTAGGGCTGCCATCACCTAAATTGATGACGCGGGACAAAAACTTTAAAAACCCCTGACATTTGGGTAAACTTTAGTATTTTTCCCGGACGCCCCCGTAAAAAAAAATTCATCAATCAGGGTTCCCGTGACACAAAGTGTCCGGGTTTCTCCGGGAAAATTTTTGAAACCCCTACCGGACGCTCCCCGGACGCCCTCTAAACTAGGACAAATCCGGGGAACCCCGGACGGATGGCAGCCCTACATATAGGCAACCTAGGCAACTGCCTGGGGCGCTCGAATTTGGGGGGCGGCATGGCGAGGGTACGGGACAGGTGAATTACCGCGAGCTGACTGGCTGGTGCGGGCGGTTAGCTCGCGTGCCTCTTCCGTGTAGAACAGGAGTTCCCAACCAGTGGGGCGCGCCTCCCTAGGGGGCGTATGTTCGGATATTCATAAGAAAAATCCATTTGAAGCCTAAAATCGTAAATTATGTTTTCTTTAAAAAGAGCATATTTTGTTCGGCAAAAATAACTAAATTGATCAATCAGTACATAAGTAACGTGATATTGGGCAGCCTTAAAAATGATGTCACAAAAAAAAAATCTGCAGCATTATTAGTTTTGTGTATTATTTTGTTGCGGAATTGTTTCAAAGGGCGCCATTTCACTTATTCGCCTAGGGCGCCGAGTTTGCTCGGGCCGGCACTGGAGTTAGGATGTTTAATTTTTTTCTTGATAGAGTTTCGTCTATTTGGGAGATAATAAGCTGTCAAAGGGATTGTTGGCGTAAAAAATATAAGTAGATACAGGTAGTAGTAAGATTATGTCTATCTAAACTGAACATTAAATCACCGCCAACATTCAGATTGCAAATGTTCTTAATAGATTGTATCCTCTAGAGTGGACACTCCTTCATAGATATAAATAGCCACATGCTGATCAGATGGTGGGATGACCACTACATGCTAAAGAGCGCTATCATACTAGCGATTTGTAAACATGTTTCGACAGTTTCGAGTGCTAAACGCGCCCGCGCCGCGTGTGCCTAGCTAGCGCAACTGCGCAACGTATTCGCTGCGTTGTCCGTCGCTGCGTTGTGTGTTGTGTCGTAAGTTGCGTGTCCGCAACTTTTATTAGGTCAGTCAGGGCCGGACTATCCATAAGGCAGTGTAGGCCCCGCATCGGCTAGGGGCCCCGCGAGGAAAAAAAATAATTTTTTTCATCGAAAGATTTAATGTGAATTAATTTGTAATAGGTACTTTTCTTTCATTTTTTTTTATTAGGTACTAGACTTTTGCCCGCGACTCCGTGCGCGTGGACTACAGTGAAAAGACCAGTTTAAATGACCTCCGTAGTGTAGGGTGGCTAGTACTACCAAGAGGTCAAGCTGTATCTCTGGTTTATCCCACCGGAATTAGATGAAACGTGGCTTAGATTTTAAGTTGGACCCCAAGCTATCAAACTGTGAAAATCATATAAAAATCCGTTCAGTACTTTTTGCGTGATGCGTGCACAAACAGACAAACGGACAAAAATTAAAAAAAAATATATTTTCGGGCATGGTTACGTCCCAGTACCCTATTCCGACTTTTTTTTCTGGAATATCTTCAATGTACAGACACGGCTTTTTTACAATTTTATAATAGTATAGATTTAGGGTGATGGCACACCTTCGTAATGTAGTTAAAAATTGCAAAAGTATGAATATATAATTGCATTGTGGTAAAAAAAATTATATTATGAAGTAAGAAGAAGTAGTAAGAAGAAGGGTAAATGGGATCCGAGAATTGCATTCCCTAGGGGCCCCAACATCTATCTGTCACTGCCTATCACTGCATGAGTAGATACCAGTGTATCTAAGCCTAAGCATGTACCTATGTCTTAATGACAGAGTAGGTAAACATAAAGAAATAGGCATAATCAACGTAATATTATTAGCAGCCAAAAGGACACTGGTAGCATTCTTCATGACAAAATCTGTCGCTCTGTTCGCTGGCCGGTTGAAGCGACCAAAAGTTTCTTCTTACACAATTTGTTAAAAGTTTGTTTCGGGATTGCCGGCCTGGTTTTGGACTCGAACAGAGTCCTATTTAGTTAAATCTAATTACGTCGCGAGGTCGTGACCGTAAGTCGAGATTCTTCTGAAGCAAACGAAATTATTTTGCTTTAAATACTACAAAAGGGCGAATCCGCAATCAGACGCGGTCGCAGCCGAAGATTTAAGTCTTTGGGGGGAGGGGTCATACCTCAGATCATAGAAACAAGGAGATGTGCCAAGGCGCTATCGAGCTTGATGCCTGATCTTGAGCAAATTGCTCATATTAAAAACATACGCGCTGGCGACGAACCGAACACGATCGATGGTATAAATACAGTGTTTTAGTTTAGTGCTAGTGTTGAGTGACGATTAACAGTGTTCGATTGAGGGTGTGCGGAATGTTCAATGCGTGGGAGATCTTTTTATTCACAAGGAGCGCTTAATTATGCGCGTAATTGTGTCGAAAAATGTACTAAAAGTGGCATCAGTTGTTCCCGTACTAATTTGCTATGATGGCATAATTATCTCCTTGTTTCTATGATCTGCCGGCCTAGCATGACCACGATAGAAACGGGTTTTGTCTACATAGAAATAGACAAAGTGACAGATTGTAGAAACATTTCTATCGTTTCATTCATAAAACGTAGAAATGTTTCTACAATCTGTCACTTTGTCTATTTCTATGTAGACAAAACCCGTTTCTATCGTGGTCATGCTAGGCCGGCTGAGGGTCATACCGATTAATGCCGACATGCTATACCTACCGTGAATTACCGTGTTTCGCACTTTTTTTAAGATTTTGGCGGGGTCGTAAGTTCGTAACCCCCATGATCCCTCCCTCGGACCGCGCCTGACGGCAATGGCAACTATCGCTGTCGCTTGACCCCGCTGACCACTCTGTCTCATGTAACATGTACCACCGCCAATATTTTTTTTCTTCGGGAAAGTTGTTAGTTATCATGAGTACAACCACGTGTTTAAGTACCTATCGGTCACTAATTACCAGTCACCCTATATTTAGGTATTTGAAGCTTCTAATTTACTTACCTAAAGGTCCAAGCCTGTAGTTCAGGGTGACGACGACCATGTCCCAATCCATCAGGTTGGCCGGGTCGTACGGTGTTCCTTCTCCGTACATGAAGGCTCCACCATGGATGAACACCATAACTGGCAGATTGGCGCCAGGGTTCATCTTGGGAGTGAACACGTTCACGTATAAGCAGTTCTCGCTACCTGAAGAAAACATGCTTAATTATTTTTATTTTGGAATTTTGAAGGTAGGGTTGTTTACAAACTCTGCCGCTGCAAGACGGACAGACGGACAGGACGAAATTATAAAGGCACCATTATTGTCATTTTGATACGGAACCCTAAAAAGGTATACTTACCTAGTTATATTTTTACAAACCTCCTCAAATAAAAGTTTTCTCGAAACCAATTGTGCACAGTGCAGAAACAGCGCTATGTCTCTTAATTTGGGGGCTACAGTCGCTAATTACAACAAATGGCTCGAATTTCTGAAATGAACTCGTAAAAGTTGTAAACAGAATGCAGCTACGTCTGGAAAGTAAATTATAGTCCTAGACTATTTTTCTAGTAAGAAATGAACAGTAATATGATAAGAGAAAGTTAAATAAGAAAAACTCTGAGAAACTTTCAGTCTTCGTTCACTAATGGAGAGATATGCGACGTGGAGCTTTATTTCTTTTTACCCGACTGCTCCATAAGGAGGGTAAGGTTTTCGAGTATAGGTATGTATGTATGTCTATTTCTTTGGCACGCTCTGTAGCCTAAATGGTTTGATGGATTTTCAACATATGAGGTGCGTTTACGCTAGACGAGCCGAGCACAAGGCGTAGTGTGAATTGACTAAAAAGCGTGCCTCGAGCGCTTGACTCGTGCTCGGCTGTGCTCGGCCAGTGTCGGTTTTTTGACGAACACAAAGGGATTTGCATCACTCTCGGAGTGGGTTCGTGGACATCCAGACCAGACTTAGCGACGCGCAGAGCGGCTCTGCTCGTGCTCGGGTTGTCTAGCGTAGACGCACCATTAGATGCGATCACATCCGCGCAAAGCAGGGGCGGGTTGATACATAAAAAAAAATAATGTGTGTTTGTTGTAGTAAAAGCTGTTTACCTGTAATGCTCTTTACGAAAGGATCGTATTGGAGGCAGCCTGGGAGAGGTCTCGTAGCATCCCATACTCCCAGCCATGGCTTCAGCTGTTGTGGTTCCTGCGTAAGAAGAAAAACATAATTACTCCTTTAAATATTAACCAAGTACCTAGTGCTACATTAACATTGAGTCGATCTCCCAAATGAGTTCCAGTAAATATCCCTAATTATAAACGCGAAAGTGTGTTTGTTGGTTTGTTCTTTTTTCACGCAGCAACGGAGCGACAGATCACCACATTTTTTTGCTTAGAGGTAGTTTATGGACCGGAGAGTGATATGGGCTATTTGACGTAAATTCTATAAACGTCTAGCTCGTCATCCCAGAGGGCATTCTAGAAAAAAATTGTCACAAAAAACATGTGCCTTTGAAAGCTTCATAGATATACTTAGTTTAAAAGTTACAAAAATCATATTTATATCGTAGCGAAGATCCATCTGACGGTAACACAAAAATACCTACCTAAATGTTGAAAATGAAAAACGTGAGGCATCTATTGCATTCGTTTCTCATTTGATTAGAAATTATTTTATACTTTTAAGTCAGATTTAAAAACGTGATTTAAAAAAAAAGGTTTTTAATAATATTTTTTTTACTTTTAGTCTATATTATTGCATTGTCATATAAATTACATAGGTAAGGTACCTAATAGGTACCAAACTCCAGCTTTGTCTGATGCCAGCAAGTGCTTGAAAAATGAATTGCAAATACCTAACAAGAATAAGTGAGATAAGTAATAAAATATACCGAACAGACAGACAAGAAAACGTGGTAATAAAATGATGATACGTTTCGTCATTGAATTCAGGAAAGAAAACCGTAGTATCCCGACTTCTACCCACCCCAATGTTATCCCGGTAGCACGTTCCCGTGTGATAATATCCGACCTGCACGAGCGAAGCCGCGGGCAAAAGGTATACAAACCAGTCCAATTAGTGCGGAGCACAGATGCATCAGTGCGTGGTTCACAGTCGGTGGGCAGACAAAGCAATTAATTACATTGCAGTGTCCAATTCAAGTATCGTCATGTACTGCGATATCTGACTACGTATTTTCATGAGCTGCCTTATTAGGAACGCACCTACCTACTAGCTTTTGCCAGCGGCTTTGTCCGCGTGGAGGTCGGAAATAAAATTAACACGTTTTCCCATACAAACTTTGCTACCCGTTTTCACCCCCTTGGGGGTGGAATTTTCAAAAATCCTTTCATAACGGATGCCTAATATAATATTATAAGGAATAGTCCTTCAAATTTCACGTTTCTACGACCAGCGGTTTAGGCTGTGCGTTGATCCATCAGTCCATCAGTCAGTCAGGACAAAGCCTTTCATATAATAAGATATAAGCGATCAATTTGATATCTCTTGTGTCTTTTGCTCTGCATATAAATATTTTATACCTACATTTAAATTACGGTTTTTTTTGCTAAGTCTGAGCATCAAGGTGACCATGGGTAACATTCTATGTAAATTATTTAGTATTATTACTTTAGCAAGTTTTTAGGCCTCGCTTATTCTGAAGGCTAAAATATAGTCTAGACGAAATGTTTGATAAATAAATGTAGTTCAAGAAAAGTTGATCAGAATAAGTTAAATGAGAAACATCTTTGAGTACCCTACCTATATCTGGAAGTTTAATTTTGGCGGAGATGTTGCTTGGTTTGGAGAAGGGTTGATTATACCTATTTTCTACTTTTCGTCCCGATTTTATGTTAGCTGCAGGCAACACAGTGGTCTAGTAATTACGATAATTTAAACTGTAGCTGATAGTTGACTGAACTGAGACACAACTGAGATTACATTTTGAATTTACTAAGGGCCGATTTTACCAGTGAAATAGAAAGCGATCACTTCTAGCTAAACTTAGTTTAAACGTTTAACCGAGTTCAGAACTCCAATTTGGATTTTACCAACATGAAGTGAACGCAGTTCTAGTTTGAACCGGTTTAAACTTCTGAGCGCCCAATTATTAACGTTTAGCGCGGTTCAGCCCGTTCAAGAGTAAGAGCTGCTAGCTGTCATCTGTCTTTATGTGTTGGGATTTGGGAAGCATTGCTTTATGTAGTTAAAATTAGGTTTTTTATTTAAAATCCGCGCCACGCGACGCGACGGCCGGCGCGGCGATTTCGTGAAAACAACTTCATATATACTTATACATACGGTGGCCGCAATGCAGCGACGACAAGCGAAATTTATTTGTTCAGGAAATCGCCGACGCGCCGCAATCGCCTTACCGGTGCGGCCGCGGCCTAAAACACGTTGTACATATGTATAAACTAGTTAAGGCGCTGATAACTGCTAACGGCCTTGAATGATTTGGGTGGTATAGCTTGAGTGTTCTGCGCTGAGCTCAAGCAACGCGACATACGTCTACCGAGCAATACGACTCGCCTATCAAGGAGCGCGCTGTGCCGAATTAGACGTATTATTACTTTTTAGTATCTAAAATATAAAATAAATAAAAAAGTAACAGGCAATATTATAGGTAGGTAGGTAGGTACTTTTCACACAAAACAAATCATGAAAATATCTTAAGCGATTTGAAAGCAATTACGTTTTTATATTTTGGGTAGACATTCATGAATTTATTTCATTAAGTATTTTACTACAATAGTTAAATATTCACAGGTACGATTGATTTACATATTATGTTCTAGTTTAACATAAAAAAATTGCACAACTAACCTGCATTATTTGACGGCGAAATAAGGGATTTGAAACGATTTACGGCCGTTACCATTTACCGTCGCCTTAACCTACAAAATTAGTAAATGAGGAAAATGAAGAATAAATAAAGCAGTACGGTAGGTACCTATAATATTTTACTGTTACGAATTCGTCAAGACTTTGAATTTTAAAAAAGTAATTAGCAAGCAAAAACAAAAAAGTAGGTCGGTAATTAGTTTTCAGACGCGTTTTGACGGGGAAACCCGGACGGATGGCAGCCCTAGTTTTGACAGATGTCTTAAAATAAGATAGGTAGGTAGGTACCTACCTACTGAAAAAGTTTACGGAGACTTCAATTATTTTGTTTTTGAAGTCGTAAGGTTTTTGTTAGAACAGTCATGTTGTGTCTCGTCCGTCGACTGGTAGAAAATATTATGCCTCGTATTCGGATTTGATTTTTTTTAATTTTACTTTTTGTATTTTTTGTATATGATAGCCAGATTAATGAGGAATAGTATAGGTAATTAGGTAGGCTATTTAACATCACGTTACGACCCTTAGGAGCCGAGCAACGGGCGTGAAACCGCGGGGCACTGCTAGTTAGTGATAATCAATTTTAGAACGTCCAACTCACGATTTCTGTTAAATTAAATACTACGTTAATTATTTTAATCAATTAGCAAAATCATAGCGAACGGCGAGGCGAGGCGAGGCAAGGCAAGGTGTGACAAGGCGAGGCGAGGCGAGGTTTGGATGGGAGAAACTGAAATCTCGTCAGCCCATAATTTATCTACCAAAAAAAAAAAGCAAAACATGTACCTACGTAATTCTTCGTTATTTGTTATATTTGCTAGCTGTAATTAGTCTAAATACCATCAACACCTAACAAAAACGTCATTAGAATACATTGACATCAGCGGCCATGCCAAATCGTGAAAATAAATATAGGTACCTAAGTAATAGGTAGGTATGTGTTTTCTGAATATGTATATTCGTTGCTAAATAACTGGTTCATACTGTACATAGTACAAGACTGTTTGTCACAGTCGCGACTTCGTCTGATTCTGTTCGCTTTTTCAGGTCTCAGGCTACCTTTTTGTCAAATTTCATCCAAATCCGTCCAGCCGTTTCAGCGTGAAGGAGTAACAAATACTTATATACAAATACCTATATATAAACCGACCCCCACAAACTTTCACATTTATAATAGGTATTTTAGTGTCACACACACTAATGGATACCTACTATAAAAATGTGAAAGTTTGTGGGAAAATATTCATACTTCCCCAAGATAAACACCGAAATTAGGTTGTCAACTAATTAAAATACAATATGACAAAGCGTTATTTATACAATGATATCTCAAATCTCAATGAGCTTAGAGGTATAAATTATTCTGCATAGCACCTGAACAACAAGCTTCGCTCGGGTTTACTCAGGGATGACATCTCAGATCATAGAAACAAGGGAGGTGTGCCAAGGCGCTATCGAGCTTGATGCCTGATTTTGAGCAAATTGCTCATATTAAAAACGTTCGCGCTGGCGACGAACCGAACACGATCGATGGTATAAATACAGTGTTTTAGTTAAGTGCTAGTGTTGAGTGACGATTAACAGTGTTAGATTGAGGGTGTGCGGAATGTTTAATGCGTGGGAGATCTTTTTATTCACAAGATGCGCGTAATTGTGTCGAAAAATGTACTAAAAGTGGCATCAGTTGTTCCGGTACTAATTTGCTATGATGGCATATCTCCTTGTTTCTATGATCTGAGGATGACACCTACCTAGGTAAAGTTTAAAAGTAAAATATTATCTAAATACAAAACATCCAAACGTTGCTTTATTTGCACACTACAACATTATTTAGTTAAACATAGGTGCCGATTCTGTTGTATACGAACTTAACTAATTAAGTCTCATTATGTCTCTTTCTAATAAGAAACATGAGAAAGGGATAGATTAAATTTAATCCTGTCAAACTGGTCCGCTTGTACAGTTTTGATGTCAATTTAGTCGTAATCGCAAAAGGTCACGACTATTTTCCAGTAAATGACAAGGGCGTAGACTAATGACAGTTCTAAATATTTTCTGTCCTTTTTCAATGATATTTGTAAGAAAGAGATATAGTGTGATTAAAATTAGTTTAGTGCGATATTCAACAGAATCAGCACCATTATTTTATATTGGAAAGTATGGAATAATCGTATAGTGGGCACTCACCTACAGTTCGTCCGATCAGAGAATGCATTCCTGACAGTTCGTAAATGAGCGATTACAGACGACGAGACTATTTTATTTTCATCGGTTAATAATAATTTAACTAAAATTCTTATTATAACATCAATCTGCTACAATAAACTAAAATAGCTTAGTGCTAGGAACGCATTCTCTATCCGTGCTTTCTTTTTACCCGACTGCGAGACGCAAAGGAGGGTAATGTGTTTATCAGTCTATGTATGTATTAGGTTGGGGAAAAAGTCTTTTCGCATTATAGTATGTATGAACTTGTAATAAAATCTCTTTGGCTATACTATTTGTATCTGGCTGGTTTTGGTATCATTGAAAGTTTAAATTTTAAAGAACATAATTCCACATTCAAATTAGGAAAATGTGTGATTTTCATTTGTTTTTCTTACCGTCAAGATGAGTGAATCTAATGAAGAAATTCGATACATTTTAAAATTTTACTACAAAAAAGGTAAAAATGCAACGCAAGCCGCGAAAAAAATTTGCGATGTTTATGGACCTAGTGTAGTGTCTGTGAGAGTAGCAAAAATTTGGTTTAAGCGTTTTCAATCCGAAAATTTTGATGTCAAAGATGCACGTCGCTCTGGTCGCCCTATTACGGATAAAATGGATGCCATTTTTGAAAAAGTAGAGCAAGATCGGCATACCAGTAGTTACGATGTAGCTGAAGAACTGGAAATTGACCACAAAACAGTTTTGGCGCATTTGAAAAAAACTGGGTACACAAAAAAGCTCGACATTTGGGTACCTCACGAGCTCACTGAAAGAAACCTAATGAACCGTGTACTCATTTGTGATTCTTTATTACGACGTAATGAAACTGAACCATTTTTGAAGAAGCTGATAACTGGTGATGAAAAGTGGATCACGTATGACAAGAACGTGCGAAAAAGGTCGTGGTCAAAGGCCGGTCAGGCTTCACAGACTGTGGCGAAACCCGGGTTAACTCGCAACAAGGTGATGCTGTGTGTGTGGTGGGATTGGAAGGGCATTATTCATTATGAGCTGTTACCACCAGGCAGGACCATCGATTCTGAAGTCTACTGCGAACAACTGATGAGATTAAAGCAAGAAGTTGAGAGAAAGCGGCCGGAATTAATCAACAGAAGGGGTGTGGTTTTTCATCATGATAACGCTAGACCTCACACATCTTTAGCCACCCAACAAAAATTAAGAGAGTTTGGCTGGGAGGTGTTAATGTATCCGCCGTATAGTCCTGACCTTGCACCTTCAGATTTCCACCTGATTCGGTCTCTTCAGAATTCTTTAGGCAGTGTCAGGTTAACATCACGAGAGGACTGCCAAAACCACTTGTCGCGGTATTTTGACCAGAAGTCCCAAAATTTCTATAGCAATGGGATCATGTCCCTACCTACAAGATGGCAAAAAGTTATTGAACAAAATGGTACCTACATACTTTAGTTAAATGTAAATAAACTTTATTAAAAAATGTTTTGAATTTTCTTAAAAAATGCGAAGAAACTTTTTCCCCGACCTATTATGTATGTATGTATGTATGTATGTTTGTTTCTATGTGGCGTTCTAGAGACCAAATGCGTAGGCCGATTTTGATAATTCTTACGTCAATCGATTTGTCTTAACCTTGCGAGTGTCACTAAAGACATAACAGTAATCAAAATTCACCACAGCGACAACCAGACGCCATATTGTCAAAATGAAAAAAAAAAAGTTGATGAACTATGTCAAGTGGGGTGTCGTTGAATAGGTATTTTAAAATCATCTTAGGTTCCTTTTATCATTTTTCATTTTAAATAATAGTTTAGGATATAATACGATTTAAAGTTGTTTAACAAAGCAATCATTCTCGCTAATTCTTACTTATTGATTTAAGTATTTATTTCAAGTATTAACGATATACAAACAAAAAAGAAGATTACGAAAACATACATTAAAAACTAAAAAGTGAAAAATAAAAATAGTAAATTAAAAATTTAAAAAACCCGACTGCCAAAAAACAACTATAAAGTTCAAAACAAGAGCACTTTTCAAGCAGTCTGATGCAGTTGGTGGCATAAAATCTAAGATTTAACACAAATAATTGCCACCAACTGCATCAGACTGCTTGAAAAGTGCTCTTGTTTTGAACTTTTTAGTTGTTTTTTGGCAGTCGGGTTTTTTAAATTTTTAATTTACTATTTTTGATCAGTGCTACTCGCTCAACGACTAATTGCAAGTGCGCGACATTCTCAATCCTGCAAAAAGAACGCCGTCTAATAAAGACCTAAAAGGAATATTAATAAGTCCTAATGTCCAACATATATTTTTCATAAAAATAATAATATGAAAAATAAGTCACAACAAGTATAAATGTAGGTGTAATAATGTGCTAAACTATTTTACAAAGGGAAGATTATGGGCATGATTTAATATGAACCACTTCATTGTAAATGAAAATGTAGGTATGACTCGCTTGTGGTTTTCGCGCTATCCATAGACCAACGAGCTTACAACGTTGCTGAAGTATTAAGTCGTGATGTTTTAAGTAGGTACTTTATTATTCAAACTCGTGTAAGGTTATCGTGTACCTAACTAAGGCTTATATTTTTGATGGCGTCTTCTTTGTAACATCAGGCAGACATTCAGGGCAGCCAACATAGCGTCGAAAGGACCTCTTATGTGAAACGCACTCTAGGCACAGATAATATCGATACCTCTGGGTTCAAAGGGCGTAAAGACCATTTTGATCTAAATGAGATTTGAGCCATATAATCGATACCTTTAGGCCCAAATTTCATTTTTGCCAAAATGGCCTTTACGCCCTTTGAACCCAAAGGTGTCGATATAATACTATACGTACAGATGCCTCATCTCATACAAAGAAATGTGACCGATTTAGCGCGGACTATCTTCGGGCTATACATTTTTCCGTGCTTAAAGGATTTTTCAAAATTTAAACAAATATTTTTCATGATGTATTTTTTAATGTTCTCAATTTTACGCAAACTTCAATAACAAATCGATACATATAACGCCATCTATTATGAGTTATTTCAACAAATGTTCCTTTGTTCCTGATGAGACCCCATGCTCTAGGTTACTATTGGAAATCTTATTGCAAAGTACTAAACTAGTTTTTAGTGTCATCTTATGGTTCGATTACATCCTGGGTTCCTAACCTGGGGGTAATTACCCCCTCGGGGGTAAAACAGCTATTCTGCGGGGGTAATAAGACTGGCAATATAATTTTATAAACTAAACATTAAAAACATGCGAATGCAAAACAATACTAATTTTCACACTGATCATTAATTCACGAAATTTTTGTGCAATTTATTGTGATCAATAAAGACTTTTTCATGTGATAACATTTTATAGGCAGGCGGGAGGGGAAAATGAAGGGTAAAATGAGTTTCTCTAATAGGTCATAGAGGTAGCAAGATTGAAAAGGTTAGGAACCACTGGATTACATCGTGTCCGCCACACACGAATGATTTGATCGAATCATAAAGCCTGCAATACATGTTGGCCGAGCTTAGACCAACGCGAGCCTAGACAAATTGACACAAGGCAAGCGCTACTGTCTACACGTTCGGCAAGTTTGACGTCAACCGCATAATAGCGCGCAGACAAACATGTGAACACTATTGTACGAGCGTGCGCGAGCGCCTTTGATTTGTGCAGAAAAACGACACCGCTCCGAAGTGAGGCAAGTGATCGCGAGCGACTGCAAATTGTGGCAAGCTACGTCAAATGAGGTCTATACACGTTGGCGCTTGTCTATAGATACCTACTCAACCAACTAGGCAAGTGACACCGAGCGATAGCAAGACAAGGCAAATATACCGTCTACATGTTGGTATTGGCCTTCACTCGACAACGCTCGGCCAACATGTATTGCAGGCTTAAGATGGATCGCCGATACGATGGTTAACCTGCCGTGGTATGGCAAATGGTAACCGCCCACGTCAGAGAAGAGCATAAGTACCTACCTACCTATGTACTTACGACAATGGTCATGGACAGTAATAAACCGAACTACCTTCTACAAGTTCCTTATTCCTAATAATTGGGCTAAAGAGGTCGGATAGCTAACGTTTATCGTGAAATACTGATCTTTAGCCGGCTGTCCGGAGTTCGGCCCAAGCACGAAAAATACAAGAAACCGTAGCGCAGTCGTACCATTTGAGGATAGGCTAGGATCCAACGTTCTAGATATTAATCGGCTAATATTGCCAACTGGATGTGTCGCAACCTCAGATCATAGAAACAAGAGAGATGTGCCAAGGCGCTACTAAAATTGACGCTTTGATACGGTCACATTGACCGTATATAAAATGTACACGCTGGCGACGAACCGAACACGATCGATGATATAAATAAATACAGTGTTTTAGTTTAGTGCTAGTGTTGAGTGACGATTAACAGTGTTAGATTGAGGGTGCGTGGAATGTTTAATGCATGGGAGATCTTTATATTCACGAGGGGCGCTTGTAATTGTGTTGAAAAATGTACTAAAAGTGGCGACAGTTGTTCCCGTACTAATTTGCTATGATGGCATATCTCCTTGTTTCTATGATCTGAGGTCGCAACGTTTTATTTACACGTCAGATATCAAGTTGATAGCGGTGGTAACATGTTTTTCTTAGTATCCATAAGAAAAATCTGTTGTGCAAAAGTGAATAAATTCGTGTGTTTACCTAATGTAGGTCCTATGTTTTCTTTTTATTTTTCTAAGAAAGAATAGATTTTTTACAGGCACTGAAAACGTCTAGCATAAACATGAAAGTTTTTTTTTATATTTTCATTTATGGATTATAAAGGTGTAATATTCTGATAAGGCGGTACGTCACAACGACTAGGTACCCTAGGTATATTAAAAAAAAAAACTTGCTATCTCTATTTATTATGGCAGGGCCACACACATCGCGTATACACTCAGAGATTTCTATGCATGAACACATGCGTGCGTATATTCATGATAGAAAATGTCGAGTACGGTACTAAATCTTTGCTAAAGTCTACGCGTAGTACTGGCCACACACATAGGGCTACGGCGAATACTCGCCGTAGTAGTTCGCCGATGAGTGTGGCCAGTACGCGTAGACTTTGCGTAGATATAGAACGGAATCTTCTTTTTACGTTCCTAAAACGCCGCGAAAAACCCTACCTAGGGTCGAGTGGTTGACAATGAACCATCAGTACACAGTGAACCATGCAAATAATTCAGAAATGCGACGTTGCTGCTCGGTGCAAACTACATCAGGTAAGCGTCATTAAGAAGCGCCCCACCCTCCCCAATCGACCGCGAGCTAGCGGCGCAGGCGACCGCACACGCCTGCTTTTTGTATTTTTGTACCAAAAATTGAAAAAAAATTACGTGAGTAAAATTTCGTCCCATATTACTTGTGTAAATAGTAGCTGAATATCAATTGGCTTGATGAATTAGTTATTTTTTGCGCTTTTATTTAAGATAGTTTCGCTAAGCACCACGTGTTTATGCACGTGGCTACTTCACCTCAAAATCGAAAAGTGTAGGGTGGCACAGAATGAACCACTTTGAGAGAGTACACAATGAACCAGTGATTCATTGAGTACTACTACCTTTGCTAGATAGATTATTGACCCAGATATTCTACTTTTTATACCTACTTATTTGCTAAATCAAAAATTTTCTAGAAACTTTTCTACATTTTAGGATGGAGCAAACAAAATTAGATAGATCTGTGAGGAAAAAAGATTCCCACTTACCTGAAGCAGTAAAAACTGCTGTCAGTTTATATCTTAGCGGTATAAGCTTATGAAAGGCTGAAAAGGTAGCAACATACCATATAGGAACTAAACTACGGCGCGGCGGCGTAAATAAAATATTCACAGACGAGCAAGAAACAAGTCTAAAGGAGAATTATATTTTTGATTATGCCAACAATTTATGTAATTTCTTTTAACAATTAGAAGTAAAAATATAATATAAAAGTATCTACTCTATACATATATTAATAAGTGGGTTTTATTTCACTACATTTATTATAATCCGATAATTTTAAGGCTTTCTTTAATGTCATGGTTCACTGTTTGCACACACGGTTCACTGTGTACCAGCCCCCGGTTCATCGAGTACCACAGATTGTACACAGTGAACCATTTCCCAATAAATCAATAAACATTTTTTTGTAAGAAAATAAGGTATTTAAATGAAAATGAAGTACAACATAAAGTAGCCAGTTAAATTATCTACAATTAGAAGTAAAAAGTATATATTTAGCGCCCCTAGGAGTAGAGTTACAACTCTTGAAAATTTAGGTGGTTCATTGTCGACCAACTTACCCTACTTCCTCTCCCAGCCCGCAACACCCCGGCTACCTATCTTTTTGTTTAACAAACGCGGGACGGTAGGCTATTAACATGACATTGAACGGTGGTGTGAGGGTTTCATTTCTATACTCTTTATTACTTTTATTGTAATATCGAGAAAGAAAAATTCCACAAAGAGTAGTAAAGTATGCAGGAAGATCTCCATCTCAGGGACGTGTTACGACCTCAGCAGGACCTCAGCACATCTGCATGCAGGGTCAAACACACTGCTCATTGGCATTCCTAATGTATTCAGACTTCATTGGACTGAAACAATAGTAGGTACTAATTATATAAGTGATTCTCAAAAATCATATGACCCGAGCGGGATTTGAACCCGCGACCTCTGCCGAACCGTGGCTAGTGCTCTGAACCAACTGAGCTACCGGGTCCCGCCCGACTCATCTGAAATTTGAGACCCCTTTGTAATACGCTTCTTAGGAGCGTTTGGCGACATCTATCGGAAAACTTATGCAGTATTTCCAACTCAATGCCAATTACTTTGCAGTTATCGGACATCGATGCGATATCACCATCTATACATTATAAATGTATATTTTTTGTGAATTTGAAACATGTCAAAGCCATGTTATGCTTATATTAAGTTATTAAATATATAAGTGATTCTCAAAAATCATATGACCCGAGCGGGATTTGAACCCGCGACCTCTGCCGAACCGTGGCTAGTGCTCTGAACCAACTGAGCTACCGGGTCCCGCCCGACTCATCTGAAATTTGAGACCCCTTTGTAATACGCTTCTTAGGAGCGTTTGGCGACATCTATCGGAAAACTTATGCAGTATTTCCAACTCAATGCCAATTACTTTGCAGTTATCGGACATCGATGCGATATCACCATCTATACATTATAAATGTATATTTTTTGTGAATTTGAAACATGTCAAAGCCATGTTATGCTTATATTAAGTTATTAAATATATAAGTGATTCTCAAAAATCATATGACCCGAGCGGGATTTGAACCCGCGACCTCTGCCGAACCGTGGCTAGTGCTCTGAACCAACTGAGCTACCGGGTCCCGCCCGACTCATCTGAAATTTGAGACCCCTTTGTAATACGCTTCTTAGGAGCGTTTGGCGACATCTATCGGAAAACTTATGCAGTATTTCCAACTCAATGCCAATTACTTTGCAGTTATCGGACATCGATGCGATATCACCATCTATACATTATAAATGTATATTTTTTGTGAATTTGAAACATGTCAAAGCCATGTTATGCTTATATTAAGTTATTAAATATATAAGTGATTCTCAAAAATCATATGACCCGAGCGGGATTTGAACCCGCGACCTCTGCCGAACCGTGGCTAGTGCTCTGAACCAACTGAGCTACCGGGTCCCGCCCGACTCATCTGAAATTTGAGACCCCTTTGTAATACGCTTCTTAGGAGCGTTTGGCGACATCTATCGGAAAACTTATGCAGTATTTTTGAGAATCACTTATATATTTAATAACTTAATATAAGCATAACATGGCTTTGACATGTTTCAAATTCACAAAAAATATACATTTATAATGTATAGATGGTGATATCGCATCGATGTCCGATAACTGCAAAGTAATTGGCATTGAGTTGGAAATACTGCATAAGTTTTCCGATAGATGTCGCCAAACGCTCCTAAGAAGCGTATTACAAAGGGGTCTCAAATTTCAGATGAGTCGGGCGGGACCCGGTAGCTCAGTTGGTTCAGAGCACTAGCCACGGTTCGGCAGAGGTCGCGGGTTCAAATCCCGCTCGGGTCATATGATTTTTGAGAATCACTTATATATTTAATAACTTAATATAAGCATAACATGGCTTTGACATGTTTCAAATTCACAAAAAATATACATTTATAATGTATAGATGGTGATATCGCATCGATGTCCGATAACTGCAAAGTAATTGGCATTGAGTTGGAAATACTGCATAAGTTTTCCGATAGATGTCGCCAAACGCTCCTAAGAAGCGTATTACAAAGGGGTCTCAAATTTCAGATGAGTCGGGCGGGACCCGGTAGCTCAGTTGGTTCAGAGCACTAGCCACGGTTCGGCAGAGGTCGCGGGTTCAAATCCCGCTCGGGTCATATGATTTTTGAGAATCACTTATATATTTAATAACTTAATATAAGCATAACATGGCTTTGACATGTTTCAAATTCACAAAAAATATACATTTATAATGTATAGATGGTGATATCGCATCGATGTCCGATAACTGCAAAGTAATTGGCATTGAGTTGGAAATACTGCATAAGTTTTCCGATAGATGTCGCCAAACGCTCCTAAGAAGCGTATTACAAAGGGGTCTCAAATTTCAGATGAGTCGGGCGGGACCCGGTAGCTCAGTTGGTTCAGAGCACTAGCCACGGTTCGGCAGAGGTCGCGGGTTCAAATCCCGCTCGGGTCATATGATTTTTGAGAATCACTTATATATTTAATAACTTAATATAAGCATAACATGGCTTTGACATGTTTCAAATTCACAAAAAATATACATTTATAATAGTAGGTACCTAATGAATGGGTATGACAACCATCTGAATAAAGTCATAGATAAGGTCGAAGAATATTAGCATCGAAAGTTTTACAAGAGCGCTAACACACTAGCGCTTTGTGAAACTTTCGAGCGAGGCGCTTTCTCAACGCGCCCGCAGCGTGTCTCGCGAGCTCTCTTATTATTTATTTATTTATTTAATACTTCAATGCACAATGGTGGTACATAAGGCGGACTTAATGCCATAAAGCATTCTCTACCAGTCAACCTTTGGGTCAAAGAGAACAACATCGAAAAGAGGTACAAAATATAAAAATAAAAACTAAGCATATTAGCAACTTAATTAACAATATGGATAGCCGGATAGCCAAACTATTATAAATATGAATATCTCTTCGTATTCGCAACATATTTGCCGCGTGTACGCAACGAGATCGCGTTCAATCCGCATTTTGAACCGTGGGCCGTGTTGTTGCGCTCTCAGCGTACCCGCGGTGAACTCGCTGCAAACACGTTCATACGTTCGTCTCGCTGGAAACACGCTCGCAAATCAACGGTGTGATAACGCCCTTAGTTTCTAGAAGCCAGACTCGTGCATTCGCGACGATTTACGACAAATCGTGCTATACACAATGTAATGAGAGCTAAGAATAACTAATACCTAATACTTCTCAGACATTAGGTAAGTTGTCATATCTGCTGGTGTAGTAGTTGACCGATTGCCACTACACCAAAGATCGTGAGTGCGATTCCAGCACGGGAATTACTTGTATGGCCTCAGGTCTACAGATAATTGTTTCAAGTCTGGGTGTTTGTGCAACGGAGAATTTCGAATGGTGGGGCTTTCAAAATGATTTATTTTAATAAATAAAAGTTTTCTAGTTTTCCCTCTGACTGCCTCGTTGGCTTAACGGTTGCAAGCGTGATCGCTGAGCGTGAGGTATTGGTTCAATCCCTAGATCGGGGAATGTGTTATTGGATTTTCTATCAAAACATTTTCAGTCTCAGCCTCTACATTGTATACTTGAACGTAACTGGCGAAATGTGGACTGTGGACGAATCTATGCATCGTTCCAACTCAATGCCTTGATTCTAATAGTATCTAAGTTCAATCTAACTTTAGGTAACTTTAAATAGGTTTCATGAGAAGTGGCTAGGGAATTATGCTGAAGCGGCAACAGCGTGTGAACATTCCGCTGTCGCTATCTGGAATTCCTAGGAAGTCTGGTTTAGATTAAGCTTGTTGAGAAATGGGGTGGTACGGGATACCTACTAGAAATTGTCGGAACTGATGCAAGGGTTATTAAATGGCCTTTTTGCATGCGAATACGACGCAACTTTTTTTTTTTTAATCTTGTTTTTAGGGTTCCGTACCAAAATGGTAATAAAAAGGAACCCTTATGGTGCGACTTCGTCTGTCTGTCACACCTGCTTATTTCAGCAACTATAAATGATATCGACTTGAAATTTGGAACAGTTATAAAGAATACTTGTCTAACTTTATTGCAAATGAAAAAAAACAAAAACTATTTTTATTTTTATTGCAAAACGGGCCGGAGTGTGGGTCCAAATTTTCAAAGTGGGGTTACTAGGTCATGTGACATATCATATGAAAGGGCTTGATCTGCATATTTCAAAATATATTTTTATTTTATTTTATGTCTCATAGTTTTCGACGTATGATGAAAAATGTCTGAAAAAATACCATTCCCCCCTTATCTCCGAAGTTTGCGCAGCGAAAAATCTGAAATAATTAGAGTTGATAGGAATTGATCCCAATATTGCACCAAAAATAAAACGATGTTCCAAACTACCACAGTTTTTTCAAAATCATCAAAATTCCATCCCAAACAAACTTAATTATGCGGTCCGGTTTTTTTCACTTTATACGTCCAAAAATGATACGGAACCCTCGGTGCGCGAGTATGACTCGCACTTGGCCCGTTTTTTAAATGTAGAAACCTACTACATACCTAATGTTTTTTATTTTATTTTTATTATTCTATTTAATGTTTTTGCATGTACCTACTTTTCAGTATTTCGTTTTTTTTTTTGCTAGGTACCCTTATTGTTATATTATCCTTTGCCTCAGGGTTCAAGCAATATCCATATCGAATTCATCGAAATCAGTTCAGCAGTCCAGAGTGTCCATTTTCGCATTTATAAAAGGTATCAGTTTGGATATTAATTTCCAGACATAATATCAATATTTTACTCAAGTTTCCTTTGAACTCAGCCACCCTTGTGAACTTATTACTTAATAATAATAATATTGAAGATCGTAACTAGAGAATACAATCCCGGGATCCCGAATCTCGGGATCCCGGGATCCCGACCGTTTTCTGGCCCCGAAAATCCCGGGACTGCACTTGGCTAATCTCGGGATTTTCGGGATTGCCACATACAAGTTTAGTTTATATGCCGTAGTCCGTTGCGCCTTGACGATAACCTTGCCTAGGTTATTTAATAGCATTTAATACATAACGACAAAAAACACTTTTAGATACGCCGTCAATGCCGTCATACGATACGTACTATTCACTACACAGGTACAGTCTTAATATGTTTGTTGTAAACTTAGAAGGGACTTCCCCACTCTGAGTACTTCAATACAATACTCTTAAGGTAATTCCCCAATGAATGAACTAACGGGGGAATCACCCGATCATCTCTTATTATCATAATATTTTTGCGGGTATTTCCCGTCGGGGTTTCCCTGTACGAAAGTATTAAATATGCTACTTTTAAGGTGATTCCCCAAGTCCCCAACGAACCAACAGGGAAATCACCCGATCATCTCATATCATAGTATTGTTGCGGGTATTTTCCCGTCGGGGATTCCCTGTATGAAAGTATAAATATGCTAATCAGATTTTATTTTTTTCATTTATTATTCTGTCAGTGACGGGTTACGAAGGTTTCGTCATTTAAATTTAAAGTAAATTACCTGAAATTAAGTATTTCAAATGGCGGCAGACTTTGTTAAACATAAAAAAGACAGTGATGCGACGTCAGTGTGGAGTTATTTTTTAGTCGCGAAGGATGGGAATAGTGCTAAATGTAAGCGGTGCCCAGCCATTCTCAAGACTTTGGGTGGATCGACTAAGGGATTACATACACATTTGTTATCAAAACATAACATCAAGGTTATATCAGCTTCAACAAGTCAAGATTCTGAAAATATGAACACAGCTCCGCCGCCAACCAAGCGAAAGTTAGATGATTATTTTACTAAAAGTGCCGACGATAGCCTGGATGATGTTTTGGCAAGAATGGTTGCATTAGATGGATTTCCATTCAGTGTATTCATAGCTTCAGATGATTTGAGAAAATTGCTCTTAGCAAAATACCCGGATTTACCAAAGTCAGCCGTCACTGTTCGAAAACGTGTTATGAATTACAGTGAAAAAATCAAAAAGCAAGTAATTGCAGAATTGAAACAATTGAAAAGTGCAGGTGAAAGATTTAGTCTTTCTTTCGACGAGTGGACTTCAACTTCCAATAAACGATACATGGCTGTCAACGTTCATTCATATAAAAAATTTTGGAACTTAGGACTTGTTCCTATTTACGGAAGTATGACAGCTGAAAATTGTCTTCGTATATTGAAAGAGCGTCTCAGTGAATTTGATATTTCCCTGGAAACTGACATCGTGGCTATTGTAACCGATGGACCGAATGTTATGATAAAGGTGGGGCGGCTTGTTTGCACCGAACATCAACTGTGTCTCGCACATGGTATCAATTTGGCGGTCTGTGATGTGCTTTATGAAAAACATAATTATTTGCAACATAGCCCTACCTCAGATGATACTCTGAATGAACCAGCTGTTACTGTTGATTATATGGACGACAGCGATGATGAACACGATTTAGAAGACTTAGACTGTCCAGAATCAGGTTTAATCGTAATGTCACAAAATGATCTTGCGCCAGAACACGTACCAGAGTTAACACAATATGAAAATATTAATGAGCTGATAAAGAAAATCCGCAAAGTTGTAGTGTATTTCAAAAGATCACCATTAAAAAATGAAACAGTACTTCAAAAATATGTGAAAATTGAACATGGAAAAGAGCTGTCACTTCTTTTGGACTGTAAAACCAGATGGAATAGTCTTTTAACAATGCTGGAGCGATTTTATCTTTTAAAAGCATGCATTCAAAAAGCTCTTATAGATCTCAATCATCCAATTCGTTTAGAAGATGTTGATTTTGAATTGGTAAATAAAATTGTTGATGTGCTGACCCCAATTAAATTGACAGTAGAAGCAATCTGTAGGCGAGATGCTAATTTATGCACAGCTGATGCCGCTTTGAAATTTCTTATAAAACAACTGTCTAGCAAAAACTCAGCACTTGCCAAAAAAATGAAAACATCCTTAGTGGAACGTATAAAGCAACGACGAAGTGATAATTTAACTGGTGTATTGAATTATTTACAAAATCCACGAATGAATGATGAAAATCAGTTGTTATCGGATTTGGAATGGCATGACTTATTTCCAGTTCCGACACAGGCTATAGTGAGGAAGCAAATAAAGAGTATTGTTAAAAGACTTAATAGTCGAGATGACACAGAAGAAGAAGAAAGGTCAGGATCACAAATAGATGATGAGCTAAGGCCAGAAACCTCCCAACCCCAATTGACATTAAAGGAAAAGTTACAGCTGGAAATTAACAAGAGTATGAAATCCCCAGATCCTGATGTACAAGTACAAAATGAATTGGGGTTGGCAAATAGTATTAGACGTGAAATGAGTCTGTTCGAAAATGGAGGAGTTCGTGGATATCACTTAGAAACAGCATACAAGTATCTATTGTCTATTCCTCCAACCAGCGTTGAACCTGAGCGAGCGTTTTCAGCTGCCGCTTATGTTGGCAATAAACTACGAAGCAGGCTTGGAAGTCAAACATTGGATGCTTTGATATTTCTGCGATTATATTTTCGAAATACTAAATAGTATATTTATGTTGTCTTTTTAATTTCTTGCAAAAGTATAATTTTTTTGTTTTGTCTTTTTTATTTTCTTATTATTATTGTGATTTGTGTTGACTGTTGTGCAAAGACATTATAAAGTTTTTTAATTACTCAAGTTTTTTTTTAATTTGAGCCCAATTAGAAACCACATAGTCTAATCCCGGGATAGGCCCGGGATCCCGGGATTACGCTTCAAAAATCCCGTAATCCCGGGATTGAAAAACATGCTCGGGATTGTATTCTCTAATCGTAACTTAATCTCTCTATCTCTCTCCCTCATCCTTAAGATCAAACTGTTGTTTCACCAAACTCAATAGTCTTAACACAAGTTTGATGGGATAGGGGCCACCAACTTAATTTGTCGGCAAAACTTTGAATTACGTAAACTTTTAATGGAGTTGAACCTCTTAAGACCCCTGATTTCATAATTATTGTTCTGTTGTGAAAAATGCTATGGCTGGCTTTAACATTGTTAGGGCGATTGTGCACTACTCCGTTTCCAGCACGTTTTTCCACGGACCGTTTTTTTTAGCCTGCAGAACGATCCCCGCCACTTTTTAAAACGTATGCCATGTTAATCCACTAGGCTATCACTGCACAGCTTCCGAATAACATAAATAAACAAGCATAGCAAAATAATGTAATATGAAAGGGGAGAAAGACATAGGTATGTTAAACTTAGTGGGAGCAAACGAAAACGGAATACCGACATTTATGTCACGGAAACAATCGAAATGCGGCGTGATCCGCGACATATGTCTTGTGTCTTGTCACGCTACTAACTGATAGATAGGTATAATAAAAGTCAGTTATTTTTATGAAATACCCCCGAAGCGAGAGACAAAGGGCACCCAAAATGTCATAGCATATTTTATGAAGGGATTGTAAATGATAGATTGTGCCAAAAGACGGCTTTCCTTGAAGACATTTTAATGAAAATACAGTACTGAGAAATGGTCTCGTTTAGTACCTAATTTATTTATAGATGGAAGTACAAATAAGATCGCTTAGCCCTGAAGGACTAACAGAGATTACTTCCAAGAATTTTTCGTCGCAGGTACTTAATTGAGTGTCAGTCAACTTAGGTTTTTCAAATTAAGGCGACGGTAAATGGTAACGGCCGTAAATCTCAAGTTTTAAATCTTTTATTTCACCGTCAAATAATGCAGGTTAGTTGTGCATTTTTTTTATGTTAAACTAGAACATATATACATTAATCATACCTGTGAATATTTAACTATTGTAGTAAAATACTCAATGAAATAAATTCATGAATTCCTGTCTACCCAAAACATAAAAACCTAATTACTTTCAAAGCGCTTAAGATATTTTCATGATTTGTTTTGTGTGAAAAGACTATGTTACTACCTATAATATTGCTTGTTACTTTTTTTTTATTTTATATTTTAGATACTAAAAAGTAATAATACGTCTAATTCGGCACAGGCAGCGCGCTCCTTGATAGGCGAGTCGTATTGCTCGGTGGACGTATGTCGCGTTGCTTTAGCTCAACGCAGAACACTCAAGCTATACTACCCAAATCACTCAAGGCCGTTGGCAGTTATCAGCGCCTTAAAAGGTACAAAGCTCTTGCCTTTTATTTTCTTCAGAGCTTGAGCACACTTGCAATTAATCGTAGTGCGATAGTTACATTGATCGAGGATAAGTCCATACTTTTCCTCGATCAATGTAACTATCGCGCACACTTTCAATTAATTTCTAAGCGATTATTCCATAATAATCGCTTAGAAATTAATTGAAAGCGTGCGCGTAGGTACCTATTTAATTTTAACTACAGCTTCAATCGACCGTGGACTTCCACGCGTTCCTGACAAAATAATCTTGACGTATAGGATATAAGGGTTCCTTTTTTCCATTTTGTGGTACGGAACCCTAAAAAATACTTCACAATGTCTGTGGCGGTACTAGGCGCGGTGGAATGTCATTGGCTACAGTTCGGCCGCTGCGAGAATGCGTTCCCGACAGGTCGTGATTGTATGGGCGACGAAACTTTGAAGTGTTTATTTTACGGTTAAAAACATTTTCATCGTTTAAATGCACTATTGATACTAATTTAAGTAAAGTTCTTACTAAAATATCATCTATAGTAAATTATATTAGTGCTAAAATAAGCATGTGTCAGGAACGCATGCTCTCAGCGGCCGGACTGTAATGATTTATTATTTGCATTTCGGCCCGCACTGGCCACACGTATACTTGTTAGTCCACGTGGAGGTATTTGTTTTGAATGCCGTACCGTTACTGCGGTGAATGAACTTTATGTTACTATGTACATAATTTACGATCAATGTTTGAGCAACATGACTTATTTGAAAACGTTTTTTTTGATAACTCATTTGATGCTATAGGTAGAAGCTGAACAGCTTTTCGTCCCCGTAGAATGAAAAGTCATTAGGTCGAAAAATCGTGTTTTGAGATAATGAGAGTTATTTAAAGTTATAAACTTTAACTCTCATTATCTCAAAACACGATTTTTCGACTTAATGACTTTTCGCTCTACGAGGACGTTTTGTTCTAGAAAAATTGTGACTTAAAATAATGTCATGGTGTAGGTATTTCTCAACATCGCATTGTTCCCAGTAGACCAGTAAATTATAAAAATAACAGACCAAGCACTTCAGTTACAAGTTTTAATAACGTTTTACATAAAAACACTGCAAGTAATTTGTATTCTGAGCTGTGAACTGATATTGATATAAATTGTCTGCAGTATCCATGGCGCAATAAACGCCTCTGTTTTAATAAGATTTAAAATTAAAGTGTCCATTGTTGTTCTTAGAGCTGGTGTCTGTGCGAGTAACAATTATAGAAGTTTTATTTTAATTTGAAGCTTTGTGAATTTCTTTAGACTGAATTAATGAATACACCTAATATAAATGGCGATCCTTTGAGCAGCATAACGACGCCAATAACATTAGCAAACAGTATGCTTTTATTGATTAACATTGCTTGATAGACTATTCGTCATCAGCTTTTGCCCGCGGCTTTGCCCTCGTAGAGATCGGAAATTATCCCATCGGAACGTAGGAAGGTACTACCGGAGTAAAATATAAATAAAGTGAGTAGGTACATAGGTATCTCTAAAAATCATGGCGATCCGTTGCCGCGTTGCTGCGTGAAAGGACAAACCAACAAACACACTTCCTAATTGACAATATTGGTAGGGATAGTACTTTCGGCTCCTAATCATTCTCACTCCTGCATCTACTGTACCCCGGGATCTATATTGGTCTTCAACGAAACCACAAATGAGCCGTAACTCCCTGTACTCCCAGCCGGCCTAGCATTACCACGATAGAAAAGTTTTGTCTACAGAAGAATAGACAAAGTGACAGATGGTAGAAATATTTCTACAGTATTATGCATACAATGATAATGAAGAGAAGAAATATTTCTATTCTTCAGTAGACAAAATTCTGAAACCAAGCACGGGTCGCTGCGTGCTCGGGCAGAAGAGATAACGAGTTGTATAGAAAGAACTTTGTCTAGTCTTTGGTAGAAAGATAGAATTGGTCATGCTAAGCGTGCTGGGAACTATTTTACTCCTACCGATCCACAAAGAAACTAGTTGATACGAGACATTATAACTCCTGGCAGCCGGATTGGCAAACGCATTATTAAGTAAGCACAAATTAATTTGCCGGTATTTTTTATTTATATACTCTTTATTGTACACCATGAGTATCATAATACAAAACAGGTTTACTAATTTAAATGTACAATGGGCGGTCTTATCGCACAAGGCGATCTCTTCCAGACAACCTTTGGATGGACTGAGACATAGGAGAAGATATTGGGCAGTCTAGGTGTACATACATATTTATTACTTAGACGTAATAATACTAATACATACTATACAATATATAATATTTATTATGAATATAAACTAATATATATCAAATAAAAACGAGTATTATTATTTGTATACCAATAATAATGTTGATGTTCTTTTAAAAGGTCAAGGTTCTTACAAAAATAGTTTGAAACGAAGTCGCTTTTCGTGTCTGTTTGTCCGCTTAGTTCTTCTAAACTACGCCATGGATTTTAATGCAGTTTTCACCACCATTTACAAAATTTATCCCGGAAGGTTCATGTGTATAATACGCTAATATTGAACTTAGATACAGCACAGAAATCTCGATGTTTTGACATGTCACCACATCAGCACGCGGCGGGTCGATAACACTTGATATATTTTGTGGAAAGATGTGTAGTAGGTACCTACCTAGATAGTATTTTGCAAGTGCAACTAATGCGTTTAACATATGAACGTGGACGAAGTCAAATAAATATTCAAATAAGGCCCATTCTATAGTTTCTGCCTACCCCTTAGGGACACGGAGTAAGATTAAAATGTATGTAATACATTGGTCATGGCCAAGATTATCTAGGCCTATATCTTGCTATCATATTTGCTATTATTTGCCCATGGACCTGGCTATCATATTTTTTTGAATCCGACTGGTAGTTCCAGAGATTAACAATCAAATAAAAAAACCTTTTTAGATTTTTAAATAAGTATATTTTAAACAAGCAGTGATAGCCTAGTGGTGTAACCATGTGCCTCCCATGGCGAATGGTTCGAGTAATCGAGTTCGATCCATCAACCCGCACTGGGCCCGCGTGATGGACTACGGCCCACTCCGTCTCACAGAGAGGAGGCCTGTGTCCCAGCAGTGGGAACATTATAGGCCGATTATGCTATGCTTATGCTTATGCTAAATAAGTATTTACACCATAGTACCTATTTACAAGTCAGGACCTAAACATGATGTCCAAAATTATCGTCCTATATCAATATTGCCAGCTTTGTCAAAGGTTTTCGAGAGATTAATACATAATAAACTATATCCCCTCATACATAGCAATATAATTCAGCAACAACATGGATTCGTCAAAAGAAGATCAACTACAACTAACCTGGTGACTTTTGTGGACTACTTATTTAACAATATGGACTCTCGTATTCAAGTTGACACTGTTTATACTGATTTCCGGAAAGCCTTTGACAAAGTTGACCATGAGCTGCTCTTAAAGAAAATTGCATTTAATGGTATACGTGGTGATCTATTGAGATGGTTCTCCTCTTACGTCTCTAATAGAACTCAGAGGGTTGTCGTAAATGGTTTCAATTCCAACACTCTAAGAGTTACTTCTGGAGTACCCCAGGGCTCTATTTTGGGACCTCTTTTGTTCATAATATTTATTAACGACATCAATACATGTTTTCAAAATTCAAAAATTTTACTATATGCAGACGACCTAAAAATTTATAAGCCAGTAAAAAATTTACATGATTGTCTCCTCTTGCAGGAAGACCTAGACAGGTTCTCTGCATATTGCTTAAATAACAAACTCCAACTTAGTATATCTAAGTGTTGTTGTATAAGTTTTACTAAGAATAAAAACATCCTAATGCATCCATATTCCTTAAATAACGTAATTCTAACTAGAGAAACACTGGTCCGTGACCTTGGAGTTCTATTGGACAATAAACTACACCTTGACGCTCATATTAGTAACATAGTGAACAATGCCTTCCGCATGTATGGTTTCGTGATGAGATCAGCTACAGAATTTGTCCGCCCATACACATATCTATATCTTTATAAATCGTTGATCAGGTCGCAGTTAGAGTACGCTGTTGCGGTGTGGAATCCCTTCTATGTTAAATACTCAGACGCGATTGAAAAAGTTCAAAGTAAATTTTTGAAAGCCGTGCATTTCCGTTGTTTTCACACCTATGCATCTTATAGTGATCTTTTAAATAAGTTTAATCTACAAAAACTTAAAGCCAGACGTATTATTTTGGAAACAATGTTTTTGTTTGACCTATGTAACAACACATATGATTGTATGGATATTAGTAATAAGATTTGCTACGTAGTACCTAGAACAACCATAAGCCGAGGGGTGCGTGCACGACATCTATTTGCTGTATCTTCTAGTCATACAAACGCAGGCTTACGAGCGCCCCTACGCCGCCTTACCAATCAGTATAATAAGAACTTCCTTAATATTGACATCTTTGCTGTTTCTGTTGGAAAATTTCGATGCCTTGTTCGCAAAACAATCTTAGATTTAACTCCACAATGTTTAAACTCATAGACTATTTTTATTCTTTTATTCTTTTTGCATGCCTGTTTAGATTTATCATTAACCACATTATGCATACAATTATGATGTAATTGTAATCGCACATCGTAATAATTTTTAATATCTTGTTTTAATATTATGTGGAAAATGTCGTGGGTTATACATTTGCTCACTCTTTTACTTAGCTCTAATTATTTTGTAATATTGTAATGTGTAACCGTTTATTTTCCCAAATAAATAAAATAAAATAAAATAAGTACATATATTATAATAGTAGGTACCTATATAATATAGATGTGACATATTATTATTGTCCTCTTTATTCATTTTATTCACATATGTTTTACATTTTTAAATATTTCAATAAAAATAAATAAAAAACATGACATATTATTATTATAATATTTACATAAAATAACATTCCGTAGCAGTTGGAAATTACCAAATTACGATGCGCATTTAATATTTATTGAAGAGTCGCGATTCTGAATATTAAACTTTGGAAGATGATAAACAATGTAAATAACTTACAATTCTACATTTATATTTATGTGTCTTTCCTACGAGAGTAAATATCACATATTACTTATTTATTATGTTTACTACAGTGAAGGTTGCCAACTTATTTTTTAGCAAATACATAATAATATACTCGTACACACGGCTACACATCAAGCTATACATTCCCAGTTTACACTGACATCTCACTGTAAGAAATCCTATACAATGCGAGATCAGCTAATACTGGAAATGTATAGCTTGATCTGTAGCCGTGCGTACCTACTATGTAGATATTTTCGAGGATATTTCCTGTAAAAAATATAAGTAGGTAGGTACAGCTTGGCAAAAAAGAGTTTGATGCGGTGTCAGGTGGAATTAAACTACTTTGTCCACAAATGCTAAAATATAGTAGTATTAGTAATAGTAGGTACCTAGATAGATTTTGAGTCATCCGTTCATTGTTTTCATTTATTTTAACGATTTATTAAAATTTTTTTGCTAATTTCCCATTACCTAAAAGTGGCCTTAGTGTAGGTAATAGTGGCGTCCTCATTTTTTCCAAACTCTTTTTTGCCAAGCTGTAGTAGGTACCTTGTCGCGGAGTGCCTCCCTCCCTCTATTCTCTCAAGCCTCGGCTAGCTTGTGAGGGAGTCTCCGGAGACAAATCTTGATGGAATAAAACACTGCAGGATGGTTGGAGAGGTATATTGCGATGAATTCGGTTATATTAGCACTTAAAAACTGTTACAACCGATATATAAAAATAACTGTTATAAAGATGTTTACTTATTACTTGCACACATTGTTATAAATAATACTGGGTAGGTAGTAGGTATAGCGGTTCAGCGGTCCACGACCGATATCTTTGGAGACCAGACAAAAAGTGGTAAAACAATGAAATAAATGCATAAAAATATGAGATGTTCTGATTTTGAAATTTGAAGTTCAAATCTGGAAGAATGGAGTGGATGAAGTGGCCAGCAATGAAAGATTGCCAGCACTAAATGATGAATGAAGGATGACTCCGTCACAACCTACCTACCTACGGTAAAACAATAAAATATTTATTTTTTAAAATTAATATTTTTTACTGCTTTGAGCTTTTATGTTTTAGGTAATTCCGTTTTTCACTTCAATATTTTGTAACGAATAATGTTACATTTATTTTTGTAACCAACATAAATATACCTACTAAATAGTTTCGCCTACAATTTTTTTTTTGAAAAATATAGTACCTACTTAGTTGGACTCGTTATAGGTAGTTGGTATAAATATTAGTAATATACCTACTATAATATATGATACCGTTAGCCATACCTACTAACTACAGTAGACTTTGATACAACTTTCAAGGTTTATATTCCAAACAATATTAATTAACTCACTTGTTTTCATGGTCAGCCCTACAAATTAACTTTGTATTATATTGTTAATTGTTAATAGAATTTAGAAACTAATAAAGTGACAAAGTAACAATAGGTATCGTTGTTTACAAAGTTGGTACATTCCAATAAATTCGAGTATACCTACCCATAAACATTATTTCTTATGTTGTACCCACGGATAACCTTCGTCGAACTTCAATACTTAATGCCCGTAAAAAACGATGTTTTTTTATTACCACCTAAAGGCAAGTAAATGAGGATTTTATTATGAAAGCTGCAACATTTCCTGTTTCCTTTTTAACCTCCATAAATAATAGTAAACTGTAACCCAAACAGATTAAATTGCAAAGCTTGAACGCCCTTATGACCGATACCGCGACACGATAACGTTCGGTTTATTGTCCCTGTCAGTGCTGCCATTTTAGCGCTTTCAGCGCTAGATCTAGCGCTTTTTTGACATGTTTAGTGCCGAATCTGAGAATTCAGCGCCTAGCGCATAATCTAGCGCTTATTTGGATCCGGCCCAAGGGGCAAGGAATATACTATAGGTACTCTACTAACTCTACCGAGAAACGTGAACTAAGCTAAAAAGACAAGTTTTCAAACAACAGTCTTCTTTTATTTAAACCCGACGACAAAATTTCTCTTCAGTAACGCACATGTTACGCGTACTGACTACCGACCAATCAGCGACTTTTTTTTCCTTAATTTGACGTGTTTGTTTTATGAACGTTACTGATTAAAATGTATATTTCCATTTTGATAAGTTTTTTTTTCCTATTTGTAAGTCCTAGATTTAGCGCAGAATCTAGCGCTTTTTGACTCGTGAAAATCTGCAAATCTAGCGCTTTTTTTGACAGTTTTAGCGCTCAATTAATTTTTCCATCTGGCAACACTGGGTCACTTCACTCTTATCAAGCCGGGTGTTATCAAACAAGCTATAATGCTTTGTAATGTATTAGAAAATAAGTAGGTAGTAGGTACAACATAAATGACTTATAGAAAATGACTTTCGCTGCATAGGCAACTTTAATCGCACCTTGAAAACAAAACACTAAACGAAAAATGTCTTTATTGGAAAATCACGTTTAAAATTTTCGTAAAAAGTTAGATATCGAATATTTGTCAGTTTAGTTTTTAAGGTGCGTTTCTATGCGCAAATTCCAAGCTTAATTTTAATAACTTACCCTAAATCTATATTTCGCGATCGGCGGCCTCGCGTATGGGATCCCTTGGAAGCTGGCGAAGGACCTGCCTTTCGTGGACACCTTCCATGCTCCTTGAAGAACACCATGAGCCACTCTTATGGTAGGGTTCGGAGCCTGAGCGGCTACCAAGCCGGTGATAATTAAAAACAGGAATAACCTCAAAGCCATTTTTAAAAATAGACACAGTGTTGGCGGACGTCCGTCTCGGTATAGACACTATACTCTCTGCGTGCGCCGGCGCAACTGCACAGAGTACCGCGCCATGCCTACCACAGAACACTTTTACTCATAACTAGGGATGGAAAGCGGTAAAATGACATTCGTAAAATTCGGTAAAATACGATATTTTACGTAAAATATAATATTTTACGGTAAAATACGGTAAGATTGGGTAAAAAACGAATTAAACTACTACTAAGAAAAGTTCCGAGTCCGGGGAACAGATGGAGCCAGTCACTCATTGCAACCAATCATCACCGACCGCGGTTCGCGCATACCACCATTCACCATACATAAGTAGCCGGTAATTTTACCGTAATTTATATAAATTACCGTAATATACCCGTATTTTACCAGCGTTTTTGGTAAAATTTCGTAACTTTGCAACTCTACTCATAACGCATGCACAGATAATGTATTATAGACTGAGAGCCACTGCCTGTCGTATTCTGTACCAACTCGCCGCGTGATATCACCGCGAGAACTGCCAATTTGTTTGCGAACGTTCGGGGGAAAATGTCACGGTGAGATTCTTCCTCGAACGTTCGCAAACAAATTGGCGGAATTTACAGCCTGGATGATTTCACTAACGTGCATAACACAAGGCTAAAAAAAAATACCAACCGAATGCAGAACCTCCTCCTTTTTGGAAGTCGGTTTAAAATGTGTAAATTAGAGATTTAATAATAGGTAGGTAATTACGAAAGTGATGAATTAATGACCTAGCAGCCGACTCGTGATTTTGTCTTGGGCCATAATTAAAACAATGCAATAAAAAAAACTGATTACACAAAGCTACAATTTTAATAATGTTTCAATTTACGCATGTCTAAATGTAAATATACAGGGTGGCAGGTTAGACAGTGGAAATATTTTAAGGGGTCATTGTACTCATCATTATGAACAACTTTTACTATGGGCACAACCCTGAAATCGCGATAAAAAAATCAGCTGTTCCATACATTTTGTTGAGTTGAGTGAACGTAAATGTATGGAACAGCCCTCCTTAAAATATTTCCACTGTTTAACCTGCCACCCTGTATAATACATAATACATAATTATGTGTGTAGGTGATACATTTGTATTTTTATTTTTGCATTAAAAAAAACTACTACTAAGTTACACATGTTTTTTTGCCTTTTGATACGATAGACAAAATGTCCGGTAAGCTCTTCGTCTATTGTATATCAATAAGGGCACCCTACTGACCCTACGGTTAATGATTGCGTTTGACCGATTACAATAACACTGACTGGAGTGTGACAGTGTGTTGTATATTTTCATACATTTATATAGAACTAGACTTTTGCCCGCGACTCCGTCCGCGTGAACTGCAATAAAATGGCCAGTTTAAATGACCTCCGTAGTATAGAGTGGCTAGTACTATCAAGAGGTCAAGTAGGTGAAACGTGGCTTAGATTTTAAGTTGGACCCCAAGCTATCGAACTGTGAAAACCACATCAAAATCCGTTGAGTACTTTTTGCGTGATACGCGCACAAACAGACAAAAAAAAAACTTTTTGTGTATGGTTACGTTCCACCTACCCTATCGCGACTGTTTTTTCTGGAATATCTTCAATGTAGGACACGGCTTTTTTTGATTTGATGTTTTGTGCTCGTCGAATGTAGGTATGTGTCGCAATATGATGTCAGTTGGCAGACGCCTCTAGTAAAAACCGGAAATTCAACCATTTAATAATATTTATTGTTGAATTGCCGGTTTTACTAGAGGCGTCACGGCATGATACTAGTTCTAACATGCATTATGTATGTAAGAACTAGTCGTGCATTTGAAAAAAACCGGCCAAGTGCGGGTCGTACTCACGCACCGAGGGTTCCGTATCAGTTTTGGACGTATAAAGTGAAAAAATCCGGACCGCATAACTAAGTTTGTTTGTGAAGGAATTTTGATGATTTTGAAAAAACTGTACTAGCTAGGAACATTGTTTTATTTTTGGTGCCATATTTGGGTCAATTCCTATCAACCCTAATTATTTCAGATTTTTCGCCCCGCAAACTTCGGAGATAAGGGGGGGGGAATGGTATTTTTTTGCACATTTTTCATCATAAATGTCGAAAACTGTGAGACATAAAATAAAATGAAAATATATTTTGAAATGTGCAGATCAAGCCCTTTCATATGATATGTCACTTGACCTAGTAACCCCACTTTAAAATTTTGGACCCCCAGTCCGGCCCCTTTTGCAATGAAAATAAAAATATTTTTGGATTTTTTTCATTTGCAATAAAATTGAACAATTATTATTTATAACTGTTCCAAATTTCAAGTCGATAGCATAAGTAGTTGCTGATATAAGCAGGTGTGACAGACAGACAGACGAAGTCGCACCATAAGGGTTCCTTTTTTACCATTTTGGTACGGAACCCTAAAAATGAAAACAACTCTTTTGGACTAATGTAAACTCCGAAAATCAATCAACTTATGATAATACGTAATATATTTATATATATATTTTTTTAATTATACATTGCGCCACACTATTAATTTTTACATTGTATGGATATTATACAAAAACATACAGATCCGAAATAAATTACTATTTGTTCCGTACGGGAATCGAACGCGCGACACGTCGCACATACAAAAGTAGTTTTAGGCTACTGAATCGATTTCGGTTATTTTTAATATGTTGGTAATTTTTAATCCTAAAAATAATTAAAACTATACTCCATTTACTATAACATTAGACAAAAAACAGTTATAACTGTTTCGTTATTTGGATGTAGGCGTCTATTAGGCATCGTTATTTTACGATATATTTATAGCTATGTAATCTATTTACTATTTGCAAGTAAATTTAAACACAAACCGCAGTCATTACAACAATATAATACAATAACTATCGTTATTTCGCCATTATTTTTCTATTATTTTCATCAACAAAAACATTTAATTTATTTAACTGACTTTTAGAAGGCAAGTTTTGTTTTTGTAATAAAAGTTTATATTCTGTAAATGACTCTGATTGTGAAATTTTAATTATAAGATTTACAATGAAATTATTTATTAATTTCATTGTAAATCTTATAATTAAAATTTCACAATCAGAGTCATTTACATAGGAGACGATACATGGCCACTATTTATAGGACCGGAAACCAACAGTAAATGGAGTATAAGTAAATTAAAGTAGTACACGCTACGTGTGCGACTGTGAGCGTGGGTAGATTTGTAATGTGACCACATTTATCCATAATGAGTATAACTAATTTCATAAATAAGCAATGTGTAAGCACATAAAGTGATATTCAGTGTTCGCGGGTGTGCGTTGATTCTGTTACATCTATCCTAAATTATAAAGTTATAATAGATATTATAATATTATACCACTAGAAGTATGCAGTAGCGCCATCTATGATCATATATCGAAACCCTTAGGGCGCGAGGCATACTCGCACTTGTCCGGTTTTTTTTGTTTAAATGCGCTCATCTCTGGAACCAAAAGTCGGATTTGAAAAAAACTTAATCAAACTAGCTCACACCCTATCTCATTCAATATATTATTAAATTCTTCATTTATGACGCCGGCGCCGCTATTAAGATTTGGTAGGTTAAGCCCAACAGTCATAAATATTTAATATTCTTTAATGTACTACAGTTTAATTAATTAAAACTTTACTTAAGTAACTTTAAGTAGTACCTACCTTTCTTTCTTTCGTTATAATTTCTTTAACTCAATAAAAAATATTTTTTAATAAAAAAAGGAGTCTTGAAGAGCACTTGAGACATTGTCCGCCGCTTCGTCGCAAACTGGGTTGTTTGCTAGGGTTGCCTACGGCAGTGTTCCGCAAAGGGTGTGCCGCGGCACACTGGTGTACATACCGTGGTCATTAGTTGATGTGCCTCAGAAAAATAAGATTACCTCTTAAAGTTAAATTCACCGTGCGCTTTTGTTTCGTCGCTTATTGTTGTTGTATTGTGTATGTAAAATGATTTTGCATTTATGGTGTACCTCCAACATTTTCCAATTTCCTACGTGTACATACCTACTTTGAACATAAAAAGTTTGCGGAACACTGGCCTACGGTACCGTCCGGTTGTTATAGAGACTGTCCAAGAGTTGTTAGTGCCCACTTCAATAAGAATAGCATTTTTTGTGTCTTTTTGATTATGCGAGCAGACCACTTAAATTATAATGAAAATACCATTTTGATTTTGCTTTAGTTAAGTTTTGGTTGTTACTTTTATACTATACGAATAATTATTTCATTTATTTTGCCACACACACAATGTCTTAAGACTACGCTATACTATATAGCATTATAGCATATAGCTCATAGCACGACAATATCGCGCACCATAATATAGTATTCCCAAATTAATAATGCGCATGCAGATCTTCGCTAATTGTCGTATTCCCGGAAACAAAAAAGTATATAGAAAAAAAAAGTATATAGAGTGGTTAAGTGCATTTTCTTCATGCATAATTTAGGGCTCTTACGATTCAATGATTCGGTGTTTCCGGGTATACGACAATTAGCGAAGATCTGCATGCGCATTTTTAATTTGGGAATACTGTACATTGGTATAGACATGTTCACACTGTGCTATACTATATATATATATGGCTTTGTATGGCGCGCTATACTATCTATATAGCATACGCTATACTATATAGTATAGCGTAGTCTGAAGACAACTTTACAGAAATGCGTGGTTATATTTAAAGGGGTTGTTTGGACTTATTCATTACATTTAAATAGGTCAATCAAGAAAATTCGGTCATTTTTCTTTTACTCTTCAATACGTTTCAAACAATTCGTTTAGACAGCTGAAAATGTTTTGGCCGTTTTTTTCAGTTAAAGGAAGGAAGAGAAAAAGTTGCAAAAGTTTCATACAAATTAGTTAACAACTTTACTATACACTTTAGGAGGGTGTAACATATGAATAGACAGACGGACATGGCGAAAGTTTATGGGTTCTAGTTTTACTACCGAACAGTACCGAACACTAAAACTCAGGGCCCCAATTCTGCTATTGCAACTGTGTAAGAATGGTGTCATAATAACACCATAACTGTCAAAACCTAAGTGGTCATTGGCTTAGAGTACGACTATCTCTTTCGTCATTGGTCAAAACGATGTCATTGAGAGACCATTCTGACACGATTATGACAGTTGCATTAGCAGACTTGGGGCCCTGTATAACCGCTTCAGCTGTAATTGTGGTTCATCAACGCTATATTAGCCGAAATGCTGAACATGAGGCTCCCCCAAATATCGCTCTTGTAAGTAATTGGTTAATGAAAAATGAAAATAACAATATGACAACAGAAATGGAATTAAATTAGGTAGGTATATCAAAATTGATGAAAAAGCTGTGGGAAGTGTCAAAATTATTATTCTAATAAAAATATGTTCTAAAGATAATTCCATAAAGGTAGACGGCCCGTAAAATAACATTTTCATCTTCCGGCATCATAAAAAATCCGTGCTATGCCTATAAATTATTTAGATCGAATACGATGTATGGCTATACAAAATGTATGCAAAATTTAATGGAAATCGGGCTGAACACTCGAATTGTGGAGGCGTGAAAATGGAATATGTAAGTTCGTAAGGTACGGCAGTGATAGCCTAGTGGATTAACCATGTGCCTCCCACGGCGAATGGTTCGAGTTCGATCCCGAGGCACGCACCGCTGACTTTTCGAAGTCATGTGCGTATTAGAAATTAATTATCACTTGCTTTAATGATGAAGGAAAACATCGTGAGGAAACCGGCATGTCCTAGAACCAAAAAAAATCGAAGACGTGTGACGTCCACCAACCCGCACTGGGCCCGCGTGGTGGACTACGGCCCACTCCCTCTCACAGAGGAGGCCTGTGTCCCAGCAGTGGGAACATTATAGGCCGATTATTATGCTGAAGGTACTTATGGTTTTGGTAGCTGCAAGGTTGTTTCACAAAAAGTAGGTCAATCAACACAATTATCATTTAAAAGGTAAAGTGAAATTTATTATTGGCTCAGTGTCTCTCCCGTAATTGAAAACTGGAAAGTTGGCAACCCTACAGCCATTTAATTACAAGAAAAAAAAAGAAAAAACCGCCAAAAAGATCACAATAATGTTACTATGATTGTGTTAAACAGTTTCGAAAGTCGCTGCTTTGATTTTTGATTTGGTTTGATTCGGCACCGACTTCCGAAACTGTTTCACACAATTTTTGGCCATCCACGCTCAGTTGCAAAATTCACCCTGTACAGGTATTGTATAGAAAGATCATACAGAAAAAATTCATACCGCATAGACAGTGAAAATACCAGAGACTTTTTTTTTTTGGCTCTTTTCGTCCCTCTTTGGGACAGGCAAAGGGAGCCCATACAGCCAAGTCTGATTTAGTTTTCTTTTTCTTCCAATTCTTCTTTTCTTTCTATAGGTCTCTGTCTAGTCTCTGGTATTTTCACTGTTTATGCGGTATGAAATTTTTCTGTATAATCTTTCTATACAATAAACTAAATTAGTAATTATTATTAAAATCTCGTACATGTAGTTACCTAGTTGCTATACGTCAACGAAAAATCTTGCTACGAAGTTAGTTAAGTATTGCGTTTTTGGGAATGTTTTTTTAAAAAATGACAGCAATAAAAAAAAATGTCTTTATTATTTTAGTTTGTTTTCACGCAAACAGAACGTAAGGGTCGATTCAGACATTGCGAGGCATGAGCCGCGCACGCCTTGCAACGCACGGCTCGCTATACATATAAGCACATGCCTCGCCACGAATATGAACGTCCACACATTGCGAAGCGACGAGTGCCGTACGCGGCGCATGCCTCGCAATGTTTGTATTCACCTTAACATAGTAGTTGAAAAAAGTATTTTAAAGTTCTTCTCTTACGTAAGCACGGTAGTTTTCATTCTCGTTGAGACCTAGGCTGTCCCAGAAGGATTTCTGGCCGAAGTCAGTGGAAGATTTCATTTCCATCTTAGTTGGTGATAGGATGTCCAAGTAGTTCAGTTCAGCCGCTCCGGGCAATACTGGTTCCCATGCAGGGCTATTGTTGTTTAGTTTCGGGGTTCTGAAAACAAAATGGGTGACTATAATAAAGCTGGATGAAGTTGAAGTAGCAAATCAGCCATAGTTTATGAAAACAGAGATATAAAAGACCAGGAAAAAGGCCAAGGGATCGACGACAAAACGGTGGACAGACCCGATCCTCCAGACTTTGGGACTCGCCTTTCAGGAAGCCACAAGAATGGCCCAAGACCGAGTCATTTGGCGTCAAGCCGTGACAAGAAGAATAAATGAGTCACGATCCTCAGCATTGAGGGACCGATTATAAAGAAGACTATTTTATTGTACCGGCTTCCCCTCCTTCGCTACTGGTAGGTAGCATAGTTCCAAAAGAATTACCTAAGTACTTATTTAATTGAAAAGTGTTCTTTGATTCCCTGAAAAGAGTATGTGAAAAAGCGCTTAAAATTCTTACCCAGTAGTGGAGAAGCTGTATATCATGTTGATGAGTCCTTCAACCATTTCTGCGTCCTGAGGGTTGTTGTTGTTGAAGCCACGGTACTTGAAGATACTTAGCACGTCGTCAGCGTGGCACACACCTGCAACCCATATTTAAAGATAGGCAGGGCCGTCTTTGACCATTCCAAGGCCCTAGGGCACACCAGAATATGTTGGAAAGTAAAAAACTGATCAATGTCAGTCATGTTAAACGGCCGTTTTCAATTTATCGGGCTGTTATCTTGTCGGTGAACTTGACCCTTAATGAACTCATTACCATTACTCACCGTAATTGGCATTATTGCGTGCCATCACGCTAGAGAGGCTGGCGGCAGCGCGGTAGGCGTACCGGTACACGTACGTAGGCTGCCCAGATTTAGATGCATGGATCTGCGCCATCTTGCCCACGTCTACCAAGAAGAGACGATCGCTTAGAGCCTGTGGGATAAGGGTACTTGGTATGGTATGGTACGGTATGGTATAGCGGGCTGTTTTCCGCAACTCCACGACTAAGCACGTATTTTGCGTGCGGGTGGGTAATGAAATCATTCAATCCGCCCCAACTCCTCGCGAGAAAGCTCCAGCAAGCACTTAATGTTGCCGGCGATCTCGCGGAGAGTACCTGGGTTACCGAAGTACTTAGGGCTAAGTTCACCGACAAGATAACAGTCCGTCAAATATAAAACGGCCGTTTATCACATATTTTTCTAAAAATTCATGTTAAACGGCCGTCTTCAATATATCGGACTGTTATCTTGTCGGTGAACTTAGTCCTTAGCCCTGTATGTGGCGGCCCAAGGGCAGTGTACATGAGCTGCCGGGTACTTACGTGAATAACAATTATGATTTAGGGAAAGGTAAAGAGTTTGCCTGTATAAATACTGGTCTACCTGGACAAGCTGTGGGAAAGTCTCCTGGCTGACCGGCTTGCCTCCCAAGTAGTGTTCTTTGATCTTCATCGCGACATCATTGCGAAGGTTCAGGGGCACCGTGTCGTTGTACTCGAAGATGTTGGCGGCCAGCTGGTTCCAGTGCGCTTCCAGGTCTGGCAGGAGGTCAGGGTCGGTCTGGTATGCTGGAACGAGAGGATTGTTTTATGTCCAAGAGTGTCTATGTCATCATGCAGTGGCGTAGCTATGCGTGGGCGAAGTAGGCCCTCGCCCATGGCCTCGCACTTAAAGAGGCCTCGCGAGGCTTCTTTGACTTTTGAGACTAATTAATTTGATCACTTTTACGTTCGAAAAAGAATGTGATTTTAAAAGCGTGTTTGTTTTGGGCCTCGAAGAAGCCCCCTTTGCCGCGCATTTTTTTTTTCACTATCATGTGTAGGTATGTCTTGTTAAAGCATGTTTGTTAGGATAGATCTATTGAGTAGATCTTGGGAAGGAAAGAAAAGGGGCCTTGCTGATGCGACTTCACCCACGTCTATATCAGTCCACGCTACGTCTCTGTCATCATGGAGGAATTATGTCCAGCAGTCCATTGTTGGACATATCCAACAATGGACTGCTGGACAAAATGCCTCTCTCTGGTTGCCGGCTGTGTTGGTTGAAGCAGCAAGCTCAGGTCGAACATCAAGTCTCACCAGCAGCAGGGTACAATCCCTCCTCGGACGTGACGGAGGTGATGAGCGGTACCTTCATCATGCTCCCAGACCTGGTGGCGTGGTATGGATACTGCTGCAGGAACGGCTCTCGAACTCCTGGTGCCTCCACCACTGGGGTGAACGGCGTGAACATGTGCACCTTCCATTCCTGAGAAAGAGGGAAAGGTGATTGATTGGATGACTTGCTGACGTCTACCCTACTATCCGATCCGATGCCAGCAAGTGCTTGAAAAATGAATTGCGAATGCAATATCGAACAGACAGATAGACAAGAATGTGAGTAAAAAAAACGTGCTAATAAAATATTGCAGTGGTCATTCTAAACATGGTACGTACAAACATCTCAATCTGTGCGTTGACGATGACCTCAGCGGGCCTGTGCTTGAGGCAGTCCATCATTTCCTTGTTGGTGTTGGTGGGGCAGCCCACGATGCTCGCCAGGGACTTGGCCTTCTCCGCTGGCTTGATGGAGTGCGCCCACTCGGCGAGGGCGGAGCCACTGAATGCGATACCCCTGGCGAATGTTCCTAGGGTAAAGAGATACGTATTAGCTATAGATTAATATTTTTGGGCAGGGTATTTTGTAGTAAAGTCAACCTGTGTGGTTTTCGTGTCTGTCGGTTAGTCCGTTTGATTCTTCTTAACTACAAAATGGCGGCCCCTTTATGTACTTCTAGACGTTTCATAACTTTAACCATAATAATTTTATCTCTTCGTCCACTTTAGTTGTCTGGGTGATCTATATGTCGTGGTCTGATCGTATAATTGGTCAGATCATGAAATTCCTCAGCATTTCATGAAACGCCACCATTTTATGATTTGGCCAGTTAAGGCCCGCTAATATCGTTCAACACTCATCGTTTGACGATTTTCCTAGCGAGATGTTTGGGCATATCGATTATGTAGGGTGGTTTGTTGTCACTTGTCATTCTACACAATACAAACACAATATTATGTTTGGCTAATAATTACAGAATTGAATTGGCCAACCCCGACTCCACGTGGTCTTATCTGCCCTAGAGTATTTTTCTAAACCGTGAGGCGCGGAGGGAGAGCAGCCCCCGAAGCTGCAAAGGTGAGCTTGGGTGCCTGCTACGCTTTGTTACAGCGGGCGGGTGCTGCTCTCCCTCCGCGCCTCCGGGTTTCGTCGTCGTGAGTGAAATGCTCATACCTCTAGACAATGGCGACAGGTAGTGGTAGTGAACGCTCGCTCCTCCAGCAGAACATCCAGCCAGGGTCACGCTGTCTGGGTTGCCTCCGAACATCATGATGTTGTTCTTTACCCAGTGCAGGGCGAACGACTGGTCTTTGAGGCCGTAGTTACCTGGCGCGATCTCGTCACCTGTGCTGAGGAAACCTGGGGAAAAAGAAAGGTATTGCAGCGACATCTGCCGACAACATTGAAGACTACCTAAATAGCATATAATGTCCGTTTGTCGTCATAAATCCTACATCGCGTAAGCAGAGTGTTCACAGCGATAAGCATATACAGAAACCCTACATTAATTTTCGGGGCAGTGGCCCGCCAGACAATACCACCCAGTCTGGTAGGAGGATCCTCCCTTCTCAATAGAGAGACATTCCACCTCGTTCCTCTAATCACCAAACTATTTTAAAACTATGAAAGATAGCCGACCAGGGAAGATAAAGAACATAATAGTGTAGATCTCGGTCCGCATACGTCAAGATTGTATAAATCAACTGATTGATTTTGCTTTCGGCTCGTCTAGGACTGCACTTATGACCGTGAAGCGTGTAAAATCGACGGCGTTAGTAGTAGTAAGGATAGATGCTGTTGGGAATAGGCAGGTTTGCAGTATTTCAAAACTATATAAAAATATTATATTCTATAAAATTGTCCTAGTTTGTTATCATTGCTAATCTATCAGTCAAGTAAGCTATTATGCGATATAGATTTGCGTGAAAACGTTGCCATGTCCAATAGATACCGGCTTATTTATTGTAATCGGATTACCATCCATTATTAACTTATATCTATACGTTTTAGGATAGAAAAAACCATTATTATTCTTATTAAAGACACAATACAAAGATAAACTGTTCTTTTATTGTTCCGTTGTTCATTATTCGAACCATTATGTAAAATGATTGGGACTGTATTCCTGAATTATTCGGCGTCCTTTTTTATACAGTGCCTTGGACCAAAGAGATAACGGAGGTAGTACGTTCTCTCCTCAGATCATAGTATAGATTTCTATGGTTCTCTCCGATGAAATAAGTGAAGTTTGTTTCGGGTCGTGTTTTCGACTAACTTTACGTGTCTCTGGCTAAAACTACTTACTCTGATTTTGCCTTGTCCTTTGTCTTGAATCGTTTGAAAGAAATTTACTTATATAATTTTGTGATTTTGGGTATCGCTTCCATAGAGCCTGCTCCAGTGTGCGCCGATTTATTTGGTCTTAACTAAAGTGCACAGTGCATCAGGCCTGGTTATAATTTAATTGGTTGTAAAATATTTGACTTACCTAAAGGTCCAAGCCTGTAGTTCAGGGTGACCACCACCATGTCCCAATCCATGAGGTTGGCCGGGTCGTACGGTGTTCCCGCTCCATACATGAAGGCTCCACCATGGAGGTACACCATAACCGGCAGGTTGGCGTCAGGGTTCATCTTGGGAGTGAACACGTTCAGGTATAAGCAGTTTTCGCTACCTGAAAAGAAGAAAATATGCTTACATTTCTTTTAAGAAAATTATATACTAGCACTAGCACTTCGCCCGCAACTTCGTCCGCGTGTCCCACAGGAACTGTGCATCTTTCGGGATAAAAAGTAGCCTATGTTACTCAGTGATAATGTAGCTTTCTATTAGTGAAAGAATTTTTAAAATCGGTCCACTAGTTTCGGAGCCTATTCGGTGCAAACAAAGAAACAAAAAAAATTTTCCTCTTTATTATATTAGTATAGATAGTATAGATATAACCTACGTGGCATAAGGTGGGGTTGTCTTTAAGCTGAATAGCCAGATTCATGAGTAATAGTTTAGGATTTTTTTTTTAAATTTGTATCCAAGATGGCGCCGATAAAAAATTACGAATTATTCGTCATGGGTGTAATTTATATGGTTTTTGGGGGTGTCCATGCCGAAAATGTGGTTGAAAACAAAATCGAAGAAGGCGGCCATGAAAATTTACGAAATATACGTCATGCGACGCACTTTTCGAGATTCCGTTTATAGTCTTTGTTGTATTTTTTCATAGCGTCGCATCCAATAAATATTTTTTCTTGCTTTCTTCTTATATCCGCGCAAAGCAGGGGCGAATTAATAGTATACTTGTAATATTTTAATGTGTGTTTGTTGCAGTACAAGCTGTTTACCTGTAATGCTCTTTACGAAAGGCTCGTATTGGAGGCAGCCTGAGAGAGGTCTCGTAGCATCCCATACCCCAAGCCATGGCTTCAGCTGTTGTGGTTCCTGCGTAAGAATGAAAAAATAATATTTATTTCCGACAATACACTATATTCCTTTCATACAAATACAACGATAGTTGTATATTTAACCTGTGGTTAAAGTTGAGAGGCGTTTATAAGTAAAGGGCTACCTAAATGGCAAACCTTGAACGCCCTTATGACCGCGAAGCGACGCGATAATTTTCGGGTTATTGTCCGTTTGACGTGTCACTTCACTGTTATCACGCCGGGTGTTATCAAAAAGCATTGACATTGAAATAAGTACACGGTATTTAAAAGTTAATTTAAAATTTAGTTAATTTAAAAGTTTATTTAAATGTAAGTAAAAGCAGTGATAGCCTAGTGGTTTAACCATGTGCCTCCCACGGCGAATGGTTCGAGTTCGATTCCGAGGCACGCACCGCTGACTTTTCGAAGTCATGTGCGTATTAGAAATTAATTATCACTTGCTTTAACGGTGAAGGAAAACATCGTGAGGAAACCGGCATGTCCTAGAACCAAAAATTCGAAGACATGTGACGTCCACCAACCCGCACTGGGCCCGCGTGGTGGACTACAGCCCACTCCCTCTCACAGAGAGGAGGCCTGTGTCCCAGCAGTGGCAACAAGGCCTATTATGCTATGATATGCTTATGCTATTTAAAAGTTACAAGCCGCATTAGAAAAGAAGTGAAAAATAAAAAGAAGACTCCGCTACATAACTTTACTAGCTTGCGCCCACGGTTTTTCGGGATAAGAGGTAGCCCTTAGATCAGTGGTTCTTAAACTTTTTGCAGCCGCGGACCACTTTAAATTCCACGGACCCCTGTCGCAGAAAATTTTAGGAAAAAAAAAACAAAGCATACCTAGGTACCTACCTAATATTAAAAATCACATTTATTGATTAGCTTACCAATAAAAGTGATTCTTTATTAAGAATCACTTTTATTGGTTAGCTAACCAACCAATGCATGAAATATGTGAGTGAACTGAGTGGCTGTGGACCCCTGGCACTCCCGTCACGCCCCCGCGGACCCCACTTTAAGAAACCCTGCCTTAGATTATCTAGATTGCGCACTAGGTACCTAAAAACAATGGCTCCTTGAATGTGGCAACTCGATATGGTCGTGTGTGTTTACGAACTTAACTAATTTAGTTTCACTATGTCATTTTCTAATAAGAAACATGAGAAAGGGATAGATTTAATTTAATCCTGTCAAATTAGTCCACTTGAACAGTTTTGATATCAATTTAATCGTAATCGCAAAAGGTCACGACTATTTTCCCGTAAATGACAAGGGCGTAGACTTATATGACAGTTCTAAATATTTTCTGTCCTTTTTCAATGATATTTGTAAGAAAGAGATATAGTGTGATTAAAATTAGTTTAGTGCGATATTCAACAGAATCAGCACCATTGACTATTTGCAACGATGCAGCTTGTGTGGGTAAAAAAACAGTGATGTCAACTTTTAAGCTTTTACCCGATTCATGGGAAAATTTATTTGATGTAGTTTAGTTTAGTAGGTAGGTACTTTAGTAGTTAAAAAGAAACATATCCCTACCTTGGCAGTCGGGTAAAAGATGACATTGGTTGTTAAGGAAACTGATGCGAGTATGCCATTCTAACACAGTATTAATCTATGAGGTAGCCTAGATCTATGTGACTGTAAAGTTTCATCAAAATCCGTTCAGTAGTGTTTGCGTGAATGAGTAACAAACGTCCATACATACATCTTCACAAACTTTCGTATTTATTTTATAATATTAGTTATTAGTAGGTTATGAGCAAATTATTTAGTTTTTATAACTTACCCTAAATCTATATTTTCCGACCGGCGGCCTCGCGTATGGGATCCCTTGGAAGCTGGCGAAGGACCTGCCTTTCGTGGACACCTTCCATGCTCCTTGAAGAACACCATGGGCCACTCTTATGGTAGGGTTCGGAGCCTGAGCGGCAACCAAGCCGGTGATCATTAAAAATAGGAATATCCTCAAAGCCATTTTTAAAAATAGACACAGTGTTGGCAGACGTGCCTCTAGGTATAGTCGCTAATTCGCTATACCCTCTGCGTGCGCCGGCGCAACTGAACAGAGTACTATGCGTATCTCGCGCAATACCATTGGTATCGCGTGGTATCGCGCGAGATACGCATAGTACCTACGCGGGGCACCGCTATAATAGTTTACTGTGGTATCTGTACTGGCGCCGCCGCCGGCACGGTTGTCGTAGTGGATGAGTAATTGGCTGCTGCGCGACGTGTCGCGGCTTCGATTCCCTTTCGGAGCAAATATTTTTCTCAGTTATGGAGTGTTTGCGTATGTGTTTGTAAACGCACCCACGACACGAGAAATTCCTGGTGGAAAGTTTTTAATACTTTTCAAAGTAGCTCACCGCCTACTTATCTCATTCAATTTATTAAATTCTTCATTTATCATCCGCTAGGCGGGCCGTAAGATCAATCGTAGCTTAACCACGGAAGAGAATTTAATCTCCCGTCTTCGATTGTTTTTTAATACAAAAACCCAAAAAAACAATCGAAGACGGGAGATGAAACTCTCATCCGTGGTTTAAATTACCAAGTGCGAGTCGGACTCGCGCACGAAGGGCTCCGTACCGTACCATTATTTATATAACATTAGACACTATTTATAAACTTTATTAGGATCGAGAAAAAAACGGAAAAGAAATCACGTTCTTTGTATTGGGAGCCCCCCTTAAATATCTATTTTATTCTGATTTTAGTATTTTTATAAGTTTATAGCGGCAACAGAAATACATCAGCTGTGAAAATTTCAACTGTCTAGCTATCACGGTTCATGAGATATAGCCTGGAGACACACAGACAGACAGACAGACAGCGAAGTCTTAGTAATAGGGTCCCGTTTTTATCCTTCGGGTACGGAATCCTAATAAAAAAGAAGTCTACTTGAAGAGTACTCGAGGCATTGTTCGCCGCTTCGTCGGTAACTAGGCTAGGGTTGCCTACAGTCCGGTTGTTAGTCCAAGAGTTGTTAGTGCCCACTTCAGTATTTTTTTTGTTTTTTTTATTTTTCTTAGTGGGCTGCTCGGGTCCACTTAAATTAAAATGAAAATACGTTCTTGATTTTGCTCTTAAGTTTTGGTTGTTACTTTTATACCTACTTTTAATTTATATAATAATTCTATATAGATTAACAATATTTAGGTATATAAAAATACTAGACATACAATTAAAAAATCAGCTTCACCACACATTATGGTTACTTAAATAAAAAATAAAAAAAATAATTCTATGGGACGCTGATTTTTTGTCGTGCCTTTTGAAGTTTCTTCCATTGTAAAAGTATGATCTACCAAACAAAAAAAGAATCATCAAAGTGGATTAATAATTGGCGGAATGATCGCGTATAAAAAAAACATACAGTTGAATTGAAAACCTCCTCCTTTTTTGAAGTTGGTTTAAAAGACAGCTTCTGGCATCATAAGAAATCTGTACTATTGCTATGCCTATAAAATATTTAGATCGAATAAATAACACGCCTATGTGTGGCATACAAAATGTATGCAAAATTTAATGGAAATCGGCTGAACACTCGAATTGTGGAGGCGTGAAAATGGAATAAGTAAGTTTGTAAGGTACTTATGGCTATGGTAGCTGGAAGGTTGTATCACAAAAAGTAGGTCAACCAACAAAATTATAATTTAGAAGGTATCATCCTTCTGATGGATGATAAAGTGACATTTATTAGTCGCTCAGTGTCTCTTCCGTAATTGAAAACTGGAAAGTTGGCAACCCTACAGCCATTTATTTACAAGAAAAAAGAATAAAACTGTCGTAATCTCATTATTAAAATTCATTTTTAGGGTTCCTCCCGTACCTCAAAAGGAAAAACGGAACCCTTATAAGATCACTTTGTTGTCCGTCTGTCACCGGACCATAAGTGGAGCCATCTGATCATATATGGCGCCACTAGAAGTATACAGTAGCGCCATCTATGGTCAAGATATGATATATCTACTATGATGTAATAGAGGCATTTGCCTAGGTATTTACCATAGACGTAAATTTAGGCTAAATCAGTTAGAAATTATAAGGAGTAAAAGCTAGGTCTATTAAAAATATTTTTAGGGTTCCGCACCAAAAAGTAGAAAAAGGAACCGTTAGTTTTTTTACCCCTTTCATGAAGATCGGTTCAGTGGTTTAGGCGTGATAAGGTAACAAACAAACAAACTTACTTTACATTATTTACTTAGGATTTGGATTAGTAGCAGTTAGTAGGATTTGTGAATGCGGATTTCTGCTTTGAATAATAAATGTATTCGAAACTTTTGATCTAGTAGGGAAAGAAAAGCCATCTACTATCCAATTAATACGTCTCGTACGTATTGTCCCTAGAGTGTAGCGTCATGCTAGTAATCTGCTTACAAGACAGTCATATCATACATTATAAATCAGTCGTCATGACAACGCACACTAAAACAAAGATAGGAACAATTCCATCTTGTACAAATGAAAGATGATAGGTTGAAAATTGTGATCGGTGGGCGTTTTTAGGGCTGTCTAATTGTATGTTAAATAATTGACATTCAGAAAGTGCTAATTTGTGAACAATAAAAATCATTAATGCGAGGCTACATACCTACCGAAATTACGTGGCCGAAATTCGGCGGCTAAGTTTAGTCTTCAGCGTATTCGGTTAGCGGCATAAAATTTGGTTGCTAGAGAGCGCGCAAGATAAGTCTGCGCGCGACTGAGGGCGATGATGCTTGCTAAGAAAGCTCGAAGTATACCTACTCGTTACCACGGACCCCGATTAGTTTCGATTTTGGCTACGCGCAGACTTATCTTGCGCGCACTCTACCTCACTGCTACACATCATATATTATTATCATTTATCATAATTGAATCGCGTCGCGGAAAATACGCCAGACCGAATTTCGGCTTTACGCCGAAATTCGGTCTGGCGTTTAAGTTCGGTATACTTTTGTAATTTGGATGACAATGCAATACCTATTTAATATGGATTAAAAAGTAAAAAAATAATAATTATAGTTTTTGTTTAAACCACGTTTTTAAAAGCGACTAAAAGTATAAAATAATTTCTAATGAAATGAAAAACGTGGGAAAAACGTAGTAAGATGCGCCCCACGTTTTTCATTTCATTAGAAATTATTTTATACTTTTTAGTCCGTTTTAAGAACGTGTTTTTTTTTCTTTTTTTATAGGTAGTGTTTTTTTTTTTGCTGTTTTTGATGTATGATCTGAGATTTTACTGCCTAGAACGACATCTTATTATAGCAGTCAAGTGTAAAGAAAACTTAATTCTAAAGTGCCTCTAGTACATTCATCCCTAATAATAGTACCAAGTCACGTTAAAATGACACAAGCTAAGGACAACCCATTCTATTACGTCACAACTGTGTATGTTACCTTATTGTAAAGTCACACATCCATTGCGTTTTCACAAGGTAATGTGTATCGAAAAGGTTGATCTAAAACGTCAATGGAAATGTAAAATTACAGAATTTATGTGTTTGTTGATAGTAGAGGGTCCTTCAAGAATAAATAACAGAAGCCGTATGAATTTCTGGAATTAATTGCTATGCTACGAGATGTTACGCGCAAGAAAATTCAAATTTTGTAACAAAATGTAGGTAGGTACCTACCTATGAAGGGAATGTTTCAATTAGTGTAGCGCAGAATTTTCGTTCTTGTTTAGTTTATTTAGATCTCCACAACATTTCCTACTGTGCAACGTTAGAGATTTTTTCATACCCCCATGGTGGCAAACAGCCATGCATCCTGTCCGATGGTAGGCGGTTACCGTAGCCATCAGTGGCGAAGGGTCCCTACAATACGATTCCTACCGGCTTCCCTTTGAAACGCACAGGCGGTATTGCCTACTTTTATTAATTAGCTTTTCGTGGCCAGGTAAGCATTTGTAGCCCCGGCTTACCTTTTATAAAAACTGACCCTTCGCCACTGGTAGCCATAGTAGTTCCATCATGGAACTGTTAATAGTACTAGTGACAATGAAGCATTAAAACGCTTGCAACACCGAGAATTACGTGTAGGTACCCTTCCAAATGAAGATTCACTGTACCGACAGCTTAGGGTAAAAGCAGGTCCCCCGCTGTCAACACAGCGCAACCTCAAGAGCTCTAGCGACCTTACTCACCACAGGAACGCAACAGAGACCCTAGACAAGTTGCTTTTCTGTTAGCGTTCACGCCAAACGCTACGGACAAAATGTATGGAATTGACATTTGTGAGTCACGTGACTTTTCCGCAGGTAATGTCATTGCCATACATTTTAGACGTAGCGTTTGGCGTAAACGCTAACAGAAAAGCAACTTGTCTAGGGCCTCAGTACCGACGAGTAGCGTAATTGGCTGTGGTACCTATTTTGTAATAGGTATGTGGATAGGTACAACAATCGATGATGAATCGATGATTGAAACGCGATCCAGCTTCGATGCCATCACCGATCGCCTTGGGCCCTAATACTTTTCTACTTTGGTTAGATAACAAAAAAACTATCGAATTTAAAATCGTCTTGATGTCACATTTAACTGTCAATTTAAATAATGAGCCCTAAAAGTTTTGTAGGTACCTCAGATCATAGAAACAAGGAGATATGCCATCATAGCAAATTAGTACGGGAACAACTGATGCCACTTTTAGTACATTTTTCGACACAATTACGCGCATAATTAAGCGCTCCTTGTGAATAAAAAGATCTCCCACGCATTGAACATTCCGCACACCCTTAATCTAACACTGTTAATCGTCACTCAACACTAGCACTAAACTAAAACACTGTATTTATACCATCGATCGTGTTCGGTTCGTCGCCAGCGCATATGTTTTTAATATGAGCAATTTGCTCAAGATCAGGCATCAAGCTCGATAGCGCCTTGGCACATCTCCTTGTTTCTATGATCTGAGGTAGGTACCTAGTAGGTAGGTACTTTGTTTGAAGTTTGGGATTGTTTCAATTCAGTTACAATCCCGAAAACAATTTTAATGTTGTGAATAAATGGAAAGTTTTGTTCCTTTAACTTTGATAACTGGCACATGGATTTATGTAAGAGACTCACGTTTCAAGCTTTAAAGATTGTCTTCGCCGAATTACAATTCATCATTCATACCTACATAATAGCTACATACCTACCTACCTTACCTATAACTTTAAAGGTTATAGTAGAGGTAACTAAGGCGAATTTGTGAAGTTATGATTTAGGTGTAGGACCTCAGATCATAGAAACAAGGAGATGTGCCAAGGCGCTATCGAGCTTGATGCCTGATCTTGAGCAAATTGCTCATATTAAAAACGTACGCGCTGGCGACGAACCGAACACGATCGATGGTATAAATACGATGTTTTAGTTTGGTGCTAGTGTTGAGTGACGATTAACAGTGTTAGATTGAGGGTGTGCGGAATGTTTTTATTCACAAGGAGCGCTTAATTATGCGCGTAATTGTGTCGAAAAACGTACTAAAAGTGGCATCAGTTGTTCCCGTACTAATTTGCTATGATGGCATATCTCCTTGTTTCTATGATCTGAGTGTAGGACTGTAGGTAGGGGGACGTCCATTAATCACGTGATGTTTTTTTAGCAACTAGTTGACCCCCCCCCTCCCCCTGGTGATACGTGGTGAGGTTTTTAACTTACCCCTCCCCCCTACCCAAGATCACGTGTATTTTTTGGTACAAATTATCTTTATTTTTTTTCAGAATATTATCTTTTTAAATACAGCCATGTTTTTTTTCGGTGAAGAAATCGTGCGCCCAACGAAGACATAAATACACGTGATATCTCACTATACCTCCCCCCACCCCCTTGTTATATTTGGTGATTTTTTCCGAACCCCCTCCCCCCCCTCCCTTTCGAGCCTCACGTGATTAATGGACGGCCACTAGGTACTACAGAACCAATCTAGAAATCGCGAATAAAAATCCTAACTAATCGACAAACTGTATGGAACAGATGATTATTTTTTCGCGAGCCCAGGGTTAGTTCTGTGGGCCTATTACAAATAATTTTGAGGTAGGTATGGTATCGTAAATGTAAGCATACCTATTTTGAATTGAAAAGACAATAGGTACACACATCAAAAAAAGTTTGCGATCACTAGCATAAGCTGATATAATTTTTTAAATTGACCTTTATCAAGCAAAAATTGTTGTGTGTTTTCTTTAAATAGAAATACCGAAAATTCCACTTTGAGCACCAATTCTAAGCGCACCAATGTTTTGCGCACCTTTTTTATTTTTTTTATTCCACTTTCCGCACCGGTGCGCTGGACTGCTGTAAATAGTAATATTTTGTTGCAGTTTGAGCACCAAAAATTTATCTGTATCTCCTACTTACCCAGTTTGAAATTAAAGTCTAATCAGAAGAAATCATAATACCTATAGGTAATCTACCGTAACAAAAAAGATTTCGATTTTTCAAAGTGATCGCAAACTTTTTTGATGTGTGTAGTCCTAGATTCTAGAACATTTTGATAAAAGTAGATAATTTGCGATTTTGTATAAATACAGAGAAATAAATATCTAATGCAGGTACCTACCTATTTAATTTAAGTAAATATTGTGTAAACGTAGGTAAGTATATTTTCAATTCCATTCACGATACTGTATGCATCAAATTAATTAATCATCATCAATCAATCATCAATTCAATTAGATACATTTACGATACTATGCATCAAAATTATTCGTGATAGGTAGATAGGCTCACTGAAGTAGGTAGGATTCCTAAATCGAATAAGATTCGAATACTGAATAGTTACCTACCATCATTAAAATTTAATAATATATCTATATCCCTCAGTCAGTGGCGTACCTATTTTAAAATTTGGCGCCCTGGGCCTATATTAGGTTTGCCGCCCCATAAATTAACGAAAAAACCGACTAAGTGCGTGTCGGACGGACTACGCACTGTTTAGGGTTCTGTACAAAGCTAAGCGCAAAGGGCGGCGCGAGGCGGCTAAGCTGCCTCTCAGAGTCTGGCGCCCCGGTCCATGGCCCCCATGGCCCTAGGGTAAATAAAATACACCACTGCCCCCAGTCACCTTGGTAGTAATACTGCCTCATGCACAACAGCACCAGCGGCCTCCTACGGCCGCTTATCAATAGAATTTTAATTGTGTCTCATTTTACCCAGATTGATAATGTAACGGCAGAAATAGGTAGGTATTACAATATAACTTTATTTATCTTCTACTTTCTAAGACAAACTTTGTTGTGTGTTTGTTGCTTGAGATAACGGAACCCTAATTACAAAAGTATGACTTGCACATACCTAGCCGATGTTTTGTATTTGTTTCAAACATTAGCTTCTTGTTCACGAGATACAGATAGGTAGGTAGGTAGGTACCTACCTACGACGTTCTTGAATTATAATAAAATCTAAAGGTCATTCACACTCATTATATCGGCATGACATGACATGCACAGCGCATGACTTGTCATTGTCATTTAAATTAGGGCTTTATGACGCGTGTTGCACAATACATTTTATAATAACAAGATACCGGCCTACCTAGGTACCTACCTTGTTTAGCCAACGGCTCACGGAAAGCACGCTTGGCAAAGCAAAATTATTATTTTATAAGACCCAGGCAGGACGGATGTAGGTACCTACCTAAACATTGTAATCGAAAAAGGATTACTTAAGTACCTACCTAGGTACTTACTAATTATTTTTTTTAATCCCCCGACTAAAAGGAAGTAAAAAATAACTTGTAACGAAAGATACAAATAAAGACCTACCTATAATAAAAAAACCGGCCAAGTGCGAGTCGTACTCGCGCACCGAGGGTTCCGTATCATTTTTGGATGTATAAAGTGAGAAAATCCGGACCGCATAACTAAGTTTGTTTGTGAAGGAATTTTGATGATTTGAAAAAACTGTACTAGTTAGGAACATCGTCTTTTTTTTGGTGCCATATTTGGGTCAATTCCTATCAACCCTAATTATTTCAGATTTTTCGCGCCGCAAACTTCGGAGATAAGGGGGGGGGGATGGTATTTTTTTGGACATTTTTCATCATATGTCGAAAACTGTGAGACATAAAATAAAATGAAAATATGTTTTGAAATGTGCAGATCAAGCCCTTTCATATGATATGTTACTTGACCTAGTTAAGTAACCCCACTTTAAAATTTTAGACCCCCACTCCGGCCCCTTTTGCAATGAAAATAAAAATATTTTTGGATTTTTTTCATTTGCAATAAAATTGAACAATTATTCTATATAACTGTTCCAAATTTCAAGTCGATAGCATAAGTAGTTGCTGAAATAATCAGGTGTGACAGACAGACAGACAGACAGACAGACGAAGTCGCACCATAAGGGTTCCTTTTTTACCATTTTGGTACGGAACCCTAAAAATCGTTTTAAAACGGTTTGATTAGGTATGTAGGTACCTGAGGTAGGTACTTAGGTAGGTAAGTAGGTATAATATGACAGAAAATCCATTGTAAAAGAGCGGATGATATCTATCGGTTATCCGATATTAACGGTTACAAGCAGCCGGATAAGAACGGCTAATTATACGATGTGAGCAAAGAAAGAAGTTATGTTATTTTTTTTAAGTCTATTTTTGTTTGGAAATAGAGTTATTTATGATTTTTTCTAAAAGATAAATATACTTTATTGCACAGAAAATAAATATAAAAAAGCACTTTACAAGTAGGTACTTACCTACTACCTACGCTGACTCGGTGCGGAGTTAAAAAATAAAAGAGAATCGGTAATATAATAATAAAATGTGCAATCTACAATTCTGTTTAACGTTGACATTTAAATTATTTATAGGTTCTATAATATATAAGAAGTATTTTTTGGCGCTCTTTAGTTTATTTTAGAATTTAAATATAATTATGTTAAGGCTCTTTTTGTAAATAAAACTGTATTATATATTATAGAACCTATAATAAAATTATTGAAAGTCAACTCTAGATTTAATTCGTGATCAAACGTAAGTAGGTAGGTAGGTACTATAGCTGCTTAGCTAACCTCATTTCGGCGTGCGTTGCGGTGCAAAGAGCGCGGGACGAGAGTGAGGAGTGCGGGACGACGTGCCGATGCGTGCGTGAGCGAGACGACACGGCGCAGGGGCGCAAGCGCGGCGCGTACCTGCCTCGCCCCAGTCGCCCCTGCCCCGCGCAGTGGCACGCGAACGCGCTTACTGAGATAACGTACGACTTCGCACTTATTTATTATTCGGATTGTGAAAGAAAACCAATAATGCCCCGATCTACTTGTACTGTGTGGAATCATTTTATAGTGCTCTCGGAAAGTGGATCGAAGAAACATGTTGCCTGTAATTATTGTAATATGGAATATAAATTTGCCCAGGCTAATAGACTCAAAGAACATTTAATTAAATGTAAAAATTGTCCCAAGGAGTTGAAAGAACAGTATGATTTATATCTTAATAATAAACGTGATAAAGTTAATACTTCGCTTAAATCGGCGTCAACAGCAAGTACACCGAGACCAACCATTTCCACTAAAACCGAAACGATACCAGCCATGATGACACCAATGGAATCGTTCCCGACTCCGACATCTTTTAATGCGACGAATCCAGCACACGAGTTTGAGCAAAATTTTACGGAGTCAAGTACGTTACCAGTTTCATTTACAAGTACTTATACTCATTCAGAGGTAGACACTGTGCTAGCGAGGGCCATTTATGCCAGCGGAGTTCCCTTGTCGTTACTAGAATCTGAGTACTGGCAAGCGGTTTTCAAACTTCTTGATCCTTCTTATACAATTCCATCCAGGTATTCATTGAGTAATCCACTTTTAGAAGCAGAATATACACGCATTAAACAAGAAATTGACAATAAATTATCTAAAGTTGAGGCTCTCGTTTTGATTTGTGATGGATGGACAAATATCGTAGACAAAGGTGTGATTAATTTCGTGGTCACGACACCCAAACCAATATTTTACAATGCAATATATCCAGGAACAGAAAACGAAACAGCTGGTTTGTTAAGTGAAAAAATAATCAATATTCTTACTGAGGTTGGTCCTGAAAAGTTCGTGGCAGTAATTACAGACAACACTGCTAACATGAGAGCGGCCTGGAGGATTATAACTGCAAGATTCCCCTATATTTCTTGCGTGGGATGCGTGAGCCATGCTTTAAATTTAATATATAAAGATATTTTTGAAATTACGTTTTTTAAAGACACTTTAGACAAAGTAATGCAAATTATAAAATACGTAAAAAGAACACACGTTGTTAACGCACACTTTGACAGATGTCAAACAGAAGAATATGGAAGGTCTAGACGTTCACTAAAACTGTTTTCCAAGACGCGATGGAGTGGTGCTTTCATGACTCTCCTTTCGTATAAAGAAAATAGGGAAGCCCTTGAGTTGCTTGCTGTATCTTGCGACGTAAGCATTTTGCTTGAACTGAAAAACGCCATGTTGGACGATCAGTTATGGATGAAAATTGAAAAGATCGTGAAAATTCTTCAGCCAGTGGCTGAGGCCATTCTACGAGTTGAAAAAAACGATGCTTTACTCTCGGATGTGCCTTCTATTTTTACGACACTGAGTTCAAAGGTAACTCAAGAATTGCAAAGGGTCGATTTTTTGGGTGTACAGGACAAAACTGTAATAATATCCAGCATCGTAAAGTGGAAAGATTTTTGTATACAGCCAGTACACTACGCGGCTCTTCAACTGGACCCAAGATACTGCTGTGAAGGCTTGAACGATGGAGAGATAGCTGTTGGCACTGAGTACTTACAACAAATGTCTGTATGGCTAGGCATGGATGTGGGAAAAGTTTTAAAAAGTATGGCAGAATTTCGACTCAAAGAAAATTTTTTTGATGCATCAAAAGCAATGTGGGTTCCAGCAAAGGAACTTGAGCCTAGGTTATGGTGGAGAACTTTTGCTAGTCAGCAAGATGTTGCAAGTATAGCCATTAAAATTCTCAGTGTGCCTCCATCTTCAGCCGCATGTGAACGAAATTGGAGTGTTTTCGCAAGGACTCAGAACAAAACTAGAAACCGTTTAAACAGTGCAAAGGCTGTCAAGCTAATGACTATTCGTTCAAACCTAAGCTTATTACAAGAAGAAAACCCCACATTTTTAGAGAGTTCTGAAGACGACGGCGCTAGTACCGATAGTGAAGTATCCGAACGCGAGGGAATCAAGGAAGAAATAGATCCTCTTTAGGTTAAAAAACATTTGAATTTTAAGATCTTACTTAATTAATTATTATTGAAATAATACGGATTAACGACTTGTTAATAATAAAAAGTAGGTGTTTACATGTAACTTTTTTATTCATAAGTAATACAAATCTACAGACAAGTACTTACAAAAATGTTATAGGTATTTTCTCACAAATAGAAATTAATACCTGCTTAATTGTAACATTCGAAATATCATCTTATACTTGCTTAATTGTTGTAATGTACTACCTAGTGTAACGGCGTAATCTCGTCGTTACATGGTTTTAGTCGATTTAGCTTGTCTATGGAAGATGTTTCGAAACTTATGGTTCTTTTTGGGATGGCAACACTAGTCGTTGAAGTAAGATGACAGAACGCTATTTTGAGGTTGACACTTTCCGATTCCACCATGGCGAGACGATGAGCATCTCTTAACAATTAATTCGATTTTTATTTTTTAATCCGTGTCAATACGGAATAAACGCTTATTAAAATGCCATAAAATAATATAATTTGTAAAAGCAAATATTCACAATCGAATAAATTGCAGTATTTTGGTGAGTAGAATTTCTTCAGGCCTTTGTCTTGCCAATGCTTTGTTCGAAAATTGTTAGATTCTGATTCGACATTTTTTGTAATATTTCAGGTCGTATTTGTGATGACCAACATCCTTTATTGTTCTCGCACCACAATATTAGTAATGTGGTTGCACATTTTTTGAAGAAAATCGGTAAGTTTGATGTGACGCCGTGGCGTGTTACAATATGGCCACCATTAAACTTCCAACGCTCAAAATGACTTTTTCTTTGTTCTAGCCTAAGGCGATTTTCTTTAAGATTTTCTTTAAGATTTTCTTTAAGATTTTCTATGGATTTATTTTCTGAATTTTCTTTATTGGGTTTTTGTTACAATTTATGGGGTTTAATATTCCTCTGGATTTATTGTGCGGTGTTCCGGTCGACGTCTCCACGTGCCTGGACAACGTATATCTTTTAACTATTAAAATTAATCTTTAAGATCACCTCATTAAGGTAAACTGCACCTTTTATTCTTTTCATTAATTAAAGATGCAATAATGACAAGAGTTTCCTAGAAATTATTGACTTTACAAGTATTGACTTAAGTACAGCTAACTATAATTTAATTTTTAATTTAATAGCTAAATATTTTTTTTGTTGTGCCTACGAATTGAATAAATGCAGACAAAAGAGTGTCTCTGTTTTTATTTAGATATTCTCCTCCTAGCAGATTAAAGCGTTCAAAAGCCCTCCGCTGAATCCGGTAACTTCCTTTTTTTTATATTTCAGTGTCAGCTCCTGGCGCCCGAATCTTGTATCCTTTTTCTTTTATTTATGGAGCACACTGACATTGCCATTGTAATTTTACACACCCCTCATATGAAAAAAATATTTTTTTTTATTTTTTTTATTACATTTGGCGCTAGCGTTCAGGGACCTTGAAGTAGGCTACCTTATATTATAGTCATTCTAGTTGTCATTAATGCATCTATTGTAGAACATTATATTGTTTACATAGTTTGTTTTGTGAACTTAAATATCACATAATAATTATAAGTTAATGATCCTTGTTCATCATTAATGTTATCATAATTTCATTGTTATAAGCAGCTTTCAAGTTGATAATTTGTAAACAGTATAATACTAACAACTTGTAGTTTGTGTTGTTGACCTTTATTGTCACAACATTATTGTTTTTGTATCTTTGCAAAGCCAACATATTGTAAGGTAAGACAGTGTTTATTGTTCTCTTGGTACTCAACATAAGTGTTATCTTAAAAACATAATTGAAGTGTAACTTTTTCTAAATATCATAAGCGGACATTCATTTAACTTTGTTATTGATAAGTCAACATTGTTGTCATACCTACCTATTAAGTTTCACCTTTGATATTGTGAGTGATTAATGCATCTTTTTATTGCTAAAATATTTTGATAATTTTAAAATAAAATTAACTTACTTTGAAACATTATAGTAACATTAACTTAACCTCTAATATTTCATAACTTTTGAAGTTTGCTTTTTGCTTTGACTTGTTTATTAGTCTTGTTTTGCTGTTCATCATGGATAAGGAAGTTCAAGTTCCGTCGCCGTCAGACGTGAGTGAACCTGCACCTGTCGTTCAGGACATGATTACCTTGTCTGAAGTACAACATTCCTTTGATCATAATGCCGCGCTTAGACCTTCGTCTTCAGCTTTAGCGACACATGCTTTGCCTTCTTTTAATTCTATGAATGCTTTTGTTAATGATCACATTAAAAAGAGTTTACCTTCGACTACTAAATTACCAGATTTAAAAAAGAGTTAATTAAAATTTGATGGGAAAACTTGTGTTAGAGAATTCATTACGGAAGTAGAAGAATATTTTTTATATAAAAATTTTGATGAAATTTTATTGGTCGGTTCTTTTTCGGATTTGCTTAGCGGCATTGCTCTCAAATGGTTTCGCACTGTTCGTATTCGGATTGCTTCATGGCATGAGCTTAAACTTGCTTTGCTTAAACGTTTTGATAAACCGGACTTTGATTATTTTTTGGAGTATGAACTTCGTACAAAGAAACAGAAGAACTCCGAGTCTCTTCCAGATTTTATCACTGATATTATGGACATGGCTAGTCGTCTTTCGTCTCCGATGTTCGATTCTATTTTAGTTAACATAATTAAACATAACATGTTATCAATTTACACACCTTATGTGTTTGGTAAACATATTGATTCTGTGGAACAGTTTCTTGATTTTGCGAAAGAATTAGAAGTATTTATTAATAGAAAGCCCTTCAAGGAATCTATTAAAAGTGAGAAACCTTTAGTAAAATTTAACGTAGTTTCTTCTAATGTAGTTTGTTTAAAGTGTCAAAAACCTGGCCATCATTTTAAAAATTGTACTACTGTACCAGGTATTGTTTGTTTTAAATGCCACAAGGTTGGTGTTACGTCAAAGAGTTGTGATGTCTGTAATCCAGTTGAGTCAAAAAAACTGATTAGGTTGCATCGAGCCCCTGTTATTGATGTAACTGCGAGTGACTCGATGTCGAGAAAATTTACACGGTTTCATAAACCTGATGACGTATCCCGCAATAAAGATTTTTCGGATTGGTTAGATTATTTAAAGACATTTTTTAAAATTTATAAATCAGCACCTGTTTTATTTGTGAAACATAATGACACTAGACCATATTTAAAGTTTTCAATTTGTAACACTGTTTATTCTGGTTTATTGGATAGCGGTTCTAATACTTGTGTTTTAGGTTCTAATAGCCATCAACAATTTTTAAATTTAGGTTATAAAATTAAACCTGATTTTGGTTCTGCTTTTACTGCTGATGGTACTTCAAGGAAAGTTATTGGTACCATAGATTTGCCTGTTACTTGTGATAAATTAACTAAAATTATAACATTTTTAATTATACCTTCTTTTGAATCTCCAATAATATTAGGTTTCGATTTTTGGTTAAAATTCGACTTAGCTAAAGATTTGTGGAGAAATATAACTTATGTGCGAGACGATAATATTAAAGTTTGTACAGTGACTGCTGCTAGCGAACTATCTCCTTCTGAGAAACAAAAACTAAATGAAACCATTTCACTTTTTGAAGATATTTCTTATGAAAAGAAAGGTTTAGGTCTTACTCATCTTGTTGAACATAAAATTAATGTTACTAGTGAACCTTTTAAACAAAGATATTGGCCTTTGAGTCCTGCTAAACAAAAAGAACTTTTTGATGAAGTAGAAGTATTATTGAAGGAGGGCATTATTCAACCTTCTAAATCCCCTTGGTGTTCGCCTGTCTTAGCCGTAGAGAAGAAGGATGGTAGTACTAGAATGTGTTTAGATTCAAGACGTTTAAATTCAGTAACTGTTAAAGATTCGTATCCTCTTCCTTATACATCTAGAATTTTAGATAACCTTAGAGGTGCTAAATATATAAGTACCATAGACCTTTCAAAAGCATTTTTGCAAATTCCTCTTGAAAAAACCTCTCGTGAGAAGACTGCTTTCGTAGTTCCTGGTAAAGGTTTATACGAATTTGTCCGTATGCCTTTCGGTCTCACAAATGCACCGGCTGAGTTGCAGAGACTTGTAGATAAACTCATTGGTCCTGAATTTGATAATACTGTATTCTGTTATTTAGATGACTTAATTTGCGTAAATTCAGATTTTAATTTGCATATAGAATATTTAAATAAAATTCATAAAATATTAAAAGATGCTGGATTGACAGTCAATTTGAAAAAGTGTGAATTCTGTAAGGATAGACTTCGTTATCTTGGCTATATTGTAGATAGTAATGGTTTGCATACTGATCCTTCTAAATTAGAAACTATTAAAAATTTTCCACAGCCTGAAACCGTAAAACAATTAAGAAGTTTTCTAGGTTTGTGTTCATATTATCGTAGATTCATTTGTAAATTTGCTGATATTGCTTCTCCTTTAACCAAATTAACTGCTGGTAGTAAGAATTCTAAAAAACCACTTTGTTGGAATAATGATGCTGAAAATGCTTTTGTTAATTTAAAAGAAACTTTGATATCTGCTCCTGTTCTGCAATGTCCTAATTTTGAAAAACCTTTCTTTTTACATTGTGATGCTAGTTCTGTAGGCATTGGTAGTGTTTTTGAGTCAAGAAGATGATAATAGTGATCAACATCCTATTGCATTTTATTCTAGATCACTTAATAAATGTGAACGTAATTATAGTACCACAGAACGTGAATTATTAGCAATTTTAGATTCTATAGAACATTTTCGCCCTTATATTGAAGGAATGAAATTTACAGTTATAACTGATCATGCTAGTTTAAAATGGCTTTTAGGTCTTAGTAATCCTAGTGGACGTTTAGCACGTTGGGCTGCTAGAATTTCTCAATTTACTTTTGATATAGTACATAAAAAGGGTTCTTTACATTTAGTTCCAGATGCTTTATCTCGTATAGAAATTGCTGCTATAGGAATTTCTCAGAATAATTTAGTCTCTCCTGATGATGATATTTATGATCCTTGGTATAGAAAAATATTTGTTAATTGTCAAAAATCTCCTAGTAGATATAAAAACTTTAGAGTAGAAAATAACACTTTGTATAAATTTTGTAAAAATAAATTTGATCCTAACAGTCGTCTTAACTGGAAAATTGTTATTCCTAAAGAACATATCTTAGATACAATTCGTTCAAATCATGATGATATTAATTCTGGTCACCTTGGTATTCATAAAACTTTAAAGAAAATAAAACAACATTATTTTTGGAAAGGAATGTTTAATGATATTCAAAAATATATTTTATCTTGTGATACTTGTAAAGCTTATAAACATACAACTTCTCCACCTTCAGGTACCATGATTAACCCTAAAAAAGTTGATCGACCAATGGTTATGCTTTCAGTTGATATTATAGGAATTTTACCTAAATCTTATTCTGGTCATAAATACATACTTTCAGTCGTAGACGTTTTTACTAAATATTGCTGGATTTTTCCCATGATTAATGCTACTACTAAAGTGATAAATAAACTTTTTGAAAAGGAAATATTTCTTAAATTTGGTTGTCCAAAAATTGTTGTTTGTGACAATGGTACACAGTTCACATCTAGACATTTCGTAGATTTTTTGAAGGCTTATAATATAACTAAAATATTTTATAATACTTTATACACTCCTCAGAATAACCCTGTTGAGAGATATAATAAAACTGTTGAAACTTGTATAGCGTGTTTTGTCAAAGATGATCATAGAACCTGGTCTAAATTTTTACCTTATGTTCAATTAGCTTTAAATAATAGTGAAAATCTTGCTACAGATTTTACACCAAATTTTTTGATGTTCGGTAGAGAACTTATTTTTGATGCTTCTTTACATCATTTTAGTAATTCTATAGATAACTTAGATCAACTTGAAGTTAGCGATAGGAATATTTTTGCTAATTCTCTTAATTCACTTAGTGATATTTTTGCTAAAGTGCAAACTTGTTTATTAAAGGCTTATCAGCGTAATGCTCGCTATTATAATAAGGGTCGGAAAGTCATTTCTTTGGATGTAGGGGATGTCGTGTGGAGACGAAGTTTCGTTCAGTCTCAAGCTTCTACTTATTTTTCTGCAAAATTTGCACCTAAGTTTTTAAAGTGTGAAATTATTGAAAAAGTTTCTAATAATGTTTACATCTTAAAAGACCTAAATAAAGGTACTACTGGTCGTTATCATGTTAAAGATATAATTAAATTTTAATTCATTTGGTTTTCAAGTTTTAGTTTTGACTTTGATAATTTTGTTTGAAGAGAGTATTATGATAGAATGATGAATGATAGGTTATTACTCTTTGAAAGGAAATAGTATGTTAGGTAACTTCATATAATTTATTAGATTCATTTCTGAACTTTCAAAAGTATAACTTAGGTGGCTTTAGGTTCATTTTAAATAGCTTCGTCTATCCACACACTTTATTATCTCCAACATTCAAAGATCTTATTAATTATTTTTTTAATTTTTTTGTTCTGTATGTCTCATAGAGATATGCGTTATATTTTTATATATCCTGAGGGATGAATGAGTAAGATAGTAGTTGTTGTAAGAATATTGTCTTATTCATTTATTTACTTAATTGTTTATATATTATATGCCTACGCTAGTGCGGCATTTCTAACTTTGGATTTATGATCTTAACTTTTGTTAAAATTTTCAAATCCTTACTTTGTTTAGGATACAACAATCTTACTATTTTCCTTTTGTTTAAATAGCATCGATTGTTAGTATTCCTGCCTTTTGTTGTTTGCAAGACTGTTAGTTCAGTTAAGTAATTTCCTCGGATTTGATCTTTTTTTGAGTGCTCGTCTTGGACTTAGTAGTCGAGAGACTCTTTTTGTTTTTGAAGTTTCTTACCGTCTTGTTGTAGAGCTTCTATTTCCTTTTTTTGCTATTGTGCTCGGAAGACCGGTGGTGTTGTGCCGATCACAATATGCATATTATATGCTTTCTTTTTTTGCTATTGTGTTCGGGAGTTCGGTGGTGTTGTGCCGATCACAATATGCACATTATACTCTTTTGACTTTTTGCTATTGTGTTCGGGAGTTCGGTGGTGTTATGCCGATCACAATATGCTTTCCTTTTTTGCTATTGTGCTCGGAAGTTCGGTGGTGTTGTGCCGATCACAATATGTTTTCTTTTTGCTATTGTGTTCGGGAGTTCGGTGGTGTTGTGCCGATCACAATATGCACATTATACTCTTTTGACTTTTTGCTATTGTGTTCGGGAGTTCGGTGGTGTTGTGCCGATCACAATATGCTTTTCTTTTTTGCTATTGTGCTCGGAAGTTCGGTGATGTTGTGCCGATCACAATATGCTTTCTTTTTCATTTATTCAAGCTTTGGTCTTGAATAATTGAACTTCGTTGACGTTCTTGTTTGGAGTTCGGTCATGTAGAGCCGATCACAACATTAATTTTCTTTTGGGGTCTTTAATGGGTTTCGTATTAGATTGCTAGTCAGTGGCGAGGGTGCCTAACTGTACTCATTGGTTATTTATTTTGGATGTCGAATTCTGATAAGATTGTAGTCAGTGGCGAAGGTGCCTAACTGTACTCATAGATTATCCGGATTTGTCGATTCCTGATAGAGCTGTTAGTCAGTGGCGAAGGTGCCTAACTGTACTCATTGGTTTTTGGGAAATAACGTTTTCTGATAGAGTTGTTAGTCAGTGGCGATGGTGCCTAACTGAACTCAACATAAGGGTTTGTTTCTTTTATTTTATTTAATATTTGAGATGTACTTTTGTCGTCTTTTAACTTAGATTTTTATATTGTGGTGTTGCATGTTTTTACACCCCACAATAATTTTTGTTATGGATGTCTTACTTTTCTTTTGTATTTGAAATTTAAGATTTATTTTTAGAGAAGCTTTTGCTTTTCTCTTTTGTTTGTTTTTTAGGCATAAAAGAAAGTTCCTTTCTTTTATTTTTTCGGGGAGGGATGTAATGTAACGGCGTAATCTGGTCGTTACATGGTTTTAGTCGATTTAGCTTGTCTATGGAAGATGTTTCGAAACTTATGGTTCTTTTTGGGATGGCAACACTAGTCGTTGAAGTAAGATGACAGAACGCTATTTTGAGGTTGACACTTTCCGATTCCACCATGGCGAGACGATGAGCATCTCTTAACAATTAATTCGATTTTTATTTTTTAATCCGTGTCAATACGGAATAAACGCTTATTAAAATGCCATAAAATAATATAATTTGTAAAAGCAAATATTCACAATCGAATAAATTGCAGTATTTTGGTGAGTAGAATTTCTTCAGGCCTTTGTCTTGCCAATGCTTTGTTCGAAAATTGTTAGATTCTGATTCGACATTTTTTGTAATATTTCAGGTCGTATTTGTGATGACCAACATCCTTTATTGTTCTCGCACCACAATATTAGTAATGTGGTTGCACATTTTTTGAAGAAAATCGGTAAGTTTGATGTGACGCCGTGGCGTGTTACAATATGGCCACCATTAAACTTCCAACGCTCAAAATGACTTTTTCTTTGTTCTAGCCTAAGGCGATTTTCTTTAAGATTTTCTTTAAGATTTTCTTTAAGATTTTCTATGGATTTATTTTCTGAATTTTCTTTATTGGGTTTTTGTTACAATTTATGGGGTTTAATATTCCTCTGGATTTATTGTGCGGTGTTCCGGTCGACGTCTCCACGTGCCTGGACAACGTATATCTTTTAACTATTAAAATTAATCTTTAAGATCACCTCATTAAGGTAAACTGCACCTTTTATTCTTTTCATTAATTAAAGATGCAATAATGACAAGAGTTTCCTAGAAATTATTGACTTTACAAGTATTGACTTAAGTACAGCTAACTATAATTTAATTTTTAATTTAATAGCTAAATATTTTTTTTGTTGTGCCTACGAATTGAATAAATGCAGACAAAAGAGTGTCTCTGTTTTTATTTAGATATTCTCCTCCTAGCAGATTAAAGCGTTCAAAAGCCCTCCGCTGAATCCGGTAACTTCCTTTTTTTTATATTTCAGTGTCAGCTCCTGGCGCCCGAATCTTGTATCCTTTTTCTTTTATTTATGGAGCACACTGACATTGCCATTGTAATTTTACACACCCCTCATATAAAAAAAATATTTTTTTTTATTTTTTTTATTACACTAGGTACCTACTATAGTTATAAATTTGTATTATTAAAGCTTGCTATAAAAATTAATAATTTTGGTTTTCATTTTTCTTAAATCCCTCAAACTTTCTGCATTACCTATTTTATAGAGCTCATTACCATAGCCACAGTATTAATATGCCTTGGTATTGTTCATGTTCGTGGGAGATAAAACAAAACACGAGATTATTTAATCGTGTGTTCTTGTCGACTTCAGAACCTGGAAACTGACTCTTGAAACTGAAAAATATGGTATTGTACCTACCTATTTACTACTAAGTTTACGAGCATAGTCAAGTCTAGTGAGTGAATGCATGCACGGCATGAACCGCGCGCCCCGTTGCGGACATGCTACTGTACTCCTTATTTACCACCCCGCGGCCCCGCTCACGTTCTCACGAAGCGGCAACGTCGCACGCCGCGCTGTTTACTTGCTTGCGTGCGCCTATGTTAAAAATAGATTCAAGGTGAACGCCCCTCCGGCGCCTGCAAGCGGATAAAAACGCTATGGATATTATTATTATCCATATGGATATTATATGAATATTGATATTATTGAAGATGAATATGGATAAGGATATTATTATATCCATCAGTGTAAATTAAAGAAAATATATTATGTAGGTAAACTGATTTAAATGACAATATCCGTATCTAGCCGGGTAAAATGGATACAAATGCTTGTTAGCAAAAAGAGCCGTTTGCATCCGCTCAGTTTATAACGTTTTCAACCGGTTTCACATTCTGTAACTGGGACGTAAACGTAACCAAGCCCAAAAGATATTTTCCTGAATTTTATCTGTTTGTCTGTTTCTGAAATTATTGTATTAATTTGCAGGGACTAGTTTAAAAAGTGTTTGTGCCCTCTGCACTGCAAATATTGAGTTCCCTGGCCATCCATATTCTATTATTATGTTTAATTTAAGCTGTGTAAAGGTAAATAATTAATAAAAATATATGGGTAAGTACATCACTAATTTAATTAAAGTAGATAATAGATATCAAATTAATTATAGGTAGGTACAAAGCAAGTTTTCCTTGGCAACTGATATCATAGTTTACTGAATAAGAGAGCCCATATTAAATATTTTCAACTAAAATGTACAAACAATAATAGAGTCTGTGTGAACGACACAAAAGTATAAATTCGCTTCTGTGAAGTTTAGTATGTAAGTTTCCCAGAATTATGAGACAGATAGTTTTCAGTAGGTCTGTAAGTAAAGTTATTACCTACATGCTTCTATTGACATTGACACACAATCTAATAAAGTATTGATTTTTCAAATTAATTGTACCTATACCTATTCAGCCACATAATACTGGATACGATATTGAATTATAAATCAATGTTATTGGTAGGTAGGTCTGTACTTATGTAGTTACCTAGTTACATTAAAAAAAAAACATCATTCATAAAGGACAGTCCGCTTTGTATGGGAATTTGGCTTTGGTAGGATAGAGGTTTACGGGCGTTAGAGAACGAGCATTAAAATTTTTCAATAAGTGGGTAGGTACCTATTAGGTATACAGGGTGGCAGGTTAGACAGTGGAAATATTTTAAGGGGTCATAGTACTCATCATTATAAACAACTTTTACTATGAGACCAACCCTGAAATCGCGAAAAAAAAATCAGCTGTTCCATACATTTTGTTGAGTCATGTCAATATGAATGTATGGAACAGCTGATTTTTTTTTCGCTATTTTAGGGTTGGTCCCATAGTAAAAGTTGTTCATAATGATGAGTACAATGACCCCTTAAAATATTTCCACTCTCTAACCTGCCACCCTGTATACAGATTAGCACGAAAGAGAATATAGTAATTCTAATTAGATTTCATCGTAATGCTCATGTCATAAGACTTGTTTTTGCTTACCTTTTTTTTTTAAACACAATAGGTAGGTACATATATAGGTACCTACTTATAAGGTACAATTCCGGCACCGACCGCAGCGGCAGCTGTTGTCGCCGAATGCAAGCGACACGAGTGGTTTCTATTTTCTATACATTTTTAGCCGACTACGGCAAAGCCAAAAGGAAGGGTTATGACTTTTTTATTTATGAGATGTATGACGGTACTTTCCAGTGTCGCCTGGAGTACCTACCTACAGATGTAATGGTTATGTGCCGCTGTCGCCGGTGTCCGCTGTGTACCCTTATAGGTACATTTTCAACGATGGAATTGGTGTAGGACTCCGTAGGCGTGCCGAAGTCAACGTGAGGAGGGATCCATTTTCAAAAACCAACACAATACCTACTTGAAAACTATTTTCAGGAAAACGAGAAAAACAATCTTCACAACTTCACAAGAATAAGAATAAGAATAAGAATTTTTATTTGCTCAAACATGTGTATACATACATATAAAATTTTAAATAATATATGCATGCAAGATCTTAAATAAGAGTGGCTCTCGACATGTCTGCCATTTCTCATGGCGTGCAAATATTTTAGGTAAAAAAAATATTTTAAATTAATGATTTTTAAAATTATACTAAATTAAATATAACAGCTACAGTTAAAACAAAATTCTTAAATTCAATCATTATACATTAACCAATTATTTATTTTCCTTGTCCAATATTATAGATTACAATTATCATTATTATTATTACATAGGCATTCAATTATAGTATCATTTATAATATAGGCATATTTAAGTTCTCCATTAATCATAAAATTATTTATTTATATTATAATAATTACCATGAGTCGTTTAAAAATTCTGTAATGCTATAGTATGCTTTTTGTACCAAAAACAATTTCATTGTTTGTCTAAATTTAGGTGTAGTTTGCTCTTTCCAACTTTTGGGCAATTTGTTATAGATAATTGGTGCCATGCAAAAAACACTTATGCGCATAAGTGCAGTTTTTGATGGATGTAAACACAGTTTGCTATTATGACGTCTATTTCTTGGAAATTTGTCTGTTTTCCGAGGAAACAAATGTGGATTTGATTTTACGAACATTGTTATTTCTAATATATGAAGTGAAGGTAGTTAATATATGATATTTAGTGAAATAATACAATGCCATGAAACAAAGCGAATGATGAGCGTCAATGATATTGATAAACTCATTTTTTTTAATTACTTATCTAAATAAAAATAATGTCAGTCCTGTTTATACATATACCTACTGTCTCACTGCTGGGTCCGGACAAGTGCGAGTACGACTCGCGCTCTAAGGGTTCCGAAATATGCAATAGCGCCATCTATGCCGCTATTACGTCGAAGTAGCGCTACTGCATACTTCTAGTGGCGCCATCTATGAGCAAATGGCTCCACTTATGGTCCGGTGACAGACGGACAACAAAGTGATCCTTTATGGGTTCCGTTTTTCCTTTTGAGGTATGGAACCCAAAAAATAATAAGTATTTCTGTATCTAAAGGAGTGTGTGTGTGTGTGTGTCTAAAGGAGTGATTTCTGACTTTTAAGGATTTGTCACACTGGATGCGTTCTGCAGCCTGCGGTCAGGTCAAAGTGAACGCAGCCCGCATCATGTATGAACAACGCTGTCGGGACAATCGGTCTGCGGTCAGGGCAGAGCAATCGTACGCGTCCTTCCCTCCCCACCGCCGGGCCAACTTGCGTTCTTTGGTTGTGCTCGCACGGTCAGATTGCATTCTATACAAAATATATTGATACCGACCTCAGATCATAGAAACAAGGAGATATGCCATCATAGCAAATTAGTACGGGAACAACTGATTTCACTTTTAGTACATTTTTCGACACAATTACGCGCATAATTAAACGCTCCTTGTGAATAAAAAGATCTCCCACGCATTGAACATTCCACACACCCTCAATCTAACACTGTTAATCGTCACTCAACACTAGCACTAAACTAAAACACTGTATTTATACCATCGATCGTGTTCGGTTCGTCGCCAGCGCGTACGTTTTTAATATGAGCAATTTGCTTAAGATCAGGCATCAAGCTCGATAGCGCCTTGGCACATCTCCTTGTTTCTATGATCTGAGATACCGACAATATTGTTCATACATGATGCGGGCTGCGTTCGCTTTGACCTGACCGCAGGCCGCAGAACGCATCCACCTTTACGCGGACGGAGTCGCGGGCATAGCTAGTTATAAAATACGTTATTATATTTAGATTAGAATACTATGATAATACTGTTAATCTATTTAACATAATCATCTTTTACGACACGAACGGGTAAAAGGGTTGCCCTAATCGTTAATAGAACCTTTTATGAATTAAACTTCTGTATAATTAGTTCAAGTATGCAACCCCCAATGTAGGTACTAAAACTAACTAAATTGCCCTTTTTGATTAAATTAATATCGCTGTAGTTTAAATTTTGTTAGTAGGTACACCGCAACTACATGTCATTAGTTAAAACCTGCATTAAAATAATAATTAATTTAAATTGGCCGTTCTAGCGTAATGCGGTAATGAACGTAGGTAGGTACCTATTAGTTAAAGATTGGTTTGGTAAAGCTTAAAATGTTGTATTATTTTAAGTTTCAATGCTAATTAGTTCACAGTTGTGCATGTATAATAGTTTAATTAATTCTAGTAATATTGAGTTATTAAATATATAAGTGATTCTCAAAAATCATATGACCCGAGCGGGATTTGAACCCGCGACTTCTGCCGCGGTTAGCCACGGTTTGGCAGAGGTCGCGGGTTCAAATCCCGCTCGGGTCATATGATTTTTGAGAATCACTTATATATTTAATAACTTAATAGAAGCATAACATGGCTTTGACATGTTTCAAATTCACAAAAAAAATATACATTTATCTAGTAATATTAATAGGTACCTACGAGAAATGAATCCGAATCAGTCACAATTATATTATGGGTCGTATTTACAGAACCTAACTCAAGTATCACCTACTTGAGACTATAGCTTCAAGCCATTTAATTGGTTAAAGTTAGTCTCAAGTAATACAGTCTACTTTAGTCAATCTTGATACGAAGAGGGGTCATTGGACTCATCATTAGGAACAACTTTTTCTATGGGACTAACCATGAAATCGCGAAAAAAACATTAGCTGCTCCATAAATTTTGTTAGGTGAACATTTATAAATGTTTGGAACAGCTGATTTTCTTTTGTAGACAGAGTTAATTTTGCATTTATAATAGGTAGGTATTAGTAAAAATGGAAATATATGAGACTTCCCAGTATTGGGCTAATACGAGCCGTAAATCTTTATGGATGGATATTTCTACTTCCTTAATTCCCCTAAAACGATTCGATCTATAAAATGCATGCATTTATGCAAAATTCCTCGAATTCTGTTGAACACTCGAGTTGTGAATGTGGTACAGTCAGCGATAAAGGTCGGTTAAAATTTCAGTTTTTTAAATCACAGCACTCGCAACTCAGCACAATCTATTTCTTCATAACATATAATAAAGCTGAAGAGTTTGTTTCATCATCAAATTTAATATCCCCTCCTGCTCTGGGCGGAGCGGAAGGGAGTGTCAGACTCTTACTGACTAAAACCCACCCGTGTTCCTTCCTTAGCCCTTTATGTTCCGGGTCAGCGGTATCCCTTTCGGACAATCCCGCTTTCCCGGCAGGCTTGGGCCCTAGTGGGCCCCCTCTTTGAAGTAACTAGGTATAGCTGAGGCTAGCTTCCTGGCTTCAAAGTCTTGCAGCATTAACCGTATGTATGAAATTAAATTATTTGGCAAAATAGTAAAACTACTGACTGTGCCATCATTGTTCAATGGGAAGCCGGTAGGAATCGAATTGTATGGAACCCTCGCCACTGCAAAATACCACTAACTGCACAGACAAAGTTTTGCATTTATAATTTTAGTGAGTATTGATCCCCTGGGAGCTCGCCAGCTCGTTGGACTGTACGGCTCCGTTCACATTGGATTGGACGACAACACGTGATTGTACGAAGTACGAGGTACATCCTTATCTCGTTACTTTAAATTAGTTGGCGAAACTTTACAGACGTGATAGGTATAGTTATTGTTAGAATCGTATAAAAATAAGGCTGAAATGGTGTAATCTTAGCTTTATAATTATGTAACCTTTGCTTTACATCAAAAATAGATGTGGGCTGTATGGTTTCAAGACCTTTGCCTGCTTCTATTTAAATATTTTTAGCGTGATGGTGAGGTTTAATAGGTGTTTGGTGGCAAAGTAATAAATAATAGGTACCTATGTAAGTATATTTCATTGATAAATGTCAATTATAAGTACCTAGTATACATTTTAGACAACTCATTATTCGTCTAAAATAGAGAACTAGAGGTACTTAATTACATAATCTTATATTAAATTATATTTTTATATTGGCCTGAATCAATTATTAGATTATTATATTTTAGACATAAAACTATAGAAATATGATGAAAAACTGTTTTATTATTAATTTGTTCGTTTCGATAAAGCTATTCCGACCCGGCACGACACGATAATAAATATAACACATGTGCAGTGGATTCCACATCGAGTAGATAGATAATTTTATGGGGCACTTTTTAGCTCAGAGTAGTGAGAATCGGCCTTATTACTATACCTACTTCGCGGTAACACAGACGAAAAATTTAAATATTTTATTCTGATTATATTTTATAAGTAAATAAGTATAAGACTTTAGAACGAATGTAGTTTTGCAAAAGCTTGTAAATCTACAACAAAACCAAAGAGCTTTCTCGTTTTTATTTTCAACAAAACGTAGACTACAGCAGTAAAAAGATTTATATCTTTTATATAAACTCAGGTCGTTTATAAGTGAATCTGTAACAAACAAACAAACAAAAGTTTTCTCTTTACATTGGCATTATTGAATTTAAGCACAGCGGAACTCGTAACTCAGAAACACATTTGTTAACACCCTACTAGGGTTACCATTTGTAAGGTTAATGTAATTTGAAATAGTATTAAGAAATAAAAGAAACCCCGCCGTTTAAGATGAGGTTTTCCCACTTTTAACAATTTATTGATGATCTTTCGTCTGTATCTACGTAGTCTGTAGAAACATGATAAGTAATAGTAACAATTCATTCGATAGAAAAAAAACATACATACATAAAAGACTGCTAAAATCATAACCCTTCCTTTTGGCTTTGCCGAAGTCGGGTAAAAATACTAATCGTGTTTCTGCCTTGATATCAACGAGGTTAAAATGCTAAATGATATGATTCCAATTTCATAATTCTGGGCTTAACAAAAACGTAGATACGTTTAAAAATCATCAATAATTACTTAAAATGGGAAAACCTCACCTTAAACGACACGGTCGGCACTACCGGGGTCGATGAAATAATTATTCCCAACTGTCCCGTTAACGGGATGGCACGACCGGGGTGGATGGTAGTTATCCGGCCTGACCAAGAGCTACAATACCTTTCAAATCAGGAAAATGCCTGGCATATGGTAACCCTACACCCGACTCCCCCCAAAGTCTCCCGATGAGAATATACAGCAGCACAAGAGCACAAGCCACGTATAACATAGTTCGTCCAATGAGCACACGTCACTCAAGCCGAGTAGCGTGTCGTGTTATAAGTCTGTTGCTAGCTGAACTAACAAATCTAATTCGTGGTGGTACAATCTGGTTTGTCGTCTATGGGCTAAGTGTAATTTTGCAAAGAGGTTTTTTCTGCTGTCAGTTAAATATTGCGGAGTGAGATTTGCGACAAGTAAATATCGATTATCTAATAGGTAGTAGTGTAGGGTTGTCATCCGCATTCATAGTATAGGTGCCGCCGGCATGAGTCTTGAGCACAAACATCTCACCTGCGCATTAGTTAATTTTTCGGTTTCTGGCAGAATGATGAAGGGGCGCCGAAGCTGCACGCGATTGGTTCGTCAGTCGATGCTCATCGTCTATTGGACTATTCTCTATTGTGTATTGTCAACTGTCTATTAGACCAGAAGCGTAAATGCGCGATCTGTGCTCACGACTCATGCCGGTACCTATACTACCTAGATAGGTACTCTATTTCATGTACCTACGAATACTTACAACCTGTGGGTATGTGTTGGGATAGTTTTATGTGTCGGAAGATATTTTAATTTATGTTTTATTTGTAGCTTTTAAACTTTTGTAATTACTATCTACTCTACTACACTTACCTATTTTGCAAATATAAAACACTATCTGTTCCCCACGGTTTCAGCCCCGTTGCTCAGCTCCGTACTTATTCCTCATAAATCTGGCTATCATATAGGTCTACAAAAAGATTTCTTCGAATCCGACTGGTAATTTCAGAGATCAAAGAAACAAACTCATCAGCTTTATAATACTGTTATAGCTTAGTATAGACACAGATAATATAATACTATACGTACAGATGCCTCATCTCGTACAAAGAAATGTGACCGATTTAGCGCGGGCTATCTTCGGGCTATACATTTTTCCGTGCTTAAAGCATTTTTCAAAATTTGAGCAAATATTTTGCATGATGTATTTTTTCATGTTCAATTTTACACAAACTTCAATAACAAATCGATACATATAACGCCATCTATTATGAGTTACCTATTTCAACAAATGTTACTTTGTTCCTGATGAGACCCCGTGGTATAGATATGGTAGGTATAATAAATATTCTATTGAAGGTATATTATAATTATGTCTATGAAGTTTTCACGCCAATTCGGAAAAAAGCTCATAACTTTTAAACGACTGGAAACCATATCGATTAAACTAGCTTTTATTAAAAATTCGCATTTAATGACGCCGCAGACAAACACAAATACACACCTCAAATAACACTCCTCTCTTTGCATCGGGGGTTAAATAGAAATATTCTATCACATATCACGCTGTAAATATCACTTGGAATTTATCTGTGTAATTCGTGATCTGTGTGAACCTCAGATCATAGAAACAAGGAGATATGCCATCATAGAAAATTAGTACCGGAACAACGGATGCCACTTTTAGTACATTTTTCGACACAATTACGCGCATAATTAAGCGCTCCTTGCGAATAAAAAGATCTCCCACGCATTAAACATTCCGCACACCCTCAATCTAACACTGTTAATCGTTACTCAACACTAGCACTAAACTAAAACACTGTATTTATACCATCGATCGTGTTCGGTTCGTCGCCAGCGCGTACGTTTATAATATGAGCAATTTGCTCAAAATCAGGCATCAAGCTCGATAGCGCCTTGGCACATCTCCCTTGTTTCTATGATCTGAGGTGTGAACTATGATTCCAAGATCTCAAGTTGTGTTTCGCTAGAAATCCTCCGAATGTTATCTAGAATAATGTCGACAAGACGAGATTCGCCGCTGAAATTACATAATGCGGTAGCTATTATCTTTTGTTAGCTCAAGTAACTGGTTCTGAATAAACGATATCTATCATCGTGAACGAGTTTGTTAACATAATATTACTTGAATAGTTACTAGGGTGAAAGTACTAAGGGTTAGTTACACTGGAAGCAGGCAACGCTAGCGTTACTGTAATATAATGTACTGCCCGAACGTAATTCACGACATACTATTAAATAAATCCGTGCTCAGCCCGGCATCACAATTCACTGAATGGGTACTATTTAGGCCAGCCGCATATTGTAAGAAAAATTCTGTTAGAAAATTTCTGACGTGCACCGAACGACCCCGCATAGGTATCTAACAGAAATTTCGCTTCGGCCGGCGATTCCGAGTTTAGTTCATTATCTATGCTCGATACTGATTTACTGAAGCAAATTTTTGATAGTATGCAGGGTCTAGTATGTATGGAGAGCGTGCCTTCCGACATTCTAATCCGACATATTTCTGACACCCAGTTGTCATGCATCAGAAGCCGGCAAGAATCTGATAGTCTGGGCGAATTTTTCTAACAGAAAATTCTTACAATGCGCGGCCGGCCTTATTTATTCCATTAGTCCTTTTTCCAACTAGTTTGGGGTCGGGTTTCTGTGTAACTAAGTGCGGCTGAATATCATTATTTTACATGAAACGACTGCCATCTGGTGCCTACGTGTTAAAACTATTATTGTTCTGTTTTGATTATTTCTGTACATTTCCTGGCTCAAATGGGTCTAAACCCACCGAGTTGCCTCCCCGGGGAGGCACGCCGATACACTTGTAGCTTGTTACTCAAAGTGCTGAGTGCGCCTCGTTTAATCTATACTCATTTAATGTTATAAAGCTGAGTTTGCTTGTTTGTTTAAGGGCGCTCTCGGAATTTGGTCACTTCTCTCGCTCACACAGAATCATTTTTAAGAATGTTGAATGATCAGATGCATTTTTGCACAATTTAATCTGATAGTGAACTACAAAATAATATTAATTTTACAGGTAAATAATTATAACACATCTCTACTGTGATATCTAATACACAAACTTAAAAAACAATTATGATCTGTTTTTGAGGTTTGTTATTAACTCGAGTGTTTTTAATAATTTTGTTTTTAAATTTGAGTTTATAATATTATAATTAATATCATTTTGTAGTTTGCTATCAGATTACATCTTTTCATTTAACATGCTTAAAATATATGGTTATGTGCGAGCGAGAGAGGTGCCGAATGCGAGAGCTCTCTTAAACGCGCTAACCCTTGAAACTACCAGTCGGATTCGAGAAATTCTTTTTGCATATGATAGCCAGATTCATGAGGAATAGTATAGGCTATTAAACATCACGCTATGACCCTTAGGAGCCGAGTCACGAAGGCGAAACCGCGGGTAACAGCTAGTACATGATATTTCACCAAGCAGCGTATCGAATAGTTATATCCAAGTTATATTGCTGGCGTATTATGCTACATTCGCTATTCGCAGTCACTCGCGTACGCTTCCAAATTGCTTTCTATGTGGCCGAAGCTTTATAATATAGTTGTTTTACTTAAATTGCTTAACTGTACCTCGCTCACCATAATTTTAAAATCAACAAACCCCTTCCGTTCTCCTGAAAATATTTAGGTAGCCATGCTTACTTTCTGGCAGATTAATTTAACGGTGTTTATAATTCATGGAGCTTTATAATCTTAATAATATTATTTTTAAATTCGAATGTTTGTTTTTCATTTAACTTCGACGGCTCAGCGTGGAATTGTTTTTTGGGGACGAGGTATTACCGTATGTTAACCAGGCTCGGTCAACTGTGTATGGGTGACTTTGGACACAAGGTGGGTTCCAGTTCATGATAAGAATAGCGATATCGATGACTCTGTCTAACAGGCTGATTACAATGAAATGTTACCAAGTAAAATAAAATGAAATATCGTGTAACAAATTATGACCTAAACATGATTAATTTAATTTAAAATGTAGCTTAATAACTAACACCTATTTTTTTACGGTTATATAATTAAAATTATGAACTCTAAACGAAATTTGGAAAAATAATTTTATATCTTTAGAAATAAATTTGAATTTAAAAAATGGACTCTGGTAGTTTGCTCTGGCAACACCATATGATAAATGTCTGCTGGGTTGGTAGTTTTTTCTTGTTTCTGTTTATTTGTTGTGCTTTAAAACGATAAACTGTTTCTGATTTTTCCATCATAACGTTAAGTCGGCATACTGTTACGCCGTTGCGGTGAAAAAGTGTTGTGTTGAGTGAGATAGTGATTCTTTCGAGATTTCTTTGTGAGAACGAGAATTGTTTCGCAATTAATCAAAGTAAAACATAGCGAAGTGCGTCAATTGTGGATTTCCAGCTTTTCAAGATGTATTAATTTGTATTATATGCCCACCTTTATGAATAGATATTATTTTAATGTCTTACTGTCAATAAAATAATATCTATTCTAGGTGGGCATATAATTTTTTTCATTGGATTTACTGGGATCCCACTAGATGGCGTGCAAATTCGTCTCACATTTTTACTATGAAGTTGATATTCTTCTCGCTAGAGTAATATTGTTCTGTGATGTTAACGCACCACTGTGCGTGAATGATGCCGCGACCCACTGTGCAGCAGTGAGAGGGGGTCGCGGGACGAAGAGGACGAGGGCCGCGCGGCCGCATCGCATCGCCGCGATCGCTCGCGCCATTCACTCTGCCGCGGTCACGTAGCGCGTATGTGCGCGTCTATTGTTCTTATACCTAACTATATTTTTGTAATTTAGTATGAAAGTAAACTGTAATTGAGTTGAATCGCCTTTTTAATTAAAAGCCTAAAGTGACCGCAAACCCCAACACCGTATTAGCATCGTATAAGCTGATGAATATTTGGGAATGTCCATTTTTTATCTCCTTTTATTTGGGGGCGTATAGTTAATATAAGACCATGTCAGCCCGAAATCAATTATAGACATCCAGATTGTAACTGTCGATGGCCTTTGCTGAGCAGTGTGATGATGCAAGCTATAGTTTATAAAGTGTACTATCACGGAATAAAAAAATAAGTTGATAAAAATAAAAAAAAACTTTTTTAAAATAAAGTATTATGTAGTGAACACCCTCTAAACTAGGACAATCCGTGGAAACCCGGCTGTATGGCAACCCTGCTATCAACTATATTGAAATAAAAATCTTAGCATTCATTTGTATCAGAATAATATTATCAGAAGCCCGAGTGCAGCTGTCAGACAGGTCTAACTTTCACATAGGTACCGGTATTTCCCAGTAATAGGGTTGTGGAGGTCAGATCATAGCAGTCGCTTCACGTAAAATATTGATATTCAGCCGCAACTAGTTAGACTGGAAGCCGAACACAACTGACACTGGATGTAGTAACTAAATTGTACTTCTCGTGTTAGTTTTGTGATATACAAATTTGACATAATTTGAATAAAAGTTGTCGGTATATTGTGTCCCAAAATCTGTCAAAAAACATCGCTGTTCCATCAGATACAAAATAAATCTCTATATATAAAAATACTTTGTCCTGACTGACTGATGGATCAACGCACAGCCTAAACCGCTAGTCGTAGAAACATAAAATTTGGAGGACGCATTCCTTATATGATGTAGGCATCCGATAAGAATTGATTTTTGAAAATTCCACCCCCAAGAGGGTAAAATCCAGCGCGAGCGAAGCCGCGGGCAAAAGCTAGTTAATTATAAAATACATGTGGGCTGGTATATTTATTTGAACTGCTGTACCTACAGCCGATTATTTATTGTACTATTTGAAAATTGTAAAGATTCTTTGAATCCATGCACTCAGGCTTATACCTACAGGATAAAATTAAAACCAGTGCGGATATTTTAGGAGGTGAAAGTACTCATGAATATGATCAACTTTTATTATGGGACCAACACTGAAATATGAAAAAAAAAATCAGCTGTTCCCTACAAAAATGCACTACAACATGATCGAAATGTATGGAACAGCTGATTTTTTTTTTCATATTTCAGTGTCGGTCCCATAATAAAAGTTGATCATATTCATGAGTACTTTCACCTCCTAAAATATCCGCACTGGTTTTAATAGTTACTTTATTAGGTATTTAAATTTCTATGGTAGGTACCTCAACTCTCTCAACCGCAAGTATGTAATTGGATATAATTTGTTGAAACGAGTTTTTGGGACTGAGGTCACATTTATCTATTTATTCACAAAATCCACAGCTCTTAATTTTAAACAGTGAACTTGCATTTTATCATATAATTATGTAGGTTTGATGTAGGTAGGTATATAATAATAAGTAGTATTATACGTTTTAAAGCATTAATTAAAAATAACCGACTTCAAAAAACTACTACAAAGTGAAAAATGAATAATGTGACTCGTCGACTGGTCGACTTTCGAAACCAAAATTATTTTCCACTGCTGCGTTCCGCGACCGTTTCCGCGACTGCGTTGAAAATCTGTAATATTGACTCAAGAAAAACAGTTTTGGCATAAATCAGACCGAAGTGTTCCTTAAGGGCGGGTTGCTTCAAACCATCTGTATTCGTAAGTCAGTACGTAATCGTTAAGTCAGTATGAAATTGTCGTACAAGCCGCCATATTTGACGGTTACAGATACGTAACTGTAAGTTGAAACAACATGGCCTAAGTGAGTTACTTTCGACAGCCACGTTTATTTATTTTCGAAATAGCCTTTTTACGAATAGAATTTCCATTTCATTTTTCCTTCCTCATTTCACATTAGAGTCATCTTTCTCGAAGTTAAACAGTGGCTGGATCACGACTAATTTTGACGTATTTTAAAAATACAGAGAAATGAATAAAGTAGGTACCCAGGTATTTAATTTATATAAATAGCAAACGTATATTTTATTCTATATTTTATTTACATATATCTTACTAAAATAATTTATATATATCTTACTAGAATATTATAAACGTGAAACTTTATGAGGATCTAGGTATGTATGGATGTTTGTTACTTTTTCACGCAAAAACTACTGAACGGATTTTGATGAACCTTTACAGTAAAATAGCTTATACATCAAAATAACACATAAGCTACTTTTTATGCAAAAACGCGGGCGAAGCCGCAGGCGGAAGCTAGTATACCTATAATAAAAAAATATATATTTTCGTGCGAAAAGCGCATTCACGTACGTGCTCAATATAGGTAGGTACTACAAAACTGAGCAGCAAAATACAATTTTTAGTCAATTCAAAATCTAATCCCAGTTCAATCAACTGTCAGTCGTTTATTCTAAATTAATTACGAGAATTGGCCTTCTGATTGCTGACGTGAACCAATAAAATGACTACCGCAGCGCTGACCTTGACCTACTGTATTATATTGATATTCGGCGTCTATCTCTGTCAGCGGCTGAGGGCGCATAAAGTACACCGCACCCCAGCCGGGGCCGTGCGACCCGGGAAATAGGCACCTCTAACGCCCGTTTTCACCATCACTAGGAGACACCTAAGTGAAATTTTTAAATACCTATATGTAAATACTATTATGCGCTATAAAACATGTCACCAACCATTAGGCAAAACTATGGATAGCCCATAGTTGTCGCCTAGTGGTTGGTGACATGTTTTTTTGCGCCAGGGAACTCCTTTTAATATTTAAACATTTCACTTTGCTGCTCCTAGTGTTGGTGAAAACCGGCATAAGATTGGAACGCCCATTAATATTTGAAGACAGTGTCGTAACTAGCCTTAAGGGGGATCAGTCAAGGTTGAGCGCGAAATTTAAAATATTTATTTATTTATTTTATTTTTTTGGGAAACAAACAGATATAATATAATAAGAAGATAGTACAAAGTAGCAATACATCATCTAATGCGCCTGCCACACACTCGACGAGTGGCATGGGAAGTAACGAGGAAAGGAGGCAGAGACATAGTGTGGCAACATTACTCGTCATGCCACACGTCATGCTCCTCGTCCTGCCCACTGCTCCCTATTTTGTCGGTTATTGCGCGCGAGTCAAAGGACCGGCAATACGAGTGCGAGCTGGCCACATAATCGCGCGGTCGCAGTCCGCATCGAGCGCTCGCGCAAGACGCACGCGTATGCAAAATTGGACATTATGTCGTCGCCAAGCGTGGAATGGTCAAATGAAAAAGTGTTAATGTTTATTGAATAGATGTGATCCACCATCTCCGTTGGCGAGGACGACGACGACGATGTATATTTCTTTTTACTACATGAATATAATTAGCTATACTAAAAATGCATAGCGCGCACGCTGCCACCGTTTCAACGTCCATTGTCTCACCAAGGCAAATGACAAGTGAGGAGCGTCGCGATTAATTGCGCGAGTAGAGCAGTGTGTGGGCAGAGAGGGCAACATCGCGGCAAATCACGGCAGCGCGAAGAGCATAGCGATGAGCAGCGCAAGGAGCATAGTCTGGCAGGCGCATAACTAATACAAAGTAATGATGAGTTATATCTTGGGTTTATTGCAAATTGCAGCGGTGTTTTACGTTGTATATTGATCAAAATTCGTTGATGAAATCACCAATCTCTTCATTGTGTCGGTCATAAGGGGCCCATGTGTAGCAGACGATAATTACTGACTATAAAAACCAAAACTCCTTAATCTTGAAGGGCATTGTCGAATCTGAAGGTCAACGATAAAAGGTACTTATAAAAAGCTAGGTACTCTTCCCCTTTGAAAAGGTTTGTATTCCCAGTTTATGTATGAGTTATTATTTAGTTGAAAACAATAATATTAAACAAGAATACTCCAAGAAAGGTTCTGTTTATTTACTTAGTGTTGAATTATTGTAAGCTCGTGCTGTTGTATTGTTTTTCGAAAATGTTTAAGTTATTATTCCTTTAAAGTTCAGAATTTAATTGGATACAATAACTTTCGTTGAACATAACTTGTTTCAAAGTGGGCTTAGGTACTCGGTAGATACACGGCATCGCACAAGGATGTTACAGGCGACCAGTTTTTGTTTGCTATACTTTATTAAAGTTTTTATTAAAGTACATGCTTTGAGTCAATCCGAAGGCGTAGTAGATGTCTGACATAAATAACCACACACGATAGCATATTCATAAATATTTTCATACAGGAACTAAAAGGGTTAGTACAGTGACGACGAAGGCCACACGCTGATGTCGATGCTACGCAATGAATACGCCACTACGTATTGACTACGCCGCTATGCGCTAACTACGGCGCTACGCATTGACTACGCCGCTACGCGCTACGTTCGCTACGCATTGAACACGCCGCTACGAATTAATGCTACGGGTTTGTATACGCTACTTGCTACGACAAAATGACGCGCGCTACGCGAGTCGAATTGGTCGCCTACTCGTTTCGTAGTTATTCTATTTTGTCCCCTTTAGCCCTTATTTGTTGTCAAACACCTATTATCCGGCTGAGAAGCTACGCGTAGCATATCCGCATGAAATACGACGTACAATTTATTATCCTGATTACCCTCTATGAGCACGTTATTTGTCGCAAGAATAATAAAAGATAAAATATACGTATAACAAATGAGATATTTATACGTACTCACACTACTGGTAAGTGTGTATAAACACGAGCTACCACACATTTAATCGTGGCGACATTAGAACGTTAAGAACTAGACACAGTTGTGCGGAATATCGGGGTCGGCTGTAAGCCGGCTATATTGCCAGTTCAAAATTATATGAAAACACATTATGTTGCAAAGCCACGTACCGCAGCAATGGTGCGGCAAATACAATTTTAATACAAACACGAGATGGAAAAGGAATGGCAATACAAGCTACTTTTCTCACCAAAGTAATAAGGCAAAGATGAAATATTTTAAAATCAGCCTTCGCACGACATGTGCAAAGATTGAAGTTCGAATTTTGCACACACTTGGCATCCATTGTCGGTTTTTAGCACACATCAAACCGTTCCCAGTTCAAAAACCGGCCAAGTGCGAGTCGTACTCGCGCACCGAGGGTTCCGTATCATTTTTGGACGTATAAAATGAAAAAATCCGGACCGCATAACTAAGTTTGTTTGTGAAGGAATTTTGATGATTTTGAAAAAACTGTATTAGTTAAGAACATCGTTTTATTTTTGGTGCCATATTTGGGTCAATTCCTATCAACTCTAATTATTTCAGATTTTTCGCCCCGCAAACTTCGGAGATAAAGGGGGGGGAATGGTATTTTTTTGGACATTTTTCATCATATGTCGAAAACTGTGAGACATAAAATAATATAAAAATATATTTTGAAATGTGCAGATCAAGCCCTTTCATATGATATGTCACTTGACCTAGTAACCCCACTTTAAAATTTCGGACCCCCACTCCGGCCCCTTTTGCAATGAAAATAAAAATATTTTTGGACTTTTTTCATTTGCAATAAAGTTGAACAAGCATTCTTTATAACTGTTCCAAATTTCAAGTCGATAGCATAAGTAGTTGCTGAAATAAGCAGGTGTGACAGACAGACAGACAGACAGACGAAGTCGCACCATAAGGGTTCCTTTTTTACCATTTTGGCACGGAACCCTAAAAACCGACAACCGTTAACAAAGTGCAAATGAGTGTTCTAATAAACATCTGGTGCCGACTTAACACATATAAATTACACTATAAAACCTGGTCGCTACGGTTACAAAAATTGCTATGTTTTTTTACGATTTGATGCAATTTTAATCCTTATTTATTTAAATCCTTATGAAATAAGGATTAAAATTGCATCAAAAACTAACAATCGAAAAAAAAACAGTAATTTTTGTAGGCGCCGACGATACACACAGTAGATGAGTTCTACCCCTTGACTTGTGACGTCATCAGTTCATCACTCTATCCTTTCTCCTAGCAAAGTTTTCATTACCCCGGGGTAGAAATCAAGACAGCCGCGACCCGTGACGGATAGTTACATATTACCACGTTTCCCCGGGTTCCCCGAACGTGACCTGTTGCTTCCCCAATCAATATCCCGGTACAAACAGATCTCTCAAACAGTTAGCCCGCTTATGCTGACGTCATTTATCCTAATATAATGACGTACATCTTTGTGAGCTTGAAGGTCTGAAAGCTTTCAGGACGAACGAGTGCCAGATACGATCAAATTTTTTACTTTTAAATGATCATTCCTCATATTTTTAGGGCCCGCCATTAACATCAAAGTAGAATAACTCAGATTTTAGCGTACAACTCGATTTTTATGACTGCTGTAATTTTTATTTTTTATTTCTCTCTCTAAAATAATGCTAGAAAATGCTGCCATCATGCTAATATTTTGACAAGAATAACAAGAAAAACTGTCTTTGCAGAGTTATCTTTCTGTTATATCTGTGGTCGTTCCGAATTTCATTCATTTTTCAAGTGTCTCGCTCTCCGCGGCTAATATAGAAGTTTAATTAACATAAGTCCTTATAAAATTACATTGTGAGACCATCATTAGGGGTTTAATGAGGCGGCCAAACTCCTTTCAGCTATCTTTTAGTTCTATCTTTAGTTGAGTGGACGCTTAGCGGATTATCCGTTTTAAGGTTTAACCCTTTTACAAAAATATACAATGTTATTAATTCATTCTCCTTTCCTTAGAGCGAAAAATAGGAAAATAATTTGATAAGTTATGATAATACGTGAGTTCACGAGATGTTTTCCCGCCTTATTTATGTAGCGTGTTTGTTATTCTCGGAAACATGTGTCTGAGAAAATATAAGACTTCCTATATAGGGTCCTACCCTTCATACTCGAAATATTTTAAGAGGCACATCTATAGGTGGTAAAGATGCCATACAAACGAAAAAAAAATTGATTTGAGTATTTTTTTTTTAATAAATAAATAAAATTATTTTAAATAAATTATTTGACACATAAAAATATGATTTTCGACATTTATTACGCTAGTTTCTACCATTAATAGTAAGTTACGTATAAATTAGCGTAATGGATGTTGAAAATAATATTTTTAATGTGTGTCAAATAATTTAAAATTAATTTATTTAAAAAATATATATACTCGGATAATTTTTTTTTTCGTTTGTATGGCAACTTTACCACCTACAGATGTACCTCTTAAAATATTTCGAGTATGAAGGGTAAGACCTTATAAATACTGTTTATTTTATTGACTGTGTGTGTTAGTGATTATGTGTTCTTTAAATTATGCAGGATACAAGTGGAGAAACTTAAAAAAAAGTGATCAAGTCTTCGGATTAGTTTTATCTATCAGTTAAATTCAACAAGATAAACAAAATAAACAAGAGAATCCGAATCCGACTGGTAGTTCCAGAGATTAGCGCGTTCAAACAAACAAACAAACTCTTCAGCTTTATTATAATAGTATAGATAGATAGATAAGATCGGGCCACCCTTCAGCGCTGAACAATCTCGGCGATGATCCGTCAAGCGTAATGGATATGACAACATTATCTCCATGATCGTTTGATCACGGAACATTTAGTTTGGGGTCGCATTCACCATGACAGTTCGAAATGCGACCACGTTACTATTACATAGGTAGCTACTTGGTTATTGGTTAAACGAGGGACATTTAGGCTGTCCCATTTCAAAACCTGGTGAGGTATTTTTTTTCGGGACATCGTTTTATTGCTAATCTTGTCTACCTTTACTAGGTTAGCAAGATTATCCAATAAAACGATGTCCAGAAAAAAATGTTCTTTACTAGGTTTTGAAATGGGACAGCCGAATAAGGAGAGTAATTACTATTCGATACTAGCTCGAGGTAGGTACATATTGAAGGAGGCAATCAAATAACTATTCCATACTAGTTTGATTAACTATGGGACCAACTTTGAAGTCACGAAAAAAAGTTAACTGCTTCATTCGTTTTGTCGAGTATATTTTGTAGTCCACGCGGACGGAGTCACGAGCAAAAGCAAAAACTTGTATTATGATAATAGTAATAACGTAAAAAGAACAAGGCCGAGTTCCCGGGTAAATAGACTGTAAATCTGCTACGATTGTAATAACTTGTCGTACGTAGTTCACAAAAGTTTTGGTTTTATTGAGTCCGCCCATCTCTGCGCCCCCAGGGTTCGACCTTCATTGTGTCATGCGCAGGGCCGGATTTAAAGGTGTGGGGGCCCCGGGGGCAACCAAAAATAGAGACCCCGAAGTTTTTTGGAATCGGACGAAGAAAATTAATAAGACGAAATAAAAAAAAAAAATAATCAGAAGTAATCAAAATTTCACAGTTTTTCAATAGTAGCTGTACCAATTTATGTAAATAAAAAAATACTTCTAATGAGCAGAATGAAACATAATAATATCCTAGCTTATGTTTTGTCTGTAGCTTTTCATAGGAATATTCCTGAAATTATAAAATTGGAAACGTTTTAAAAAAAAATACCATGTGAATGTGAACTTGTTCTTTTTGATAGACAGATTTTACTGTTCTTATCTACAAAAAAATCAACTTGTGGAGGCTCTGTTTTTGTGGAGGCCCTTTTCTTGTGGAGATCCTTTTCTTGTGGAGGCCCTATTTTGTGGAGGCCCTTCTCTTGTGGAGGCCCTTTTTTGTGGAGGCCTTTTTCTTGTGGAGGCCCTTTTCTCGTGGAAGCCCTTTTTTTGTGGAGGCCCTTTTTTTGTGGAGGCCCTTTTTTGTGGAGGCCCTTTTTTGTGAAGGCCTCGGGGCCCTGTTGGCCTGCCCTAAATCGGGCCCTGGTCATGCAAATAAGGTACCTCTTACACATAGCAACAAACGTGAAATACGAAGCTTACCTGTGATTATTAAACCACAGAATTCGATATATCTACCACAAGCTGTAATTTTCAGGTCTCCTTGATTATATGTTAGGTATAAACTAGTTTTTCCCTGTGGCTTTACTCGGATCGCTTGAAAAACAGCCTAGTCTCTTGTGTCACAAATTTATCTGTGAGCCTGATCGATTGGGCGTTGGGGCATGAAAACGGAACAAACCAACCAAATAAACTTACTTCCCGTCTTTATAAAATTACGTATAGGCTCAGTGCTCACTTACATAGCTATTATACTTATTATTCAGTGGTAAATAGCTGTGGTAAACGTACAATTAGCAGAAAGCGCAATTTAATTTAACGAAAAATCGATCAATATTATGCATAAATTATTTCTTTTCATTGGCTTATGTTTATTTATACGTTTTTAATGTACTTACATATTAGTTATCCATATTAGTCATGATAATATTATACATTAAATTACGTCATTATACTAATATTATTCCACCTTTACCTTAATTTGATAAAAAGATAAGACGGAAGTAATACGAAGACCTTTTTATATTTTTATTAGATCAACGTTACGTCCTAGTGGGTAACGATCATAAGTTAGCCCGTAAGAGCGCCTGTGTAGATTTTGTAATTCAGCGTTCATTCAGTATTGCTCGGGCTTTTGCGTCAGGCGCTCGCGTTCAGAGCTATGTCTAGTCTAGTCCTTTCATTTATGTACGAAGTATTGTTTTGAATGAACTTTCAATAAATTTATGTATTAATATGGAACGGGTCGTGTATTGTGGAATATGTGGATTGTGAGAATGTTTAGGTATTTAAATGAACCTGTAGTTTCTATAAGTCAAACTTGTCCGAGGGTGATTTGTTCTGCAGTTGTGTCTGTAAAATGAAAGTCAGTGTTATTAAAAAGTTATTAATGGGAAAACTTAGGGCTGAGCGAACACTTATTTAAATGGAGAAAAGTTTATACGGGTAAGTTTCATAGACGTCTTTTCATTTATAAGTCTATAGGATAAAGTGTGAACAAACATGTGAAAGTATAGTAGTTGATGTACTAACAGCATTTTGTCCTTTAAATATCTTCTAGGTACGTAAGTTTTAATCAAAAAGGCCGAACCTTGTAGTAACGTTTTACTACTTTTATTATACCATCAACACATCAACATGTCTCATACAATTGCCACTGGCACAAAGGAAACTTTACCGAATTCATTTGCACCAAATTCTTGAAGTTACGATCGTCCCTGAGGAAAATAATAATAATAAAAAAGGACTTTCACCCCCGGCTTTTCAGGGGTTATGTGGCTCAGAGCGAATGAAGCACCCAATCATTAATTAAAATGGATAAATGGGTAACAACATCCTTTTTAAATCCAATGTTTTGTTCAACAGTAAAAGCTCACCCTTTGTCTTTCCAAACGTCTTTATTTTGGGCCATTCCCCTTCACACAAACACACACAGACACTGCGACACTTTGCTTTCACCTCCCCCCCCCTTTTACTTACGTCAATGCTTACAAACTACTTATCATAGAAGACTAGGCAACAGGTCGTCTGTAAAACGGTAAATAATGTAACCCTAATAGATAAATCATAATTAACAGCCATTTTTTTTAATTTAAAGATAAGCTTGCGTTTGACCGCCATCTCGCCTGATGATAAGCGATGATGCGGTCTACGATAGAGCACGATTGCCTAGAAGAAACCGATTCACTCGCGACTTGAAGTCACCCAGCTTGTCAATTCTGTATCGACACGTCGCGTGCAGTGATAGCCTAGTGGATTAACCATGTGCCTCCTACAGCGAATGGTTTGAGTTCGATCCCGAGGCACGCACCGTTGACTTTTCGAAGTCATGTGCGTACCTATTAGAAATTAATTATCACTTGCTTTAACGGTGAAGGAAAACATCGTGAGGAAACCGGCATGTCCTAGAACCAAAAATTCGAAGACATGTGACGTCCACCAACCCGCACTGGGCCCGCGTGGTGGACTACGGCCCACTCCCTCTCACAGAGGAGGCCTGTGTTCCACACCCACACACACACCCACTCCGGAAGCGCATTCCACTGTTTGGCGGTTTTAACAATGACAGTGGAAACAATAAAAAAAAAATAGAAAAATGCCTATTCCCATATAGTGGTGGAACAAGCCATGATCGATCACATACGCTTGCCTACGATTATGCTATCTACCTATCTAATAGATTACAACACACTTGGTTCAGTAATACATGTTTCCCACGCTCTCTCATTCATAAAATTATTCATATACTTCAAATTGAGGAAACCTCATGAGGCTTTAGAAAGGTACTGACATAAATCGTCACAATGATATACGAACACACTGTTAAGTAAGGCTGCCCCCTAGGGATGTTCGCAAACACACTTGGAATACAGTCCCGGGAATCCCGGGGACCCAGTAGTGCGAGACCCCGGTAAAAGGCGGGTTGGACCGGGATTACACTGGAGGTTCTCATTAGCATGCGAGCACACGATCAGAGCACTCCACTATCATATATCTATTTGATGTTCAGTTCGTTTTTATATTGCGCTAGAGTTAGCTCTAGAATTCGGATGACAAATTCAATTGAAATGGGTTCTTATTTTTTGCGCAGAATAAAAGTAGCCTAAGTTACTCCTTATAACATCAACTCTCTGCCAGTGCAAGTCCCGTCAAAATCGAACGAACAGACAGACAGACAAACATTTTAAAAATTGTTTTTTTTGTTGGTTATTTAAAACTGTATAGGTAATATAATTTCATATGCATTTAGTAAAAAGCTGTTATTTTGACATTATAAACAGACACTTCAATTTTATTTAATTGTATGGATAAACCTCAGATCATAGAAACAAGGAGATGTGCCAAGGCGCTATCGAGCTTGATGCCTGATCTTGAGCAAATGCTCATATTAAAAACGTACGCGCTGGCGACGAACCGAACACGATCGATGGTATAAATACAGTGTTTTAGTTTAGTGCTAGTGTTGAGTGACGATTAACAGTGTTAGATTAAGGGTGTGCGGAGTGTTCAATGCGTGGGAGATCTTTTTATTCACAAGGAGCGCTTAATTATGCGCGTAATTGTGTCGAAAAATGTACTAAAAGTGGCATCAGTTGTTCCCGTTCTAATTTGCTATGATGGCATATCTCCTTGTTTCTATGATCTGAGGGATAAACTAAGATAATGAAATACTGCCAACTGAGGTTCTGACATACTTATATCTAGAAATGTGACTCTAAATCCTTTTAGCCGCATTTACCTCCTAACACAGTCATTGTTTGCGTAAAAGAAAAGGCTTTAAATAGGTACAGGCATTGTCTAAGAAAACTTTTTTTTTAAATTTCTTTGTGTTCTGTATTTTGTCGGTAAAAAAGAACACTTTTTGAGCGCTACAAATTACTTATTTACGATTGCAAGCATTTTAAATTATTACAATCTTTTGTGTATTCACCCATTCACACGAAAGATTAGAATAAATAATTGGACTTCTTAAATTATTCGAGCCCATAGCCATGACTATATCCGGACGAGTATGGTCGTATAGATTTCCAATTAAAACTAAAATCAATATTACAATTAACTAGCTTACGCCTGTGGCTTTGCCCGCGTTTTTCAGGACGTATTATACATATTAACCTTCCTCTTGCATCATTCTATCTATTAAAAAAAACGCATCAAAATCAGTTGCGTAGTTTTAATGATCTAAGCATACATAGGGACAGACAGCGGGAAGTAACTTTTTTATACTATGTAGTTGTTTATGTCAGTTAAGTTTTTTATAAACATATGTAATAGCGAAGTATCGATCGTAAAGTTAGTACCACAATATACTCATTAAGGGCAAGACGTCTTTTTATTTCAAACTATTCAAACAAAGTAAACTGAACCTTATTACGAAGTGAACATGGTCCAAACGACCCGGATTAATGATAAAAAGTAAATTGAATAGTGAAGCTCGGCGAAGATAAGAATACAACATCTGAGGCATCAGAAAAGTCTCAGACAGAAGATAAACAGGAAACAAAGATTACAGCACACTATTCCAGAGAACAACAGCCGGGTCGACAAGTTCTATTAGCTACTGCACTGGTGGACGTTAAATCAAGTTCCGGAGAGTCACACGTCTTCCGTGCCCTCATTGACCAAGGCTCTGAAGCATCCTTTGTTACAGCCAGAACCGTAGCAGTATTGGGCCTGAAAAGAAAAGAGGTTAGCAGTATAGTATCTGGAATTGGAGAAGAAAAGCAATCAATTAAACATAAAGTAAACTTACCAATTTTGACAAAGTCCAGGGTACCTATTGAAGTAAAAGCCTACGTAATGAAAACGATATCATCAAACTTACCTACTAAGAAAATAAAGATAGACTGGGCAGAGTTACATACCTTGAACTTGGCGGATCCAAGCTGTTACTTACCGGGCAAAGTTGACATCCTTCTGGGCGCAGACATTTTTAGTAGAATTATACAAGAAGGATTATTACGCTTACCAAATGGTTTGATAGCCCAGAAAACATGTTTAGGCTGGATTCTATCGGGTCAAACTAAGAACTTGACTGTTAATAAAGAAGCTATAACCAATTTATTTGTGAGAGAAGACAACGATATGTTAAAGAAGTTTTGGGAGATTGAAACAGATTCATACACTAAAAAGAAGATATTGACAAGAGAAGAAGAAGAATGTGAATTAATATACAAAAGGACAACGGTAAGAGACGAAGAAGGTAGATATATTGTACAATTACCACTGAAGCAAACAATAGAAGAGACTATACAAAAGATAGGAGATACTAAGCAAAGGGCCATCACAAGATTTCAACAATTAGAAAGAAAATTTGAAAGAGACAATGACTTCAAAAAACAATATAAAATGGTGATTGATGAATATTTAGAGATGGGGCATCTAGAAAAGTGTGAAGAATTCAATGAAGATCAAAAAAGCTACCTCCCGCATCACGCTGTGATACGACAAGATAAAGATACAACAAAGGTACGCATTGTTTTTGACGCATCGGCCAAGGGTACAGGAGGTCATTCTCTTAATGATAACATGATGGTTGGGCCAGTTTTACAATCAGATTTACGCAGTCTTATAATACAATGGAGAAAACATAAGATATGTATAATAGGAGACATTAGTAAGATGTACCGAATGGTAAGAATGGCTGAAATACATACAAATTTACAATGCATCGGGTGGAGAAACGAAGCTACTGAGACTTTGAGTTGTTACAAACTGAACAGAGTGACATTCGGCACAGCAGCAGCACCATACCTAGCCGTCAGAACTCTCATACAACTCGCTGATGATGAAGGTCGCGACTGTCCAGAAGCTGCAGCTGCAATAAAGCATTGTTTTTATATGGATGATCTCATGGCAGGCCACGAAAATGTACAAGGGGCTAAGAATCTGTGTAGGGACATAAAGGATATACTTCAAAAAGGCGGTTTTATAATGCAAAAATGGTCAAGCAATTCAGAAAAGGTATTAAAATATTTACAAGAAGGCAAGGAAAATACTACAGATAAATTAGAAATAAAACTGGATAAAGTAATTAAAATATTAGGTCTAAAATGGGACAGAAAGGGTGATACATTCAAAGTGACGGTTAACTTACCTGAGTTGAGATATCCTGTTACGAAGAGATCCATACTTTCAGATGTGGCACGTTTATTCGACCCGTTCGGGTGGTTGTCGCCTGTAGTTATCACAGCAAAGGTGATGATCCAGAAGTTATGGCTTCGCAATCTCGGTTGGGACGATGAAGTACCTGTTGACCTAGCTGAAGAGTGGAAAAGATATAGAAAGGATTTGACTTACCTGCAAGTTATTGAAGTTCCACGTTGGCTCCACATATCTCCACAAAGTAAACAGATTCAGATACATGGCTTTGCAGATGCTTCAACAACATCATACGCTGCAGTGACGTACGTGAGAGTTGTCGACGAACAGAATGCAGTTCACGTAGTGATGGTAGCTTGTCGCACAAAGGTAGCACCTGTGAAGCAGTTGACTGTCCCTAGACTGGAGCTATGCGCTGCATCGTTATTGGCTGAATTAGTAAAGGATGTCGCTGATGTACTGAAAATACCAATGAACAACATATATGCTTACACCGACTCTATGGTTGTGCTGTCATGGTTACAATCTACACCAACCAGATGGCGCACGTTTGTGGCGAATAGAGTTGCAGATATTCACAGAGTCTTAGATAGCGATAGATGGAGTCACGTACAATCAGCTGAGAACCCCGCAGATATTGCTACTCGAGGAATAACAGCAACTGATTTAACAGGCCTCGAGATGTGGTGGACCGGGCCTGATTGGCTAAAGGAAAGGAAGGTTGACATCTCAAGGTTAGAGGTTCCTGAAACTGATTTAGAAATGAAACTTTCATGCCATGTCAAGACATGTGACGAAGAGACACCTCTGTGGGAACGGTTTTCTACTTTATCAAAAATGAAAAGAGTGTTGGCTTATTGTAGGAGAATAATATACATAAAAAACAAAGTGAAGCTAGAAGACTACCTAACAGTAAACGAAATGGAAGAAATTTTAGAGAAATGTATAAGATATTATCAGAATTTTGCATATGAGAAAGAAATTGATGAAATTAAGAAAAAAGGAAAGGTTGGCGCTAAAAGTTCTCTGATTACATTGGCACCGTTTTTAGATGACAAGAATTTATTGAGAGTCGGAGGCAGACTACACAACGCAGCTTTACCTGAAATATCAAAACACCCAATAATTATACCAAAAGATCTACATATAACTAAACTTATAATTCAAGAAGCACACATAAAGACGTTTCACGGCGGCATGCAATCTATGATGACATACATTAGAAGCAAATATTGGGTCGTAGGCTTGAAGGCAGCCGTAAGAAAATGTACACGACTATGTAGGGTATGCATCATCGACAAGGCAAAGACCAACTATCAAATGATGGGACAGCTACCTGTTGAAAGAGTGAATAAATGCAGAGCCTTCAGTAATAGCGGAGTGGACTATGCAGGGCCTGTACAAATAAGAACGTCCAAGGATCGAGGTCACCAAGCAACGAAAGGCTATATTTGTTTGTTCGTTTGCATGTCCACAAAAGCTCTGCATTTAGAGGCTGTAACAGACCTTACGGCGCAAGGATTTATCGCAGCTTTTAGAAGGTTCGTCGCCCGAAGAGGACCATGTGCTCACCTGTGGAGCGATAACGGCACCAACTTTGTTGGTGCCGCTAAAGAACTTAAGGAGCTATTCTCAAAGGGCAAAGCTAATATATCAAAAGAAATAGCAGAACTTTTAGCCAATGATGGCACTGTTTGGCATTTTATACCGCCTCAAATGCCAAATTATGGTGGTTTATGGGAAGCGGGCGTGCGATCAGCTAAGCGACATTTAGCTAGAATAAATCAAGGTACGAAGCTTACTTATGAAGAGATGGCTACTCTGTTGTCGCAGGTAGAAGCGAGTCTAAATTCACGCCCACTATGTCAACTTGACGATACTATTGAGACACTCACACCGCTTACCGGTCACTTTTTAGTGGGAGAACCTCTTATCAGTGTTCCAGATATAAAATACGAGGAAAAGAATATTAATATCCTTACTAGATGGCAAATGGTTCAACGGATGACTCAAGATTTTTGGAAGCGATGGCAGTCGGAATACCTCAACACTATGCAACAAAGGTATAAGTGGCAAACCAATGTTCCATCGCCAAATATTGGAGACGTTGTAATAATAAAGGAAGATGATTTACCGCCTAGTAAATGGCTACTAGGTCGAGTTAAAATTGTCCACCCTGGTTCTGACAATTTGGTTCGTGTAGTTACCGTACAATGCAAGGGAAATCACGAATTAAAGAGACCACTGTCAAAACTGATATTTTTGCCAAAATATATCAATGAAGAGAACAAAACAGAAGGAAATTGAATTTATGTATCATAATAATTTATTTAGTTCGAAGTGTTAATTAGATTGTCAAGTGTTGTACCTACTTATTTACCGTTTATTTTGATCTCACTATGTTTATTATTATATACAGTCCATTGCTCTGATTTTGAATGCTATGTTGTAAAACAGTTTGTTTTGTTGGGCGGAATGTTTACGTCAGTTAAGTTTTTTATAAACATATGTAATAGCGAAGTATCGATCGTAAAGTTAGTACCACAATATACTCATTAAAGGCAAGACGTCTTTTTATTTCAAACTATTCAAACAAAGTAAACTGAACCTTATTACGAAGTGAACAGTAGTGATGCGCGAGTGTGTGTTAGTTTGTTGGTTTGTCTTTTCATACAGTATGTAACGGAACAACGGATCGCTATGATTTTTTGCCTAAAGGTTTATGGGCTATGGAAAGTGATATAGACTTTTTATCCTGGTAGCACGTTCCCGTGGGGTAAGTTCCGACTTTCACGCTGACAAAGCCCCGGGCAAAGATTAGCATTAAAATCACACTAATATACTAAATGCGAAAGTTTGGGTGTGTGTGTATGATTGTTACTCCTTCACGCTAAAACGGCTGGATGGATTTGGATATTTGACAAAGAGGTAGGTAGCAGCAGTGATAGCCTAGTAGTTTAACCATGTGCCTCCCACGGCGAATGGTTCGAGGATCCCCAGGCACGCACCGCTGACTTTTCAAAGTCATGTGCGTATTAGAAATTAATTATCACTTACTTTAACGGTGAAGGAAAACATCGTGAGGAAACCGGCATGTCCTAGAACCAAAAATGCGAAGACATGTGACGTCCACCAACCCGCACTGGGCCCGCGTGGTGGACTACGGCCCACTCCCTCTCACAGAGAGGAGGCCTGTGTCCCAGCAGTGGGAACATTATAGGCCGATTATGCTTATGCTATGCTAGGTAGCCTGGGACTTGGAAAAACATAGGCTACTTTTCATCCATTTTCACGCAGACGAAGTCGCGGGCAACAGCTAGTACATTGAATAAAGTTTTTTTAGTAGCATTATTTTGTCATCACTACTCCGTGTTTTAAATTATTTTTATATACGACAAGCTTCCGCCCCCGGTTTCGCCCACGTTTTTCGGGATAAAAGGTAGCCTATGTGTTATTCCAGACTATAATCTATCTGTGTGCCAAATTTCAACCAAATCCGTCCAGCCGTTTCAGCGTGAAGAAGTAACAAACATATACACACACCCACACACACACACACACACACGCACGCACAGACTATCGCATTTATAATATTAGTGTGATATACTTTGGTAGAGTCGTGTATGATGGAACTACTCGTATGAACTTAATAATTGATCTGTTAGATACCTTTGCTGCTACACAACCCGATATTACAGTGCCCTTGTCACCTTTCCCGACGCTCCCCAAAGAGGGTCAACTATTTTTAGCTGCGGGTGCCGAAACTTATTCATATAACTCAACATACCCCGGATTCAGAAAACCCCATCAAACCGTCCTAATTGGTCGACTAAATTAACAAGAGCGAATCAAATCCTCAGATCATAGAAACAAGGGAGATGGGCCAAGGCGCTGTTGAGCTCGACGCTTTGATATGGTCACATTGAGTGTATATAAAACGTACACGCTGGCGACGAACCGAACACGATCGATGGTATAAATACCTACATTGTTTTAGTTTAGTGATAGTGTTGAGTGACGAAAGGGTGTGCGGTATTTTTAATGTGTGGCATATCTTTTTATTCACGAGGAGCGCTTATAATTGTGTCGAAAAATTTTCTAAAAGTGGCGATAGTTGTTCCCGTACTATTCTATGATGGCATATCTCGTTGTTTCTATGATCTGAGACCAAATCCAATTTGTGATTTGACAACGGATTAATTTAAATTAACTTTGAGAAGCCGGCGGGTGTTTGTAACACCTGTTTACATAAAGGGGTGTTGCAAAAACAATTATTTTATCCCAAAATAACTTCTACGAACCCTTTAGTTCGTGGAAATATTAAAAATTTATCAGTTGGGATTTCGGCCGCGGTTTGGCGTGAATACGAATTACTTACAAACCCGTGGGCGCTTGTACATGACTTTGTGGGAAAGGTATACCTTTTGCTTTCTTTATGATTATGAGCTTTAACTCTTTTGTTCATAGTTTAGTTTACAGTGCATCTTGAATCGTTTTATGACATTTTTTTAAGTTGGCGTCCTGATTAATTGCTCTACAGCAGTGGTTCTTAACCTTTTAGTAATGAGGAGCCATTTGATCTGTTTTGCCAGGGACCACCAACTGTTTGGAGGTAATTTATAGGTACAGTTAAATTGTAAACTTGTGACTGCGTACTCTTTACAAACTTCTGATTCCTTGGTTCAGTGCTACTCAAAGCCAAACGTATAAGTATCAACAGTTCAGCACTGGCATCCAATCGATTTCGGTGCTTGTTTTTAATGATCAGAAGCGCCGAGAACACGATGGTTGATTTATGACGGCTTCGCGGACCACTTCGGGTGCTTCCAGGGACCACTAGTGGTCCGCGAACCGCCGGTTAAGAACCACTGCTCTGAAGTTTTACATAGCAAAAAAGGAAGATCCTTTAAGGAACATAAGTGTGATACTATGGTATCTAATGAGATCCGTACAAGTACACAACGTGCAATTTAATTCCGTAAACACAATACAAGCCGCTCTCTTGCCGTTTACAAAATAATAAGGTTTCCGTAAGAAACTCTTGGGAATTTCGTAACCCGTCCCGTTTTCGTAGATATATTCTCCGAGACAAAATAATATGGCCAGAGGACCGATTATGATAATCTCAACGGGCCATTTGATCTACTACGAGCGATCTAGCTGGCTAACGAAGATGGCTGAAGTAAACAGAAGTGAAAATAGACAACATGGCGTTTATTGTATTATTTGTTGAGGAAATAGGTCATAAATAACAGTAGCTAATACAAATGCTTCTCACGTAGGTTTCTCAGATCATAGAAACAAGGGAGATGTGCCAAGGCGCTATTGAGCTTGACGCTTTAGTTCAGTCACATTGAGATTGACCATAATTAAAACGTACACGCTAGCGACGGCGACGGACCGAATACGATCGATGATATAAATACAGTGCTTTAGTTTAATGCTAGTGATGAGTGACGAATAACAGTGTTAGATTGAGGGTGTGCGGATTTTTTTATGTGTGGGAGATCTTTATATTCACAAGGAGTGCTTGTAATTGTGTCGCAAAATCATGTTCTAAAAGTGGCGACAGTGGTTCCCGTACTAATTTGCTTTGAAATCTCCTTTTTTCTATGATCTGAGGTATAACTGTTTACCCGTCGTAGTGTGCACGTTTCTCGATGAGATTAAAGGTTACGATACGTTTTTGAAACAACTAAGTACTTCCGAGTCTGTATAAGCTTTGTTAGGATGTGTCCCCAATAGGCAAACTGTGAGCGGCTGACTGAGTTTGCGGCGTATCAGTTTAGTACGCCCTTCCATATATTTGAAATGGAGTGTCCACAGTTTGCTAGTTTGCGCTAACAGTTTGCTACTGCAATTTGTTAGCGCAAACTCAGTCGGCCGCTCACAGTTTGCCTATTGGGGACAATCTAAAAGAAGAAAGAAAGAAAATGCATTTATTCGCGTCGACATGACACACAAAAAAAAAAATAACAAGATATAATATGGGGAAAAACTGTAAGAAAGTATGCGTCACATCTGCGCAAAACGGCCATCGCTCAGCATGATGCTGTGACTCTTGCACGGAGCAGAGCCACAGCGCTGGTTTTCAGAGACAGCCGGCGTTGACATGATGAATTGATGACGTCGATCGGTGCAAGCGTGTAAATAATATAAATAAATATTTAGAAAATAGAAAATAATAAATAAATACGAGTAGAATTATGTATGTATTACATCACATTATTTTTATGTATACAATATTTAAATATAGCAACATTCCTTGCGCGCATCTCATTTAGCTCAATTATCTTATCGGCTTATATCGGCTTAGTTTGGGAATCAGTATCAGTACTTCTAGTACAATACATAATTATGTCAACCTACCGAAACATTGTATATTGTGAATGTATTTATTTGCGACAATAAAAAAAAAAAACTTTTATTTTTTATTTTTATATTTTATTATCTGATACGACGTGTGTTATTTTAGTTGGAAAAAAATTATCATGTAGGGTTACCCACTATTTCAAAATGAAGGGATGCTTGTTTAGGGTCGCCTAAAACGCCTGATTTTTCAGAAAAAGGCCTGCCTATCTGTCTGTAGATAAATCCCAAACGCAAAGTGAATAAAAAAGAACTTTCGTGTAAACTTTATTTGATAAATAAATACAGCACATGACTAATAACTAGGAGTGGTATTTTTTAGGGTTCCGTAGTAAAACTAGGAACCCTTATAGTTTCGTCATGTCCGTCTGTCTGTCTGTTCGTCTGTCCGTCTGTCACACCCTCGTCAAATCTACAGTTCATAACCAATTTGTATGAAACTCCGCAAGTAGATGTCTTGTATGTGCCGCCATAAAAACCTGTAATGAAATTACAAAAAATTAAATAATTAGGGGTGGCCCCCATACATGAAACTGAGGGATGAAAAAAAAAAATTACGCGCACCCCTTAGTGTGGGATATCGTTGGATAGGTCTTTGAAAATAATATAAAGGTTTCTAAATGACTTTTTTGTTTAAGCGCATATTTAGTGAACTACAAGCTCCGAAACTCGTTAAAAATGTGTCCCCCCCCTGTCATTTTCCAACCATGTTATCTAAAAATGTGAAAAAAATCAAGCTTATTATAGCATCTAATAAATACACTCGATTAAAATTGGTTTGAACAAGATACGTCTATAAATTTTTGAAATATTCACTATTTTCAGTTTTGAGTTTCAGGACCGCAAAAATAACAAAATAAAAATGTTATGACGTAAAAATGTACATATATTTGCGGTCGGAAAACTGAAATACTTCTTGCTACGGAACCCTAGACTGAGCGTGGTCCGACACGCTTTTGCCCGGTTTTTTTGATGATATTTTTTTTTCAAAAGTTCTTTTTTTTTGGAACATACTTAAAAATAAAAGCTTTCACAAGAAATTCAAAAAATCCTGTCTCAGATCTGTCAGCCGCTCGCCTGTCTAACCATCAAAATGCCTGTCAAATGAAGCAAATACCTGTCATAATTATGATAACCCTAACCAAATGTAGTAATACCACGGGGTCTCATCAGGAACAAAGTAACATTTGTTGAAATAACTCATAATAGATGGCGTTATATGTTTCAATTTGTTATTGAAGTTTGTGTAGAATTGAGAACATGAAAAAATACATCATGAAAAATATTAGTTCAAATTTTGAAAAATGCTTTAAGCACGGAAAAATGTATAGCCCGAAGATAGCTCGCGCTAAATCGGTCACATTTCTTTGTATGAGATGAGGCATCTGTACGTATAGTATTATAATTATTATCTGTGGTAATACTAATAATAACCATACACTTTGTTTTTCATCTTCCTTGTTTTTTTCGTGGTAATTGTGAGAGTGAGATGGGGTATGTGAATGAGTAAGACAGGTGGTACGATCCGGGTGGATGCGGCTACCGATATTTATTAGATTGTTGTCTACTTGTTTTTCTTGGCAAAGAGAAAATATTGTAGCACACGTCAGCTGTAAGATACGTCTGTTGGAGATTAAGTTCAGGACTGGATTTAAAGGTGTGAACGCCCTGGGGCAACCAAAAAGCAAAGGCCCCGTTTTTCATTCGGAAAAAAAAAAATTGTCATACTTTTTCAATAGGTACCTATACCTAATTTACTTAGGCAGGACGCGAGAGATACGTGGTTAGAGTGACGCCTCTCCAGAGGTCGCGGGTTTAAATTCTGCCCGTGTATTTAAAACAATTTACTTCAATCCAAAAAAGTATAGGTATAGGTAGGTACTTCATGTTTTGCGTACTTCCTCAATGTTCACAGGGATATGCTTTAAAATGTTTTTTAATAAAAAAGTGCTTTGTGGTTGTAAACTTCTTCTTTTTGATCGACAGAGTTTTTTTTCTTATCTAAGGAAAATCAAGTTGGGGAGGCCTGTTTCTCGTGGAAGCCTCGAGGCTAGAGCCGCTGTTGCCATGCCCTAAATCGGGCCCTGATTAAGTTTATTCATAGATGTCATAATAATATACGACAGGTTGCGGCGGTCTCTATTAAAGTGCCATAAATAAATCAATAGCAAGGGGGGAGAATAAGAGTAGAACACACAATAAAATTGAAGAATACATTACATAGCCAATGACATCACTGATTGCAAATTATATTATAGGTAGGTACTCGAGTCGTTCATATTTAAAAATGTGCTCGCTGAAGCAGCGCGCGTAAACTGAAACTCATCAGGAATTCCATATTCGATTTCCGGATTGCGGAAATTTGTATCTCTAATCATTGGTCAAATCAATCGATTGCATACCTGAGTGCTGTGAGTTACAAACCATCAAGATAATCGAGTAAGCTTCTTGCGAAGTGAATGGAACACGTGCGTTAGTGTCTTCACTTCGACCGCGAACCGATGTTCTATTGGTAGAATTGACTTTAACCTTTGTTAACATTCACGCGATCGAATATGTTAGAAAAAAACCCCATTTAGCGCACAAAAAAAAAAAACAAGAATACAGAGCTAATGGCAGCATTGATTGTAAACACTATTCTCGAGTCTCGAGTCGATTATAAAAATGTTCTCTCTTGAACAGCGCGTATAAACTCATCAGGAATTCCAAAATCGATTTCCTGATGGCGGAAATTTGTATCTGTAATCATTGATCGTTCGGTCGCAAACGTCCGGACCGATTACAATAAAATTGTCCGGTAATACAAGTAGGTACCTATAACTACCTATATACACATGTATGTATAGGTGCTTACGTCGGCCGTGTTCAAAACAGCTCCGGAATTCCTGATCGGGTGTCCGGAGCTAATTCCGCATGAATATGTATGGGAGAAAATTAATATTCTAGTTATTTCTTTGAATGGGAATTTTGAGAACATAATATGTATGCAAATTGAATAGGAATAAAAGTACTGATGTTTCGTTTCATCTAGGAAGATTCAAGGCTGACCTGCAGTGTAGGTATAGCACGAATAGTTTTGTAAGCGTAAGCACAGATAATATAATACTATACGTACAGATGCCTCAAAGCCACAAAGAAATGTGACCGATTTAGCGCGGGCTATCTTCGGGCTTAACATTTTTCCGTGCTTAAAGCATTTTTTAAAATTTGAACAAATATTTTTCATGTGTATTTTTTCATGTTCTCAATTTTACACAAACTTCAATAACAAATCGATACATATAACGCCATCTATTATGAGTTATTTCAACAAATGTTACTTTGTTCCTGATGAGACCCTGTGGCGTAAGTGAATTTTGAATCTAAAACATAGTTACAAAATTTTTATTACATTTTAGTTTAACTTTATATGATTTGTGCACTTTGCTACATATAATACCGATGAGGTTAGATAGTACAGCGGTTAGTATAAGTTGATATATTTCTGTTAAACAATTGGAGGAGGTAGGTACCTTCGGCGGCCATGAGTCTCTCACCTACTCGTATTCGTCAGGTGATAATTTCTCTCATGATGTTGTAAATTATTAAAACGAAAAAAGTGTCCCACGACTAAAATATTAAAAGTTGTCAGTCTTATAAAGTAAGATACCATTCAAATTTGATAATCTAGACACTTTATATGAATAGTATATTATTATGTAAATACCTATTACCAATTCGAAATTCGCTCAACAGCTCAATTTGATACACAACGTCAAATAATTCGTGCTACCCTCTGACTGAACTAAGATTAAATAAGTTTAATGTTGAAAATATTTTTTTCAAAACAAGCATTTATAATGACCATTTCTCAGCTCTATCATGAGACATCATCTAGGTCTACAGTACTTGTCAAGACAAATCCAATGAGCCCAAACAAGACGGTGCCATATTATTGCATTGTCACGGAGGTTACATTATGTGTTCCAAATTTCAGCGCAATCGGTTGGGGTGAACTGGTCTAAAATTCTGTTGCAAGATTTGGCCCCATACTTAAAGTATGTTATGAGCAAGTTAAATAAAAGCTTGTAAAAACCGGCCAATAGCAAGTTGTACTTATGACGTTAAGGGCTTTATTTTGTGCTTCTAAAATGCCATTACTTGTTTTCGTTCAAATGATCAATAAGTATTTATCGTTCAGATTTTATGAACGTTAATTTTGGTAATATATAGTAATAAAGCTCATTATGTAGGTACTATAAACATCAATGAATCTGTAATAAAACGAGCCTTACTTGCTAAACGATTTCTTCGAATACTTTAAAATTGATTTTCTATTATTTCTTCATTTATCCCCGGAAATTATAGCACAGAATCAAAATTGTGTTAAAAACTTCACGTCAATCATTGGTTACTACGTTCTGCCTCCGTACTTCTTACGTCAAAACGTTTCAAATAAAATCGTGTCACAAATATATAGAAACCAAAGTGCTTTCAAAAGTGTTTCGCTTTGCCAAAGTAGCGGAACTTTGCCCGATGTTAAATAACATCACTGTATTCACAGAAGGTATAGGCAGAGGCGTATTATACAGGGTGAATTATTCAAATGCGCGTGGATGGCCATTTTAGAAACTATAAGAAATAGCGAAAAATACTACTCTATAAACAATAAAATATTTTTTATTTTTATTTTCATACTCGAAGGTGCCTTGGTGCCGATTTTTAAGAAAAGTCCAAACAACCCCCTTTTAAATATAACCACATATTTCTGATACATGGTGTAGGTATACGTATTATGTTACCGTATAGTACCTACACCTACATTCCGCCATTTCTGTTATAAGTGACATTAATTATAAGTGAAGGCAAATTGCCGTAGGTACACCGGGCTCAAATCCAGACTCCGAGTTGAGAATTTCCTAATGAACAAATCTAATACCTGACACTTTTCCCGAGCCCAGTTCCGTCTTTACCATAAGGGCACGCGGGGCACGAGCCCAGGCCCCCCGGCCTGATGGGGCCCCAAAGTGTCGAAACACAGTGGCTATGTATTTTTACCCGACTGCGCCAGAAGGAGGATGTTTTTCGAGTGTATGTAATGTATGTTTGAATCGGCTTGATGGATTTTAGCTTGAGAGGTGTCTTTAAATTCGTCTTAATTGTGAGAGTGACACTGGATATATCAAAATTATAAAAAAATAAAATGGCCGATTTTTGGCGTCTTCAAAAAGTTTGTTTTCCTCAAAACTTATCGAGTGGGGTATCAAAATGAAGGGCTCGAAAAGAAGATTACGAAAGCATATATAAATACATGAAACACTGAAAAGTGAAAATTAAAAATAGTAAATTAAAAATTAAAAACACAACCCTCCTTCTGGCGCAGTCGGGTAAAAACCCGACTGCCAAAAAAACAACTAAAAAGTTCAAAACAAGAGCACTTTTCAAGCAGTCTGATGCAGTTGGTGGCATAAAATCTAAGATTTAACACAAATAATTGCCACCAACTGCATCAGACTGCTTGAAAAGTGCTCTTGTTTTGAACTTTTTATTAGTTGTTTTTTTGGCAGGCGGGTTTTTTAATTTTTTTCATCCAATAACAAACGCATTGGTTTCTTATTTCAACGATCATTAACAAAGCAACCTACCTATAGCCAGGGTTGCTCAACCAAAAGTTTGCCCAGCAGAACTTTGTCTTCTCTTTTTAAAAGGGGAAACTCTGTTTGCCCGAGGGCCCTTCTATGGCTTAAGACGGCCCTGTCCGACTCGACGATCAAACTCAGGACCCCACGCCTAACAGCCGCGCTTCCGACCATTATACCCACAAGGCAGTGGTATGTTTTATTAATATGTTTGCTAATATAAAGAAAAAAGTTTAATTTTCCCAACGCCACGTGTACTCAGAAAGGTTTCATTGTATTTTAAAATAGAATGTGGTTCTACTAGATACGATTAGTTCAGGCGTAGGATGAGATATACCGTTCGATTAAACGCATATAAAAAAATATTATTGCATTGTCATCCAAATTACACAGGTATACCAAATATCAGCTTAGTCCGATGCCAGCAAGTGATTGAAAAATGAATTGCAAAAGGAGATGTTTCATACGTACGCTACATAGAAAAATAGGAGATTAAAAATTTTATTACATTCATTTGATTATGTGTACATTCGTAAAAAAATGATCCGAGATGAAGTTTTTCATTATGATATCTGTATTTTTAGGGCAGTCATGACTTGACTTGAGTTTGACAGTTTTGTTTTATGACGTCATCACGTACGTCAGTTGTTGTGTGCACGCGTGGTGGATTAAATGTTGCCATTTTGACTGACATTAACTTATCAACAGTTGTCAAAATTACGTTTCAAATAATTAATTTGTCGATTGTTGATCCACCATATCTGTGTTGTGTTGCTCTCCTTGACAAAGAAAAGAATGAATTACAATTAAACGAAGTAATATTAAAGAAAATAAACATTAGGAACCGGTTAGTATCATGTATAGCTATAATACATATTGCGTACGTAGACCACTCCCAGGGTCCATACATTTCTGAAAGATCTCTTTTGTACCGAATAAACAGACAGATAGCCAGATAGACAGACAGATAAGAAAGCGGTTAGTAATAAATTGGTAATAAAATAATAAAAACAGTAATAAACTTTATTTTATTATACAGGGTAAAATTAAAACCAGTGCGGATGTTTTAGGAGGTGAAAGTACTCATGAATATGATCAACTTTTATTATGGGACCGACACTGAAATATGAAAAAAAAAATCAGCTGTTCCATACATTTTGATCGTGTTGTAGTGCATTTTTGTAGGGAACAGCTGTTTTTTTTTTTCATATTTCAGTGTCGGTCCCATAATAAAAGTTGATCATATTCATGAGTACTTTCACCTCCTAAAATATCCGCACTGGTTTTAATTTTACCCTGTATAATACTGTTTACTGTTCAATAAAAATAAAGTAAAGGTACAAAATACTGCTATAATTTTTGTTACTAATTTCTGGTATACTTACTCGTACAGAGTCATAAATTAAACCTGCGAAGATAATTATAAATAGGTACTTAAAAACAGAATCTTGCGAGGCTTTTAAAAATGATACTAAATTGATAAGTTGCGCGAAAGCACTAAGAAATATGTACTTAAAACATTAAGTACTGTTTATTTTCCTTCTTCGTCTTTGTTAAACTTTCTTTCTTGTTCAAAAAGTTGGCAACCCTAGGCGTAAATAATACCTATACGTTACAGTTCAACAACCTTTTTATGTTATTTATTTGTGAAGGTTTCAAATTCGCCCACAAGATTCTTGATATAGATTGAAACGTCGATTCTGCTAATAAAGTATTCAATTGAATAAATGAATTATACTTATTATTTACCTATAGACGTTCTCAATAAGTGCCACTGATCTTTTGGCCGTTTTCCCTATCGCAGATCGATTTTTGACATAAGCTTTATAGAAGTTATGGCAAAATCGATCTAAGTAAGTGAAAGAGCCGATGGATCGGTCGCGGGCTCGCTTTATGCAGGCTGTTCTGTACCGACACGCCACGTGATATCGAGGGAGAATCTCACCGTGACATTCTCCCTCGAACGTTCGCAAACATATCGGCTCTTTCACTTACTTAGATCGATTTTGCCATTACTTCTATAAAGCTTATGTCAAAAATCGATCTGCGATAGGGAAAACGGCCAAAGGATCATTGGCACTTATTGAGAACGTCTATAGGTAAATAATAAGTATAATTCATTTATTCAATAGACATGAATAGACATGTACTCGCGCTTGTAGCTTATAGATTGACGAAGGTACAATCATAATCGGTAATATATAGGTACATAGCATAAGCATAGCATAATCGGCCTATAATGTTCCCACTGCTGGGACACAGGCCTCCTCTCTGTGAGAGGGAGTGGGCCGTAGTCCACCACGCGGGCCCAGTGCGGGTTGGTGGACGTCACATGTTTTTAGAATTTTTGGTTCTAGGACATGCCGATTTCCTCACGATGTTTTCCTTCACCGTTAAAGCAAGTGATAATTAATTTCTAATACGCACATGACTTCGAAAAGTCAGCGGTGCGTGCCTCGGGATCGAACCCGAACCATTCGCCGTGGGAGGCACATGGTTAAACCACTAGGCTATCATTGCATAGGTACATCATGCGTGAGAATACTCGCTCAGTGATAACGTCTGAATCTGGTGAGCGCACGGTGAGATTCTCCCTCGAGCGTCGCCAAACAAATTGGAGGAAGCCGTGAAACGCGCTCGCGTTGCCGACAACCCGAGCGATTTCACGGTGTGATTATCACTCATGCGTTCATAAACAAATTGGCAGTTCCCGCGGTGATATCACGCGGCGAGTCGTTACAGAATAGACAGCAGTCCGGTATAGAATAATTCATTTCCAACGACTCCCTTGTTCAGACCAAGCTCCTAAGTCTTGAGCATCGGCGCAAAGTTGCTAGCCTATTGGTTATTTATCGGATACATTTCGGAGAGTGTGCTTCAGATCTGCATGATCTAATTCCATCCTGCCCTTTTTTCTATCGGACGGCCAGAAGCACGAACAAGCGCCATCGGTTCATGGTTGATATACCAAAAACCCGAACGAATTGATTCCACTTTCATTGTGAAAACGGCCAAACAGTGGAATGCGCTGCCCGAATGGGTGTTCCCCGATAGTTACAATCTGGGTGTCTTCAAGTCACGAGTGAATCGGTTTCTTCTAGGCAAGCGTGCTCTATCGTAGACCGCATCATCGCTTAACATCAGGCGAGATGGCGGTCAAACGCAAGCCTATTTACAAATAAAAAAAAAAAAAAAAAAAATTTAAAACTCCGGCCTTTCAACGTTATACAATATGTCTGGTTTTCTGCCCTACCTTTCATCGGCCATCTATTTATTTATTACTAGCACTTCGCCCGCGACTTCGTCCGCTCACAGGAACTGTGCATTTTTTCGGGATAAAAAGTAGCCTATGTTACTCAGTGATAATGTAGCTTTCTATTAGTGAAAGAATTTTTAAAATCGGTCCAGTATATTTTTGCGAATTTTAAACATGTTAAAGCCATGTTATGCTTAACTTAATGTTATTAAATATTAAGACATTCGGCAGAGGTCGCGGGTTCAAGTCCCGCCGTGTCAATTGTTTTTGGAATGTCTTAATATTTAATAACATCGGTCCAGTAGTTTCGGAGCCTATTCGGTACAAACAAACAAACAAAAAAATATTTCCTCTTTATAATATTAGTATAGACTACAACCGGTACCTATACTCCACATCAATATTAATTAAACCAAACAAATGGTTCTTCAAAACAATAGCCGATCGTTTTTATTATAAACGTGGGTAGACTAAAGAAATAAGATGCTATAACATGTACCAGAGTACCCTTATAAAATACTCTTTGAGGGTTTTTAGTGAGAAAACAATGGCGTGTTGGGCACGTCCGCAATCCTGAGGGTTTGGGAAGTGGTGTATTATCGTATATCTTTCCATAACTCAGCATGTAAAGATTTTATATATAAACGAGCTGTTGCCCGCGACTTTGTGTGCGTGAAAATTGATGAAAAGTAGCTTAAATGTTTCTCCAGATCCCAGGCTACCTTTTTGTCAAATACGTCCAAAGCCGTTTCAGCGTGAAGGAGTAACAAACACAAACTTTCGCGTTTATAATATTAAGGCCGGGATTAATTATAAACTATCCTTGTTATCAGACTATGCCCCTAAAAGGGGATAAATCTACCCCTGAACTGGTAGACCTTAGCACGAATTTTCCTGAAAAGCTGGCTTATAACCTCAGATCATAGAAACAAGGGAGATGTGCCAAGGCGCAACTGAGCTTGTCGCTTTGATCATATTGATTTGGTCATATTGACCGTATATAAAACGTACACGCTGGTTACGAACCGAACACGGTCGATGATATAAATACAGTGTTTTAGTTTAGTGCTAGTGTTGAGTGACGATTAACAGTGTTAGATTGAGGGTGTGCGGAATTTTTAATGTGTGGCAGATCTTACGGAACAGCTGAATTTTTTTCGCGATTTCAGGATTTCCCATAGTAAAAGTTGTTCATAATGATGAGTACAATGACCCCTATAAATATTTCCACTGTCTAACCTGGCACCCTGTATACGAACGAAGTCGCGGACAACAGCTACTAAGATTATAATGTATAATGGCACGCGTGTGGAACAGCGTAGAAGGACGGCCGCCCTAATAGAAAAGGGTCTCCTAAACCAAATGGTGGAGAAAGATTGCCATAATCTTAACGTCACAAAAAAAATGCGATTTCTAAAAATAGATAGGCAGTAGGCAACGTATAATAGTCCCATGGTCAAAACAGAGATAAAACCACTCTCCCCACCTACAGAGGTCGTAAAAGAGATAATAACAAGAGGTTAAATGGTAGCGTCCTCCTGTCTGCCTATCATAATAAACTGCGATTGACTCAGTGGCGTGCCTAGAGGGCAAGCCCGACGCATTTTTTTCGTTTTAGAGAGCATCTAAGTTCTTTTTTTTACTTACTAATGCTATCGCCTTGAAATTTGGAACAGTTATAAAGAATGCTTGCTTAACTTTATTAATTAAAGGGGCCGGAGTGGGGGTTACTAAGTCAAGTGACATATCATATGAAAGGGCTTGATCTGCACATTTCAAAAAATATTTTCATTTTATTTTATGTCTCACAGTTTTCGACATATGATGAAAAATGTCCGAAAAAATACCATTCCCCCGTTATCTCCGAAGTTTGCGAAGCGAAAAATCTGAAATAATTAGAGTTGATAGGAATTGACCCAAATATTGCACCAAAAATAAAACGATGTTCCTAACTAGTACGGTTTTTGTAAAATCATCAAAATTCTTTCACAAACAAACTTAGTTATGCGGTCCGGTTTATTTCACTTTGTATGTCCAAAAATGATACGGAACCCTCGGTGCGCGAGTACGACTCGCACTTGGCCGGTTTTTATGAATGTAAGTGATTTTTGCTTGTTATTTGATTAGTGAAATTTTTATTGCTTTAATAACGGCATCAACTCACTTAAATTCATGAAAAATTTACATAATAAAAATCTTTTTTAATTATTTTCTTTGTAGTGGATTTTTGAAGTCGGTTATTTTTTGTTAAAAAAGTTTTTTATTTTTCCCTTTTTAGTTCTTTATCCCGTGTTAGATTACTTTCACGAATTCGTTCAACAGTAAATCTTCTACGGAGTGTGTACATTTATGCATATAACTTTGTACATAGGAATGATTACATAATGTATTATATACTAAAACCTTCCTGAAAGTATGTAAATTACGTTAGTAAAAACCCTATCCAAATCGAATCAGTAGTTTTTGGGAAAATCGCGCACATACAAACATACATACATACATACGGGACGAATACAGAACCTCCTTTTTTGAAGTCGGTTAATTAAAAATACCCTCTAAAGCCAAAAAATACGTTGGGCTTGCCTCCTAGGTACGTCACTAGATCTATCCATCTGTCAAGTATACATAGAGTGCCTATTGCGTTGTGACATTAAATGATACGTACCACGTATGGCATGGCATTATTAGAACAATAATATTTAATATTTTAGTCACGGGAGATTTATTTCGTTTTAATATTTAACAATATAATGTAGATGCGTAGAGATATTACTTGACGAATACTAGTAGGTCAAACCTGTAAAGTAAACCTGTAAAGTAAACTGTAAAGTAAACTATAAAGTAAACCTGTAAAGTAAACTGTAAAGTAAACCTGTGGCCGGAGAAGATAGTCTAAACCAAGGCTGCCTATCTAATCGTTGGAGGTGTTTTCGATAAACCAATTTAATTTTAATGTATACTATTTAATGTGATAATCTCATCGGTATTCTGTTTACACAATTTCCCTTTTGGATAAACGTAACGAGAAAAAAACAAAGATTAAATTTGATTGTAAGCCGCTTAACCCCATTGAAATCCTGTTTTAATTGGTTGACCAAAAACAACACACAATTATATTTGTACTTAACTTGTTTTAAGTTTTGACATCATTTTAATTAAAAAAGCTTTGAGAAACCAGGGTTAAGGTAATCAGAATAACCTTTTGTCTCTCAGTAGCGGAGGTCACTTGGAAATCTTCTTAAAACAATCTAAATGCAGATAAGAATTGTTCGCAGTTATATAAATTATGTGATAAACGTGATAATACTGTTTATTTTCTTATTTTATTTTATTTTTTTTGAATGACCTCTCGCAATTGGCTTCTAACAGCCGTCACTGCTTAACCGGTCATCTGGTGAGGACTTACAAATGCCTCCAGCCAGGCTTAAAACTAAATAAAACTACAAACTAAGCGACCACACGCTAAGGGCACCCCCTACTGGGGTACGGGCCTCGGCTTAGGGCGTCGCTGGGGGGAGGGCAACTAGAGGGAGGGACGACTAGCTGGATCGGTTCATTATTTTGGGTCGAATTTAAATCTACAGGCTCAGCGCGGGCTGGCTCGAGCAAGGGTCGGTTAGGGGACTGAGTCATACGCGGCGGCGGACTCGGGTCATGATGGGGACGTCGCGACGGGCCTCGTCGGCGAGGTCGGAATGGTATTTTCTTAATGATAATTGCTTTTATTTAATACTGGTCGTTGTGGCGATGTCGATGTCTTTCAGCTGATAATTATGACGGTAACCATTACTACATAAGTAGGTAACATAGTCGCACTCGCGCACCGAGGGTTCCGTATCAGTTTTGGACGTATAAAGTGAAAAAATCCGGACCGCATAACTAAGTTTGTTTGTCATGGAATTTTGATGAATTTGTAAAAAGTGTAATAGTTAGGAACATCGTTTTATTTTTGGTGTAATATTTGGGTCAATTTCTATCAACTCTAATTATTTCAGATTTTTCGCTCCGCAAACTTCGGAGATAAGGAATAAGAGTGGAATTTTTTCAGTCATTTTTCATCATATGTCGAAAACTGTGAAACATAAAATAAAATGAAAATATATTTTGAAATGTGCAAATCAAGTCCTTTCATATGATTTATGTCACTTGACCTAGTAACCCCACTTTAAAATTTCGGACCCCCACTCCGGCCCCTTTTGCAATAAAAAAATAAAAATATTTTTTGATTTTTTTCATTTGCAATAAAGTTGGGCAAGCATTTTTTATAACTGTTCCAAATTTCAAGTCGATAGCTTTAGTAGATGCTGAAATAAGCAGGTGTGACAGACAGACGAAGTCGCACCATAAGGGTGGGTTCCTTTTTTACCATTTTGGTACGGAACCCTAAAAAGAAGGCGATAACTCATAATATATTATATTCAAAACTTTAACAAAAAAAAAAAAAGAAGTTTGGAAGTTAAGATGCCACAGACATAGGCGACAAAATAACACTCTTCGTTTTTCAAAGTCGGGAGTTTTCAAAATGTACTTAATTATATTTATGTGCTTTTTGACTTCATACTTAGTGAATAATTTATAAAATAAAGAAAAGGGGATTATAAAGAAAAAGAAGCAAACAAAGTTGAGCAGTAATTAACTTGCTTCTTGACTTCATGTATATCTAAATACCTACTCCTAAGTGTAAAAGTGCTATATCTTTTTTTCATGTCGTGTTCAAGCACTGTCATATAAATCGGTTCAGTGGTCAAGGTGTCTATATGTAACAAACAAACAAACAGACATACTTTTCAGATTTATGGTATAAGTTTAGACTATTCAGACTATTTATGCACACCACCCGTGTGTGAATAAATCTTGATTTTGCAATGTGAAAAATACGCTGTGTGTTAATCTAAGATATTTATATTCAAGCTCGCTCTACACTTTTCCGTTTATCCCGACAAATCGGCTCGTAAATTATACTGATCGGCAAAAGTTTTGCACTTCTTGTGATACTGAGTTGTTAGGATTCCGTACCAAAATGGTAAAAAAGGAACCCTTATGGTGCGACTTCGTCTGTCTGTCTGTCACACCTGCTTATTTCAGCAACTACTTATGCTATCGACTTGAAATTTAGAACCGTTATAGAGAATGCTTGTCCAACTTTATTGCAAATGTAAAAAAACAGGTTTAAAAAAAACCGACTTCCAAAAACTACACTAAAAACTATGAAATAAAAATGTTAAACTTCCATAAATAAAAATCTAAATGTATATTGAAGTCGGCGGGGCCTCTTCTTCAGGTTTCTACCTCTCAGCCTTTGAACAGGAAGAACGTGCGCAGTGTGTGCAGCGAACGTGCAGCTTGCTTTGCGCCTCGACAAATTAAAATTTTCTTTCATTCCTCCTTAATCTATAATGTTGCTTATATTTATGCTAGGCCCCGCCGACTTCAATATACATTTAGATTTTTATTTATGGAAGTTTAACATTTTTATTTCATAGTTTTTAGTGTAGTTTTTGGAAGTCGGTTTTTTTTAAACCTGTTTTTATTTTTATCTTTTTAGTGTAGTGTAACCATTTTTGTTGTTGTTAATTTATTACAATAAAGTACCATTAAATCATGGACAGAGCGACTTTGATCATTTATGTACTTTTACCGAGATCGATTACTTCCACGAATTTAAATAGGTATGTACTTATATTTATAGATGTTGGTGGATGAGAGCATTTCAGTAAACAAAAACCGGGCAAGAGCGTGTCGGACCACGCAGTGTAGGATTCCATAGCAAGAAGTATTTTGAGTGTTCCGACCGCAAATACAAGTTTGTATTTCATAATATTATTATAAAATATTATTATTTTTACGGTTGTCAAACTCAAAATGGAAAATAGTGAAATTTAAAAAAAATTGTGACGTATCTTGTTCAAACCAATTTCAATCGAAAGTATTTATTAAATGCTATAAGATTGATTTTTTCCAGATTTTTTGATAGCGCGGTTGGAAAATTACAGGGGGGGACACATATTGTTAACGACTTTGGGAGCTCCTAGTTCACTCAATATGCACTTAAATAAAAAAGGTATTTAGAAACCTTCATGTTATTTTCAAAGACCTATCCAACGATATCCCACATGGTGGGGTGCGCGAAAATATTATTTTTCATCCCTCAGTTTCATGTATGGGAGCCCCCCCCCTAATAATTTTATTTTTCGTAATTTCACTATAGGCCTTAATGGCGGCTTGTAAAAGACATCTACCTACGAAGTTTCATATAAATTGGTTATGAACTGTAGATAGTAGTAATAGCAATAGGCTCGCTCCCTAGCCTTCTATCAAATGCGACTTAAGCATAAAAAAATTGTGTGTACTATACACCTCTGTCTAACCTTGCGGGAAATATCGGCGTGATGTTATGTATGCATAATATCGAGATGGATTGCGTTCAGGAATTCATGTACCTACACAATATCACTTTTTCATCATCGTCATGATGTCATCGAGATACACCAAAAATACCGTTTATTACACCTGGTTAAAAATCTACTCAACCAAAGTTAATAAAATTTATATGGGACCACCTCGCGAGCTTCTTCTACCATATGAAAAAAGAATCACGTAAATCGGCTCATAAACCACGGAGTAATCGGTGTACATACATGAAAAAAAAAAAAAAAAAAAAAAAAAAAAAAAACCAACCGAATGCAGAACCTCCTCCTTTTTGGAAGTCGGTTAAAAAGTCAAAAAATATTTTTATTTTCATTGCAAAAGGGGCCGGAGTGGGGGTCCAAAATTTCAAAGTGGGGTTACTAGGTCAAATGACATATCATACAAAAGGGCTTGATTTGCAAATTTCAAAATAAATTTTCATTTAATTTTATGTCTCACAGTTTTCGACATATGATGAAAAATGTCTGAAAAAATACCTTTCCCCTCCTCCTTATCTCTGAAGTTTGCGGAGCGAAAAATCTGAAATAATTAGAGTTGATAGGAATTAACCCAAATATTGCACCAAAAAAAAAACGATGTTCCTAACTAGTACAGTTTTTTCAAAATCATCAAAATTCCTTCACAAACAAACTTAGTTATGCGGTCCGGTTTTTTTCACTTTATACGTCCAAAAATGATACGGAACCCTCGGTGCGCGAGTACGACTCGCACTTGGCCGGTTTTTTTAAATAAGGGAACACGCTTGTAACAGTAACTAAAAAAAAGAAAGATGCTGCAGAGTATCTTATCTTTTATCCCTGGTTAATGGCATTAAAGCAATTATTTTTATTTTTTAGGTACCTACTTGAACTATACAATGTAGGCTGTGTCCCCAGTAGGCAAACTGTTAGCGGCCGAATGAGTTTGCGCTAGCAGTTTCCAGTAGCAAACTGTTAGCGCAAAACTAGCAAACTGTGGACACTCGTTTCAAATATATGGAAGGGCGTACTAAACCGATACGCCGCAAACTCAGTCGGTCGCTAACAGTTTGCATATTGGGGACACAGCCTTATATTTACCACTATCATATCATCAATAAAAATAAGCTGTTCCATACATTTATGTACAAATAACTCAACAAAATGTATGGAACAGCTGATTTTTTTTTCCAACCCTGAGGTTGGTCCCATAAAAGTTGTTTATATAATGACGAATACAATGACCCTTAAAATATTTCCACTGTCTGACCTGCCACCCTGTATTATGGCCCTATCTTTTTATTACGTTGACTCAGAAGCTTGATTTTTAGTTCCAAGGAATTACAGATCTAAGTATTCGATATTAACTTCAACTTGATATCTCCTCATGTTTCTGAGAAAAATGGTTTAGACAGACAGACAGACGGACACCGAAGCGATCCTATAAGGGTTCTTTTGAGGTACAGAACCCTAAAAACGTTGAAACAAAACTTATTTTGATAATACAAGCCGCCAACGAACCGTGTTTATTGTGACGTTATAAATAACCAATATGGCTGAATTTTTCATAATTCCCGGGGGAATACAAACAAATGAGATAATCAACTTTTGACACGAACGAATGCGCGAAGCGTATAATAATATAATTTATAAGAGAAAATGTATTGGATATGGCTGATATGTCACTACACACATTACATTATAATGTAGATAAGTTGGCATTTCAGTTACACTAGAGGTTTTTACTACTATTATAGGTATACAAATTCACTGATCAAGATATTATGAAGAAAAACCAGAATAGTTAGTTTTATCTCTTAGAATCTGCACAGTCATGAGTTAATGATTTTTCACTTTTTGAACGAAGTTAATAATTTCTTTTCAACCTGACGGTTTACCGTCAGGTAAACAATTCGAAAATAACTCAATTTAGTTAGAATGAGACTTACCTGTTGCAAATAAAAAATATATGGGTATATTAAAAAATATATGGGGATGGATGGGATGGGGATGGGGAACTTAGGGAAAGTTGTTCAGTATGATGAGAGTTTAATCTCCCGTCTTCGATTGTTTCTTTGGATTTTTGTATTAGAAAACAATCGAAGACGGGAGATTAACTCTCTTCCGTGGTTTAAGCTACGATTGATCTTACGGCCCTTGGTAGCAAACACTTGGTGGCCCACCTTATGTAAAGTGGTCATATGCGTTACATATACTTCAAACTGGAACGCAATGCTACTTAGCGGCAGAAATAGGTATGATGTAGTTCCCCGGACGAGCTCTTTTACAAAGATGAACATTACTGTAGATACTATCATAAAACTAACTGTACCACAAAACTAAACTTCATTTCAATAGAACTTGCGAACCATGTAAACAAACTTTCTAGACTAATTAATAAAATTTTGACAATTTGCCAAACTGACATTGTTTACATAGTTTGCAAGCTCTATTGAAATGAAGTTTACTACTATTTCGGATACTTCTATCTATCTTTCTTCCAGAATTTGAAACATAACCATTAATAAGTAATTCAGTCATTTATTACACCGTAAGCCCGAGGTAGCTGAAAGATTTTAACCGTCGATTCCGTCACGATAAGCTCATGAATAAAGGCTCCGTTTGAGTCTAAAACTAATTGGATGACCACGGGTACGCGTCTATCCTAAATATACCTTGTGGAAACTCCCCATAGAGTTGTGGTCGGGTATAGTTAGGAGGACGGTCGCGAGATATTGCTACTCCTAAATATACCTGAATTCGGGTGGTTTAGCAGGGTATGGTTAGGACCGCGTTTTTGATAATTCCTTACTACTAAATATACCCTGGTAGAATCATATTTCTTCCGTGTCGTGAAAGTTGTGTTGTAACTAGCCCTCTAATGTGACCCATGGAAATGACATCCATCCATCCAATGACTGATTGGAAAACATAACTTAGTTTCGATGGTATGTTAGACCTAGGCTGGATAAGCTACGGCGCTACACCTTAGTGATATACCTAGAATCTAGATAAGTTAATGTTATAATTTACGAGTATAAATAGAGGAAAAGTCCGTTTTGATGTGTAATCTTAGTACCTATAGCGGGATATTTATTATACCTACTATCAAATATGATAAAATAATCAAAGATCTTTGAGTCAAAGATATATTATAATGTATTATAGACATATCGATTAAGCTGTTTTCTTTTACGGCTACACGGTTTTGCAGTTGGAATTTCTAGTTTGCGTACCTAGCCGGCATAATGAAGACTAAAATTACGTACCTAAACAAACAAAAGACAAGGACAATACAGGGCGTGAACCTATGTGCAAGAGAAAGACAATATGAGTAGTGCGTGAGCCGTACCTACCCTGTTCGGGTATAATTAGGAGCTGTGATTTTTGCGAAGTAACTCCTATTTATACCCGATCTGAGTAAAATCACCGCATCGGGTAAGGGTACATTTAGGAGTGATCACTTGACGAGTTTGATCTCCTATCTATACCCGAACTCAGTCGGTTTCGTGACGTCATTGGCGTTTCCACTGGGTATATTTAGGATAGACGCCACGGGTACCTAACCTTAAACAATAATAATTACTCAATGTGGAATATTGTGGAATTAACCCTTACAAATTTAACTTTAAAGACAAAACATCTGTTTGGTTGGCTTTGATGGTCACCCGTAAGGGCCAAACGCATTTATAAAGGATGGTAGCCACCTGCGCAGACGAAAATGATAATAATATGACAATAGACAAGGGAAAATGTGACGTTTGTCAAATGACAATAGATCGTATTTGCTTTGAAGTGGTTCTTGTTATGTTTGAGATATCAGAGATGTCGGCTTGTCTCCCAAAGAAATGAATTTGTTTTTCCTTAAAAAGAAGAATGTTTTCATTTCATTTGGGTTTTCCTTACAAATCGGGCTTTCCGGGTCCTCGGATTGTTATTAATCAACGGCTATGGTTGATTGGTAACAATTACTTGAGAATGCCTGGGGACATATCTTTGCGGTTCATTCTTAAAAAAGAGAATCTTCAACAATATTTGTCTATTTTTAATGAAATATTAAACCATTTACGAGTACCTATACTTCTGAAAAATTGTCCTATGTCAAATGTATGAAACTGCTGATTTAACTAAAATTAACTTTTAAAATATTGGGAATACATGTCATATTGTAACATAGCAAGTGTTTTTAAAATAACGTAATGACTAACCACTTTTTTTACATTATTTCTTTTAAAAATGTTCATAGTTGAAGGCTCGGTTGAAAGGTTCTATTTTTATCGACGAAACTCGAATGTCAAAGAGTGGTTTCAGAATCATTTTATAATGCACCATATTTAGCTAAGTACCATTATTGTCGTTTAGAGATAGCCCGCGGTCTCAATCGATGTCTCTTGTTCACGAACTTGACTTAAAGGGCAGTTTTGGGCTTGATATGGTACAGTAATAAAAGCTTAACCAAAAATAATAATATATTTTAATTGTTCTTTGTCTAATTTATCTTAGAGATTAAGAATTGAAATCAAAAATCGAAATAAATAAGAAATAAAATGATTATGCCGTTGACATTTTGAAAAAACCAATCAAACAAAAACGGGTGCATGCTGGCTGGCGCGTGCCTCCACAGAATATCATGTCGACAGCAACTAAAACCTTTGAATTGAGAACTCATTAGTTGCGCTGTACTTCATTGGATCATTCACACCATACTTAACCTCACTGTCACAAATACTATAATTTCTCTTTAATCCAATTACGCACAAAAACAAATCAAAAATGAATTTAATTACTCTTGAAATACTCGAACACACCAAACTAATTTCATAAATCTGTACCGAAATACACAATCTGAAGCCCAGCGTTCTATGGGCGTCTGCCGTGTCCTTTATTTACCTAACCTTGGGTACTCTTAAGTAATTGTTAGTTAAGGCTCCCGTTAAGAGGCTAGAAAAACCAATCTTTATTTTTATTTTCACGGCACCGCGTGTATCTTTATTAAACAAAGCTCGACGAAACTGTTTTCTCAGTTTGTCTGTGTGAATGAATAATTAAAGAGACAAATACAAAAACAACCTCAAAATAAGCATTTTGGATCGCTATCTTACTAGCGAATCGCCTCGCTGGAAACACGCTCGCAAATCGCCGGTGTAGCATAACTAAAATATAAGGGCCGTAAGATCATTTTTTTTGTTCTGTGAGATCAATCGCAGCTTAACCACGGAAGAGAGTTTAATCTCCCGTCTTCGATTGTTTTCTAATACAAAAACCCAAAGAAACAATCGAAGACGGGAGATTAAACTCTCTTCTGTGGTTTAAACTACGATTGATCTTACGGCCCTAAGTTTGTTTCTTTTAAAGACTTAGATTTTTTGCTGGGGAGTTTAGTGCACAACTTAGTCTTCCCAGGTAAAAGACTAAGATGTGGTGAAGGGAAGCGTAGTTATCTACAGTTATTTTCTTCAAATATAGATAGATACAATTGACCGCCAGTCTGCCAGTCATAAGTTTATAAATTTTTAAACAGTAAGCCGCTGTTGTTCGACTTAAAATCGATCGTCTCGAGTCTATTTCAAGAATCCTTATTGAACTGACGATTGGACTATCATATAGTAGTAGTAGGCAAAAGGTTTGTTAATCTAGATTTGTTTTAAAGGACAAGATCTCCATAAATCTACTAAACGCATTATTTTGTTTGATAGGCCAACTAGATAGGTATTCATGGTTGACATACTGAATACTAACCCCCTTACTTTTAAACGCCTCATAATCCTTGTCATTTCTATGCCAATGAATAGTCATGGCAATTGACTTAGATAGTATATAGTTTAAGAGAGTCATAGTGGGGCATTTTGCTAAAATCTAGAGTAGCCTGACTGGGGAAGTACCGAAACCATATACAGAATACCACAGCCAAATACCACTAGTCTTCGGTAGTGTTGTGTTCCTGTGGTGAGTAAGGTCGCCAGAGCTCCTGAGGATGCGCTGTGTTGACAGCGGGGGACCTGCTTGTTTCCTTAGCTATCGGCACAGCGAATCCTCATTATAAAAGGTCGGTAACGCGCTGTGTATAAATAAAAAACAGAAAATACTCTACTCATATAATATAATCAATATTTTATGACATAAACGATAAAGCATTATAGATTATAAATACTTTATAGCAGAAGATACGTGGAGTACTATTTCGACTTGTTTCCCATCGGCCCATTAGCTCAGTTGGTTAGAGCGTCGTGCTAATAACGCGAAGGTCGCGGGTTCGATCCCCTCATGGGCCAATAACACTTTTTGTAGGTTTGTATGGCTATAAAAAGCTGAAGAGTTTATTTGTTTGAAGGCACTATAATCTCTGGAACTACCAGTCGGATTTGAAAATTATTTTTGCTTTAGACAGCTCAATTTTTGAGGAAAGTTATAGGCTATAATAATATCACGCTACGACACATAGGAGCAGAGCTAAAAAAAAAAATAACCTGGCCAAGTGCGAGTAGTACTCGCGCACCGAGGGTTCCGTATCAGTTTTGGACGTATAAAGTGAAAAAAAAATACCGGACCGCATAACAAAGTTTGTTTGTGAAGAAATATTGATGATTTTGAAAAAACTACTTACTAGATCTCGTTCAAACCAATTTTCAGTGAAAGTTTACATGATAATGTACATCATTTATATTTTTTTTGTTTTATCATTCTCTTATTTTAGAAGTTACAGGGACACGCACACACACATTTTACCACTTTGGAAGTGTCTCTCGCGCAAAGTATTCAGTTTAGAAAAAAAATATTTTAGAAACCTCAATATCATTTTTGAAGGCCTATCCATAGATACCCCACACGAATGGGTTTGATGAATAAAACATTTTTGAGTTTCAGTTCTAAGTATGGGGAACCCCAAAATTTATTGTGTTTTTTCTATTTTTATGTGAACATCCTAATGCGGTTCACAGAATACATCTACTTAACAAGTTTCAACAGTATAGTTCTTATAGTTTCAGAAAAAAATGGCTGTGACATACGGACGGACAGACAGACCCTTTTAATATTTCCACTGTCTGACCTGCCACCCTGTATATTGTTTAGCCTACTCTTGGTTGTCAGAGGTAGCCAACTTTACGCTGCTGGCGACGACGCCGACGTGACAATGGCGTCATGGCGCATGGTAAGGCACGGATCTTATTTTTTTTACAACAATGACGGCGAAGGCGTGATATTAAGTTTCATCATCATGATCATCATCAGCCTATATAATTAATAGTCCACTGCTGGATATAGGCCTCTCCAATTGCACGCCATTTAACTCGATCCTCGGTCACTCTCATCCAGCTGCTATTAAGTTTATTTATGTTTAATTATGCAATATGAAAAAAACTTTTTTAACAAAAATTAACCGACTTCAAAAATCCACTACAAAGAAATTAATAATTTTGGTTTCGGAGGTCGGTGGCTTTGGTTTTTGTTTGCTTTTTTTTGCCACCGACTTCCGAAACCAAAATTATTATTTTCTTTGTAGTGGATTTTTGAAGTCGGTTAATTTTTGTTAAAAAAGTTTTTTATTTTTCCCTTTTTAGTTCTTTATCCCGTGTTAGATTACTTTCACGAATTCGTTCAACAGTAAATCTTCTACGGAGTGTGTACATTTATGCCTATAACTTTGTACATAGGAATGATTACATAATGTATTATATACTAAAACCTTCCTGAAAGTATGTAGATTACGTTAGTGAAAACCCTATCAAAATCGAATCAGTAGTTTTTGAGAAAATCGCGCACATACAAACATACATACATACATACATACATACTAACATACATACATACATGCATACTTACATACATACATACATACGGGACGAATACAGAACCTCCTTTTTTGAAGTCGGTTTAGTTCTTTATCCCGTGTTAGATTACTTTCACGAATTCGTTCAACAGTAAATCTTCTACGGAGTGTGTACATTTATGCCTATAACTTTGTACATAGGAATGATTACATAATGTATTATATACTAAAACCTTCCTGAAAGTATGTAGATTACGTTAGTGAAAACCCTATCAAAATCGAATCAGTAGTTTTTGAGAAAATCGCGCACATACAAACATACATACATACATACATACATACTAACATACATACATACATGCATACTTACATACATACATACATACATACGGGACGAATACAGAACCTCCTTTTTTGAAGTCGGTTAAAAATGTACGACAGTTAATATGAACGGAACATTTGACTCGTGCAGTCAAGCCCGCCCGCGTCGCATCTGTTACAAAATTAGCACATTTAATTAAACGCTCAGCAATTCAGGAACAAAACAAGTTTAACTTCATATGATTTGCTCGTATACAATGCAAACGTATGGAAGCTGTAAAGAGGTTATTAGCTCAACTATACAAACTTACAAAGTTATCTTTGGTTTATACGAAAACCAAAAAGGCGTCATTATAGTCATAATTATGGACAAAACGGACATTTGGCTGAAATTGAGTAGTTTTCCTGGATGCCATGCCCACGAAAAAATTTTTTCATAAATCAGGATTCATCAATCAATGACACAGTGTCCACTTCTTGAAACTCCTATCGGACGCTTCCCGGACGCCCTCTATACTAGGACAAATCCGGGGAACCCCGGACGGATGGCAGACCTAACTATGGGCCCAATCCTGTAATCGCCAAAAAAAATTCAGCTGTTCCATACATTTAATTATGAAAAACTTTTATTATCGGCCTAACCCTGAAATACCAAAAAAAAATCAGCTGTTCCATACATTTTGTCGATTTAGGTATGTAAACCCAAATGTGTGGCAGCAGTTAAAATCTTTGTTCTTAACCTCAAATCTAAATGTGTGTTTATATCAACAATTCGCTGTTGAGTCTCGCTTGTGAATACCTTCTATTATTTATTACACTTGACTGTACATTCTTTGTTCGTGGAATCGCGGCTTAAGACAACTCTTCGAGAAATTCGAAGGTGCGCCACGAGCCGTAATTGAATACCTTTTCTTGGAATCAACTTTTTGTACCGTAATTTTATTTTTATCTTAGAATTTATTCGTAAAAGAATACTCGCATGGCAGACTAGCTGTTGCTCGCAGTGGCGTGCCTAGAGGGCAAGCCCGAGGGTGTTTGTGTTAATGTTTCATGAACGTAAGTGTTAAAACTCATGAAAAATTAACATAAATACCTCAGATCATTGAAACAAGGGAGATGTGCCAAGGCGCTATCGAGCTTGATGCCTGATTTTGAGCAAATTGCTCATATTAGAAACGTACGCGCTGGCGACGAAGTGAAAACGATCGATGGTATAAATACAGTGTTTTAGTTTAGTGCTAGTGTTGAGTGACGATTAACAGTATCAGATTGAGGGTGTGCGGAATGTTTAATTCGTGGGAGATCTTTTTATTCACAAGGAGCGCTTAATTATGCGCGTAATTGTGTTGAAAAATGTACTAAAAGGGACATCATTGTTCCGGTACTAATTTGCTATGATGGCATTCCTCCTTGTTTCTATGATCTGAGATAAATACCCTCGGGCTTGCCCTCTAGGCATGCCACTGGTTGCTCGCTACTTTGTTCGTAAACTAAGTCCAACTCTACATTGACCCGTTCAGGGTCTCAGAAGAAAAGTTTTTTTGAAACTCTACCTCTGACAATCTCAGGGGTGGAGTTTCGAAAAATCTTTTCTTCTATAAATACCAGTGGCGAAGGCTCCATACAACTCGATTCCTACCAGCCCCCCATTGATATTGATATTGCCAAATAATATAGTTCACAATAGAAAAGTACGTGTACACCCGTTGTCTCCACCACCGTCTCCCCACAGATCGTAATAGAAAGTTCATAATAGTGTCTGTCTGTCGGCCATAGTTCTCCTAAATTACACAACGGATTTTAATGCGGGTTTCATTTTCATCACCATTTAGAAAATTTATTCCGGAAGGTTTATGTGTATAATACGTTAATATTTATCTTAGATAAAGCACAGACATCTCGATGTTTTGATATATCAGAAGATTGGACCCGTGAGAAGTAGGAGCCGGCGGGTCGCTAGTAGAAACACAATATCTCCCAAAGGTCATGCATCATTTTGCACTTATGCCACCTACACCCTAACAGTGATGTAACCAATATCATATGAAAGTGTTTGGGGAGTACTATATCTAGGTACCTATACTAATATGTTTGATAAAGCTGAAGAGTATGTTTGTTTGTTTGAACACGCTAATCTCTGGAACTACCAGTCAGAATCGAAAAATTCTTTTTTTATATGATAGCTGGATTCATGAGAAATTGTATAGGTTATTTAATATCACGCTACGACCCTTAGGAGCCGAGCAACGGGGTGAGACCGCGGAGCACGGCTAGTTTAATTCTATGGCTGCTAAGATGAAATCAAGTGGAAAAATTTAATTTTTTTGTATGGCAAACAAGCCCTTTTTTATATTTTTTTTGTATTTAGATAACATGTTTAACTTTCCAATGTTATCTAGATTGGTGTTATCCCACAGGAAATCCGTTGTTTTCACGCTTTTTTTCACGCTTTCACGTTGTTTTCACGCTTTGTTTTCACGCTTTAAATTAAAACGCTAAGCGAAGCTCGGTCGCCTAGGTAGGTATTAAAAAATAAAACCGGACAAGTGCGAGTAGGACTCGTGCCTTGAGGGTTCTGTACAAACATAATGATGTACAGTCAGGGAAAGGGACTCTTTAGCAGGTACACTATCATTCATAATTGGTCGTATATTCAAACTTCGAAGCAATTCGGATTCGGAATTGCTTCGAAGTTTGAATGTACGACCAATTATGAATGATAGTGTACCTGCTAAAGAGTACCTAGTACGTGCTAAAGAATCCCTTTCCATGACTGTACCTATGTGGATAGTTCATTCATCTCGGGAAAAGAGTCTCGACGATTTTTGTATGCTTTCGATACCGATACTGGGAAAATATCGGTCCCGGTAATTCAGAGATTTAAGTGTTAATATTTTGTGTAAATTATAATAACACCATCTATGAGCATGATGCCGCTATTTCATACTTCTAGTGGCGTCATCAATGAGCAGATGCCTCCACCCGTTAAGGGTCTTGATATACGGACGGACGGACAACAAAGTGATTGTTGACCGTTTTTCCTTTTCAGGTACGGAACCCTAAAAAGAGGGACCTAAGTACTTAAATTTTCGATGTTCACGTATTAATTCATTATACCTATGCCACAGATTATACCTATACGGAGATAGGAACGCGTGGAACGTAGATCCACGCAAGACACAATAAAATTACTTGCATTTTTTTGTGTCTGGGGGTCTACTCTGTAAGTCCGTCAACGAAGATACGGGCCCATCCGAAAGTACAATAGACATAAGATTCCGTCAAAACAAGTGACGAATTCAATTTTTCGGACGGATAAAAACACATCGGGAGTAGGGACAACTGCCAAATCGTGCTATCATTCATTATTAGTTCGGGCCCCGAACTAATCTTAAGTCCGTAGGTGATACGGAGTAAGAGACTCCCGTAACTAAGGTCGAAACTACGGATTTCGTGCTTAGAGAGTAGACCCCCTGGAATTGTGGCATACGACAGGTTAATACATAGATGCTATTAATGGACATGTGTATTTGTATAACCGTAAAGGCGAGTAATGAGCAAGCAAAGTGTGGCCGTTTACTTGGTGAGTTATACGGATTCTACGATACGGTAGTTAGAACTAATGGTTTAACATTCCTTAGAGCGAACTTGGTAACAACAAAGTTGGGTGTAACCTCAGATCATAGAAACAAGGAGATATGCCATCATAGCAAATTAGTACGGGAACAACTGATGCCACTTTTAGTACATTTTTCGACACAATTACGCGCATAATTAAGCGCTCCTTGTGAATAAAAAGATCTCCCACGCATTGAACATTCCGCACACCCCCAATCTAACACTGTTAATCGTCACTCAACACTGGCACTAAACTAAAACACTGTATTTATACCATCGGTCGTGTTCGGTTCGTCGCCAGCGCGTACGTGTTTAATATGAGCATTTTGCTCAAGATCAGGCATCAAGCTCGATAGCGCCTTGGCACGTGTCCTTGTTTCTATGATCTGAGGGTGTAACGTATACCTAAATAGACCCAGTTATCTATTAGTGAAATTGTTAGAACTTCTGCCGTCTTACAAGGGAAGTTTGTTAGGCTCGTATTACAGAACGATACTCGAGCACAGATCTCTGCTTGAGCATAGATGTCAACCAATCAAATGGCTTTAAATGTATGCTCAAGCAGAGATCTGTGCTCGAGCATCGTTCTGTAATACGGGCCTTAGTCACATTTTAGGGAACCATTCAATATTTTTAGTCCGTACCTCAAAAGGAAACACTGAACCGGATCACTTTGTTGTCTGTCTGTTCAAGGCAAGAGTCTTAATGAATGGAGGCATCTGCTCATAGATGGCACCACTAGAAGAAGTATGTAATAGCAGCATATTGCTTACAGATGGCGCTATTGCATATTTCTAGTATATATCTATATAGCATACATAATGAAGTTTGTACGGAACCCTCAGGAAGCGAGTCCTACTCGCACTTATCCAGTTTTTGTTTTAGTAATGGTGATGATGTGTTACACAACTTTTCTATGGGATGGGAATGAATTATTTTGTTCTATTTGTGTTTTATTGTTAGAGCCTCAGATCCTAAAAACAAGGGAGATGTGCCTAGGCGGGATTGAGCTTGACGCTGTAACATGATTATTTTGATCGTGTTGCTGAAGAATCGAACGATTCGATTCGAAAATCGTAATGTTTTCACGAAGTAATCGTATTTTCCTCAAATATAATTTCGAGGGTTAAAGGTTATTGATGATTTTAACGATTATTACTTAGTAACTAGGCATACTATACTATCATTACCGTCACAAATTAATTTTGGATTAACATAAAACGTAAAACAGCGCTGAAATTTGCAAAAAACCTAAGATAGGTACCTACCTATTTTGAATTTCGCGCGCAACCTTGACGGATCCACCTTAAGGCTGCGTTTCTACCAGAGATGTGCGAGGATGTGTAGCGAGGGATGTGTTTGTAAAGAACCAATAGAATCGCTTCATTTACCTCGCCTCGGGCAGCACAGCTTTGGTGGAAACGGCTCAGCGGAGCTCGATTTTTGCGCATACAAAACAAGCGACGGATGTGTGCGAGGGATGTGTTGCGAGGAATGTGTGTTACTCCGTTCCCACTACACCGCACCCCCGTCGACACATTTCACAGCTTCGCAACGCATCCTCGCACCACACATTAATGCGCATTTTCACAGCTCCGCTACACATCCTCGTAGGCACATTTTCATCGCACAGCTTTGGTGGAAACCCCCACACATTTTCACAGCACAGCTAGATATCCTCGCACGACACATTTCCATCGCACATCTCTGGTGGAAACGCAGCCTTAGTTAACTTAAGTTAATTACAATCATAATTTCAACCACAAAGCTATTCGATTAGGCAATTTCCTTATTCCTTAGTAGCAGAAGCACATTTATGAAATTGTAATTAACTTAGTTTCATGTTAACGTTAAGAAATTAAATTGAAACATTTAAAGTGTTCTTGCAATGCGCGCCCGTATATGTGATTACGCTGGATAAACACGCTTGTGAGCCACCAGGCGAAGGTATATTACTCAGATCATAGAAACAAGGGAGATGTGCCAAGGCGCTATTGAGCTTGACGCTTTGATGGTCACATTGACCGTAATTAAAACGCTGGCGACAAACTGAACACGATCGATGATATGAATACAGTGTTTTAGTTTAGCGCTAGTTTCAGTGAGGATTAACGGTGTTAGATTGAGGGAATTTTTAATGTGTGGGAGATCTATTTATTCACAAGGAGCGCTTGTAATTGTGTCGAAAACTATTCTAAAAGCGGCGACAGTTTTCCCGTACTAATTTGATCTCATGTCTCCTTTATTCTATGATCTGAGGTATATTAGGTAGTTTAAGTACTGGAGTGTTTCCTCGTAAAGCACCTCGTGAAATTCTCCTTCGGGAACGTGTTAACAGGTAAACACAAACATTACAATATAAAAACAAAAATCGTTTTCTTCGGAGTTTTTTTGTAACATTTTATAACCGTTTGTATCGTTAACGCTTTAGTGTTTTTTGTCAGATATTTATAGTTTTTTTTTTCTCTTTTTACTGAAACATAATACCTAATTAGTTTTTAAGTTGAAGGTAAAAATGTTTGCACTACTTATTAACTTTAAATGCACTTATGTGGGTGCAAATCTTACCTAGGCCACCTGTGTGGTATGTTCGCAAGCATTTTCACCGCCGAAAAAAATAAATCTATACCTACTAGGTATTATAAAATTGTAAAAAAGCCATGTCTGTACATTGAAGATATTCTAGAAAAAACAGCCGGGATAGGGTAGGGCTTTCACCTACTTCGCTTTCCAGCTTCGACGGTTCGATTTGCAAACTGACACGTGTAATTACCACTTATAGGAACGGGATATTGAGACGTAATAGAACATAATGGGTTTGAAACCTGACCCGTTTTGCGTATAATATCTATAATTAATTAAATAATTAAATGTCACATAAACGCGTATGGATCTTGTAAGTCTGCCCAATATGGCTTCGACGAAGATTATAATTATACCCACTTAATAGTAGCTATGGCTCGCAATCGCAACGTGATATGTTTTTCAGCGGTCTTATTATTAAGTAACTAGGTATAGCTTTTGCCTGCGACTTCATCCGCGTGACCCCTGGAACTGATACCTATATGTAGCGACAGCGACATCTATCGACAACATAGAATACTATCTAGACAGACAGCTAACAGTGAAACAGTTGTGGATGTCACTACAATACATCTGACGCACCCACGTTATGAATCCTACATCGCGCAAGAAGAGTTTTTAGAGCGATAAGCTTAAGGCGACGGTAAATGGTAACGGCCGTAAATCTCAAGTTTTAAATCTCTTATTTCGCCGTCAAATAATGCAGGTTAGTTGTGCAATTTTTTTATGTTAAACTAGAACATATATTCATCAATCGTACCTGTGAATATTTAACTATTGTAGCAGTCAGTTGCAGAAAAGGTCATTAAATTTTAAAGGAGTCTTTAACTTTAACATTTCTGTTAAGTTGTTCCAGAAAAGAAAGTTAGCTACCTCTTTAACTGGTTATTAATATTTAACTATTCAAACGTCAAAAAGTTACATTAGACACAATTTAGGTTGCCCAAAACGTAGTTAAGGCCAAACAGAATTTAAATATAACTTAACGAATGTCAAAATTTAATAGGTCACCAAGCATCTATTAAACATACAGTTATCTTTGTTTTTGCAATAAATTGTGCTATTATTCTTATAATTATTATAAATGCGAAAGTTTGTGTGTTAGGTTTGTTACTTCTTCACGCTGAAACGGCTGAACGGACTTGGATGAAACTTTTTTATTTATATTTTATTTGAAAATAGGCTTAAGTTTGACGGCTATCTCGCCTGATGTTAAGCGATGATGCGGTCTATGATGGAGCACGCTTGCCTAGAAGAAACCGATTCACTCGCGACTTGAACACACCCAGATTGTAACTGTCGAGGAACACCCACTCGGGCAGCGCATTCCACTGTTTGGCGGTTTTCACAATGAAAGAGGAGTCAAAGCGCCTAGATATATAAATATGCCAGAAAGGGGTGAATTAAGAACAGTAGCACAAGATTTTTATGAAATTGCTGGTTTTTTTTCAAAATACGCCACTAATTAGAGGAGCGCCACTTTTAGATCTCGCACCACCTAAAAATTTTGATAGGACCGGCACTGTGGATGAGGTAGAATCTCCGAATGATATCGACTTGAAAGATGAGGAAGTTCTTCCACTTCTGCATGATGGATCACAACATGATTCTTTCGTAAGAACTGCAATTGTAAATGCAGTATTTTCTTAGTTGCTTCTAAGAAAATACTGCATTAACAATTGCAGTTAACTGCAATTTATCATTATTAATAATAAAATAAATAAAACAGCAGAATGTGTGAATTGACTTATTATTACTTATTAAATATTATATTTTAATAGGGTACATTCATGTGATTCAAATATACATCAAGTATTTTTATTTGTAATCTTTATTACTATAGAATTACTAACACCTATATATTTATTTTTCTAATTTAAAGCGTTATAATATTAAAATTCAATCAATATCAATCAAAACAATCCCAACAATCATTATCAATCAAAACGCAACGCTATTGGTTGTTTGGGCAAGGGTTCAGTCTGCTCCTTTATATTGCTCAAAATTTTGGCATCATCGTTTGTTGTTTGTAGCTGGTAGGATCCTCCTCCTGTTTTATGGACTTGAATCTGAAATAATTATAGGCAACTAAATTGTACCACTTTAATCAAAACACTCACTTCTGTCCAGCCGGCCTAGCATGACCACGATAGAAACGGGTTTTTTCTACATAGAAATAGACAAAGTGACAGATTTTAGAAACATTTCTACCGTTTCATTCATAAAACGTAGAAATGTTTCTACAATCTGTCACTTTGTCTATTTCTATGAAGACAAAACCCGTTTCGATCGTGGTCATGCTAGGCCGGCTGGACAGAAGTGGCACTAGAAAAGAAAGCTTGCCCAAAGTCACACAGATGATAAAAAAAAATATCTTATACTTTTACATTATAGGTAGAGCTATTATTTTTATTTTATTCAGGAGATGTATCATTAGTGTTGTATTGTATACGTATACATACATAATAAAAGAGTTTGTGAAGGAATACAGGGTTAGACTAAAAGGGTTTGTGGGAGAAAACATCTGCTCTGGCAATCTATATTCAATACCAGTTGTTGTCTCTTGTTCACTCAATTATTTATTATAATTTTTATGCATCTTGCAACGACCCCTAAGTCCAGTGTTGCACTGCAAAAGGGCGTCCTGGCGGCGTTACAATGAGCCTATGCTAGGCACATACCATCTCAGGCATCATACAAAGTAACAAGGTAGGTACGTGGAAAATACTCACTCGGACACAAGGTCAGCTAATAGCGCCTTTTCTTACGACGTGTAATTAGCACCACGTGCTCGTCGCTTTTTTTATTTGATTCCTCCATTATACGGAATTACACTTATTTAATAAATTTTTCTTGTGATATTTTAATAAAATTAAAATGTCAGTTTGATTTGACAATTTTGTAGTGCTGCCAGGGCTATTTTTCAATTTACCCTAAGCTCCGTTAACTTTTACCCTAGATTTGCAATGACATTGGAAAAAATACACAAATATTAATGTTTTAAAATGAAATAAAGACATTTGCATTGCACGGTTTGATGCTCACCATTCGGCAAACGGCATGCTCATATTGTTACTCAAATAATAAAGAAATCTATCAGTTATTGTACCTACTCAGTCTTCTACCTCTTCAAAAACGGCTGAACCTATTCTTAAAGTCCGTGCCACCAATAAAGTCCTACGGACAAAAACTGGTAGGTACTAAGCTTGTAAGTTCCGCTTTTGCCTTTTGTTTGTTGGTTTTCAGCGATATCAGCGCCGTGATAGACTTCTGTGGTGGCGCGGACTCTAATGCGTTTTTATTTATTTTATAGCATGAAATTTTCTTACGTAGTGTTATGACAAAATACCCTAAACAATATAAAAAAATACCCTAAATAATTTCATGCCCTAAAAATTTCCCTACGAGTATTCACCTTAGGTATTTTTCCCTAAATCTAGGGAAAAATACCCTAAGGTGGCATCACTGCAGTTGACAGTTTGACGTTTGAGGTTTGACGATTTGTTTTTTTTTTAATTGCGTAGGTACGCGTTTAGTTCGCCTGCGTTTTGTCATAATAAATGTAAAAGCACAGAAAACAAAACGCAATCATTCATTCTTTGTTCATTCGATGTTTATTTTATGATGACAACATTTTTAATTTCAATTTTAGTTAACGAACCAATATTAAAAGCTAAAATGCTTTTCTGCAACCTCAATTAAAATAATCATATAATTAGCTCTAATAACGCTTTAAGCAAACGGGAGATAACTGAAAGCTTTCTGCAACCGAGCGTGAAGTAAATTCATGAATTACTGTCTACCCAAAACATAAAAACGTAATTACTTTCAAATCGCGTAAGATATTTTCATGATTTGTTTTGTGTGAAAAGACTATGTTACTACCTATAATATTGCCTGTTACTTTTTTTTTATTTTATATCTTAGATACTAAAAAGTAATAATACGTCTAATTTGGCACAGCGCGCCCCTTGATAGGCGAGTCGTATTGCTCGGTGGACGTATGTCGCGTTCCTTGAGCTCAGCGCAGAACACTCAAGCTATACCACCCAAATCACTCAAGGCCGTTGGCAGTTATCAGCGCCTTAAATACAGAAACCCGATCCTTCCTTTTCAATGGAGGGACTTTCCATGTCATTCCTCCATTACCCAAATATAAAATAATAGTAAGCATACCTATCTATAGAGTTATTGTATTTTCCTATTAGTGAAAGAATTCTTAAAATCGGATTAGTAGTTTTAGAGATTAGCTCAAACAAAGTTTACCTCTTCATAATATTAGTATAGACTAGCTTTTGCCGGCGACTTTGTCCGCGTGACCCACAAGAAGTGATGTTAAAAATAAATTAGTGAAGGAATTTTCAGAATCGTATCAGTAGTTCCTCATACTTACAAACTTACTTTTACCTCTTTTTATTAATATAAGGTATAGATTAAATTATCTTTGTTTCAGTGAAGGAGAGAGATAGAGAGAAGCTATGCAAGCTCACCATCCTTTTCTCACAACGGAACAAAGGTAGCTCTGAGTGTAGATTGGTAAAAAAAAACTGCAATAAAAATATTTTTGTTGAATAAAAAATAACGCCGATAAAACTATAAATCCAATGAATTGATAGTCAGCAATTGTTTGGAGGTATGTGTGAATGAGAGCAGTGATAGCCTAGTGAGAGCAGTGATAGCCTAGTGGTTTCACCATGTGCCTCCCACGGCGAATGGTTCGAGTTCGATCCCGAGGCACGCACCGCTGACTTTTCGAAGTCATGTGCGTATTCGAAATTAATTATCACTTGCTTTAACGGTGAAGGAAAACATCGTGAGGAAACCGGCATGTCCTAGAACCAAAAATTCGAAGACATGTGACGTCCACCAACCCGCACTGGGCCCGCGTGGTGGACTACGGCCCACTCCCTCTCACAGAGAGGAGGCCTGTGTCCCAGCAGTGGGAACATTATAGGCCGATTATGCTATGCTATTATGCTATGTGTGAATGTATGTTTTCAGTTGAAAATTACAATACTTTGTGCTGAATATCATATATTATATCATATATTTTATCGATATAATATATATATTATATCGGATATTTGTTTTGCTGCACGCTGTATACGGCCTTTTCATGCTAGTGAACGAGTAAAACAATAATGCTCGGAATACCAATTTGATGACGAGCGTGATATCACCGACCGCGAGAACTGCCAATTTGTTTGCGAACGTTCGAGGGAGAATGTCACGGGGAGATTCTCCCTTGAACGTTCGCAAACATGGCAGTTCTCGCGGTGTGTGACGCGGCGTGTCGATACAGAATAGAGACAGGCAGTATTTTAAGGCGTATGGTACCCTCAAAAAGATAAATTCCGTCGCCGTTGGGGTTGTTCTACTCTTAAACTAACTAACATAAAAATCTAGAAAAAATATATAATTAACCTTGATATGTTACCTTTAGTTTGAAAGTATAAAAATATCGTAGCTTAAAAATTACTGTATGAAAATAATTATTGAAATGAGGTCGTTTATAGAACTAAATTCGCTACTGCTTCTAAACTAAAGGTGATATTTTTTTGGTTTTTGCTGGAGAATATAGGCAATCCATTTATCTTTAATCTGGATGTGGCTTATTTCAAAACATGTTTTGTAGCAGAAGCAGGAAATAATTTTGCTAATTGTCGCGTGCGTTTTGCTGTACTGCCGCCAGTCGCCCGCGCAAAGACACACGCGATAATTGAGGTATTCCACGAAGCACACCCAAACGAAGCACACCCAGACGAAGCACACCTAAAGTATGGTGTAATTCGTCTGGGTGTGCTTCGTTTGGGTGTGCTTCATGGAATACCTCCGATAATTAGCATAATTATTTCCTGCTTCTGCTACAATTAGCTGCTGGATTTTTATGTTAGTTAGTTTAAGAGTAGTACGACCCCAACGGCGACGAATTTATCTTTTTGAGGGTACTATACGCCTTAAGTGGAGCGATTGCCATCTGACCTCTACAACTTAACTAGGTACTGCATATAATACCGCAAATCTAAGGTGAGACCACCAGCCTAATTGTGTAACTGTATTGCTATCACCATGGCTTTTATTTTGACAGTTCAACAACATCCATTTAGGCGTTGACCTAGTTACGGGAGCACCCTGATCAACAAAACGTAAGGCGTAATGAATGTCAAAAACAATGCCATGGTGATAGCAATTGAGTTATGCAATTAGGGTGCAGTTGTCTGAATTTCGTGCTCTCCGAGGCACGGAGGGGTCTCGATTTGTAAAGGTGGTCACCCATCGACAGACTGACCGCGGCAAGCCCTTCAAATCGATCGATCTGCCCAGCTTTGATTATCTAGAAGCCCCTCTACAAGACACGTAGACATATAGGTACTACCGTACATATTATTAATTTATTCTATCGACATTTTGTCTTACATACGTCGTTCTCGCTAATTAGTGTATTTATCGGACGTAACAAAAAGGCTGCTATCGTGATAGGGCTACCACAAAAACTGAAAAAGTCTCTATTGGCATTAAATTAGCTATTGTGCCAAGTAAGCCTAATTATACGAGGCTGTGAGCCTTTAGTGATAGGGTTGCCACCTTTTTTAGCAACAATGGGATAGCAAAAATAGATTTTGAATATTATGATATACAAGGTATCTTTTTAATCACCATATTTTTATAGGCATTAGGTGTTAATAAAAAAAAACCGTTATTGCATAAAAATTATAAGTAAGGTTAAAATTTCATTAGAAAATATTTTTCCTAATATTTCCCGAATGCTGCGTGGTTAAATTGCCAAACGTAAAATCATATGCACTGAATGAGAGAAAAGGGTGACGCACAAGTGTGGTGGGAAGAATAGGCGCATGTGCGTACTTTTTAGACAACTTTGTGATGTCATATCTCAATATTTGGAACCGAGTGATACTAAAACAAGTACCCCTATTTTATTATTTTCACCAAATATTTATATTTGAATGATGATTAGACAGTTATCTCAATATAAAAAAAACCGGACAAGTGCGAGTATGCCTCGCGCCCTAAGGGTTCCGAAATATGATCATAGAAGGCGCTACTGCATACTTCCAATGGCGCCATCTTTGAGCAGATGGCTCCACTTATGGTCCGGTGACTGACGGCGGAGAACAAAGTGATCCTATAAGGGTTCCGTTTTTCCTTTTGAGGTACGGAACCCTAAAAAGAGTAGGTAGTGTAGGTAGGTACTAACTTGTATTTTTCATGATAATACACATATTTTTTATCGCCTCTAGATACTTAAAATGGTGTCAAATTAAAAGATTATGTTAGCGTACCTACTTTATTACTATCGTAGATTAAAAAGAATGCCAACGTGAAATAGAAAACAGTAATCTACATAAATATAATATTAGAGTACCTACGGGTGGCAACCCTAATTAGTAATTAGTGACGATTGACGTCAGCCAATAAGTTCGTTGATTTTATAGTCAAACCAATGCTAATTATGACTTGTATCATTATGGTAGTCAAACCAATGCTAATTATCACTCGTATAATAATTATGGTCCATAAATACGTTTTGATAGGGGCTACAAGCCATAATCCTTTATCACCAATCGAAGTAACAACTGAAATACCTACTGATCTTTTGTCATTACAAGTTGTATTCTCTTTCACAACACAATATACTATGACTTTGGTTAGGAATGCATTCCGCAAGCCCCTCTGTAATAATGTCCATTAAAATCTACAACAAACTACCCGAATCAAAAAAGAAGTGAAGACAAATATTTTTTTAAACAAGTACTAATTAATAAATGTTACTACACCATTAATGACTACTTAAAAGATAAACTATAATTATAAGTATTTTATACATACTTATAATTATAGTTTATCTTTACTAGTAAGTACTAGAAAGATTAGTAAGATACATCAAAGCTTCCTCTCTCCTACTGTACTTCTATGTTGCGGTGCCCGACAGGGTCCACGATGATCTATAATCATAAGTCTACCACCTAAGCTCACATTGTGGAATACAATAAATATATTGAATATTTGTTTGGAGATTATTCAACGAACAGCAAAATCTCTAAACAAAGTCGTAAAAGGGCCGATGCACGGGGCCGCGCTGGTACGGCGACAGCGACGCGACGGCGACAGCGTGAAAGCAAACTCATATAAACATACCTATGTCGGTGGCCACACTGCAGAAACGACAAGCGAAATTTATTTGTTCATGTCGTCGCTGTCGCCGTACCAGTCTAACGTTGAGGGGTTCAGAATAAGGCTCTTTTTCGTTAGGCTGCTACTTACATCCCGTATAGAATCTGGGCAACCGAGTTTCGCTTGAGATTTTCTCAGGGATGACATCTACCACTAAAGTATAAAGTAGATCAATAGATTTTAACGAGCAATTTAGTAAGTCAACAACTTAGCCTTTTCGCACGGGCGCTTTTCTATGCGCGTTAAAAAAGCGCCCGAATGACACAAATGGGAAACGGCACATTTTTTCGACAGATGGGAAGCGATCGAATGAAACGAAACGAAATGAAATGAAACCTTGACAAAATCCTACGACGTTTTTACAATGCGCGTTGACAAAGCGTCGATGCGAATGAGGGCTTAAGCAGTCTACACACTAAAGTCGCCAACCCGCCGACACAGCCCTTTATTTGCATATTTCTTTAAAAGTACAGAGGTACATTGAAACCAGTACATATACTCCTAGAGGCAAGTACATTTCACTGGTGCACACCTAAAACGCAGATTCTGGGGGGCCTGGCCAGGCTAACGTACATGACGACTCATGTCGGCGGGTCGGCGACTTTGGTGTGTAGACTGCTTTACTCCAATCTTTGGCGCTTAGCAAAAGTGACCTCTTTGACCTTTAACAAAACCCTATTTCCCCCAAATTGTTTGCAAACAGGTGCATAACGCTGCCAATTTTCCGGACATAATACCTTACTCGCCACTTTGGATCCTCCGGGAATAGTGGCCATTTAGTTTGTAGCGGTATAAGTGCCCAACAATTTATTTACTACGCTTCATGATAGTTACATTTATAAATGTACCGTTTCCGGGAACCCTTTTTTATAATTAAGACTTGCAATAATACCCTAGTGGTATAACTATGCGTCTCTCACGGCAAAAGATTGGAATTTGTCCCCGAAGCACGCTCCGCTGACTTTTCGAAGTCATGTGCGTATTAGAAATTAATTAACTTTAACTTTAACGGTGAAGGAAAAACGTCGTGAGGAATACTGCATGCCTGAGAGTTACCCTGGAAATGATACATATGAGCATGACGTATAATTCGTATCATGGCAGCCATCTTGGATTTTGAATTAGACTTTAAAAAAAATACCCTGTACACTGAAAAAAATGTTAAGTTGGATTTAACAGATTCTGCGTAAATGTTACCAAAGTTGCGGTTGATTTCGGTCCTATCACAAATTTTGATTGATTTTACCAAACATATTAAGTTGGTGTTGTACCAAATTTATTTGGTAGATTACACCTATATTTTGTACCATTATATCATTATTATTATATTCAATGGATTTGTTTGGTAAAATGCTCTTTGTTGATTTACATCAGAACTCTGGTACCAACTTCAAACTCTTTAGTCTTGTAACTTCAATAGCGAGGTTTTGTTATATTTATCGTAGTTTCCATGTAATTCAGCCAACCTAATTGCTAATTTGGTAAATCCGACAAACCATTTTTTTCAGTGTAGGTACCTACTATTCCTAATGAATCCAGTTATCATAAGCAAAATATTTTTTCGAATCCAAGTGGTAGTTCCAGAGATTAGCGCATACAAACAAACAAACTCTTCAACTTTATAATATTAGTATAGTACATTACTACAGTAGTAGGTATGGATCTGGCCTTGGGAGGAGAGTAACTAGGAAAAAGGTGATACAATAAAGCTTGGCGAGTTCCAGGAAAATGATTCTACCATCTTGGAAGTAATTAGGACCCACAACGAAATTAATCAGAAAATATAATTGGAGCAGTAGGAAATTGCTAAGCAATAAGCATTTATACAGGATGAATTTTTCACGTGCGTGGATGGGCCTTTCCTTTACTTTGCCGGATGTCATTACTCTCCAGAATTTGATCCCTAATCGCGACACTATAATTGGATGGTGCAATAATACTACTTGTGTGTGTTTTCTTTCAAAAATCAATAGAATCAATTCCTAGCTAAGAAAATTGATTTATCAAAAATCTGATGATACCGTTTTGATTTTCATTAAAATTGACTTAGAGACTCCTTTGAATATTTTCAGCTATTTCTTATAGTTTCCGATTTAGCCATCTACACACACTTGTAAAATTCACCCTGTATATTTACTGGGACGAGCTTAGTTGCTTAGCACCACAGATAGAAAATATAAATATAATGAGACATTTTTATGTATGATGTTTGCTGTCCTATATGTGTGTGTGTGACCTTTTATTCGCGAATCGTATCTATAGGTATGTATTTTATTGTATAGCTAAGGGCTTCTTTACACGTACCACAACCACACCACGACCATAACCACACCTTAACCACACCGCGTGGCCGGGCGTATATTTCGTATTGAAAATGAATAGGACTTTAGGACACGTACCACATTTTGCCGTCGTTATCGACCGTGTGTGTGATACCGACCACATCGCAACAACAACGCAACCGGTTACTGCACACCACCTAACCGCATCGCAACTACTGGCGACAACGCAACCACATCGACATTTTGTCGGTACCACAACGCATTTGAAACGCATATTGAAAGTCAAGTTGAATGTTCACACCTAGCTTCCCTCCAACTCAACCAATTTAAGTGAACCAACGCTCAAATAAAAGAACTTGTTCTAGCGAGTGTTGTCTAGTTAAATTGGTTGAGTTGCATAAAGGAAGAGAGCTAGGTATGAAAAAAAACCGGACAAATGCGAGTATGCCTCGCGCCCTAAGGGTTCCGATATATGATCATAGATGGCGCTACTGCATACTTCTAGTGGTGTCATCTATGAGCAGATGGCTTCACTTATGGTCCGGTGACTGACGGCGGACAACAAAGTGATCCTTTAAGGGTTCCGTTTTTCCTTTTGAGGTACGGAACCCTAAAAAGAGAGAAAAAAGCTATGAAAACATAAGAAATGTACCTACAGGAGGAAATTGCGTTTGAATATAACTAGAGCAGATAGTTTAGTAAAGTAGTGGGCTGTCGCACCATTTTAATAACAGTGTTTATGAATAAGTAAATAGGCATTTGGGTCGTGGTTTTAAGTTCTCATTCACGTTTTAACGGTGGAACGAATTCGACCTAATTTTAATGTATAGGTCGAATGTTTCTTAGTTCATTTTTGGTAAGAATTTAATCAAAGAAAGATGAAATACGTACAAGTTTATGAACTATTTTCACGCGAGACTTAAGATAACCTACGTCCAGCTGTCAACTGCGATAGGCTAAAGGTGCCTACGAACGCCCCAATTTGACGCCTGATCTGTAGAGCCAATACGGGCGAATTCCCACAGATTGGCACGTCAACTTAACAGTGGCGTGTCTAGATGGTAAGCCCGATACATTGATTCGTTTTAGAAAGTAATCATTATGTTCATTTTTCATGCTTAAGATAGCCTACGTCCAGCTGTCAACTGCGATAGGCTAAAGATGCCTACGAACGCCCCAATTTGACGCCTGATCTGTAGAGCCAATCCGGGCGAATTTCCACAGATTGGCACGTAAATTTTAGCCCAACTTAACAGTGGCGTGTCTAGATGGTAAATCCGATACATTGATTCGTTTTAGAGAGTAATCATTATGTTCATTTTTCATGAATGTAAGTGATTTTTAATGTACGTGTTGCTATAATAACGACATTAGCTCACTTAAATTCATGAAAAACAAACATAAATACCTTCTAAAACCAAAAAAAATGTGTCGGGCTTGCTTTCTAGGCACGCCACTGCAACTTAACTATTCACATATCCTGCCTGTGTCAGTTGGTTTTGGGAATGTCTCTATATTTAATAACATTAACTATTCACGTGCATTAACCCTCTGCGACTGACGCGGTAGTATCACAGACACCGCAAAATTGAAAATTGTTTTCAGTATCGGTATTTTTCATGTTACGAATCCCGGGTTCTCAGTACCTTCCTGTCGCACTCCCAGGCATCAATTAGTGCTCTGAGAGGAGTCCCGGCAAGTGCATGGGCAATTTTATGAGGGAAGGTGTCTACCACACTACCACGTCAATGTCTGGGTGTTTGTCTGATAGACAACCACCTCAGTAAAATAGTTATATTTTCATAGTGTTTCCTAGACAACACGTCAGTAAAATTGTGTTCTAAGTTTCAGTTGCATACATTATTTTCTAGATGACTTCCTCAAATAACAACCTTTTGCCCACACAGTCAAAAAGAACGTTGGCTGTAACTTTTAAAAGCAGTCACCACCTGCTAAAGAAGTTTATGGCCGAAGAAAATGAGCAATATTGTATATGAGGGTGATGACCAGAATTAAAAAAAAAATGAAATTCGATATTGCTATTGAAAATGACAAAAGAATTCGTGCTGAATCACATAAACGCTCGTATATTTCGTACTTGAAAATTAAAGATTGCCTAGAGAACTGCGCATGAACATAGGTGACTTTTGGGTAAAGACCTCGGACCCTCCACCTCTAACAACACGATCCCTTCTAGCAAGCGGAAGAAAACTATGTCATATTACCCAACAAAAATAAAATGGGTAACAAAATATTGTTGCTGTGATTGTGTGAAGCCAAATTGACTCTGTTACTTGCAATTTTATAAAGATTTTCCTAAAAACTTAAGAGATTTTGAGGCCCAATAACTTTTTATTGAACCACTGAATATTTCGCAATTTTTCAGTTCTAATTAGTACAAGTATAAACTTTAATAAATATAATACATTACATCAAAAAGTGATACTATTAACGTTGATTGTCACATTTTATGAAGTTACATATTTCTGAGGCCTGATTTACGATGTCTAAATAAATGTAGATAAACTGTTCGTTGCTTTTTATTTTAAAATATCTACTAAATTAAAATAATAAAGAATACTCTAAATATATAAAAAAACATCATCATATTGGAAATCAAAAAGTATTTATATACATTATGACCAGTCAAAGTGGTGTCTAGTATACTACCACCTCAGTAAAATTGTAAAAATTTGGGCACGTCAGTTGCAGAGGGTTAATGACCTATATAGGTATGTCACGTGCCAATCTATTGAGACTTGCCCGGTATCTATAGATCGGGCGTCAAATGATTGATTCAAACCGCAGAGTGGAAACATTTTTTCAATTAGGCGAATTGGACTTGTCAAATAAAGATACCACAAATCCAGTGATTCATCGTTTGTTTTGTCTTTGCGTGTTGACGAAAACAACTTGATTTCATGGGATATTTACTAGTCCTTCACCATAAAAAGGTGTTTAGAAGGACAGACGACGAAAACAGGAAAATATAGAAGTAAACAACATCGAAATGGCTACTTAAAGTTGGCTTTATAACAAAATTATATGAATTTGGTAGTATAATGCCCGGAATCAATTTAAGGGGTCCCTTTGACTGCAAAATTTAATTTAAGTCCATATAAATTGGCCTGTCTATAATAATACGATTCGATTAGAGAAAAATCTTCATCGCAAACGCTTTAGGATTTTTGTTGTTTAATATTAATTAGGGTTCCGTACCAAAATGGTAAAAAAGGAACCCTTATGGTGCGACTTCGTCTGTCTGTCTGTCTGTCACACTTGCTTATTTCAGCAACTACTTATGCTATCGACTTGAAATTTGGAACAGTTATAAAGAATGCTTGTTCAACTTGTTCAAGGGGCCGGAGTGGGGGTCCAAAATTTTAAAGTGGGGACTTTAAAATTTTGAACCCCCACTCCGGCCCCTTTTGTAATGAAAATAAAAATATTTGCAATAAAGTTGAACAAGCATTCTTTATTTACATTTTACTAGGTCAAGTGACACATCATATGAAAGGGCTTGATCTGCACATTTCAAAATATATTTTTATTTTATTTTATGTCTCACAGTTTTCGACATATGATGAAAAATGTTCAAAAAAATACCATTCCCCCCCTTATATCCGAAGTTTGTGGGGCGAAAAATCTGAAATAATTAGGGTTGATAGGAATTGACTCAAATATGGCACCAAAAATAAAACGATGTTCCTAATTAGTACAGTTTTTCCAAAATCATCAAAATTCCTTCACAAACAAACTTAGTTATGCGGTCCGGATTTTTTCACTTTATACGTCCAAATATGATACGGAACCCTCGGTGCGCGAGTACGACTCGCACTTGGCCGGTTTTTTTTTTATTTACATTGACTTTAGTTCAGCTGGCAATAGCCAATAGGTACACGTTTAAACGTTTATAGGCTATTTCTAGGTGTTTTGAACTGGATGCTTTGATCTTCAGTATCCTTCAAACCTTAGAAATTGGGTCTAATTTTATAAACGGTACATTAGATAGCAACTAAATATTTTTGGTTTTTTTTTTTTGTAAATTTTCACCTTTTTTATTCATTTATTTTTACCGATTTCGATCGACACTTTACAGTTTTAAGTTTTTTTTTATGTAGCTTCCTATTACGGCTCGAATACACCAAATCCGTCATCGTACGAACTTTGCTCGGACGACGACGGCCGAACTCGGACGATTGAATCAAACACTTGTAAACTATAGAGACCGCGTACACCAACGCGACCGCCATCGGCCGTCAAAATCGGTCGTGTTGGTGTACGCGCTCTCTAAAGTTCGTACGATGACGGATTTGGTGTATTCGAACCGTTAGTGAAAGAATTTCCAGAATCGGATTAGTAGTTCTGGAAATCGCCTACTAAGTACAAACTTCTTTATAATATTGGTAGGTATAGTTAAATAAAATATATAATCGAAGGGAACGAGGAAAAGATAAGTAATTGTAAGCATTTACATCAATGTTACAATGCCTACAGTAATAAAAGTAAGTAATATATATTGGGTCTTCGGACTTTTAAAGCTTATTGGGTCCATAAAGTCTGAGATACTATGAAGCGCTTTTCCTATCTCCTACTAAACTGTGCTGACCCCGGCGGGGTCTATAATTGGCACTATGGACTTATAACCATTTTCAATTACCTATCCATCGACTCATTTTCCTACAAGCAATGTCAGAAATCTATCTGTATTAAGCAAAATGATAATACATAAATGACCGATAGATACATGATTGAATTTTGGTCCGGATGGTGTGAAATGTGTAGTAGTGTGAATATTAAGTTTTTTAATATGAATGAGTGGCAAACAAGAAGACGTTGACGGCCTACCTGATGATAAGTGGTCATCGCCCCCTATGAAATGCCCCCTGCGGGCAAAGTGCTAGTATAGTATAATTAACCTATAATGTTAACGGTGGAGGAAAACATCGCATCGTGAGGAAACCGGCATGTCCTAGAACCAAAAAATTCGAAGACATGTGACGTCCACCAACCCGCACTGGGCCCGCGTGGTGGACTACGGACCGCTCCCTCTCACAGAGAGGAGGCCTGTGTCCCAGCAGTGGGAACATTATAGGCCGATTATGCTAACCTATAATGTTCCCACTGTTGGGACACAGGGCTCCTTTCTGTGAGAGGCAGTGGGCCGTACCGTAGTCCACTACGCGGGCCCAGTGCGGATCGGTAGACGTCACATCAAGTCACATGTATCCGAATATTTGTTTTAAGTACATGCCAGTTTCCTCACGATGTTTCTCTTCACTGTTTTTAGAGTTGTGGTGATAAAACAAATTACACAAAGTGTGCGCCTGCCAGGGTCGGACCCAGGACGAGATTGCCAAGAGAATATCCAGCCAGTTCATTCGTAAGACATACTAACGATACCCAATCCCTTAGTCAAATATTTTCATTTAGGCGAGCCTCAGATCATAGAAACAAGGAGATGTGCCAAGGCGCTATCGAGCTTGATGCCTGATCTTGAGCAAATTGCTCATATTAAAAACGTACGCGCTGGCGACGAACCGAACACGATCGATGGTATAAATACAGTGTTTTAGATTAGTGCTAGTGTTGAGTGACGATTAACAGTGTTAGATTGAGGGTGTGCGGAATGTTCAATGCGTATGAGATCTTTTTATTCACAAGGAGCGCTTAATTATGCGCGTAATTGCGTCGAAAAATGTACTAAAAGTGGCATCAGTTGTTCCGGTACTAATTTGCTATGATGGCATATCTCCTTGTTTCTATGATCTGAGAGGCGAGCCAATATTTAAATACTCATTAACATTCCGCCGCCGCCTTGGCTCAGTGGGCGAGTCTCTACAATGTGACTTTTCAATTTTACGTTTAGGTGCCTTATTTTCTAAGTTAATCTTGAACACTTTTGATTCGGTAAAGTGAATATACCGTCACGTTTTTTTAGCGGCGCAAACTGCGGAGATAAGGGGGGGGAATAGTATTTTTTCAGACATTTTTCATCATAATATGTCGAAAACTGTGAGACATAAAATAAAATGAAAATATATTTTGAAATGTGCAAATCAAGCCCTTTCATATTTATTACGTCACTTGACCTTGTAACTCCACTTTAAAATTTCGGACCCCCGGCTCCGACTCCGGCCCCTTTTGCAATGAAAATAAAAAAATGTTTTTACTTTTTTCATTTGCAATAAAGTTGGGTAAGCATTTTTTATAACTGTTCCAAATTTCAAGTCGATAGCATAAGTACCTAGTTGCTGAAATAAGTAGGTGTGACAGACAGACAGACAGACAGACGAAGTCGCACCATAAGGGTTCCGTTTTCACCATTTTGGTACGGAACCCTAAAAAAATGTTAACGTAATAGAAGCACATGAGACATTTCAACTTTGTTTCTTATGTGGATAACATAGCCTGCTCGGCTAGGTATGTTATCCACACTGGGGTGGGACGACCGGACAATTTTTATAAGAAGTACCTAAGCCGAACAAAAATTGCTTTGTACCTTTAACAAGCGTATCGCATACAGTCCAATAGGTCTATGTTGTGGCTGGCTTTTTGCTTCAAAGTCATAGTATAAACCATTTCATAAAATTTCTATTCTGATCTACTTTTCTATTATGAATTAAGTATATGTACTGTTTGGCAGTAGTAAACACTATACAGGGTGGCAGGTTAGACAGTGTGTACAATGACCCCTTTAAATATTTCCACTGTCTAACTTGCCACCCTGTATACTGACTGTATCATTTTTGAATGGAAAGCCGGTAGGAATCGAGTCATATGGAGCCTTCGCCACGGCTAGCTTACCTACCATCAGATATCCATAAGCGGCGATGACCACTGGTCATCAGGTGAGCCACCTCCTTGTTACCCCATCAACATAAAAAATCAAATCCTCCCAGCATTGTTTTTCTTATAATTTGATCCAATAACAAATGGCAAGCCTTTTAAAGATACGTTGACCTTTGAGTTTGTTTCGGTGTTCTTTTTCAGAAGTCTCAAATAACAGTAGCCTTATTCGGACAATAAAAAAAAGAGATTGAAAAAAATAGATAGTTCTTAGTGTTATTAAGGCTGAGTTCGACCAAATGCCGTATACAGAATACCTATCCCTGGAGTAATTTAACTGTTTAGCTTTTCTGTCCGATAACTTCGTTTTCACAAAGGACGTTGGCAGTTTGATATGGTACAGTAATAAAAGCTTAACCAAAAATAAAAATATATTTTAATTGTTCTTTGCCTTATTTATCTTAGAGATTAAGAATTGGAATCAAAAATCGAAATAAATAAGAAATAAAATGATAATGCCGTTGACATTTTGAAAAAAACAATAAAACAAAAACGGGTGCATGCTGGCTGGCGCGTGCCTCCATAGAATATCATGTCGACGGCAAATAAAACCTTTGAATTGACAACTCATTAGTCGGGCTGTACTTCATTTGATCATTCACACCCACGGAGGAAAAGTAATTCCTCTGTGTTCACACCATACTTAACCTCACTGTCACAACTACGAAGATTTCTCTTTAATCCAATTACGCACAAAAACAAATAAAAAATGAATTTAAATACTTTTGAAATACTCGATCACATCAAACTTATTTCATATCTGTACCGACATACACAACCTGAAGCCCAGCGTTCTATGGGCGTCCGCCGTGTCCTTTGAATAAATCAACTGAAATGCAACTGCATTTCAGTAAAGCAACTGCTTTATATATATAATGCAAGATGAAGTTTGTGTCATGTTTATTTCGTCAAATTATGATACTGTAGGTAACCATGAGGCGAGTTTTCATGAAACGAGTGAAATTTATGATGACGATGAACTTACTTGAATTAGTCAAATTCAAAGTTAAAGCATTAATTTCAATTAATTAGACTATTAATTAGCCTCTGACGGCGTTCTTTTTGCGAGATTGAGAACGAAGTGCCCGAACAATCTGTGAAACTTTACTGATTATTCAGGCATGCACGCTTCGGTCAAACGTCGTCTATTAGATGCCTGACAGACACTGTCAGTAAGTTGATGCAAGTGGTACGTTCCAAAACGTAGATACCTACTTATGAAGAAGAAACTCCATGGTAAATCAATAGGTTATTACAATTTCTCTGATTATTAGGTACATTGATTACCTAATGTCAAAACAATGTAGGTAAGGTGTTCTAAGCCTGATCAAAAAATAAAAGTTGTCTAGGAAATCTAGTTTAGTCGAATCCACCCTAGGGGCCTAGGACCAAGCTAAACGATTGGTTGACACTTCCCGTGACCAAAGGGCTGGCTGTTACTTTGGCCAAAGATTAGGAATTGCCATACAACGTGACAATGCTGACAGTCTTTTCGCGCTACAAGTTGACAGCGATGCGGAGGAATTTTTGGATGCTCTAGAATTTAATTATAAACCTTTTTTCTTTTTGTACATAAAACTGTATATGAGTATGTAAATAAGCTCCCTAAGTAGCTCGATGTTGTGAAACTATGTATTTAATTAACGTTTTAAACGTTCGTAACAACTAATAGTTAAAGATTCCGCTCTAGTCAGTGATCTAACTATGTAAACAAGTAATACTTCCTGTGGTTATTTCTCCAAGAAGTTTCCGAGTAAACAACGAGCAACTGACCGGAATTTATAATAAGTATCGTGTTGTTTTTATAGTCTTAAAGAGGGGCCCTCTTCCCGAAAAAGTAGAAAACTTACTTTGTAGCAAGTTTTCGTTGAATATAGCTCCTACATATAATAAAAAAATATATAAATCTTTAAGTTAAGGCGCTGATAACTGCCAATGGCCTTGAGTGATTTGGGTGGTATAGCTTAAGTGTTCTGCGCTGAGCTCAAGCAACGCGACATACGTCCACCGAGCAATACGACTCGCCTATCAAGGAGCGCGCTGTGCCGAATTAGACGTATTATTACTTTTTAGTATCTAAAATATAAAATAAAAAAAGTAACGGGCAATATTATAGGTAGTAACATAGTCTTTTCACACAAAACAAATCATGAAAATATCTTAAGCGATTTGAAAGTAATTACGTTTTTATGTTTTGGGTAGACAGTAATTCATGAATTTATTTCATTAAGTATTTCACTACAATAGTTAAATATTCACAGGTACGATTGATGTACTAACATATGTCCTAGTTTAACATAAAAAAAGTGCACAACTAACCTGCATTATTTGACGGCGAAATAAGAGATTTAAAACTTGAGATTTACGGCCGTTACCATTTACCGTCGCCTTAAGAGCAATGATATAGTTTTTTTTTCAAATTACAAGAATGAATTTAAAAGGATCATAAAGTCACCCCTTTTACTGCCTGTTATAACCATGTTACCCCTTCAATTTTCAGAGCATGATTTGGTTTTCATATTTTGGAGAAATATTTTTTATTTAATTTTTAATAAATAAATAATGCATCTACATCTAAACCAGCGGGTTTCCTTGTGAGATCTATCCTTTTCTTACATCCCAAAAAGAAAGGGATGCCAAATGTTTGGTCACCCCGCCCTTAAGACCGGCAGCACATAAAGGAGTTACACACAACCGGCGCGGTGCAGTGAAGTGGCTCTTGCTCGTGACTCGAATCCTAAAGGCTATTTCATGAACCCGGATAAAAAGTATTCAATGTGCTAATCTAGGACGGGATCTATCTATCTGCCTTTAACCCGCTTCGCAGCGAACAACGCGCAAAACAAGGACGTACCAACTGTCACATTTTATAACAAAATAAATAAATTTAGTAGGATGTGGGACAGGACTTGTAGCATTTATTTGTAGTCTGTTTTGTTTCGATCTAGAACAAAGGCCTCCGTTAATTTTTGCACTGCTTCCGAGCTAGTGTATTTACGCTTCAAGCGTTTATTACAGACATTACAGTACGTTTCATGAAGGTAACAAAAATCAAGTAGTATACAAGGTGGCAGGTTAGACAGTGGAAATATTTTAAGGGGTCATTGTACTCATCATTATGAACAGCTTTTACTATGGGACCAAACCTGAAATCGTGAAAAAAAAATCTGCTGTTCCATACATGTTGTTGAGTTATGTGAACATAAATGTATGGAACAGGTGATTTTTTTTTCGCGATTACTGGGTTGATCCCATAGTAAAAGTTGTTCATAATGATGAGTACAATGACCCCTTAAAATATTTCCTATGTCTAACCTGCTGCCCTGTAGATACGAGTACCTACCTATTGTTGTGGCGCGGTTGCCGCTTCATGCCATCGCTGTGCGCCGGTCCAGCATTCGGTGTGTAGAGTAGGGATGTTATGAATATTCGCATTCGCTTATGCGAATGATTCGCATCATTTTAAACATTCGCATCGACATTCGCATTCGCATCAAGCGATACGAATGTTTTGCGAATGCGAATGTGTACAAGTCGTGTTGTGTCTCGCCCTGCGGCGCACAGTTGGTCGATCCTCACAAGCGCATAAGGCGCAGGCAGACATCACGTGTTTCATTCGACCAATAGAAAGCGTTTCTTTCCCGCTGCTAACAAGGCAAACTAACTAAGCAAGTTAGTTTGCCTTGTTAGTGTTGTCAGTCAGTTTAAGTAAATAAACAAGTAGGTAGTTTGTGAATTTAGAATTGTGTTGAGCTGTTTTGACAGCTTTTCCCATGGCACTGGGAAAGAAAAGTGAAATATGGCGATTTTTTACGATCGAGACCACGTGAAATGCAATGTTTGTGAGAAAAATTACTTTAAAAAACACTTTAATGTTTTTTTTATGTTATTCCCAAACATTCGCATTCGCATTCGCACATTCGCATCCCGAACATTCGCATTTGCATTCGCAAATGTGAAAAATATGACATTCGTAACATCCCTGGTGTAGAGTTCCTAAGAAAGTTACACGGAGGCGGAAAGTCGCCGGTGGCTAATGGCAGATTTGATGTCACGACAGCTATAAAACTTTGTGGTTCAACCTTGGAACAATGTTTTTGAAGACAATATTTTTTTCAATAAAAATGTAGGTAACGTTTTTGAGATCAATAGTGTGGTGCTTTGACGATCACTGTAAATACAGTGTACCTGAGGCCCGTTTTGCAGAACGATGCTCGAGCACAGATCTCTGCTTGAGCATAGATTTAAAGCCATTTGATTGGTTGAAATATATGCTCAAGCTAAGATCGGTGCTCGAGTATCGTTCTGGAATACGAGCCTAAGTTGTGAAAAACAATTCAAATAAATAGCAAACTGGAAATTGTCTACTTTTAAAGAACACAATTGTGATGATATCACCGCGAGAACTGCCAATTTGCGAACGTTCGAGGCAGAATCTCACCGTGACATTCACACCGCACATTCTGTGCACCACACACGCACGATTCTGCCACGCCTTAAAAAACCTAACGTCCAGTGATAGTGCACGGGCGGTGAAACAGAATGCAATCTACCGTGTGTGTGCGGGGTTCATCCGGTCGGGTAACCGAATCAGGGATCAGGTATAACCCGTATAACTAGCGGCACAAGTTATGATCACAAACGTCACCTGCGCATTAGCTGGTTTTTCGGTCTCTTTGGCGGAATGAAGAAGACGGGGGGCGCCGAGGCAGCACGATTGCTTCGTCATTCGAGGCTCGTCGTCTAATTGGACCATTCTCTGTTACGTATTGTCAACTGTCTATTGGGCCAAAAATGTACATGCGCGATCTGTGATCAAGATTCCTGCCGGTATCTATACCAGACGTGTGCGCCCGGCCTTAGTCAAAAGAACTTGAAATCCAGAACATGCCTACTTACACGTGTCGCATGTCCGTGACAAAAGACAGGCGGACTTGATAACATTACAATGGTTCCTTGTTTTAGTATGAAACCGTTCTGAAACCCTTCGCACGATCCGTTAGGTAAGCTCCTGTAACGATACACGTACCTTTCTGTTGAACTTGTTGTGGTTACTGCCTGCTAACAACCGGCAATGGATGTTGAGTACTAGAAGTTACGCCGAGTAGCTTCAAGCGGTCATGTGTAAGGTCCCGGTGGGATATAGGTGTCTATATCCCACGCTATCCCATAATATCTAGGTGATCGTCCCATAATGTGATCGCATAAGGTCTCCACTCATTATAACCGCACCGCTCCAGTACAGCAAGTGACTTGTCATTTAAATTAAGGCTTTATGTCGTGTATTGCAAAATACATATTGTAATGCCATGAAGCGCGCTTGCCGCGAGGCGTTGGTGAGCCGTTGGCGAGCCGCTAGCTTATTATCTTGATATTATAACAGGTATTTTAGAACACACTAATGTAAATAACAAGTTATGTGCGGTGCCGGAGCGGTATTGTTATAATGAGTGATGATGACCTTTATGCGTACATACACACATCAAAAAAAGTTTGAGATCACTTTGAAAAATCGGAATCTTTTTTGTTACGGTAGATTATATTATAATTTAATCTACCGTAACAAAAATGATTTCGATTTTTCAAAGTGATCGCAAACTTTTTTTTATGTGTGTATACATGTGCGGTAACTACGGTACGCAACAAAAGTTAACCAGCATTGTCGCTTTTACCAAACAAATAACAAGATAACAGTCCGATTAATTGAAAATGACGTTTGAAATGACAAGTTTTTCTATGTAAAAAGTCATGTTAAACAATTTCCGCCGTTTCAATTTATTGGACTGTTATTTTGTCGGTGAACTTGGCCCTAAATAAATTGACACAAAATTATTCGATACGGCTTTGCTGTATTTCATAAAATGCTGAGTGTGTACTGTGTATTGGTATTATTATTGTTAATTATTGTTCCGTTTTTTATTAATTGTTGTGGTCAACTGACCACAGCAATTAATATATGTTTTATAGAACTAAAATATGTTTTATGAACAATTTTTGTTGCTGACCGTACAAATTCAGTTCAATTAAACGAAAAAGACTTCAAGGCAAGAAGAAATAATTGAATAAAATTATAATGTCTAAGGTTTCTGATAAGCCGATAATTAAATCAAATTCAAGCATCGATAATTACCGCTAACGATATTCAAAAGAAGCCAAACTTAGGTAATTAATATTGCCGCGTTTATCTTAACCGTGTTTTTCTAGAAATTGAGTTTTTAGTATTAGTTGAGTTTTGAGTTTTTTTGTAAACATTTGATTTTTGAGAAATCTCTTAAATATTTAATAACTTATGAGAAGCATAACATGGCTTTGACTTGTTTCAAATTCACAAAAATATACAGTTTTTAGTATATTCGGTTAAGCACAGCGGTTGTATTTTTAGGTAATCTGTGTAGCGGCTTAGCGGTGAAAACAGCGAGATTTTGTCAAAGTTAAATAATAAGGTATGTAGGTACACATTAAAACCTTCCGGAATCTCTATATGGTGGTAAAAACCGCTTTAAAATCCATTGTTTAATTTAGAAAATGTAAGCAAACAAACAGACGGACACGAAAAACGACTTTCCACAGATTAAATCGATCCAAATAATCACAGCTTCTGCATAATAAAAGTAAAGGGAGAATAACAAATACTTCGTGGATCAAAACAAAAGAAAGTAGGCCGACATTTTAAAGATTCAGCCATTCCGGTTGACGCGAGCCAGAATAAATTGAGGAAGAAATTCTCAGCAAACAGCCTTTAGTAATTGGAGTAGGACGAAGAGGAGATAATTATAAAAGAGACAAACAAGTAGGTGGACTATGTGATGACAAGTGGTCACCGCTACCTATGGAAGTTGCCATAATCCACAAAAAATCTTGCTACAAAGTTAGTTAAGTTTCACGTTTTTTCGGGAAGAGGGACCTTAAGTGGGAGGGGGCGGGGCAGATTGCCCGTACAATGGATGGTCGGTAGGGTCGAAAAGACTACGAAGGTGCAGTTGTCATTATTTGCTACTGGCAATCTTTTATTACTAGCCACTTCGTGCTTCCAAAGGCGATGTCTCATTATGGGCCTACCACTATGATTTATTCCAATTTGTTCACCTGGGTGAACAAAGTGGAATAAAAAGTGTCCTTTGTTTACCTGTGGAATTTAATCACAGGTGATTCCAAAGATGTCTCAATAGAGGCCCAAAACTATGATTTATTCCACTTTGTTCACTTGGGTGATATCACCTGCTGGCTTAGCATGACCATTTTTATCTCTATTCTACAAAAGAATAGGCAAAGTTCTTTCTATCAAATCGTTATCTCTTCAGTCCGAGCACGCGGCGACCCGTGCTTGGTTTATCAGAATTTTGTCTACTGAAGAATAGAGACATTTCTTTTCTTCATTGTATGCATAAACCGGTAGAAATCTTTCTACAATCTGTCACTTTGTCTATTCTTCTGTAGACAAAACCCGTTTCTATCGTGGTGTATCAGAAGCTATTATGGTATGCGTGTCTCGGTACCATTCACTATTAAAAGTTCACTCATTGTATTGCAGACACCTAATTGGTCACCGACTTACAATACACGGCAGAAATTATTAAACATCTAGTTTGAGAAAGATAATCGGCTAGTTTCTGCTTTGTAGAGCGTCGTGTCCGTACCATACCAATGTGACGTTAACTTGTTTAAGATACGGGACTGTTAGTACTTCGAGCGACAGAGATGACGCTCCATAAAGCCGAAGCTAGCCGATATCTCTTTCTAAAGCTCGATGTGTATTTACTGCCGCGTACTGTATGTTTGTTCTGCATTAGCGTGTGTTTATTCATTTGTTCTATTGACATTACATCCTCGGAACACTAAATCGGTTAGAATCGGTCATACTTACTCCAATTTTTACAAGACAGATTTTTTGTTTGGCACGTATTTTACGGTAAGTGGTCACTGCCGTCTGTGGATATCTGTAATACTAAAGGCATCACAGGTGCGTTGTCTACCACACAGACAAATGGTGTTATTTGCACAAAATGACACAAAAACCATCGGAATTTCGTTTATCCGGCTCGAAGGACCAAAACGGATATATATCCGTTTTGGTCCTTCGAGCCGGATAAACGAAATTCCGATGGTTTTTGTGTTGTAATATGTTTACATGTGTCTTTGTACACTGAATGTAGTCAATGTCTGATATTCATGTAATTACACAGCCCACCATACCCTTGCAACCAGAACAAACAGTGCTGTTTAGCGGTAGAAATAATTATAGTTGTTATACTTCACCAGAAGGGATCGTTCATAAAGAACTCTTAAACTTAATTTCGATAGAACTTGCTGATTAAGTAAACGGTGTCAGTTTGATAAATTGTCGTTGATTAATTAATAAAAAGTTTGTTTACATAGGTCGCAAGTTCTATTGAAATGAAGTTTAAGTACTACGACTCTAAAATCGGCAGGAAATTAATATTATGGTATAAATGTTCTATTTAAGCCGACTTTTGTCGGACTAATTACTGTTGTGCGATACCTCTGAATCGAATCACAAACTGTCGTTGAATTATTTCTGACGGCCAAGTACGTGAGCTTGTTACCGAGCAGCGAATGGACAATATACCGTCTACCTTTTCGCTTCGCCCGTGTTTTCGTTTGTAGGGACTACTTCAGACCCGCAATTTCCTCAATCGTAAAGATATAGTCCAACAAATACATTGTGATTTTTGGGCGATAGCAATATTTATTTGGCAAAAGTGGATATCTAAATTACTTATTTCGAATTCGGTCGAGAGTTTCATGAATTTTAGAAGAAGTGTGGACCTAATTGAATGTTTATTGTTGTGTTGTTATTAAGCATTGTCTGTGTGGAATATTTGACATTGAGGAGACGTCCCGTACCCTCAGCTCAAGCGTAACCCTAAAATAGTACTAAAGATCTTGGACGACATAATTATCTCGAATACCGCCAACGTTATGGCAACCGGGTAACGGTTAATTGGGAAACCTTTGAGTTTTAATTGAATTATATTTACAATCGAAATGATTTCCATTGATGTTGACCGCAGATGTTTTTAATTATAAGAAAGTAGTGAAAAGGCGAAAACTTGAAGATTGTACTTCGAATCCTTTGAAGTTTTAACCCAGTACTCGACAAATTCTTTCAGCGACAAGTCACAAGGGCCTCAATTTAGAGAACCTTTTTTAAAGGTTTAGAATAAGCATCGTTATACAACTCGGGAAAGAAAAATACACCTTGAATTTCAAAGGAAAATGTCTGGGTGTTAGAACAGTATTGTATACAATTACTAGCACTTTTCCCGCGACTTCGTCCGCGTCCGCACAGTAACTGTGCATTTTTTCCGGATAGAAAGAAGCTTATAGCACTCAAGAATAATGCAGCTTCCTATTAGTGAAAGAATTTTCAGAATCGGATCAACGGTTCTTTCATACAAACTTTCATCCCCCTTTGCACCCCTTTTGGGGGCGAATTTTCAAAAACCCTGAAACACGTATTTCTTTGTTTAAAAAGAAAAGCCTAAATACCAATTTTCACTATTCTAACTTCAAAATTAACGGTACTTCCATACAAACTTTCATCCCCCTTTGCACCCCTTTTGGGGGCGAATTTTCAAAAACCCTGAAACACGTGTTTAATTTATTTGAAAAGAAAAGTCTAAATACTAATTTTCATGACTCTAACTTCAAAACTAACGGTACTTCCATACAAACTTTCATCCCCCTTTTCACCCCTTTAGAATTTTCAAAAAACCTTTCTTAGCCGATGTCTAACGTCATAAAAAAAACCCACTGTCTAAATTTGAAATCACTATGTTCAGCGGTTTGGGCTCTGCGATGATGAATCAGTCAGTCAGGACAAGCAATTTTATATGTACAGGGTAAAATTAAAACCAGTGCGGATATTTTAGGAGGTGAAGGTATTCATGAATATGATCAACTTTTGTTATTATCTGTGGGGTCGGTCCCACAGATAATAACAAAAGTTGATCATATTATCACATATATTGTTTTGTAGTTCTGTATCAGATTTCATTTTTCAAAAATGCATCTTAGCGCCCTTAACCTTTTTTTAATAAGTAATATCTACGTTTTAAAAAAAAGAACTCGTAAATCGAAGAAACGGTTAATTATCAATCTACTATACCTATAAAACAGTATCTACTGTGACTGATTGACAGACAGCGCACAGACCATGCCGTAAGACCTAGAAATTTTAAATTTGGAGGAAATATTCCTTGAGTAGTAGAGGTCAACTAAGGAGAGATTTTTATAAAGCAAATAACAACATAATATTGTTTTCCAACTTCTACGCAGACGGAGTTGCGGGGCACAGCTATTATTTTACAAATCGACTGTCATCTGTCTTTCGCTCAGATCATAGAAACAAGGAGATATGCAATCATAGCAAATTAGTACGGGAACAACTGATGCCACTTTTAGTACATTTATCGACACAATTACGCGCATAATTAAGCGCTCCTTGTGAATAAAAAGATCTCCCACGCATTAAACATTCCGCACACCCTCAATCTAACACTGTTAACCGTCACTCAACACTAGCACTAAACTAAAACACTGTATTTATACGATCGATCGTGTTCGGTTCGTCGCCAGCGCGTACGTTTTTAGTACGAGCAATTTGCTCAAAATCAGGCATCAAGCTCGATAGCGCCTTGGCACAACTCCCTTGTTTCTATGATCTCAGGTCTTTCGCATAGCAACTGCACTATTTATGCGCTATGCTAATTTGTTTGCGAACGTTCGAGGGAGAACCTCACCGTGACAATCTCCCTCGTACGTTCGCAAACAAATTGGCCGTTCTCGCGGTGATATCACGTGGCGTGTCGGTACAGAATAGACATGCAGGTGGCCACATTTTACTCCAAAACTATCTAAAATGAGCCATTAATGATTGATCCGAAAGAAAGAAATATATTCAGAGAGCTGTAGTTAAGGCTCGCATCAATCATATCGTCACTATGTGATTGATCGTGTTATTTTGGTCAACAGCTAATACGATAGTGACAGCAAATTAACTGACCAACCGGCCTAGCATGGCCACGATAGAAACGGGTTTTATCTACAGAAGAATAGACACAGTGACAGATTGTAGAAATATTTCTACCATTTCATGCATACAGTGAAGAGAAGAAATGTCTCTATTCTTCAGTAGACAAAATTCTGATAAGCCAAGCACGGGTCGCCGCGTGCTCGGGCAAAGAGATAACGAGTTGCGTAGAAAGAACTTTGTCTATTCTTTGGTAGAATAAGAGATAGAATTGGTCATGCTAAGACGACAGAAAATCAAGTTTGCATAAAGTGGGAGTTACTTGCGGTTGGTTTCACCATCTTGGTAAGTTCCGTTTAAACTTATACGTCATATAATCTCAAAGAAATTCTGTCAAAGGGCACTGGCAGACGTCCATAGAACGCTGGGCCTCAGATTGTGTAAGTCGGTACAAATATGAAATTAGTTTGGTGTGATCGAGTATTTCAAGAGTATTTTAATTCATCTTTTATTTGTTTTTGTACGTAATTGGGTTAAAGAGAAATATTCTTATTTCTGACAGTGAGGTTAAGTATGGTGTGAATGATCCAGTGAAGTACAGCCCAACTAATGAGTTCTCAATTCAAAGGTTTTAGTTGCTGTCGACATGATATTCTATGGAGGCACGCACCAGCCAGCATGCACCCGTTTTTGTTTTAGTGTTTTTTTCAAAATGTCAATAGCATAATCATTTTATTTCTTATTTCTTTCGATTTTTGATTCCAATTCTTAATCTCTAAGATAAATTAGGCAAAGAACAATTAAAATATATTTTTATTTTTGGTTAAGCTTTTATTACTGTACCATATCAAGCCTAAAACTGCCGACGTCCTTTATGTATTTATCTAGTAGATGGTACCAATCTGTGGAACTAGCAGTCTCGCATTTCATTGAAGCAGTTTCCTTTTACCAAATTAATAAACATGAACAAATAAGCAATTTACTTCAAGCTTACCTTTTTGGTACGCCCAAAAGTGGCAACGTTAATTCCAAGCAAGGTTTTATCCTCAGATCATAGAAACAAGGAGATGTGCCAAGGCGCTATCAAGCTTGATGCCTGATCTTGAGCAAATTGCTCATATTAAAAACGTACGCGCTGGCGACGAACCGAACACGATCGATGGTATAAATACAGTGTTTTAGTTTAGTGCTAGTGTTGAGTGACGATTAACAGTGTTAGATTGAGGATGTGCGGAATGTTTAATGCGTGGGAGATCTTTTTATTCACAAGGAGCGCTTAATTATGCGCGTAATTGTGTCGAAAAATGTACTAAGAGTGGCATCAGTTGTTCCCGTACTAATTTGTAATGATGGCATATCTCCTTGTTTCTATGATCTGAGGTTTTATCCCATCTCTCTAATTATAATTATAAATTTGTAAGTTTGGATGTTTGTTCCTCAAAAACGCTGTAACGGCTAAAGGGATTAAGGTTATAATTAGAGAGGTAGAATGCATACTGGATTAGTACAAAGGGTACATTTCATGCCCAACTTTCCAACATTAAACATGACGCAAAAAAATAATTAATGGGGATAATTATGTTAAGGTAGTCCACGAAATTTAAAATTTCTTACGTTTTTTACAAATTGCAGCGCTGTTTTACGTTGTATGTTGATCAAATTTAATACGCGATAATAGTTATTAAATAAATAAATCATTCATATCATCCTTTTCCTCAAATATAATTTCGAAAGCTACATTGATGATTTCCGCAGGCTATCTTGACGGATCTCTCATATTTACCTAGGTACAAACATTGGCGTCTGATTAAAACCATTACAACATACCTATAATATCATTTTTGATCTGCTTTAATTTTGCCCAAGATACTTTTGCCTTTAATCTGTAATTGCGTCATAGTAGAGACTGTCATCAGTCTCTACTATGACGCAATTACAGATTAAAGGCAAAAGTCTCGGGGTCATCCCCGAGGATTCTTTTGAGTCAGAATTGGGGAGAGGAGACATTCCTAGGTACCTGGTCTACATTTTTTCGGTATGCAAACACTCCTAAATTACTTACTATAAAATACGTTCCTGTGTAAAAGGTGATTTACAAAAGGAATGGCAAGTAATCGGAGGATAAGGCCTTGAAGGACGTTCCTTAGATCTTATTGGCGATGTCCTTCAAAAAGGTCAGGTGCGTAGTACTCGCACCCGGCGCGCGTGTCAGACAAGGTGTATGAATGTGGACTAAGCAAAAAGTGTACGAGTATTGTAAGGATCGTAGCATGTGGCCATATACAAAAAAGCGTGACTTCATGTATGTTGTGACTAGAGATGGGCCGAATTTTCTACCGATTAGTCTACTAGTCAATTGATTGGCAAAACCTAGGTTTTGCCAATCAATTGACTAGTAGACTAATCGGTAGAAAATTACCGATTAATCGGCCGACTAGTCGGCGATGCCAAATATCTGACTTCGGTCAAGTTTGGGCATTTTCTGAGGCTAGGAATATCTACGAAAATAATAGGGATCAATTGTTTCCTGATCAAGCTGAAATCTTGATTTTTCTTTACCATAAATCTACCTTTGATTTAATATGAATACTTACTAAAATTAAACAATCTAAAAAAATACTACATAGTACCTACGCCTACCTACAAACTTGATACCTACTTATTATTTATTACTGATCTGATAATTTATTTATCATTACCACATACTTACCTAATTGTTTATATTAGGTTTATTATAATCAAATTAATAATAGGGTAGGTATGTAGTTTTAATGATTTTTAATTTTTTTAGTACCTATTTGAAAATAAATGCCGAATATTCGGCCGATGTTGACAAATGATCACCGAATAGTCGCCGACAAAAAAATACCGAATAGTCGGTTTTCCCGACTAGTCGGTGTGAAGTCAGCCTACCTCTAGTTGTGACATGATTGCGTAGTACTTAACATTAGTTTTTGTTCCAGCGGGATGACGCCGAACACTCTGAGGGTGGACAACTGCTCCTCCCACTGCACCACCCCCTCCGACCGCCAGGACAACGTGGTCTCCGTGAAGGTCGGCTTCATCCATATCAACCCAGCTTCCAAGTGAGTACCAGTCTATCAGTAGTAACTTACCACCAGTAGGTGAGAAAGGTCTGTCTTATGGGATAATTACACTTATCAATAATCGGTGTAGGTAGATTGATTTGGGGTCAATGGACTGGCACGTATATATTAAAATAGATATGCCTCCGGGATTTCGGGATTTTGTAATAATTATGATTTTTTAGGAATTTCAAATATTGATTGATTTCAAATAGGATGAAGATTACGGTTATTTATTTTAATTGTTTAGAGAGTCAGGATAATGAAGAAAATGATATAAATTTTAAACGTTTAACTATCGCATTCTATAGGTAGGTACATTTCACATGTTTTAGTTTAAAAATCTTTAAATTCACAATATTTGATTCAATCCCGTAAATACCAAAATGAAATCCCGGAAAAAAGGCTTATCCATTTTATGATTTCTATGACTATTCAGGATGCAAGTACCTAAGTAAAATCAATCTACCTACACCGATCATTGCTTATCATTTATCAAGAATCACAGACATATGTAAATTACATTGTCATAATATCTGTGGTCCCTGGTCAACTAATAATAACTCCAAAATGATGGTATTTTTGTTAAAAGTGCAAGCGAAGTCAGACTCAGGGAATTTTTTTGCACATAAATAAAATATCATAATTTTGGAGTTATCATTATTTGACCAGTGACCACAGATATTAGTTATGACAATGTACCTTATACAGACATAATGAATCATTTATTTTTTAAAAAAATTATTTTGTCATTTAAAAATAAAATTATATTAAACGTCTTCAAATTGTTGTTTAAATCCTTTAGGATAAAATATATGATCCTAGATATTTGATAGTGTAATATCTCCCTGAGGGGGATGCTCCAAGGTCGCCTGCAAAATTAAAAATGTTCATAAGATTTTTTGCAATTTGCACCTTACACTCAGTGTCAAATTGTATGTTGATCAAAATGTAAAGAATATCTCAAAGTACGGTACCTATCGAGTCTCTATATTAATAATATTGTCGGCAATTATGACGACCTCAGATCATAGAAACAAGGAGATATGCCATCACAGCAAATTAGTATGGAAACCGTTGTCGCCACTCCGCCACTTCTAAAGCATTGTGCGTCACAACTACAAATGTTTCTTTGTAAATATAGAGATCTCCCACACATACCTACCACACACCCTGAATCTAACACTGTTATTCGTCAATCATCAGTCATCACTAACATTAAACTAAAACACTGTACCTATACTTACCGACTTCATCTAGTTTTAAAAGAAAAACTCAATTGACTTGTAAAAGTGTTACTATTAACCTATTTGCAGAATAAATAATTTCATTTCATTCATATATAAATCATCGATCGCGGTAGGTCTGTCGACAACGTTGATCAAATTGATCTTTTCAAGCGTCAAGTTTAATAGTGCCTGGGCACAACTCCCTTGTTTCTATGATCTGAGATGGCGACCTTATGTTTCTGTATCTAGACTAATTAGTCAAGGGACATTGAGCACATAATTCACGATCGCCATCTTGTATCTCAGGGGACCGTCAAGCGATTATAATAATGATTCAAATTAATATAATACCTACTTATCACCGATCGAAGTAATGGCGGTATCCCATAATAATACGACCGTTTTTAGGGGTCGTTAGGGAGTCTGTTCTGCAGTGAAGAGTACGAACTTGTAAGGTATGTCTGAATATATTTATTCAGATTTGTATCTCACAGATAGTCAGACAGTACTTAGGTACCTATAAAATAGTCCTGTTCTATGTGTGGTATGACCTCATTGTTTAACTTACAGAAGAAGAACGCGTTGCCAACCAATGACATATTATATAGACACGTCATACACCAACATCACTGTACTAAAAAATGGCGCAAATACTTTAAATAGAGAAATAGCTACATATCAGTGCATAAATGTGCAAAAAAGAGGAAAAAAATCGAATGCCTTACTTAGCATACCTACCTCTTGTTTAGTAGGTTCTTTTTTCGTGAAATGTTGCAAGAAATGACGTTCAGCCAATAAACTGGTTGGTGCATGACTAAATGAATGGTGGGCAATTACCTTAAGTACTTTTTTGTCGCCATTTTAGATCACGGGTACGTATCTATGGTTTACATTATCATTGTTGCCAACCCCTTAAAATGTTATTGTTAGAACAGTTTCATCTTAGATTGCGTTCTTGTAATATTTTTCCCATGAGCTAGTATGTAGAAAACTATAACTATAGAATGGAATGCAATAAAGTATAGAGAACATAATGAGTTTGTTATTTGGTTTTTATAGGCTAGAAAACTTCACCTGTATTCTGGTAAAAGGGTTCCGTAGGTACCTACTACCTTAATTAACACATATAGATGAGGTGCTGTGGAATTTATTACGCAACTTCTCCTCATTGAGCCCTAGGAAGGGTGAATTTTAGGGGTCCGTATAATTTTCGACGATCCTCAGAATATTTTGTTTCTGAAATGAGAAATCGTTGGTTTTTTTTGTGTGCCGTTGGATACAAATAGACCCCATTACTTATAAGAGGGGCTCGTGGCTAAATGACAGCCGCGCTGATCGATCGATCTGCGAGGTTAAGCTGCGCTTGCCGCGGTCAGTCCTTGGATGGGTGACCGTTCTTAACACATCGATACCCCTCCGTGCCTCGGAGAGCACGTTAAGCAGTCGGTCCCGTTTGTCATAGGAATATCTTTGACAGTCGTTACGGGTAGTCAGGAGCCCAAAAGTCTGACAACTGGTCTAACATTCGAATACCGGTATTCCCCAATAATTGGGTTGTGGAGGTCAGATGGCAGTCGCTCCATGTAAAATATTGATATTCAGCCGCAACCAGTTAGACTGGAAGCCAACCCCAATCATGTTTGGGAAAAGGCTAGGCGGATGATGAGTGGTCAAATTGAGAAGCGTTTATAAATAAGGGAGAGAGAGTGCACTGACAAATTAATCATTCTCCTCAATTTGTCATTTAGCCCACAAAAATTATTGAATTAATTGCTTTTATTTTCCTCTCTCCCTGTGGAATTTGAACTTTGACGAAGTGTACACGTGACTCAAAAGTTAGGTCATAAATCAAAGTCTAAAGGGTAAAACAATATTTACCAGTGGCAAAAGGTGAGGAAAAGCCGGTACAGTAAAATAGTCACGAAATTATAAATAACTAGCTTCCGCCCGCGGTTTTGTCCGAGTTTTTCGGGATAAAAGGTAGCCTAGGTATGTGTTATTCTGATGTATAGGTAAGTTATAATTATTAGTGTAAAGTTTCATCAAAATCCGTTCAGTACCTATTACCTATCTACCTAGTTTTTGCGTGAAAGAGTTACAAACATCCATCCTCACAAACTTTTTTACTTATTTTATACCTACCTATTTGCCTATTCAAAATATGTAAATCCAGTAAATAATAATAAATAATAATGTACTCTAGAATGTTTATTATTTAGCGAGTAAATACTTATTGTGCTTAAATATGATTTATCATTATTCTAATAAATAAAAATGAGATCATCAAATAAATACCATGGATTAATTTAGAAAACAAGTGAATTGCGCCCAAAAATAAGTGTTATCACTTATCATCAAACGAAGTACAAATAGATGGCGAACATTCTACGTTTTGTTTTTTGTTAAAATAAATAAAGACCATTTTTGTATGACAACTTATGTTAAAAATATTTTGTTACCTTTTGTTAGGGAAGTGTTCATCTTGTTTATTTGTGTAAGCTTTTCCTAGGGGTATCGGACAAAGCCGATTATGTAATCAATTTATAACAATTACTTATTAAAAATACCCGAGGCCACGTTAGATTACTTTGTAACAATATTGTCTACAGAATTTACGAAGAAGACGTTTTCTTTTGAACGTAATTGTTTTTATTAAATTCCTTTTAAGGCAAATATTTTTCTTGGGAATACAATTTACGAAAAAAATCACTTAGAAAGGTATAATAAGCCGTATTTAGTTTGAATTAATTTCAATAATGATTGGAAAAGCTAAACATGATGTTAATAACGTACCTAATAATTTATTTGATATTTTTATACAGAATAGAGAAATAGATAATACAAAAAGAAATCTTAATAGAAAAGTAAAATACTTACAAAGGTAGGACTTTTTTAAGTTATGAAATTAGTGACATCATCATCTGCCTAGCCTTTTCCCAAATTATATTGGGGTCGGCATCCAGTCTAACTAGTTTTGTGTGAATATCAATATTTTACGTGGAGCGACTGCCATCTGACCTCCACAACCCAATTAATGGGTAATACCGGTATTCGAATGTTAGACCAATGAAATTAGTGACATGCGTAGTAAAATTAATTTTATGAAAATTGTTTCAATATCTGTAAAATTTGTTTCGTTAATTATTTAAATTAATTGCATGACGTTTGTTTTATCTAAAAATCGAGCTTACCACAAAAGTATTTTGGTTTTAAGATACTAATGCATGCATTATAAGATTGGAAGTTTACACGTGGAATTGTTTATGAAATTAATTTCATTTGACATTTTTTTCCCCACTAGTTTCCTAATTTATTGCTAATTAACGTAGCGACCCGCCCTTACTTTGAGTGCAATCTACTGATGTGGCGACATGTTAAAAAAACATCGAGATTTCTGTGCTGTCTCTAAGTTAAATATTAACATATTATACACATAAACCTTCCGGAATTAATTATCTAAATAGTAGTAAAAATCGCATTGAAATCCATTATGTCATATAAAAGAACTAAGGGGACAAGTAGACAGATACGAAAAGCGACTTTGTTTTATATTATAGAAAGCAGAAATATCTTATAACAGACTTCTGAGAGCAGAGTTTATAAAAATAACAAATGTAAACACTGTTTAGAGAATAAAATAAATTGATTATACAAGTAACTGGATGTAGAATAAATTCCTTTACCTTTTTATACCCTTTCAACTCTCGAAGAGGTTTAAGGGGTGAACTCATTACGGGGATTGGCGACCAAATCAGCTTTTGTTGACTTTATTTTATACTTGGATTACTTACTAGTAATGTGACTTTGATGTACATTGAAGCAGACAAATAGATCTCATAACATTATAATATTATTATTGTGCTCTTTTTGAAGGCGGTTAAAGCGGTTCAGTTTTTTATTGTTCTATTTTGAGTGACACGACGTTTTTAGGGTTCCGTAGCCAAATGGCAAAAAACGGAACCCTTATGGATTCGTCATGTCTGTCTGTCCGTCCGTATGTCACAGCCACTTTTTTCCGAAACTATAAGAACTATACCATTGAAACTTGGTAAGTAGATAAATTCTGTAAACCGCATTAAGATTTTCACACAAAAATAGAAAAATAACAATACATTTTGGGGGTTCCAATTTTTTTTTTAATCAAACCCATACGTGTGGGGTATTTATGGATAGGTCTTTAAAAATGATATTGAGGTTTCTAATATAATTTTTTTCTAAACTGAATAGTTTGCGCGAGAGACATTTCCAAAGTGGTAAAATGTGGGTCCCCCCTGTAACTTCTAAAATAAGAGAATGATAAAACTAAAAAAAATATATGATGTACATTACCATGTACCTAAACTTCCACCGAAAATTGGTTTGAATGAGATCTATTAAGTAGTTTTTTTTTTAATACTTCATAAATAAAAAAAAATACACTATTATTAAAACATCAATTAAAGTCACAACGAACTACAAGATCTTTTAAAATAAGTTACTTGCTGCTACGGAACCCTTCTGGGCGAGTCCGACTCGCACTTGGCCGTTTTTTTTGCAATTACAGCAACAGCGTCACTCCTCACTATTCGCTGATATTTTTTTTTCACTTGCAAGCCTGAGTTGGTTATTTACCAAAATAAGCTTCGCACTTACGCGGATTAGCTAGCTTACAAAATTGTTCGCCGGAAAACGCGAATAGCCGTCATGAAAAATTGTCAAGAAATACCAGGAGCTTTTAGGAGCCTGAATATACAGGCAGATAGGGTCAAAAATAACTGCGGTATACGATACATTTTTCTACGCCTTTTGACCCGTATTTACTATTAATTAGCTGTTGTTGCGACTTCATCTGCGTGAAAATGGATGAAAAGTGGCCTATATGCTTTTTCAGGTCTATCTATTTGCCGAATTTTATGCAAATCCGCCGAGCCGTTTCAGAGTAAAGGTACCGTTTCAGTGTAAAGGTACAAACACACACACATTAAGTTTCACATTTATAATTTTATAGTGTGACTAGCTGTCGCCCGATTTCGTCTGCGTGTATGGATGAAAAGTAGCTTATGTGTTTTTCCAGATCCCAGGCTACGTTTTTGCCAAATTTCATCCAATTCGGTCTAGCCGTTTCAGCGTGAAAAACAAACATACACACACACAAACTTTCGCATTTATAATATCATGTAACTTGTAACTATGCCAAATCTCACTCCTCCCTGCGCGCAATATGCTTAAAGGTGTACAAAATTTTCTCTTCAGGTAGATAATGATCCCGCAATCTTTCGAATATAGCTGAAATCAGCAGACCGTACCACATTTATACCGAGACTTTTAATATAAACCTATAGACGTATATAAATTCCACATTTCCAGCGTAGTATTTGAGAAGCCGAGAACCATTCCTTTGTATGTAATATAATTTTGAAGAACGCTTGTTTGGGTCCCGTTACAAAAGTAGAAACGTAATCCGTCGTGATTGTGAGGGTCTGTCTGAATTTTCTGATATTACAGCTCGTTCCCACCTGTCTGTCCCTGTTTAAAGATATTTTGTTACATACTTTTATTTTTTTTGTGAATTAAATTGTGATTCAAACACTTTATGATCAAAGTTAAAAGTCATACGCTGTATGCATATGCCTTATTTATAAACCAAATACGAATTAATTTCATTACTCACTCAATCAATCAATTTTATTGCTCACTAGGTACTTTGTATTAAAAGTTAATTAATATTAGATATATGAGATTTTTCAAAAAACAACTGACGGCCGGGGTTTAAAGCCGCAACCTCTGCCTCACCGTGGCATCGGTCTAACCATCACTTGGGAGATAATATGCCACTGTGTCTTCGCCTGTATCAGTTGAAATCTCTTTTTGTACCTCTTAAGAGTATGAGTTTGTATTTAAATTTGGATTGGGTGTGTATCCAAATGATAGAGGAAAATGTAAGATCATTGTGTGAACGTATCCGAACAGATTGAATGAGTGAGTAAGTGAGTATGAACAGGAAGTCGAGAAAAGGACTGGAAAGACAAATGGCGGGCACAGATTCGACGTTGCTATCCCAGCAACGTCGAATCATAGATTTTTTGCTGGCTTAGACTTTCAAGTAAAATTAAATAACTTGTGCCCAGAACTTCTTTTTTATCCAAGAGCCCTACAAATTGAGGACTTCTCATAATAGGTATTAGATTGCTTGTATTATAAGACATTTTAATTCCAAGTACGTAAAAAAGAATTAATATAGGTAGGTAGAAATAATTACGTCCAAATTCTTCGAATTCGTCTCTCTCTCATCTATTTATGCTTTCTATAGGTACATAATCATAAGTATGGCTTTGATTTTCAGGTATTCAGTACGACAATACCTAACTACCTACGTTATTGAAAGAGAATTTGTATTATACTGAAATATAATAAGGTATGAATGCGAAAAGAATTTAGTAATGATGTCTATCCAATTTATTTTCACGTGTGACATGTTTTTTAATAAATGTGCGTTAATAATACATACAATGACACATTGTACCTATTATCTTACGTGCGTGGGTGTTCGTGCGTCGACCCAAGGTATTGTTCCCGCAGATTGTATATTATAGGTACTGGGTAGGTGTAAAGGGTGTAAAGAAGAGGTGGTCAATAGGGGGAATGTGTGGGGTTTTCATTTTCTACGCTTCTAATTGGATTTATGTAATAAGTATCTAAACAATACCTACAGTGTATCTTAAAGACATTTGATCCTCATTACTGACTTTGTCGATTGATAAAATTAATAAAAAAAACCGGACAAGTGCGAGTATGCCTCGCGCCCTAAGGGTTCCGAAATATGATCATAGATGGCGCTACTGCATACTTCCAATGGCGCCATCTATGAGCAGATGGCTCCATTTATGGTCCGGTGACTGACGGCGGACAACAAAGTGATCCTATAAGGGTTCCGTTTTTCCTTTTGAGGTTCGGAACCCTAAAAAATAACTGCCCTGTTGGTAAGTATGGCGGCATGCGACCACGGCATACTATGAATATTACCAAACCTATGTAAAGATTTGAATGCAGTCTATTAACCCTCCATCTGTCGCATTTAAAAAATCTGCTTCATTCAAGGTCGAAATCAATTATTGTGTGAACGATTATTACGTTTTTGTTTCATGCTTTTCAGTTCGATTTTTTCGTAGTCGGGTTTTAGTTTTCAAACTTTAAACAAAACAAATAAAAAAGCATGAAACAAAAACGAGTTTATTTTGTGAGGAAACAAAGCTGGTAGGCAGGTCTTATCTCTGTAGAGTACAGAATTTCTGGAGACTAGAATAACTAACGATCATTAAAAAAAAGATTACGGGGTCACAAATTAAACGGAAGATTGATGGCGGGAACAATTGGATAAAATAGTCCATAAAATGTCAGAATGTTGGTTGTATTAGGTCGACAGGAATCTGAAGAAATCTCAAATAAGATGTGTCAATATATTGGATCGAAAAGATTACAGAAAATCCTTTGAAAAATAACGTCAAATTGCTAGTCTTAAGAACTTACGAGTTAAGTCCTGTACGTCTCATTGACTTTCTATATCCGCTTTAGGATTACTGAAAAAGATTTTACCTTTTTCAACTTTGCGATAAGAAATAAAATGAACTTGAAATAAGTAAACAAATACTACAAAAATATTTAAAAAAGTAGGTATGAAAGGAATTAATAAATTAGTGATGAATGGAATAAATGTGAATTTTAATCGCAATCAGACTGTTCTGTGGATTATTTTTTTAGAGGTCATCTAAATCGGTTCAGGCGTTTAAAAGTTATTGTGGGATAGACTCACAGAAATACATATAAACCCATACATAGATGAACCCTAAAAACATAAAAATCCTATAATTGGCAGTCGTGTAAAAAGTTTGCTACACGCAGTCTCGGAAAGTTGTCATTTATTGAATATTTTCATTTTCTACCTTATAGTCCTTAGCATAAGCATAATCGGCCTATAATGTTCCCACTACTGGGACACAGGCCTCCTCTGTGAGAGGGAGTGGGCCGTAGTCCACCAAGCGGGCCCAGTACGGGTTGGTGGACGACACATGTTTTCGAATTTTGGTTCTAGGACCGATTTCCTCACGATGTTTTCCTTCACCGGATAATGAATTTCTAATACGCACATGACTTCGAAAAGTCAGCGGTGCGTGCCTCGGGATCGAACTCGAACCATTCGCCGTGGGAGGCACATGGTTAAACCACTAGGCTATCACTGCTAGTCCTTATCATGCGGCAATGGGTAAATAAATTGCTATCCGTATTTTCCATTAGGAAATTGTCAGTAACAGCCCGGAGCCTGGATTTGTGGCCCGTCAATAAGCTAGCCCCCAATTACATGGGATTTATATAACTGGAGTTATATGTAGGTATACTTTGATACATCTCTGCCTCTGAATACAGGCCTGACTATTTATCTATTACTAATATTATAAAGAGAGTGCGAATTCGGTGGGTTTGTGTATATGTGGAGGGTGATCTCCGGAACTACTGATCCGATGCTGAAAATTCTTTCACTAATAGAAAGCTACATTGTCATTGGGTGCTATAGACTACTTTTTACTCCCAAAAATACACAGTTTCTGTGGATCACGTGGACGAAATCGCAAGCAAAGTGCTAGTGATGAATAAAATTGCACAAAAAACAGTCACTTCTAGAACCTTGTCTTTTTTTAAGTCGGTCAAAAAGGGCAAATTACATACGCCCTAATTTTCCCTCACACCCAAAGCAGCGTAACAGCAAGGTGTTTTAATTAATTTTGAGAACACTCCTAATTAAAAACGGTAAAGTTTTTATTGTGGCATTAGGGCGCCTGCCAAAATTGCGACGGCTACATTTTGACCTTTGCTCAACTTATGAAATATTGAAAAAAGTTTGCCAATTGACAAGCTACAAGTTAGGCGATATTGAATTTTGTTTGCTGAGTAATATGTGAAGTTACGGTTGCAATTTCAATTATGAGGTTTCTATATTGGCGATCGATTCGCGTTTTCGGAGACTTTGTTCAGCAAGATGTAGGCCTGATTTGATTTCAATATCACATTGATTTCAATGTATCTCAAGATGCAATTTCAGTAACAAACAAACCTAACCTAAACGTCCCGCGCAGGTAGTCAGCGCAAACAGTCCGTAGGTATCCAGTCTGCATAGGTACATTGCAGAACCCAGCGTTGATAAGCGCCAATCACAGGCGCGTGCATTGCATATAGGCAAGTAGGCAGTGGCTACCACTTAAGGTTCAATAAAACCATATTAACTATTACTACATCAATATATATCATATAAATATCAATAATTAGTCATGATTGATATATTTTATTTATGTAGTAACAGTTAAAATAGTTTTATTGAATCTTATGAGGTAGGCACTGCCTACTTGCCTTTATGCAATGCACGCCACTGGCCAATCAGCATAGGTATTCACAACCATTCAACAAGCTTCCGTGTCGTCACACCTCTCCTCTCGTCTCGTCTCCGCCTTGGTGAAGTCCGGGCCTGAATGCGGCCTAAGGTAGACGTTTATTGAAGCAGTAATGCTTGCAAAGGAGGAGGCGGAACGCGTGAGGGAGAGGCAATCTTTGCGCCCTCACGCCCCTAGCCGCCGCACGAGACGCCCTGGGCGGCGGGAATCGATAGCCGATTCCTGGCCACCGTAGGCGCGGGCTTGCGGACGGTGAGCAATGGGTAGCTCGCCGTCCGGTAAGGACCAGGCCCGGGTCGACGGCGCGTAGTGTTCCACGCGCGCCTCAAAGAGATGTCAGCATCGAAGAGGGGGCCCACTAGGGCCCAAGCCTGCCGGGAAAGCGGGATTGTCCGAAAGGGATACCGCTGACCCGGAACATAAAGGGCAAAGGAAGGAACACGGGTGGGTTTTAGTCAGTAAGAGTCTGACACTCCCTTCCGCTCCACCCTAGAGCGGGAGGGGTCATTTGATGATTTCCCATCCTCAAAAAAAAAAAAAAGGTAGATGTTTATTACAAGCGTTTGCAAAAAATATGTCTTATGTTGGCAAGCGTACGAAATTCGGATGAGGTTCACATTGGGACAGCTTTCTTGTTATCTTGCGCCTTTGCAACTTTTGAGTTGTTTCTCAGACTCCAATACGGATAAGCACATAAGCTTTTTATCTCGTATGGAAACCTACGTAGGTTTCAAATGAAAAAAAAAATAGGATTAAAATGTGGGCGAACTACAAAATCCGTCAGCTAAATGTACTTGTAGGTACTATCGATCCACCCCTGGTTTGCACGGGTGCAATGTACTGATGTGGCGACATGTGAAAACATCGAGATTTCTGTGTGCTGTATCTAAGTTAAATGGTTACTTAATAAACATAAAAATCTTCCGGAATAAATTCTCTGAATTAATGTGAAAACCGCATTGAAATCCATTGATTGATTGAAAAAATATGTTTATTTAAAGAAACTTAGACATAATTTTCAAAATTATTCAACAGGCTAATTTAGGACAGATTAAGGCCCGTATATATTACAGGGCGATATCATACTCGAGCACCGATCTCTGCTTGAGCATAGATTTCAACTAATCAACTGTCTTTAAATCTATGCTCAAGCAGAGATCGGTGCTCGAGCATCGTTCTGTAATACGGGCCTAAGTGGTGGAGTCATCTGTATCCGAACTAGGCAGAGCCTGTATCTATTTCGGATATCAGCGCCAAACCCCTGGAGTATTTCACATGTATAGTAGCCATTAACAATGTTTCATCTTTATCTTGTACATAAATTCAGTTTAAAAAAGTATGATGCTAATATGCTATATTGACTAGTTTAAAAGAACTAAGAGGACAAACCGACACGAATACCAACTTTATTTTATACTGTTTATACAGGGTGGCAGGTTAGACAGTGGAAATATTTTAAGGGGTCATTCTACCCATCATTATGAACAACTTTTACTATGGGACCAAACCTGAAATCGCGAAAAAAAAATCAGCTGTTCCATACATTTATGTTCACGAAAATCAACAAAATGTATGGAACAGCTGTTTTTTTTTCGTGATTTCAGGGTTGGTCCCGTATCAAAAGTTGTTCATAATGATGAGTACAATGACCCCTTAAAATATTTCCACTGTTTAACCTGCCACCCTGTAGATACCTAAAACATGGACAGACTGCGATATTTTGTATTATGTCAAATAATGGTAGATAGATAAAATTGTTACAGCTATTTTTATTATCACAGGTTGATTTAACAACACACAAACAACATCGGCGTTCCCGGAATATATCGCTTTGACTCGATTGCCATGTATTGGGGACAAATATTTGCGCTTCTCCGGTAGAAATAGAGACTAAAATGTTATTTTCCGTGGTAAACAAACTGCGGTTGCACGCGGGCATGCAAACAAATACATAGTGTGCGCATCAAATGTTTTGAATATAGCGTTTACATTACGTGGCGTGTTTTCAAACAATTTTAGGGCCAGCACTATTTTTTTTTTTTTTAAGTTAGCAGTGATAGCCATGGTGGTTTAACCATGCGCCACCCACGGCGAATGGTTCGAGTTCGATCCCAAGGCACGCACCGCTGACTTTTCGAAGTCATGTGCGTATTAGAAATTAATTATCACTTGCTTTAATGGTGAAGGAAAACATCGTGAGGAAACCGGCATGTCGTAAAACCAAAAAATCGAAGACATGTGACGTCCACCAACCCGCACTGGGCCCGCGTAGTGGACTACGGCCCTCTCACAGAGAGGAGGCCTGTGTCCCAGCAGTGGGAACATTATAGGCCTATTATGCTATATACTATTATACTATTATTAATTAACACGATGTGACGCCGCGCCGTTGTCGCCGTGCTCAGGAGGCTTTGATGTAACCACACTGCAAGTGTGCACTCTGCTCTCGTCACTTCACTTTACAAATAATGCAGTGTGGAGCAAAAGTGTTTTATGAAAAACTAGCTTCCGCCCGCGGCTTTGCCCACGTTTTTGTGATAAAAAGTAGCCTATGTGTTATTCTGATGTATAAGCTATATTAATGTAAAGTTTCATCAAAATCCGTTCAGTAATTTTTGCGTGAAAGAGTAACAAACATCTATCCATACATCCTCACATTCCTCACAAACTTTCACGTTTATGATATTAGTAGGATTATTGCCTTTTCGAATGTACGAGCTCTCTCTTTACACTTCCAAATTTAAATTTTCAGTCTGCAAAATGTGTGTACATAAAGCATGATTCAGTTGAAGAGTTCGGAAATTGGAGTGCAGACTTGCAGAGTAGTTACAGCAAATAGGCCCCAGATCATACAAACAAGGGAGATGTACCTACCAATGTATGATCTGGTCACATTGACCGTAATGAAAACGTACACGCTGGCGACGAACCAAACACGATCGATGATGCAAATACAGTGTTTTAGTTTAGTGCTAGTGCTGAGTGTTAGATTGAGGGTGTGCGAAATTTTTAAAGTGTGTTTTTATTCACAAGGAGCGCTTTTAATTGCATATCATACTAATTTGCTATGATGGCATATTTCCTTGTTTCTATGATCTGAGTCACCGTGACACCGCGCAACACAGCTTCGAAGAAAATTTCTCTAAAATTTTCACGCTGGGCACCGCGTTGCGCGACGTCGTTCCGTGTTGATGTCCCACATCCGCAAGAAAGGTGTCACAACACATTAAATGTAGTTTTTGGGAAATCACGATTTACTTTTTTTTAGATCCTAGAATTCCTTTAAAAAATTCTGTATTAAATGCCATCTCTCGGCGAGGAATCGCACTTTAATTATGATTTTTTTTTAGCAGATCAAGTTTGTAATTGACTTTCAGATGGCATACATAACTCAATTTCATATTATTATGTGTTGTGACACCTTTCTTGCCGATGTGCGATGTGTGTTTTTGGTTTGAACAAGTTCTAAGGGCAAACGTTTGCCCAAGGTTTGCCCTTAGAACTTGTCGCGCTAGCGTATTGAAGAGTAAGATAATTTAAAATTTATTGACGCTGCGTTAGGTTACGACACCTTTAAAACGTGTCAACAGCAAAATGGAGGATATATTCAGCAGAATATCTTGTTGCATATTCATGAACACTCCTCGCGCGTCGCGTCTAGTACGGTATGGCGTAAAGTTAGAAGTCAAAACATAAAAGGTCCAGTGCGGCCGCGCCCTAAATATTAGAGTTAGACTCGAGTCTCTTTTTATCATAATTTTATGAAAGTTTACAGTAAAATATTTCCTAAGAGCGGGAGTGACTTAATTTAAATTTAATCTACATAATTTAGTGGCCTAAAGTTACCATATCGTTTAAACCGACTTTAAAAAAGTAAGAGGTTATGCATTCGTCGCGTTTTTTTATATAATAATAACCATCCATCTGTCGCATTTAAAAAAACCACCTCATTCAGGTCGAAATCAATTGTGTCTGTCAAGTGCGACAGAAAAACGAATATGTTCCAAGATTTCTGGACAGATTTACATGATTTTCGCTGAGTTGCAGAAAAGGTCATTAAGTTTTAAAGGAGACTTTAACGAAGGAAATTGTATGGTTAATGCCTCCATTAAAATTTAATTATCTTTCTGCAACTGACCGTTAGTTGATTTGTTAGAGCAGTTCACTAAATTGGTCCCGCAAAAATATCAAAGTCGTTTGTTTTTTTTAACCGACTTCAAAAAAGGAGGTTCTGTATTCGTTCCGTATGTATGTATGTATGTATGTATGTATGTATGTATGTATGTATGTATGTATTTATGTATGTATGTATGTATGTATGTATGTTTGTATGTGCGCGATTTTCTCAAAAACTACTGATTCGATTTGGATGGGGTTTACACTAACGTAATCTACATACTTTCAGGAAGGTTTTAGTATATAATACATTATGTAATCATTCTTATGTACAAAGTTATATGCATAAATGTACACACTCCGTAGAAGATTTACTGTTGAACGAATTCGTGAAAGTAATCTAACACGGGTTAAAGAACTAAAAAAGGAAAAATAAAAAACTTTTTTAACAAAAAATAACCGACTTCAAAAATCCACTACAAAGAAAATAATAATTTTGGTTTCGGAAGTCGGTGGCTTTGGCTTTTGTTTGCTTTTTTTTTTGTCCTTTTTTGAAGTCGGTTAAAAACTTTTTTAACAAAAAATTACCGACTTCAAAAATCCACTACAAAGAAAATAATAATTTTGGTTTCAGAAGTCGGTGGCAAAAAAAAACAAACAAAAGCCAAAGCCACCGACTTCCGAAAACAAAATTATTATTTTCTTTGTAGTGGATTTTTGAAGTCGGTTATTTTTTGTTAAAAAAGTTTTTTATAAATCCCTTGTTTTAAAGCTTACATTAAATGGAGTCCTTATAGTTCACATTTATTCGACCAGTAAATTGCCTGGTTTCTTTTCAAAATAAAACATATTCAATACACTAAACATCATGAAATATACATTTTCGTTTGGATCCATTTCATCTGCGAGTCATCCTATATCCTTAGATATACGATGTCGAAACTTTGAAAGGCAATAGTCAGTAATTCGCCTCGACGTCTCTGCGTATTGAGATTGATTTTGGAATAGTAAAGACATCTTACTCGGTGATGTGCGCCTAGTACTAAAGGTAGCTTTGATAAACATTGTCGTAGGTTTCTGTGGATAGGCAAAGTACAAATAATGTGGTTCTACCCGACTGCCATAAAAAGAGGGTAATGTTTTTCGAGTGTATGTATGTAGGTATGTCTATTTCTTTAGCACACTTGGTAGCCTAAGGCCGCGGCCGCACCGTTACGGCGATTGCGACGCGACGGCGAACAAACTCATAAAACATTATGTCGATGGCCGCACTGCAGCAGTGCGGCCACCGACATGTTTATATGAGTTTGTTTTCACGAAATCACCGTCGTTACGTCGCAATCGCCTTATCGGTGCGGCCGCGGCCTAAACGGCTTCATGGATTTCAACATATGAGATGTCGTAAGATTTGTCTTCATTGTGCGAGTGACTTATGGTAGAAAAAAATGGTCGATGGTCGATACCGTACGACATTCCCTTGTTTGATTTGATATTTTATTTTGATTTACTTACACCGTAAAATGTCTCGTTCGATTTTATATTTGTTTTTTTCTATCATTATAATTAAGTATATTATTATGTGTCATTGACAAAATTGTGAATTGAATAATTTCACACAAGGTATTCGGGTGTAAGATCCCCCGAGCAAGAAGTGAAGTGAAGTGACATAGGGTAGGTATAATAAAATCACGAATTCGTTTTTTTTTGTTTTTCCTATAATTCTGTTTATTTCTATTAGGCCTACCTAGCGAATTTTCAGCAGCATTCCGGAGGCTGGATATTCTGAGGAGAATATTCTATTCTGTAGCTAGGCGTAGCTGGTCAGCTTGTTAGTAAATAAGAAATAAATAAATACCTACAATTCTACATTAATTATAGACATGTTACAGACCTTCGTTACTCGAATACCTGGAAAAATAAACTAATTGGATCTCCGCAGACGAGACTACACGACTAGACACAACAGCTGTTTTTATGTACCTACATCTAATAATAAATCATATTTACGGATTTTAACGGTAATTATGTATTAAAACCTTATATATATAAAGGCGATAAGTTTTAATGATTATCGATAGTTTTGTCTGATACAAGGCTCACTTAGGCGATTCGCACACTGCCCACGCAGCGTAGCGCGGGGATGCGTGATGTTCCGTTGTTTGCAAGTACCTGTATTTGTATAGAAATCACGCATGGTGCAACACACTGAAAACGCATTCACGCGCGGGATTTTTGTTCTGTCGCCACACACCTCGCAGCGTAGCGCGGGGTGGTGTGTGATTCGCCTTAAACTTCCGTTTCATCTAGTACACTCAGCGACAGAAGTTGGTTAATTAACACAGTTACTTAATACATTAACATCTAAATAAGACAAAATTATTCGACACTACTGTTTTCATGTTATATTCATAAGTTAATGTTGTTTTCATGTTACATCTGATTCGATTTCTTTTACATTACTTAAAATTATTATTTTATTTATTTGTTATTTATGTACACATTACACACAAAGGACAAAAATTATAAAGGAAATATTAAGTACAAAGGTACTGCTTATTTGTAAAGAAATTTTTGCCAGCAGTTCTGCTACAGAAAAGTTCAAAGTAAATAACCGCCATCAAAAAATCACAATAATGTTGTGTGTGAAACAGGTTCGGAAATCCATGCCTTTGATTTTTGAATTTGGTTTGATTCGGCACCGACTTTCGAAATTGTTTTACATATAAAATTACATATAAATTGAACACCGTTTCTGGGAGCTGGTTAACAAACTAAACCAAAGTTAATAAAAACATGGAAAGGAAAAATACGGTCAAATTAAGAACTTCTTTCTTTTTTGAGTCAGTTAAAAACGATGACACGGTGTGTAAATATAGGTAATAAAAGATAATTATTATAAGGTACATTGTTCAGTTATGGCAAAAAACTTTAGTGTTTACCGAATTTTGTTGCTCACTGTGACTCGTGTGATAGAGAGATGAAAACCCCAAACATTGTGTTACCGGAAAAGTTAATCAAAAATAAATTTATCCCAAAAGTTAGGCCGATAGTGCGTCGGAATATACACTGCTACCAAACGGAACATCAGTAGAATCTTAAAGTGCATCAAAATGGAATTTTACCTCTACCGAGACCGAAAGTGGAGGAAAATGACGGTATATTGGGGTTGTTGGCAGATGTGGGGTCAGATAGCAGTCGGTAACCCGAAGGCCGTATACAGAAAGTAAGCAGGCAGCCTGCGCCGATCTACCAGCGCTTGTGAATTGTATAGAAACTCGGCGCGCGCAGGCTATCTGCGCAGGTAATTTGTAAGCGCTGGTAGATCGGCGCAGGCTGCCTGCTTTCTTTCTGTATACGGCCTAAGTGTTGATATATAGCCGTATATTTCGATTGAAAGCCGGCTGCAAGCTGCAATAAATTGGGAAAAGCCTTAATTGGAATGAGTTTGTTTTTTTTTTGAGTATTTTCAAAATTTTTTGTAAATCACACTAATTGCGATCCAATCACACTAATATTATAAATGCGAAAGTTTTTGTGTGTGCGTGTTTGTCAAATTTCACCCTAGAAGAAGTCTTCTAGGGTGAAATTTGACAAAGACGTAGCCTGAGGCATCGAGGGCAACAGCTAGTAACTTTACTAAAAACTAATGCCTTTTGAAAGTCGTGTCGTCGTTAAAAATCAAAGTGTAATTGGGTTTTTAAATTAGGAAATTGAAGCAGTTTTATTCCTTAATTAATACGGAAATAAGAATTAAAACTGCATCAAAAACAAAAAAAAAATATGTTGAACATTTTAAATCTTTTCAAAAAATGTATAATACCATTCAAAATGGCTGTTGTACGCGGTGAGTTTATTGATAAGTGATAAATGGTTCTACGCTCAGCTCAGAACGGCTGTGATTGACTGACTTGATTGATGGTATTCAACTTTGTAGCGACAAATTGATATTATAACCCGTGATTATAACTATTGTGAATGGCATAATGGTGCAAATTCTGTTGTAACATCGCCCTAAACTAATTTGTAACATAAAAGCCGCGCTGATCGATCGATCTGCGAGGTTAAACTGCGCTTACTGCGATTAGTCCTTGGATGGGTAACCGTTTTTTACACATCGAGACCCCTCCGTGCCTCGGACAGAACAGAATCAGCAATCATGGCACAATGTTTGTGCGGATAACATTCGCCCAACTAAACCATCTTGAACCACATTCATCATTGTTAAGATTTTACTGATATTAGGTACCTACTCTCATGTTTATTTCGGGTTTGTCCGACTAGTTCCAAACTCGAAAGGACCTCTCAGTCATGAGTTCATCACGTGGCAAGATGGCTAGTAGAATCTAATTCGTTTGATTAATACGTTTAGTCTTGTTTAGTTTATTTTTGTTACAGAACACTAAACATTGAAAGAAGAACGAAACTGTAATCAAATAAGCAATAAATATTTATTTATTCTAATTTAACCATTAACAATATTGTGGTAGGGTACACACTCAGAGCTCTAAACTAAAGGTGCGTCTGATCCACCCTCAGATCATAGAAACAAGGGAGATGTGCCAAGGCGCTATCGAGCTTGATGCCTGATCTTGAGCAAATTGCTCATACTAAAAACGTACGCGCTGGCGACGAACCGAACACGATCGATGGTATAAATACAGTGTTTTAGTTTAGTGCTAGTGTTGAGGGACGATTAACAGTGTTAGATTGAGGGTGTGCGGAATGTTCAATGCGTGGAAGATCTTTTTATTCACAAGGAGAAAAAATGTACTAAAAGTGGCATCAGTTGTTCCCGTACTAATTTGCTATGATGGCATTTCTCCTTGTTTCTATGATCTGAGGATCCACCCAACTTGTTACTCGATCTGTAGAGCCGATCAGTCCCGACAGTTTCTCTGCTCATGTAGAGCAGTGGTGATGAAACAAATTCACAAAGTAAAATGTGGTCCTGGCTGGCCGAAACCATGGAGGTACAGTACAGACCCACCTGGCCGACACCATGGAGGTACAGACCCACATTTTACTTTAAAATTTTGTTTCATCACCACTGCTCTACAAAAAGTGAAGGAAAACATCGTGAGGAATCACAATATGTCGTAAAACCAAAAATCCGAAGATAATAATATTATGTGACGTTTACCAAACCACATTAGTTGGCCTACGTGGCGGATTACGGCCCACTCCCATTCACGGAGGGAAGACCCGAGTCCCAGCAGAACATTATACCACCACTCACATTGATAACCTCAACTTCTGGCATAGAATAACAGAAGGATGACTCTGCAAAGACAAATAAACAGCGACTTCTGAAACAACGCAATTAAGTGTAATTCAGCTCGCACAGCGCTGCGTGCCCAAAATTATATGTCTCTTACTATCGCGTGACTCTATCTCTTCTGGCACTGCGTAAACCTATTGAATTTGCCTCCTCGGGAAGGCACGTCGATATACTTGCAGGATTTTACCTCAAGTGCGCCACGCCTGCTTCTGCATTCGATACATATTGCAACAACTGTCAAAATCCCTACCATTTTGACAGTTGTTGCAATATATTATATCGAATGCGATATTAATATCGAACCCGCGAGAATCACCTCCCTGGTGATTCTCGAGGGTTCGATATTAATATCAAAATCGTTGCTTCGTCTTATCTGTATTATCTGCCTGTCACGCAAATATTTTTCCATGAAACGTCAATCGACGATCTACTTACTTAATTCATGTAATATTACACCAATCGATGGTTTTACAATGAATTGTTCTATTTAACCGACTTCCAAAAAGGAGGAGGTTCTGCATTCTTTTTTTTTTTTTTTTTTCATGTATGTACACCGATTACTCCGTGGTTTATGAGCCGATTTACGTGATTCTTTTTTCATATGGTAGAAGAAGCTCGCGAGGTGGTCCCATATAAATTTTATTAACTTTGGTTGAGTAGATTTTTAACGAGGTGTAATAAACGGTATTTTTGGTGTATCTCGATGACATCATGACGATGATGAAAAAGTGATATTGTGTAGGTACATGAATTCCTGAACGCAATCGATCTCGATATTATGTATACATAACATCACGCCGATATTTCCCGCAAGGTTAGACAGAGGTATGACTTAAGCATAAAAAAATTGTTTGTACTATACAGTACAAACAATTTTTTTATGCTTAAGTCGCATTTGATAGAAGGCTAGGGAGCGAGCCTATTGCTATTACTACTATCTACAGTTCATAACCAATTTATATGAAACTTCGTAGGTAGATGTCTTTTACAAGCCGCCATTAAGGCCTATAGTGAAATTACGAAAAATAAAATTATTAGGGGGGGCTCCCATACATGAAACTGAGAGATGAAAAATAATATTTTCGCGCACCCCACCATGTGGGATATCGTTGGATAGGTCTTTGAAAATAACATGAAGGTTTCTTAAAAAATCTAAATGTATATTGAAGTCGGCGGGGCCTAGCATAAATATAAGCAACATTATAGATTAAGGAGGAATGAATGACAATTTTAATTTGTCGAGGCGCAAAGCAAGCTGCACGTTCGCTGCACACACTGCGCACGTTCTTCCTGTTCAAAGGCTGAGAGGTAGAAACCTGAAGAAGAGGCCCCGCCGACTTCAATATACATTTAGATTTTTATTTATGGAAGTTTAACATTTTTATTTCATAGTTTTTAGTGTAGTTTTTGGAAGTCGGTTTTTTTTAAACCTGTTTTTTTTCGTTATCGACTCGTCAATTTTAACATGATGGTTAAATTGGACTGTTACGGCCTTACCACAAAAAAGATAGACACACGTTAAACGCGAATGCTACCAAAAATAATACACACTTGTTTTAGACAAGTTAGTGCTAAAACAATTGCCTACTATTTTTGTTGGTAGCATTCGTGTTGAACGTGTATTGAACAGATGTTTATGTTTTTGTGGTACGGCCGTTAATGTTACGTTTCTTCTCTGACTGTCGCGAATTCTAAACCACGTTAAGTACGTATAATTTATTTATCTTTCGCGTTACTCTCAGAGTTTAGACTGCTGCGAGATTTTTCTCAAAGTTTAGTTAAAATACAAGCTTGAAATAAATACGCATTATTTCACCTCAGCGGAAATGTTTCCCCTCGTTAGGTTGCGAAGTGGAAACGCTCATAGATATAATTTAAAAGTATTTTTTCTTAAGTACGGCCGTTTCTGTCCTTGTACTTTGTTAATGAACGTATTGTACCTTTTTAGCCGACTTCAAATAGAGAAGGTATTCAATCCGTCTGTATGTCTTTTCTTACCCGACTGTCTCAGAATGAGGGTAAGGTTTTCGAGTGATATTAAACAGCCTATAGGCTGTTTAATATCACAAAATTCATGAGGAATAGTATAGGTACTGGGTATACCTTGTATCTATACTATTCCTCATGAATTTGGCTATCATAGGTAATAGGTAAGTATACAAAAATATTGTTTTAAATCGGTCTGGCAGTTCCAGAGATTAGCGCGTTCAAACAAACAAACTCCTCAGCTTTATAATATTAGTGTAGATTGATCTCGTTCGGTCCGTCGACAACATGATCAAATTGATCATTTGAAAACGTCAAGCTCAATAGCGCTTTGGCACATCTCCTTTGTTCATTTTTTTTATTTTTTATTATGTATAAGGCTTGCGTTTGACCGCCATCTCACCTGATGTTAAGCGATGCCGCGGCCTATGATGGAGCACGCTTGCCTAGAAGAAACCGATTCACTCTCGACTTGAAGATATCCAGATTGTAACTGTCGGGGAATATACCTAATACAGAGGCCGGCAAACATAATGATCAAAAGTGGCGTAGGTAATAGAGGAGAGTTTGCGCACGTGTATGCTTTCATGAAAAATGCAACTAATCGACTACTAGTCAAGGAAATTTTTCATGATGTTTGCCGGTCTCTGTAGTCTGTACCATATTTGGCTAAACGTGATAAATCGTCTAAAGTTGGCGATTAGTATCCTTCTAATCCATTTCCTTAATCTATTATTCAATTTTCTACTAATATTTATTTGTATTCCCAAAGCTTTTAGTTCCATTATTTGTATCATTAATTTGCCGCAACATTCATTGGGTTCTTTATGTCTTCTTCGTTTGGTTTCGCAAATTGCAGGCAATGGGCCGTTACGGAGATAATAAATTAGTGCCATAGATCACTAGCGGGTTTCGAGGGTTAATAGTAAATGTAAGGCAGTAACATGACAAATTAATTGATAATCCGTAAATTATATTGTTAGTTAATGTTTATCGTCAAATATAGCAATATTTGCAACTCTGTCCGCTTAGAAGTTGGAAATAAAACAATGTTGTTATTTTCTTCATAAAAACTATACCATACTTAAAGGGGTAAACAGGGTACATCCCTAAAGGTTTACCCCTTCAGGGATGCAATTAAAAAAAAAACTTTGTAAGTACACCCACTCAAGGAAGGGTAGGTACCTCAGATCATAGAAACAAGGGAGATGTGCCAAGGCGCTATCGAGCTTGATGCCTGATCTTGAGCAAATTGCTCATACTAAAAACGTATGCGCTGGCGACGAACCGAACACGATCGATGGTATAAATACAGTGTTTTAGTTTAGTGCTAGTATTGAGCGACGATTAACAGTGTTAGATCGAGGGTGTACGGAATGTTTAATGCGTGGGAGATCTTTTTATTCACAAGGAGCGCTTAATTATGTCGAAAAATGTACTAAAAGTGGCATCAGTTGTTCCCGTACTAATTTGCTATGATGGCATATCTCCTTGTTTCTATGATCTGAGGTAGGTACCTACTCAAGGAATATTTCCTCCAAATTTCAAATCTAGAGATTTATACCAGTTTAGGCTGTACGTTTTCTGTAAATGAGTAAGGGCCAAGTTCACCGATAAGATAACAGTATTAAATTGAAGACGGCCGTTTAACAAGACTTTTCTAAAGTTTAAAGTCATGTTAAACGGCCATTTTCCATTTATCGGACTGTTAACTTGTCGGTGAATTTGGCCCTAAGTCAGCCACGCTACTGCTTTATAGGTAGGTATAGATTACATAGAAGGGTCGTAACGTAAAATGAAGTGTTATAAGGAAAAAAATACGAATGGAAACTGACCTGAAAGAAGTTAGATTTGTATAAAATATATTTACAAGAATAATGGAAAGTATTTTATATTTTACTACCCAAAAATTTAATTTAACCTTTTTAATTTAACAATGTTGAAAAGTAACAGCTTAGGTACAGGTTTACGATGAAAAAAATAAAATGTAACGCCCACGTAAAATAATTAACTTTGGTTTTTCATTTGTTTGTTTATCGTTGAAAATGGCTTCCATTGCTTAAATTTCATTTTCAAGGGCAGTAGGTATTATATTTAAAACTTAGTTAGAAATAATAATTTAAAATGATGAATTTGTTAGGCCTAAAGTGTTAACAACAGCTACAAATCCCGAGAGAGACTAAGGGCGGGATGCTTCAAACCATCTGTATTCGTAAGTCAGTGCGTAATCGTTAAGTCAGTATAAAATTGTCGTACAAGCCGCCATATTTGACGGTTACAGATACGTAACTGTAAGTTGAAACAACATGGCCATAAAATATTGTTATTAAATATTTAAGAGATTCTCAAAAATCTAATAATAAGCATAATATGGCTTTGACATAATTTCGAATTCACAAAAATATACATCTATATTAATAAAATGCTTTGTCCTGACTGACTGACTGACTGACTGACTGACTGACTGATGGATCAACGCACAGCCTAAACCACTGGTCGTAGAAACTTGAAATTTGGAGGACGTATTCCTATTTGGAGGACATAATATGATGTAGGCATCCGATAAGAAAGGATTTTTGGAAATTCCACCCCCAAGAGGGTGAAAAGGGGTGGCAAAGTTTGTATGGGAAAACGTGTTTACTTGGTCTGATCAACTTTTAACTTTAAATTCTTAGATGTAGAGTTCAAAATTCAATTGGTTAGAGCACTGAGTAAGGACTTAAGCTGAATGCCCATTTACCCAAGCCGAACGCGCGGAAAGAGCCGACCGAACGGAATTTTAAAATGATTTGTATGAAATCCTATGAAACCTCGCCCACCTATCCGCACCGAATCGGAAGAATTTGGAAGGTCCTCAAAATGCTGATGACGTCTCAGAATTTGCCTGCGCCTGGTATGCCTAATGCCTGCGAATTCTGCTAGCTGCCTCTAGCTGCTCAAGTTCCGTATTTTATGACGGTACCTAATATCACTAATATGGACGCGTGAAAATGTCACACCTTATTGGTGTCAGTGCACAAACCACAAATAAAGAGTAGGCTAGATATTGCAAGCTGTCCGTCCCAGCGCGCTCGAATCGCTGGTGCAATGCATCTATTTGCCTTGCTCCTACCTACTTGAGTTTTCTTTTAAATGCACTGGCTAAACTTGACAAATAGTGTCAATGAAGACATAAAAATGCCAAATTGTGAAGTTATTAACTGTAAAAACTCTTCAAATAGTTACCCAAGGCTCTTGAATGACTTGCGTGACGTCATCGTAGGTAAGGAAAAACGGCACATTAGTTTTCATACTATTAAAGGAACATGCGGTATCTAGCCTATTCTATATGTGTTAGATTCGGTTCCTTCGGCACGGATAGGTGTGCAAGGCTATAGGAAAAGGCTTTAAGAAACTTCGGTTCGGTCGGCTCCTTCAGCGCGTTCGGCTCCTTCAGCGCGTTCGGCTCCTTCAGCGCGTTCGGCTCCTTCAGCGCGTTCGGCTCGGATAAATGGGCGTTCAACTTTAGTAATAAAATGTGACGAACTATTCCAAATTCAAATACCTATGTAGATATAATTTTTTTTTATATAAAATTTTAAAAACAAAAGAGTTTATAATTCGAAATTCAACTTTGTCTACTCTTGAATATTTAAATCAAAAAGTTTCATTACTTACCTTAATTTTCCTTTGAAAATCCTACTATCCTACTAATATTATAAATTATGTAATATATGGATGTTTGTTACTCTTTCACGCAAAAACTACTAAACGGAATTTGATGAAACTTTACAATAATATAGCTTATACATCAGAATAACATATAGGCTACCTTTTATCCTGAAAAACGCGGGCGAAGCCGCGGGCGAAAGCTAGTTTATAATAAAATCAATTCTTGCTGCAATCTTTTTACACAAAAACATTAAAATAATACAGCAAGCACTGGCCACTAGTTAACAAAATGTTGACAGACAGCCAATAATATTTTGTTTTTAATTTAATTTTTTTTTCAATCATGCAGTCTATTTTTATTTATAAATTGAATTTGGAACTTCAATCTTTTGATTTGCACTTGAAAAAAAAATGTAGCTACAGGTAAAGTAATATTATTAAGCAGGTATGTAACGTGAAAGTCAGTACCTACTTAAAGTATATTCGGATAGAACTTGCGTACAATGCAAACAAACACTTTAGTCAATATTTCTCTATTAACCATCACCATCAACGATCAAACATGGTTTAATTTACATTCTGTCCATTTTTTCTCTACCTTCAACTGTAATTAATAATGAAATAATGAATAAAAACTAGATTAATCCATAAAATTAAGAATTCATTTTGCGGTTGAAGTTAGATTAGAGTTTTTCTTCGAAACTCTATTTGTTTTTGAAAATCATCACTGATTTTTAAAACTGATTGTCACGTTTTATGGAAAAAAAAATGTATTCAATTATTCAATAATATTTTTTTTTTTCAAATTCTCTTACTAATTATTATGTCTAAGTAATATGTATGTACACCTAGACTGCCCAATATCTTCTCCTATCTTTCAGTCTATCCAAAGGTTGTCTGGAAGAGATCGCCTTGTACGATAAGACCGCCCATTGTACATTTTAAATTAGTAAGCTTTTGGTGACACTGACACGGCTTCTAGTACTGATTTGAATAAAGAAAATTGGCTATTCAATTTGCTACAATTATGTATGTAAACTAAATTTCATAACCTTTTTGTTCATATTTGTTAACCTTTACCACAAGTAAATAAATTTAGCCATAGATAATGCCAATATGGTGGACTAGCTTCCGCCCGCGGCTTCGCTCGCGTTTTTGGGATAAAAAGTAGCCTTTATGTTATTCTGATGTATAAGCTATATTACGTATACTGTAAAGTTTCAACAAAATCCGTTCATTAGTTTTTGCGTGAAAGAGTAACAAACATCCATACATCTTTACATTCTCACAAACTTTCACGTTTGTAATATTAGTAGGATTGTTTACAAAGTTCGCAAGTTCTATCCGAATAGGGTTTACATCATTTCTCATATTTTATTCATGTTTACAAGTAGTTAAATAGCAATTACTTAAGTAGAATGTGGGTGTAAATAGGTACAATGCCCGCCAGACGCGTTTACAGATAAAGTTGACCAGCTGCGCTGTAAATGCCCGTGTCGTTTGGGGGAACCATTATCTCTGGTGGGTCCGTTTATAGTTTTATTTTTACTACCGTTGATCACAGTTTCTACAACGTTAACAGGATATGGTCAACTTGGACAAATGCAAGTGTTAAAACCTCTTTAAACGTGCTCATTAAAAGCACAAAATGCTGCAGCTGGCACAAGCTTACAAGCACGTGCCAAAAACGAGCATATTATTTTATTTAAGTGCGCACATATTTAGCGAACTAGGAGCTCCGAAATTCGTTTACAATGTCTCCCCCTGTAATTTTCCAATCGCGTTATCAAAAAATCTGAAAAAATTGAAGCTTATGGAATCTAATAAACACTCTCGATTAAAATTGGTTTGAACAAAATACGTTAATAACTTTTTGAAATATTCACTATTTTCAGTTTTGACCGCAAAAATAACTTTGTATTTCATTATACCTAATATTGGGAAATACAAACTTATGTTTGCAGTTGGAAGACTGAAATACTTCTTCCTACGGAACCCTAGACTGTGCGTGGTTCGACAGCTCTTGCCCGGTTTTTAACAAACACATCCCTCGCACACATATTTGGTGGAAACGCACCCTAACACAGACTTAAGCGGCGTATTCACTAGGGGAAAATGGGAAATGTCCCGCGAGACCTGTCACCAGAAATGTGAGGCGACAGGTACGTGTAGGATGGTCCCCTAATGAATACGAGGCTTTACAGTAAATTCTAATTTTGTATTAAGTATGTAGGTACTGTTGAACATTATTTATTCCTGAAGGCTTGTTCGACTTGTTCTAGTAATATACCTACATAGTCCTAACTAATATTTTAAATACGAAAGTAAGTTTGTATGTTACCTTTTCAGGCCTAAACCACTAAACTGATCATCATTAAATTTTGTATAAACTTACAGTATTCCCAAATTAATAATGCGCATGCAGATCTTTGCTAATTGTCGTATTCCCGGAAACACCGAATCATTGAATCGTAAGAGCCCTAAATTATGCATGAAGAAAATGCACTTAACCACTCTAGTATATACTTTTTTTTTCTATATACTTTTTTGTTTCCGGGAATACGACAATTAGCGAAGATCTGCATGCGCATTATTAATTTGGGAATACTGTACGTTGTTAGGGGTACAGAAAACCTTTCATCCAGAAAAAAGTACTGTTCCCGAGGGAAAGAACAATAAGTTTCGACGGTCACAATTGCTTTAGGACGCTAGATGGGACTATGCGTAGGTATGTCAAATAAACGAAGTCGCGGGTAAAGTTAGTTAGAATATAAATATGTAGGTATCTTATTATTTTTACTTAATTACGTAAATACCTACGTAAACTATGTTGATAAATACATTACTAGGGTTATACATATAAGCGGTAAAGGTACCTAAGCTTCGCAATAGGCAGATTTAACAAGTAAGGAATTCAATATACAAATTAATTAATGTTACTTTTTCCTCGGAAGTAATAACCACAATTTAGACATTAACAATTTTATTACTAATTAACGTAATTATCACAACTATTATATTAACACCATGGCATTGATTTTGACGTTCATTACGGCGTATGTTTCTTAATCCGTGCTCCCGTAACTAGCTCAACGCCTCAATGAATGTTGTTGAACTGTCAAAATGAAGGCCATGGTGACAGAAATTGAGTTACGCAATTAGGCTACAGAACATGAAAAAATAGACCATGACCATGAGCTGAAGCGCGAGACAGCCACTTGTGGTTTGTGGTCGACACCTGTTTGTATAGGTACAAGTTTTATTGTGTTGGTGGCGGCGTTTACGCTAAACAGCTGAACGGATTTGGATTAAATTTGGCAAAGAAGTAACCTGGGACCTGCCGGCTTAGCATGACCACGATAGAAACGGGTTTTGTCTACAGAAGAATATACAAAGTGACAGATTGTAGAAAGATTTCTACCGTTTTATGCATACAATGAAGAGAAGAAATGTATCTATTCTACAGTAGACAAAACTTTCATAAACCAAGCACAAGTTGCCGCGTGCTAGGGCAGAAGAGATAACAATTTGATAGAAAAATGTTGTCTATTCTTTGGTAGAATAGATAGATAGTCGTGCTAAGTCGTAGGTACACAGCCCACACTTAGATAAGCGTGTTAGGGACATTACTTTAAACAATACCTTATATTTTTTATATTAGTGGTTCCATGACTAGCTTACACGTGTGCACACAGTCATCGGGAAAATATAAGCAGTTTTTACGTTAGCACTTTTATCATTCATAGGGAATACCAAGGTTGCCGACTTATAAATAATATACTTATAAATATGTCATTCATTGTTCTTTGATACTTTGATGCCCCGATTATATTTTTGCTGTGGTATTCTGTAAGGTGAAGGTACTTCCCCAGTCGCGCTGCTCCAGATTTGAGCAAAATATCTTGCTGTGCCTTACCTTTATTGACTATAATACTTTATAAATATATCTCCAAATAAGTACCGGTTAACTTTATCTGGCAGATAGTTTAATATAAATTCTGTTACGATTTTGTATTCATTTCCCTCAGCTTAAACCGCGTTAAAAGTATTTTTTTAATTCATACTACATACACATCAGAATTTGTTTGTTCAGTATTTCGTAACGTTCGCGACTTTGTCCGCGTGCTTAACAGTAACAAACTGTCTTTTCAAGTTACCCTTGGGAACCTTTTGTTGAGATAATGTCCTATTTGTTACTCCAAACCGAGATAAAATTATCATTATACATACCTGCATCCGTTACTGGGATATGGGACTATGCGTAGTCATAATCGGTGATTAACATAATAACGTTATGTGGTTTATTTTATTATCCATTTCTATTAATAAAACCGCAGTTTCCTTCCTTCCTTTACGATTGTATATTGGTTCATCATTTATATATATATATCATAATTACCCTCAGATCATAGAAACAAGGAGATATGCCATCATAGCAAATTAGTACGGGAACAACTGTCGCCACTTTTAGTACATTTTTCAACACAATTACAAGCACCCCTCGTGAATATAAAGATCTCCCACGCATTAAACATTCCACACACCCTCAATCTAACACTGTTAATCGTCACTCAACACTAGCACTAAACTAAAACACTGTATTTATATCATCGATCGTGTTCGGTTCGTCGCCAGCGTGTACATTTTATATACGGTCAATGTGACCGTATCAAAGCGTCAATTTTAGTAGCGCCTTGGCACATCTCCCTTGTTTCTATGATCTGAGGAATTACCATTATTTTTACATTGATTTCTTATGATGCTTGAAGTAATATTTGGTTAATAAAATAAAAAACGTAACACAATGGCAATGGCTTTTATTTTGACAGTCCAACTGCATCCATCGCGTCAAGCTAGTTTATCGTAAACACGAATTTAGTAACGTACGGCGCAATGGAAATTGTTTAACTGCCAAAATGAAAGCAAATGTGATTGCCAGAGTGTTACACATTGAAATTACGTCCTGCAGTGGCACTGCGGAGCGTAATTTTAGTGCGGGACGTAACATCGAGCGGTTAAAAAAGTTGAATGGAAAGTTTTTGACGTAAATTCGAGGAATGCGCCTCGTCAGTCCAGCGGGGCATTCCAGAAAAAATGTGTAACAAAAAACATAATACCTATTTAATTTTGAAAGTTTCATATTCCTAAAGTTTAAAAGTTACAAAAATCATAGAGTATATCGTTGCGATCCATCTGATGGCAATACAAAAATATAATGTTTGACACTACCTCCACCCCCATGATGTTGTCATAGACCACGGAAGTAAGTGATCAAAATTAGATGTTTCGTCATCGAATTCACAAAAAATAACCGGACAAGTGCGAGTAGGACTTATAGCGCCATCTTCTTTTCGACCCGTCTCGACCCGTGAAGTGTCTTGCCTCGGACAGACGGACGACAAATTGAATCAGGGTTCCGTTTTTCCTTTAAGGTACGGAACTCTAAAAAACTAGCGGCAGTAGCCAGACTTTTACCAATTCCTTTTTTTTCCAGACGGGGGCGAAGGATATTCTTGCTGCAGATGTTGATCGTATGCTTCGTACCTCACGTCGCGCTGCTCATCCAGAACTGCTCCAACATGGCTCAGCTATCACAGACCTTAGACTCCTCACTATATCTGGATACTGAGGTATTGTACATCTTATCTTTAAAGTATCAGTTGGCTAAAAACGGTCACAAAAAAACTGGTTTGGCTGCTTGCGACCTCTTAAGAGTACGCATGCCGCTAAGATGAACTCGCATGTAGGCGACACCAAAACGCCGCCGCCGCGTAGAAAGGGAGATGAACATTTGAACAATATCCTTACGTAAAATGAACGCAAAAAAAATTTACAGTCCTTTGGGAAAAGGTTTTATTATTAAAAAACTACTTGATATATCTATGCAAAATAAAGTTATTATAATAAATTTTGTTGGAGTTTTCGTACTCTTGTAATTTATTTACGCCCAAATTTCTGTCAAAATTTGTGTTAAAACATGAATTTTTCGAGGCTCGTAACTTCTTCTCTTCTTTTGTTTAGCAATAAGGCTAGATAATGACGAGACAAATCGACATCATGCTTAATTTTGGACGTAGTGAAGTAGCTAACATTCTACGTTCGTATGGAAAAATAAGCGGCATGCGCAGCCTTATAAGGTTAGATTGTGACAATTTACCCTTAGTCTTTCCTTGTAATGGTTATTTGGCTCGTGATGAATAGTGGACATATAAAAACTGATAATGATGGCCCTATAGGCCTAGGTGGACAAACGAACTCGTGAAGGTCAAAGAAATACACTAGATTGGTCGTTCTAGCCCTAAATAAATATTTAAAATTCTGTAAATTATGGTGAAAACCTCATAAAAATTGTGCAGTTTAGAAAAACTAAGCGGGCAAACAGACAAACGAAAAGTGATTTTGTTTTATATTATATTAGGTAATTGTAGGTTAAACATGTTTATTTTAATATTCGTTATTATTTCCAATTTCTAGACTTGCTTCACAAACTAGTGTAGTTAATGAATAACACTTAGTTTAAAATGGATTTTATATAAATTATTAAATTAAAAATGCTGTGGTTTCCTTCCTCGATTTACGTTCATGTGAATGACCATAAATCTGAAATGTTACTGATTAGGTTCGTAAATGGTATTTACATACCAATGCGTAATGAATTATCAAACATTATTTACCTGATAATTTAAATTAATTTAAAAGAATTCGAGCACGCTTCCAGTGGAGAGTCTGTTGACAGCAATGCGGGAAAAGAGACCGAAAAATATAACTCTACATAACGCTCATAACTGCTGCCGCTAGTTATACCTACCTACTACTGTAGACCTACCTATCTACAGTAGTAGGTAGGTATAACTAGCGGCAGCAGTTATGAGCACAAACTCTGCGCATTAGCTGGTTTTTCGGTCGATTTTTTTTTGGCGGAATGAAGCAGACGGGATGCAGCCGAGGCTGCACGCGATTGGTTCGTCAGTCAATGCTCGTCTCTATTACATATTGTCAACTGTCTATTGTCTAATGGGCTGAAAATGTACATGCGCGATCTGTGTTCATGATTAGTGCCGGTACCTATAGGTACCTACAGTAGGACGTACCTACATGCCTACTACTCACATCAATACAATAGTATTTTAGTCTGAAGAGTAGGTAGTGTAGGTACCTACTAACGTTTTTTTTTTTGTTCGACAGGTTAACACAATATTGTCAATAGGCGATCTCATCATCAGTCTTCAAGATGAAAGACATATCATCAGCGATTATCTGCTCAAATCATCACCAATTGAAGCGTAAGTTTTTAAAATTATTATTGATTGGTGTTCCCCGCGGTTTTACCCCTGTTGCTCGGCTCCTAAGGATCGTAGCGTGATGTTAAATAACCTATACTATTTTCCATGAATCTGGCTATCATATACAAAAAGAATTTTTCAAATCCGACGGGTAGTTCCAGAGATTAGCGCGTTCAAACAAACAAACAAACTGTTCAGCTTTATATTAGTGTAGTAGGTATAGATTGCCATTTGGCAAATGTGGGTATACTGTTTACACCTCTGCCTAACCTTTTGAAGAATACAAGCGTGATGTTATGTATTTCTAAAGGATTTCTCGAGGTTCCACTCATAAGGGATTAAAGGTGAGGTTAAAGGTATCATGCAAACAGGCAACAGTAATCATTTCATAATTATTACGTTAAAAATAATAGTCACTTATCATCTTTTTTACACAAAAGTCCGGTAAAGTCAAATATTAACAACTAGCTACTGCCCGCGACTTCGTCTGCGCGAAATTAGATGAAAAGTAGCCTTTGTGCTTTTTCAGGTCCCAGGCTACCTTTTTGTCAAATTTCATCTAAATCCGTCCAGCCATTTCAGCGTGAAGGAGTAACAAACACATACACACACAAACTTTCGCATTTATGATACTACCAGCTGTTGCCCGCGACTTCGTTTGCGTGGAAATCACAAATCTATCTTACGGGAACCGTAATTTTTCCGGGATAAAAATATGTGCTACTCTAGACTATGATATTATATCTCTATATAATATCATAGTCTAAAAATGGACGGCTAAACTGAACGGCTAAACGGATCAGGATGACATTTGACACAGAGGTGCCAAATGTCATCCTGATCCGTTTAGCCGTTCTGGCGTCATTGAGTAACAAACATCCATCCAGACTTTCGCATTTATAATAGGTAGGTATAGGTCGCGGTGTGAAATATGATCACAAAAGTCACCTGCGCATTAGCTGGTTTTTCGGTCTCTTTGGCAGAATGAAGAAGACGGGGGGCGCCGAGGCTGCACGCGATTGGTTCGTCAGTCGATGCTCGTCGTCTATTGGACTATTCTCTATTACGTATTATCAGATGTCTATTGTCTATTGGGCCAAAAATGTACATGCGCGATCTGTGATCAAGATCCCTGCCGATACTTATCTACCTGTTAGTATAGTATAGATTCGTTAATGTGATATCTGCTGAGAATAATATAGTAGAAAATGTTTTATCACAATTAGTTGCACTCAAGTAATAAAGAAAATTGGTAGGCATAACAGATAACTCACAAAGGTGTTTTTTTTATGGTTTTTCCTTGTTGTTTGGTTTATGGCCTGAAAAACCTTTGGTTTTTCACATACCCATTAACCTACTGTTTACACATTGTTTTTATTCGTTATCAAAATTAACTATCTCATCCATTATTCTCATTTTATATTAATCATCATCACATCATCGTCATCCTGCCCTTGTCACAATAGTCGGCGCAACATGTCTTTTTTTCCATACATCTCTATCAGTCGTCATCTCACTATTGACCCCCCTTACGCCATATACCTATTAATATTAGTATTTAGAAATATGTCAACTCGAACATTGTTTATATCAAACTAGTTTTAGTCCGCGACTCCATCGGCGTGGGCCCTATCCCGTAGGAATTAAGAAGTATCCGGCCTTATTCCTTAGTCCTTAAAGGGAACCTCTTTGGGGGCGTCCATTAATTACGTGAGGTGATTTTGGCAATTTTTCGATCCATTCGGTCAATGTATGAGTCAGGATTTTTCTTTTTATATGTAGTGAGCGTCTTTCATTCATAAAACATAGCTATCTGAAACTATAAAAATAAATGGATCGTTTACGTTTGATATTGTTTTACCTTGCTACGTGACTCAACTCGTGTGTGAATGGCAGAAATATGAATTAAAATAGCTAAGTACCTAACATATAAATACTTATCAATGCATTAGTCCCACAATGAATTCCCGCCACACAGGTAAACAACATATTCAGATTTTTCCCGCACTAATGACGTAACAATAAGGTAGATCCTTCTTGTTTACGCTGACACTTAAAATATTAGTAGGTTTACAATAACAGGAATAATTTTGTATATTTATTAAGAATGGCTCGTGTTTTACCTGCCGTCGAAACTTGACCAATAGGATATATGCATGCATTTTTTAAATATTTTTATTAGATTGTCTAGGTTCGTGTATTACGGAAAAAAATGTTACTTACAAAATATTGATATATCATATACAAATAATAAAATATAAAATAAAAAAAGTAACAGGCAATATTATAGGTAGTAACATAGTCTTTTCACACAAAACAAATCATGAAAATATCTTAAGCGATTTGAAAGTAATTACGTTTCTTTCGTTTCGTAACAAAAAAATCAGCTGTTCCATACATTTATGTTCACATAACTCAAAAAAATGTATGGAACAGCTGACTTTTTTTTCGCGATTTCAGGGTTGGTCCCATAGTAAAAGTTGTTCATAATGATGAGTACAATGACCCCTTAAAATATTTCCACTGTTTAACCTGCCACCCTGTATATGTTCTAGTTTAACATAAAAAAATTGCACAACTAACCTGCATTATTTGACGGCGAAATAAGAGATTTAAAACTTGAGATTTACGGCCGTTACCATTTACCGTCGCCTTAGGAAGTGGTGAACGAGAATTGATACTAAAAGAAAACTTCCAACACCGTTAAAAACGTTGTATGACATTGACATTCAGGGCAACCAACATAGCGTCAAAGGGAATTCTTATGTGAAACGCTTTATACCATAAAGCGATTCGCACACTGCCCCGCATCACGCAGCGTAGCGCGGGGGTGCGTGATGTTCCGTTGTTTGCAAGTACCTGTATTTGTATAGAAATCACGCATGGTGCAACACATTGAAAACGCATTCACGCGCGGGATTTTTGTTCCGTCGCCACGCACCCCGCAGCGTGGCGCGGGGCGGTGTGTGATTCGCCTAAACTGGGTGACAGGTTAAACGAGGAACATAGAAGGAGGGTGTCACATGTCTCGAATTTTGGTTCTAGGACATGCCGGTTTCCTCACAATGTTTTGTTTTCCTTCTCCGTTAAGGCAAGTGATAATTAATTTCTAATACGCACATGACTTCGAAAAGTCAGCGGTGCGTGCCTCGGGATCGAACTCGAACCATTCGCCGTGGGAAGCACATGGTTAAACCACTAGGCCAGGGTTTCTTAAACTGGGGTCCATGGACCCCTTGGGGGTCCATGATATGAGTGCCAGAGGTCCGCAACCATTCAGTTCACTCATAACATAATTATTTAATAGGAAAATGATACAGTAGTTACCTACTGCATAATTTCACGCATCGTTTGTTTGATCGCTCGGATTCGCTCGCTCGTATTAAAAATCAGTGATTTTTGTAAAATGCTGTTTTTCGTTCCTAAAATTTTCCTCGACGGGGGTCCGTGGAATTTTTGAAACTCTGAAAGTGGTCCCTGGCTTCAAAAAGTTTAAGAACCACTGCACTAGGCTATCACTGCCTTGCACCGCTGACTTTTCGAAGTCATGTGCGTATTCGAAATTAAGTATCACTTGTTATTAAATATATAAGAGAAAAACCAAAAACAACTGACACAGGCAGGACTCGAACCTGTGACCTCTGCCTATACCGGGGCAGCGCTTCTACCAATTGAGCTGTCCCGATATAGGCAGAGGTCGCAGGTTCGAGTCCTGCCTGTGTCAGTTGTTTTTAGAATCTCTATATAAGGTATTTAATAACATTTAATAAGCATAACATGGCTTCAACATGTTTAAAAGTCGCAAATAAAAATATATATACATTTATAATTATCACTTGCTTTAACGGTGAAGGAAAACATCGTGAGGAAACCGTTCCAGCCTATAATGTTCTAGAACTAAAAATTCGAAAAAACATGTGATGTCCACCAACACGCACTGGGCCCGCGTGGTGGACTATTGGCCCACTCCCTCTCACAGAGGAGACCTGTGTCCCAATAGTGGGAACATTATAGGCTGATTGTGCTTATGCTAGTCAGGCAGTGCTAGCTAGTTCAGTATTCGATACTATAGTTCGATTAGTCTCGGGACAAACTATGAAATCACGAAAATATCAATTGTTCCATACAAAATACCCATAACACAACTTTTCAAGATTTCAACTTCGGCTCCGTAGTTAATTGAACTAGTATTGTTAACTAGTCACCCAGTATAACGAGTTAGTTAAAAACTGTTACATAGTAGGTAGGTACCTATGTATAATATTTTTAGCATATAGCATCATATTGTTGTTTACTATATTTTACATAATGTAAATACTAGACAGGAAAACATTTATTTTCTGTGTTTTGCCTTCCTGGATCCAAAAACGAGGGTAATCCTTGTTTGTGTTTAATATTGAGTGGTTTACCTAATTTTTTTTATTCGTAGGTACGTTGGCATGGCAACGTATTAAAATCTTTGTTATCATTTGCGACATAAATCATTTTGCGAATGTGTATAACCGTAATACTAACAGTAGGTACCTACCTCAGATCATAGAAACAAGGGAGATGTGCCAAGGCGCTACTAAAATTGACGCTTTGATACGGTCACATTGACCGTATATAAAATGTACACGCTGGCGACGAACCGAACACGATCGATGATACAAATACAGTATTTTAGTTTAGTGCTAGTGTTGAGTGACGATTAACAGTGTTAGATTGAGGGTGTGTGGAATGTTATATGCATGGGAGATCTTTATATTCACGAGGGGCGCTTGTAATTGTGTTGAAAAATGTACTAAAAGTGGCGACAGTTGTTCCCGTACTAATTTGCTATGATGGCATATCTCCTTGTTTCTTATATGATCTGAGGTACCTACCTATAATCATTATTATGTTGATGAAACCTCAGTATTTAGCTCTCTTCTTTGACAAAATGTTTGTAAATGTGCTTATTTCTACGAGATTGGGTCTTTTCTGGCACAGTTAGGTATAGGCTTAAGAAGCGATTTATCAGTGACAATTTTGTTTCAGCAAACTCATGTCCGTTGACAAGTCGCTAGACTTAGGTATGTACCTACTTGTCGTGTCGTGATGTATCGGTAGGTACATCATATTATATGAAAGTGTGCACGCTATTCTGACGTGATGACGTGACGTGATGCGTCAGAGTCAGAATAGTGTGCACACTTTCTTAAAATAGGTACTTGGCGCCGATAGGCTTCTGATATAATGTACAACTGATGTATCACAACTAGGGTTGCCATTCGTCCCGATATATCGGGACTGGCACCGTTATTGTGCCCTCTGTCCCGACGTCCCTACAAAGCACTACTAAGTCCCGATTTTTCTTAGAAAGAAAGTAAAGTCTTCAGCAAAATATGATCAAGCTACGTGTAGCACTGCTTCCATACATAAGAATGTTTTTTTTTAATTGCACATCAAAATATGTAACGCATATCTAAGGTTTCCATAATTAAAACTACTATAGTCAATCGTCAATTATATGACTATCCTACAATAAACAAATTGCATGACAACCAAAACTTGTACAACAAAGAAATTAAAAAAAAACGAATCAAAACCGGACGTTATTTATTTTCCTTGTTCACCTCAGAAGTCTGGAAGAAGTCGTTGCTTGATGCTTAACCTACCTACCTATATGAGTTTGATTTCTTTTGGTGTGCATTATTATTTTGATGTGCCATTGGTATTTTTGATAGGAAACTAGGTCTTATATTTTGTTGGAAAAAACGGGGATATTCTGATGTGTGGTTAAATACTATCCCATCAGAATTTATGATTTTAAGATTTTTTTTTAATAAAATAAGTAGGTACTTATTTTTTTTTTCTCTCTCACGTTCCGACACGAGCCTAGCCAAATATGGCAACCCTAATCACAACACAACACGACACGTAAAACTAGTGTGAATCAAGCGTCACTCGTAAGTTTGATTAGCTGTGCTCCACGGGTTCACCCGCTGTTGCTCAGCTTCTAAGGGTTATAGCGTGATGCTTATAATACTATTCTTCATGAATTTAGTTATCATAATACAAAAATAACTTGACGAATCCAACTGGTACTTCCAGAGATTAGCACGTTTAAACAAACAAACAAAAAACTTTTCACTTCATTGTATTAGTAGGTATTAAATCCTTTATGAAACATGCACAACAGGTCCCGACGTAACCCTGTATATGGATGCTACGGATCTCGTTACTGTACTAAATTATAAACTTATACAGGGTGTAAGGGAAACGCTTCCGAAACCAGAACGTAGATTATATACAACCTAAATGCAAACGGATACCAATAACCTTTCGCTTTTAATTGATTATTTTCAAGACTTCATATTTCGTAAACACGCAATGGAAACCGTACAAAGCGTGAGGTCACTGACACGCTAGCAACAAAGCGCGCGCGGAGCTGGGGTCTTCGGCCGCGCGGCTGTCGGCGAGCGCGTGTACTTTGAACTCGAGGTTATGCGCGAGCGTCAGCTGATATTATTTACGAGTACATGGCGTGTTAATGTTGCAAAGAAAAAAATGTATTTAATCGCAATTATTGGTTTTAGTTACCTGTTCTCACAGCATAGTGTACGAAAAATGCAAAAAAAAATTGGAAAATTGTATTTTTTTTTCCCGATTTTTTTATGGTATCGTATCGAGAATCACTAGCTCTATCACCTGTCTTCGTTTTCGGAAGCGTTTCCCTTACACCCTGTATAAAAAGTGGGTGCGAGGTTTTGATATAAACCGAATTGTGGCAGTTGTGGGACACAAAGTAATAAAGCATAGTTAGTCATAATATTATTTATGAACGGTGAAGAAAAATATCATGAAGAACCAAAACTTCGGAGACATGTCACATCTAACCCTCACTTAGCCGGTGTCCCATTATCATTATCCTCCTGCCCCTATCCCATTTTATTTGTAGTCGACACATGTCTTTCTCTTCCATACATCTTTTCATAAATAGGTACATCTCTATCAGCCGTCATCTCACTAGTCACCCCCTTTCTGGCCATATCATCTTTCACACAGTCCATCCATCGCTTCCTTGGTCTTCCTCTATTCTTATAGTCTTCCACATTCACACTCAGAACTTTTCTCATGACATTTTCCTCATTCCTCCGCATGACATGTCCATACACAACAAACGATTTCCCCACAACTTTCGGTCACCGGCGCTAGTTTCAGACTTCCTCTCACATACCTTAGGCCGGTGTCCTATCAGTGAAGACATTATAGGCTGATTATGTAAGTCATAAAATGCGAGTACCTACGAGTATGTACTATTATTAGTAATCAGACTGAATATTAGTCAGTCCACTACCTTAATTTCTTTGTAATAAACACAAGTGTGCTGACAGTACCTAATAAATGACATGGAACGCGTGTTAGATTTATAACAAGTTCTGTGACCTGATTTATATTGCGGTTGCTTATTGCATTACACATGTTTTAATGAAAAATCTGTACCTCATCATCTGCCTAGCCTTTTCCCAAATTATATTGGGGTCGGCTTCCAGTCTAACTAGTTTCAGCTGAATATCAATATTTTACGTGGAGCGACCGCCATCTGACCTCCACAACCCAATTAATGGGTAATACCGGTATTCGAATGTTAGACCAGCTGTCAGACTTTTAGGGCTTCTGACTACCCGTAACGATTGTCAAAGATATTCCTATGACAACCGGACCGACTGCTTAACGTGCTCTCCGAGGCACGGAGGGGTCTCGATGTGTAAAGAACGGTCACCCATCCAAGGACTGACCGTGGCTAGCGCAGCTTAACCTCGCAGATCGATCGATCAGCGCGGCTTTCATTTAGCCACGAGCCCCTCATGAAAAATCTGTACCTACCTATACTAAAAATTTATTCGCATAAGGAAGAAGGTATTTTAATATCTACTATGAACAAACAACCTTGTTTGGATTGTCAGACAAACAAAAATATTTGCCCCACTAATATAATTCTAAGTACATACGAAAGTTTGGATGTTGTTGACATATTTGAATGTTAAGTATCTGTTTGTCGAGGAATTGTGTCTTGTCGAAGGAAGTAGCATAAATTAGCACATTATTCATACAGGAAAATTAGTTAGTAGGTAACTAACTCATTTATAAGCATTTAGACCAAGAATGATTATAACTCGTACATTATAGGAACGGTAAAACCTGGATTAGGTCAGGCTCAAAATATGAAAGACTCAAAATCCGAATACACTATACATATTTGAAATATAATATATTTCAAATATGTATAGTGTATACGGATTTTGAGCCTTATTATAGCGTGTATTCTTTGGACGGGACAGTAAGAGCTAGTAAGGGCTACGAAATGTGATGTTCAGTTATTTGATTGTTGATGGCTGAAACAGGATCGATTGACATAAAAAAAATACACTTTTTTTATGCCAATCGATCTAGGTATCTTTTGCTGTACCTACCTACTGACTGTACATTTTTTAAAAAATCTGCGGATGCAAGTCAAAATTTCCCAAAGGGTTAAGGAGTCTCCTAAGGACATTTTCCGCATTTAAACTATATTAAGTTATTAAATATATAAGTGATTCTCAAAAATCATATGACCCGAGCGGGATTTGAACCCGCGACCTCTGCCGAACCGTGGCTAGTGCTCTGAACCAACTGAGCTACCGGGTCCCGCCCGACTCATCTGAAATTTGAGACCCCTTTGTAATACGCTTCTTAGGAGCGTTTGGCGACATCTATCGGAAAACTTATGCAGTATTTCCAACTCAATGCCAATTACTTTGCAGTTATCGGACATCGATGCGATATCACCATCTATACATTATAAATGTATATTTTTTGTGAATTTGAAACATGTCAAAGCCATGTTATGCTTATATTAAGTTATTAAATATATAAGTGATTCTCAAAAACTATATTGTCAATAAATCTCACAATGATTAATGACGGATTATTTTCTTCCGCTTTCAGAAACGTTCTTCAGAGGACGTTCGTGACGATTGTTGAAGATCTCACCACTGTTCCTGACATTCAGGATCATTTGATGACATTATAGTAAGTTAAGTACTAGCGTATACTATACTGTACCCTGATCACGAGTTTTTTTGACGCATAGTTTCGTAAAGGTTAGCTTAATTTGAATCTAAAATACAACAGTCCTAGAACATTTTGATAAAATACAACAATTACATATTTTATACAATTTGCACATTTAAAAAAATACACAGAAATTAATTAAGTATTTGATTTATTTATATAAATATTGTGTAGCAAACGTATATTTTCAATTCAAAATATGCTTACCATAACGATAGGTACTGTACGTCAAAAAGACTTGTGATCGGGCCTTTGATCTAAATACTACTGTAAGTATCTGGCAAATAGTTACCAGAATCATTATTTTTGATTAGGTAATTGATTCTGGTGAAGTGTAAGCTACATCTGATAATACTGACAGACAATCGACACTTTCAAAATTATTTGGTACCAAGTACAATCTTTCTAGGTTAAAATTCATCAGGTTTAATAATTACGACCTTCAGAAAATTCTGTAGAAGTGTGTTATGAAGCCTATTATGTTCAGAGGTGGACGCTGTTGTGGGCGGATATTACATTAAATGGGCGTCGAAGGCAATTATTACAGATTCCTGCCAAGGTTGAAATTAATTGGTTCTATATTTCGATGTTTGTCACAGTAACTAGGTATCGGCGATAAAGTTAATGAAATCAATATGGTACCTATTTGGTAAATTCAAATTTTTAACCCACTTTGACATTTATGAAACTGGAGGTTTTTTATCGTTAATATAAAGAACAAAGAACCAAGTTCATGATAATTAAATACAATCAAGCCTATATAATAATATAGCCTTCGATGACATGTTATATTCTATCAATTAGCCCAGTAGGTACCTACCCATATCGGTACGCGGAATCCACGAAAAAAGATAGGACTCAACGGGATATTTCACTCAAATCTCGGGCAGCCCGACTGGGAAAGTGCCTCCATCATACAGAATACCACAGTAACGCTACTCTTCGGTAGTGTTGTGTTTCTGCGATGAGTCAGGTCACCGCAGAACTCATAGGGATACGTTTTTGACAGCGGGAGATCTGCTTGTCCCCTAGCTGTCGGCACAGCGAATCCTCATTTTAAAACGCGCATCACGTGCTACGCTTACCATCAGTCGGGCCGTATGCCTGTTTTCCATCGTTGTATTAAAAAAAAACCGGACAAGTGCGAGTATGCCTCGCGCCCTAAGGGTTCCGAAATATGATCATAGATGGCGCTACTGCATACTTCCAATGGCGCCATCTATGAGCAGATGGCTCCACTTATGGTCCGGTGACTGACGGCGGATGTTTCTAGTCTTCAGTAGACAAAATTCTGATAAACCAAGCACGACTCACCGCGTGCTCGGACAGAAGAGATAACGAGTTGGATAGAAAAACTTTGTCTATTCTTTGGTATAATAGAGATAGAATTGATCATGCTACGCGTGCTGGTGCAAGTGTAAGGACAGACAGAATAAAATGTGAGATGGGCCTTAATTTGTAACGTTATAAAAATAAATAAAAATAATTTATTTCAGGCATAGTGCCCATAATGGTATGACTAAACAATAATAATGAATTAAAATTAAAATCAAAATGAAAATCAAATTACAATTAAAATTAAAATCAAATTTAAAATCAAAATCAAAATCAAAATCAAAATCAAAATCAAAATCAAAATCAAAATCAAAATCAAAATCAAAATCAAAATCAAAATCAAATCAAATTACAATCAAAATTAAAATCAAATTACAATCAAAATAAAAATACAAATACATATCAATCCATTAAAATTATAGGTACCACTTATATCGCTTCCAAATCTAAGTTCGGAACTGTCTGTAAAACCACACCTAAGTAAGTTGTTGTACTTTGACGTTCGGAGTTTGAGACTTTGGTCTTGTCTATTATTATCGAAGTAACTTAGTACAGTATTCCCAAATTAATAATGTGCATGCAGATCTTCGCTAATTGTCGTATTCCCGGAAACAAAAAAGTATATAGAAAAAAAAGTATATAGAGTGGTTAAGTGCATTTTCTTCATGCATAATTTAGGGCTCTTACGATTCAATGATTCGGTGTTTCCGGGAATACGACAATTAGCGAAGATCTGCATGCGCATTATTAATTTGGGAATACTGTAACTCCGTGATCATGATTTATGGCGCTAGTGACAGTGCCGAAATATCGAAACTTGAATCAAATTACAAACCTGCTAAATATTCTGGTGTATTGGTGTGTAGCGTAGGCATAGCATAATCAGCCTTAATATTCCCACTACTGGGACAAAGGCCTCCTCTGTGAGAGGGAGTGGGCCATAGTCCACCACGCGGGCCCAGTGCGGGTTGGTAGACGTCACATGTTTTCGAATTTTTGGTTCTAGAACAGGCCGGTTTCCTCACGATATTTTCCTTCACTGTTATAGCAAGTGATAATTAATTTCTAATACGCACATGACTTCGAAAAGTCAGCAGTGCGTGCCTGGAGATCGTCGTCGAACCATTCGCCGTGGGACATGGTTAAACCACTAGGCTATCACTTGGTGGTGTGTGTATCCTGCTAAATATCCACAGGCTGTAGATTTAGTCACCTGGGCCCCAATTCTGCTGTTGCAATTGTGTAAGAATGGTGTCGTAATGACACCATAACGGTCAAAACCTAAGCGGTCATTGGCTTAGAGTAAGTCTATCTCTTTCGTCATTGGTCAAAACGATGTCATTGAGAGACCATTCTGACATGATTATCACAATTGTATTAGCAGACTTGGGGCCCTGATACGAGAATGAATCATACTGAATAACTTTCCTGAGACACATATCCAATTCGTAAAAAAATAAAACAAATCATACATTCTGCTGGCCACTTTTGTTATTATCCCGAATATTTGGTCGGTATTTATGTATGTCGATCCATTTAATTATGGATCACATAGGATTTTTTTTTCAGTATGACTAACTTATACATGCAGGTGTTAAATGGTCATTACTCATTATAACCACCCACGTGCTCCAGCACGGCAAATATCTTGTCATTTAAATTAGGGCTTTATGTAGTCTGATGCTTACCAATACATTTTATGAAATCAAGATAGATTCAACGGCTCACGGCAAGTGCGCTTGGCATTATAAAATGTATTGACCTTAAATCAACAGCCTGTGTGATAAAAATAGTATTAGTGACAATGTCAGTTTAAAAAAATCGGTCATTCTTAGGAGTCTCATTGTTTGGTTGATTTCGGTGGCACATTTTTTTAATTAGGACATTTTAACAGGAAATATCAAATCTAGATTTAATTTAGAGAATATCGGTAGCAGAGGCCACAAACATGTTTCCTTTAAAATGTCTCACTTATTTAAAAACAAAAATGTGCCACCGAAATAAACCAATTATTGAGATGCGATTATATAAGATTTAAGAATGACCCAATTGTAAGCTTATTTAATGATATCAGAGAACAGACACTCTAGAAAATATTCATATACGGCAAAGTTATCGATTGCTTTTGGCCACCCAACTTATTCGGCATAAAGGAGTCGTTAGGTTCCTATTATACGCAGATCTCCATAAGTACGTGATGGCATGGTAAATACGGTAGCATACCTAATAATGCTGTCGGTAGCCGTTTTGTGATGAAAAATGCAGATAATTATGGTGTAGTAGGAATGCGGTAAATATGGTATTATTAAAGTGTTGATAGCTAGCATATTCAATTACTTTGCCACTTATAGGGAAACACTGAATGGTGAATAATTTCTTCAAATTAAATGCATGAAAACAAGGAATAATGATTATAAAATGGAAATACGCAAAAATATATTTTGTTTTAATTAAACATAGATATGTTGCTTAATTTAAACATAGATGATCATTTGTCAGGGGCTCGTGGCTCAATAACAGCCGCACCGATCGATCAGTCTGCGGGGTTAAGCTGGGCTGACCGCGGTCAGCCCATGGATGGGTGGACATTCTTTACACATTGAGACCCCTCCGGGCCTACAAGAGCACGTTAAGCGGCTAGTCCTGGTTGTCATGCACGTATACAGCTTGTAATTTTAGTCAACTGTAACTGTAAAAGTTGTCCATAATGATGAGTATAATGGGTGGTGACAACCAGGACTAGCCGCTTAACGTACTCTTCGAGGCGCGGAGGGGTCTCAATGTGTAAAGAATGTCCACCCATCCATGGGCTGACCGCAGTCAGGACAGCTTAACCCGGCAGACCGATTGATCGGTGCGGCTGTTATTGAGCCACGAGCCCCTCACAAATGATCACACCTATGTTTAAATTAAGCAACCTATCAATGTTTAATTAAAACAAAATAGGTACGAGTATGTTTGATATTTTTAGTTATTTTTGTTTTTTTTTTTGTATTTAGACTGACTAATATTTTATTACACCTTGAATCATATTCAACAATCTAAATAATAAAAGTAATAACGTGTCAATATACATTGTTTCGGCAGGCGCCATAGGTTACCATAGTTCCCCAAAACCAATCCACTACCATCCCATCACAATAGCCCAAGTAGTTTTTCTCCACATGTTTGCAATAGTTCTGCACAGCTGGGGTTTGTCCTGGGTGTGTGGTGCATGTGTGTGGTGCGTGCATGGGCGTGCATTTATATAGCGCATACAGGGATAATCGCCAGCTGTGTCACCATTACATTTTATATATTTTAAGTTTATTGTAAAGGGCCTCTACGTGTTGGCTTCGGCCCCACGCACGCCTTCAAAAGGTCCGGGACTTTGTAAAGTTTCGTGCAACAAAAAAAAAGTAATAAAAGCTGTGGTCACTAACAGTAATGACAAAGTGGTGAATCAAGTGATTTACCACTTTATGGTGAATCACTATAACAAAATATAAATGTTCAAGAACAAAATAATAATTGATTCCAAAATAACTGACCTAATTAATCCTTATTTTATTTGTAGGTATTAAGTAGTGTAGTGTATGCATTCACAGTATTTCCATACTTATTTACCTTCTTAACTTAAATTACAATAAAATAAATATATAAGGCATATAGGGCAGACAAGACCACGTGGAGTCGGGGTTGACCTATTAGGTTTTGTCCCAAACTCACAACCTACCTATTCACTCTTTTAAACGCTTACCCTATCTCTGAGGTAAAACCTAAGATTTACCAAGTGAATGATGGTAAAGGTTCGAAATGAACGATGATCACAGAACAGTTCGGACTTTTACCATTAAGAGTTAGTAAATCTTAGGATTTACCTAAGTTCGGGCTTTTACTTACAGTAACATACCTATACATTTACGTAAGAAAATGCTTAGATTCCTATTTAGCATAAGCATAGCATAGCATAATCGGTCTATAATGTTCCCACTGCTGGGACACAGGCTTCCTCTGTGAGAGGGAGTGGGCCGTAGTCCACCACGCGGGCCCAGTGCGGGTTGGTGGACGTCACATGTCTTCGAATTTTTGGTTCTAGGACATGCCGGTTTCCTCACGATGTTTTCCTTCACCGTTAAAGCAAGTGATAATTAATTTCTAATAGGTACGCACATGACTTCGAAAAGTCAGCGGTGCGTGCCTCGGGATCGAACTCGAACCATTCGCCATGGGAAGCACATGGTTAAACCACTAGGCTATCACTGCTTTTTGTTCTATTATTATATTTGCTAGATTCCTATTTGCGTTATGTAAATACACTGTAGGTACCTGTACAAATAAATGAAAGTGTCTTTTCTTTTACATGCAGCCATTTTAGGGAAGATCTTATGAATATCAAGTGAGTATAATCCGATACTATTAAAGCCAACCGACCTTGTGTGTTATGTTACGGTGCTGATAGACTTGAGCATTCGCTGTTTTTAAATTTCGTCGAACTGAATACCGAATGGAGCCAAACGTCGATACGAACATTTCGTCGATCATTTTAGCGAAGTAAATTTAATGCTCTTCGAAAAATGTATTCTTTGTAAATATGTTGGACTTGACGGTCGACTCGGCAAAAAGTTAGAATAAAAATGTCTTGTTGGTTCGCTTGAATGCTTTTTAGACGGCTCTTGTTCGACCAAATGCTCATGTCATGTGAGCATTTTCCTAACATTAACCTTACATTCGCTAGAATGCTCATTACAAGTGAATGCTTAGGTATATAACCTTTAAGCGGTAGTACGTCTTTATGGGTCTTGAAGACAGCTCTGTGAATTTAAATAAGGAGGACATGTCATTTTATAATGAGATAAAAAAAGGCCAAAAATAATACTGTGTCATTGGTCCAGTAGTCGCAAGCGCGACTGCTGAGCGTGAGGTCCTGGGTTCGATCCCCGAGTCGGGCAGTATTTTCCATAAGGATTTTTTTCAAATCTGGATTCGTTCCCGGTTAATGGCAATAGGCTAGCTTATTACATGGGACTTAAACATAACTGGCGAAATGTGGGTACTACACTCCTCTGCCTAACCTTTCGGGAATTCAGGCGTGATGTTATGTATGTATGTATAAATATGTATAAATAAGCTTTATTAAAAATGATTGGTATACTTCAGAAACTTCCCCGGCCGGCGAAAAAGTTCACGAGAAAGTTTTACACTTAAAAATATTGCAGAAATCTTAAAAAGTTTTTCAGACATTCAACGAAAGATTTTACAGTAGGTACATACTTTTGAAGTATTTATCACTTTATATTCTATTGTATGTACATAAATTAATAAATAAATAAGTAAAAATCTTGTAAAAATGTAATTGAAAATCATGATGCGCTATGTAGGTATAGGTCGACCGGAATCTGATGGCAAGAGTAGAGATTAAAATTTGTTCCTACCAGCACTGGGGTGAATGGATGAAAGAGTATTAGCTTGCACCAGCAATTTTCTGAATTAGAATAGAATATACTTTATTGTACACCATATTTGTAACACAGCTCTTAATAAGATATTGGTAATGTTAAGGGTACAATCAATGGCGGTCTTATCGCTGATAGTGATATCTACCAGACAACCTTTAGATGGACTGAATTTTACACAACTCGTACCTACTTCATTTGAAAAGTGACTAGTGTGCATTGCCGAGCCAAAATCATTATTTAATTTATTTTTTCATGCTATGAGATTCTGATTTGCCTATATCCTATTTGTCAATAAACTGCATTATGTTGCATAATTGAAGAAGTCAACAATAGCGATACCTAAAATATTCCTAAATGTGTCTCGTAATAATATTGCCTCTGCTCTTTATATGCCACATAACTTTGTAATTTCATAAGAACTACCAGGCTAGTTCAACTTTATTATTTATTAGATAACAACGTCAAATTGTCTGGATAATTTTATCAAGGAATTTAATCTAACTCCCAGGGAATATATCAAATAGAATAAGGCTGGAAACTTACTGGAATCGGGTTGAAATCACTTATACGCAATGCGGAGTAAGCCATGCGAACGGTGCGTATATTACGCGGACTTTAGGGATGCGTACGGAATCTTCATTTTATTACTACCCTGATGATTTACGCATTAAGTTGGTTAAATGAATGTGTCCCTAAATTCAAAGATGTATGCTTGATTTAAATATAACAATGCAAATCAACTCTGATTACTAAGTAGGTAAGTAGTTTAAACATCGTGAAATTGAACTCATTGTTTTCTAGAATAAACGTTCTTCAGACCATTGCATGGTCTACTAAAATTCTATAGCATCAAATATGTTATTAAAAAAACTAAATAGCAAGGTGTCCTCAAATACCTGTCAAATCTTATGTTGCTCAAAGATCGTATCTAACATTAAAGTTCAGTCACCGCGGTAGCGATTTGGCATTTAAGAGATAATTAAGACTACAAGGACTTAGCAAGAACGTCTGGCCAATGCGGGCCGAAATGCAAAGAAATCATTAGCCAATGATATGGCGAAAATAAAAATTGTATAAAAATAAAATGTGATGATTGGCGAAGCTTGAGGTTGAGAACCCGAATTCCATCTGTTTTTAAAATATACGTAAAGTCACTCTTATTCAGCTGAGTTTGAATTAAAGGTTTTAGTAAGGTACAAAAAAAAGCGTACATTGCTGGGTAACTTTTGTGTTAGTATTTCCTCTAATCAGCATAATGTTAAGCAATGCATTTTTTTTATTATTAAGTGTTTATAAACAAATCATAATAACATTATTACATAAACCTGAAAGGCGTATTTAATATAAACCTTTAAATTAATATTCCTTTAGTAATAATAACGGGGAAAGTTTGCACTGTAAGCATTGACAAAACCACGTGTTATCTATTTGATAGCGAAACTTTCTTTGTGAAAGAGAATTTCCTCTATTAAGATAATCTTACGTGCTTACGTACGTAGTTTGATCTTTTGTCATGTTTTATTAACCTTGACTTTTGCCCATTTTCCGCAAGATTGAAAATATCTTCAACTTTCTCAACCTCACTAGAGTAAAATCGCTCGATTTTGTTTGAATGCGCAAGGTCAAGGGCTTTTTCAAGGCACAACTGAAAATATGAGCGTTAAAACCAATTTGTTTTACATTCCTTATGATTCTTCCTTTATATTTCAGGAATTTGAAGGCGGAAGCGTATAAACGAACGAGAATATACCAAGAAATAAATGCATTACTGCTGATAAACGTCGCGAGAAACGTGAAGACTACCACATCGTCATTGTGGAGGTAAGAGTACGTACTCTTTATCTATATCTTTAGTAGGTACTATTATAAAATTGTAAAAAAGCCGTGTCTGTACATTGAAGATATTCCAGAAAAAACAGTCGGGATAGGGTAGGTACAGGGACGTAACAAAAAGTTTTTATTTTAATTTTCGTCTGTCTATCTGTTTGTGCGCGCATGACGCGAAAAGTACTGAAATGATTTTGATGTGTCACAGTTTAATAGCTTGGGATCTAACTTAAAATCCAAGCATTGATTTAATTCCGTTGGGATAAACCAAAGATATAGCTTGACCTCTTGGTAGTACTAGCCACCCTATACTACGGAGGTCATTTGAACTGGTGATTTCATTGTAGTCCACGCGGACGGAGTCACGAGCAGAAGTCTAGTAATAAATTAGACGGCCACTGACACACATACAGCTTACTATTTTACCAATATATAATACAACCACATAGTAGATAGATATACAGGCTCCATTCAACGAGCGAAAAGGCACGCACACACAGACACGCGTCTTTGTACAGCGAGTGTAAGTGCACTCGCGACTGGCATTCGTTTGAGATCGCCGTGTATGTACGGTGATCTCGCATCTATGTGAACGTGCGCCTATTATGCCTCGTTGTACCTACTGACGCCTTTTGTATGTATTTATTTTGTGATACGATTCATTATTTTCCCAATTTTTATTACAAGGCTTATCATAATATTACGCTTGTTCATAGAGTTGGTTAGAGGTATTTAAAGTACACCCACACTTTGCCAGTTATGTAAATAATTAGCTTTATGTGATAGGACGAGAGAAAATTACATAAATGGGCACAAATACAGACCCAGGGCTGCTGACTGGGCACGCCGCAATAGCGGCGGTAAGACCCCTCTTTGAGGAGTGGCTAGGGAGACGTCACGGCGTCCTCACCTACCGCCTGACGCAGGTCCTCACCGGACACGGAAGTTTCGGGAGGTACCTGCACATCATCGGGCGGGAGGAAACGCCCGGGTGTCATCACTGCGTTGATCGCCCCGAGGACACGGTGGAGCACACAGTGGGGGCCTGCCCTGCATGGGCGGAGCACCGCCGTGTCCTCGTAGAGGCGATCGGCAGCGGCGGCGACCTCTCGCGCCCGGCCCTGGTTCAAGCCATGGTCCGGGGCGAGGGGGAGTGGGAGGCAGTCGCCTCCTTCTGCGAAGCAGTCATGCTAGTGAAGGAGGCGGCGGGACGGGAGAGGGAGAGATTCTCCCGTCCAAGCCGCCGCGATAGACGCTCCGGGCGTCGGGAGCCGCGTGACGACTCTCGGCCACCGTAGGCGCGGGCCTGCGGGCGGTGAGTAATGGGTAGCTCACCGTCTGATCAGGACCAGGCCCATGCCGAACGGCGCGTACGTGTTCCACGCGCGCCTCAAAGAGATGTCAGCATCGAAGAGGGGGCCCACTAGGGCCCAAGCCTGCCGGGAAAGCGGGATTGTCCGAAAGGGATACCGCTGACCCGGACAAAAGGGCTAAGGAAGGAACACGGGTGGGTTTTAGTCAGTAAGAGTCTGACACTCCCTTCCGCTCCGCCCAGAGCGGGAGGGGTCATTTGATGATTTCCCATCCTCCAAAAAAAAAAAAAAAAAAGGGCTGCTGACTATTACATACCGGAAAAATGTACAGACATTATTTTGTATATGCATATAGGTATGACGTAAGTAAAATTGAATTATTTATAATTTTGTTATTATTTTATTATAATGGCTTCCCCTCACTCTTCGGCATTGACGTCCTTACATTGAATCAAATAAAAAAAACAAATAACAAAAATGGTTTTACCTAATATACCGAGTTACTCGTGTAATGCATTGTTTTTGTTTTCATCGAATATTTCCCTGTATTTGTTTCGTAGCGTCATTAATTAAATTGTAACTACGTCCAGACTTAGTTTAAATATAAATAAATTTATTTGTTACTAGCACCTTGCCCGCAACTTCGTCCGCGTGACCCACAGGAACCGTGAATTTTTTCGAGATACATAGAAAGTAGCCCATAGCACTCAGGGATAATGTAACTTTCTATTAGTGAAAGAATTTTCAAAATCGGATCATTAGTTCCGGAGATTACCCCCTACATACAAACTTACAAACTTACTTTTATCTCTTTATAATATTAGTATAGATTGGAAACCATGAAAACATTTTGTTGGAGTTCGATTTGCAAAAACATTGAGTTGGTTTCGAAAAGAAGCAAAAATTAGGATTAATTTCAATAAAAATTAGTCTCTATTAATCATAATATTAATATTGTTTTTGTTGGCGTTTTTCTATCACTATTCGTGGAACTTACCTGTTTGTAGGGGTTATTCCCTGAGTACCCCGATCACCGAGGCCCCCATCCCAGAGGACCCCGATTTATTTTTATCTTGATAAACTTAACTAAAAGTCAGTTTGTAGTGGCTAAAAGACAAAAAAAAAACAATTTATTTGGCACAAACAATACAAAAACAAAATAATATAGATACATTTCGCATCATATTAAAATCCTCCATTGCGAATTTAGAAGAATTAAGCGACAAACAGTCAGACACGAAAAACGACTGTTTTACAGACACTAAGACATGAAAATATTTTGTAGTAGTTACAGTGATATAGGTATGTATGTATTCTTCATTGACAAATTAATAGATACTTTCGAAATTCCAGAACGAAACAATACCTTATGTTGTAACAAAACCAGCTTACTAGTTTTATTTGAAAACTTTATTATTAGATAGTTTAAGGACCCATAAACTACTAATAAGGGGAGGGTCACATTGTCATGTAGGTACCTCAGTTGCCTCGTGCGTGGAAACCACAACAAGTTAAGGAGAAATAAGATATATTAATTTCGTAATGTAACTTTTAACGTGTCATTCGAATTTTCTATGAAAATAAACCACAAAGTTGAGCAGCTTCTTTGTGAGTAACAAAATATCAAATAAAATGTGGAAAAATCATTGCGGTTTTGTTCAGGAGAGAATAGTATCAATTGTATACAAAACATCGAACCACAAAAGGTACCTATTTCATGTTTGAGAGTTCTATGAATCGAATCCTATGATGTCGACTACAGCACGGCGTTATTTTGTAATTAAATGAATTAATTGTCTTTTTCCTAACGAAAATCACATACAGGTATGGAATTAAGTAAAACATTATTTTTCTTTGAATTATTAACCTAAACAATCACGTTGACGCCTGTTATTGTTCAGGAAAAGGTATTGCCACACTATAGTTACCTATCTACTATGGAAAGTGGCTCATGGCTATTTGCCATGAAAAAGGTACCTATTTCATAAAAACGATTTTAAATACCTACTTCTAAACAGGGTTTTAACGGAACTTCGCCTCCAAATGCGGAATTTCCGCAAGAAATTGTACCTCCGCAAGTTTTTAACGGAGTTGTAATACATAGACTAATTTATTTCCGACATTTAAGTTATTTGCATAATAATATACTTACAGTTTTATGTACAAAAAGAAAGAAAGAAAGAAATCTTATGATTATACGTATTTGAATCGAGTATTAAGGTTTGCGCACTTATTTGTCGCCGACAGGTTCAGTGGGTCAGCGACAAGAGTCGGTAAGCATCCGTCCAAAGTTTCAGCAAACTTTATGAATGAAAACTTGGCAATTATTACTCACTTGTCACAAATGATTGAAGAGCAGGCAATACTTTGAAAACTAGTATTATAATATATTTAACACAATCATTAGGTTTTATTGAATTTTTGATATTGAATTATTGAAATTCCGAAATAATGGGATTTAGGTATGGCGCTGACGATGACGGTTAAATTTATGAACCACTACGGGCCGGGTTCACCGACAAGATAACAGTCCCATAAATTGAAAACGGCCGTTTAACATACCTATCTTTTTTTGAAAAAGTCATATTAAACTGCCGTTAACGGACTGTTATCTTGTCAGTGAACTTGGCCCTAAGAAATTGCCTATCAGGGGACAAAGCCGCAGAACTGTTGTTTGTGAAATATAATTTGCCCTTTCTAATTTTTGATTAGGTAGATTTTATTGCTTTAAAATGTTTAATTAATCTTTTATTTTCTTTTTTTCATCTCCGATATGATCCGTTACTACTTTGTAAATAATCAAATGTCTTCTCCTCAACTGGCACCATTTTTCTGTAATAATCGCGTCTTTTGTATGAAGAAAATAACGTCATTTTGTTGTTTTCTAACTCAGCGCCGGCCCGAGGAACCTCGGCGCCCTCAGCGAGTAACAGATTGGCGCCCCTTCACCACAAAATAAAACACAAATGATAATACTAGCCTAGGTCGCTCGAACTGACCACCCGCGCTTGCAAGTCAGCAGCTCACGGTAACTCGCCCGTCCTCGCCATGCCGCCCCCCAAAGGGCACTGGCAGACGCCCATAGAACGCTGGGCTTCAGATTGTGTAGGTCGGTACAGATATGAAATTAGTTTGGTGTGATCGAGTATTTCAGGAGTATTTAAATTCATTTTTCATTTGTTTTCGTACGTAATTGGGTTAAAGAGAAATATTCGTATTTGTGACAATGAGGTTAAGTATGGTGTGAATGATCCAATGAAGTACAGCCCGACTAATGAGTTCTCAATTCAAAGGTTTTAGTTGCTGTCGACATGATATGGAGGCACGAGCCAGGGCGCATGCACCCATTCTTGTTTTATTGTTTTTTTCAAAATGTCAACGCCATAATCATTTTATTTCTTATTTATTTCGATTTTTTATTTCAATTCTTAATCTCTAAGATAAATTAGGCAAAGAACAATTAAAATATATTTTTATTTTTGGTTAAGCTTTTATTACTGTACCAGATCAAGCCCAAAACTGCCGACGTCCTTTGAGCGCCCTAGGCCGTCGCCTATTTTGCCTGTATGGACGGGCCAGCACTGTTCTGACTTGCGGACGCAGTCATCGGCACAGCTAGTAGAAATATACCTAACTTAAGTTTTTATTGTCTAATCATTGTTATTTTCAGACAGCTGTCCGCCTGTTCCGACCTTCTGAGATCAAGAGAAGAGTTGTCTTTGGCGCTGACGTCACACTCGTACTGCACAAGCATAGAGCAGCTTGATTCACTAGCGATAAGCAACATACAGACACACGTAGACTCAGGGAGAGAAAGTTTGAAGTCTACGATACAATATCTGGAGACGGAAAAAATAGTTAAAGAAGTAAAAGAATTAAATGAAGTTTTAATGTTGTGAGTATTTATTTATTTAAAATTTAATATGGAACACTTACAGCTACAAGAAATTTGAATTAAGAACAACATAGGTATATTTCATAGAAATACATAGAAACCAGTAGGTACCTAGTGTCGTGGCAACACGGCGGCCCTCGCCTGGTGCTGCTGTCTGTAGTCGGCTACTAACTCGTACCTCTAAGGGCCGAGTTCACCGACAAGATAACATTCCGATAAATTGAAAACGGCCGCTTAACATATCTTTTCAACCGACTTCAAAAGAAGGGTTCTCAATTCATCGGACTCTTTTTTCTATAGAAAGTCATATTAACCGGCCATTTTTATTATAACGGTACCTATATTATCTTGTCGGTGAACTTGGCCCTAAATCTCCATATCGAATTACATTCGGAGTTTAAGAAAAAGTGTAAGGAACTTCGTTCCTGACGGGGGTTCCCTGACCCCACACTTTTTTTTTTGGTACTAATAGGCAAAAAAAACAATGCAAAGCCAATGACAAGTCTTCACGTAACGTGATGCCAACTCAGCACTTTGAGTGCTAGATTTAGCACTATTTTCATGTGCCTAGCACTGAAATTTAAGAAACAGCACCCAGCACTAAATCTATCACTAATTTTGATGTTGTCTGTTCGCTCACAAAATGCAGCTGTGGCTGAAGTAACAAAACTCAAATTAGTGTAGTCTGTAATCTGCGGCACTTCGGTAGGGGATTCCCGTGAACGTGAAAATAAAGGCGTGTATGGCAGACGAGGCGAACAGTGCTATGTTTGTCTTTTTCTCTAAGATAACTCAGAATTGTCTAACCTTGCTTGTTTTTCGTTCATTTTTGTTTTTCATTCATCGTGTGTTTGCGCGCAATAATTATCTGATTAATAGTATTAATCATTTTATTAACTTAAATTTGTTTTGTGTTCGGTGACAGTGAGACGAAAATGGATGTTTTCATTAAATTCATATATTTGGCACTATTTTTGAAACTTTCTAGCAATCTAGCACTATTTGGGATGTTACTTAGCACCCAACCGTGGCATTGAGTTGGCAACCCTGTTCACGTTTAGATATAGATTTGAGTTTGAAGTGTGAACAAACAAGTACACACTGCTAAAATTACGCTTTATTATTCTACATAATTTATCACTATGTAGCTGAGCTGTATGTTTTGGCCACATGCAGAATCATTCGAATGGAATGTGAGCGGGTTTTTCCCGAAAAATATATTCAATTGATTTAAGTACTTTATGTGAGAATACTATGAAATTTATTCATTGTGAACCTTATAAATATGGAGAGAAGATCTTAATTTCAATAAAAACACAATATGACGTTCTTCATAATGTACCTATACCTAACGGTGAATCCACAATACCTACTTCTATCTTTTCTGTAGGTACCTACTATATGCGCAGTTTATTTGTGGTTTCTAACAAAATTATAATGAGCAATTTGATTGCAGTTACTAATTGATAGTGTTGCCCAAAATCGGTCTTGCATCAATGATTTTCGCAAGACAAAGACCACCTAATTACAGCAAGACTAAGACCAAGACCAAGACTGAATGTGCAATACTAAAACCAAGCCCACGACTATGGGTATTAATGCAATACCGAGACCAAAGACGAGGTTAGAGTCGTCTCGGTCTTGCATTTGGGCAACACTACTAATTGATACTTAGCCTGAAAAAGGTTGTTGACTAGATTTTGTCGGTTCTCGGCACCTTGAACCGGCGGCGGCGCCTTAATGTGGCGCGAAGGCGAAGCCTATGTTCAGCCGTGGACTGTGATGAACTAATAAGAATGTGTCATATCAATTGTAACTGTCTTTGACAGCCTCGTTTATCTAGTGGTCGCAAACGTGACTGCTGGTCCGGGGACCTGAGTTCGATCCCCGAGTCAGGAAGTATTATTGGATTTTTCTATAAGAAAATTCTCAGCAGTAGCCAAGAGCTTAGATTTGTGTCCAATTCATGGCAATTATAGGCTCGCCTCATATTAGGTCTTCTGCACATTATAAGAAAAAAAACCGGACAAGTGCGAGTATGCCTCGCGCCCTAAGGGTTCCGACATATGATCATAGATGACGCTACTGCTACTTCCAATGGCGCCATCTATGAGCAGATGGCTCCACTTATGGTCCGGTGACTGACGGCGGACAACAAAGTGATCCTATAAGGGTTCCGTTTTTCCTTTTGAGGTACGGAACCCTAGAAATATGGTCGAACATGCAGCCGACAAAAGGACTAAGTATGTGCGACATGTGCGTATCTGATCCAACCGCGTTTTACCTCCGTGGATCCAACATAAGAAAAAAAATATTTTAATATGTATGGTCTCTTATAACAACCAATGTGACGACCTTTTTCATAAGACACAAGATATTTTCTTTTAATATGCAAAAGGCCTTACACTGAAGAAATGGGTACCGGTACTTCTGCCTAACCTTTCGCGAAATACAGGCATGATTAGGGCTAATCCAGACCATCACCTAAATTGCTGACGCCGGACAAAAACTTTAAAAACCCCAACATTTGGGTGAAATTCAGTATGTTTCCCGGACGCCCCCGAAAAAAATATTTCATCAATCAGGATTCCCCTATCACAAAGTGAAATTTGAAACTCCTACCGGACGCTCCCCGGACGCCCTCTAAACTAGGACAAATTCGGGGAACCCCGGACGGATGGCAGCCAGCATGATGATAATTATGATAAGTAATAATAATAATATTATTTTCAGCTTCGAGGAACTGAAGCAGACGATAGTCAACCTGCCGAGAATAGAGCCAATAGCCGCTAATACTAGTAGATATTTATTCACCGATGTACTAGACTGGTACACTTATCTGGACAGAATGAGGGTTGTTCAAAAAGACTTATGGGTCATAGTGGGGTGAGTACATCTTACCTTGTATGATTTAAAAGTTTTCTGTGTGATTTTACCTATTTGTCAAAAAATTCATTCTAATCAAATATATTTATAAAATTTTTGTTAGTTATCCATGATATAGGGGAGCTACATAAATTCTGCTAAAAAGGAGTGTGAACAATTTTGTATAAAAAGTGGTTGAACCAACCATGGAGTCGAAATAAATTTTAAAGGGATTTGTCATCCACTAAATATAAATTTTTACATTTAGGTATTTTGGTGTGAAATGTGTCCGTTTCATTTTATTTACAAACATTGTTTTTTTCGTTTGCATGTGCCTAGTTTAGGTAAACAATATTGGATGGTGAATTTTTTAACTGGGCGTGGATGACCAAATCCAAAACTGTAAGAAATAGCGAAAACCACTCAAAGGAGTCTCGGCGCCGATTTTGATAAAAACTAAAATTGCATCATTAGATTTTTGAAAAATTGATTTCCCTTGCTGGGAACCGAATCCGTTCATTTTGAAAAAGAACACCTGTATTAATATACCACTCGATAGTGTCGCTAATAAGGATCAAATTCTGGGAAGTAATGACATATGGCAAACTAAAGGAAAGTGTCTATTTTTAACAAAATAGGTACTATTTTATTTCTGTAACAGTTAAGGTACGTGTATGAATACTAGAAAAAATTAAACAGTTTATTAAAAATCAACACATTCCTTTACTTTGCCATATGTCATTACTTCCCAGAATTTGATCCTTATTAGAGACACTATCGGAGGGTGCAATAATACAGTGTGTGTATTTTTTTCCAAAATCAACGGGTTCTATTCCTGGCTAGGAAAAATGATTTTTCAAAAATCTAATAATGCAGTTTTATTTCTTATCAAAATCGGCTCCGAGACTTCTTTGAGTGTTTTTCGCTATTTCTTATAGTTTCGGATTCGGCCATCCACGTCCACTGAGAAAAATTAAAGTACCTACTTAATGTTTAATCTTACTTAAGGTTAGACAGTGGAAATATTTTAAGGGGTCATTGTACTCATCATTTTAAACAACTTTTACTGTGGGACCAAACCTGAAATCGCGAAAAAAAAATCAGCTAATCCATACATTTGTGTTCACATAAATCAACAAAATGTATGGAACAGCTAATTTTTTTCTCGCGATTTCAGGGTTGGTCCCATAGTAAAAGTTAAAGCTTATGCCCGCTTAATTTGGTTGAGTTAGAGCTAGGTGCGTACAACCAACTTGACTTTCAATGTGCGTTTCAAATAGGTTATAATTACTTATCATGAGAGCGTTATTTTTTAATTATTATCATCAACACTATGCTGCGGAACAGTGTGGGTCTCTCGTAAGATATGAATCCTATTTTTTAATACAAAAAGCTCAAAAAGTGGCGTATTGCAGGGACGTATAGCGTTCGGGATGTGAGCTATTACATACCTACTCGTGCTTTTTCTTTACCTTTTCCGAACTCGTGCGTTCTCTTTCCCAACTGTCAAAATAATGTCTAATAAAAAAAAAACCAACCACAAAGTTTTTACTAAAAAAAAATCATAGAAGTTTTTATGATTCATGCAAATATTTCTAAAAAGAAGCTCCTAATTTGTTTCAATATCAGATTTAATGATTTGATTCAATGAGTTAGGTTAGGTTTAATTTCATTTCATCTCATTAAATTTCATTTTCATTTCATATCAATAAAAAAAACTACTGAAGACTTGGCTGTATGGGCATAGTTCCCTTTGCCTACCCAGAATGGGTGTGGAAAGCAAAAAAAAAACTGCTTATATTCTTTTACGGTTGGCGCCATTTTCCAAAAATGATCTTTATTAAATTGCTTCATTTTTTCGCAACTGTATTAAAACTAGTTGTTCAGTACACGTGCGGAACCGTCATTGCAACTTGTTCCGACTGTCAACCCTCACCTTCGGCTGCGCCTCGGCTCGGGTAGACATTTGTCGCAACTCTTTGCAATGACAGGCTTTCCGCACTAGTAATGAAATATACTATTTTAATATACCAAATTATTTAGATTTCTGTAGCCTGAACGATGCTTATCGTGTGCTTTGCAGCACGTCAGGGCGGCAAGTGGTGTGGGTGGCGCGGCGTACGCTGGGTATCGGCGTGGCCATCCTGGCGCTGGTGCTGCTCGCCTCGCCCGTCATGCTGCTGCTGCTGCGACACATCGCGTACACCATACAGGTACATATAGTTGCCGGCACGAATCTTGAGCACAAACGTCACCTCCGCATTACTTAATTTTTCGGTCTCTTTGGCTGCACGCGGTTGGTTCGTCAGTCGATGCTCGTTGTCTATTGTGTAATGTCAACTATTGGGTCGAAAGTGTACATGCGCGATTTGTGCTCATGACTCATGCACCTACACGCTTCTGCTTTTTTATAGGTACATACGTACCTCATACGAATACTACCCAGAAGCCCAATTCTTAAAATTAAAGTAAATAAAAATATTAAAAATACATTTTTCCGATTTGGTTCCGATCTAATCTCAATGACATTTAGGCATATTACAAATAGCTAAAAATAAATCTGATTCTTTTGTTTATTTGTATTATAGGTAGAAACTTATTCTTATTCTTTTGTTTATTTATTAGTTAATTATTATTATTAAACAATACTAAAAAAGAAAAAAAAAACCCCGGACCCCACTGACATCGGAACGCGTCCAAGCTCTGGAGAGAGGAACCTCCTCACGATGCGTGCCGTGTTTATGAGTACTGCTTTCTGGATCAAGCCCTTGAACTAGCGTTCAATTTGTTACGGATCTTCAGCCATTTACCTTTAGCAATTATTTTTAACAAAACCTTTAGTTACGGTAATTAACATTTTGTTTGGCGCATATAGTGTTTGTTGTCGTGGGAAAATATCGCGGCGCTGTATAAAGACGTATCAACAGCAACCCGACTGCATATTATTATCAACGGTAAGAACCATCACTACCTATAAACTATCAAGACATTCTGAACACTCTTCAGTAACCATTTACCATTTACATAAAAATGATTATTGACGTAGTAACTACGATGGCTACAATAAATGCTACGACTGCTACGAAAGTTCGTAGCACATGGATTTTTTTATAAATGACCAAAATAATACTTTTCGTTTGCCAATAGCGGCACATTATATTTAAATACATATTTGTTTATTAGTTTGAAGTGAGTTAAACCAAAATCGAACATTGACTTGATATAAAGTTCTATTAAGCAACGCCTTGATTTTTTGCACAGAGACGGCCTTACCACAAAAAAGATAGACACACGTTAAACGCGAATGCTACCAAAAATAATACACACTTGTTTTAGACAAGTTAGTGCTAAAACAATTGCCTATTATTTTTGGTAGTATTCGTGTTGAACGTGTGTTGAACAGATGTTTATTTTTTTGTGGTACGGCCGAGATAGTTTAATAGGCTAACTTATGCGTAGTACATTCCCGTGGTATAATTTCCGGTCAATAAAGGCTACATTAACGTGTAACAAATATTCAAAAGTTGCAGTTTATGCACCTCAATGTTTATAATGTAACGAATATAAAGCGAGACGACATTGTTGTTTTTTTTTTTTTTTGAAGGGTCTCTCGCAGTTGGCTTCTAACAGCCGTCACTGCTTAACCGGTCATCTGGTGAGGACTTACAAATGCCTCCAGCCAGGCTTAAAACTAAATAAAAACTACAAACTAAGCGACCACACGCTAAGGGCACCCCCTACTGGGGTACGGACCTCGGCTTAGGGCGTCGCTGGGGGGAGGACAACTAGAGGGAGGGGTTACTAGCTGGAACGGATTAAGAGACGACATTGATTTTAGTATGCACTTACATATGCATAATTCTGTGAGCATGTTGCCCATGGCCGAATAAAGCAAGGACCTCCCTTCTCACTGGCTCAGCCGCGATTTGCAATGCTAATGCACCAATAACGACAAAGTTCGACATCGAAGCTTATTATTGTAATGCCTGCATTACGTTATTCAATTACAAAGCGCTATGTGAGCCAGCGTGCTTATTTTGTACGATATTTTGGCCCGCGACTCCGTCCGCGTGGACCTAATGTTGATATGTACAGTCACGAGCATAAATATATTACCATGGACAGTTCGGCAATAATATCTGATTCCATGATAAATTCATTAATTTTATAAAATACTGAATGAATGAATCATTAAATCAGGTATTATAACCGAACTGATTCATTAATTAATTTATAACATGAATGAATGAATCATGAAATAAGATAGTGTTGAACTGTCCATGGTAATATATTTATGCTCGTGACTGTACATCAATTCTAAATACCGAATTCTAATGGTGATATCTACTGTCGTTTATCATTCTTATAGAACGTATTTGAAATTATTAAATAATACAAACATTACATCCACTTTAACCGTTTAATGCTGTGTATCAATGGTTTAGCTCATGTTCCAAAAGTTGGAGGTAGCAGCATCTTCCAGTATCACAGTTTCTGGAAAAGAAAAATTATTTGATATAACATAGTATTTTGATACGGTACCTACTTATTTTATACATTCTACCAGTTTATTTTAGGAATTATTTTAAAAATAAAATGTGTAAACTGATAATATAATTTTGGACTGTGACTAACTCTGCTCGTGAAGTCGTGACTCCGTCCGCGCAAAAGTAGGAAAACAACACAATGCCGTTATTTTATTCATACAAACTTTACCACTCCTTTAGAGATGGGATTACAAAATACTCTCAGTAATAAACGTTTTGGGTACCTACTCAAGGAATAATTCCTTCAAATTTCAAATATCTAGGTTTACTGGTTGAGGCTGTATGTTGTCTGTTAGTCAGTCACGTTTTATAGGTATAGATAATTTAGTATCCTGATGTATTGCATTCATGCAACTGAACTGAGGCCGTACTAAGACGTATCATTGCCATATTTACATCCGGCATAAAATAAGCAGAGAAGGTCAGTTCAGTACAACGAACGATAACAAGCACACACACACATAGACTCTACGTGAGATCATGAGTAAAACCGGGTCTCAAGCGCGTGTTCATTGAACATCGAACATGTTTGATGAACAAAAAGGGGCGTGACCTACGCGTTTTGTTTAGCAAAAACACTCGAACACGTGACGAAAAACAGTTCGATCTTTAATGAACACGAAAACACGTCACCGGAGACCCGGCTTAATTAAGGCGACGGTAAATGGTAACGGCCGTAAATCTCAAGTTTTAAATCTCTTATTTCGCCGTCAAATAAAGCAGGTTAGTTGTGCAATTTTTTTATGTTAAACTAGAACATATATATTATACATCAATCGTACCTGTGAATATTTAACTATTGTAGTAAAATACTTAATGAATGTGTGAATGAATGAATTACTGTCTACCCAAAACATAAAAATGTAATTACTTTCAAATCGCTTAAGATATTTTCATGATTTGTTTTGTGTGAAAAGACTATGTTACAACCTATAATATTGCCTGTTACTTTTTTTTTTATATTATATTTTAGTTACTAAAAAGTAATAATATCTTCGTCTAATTCGGCACAGCGCGCTCCTTGATAGGCGAGTCGTATTGCTCGGTGGACGTATGTCGCGCTGCTTGAGCTCAGCGCAGAACACTCAAGCTATACCACCCAAATCACTCAAGGCCGTTGGCAGTTATCAGCGCCTTAAACACGGCACACGGCGATCTCAAACAAATGCCAGTCGCGACTGCGCTTGCACTCGCTGTACGAAGACGTGTGTCTATGTGTGCAGTAATTGACAGACAGAATTGTGTTGCTGCGGAGTTTGTTGCGCCGTTTCTTCTTCGCAGCTAAAACACTAGGAAGCGGTGAAGGGTGGGCGTTTTTGGCGGCTGTATGTATATTTTGACGTTCAAAAAGTGATAATTGACTTTAGCCCAGTTTGAATAAATGACTTTTGAATTTGAATTGAATTTGAATTTGCAATGTGTGCATGGGAGTCGGCCCTCTGTATTTATTTACTTTGCTATGCAGAATGAATCGAATATCGCTTTTTCATAATGGAACAATGTTCGACTTCATTGTACGGCCCGTGTCAGTTTTGTTTTGTATAGGAATTGGATATCGCTTTAGGTTTTGAAAGAGACCAAAACTTTGTAGAATAAACAGAATGAGCCACGGAATATATCTTTATCTGTTCTGTGGAACGAGCTATAGGTACCAAAAAAATTGCAGTCGACGCCAATGTCAAATGCGTGCCTTTATGCGTCACCAATCACCAAAGTTTGCTGCAATTTATCTAAACTATAATATGTAGATGCATGTGGTAAGACTAGCAGAGGTCACACTGTGCCTAATCTTTCCAAATGAGATGTCGACACTCACGTGTTTATGTTAGGCTTCGAACCTGTTTGGTAACGTGAATCAATAATACCATCGACACATCACAAACTAAATGAATTCCTTTGAAATTAAACACTATATTACACTGATCTTCGACACATTGATTTTATTACTATTTAATAACGCAAATTGTATGGTATAAAATACCTTTTAAGGAATATTGTTCCTCGAAGCACATTGAATACCCCGTAGCCAAAGAAATTGTTTAACTAACGGAACAGACTTGGTACAGTTACATGAATTTAAAAGCATAGTTTTCGTAGTGTCGATGAAAATTTTGAAATATTGTTTAAACCATAAGATTTTATGTTCGGGAATAATAAAAATAAAATAAGCACTTTTTTACAATTTATGTAAATACTTCAGGGAGACAATACCTAATTATTTTGTTATCACTTTGAAGCGGTTTTTTTTGTTGTTAGGTTAAACAGAATATTTATCAATAAATAGTACAAAGTCGCTTTTCGTGTGTTTGTCCACTCAGTTCTTTTAAACTGCACAATGAATTTTAATGTGATTTTCGCCACCATTAATTAGAAAATTTATTCCGGAAGGTTTATGTGTATAGGTAATACGTTAAATTTAACTTAGAAACAGCACAGAAATCAACGCGGGTCGCTAATAATAAATAAATCTACTCACTCCTTTTGTAAAGCATTGATTTCCAACACGGATCTGCCCACGTGGGCACTTGTCAGCGGTCATAAACTTCGCGGGGTCGGCTAACCCCAGCGTTGCGAATGCAGAAAGCACAAAAAATAACAAAAGATAGAGCTTCATAGTCACTTGTTCATTTATATCACTCGAATGCCGAAAGATGCGCGTGTATAAACGTTTTATATACAAAGTGTAGACATCACTATTTACATACATATGTATGAGCTACGTAACGGGTTTCGGAAAGTATTATTTCAAGGACGGTCACTTGTTTGTTTATATGTTTGCAGATAAATTATGACCATTGAATTAACTTTACCTGTTTTGGTCAAATGTGTATGATTTTATAAACGTAAAGAAATACTGGGAGCTTACTCATTAGTGGACGTGCTTAATTTTTGTTGCCGTTGTTGTGATAATTTGCTAAGTGGTAGTGTGAACAGTTTTGGCGAATTTTTCGTAGTGATGAAGTGGAACGCTTTGATAAAAATTATAACTAAGTATAGGTAAGTTATTAGCGAGTTGATACAAACTTAAATATGTTACCGGCCAAATCGGATTTCAGACCAAACTAGTTTGTCTTAGATCAAACTGGTTTATCTACGCGTCCTAAAGACTTTAGGCTTAAAAATATTCTAAATCTAAACGATCTATTAAATTCACATTATTTGAATCCCAAGAAAAAATGCAATTTGCAATACTAAAACGTCAAAATACACTAGGTATACCGGTTTTCCTGATGTGTGTGAACACGGGTAATGGATGGTGCATCCCTGACGGAACACTGAGCCCGGGCGGACGGGGCTCGGAAGGCTCTGACTCGGAAATGTGTGGACAGCACTTGAATAGTAGACTTAGATACAGCTTGGCTTAAAGCCTAGCTGTAAGTCTATTGTTTACTAAAATCCCGTACCCGTTTACTATTTACTTAAAACTCATGAATTATGTTTAATTTTGCAGGCGGCGAATTTTATGTCATCTACAATTTTGTGGAACGCCTTGATATTACCTATGTCTGTTCATAATTATGTTAATATTATGTTCTTCAAAACAAGTTAGTTGCAACTAGTATTAATTAGAAGTAGGTACCTACGTATCTTCAAAAAGTGCATAATTATCGCTTGCATGCAAGTTAGTATCGGCGCACGCGCCGGTTTAATATCAACATAATATGCAAGTTAAGGCGAAGGTAAATGGTAACGGCCAGTTTTAAATCTCTTATTTCGCCGTCAAATAATGCAGGTTAGTTGTGCAATTTTTTTATGTTAAACTAGAACATATATACATCAATCGTACCTGTGAATATTTAACTATTGTTGTAAAATACTTAATGAAATATATTCATGAATTCGTGTCTACCCAAAACATAAAAACGTAATTACTTTCAAACCGCTTAAGATATTTTCATGATTTGTTTTGTGTGAAAAGACTATGTTACTACCTATAATAATACCTGTTACTTTTTTTTTATTTTATGTTTTAGATACTAAAAAGTAATAATACGTCTAATTCTGCACAGCGCGCTCCTTGATAGGCGAGTCGTATTGCTCGGTGGATGTATGTCGCGTTGCTTGAGCTCAGCGCAGAACACTCAAGCTATACCGCCCAAATCACTCAAGGCCGTTGGCGTATACCGGGGCCTTAAATGCAGTATGTTTGTCGTTACATCTATAGGTACATCTATACTTCTATACTAATATTATAAAGAGGGAAGATTTTTTGTTTGTACCGAATAGGTTCCAAAACCACTGGACCGATTTTAACAATTTTTTCACCAATAGAAAGCTACATTATCACTGAGTAACATAGACTTTTTATTTCGAAAAAATGTACAGTTCCACGCGGATGAAGTCGTGGGAAAAGTACTAGTACTACTAACAGTACAGTAGTAACTGGTTGATGGTAAATAATTTAATTTACACATTTACCTTATTAAAGTACCTACAACACTATATATCACGTACGGGATGGGTCCTGTAGGTAGAACATACGCATTTTTTTTTACTTGACGTATATTGCACATACATAGACGTCAATTTAAAACCATTTGATCCAGAATTAAAATAAACTTACGTCATTTATAAGACGAGGACGCATTTAAGGAAAACTAATGTAGAAGTAAAACATTTTTTTTAAGAAATTCACCTCACTTTAGGGACTCAATTTAATACTTTTCTGATGATGATAGCTGATGAACCATTGAATCCTATAATAATAATTTGTTCCAAAAATAACCACTATTTTAGAAATAAAACTTCATAATGTTATTTTTTTTAAATACGGCTTTTTTCAGGAAGATGTATCTAGAAAATGTGTTACACTACACTTAGCGTACAAATATCAATAAAAGCTTTCTTGTTTTATAATCTTTCTAGTAATTGGTAGTGCAGATCTTTAATTTACATTAGGCACTGCCTGGTACTGATTTCTAAACGACAATATAGCAGGATAATTCAGCGGACATCTTCGTGCAAAATATATCACATAACCTCAAAAACTTATAAATAATAGCGGGAATGATTACTCTACATTCTGCTCATAACAGTCGCACAGTGGACACATATTCATAATTATGAAGTTCCTTATTATGTTCGTAATTGTCGCGCTTCTTACCGCGGCGTGTTTGGCGCAGCCGGTTGACAACATTGAACTCGATCAACCAGAAACATCAGTCAATATACGAGTCAAAAGACAGTGGTTTGTTGGAAAAACTAGATGCCGGTGCCCGGAAAATTGGGTTTATCTAAGAACTCAATGCGTAACCTGTGAAAGGTGAGTACAATAAATTAATTTTTAGGGTTTAATAACCTTACTTACATTAAAAACTCCACTGACACAGTTCGAATAGAGTTGTACGAAAAGAGAACAATGAAAATGCTTATAATATTTAGTTAGGAATGTAACTATGATGTTAGTCAGGCTAGCTATGGACCCCCAGAACTCATGATATGGATTCCTTATGGGTCCATAGACCACAGGCTAAGTAACCCTGATCTATGTGTTAATTTTTGTTATATTAAAATTATTCGTTTTATTTTAGACTTTAACTTAATACCTACAAACAATATCGCCGTGGAGTTGTGTTTGATTTTCGTAAAAAAAAGCTTGAGCAGAACTCTATTCCAAGCCCAGTTACTTTTTCGGGGTAAATTTTTAGCTTAAGCAAAGTGTTAATTATGCGTCAGATCCATTCTAAATATTTTTATATACAACTGTTTCTATTGTTGTTAAATAAATAAGAGATTTCAAAATCGGTTGACGCGGGCGGAACTTGAACCCGTGACCTCTGCCGCACCGTGGCTCTGCCTCAGCTGCCGTCGCTCTAACCAACTGAGCTGCCACGTCTTACCCGCGTCAGTGGAAATTTGGGATCTCTTTGAATATGCCTCTTAAGAGTATTTTATTACAACTAGTATTGTTTTTGGCCCTGAGATAAACTTTTCTAATTGTCATTTTCATATTTTAGGTACATGCGTGTAATGGAAGACAATGTTTGTCCAGTTTGTTCATCATAATGAAAATACTACTACTGCTATATTCGAAAAGGATGCCCTGAAGGACTACATGACTACAATGGGGCTAGAAGTAAGCCTAATTGCCAGTGTTAATTTTAAAACATGCCTAGTAAAATTTGGCATTTTTATTGCATGACAAAAGTGTTCCAATACTATCCTTTCGTATGGAAGGAAGGAAGTTTATGTAAATGTAATAATAGTATTATTCAACTGTTTGCGGTTATTGATTGTGACATGACAGTAATATATAGTCTTTATTAATCAGAATTCAATAAAATGTGTATATTATAAAATGAGTAGGTACTTTTTTATTTAACCACACAGACCTCCTTACATATAAACGCATCTTCATTTAACCACTGATGAAAATTAAATATTCTTGTCATTTTTATGCCTATGAAAGAGATGGCAATGGACTTTAGAGCTAATTAATTTAACCATCGTTTTTAAGTTGTGGGGTTATCGGTTAGAGATTGTTTACACCAAACGTATGGTTAACCGCCGACTGTGAGCAGGCTAACTGTAAGTCTTACCACAGATTACTGTCTTACCTCCAGCCGGCCTAGCATGACCACGATAGAAACGGGCTTTGTCTACAGAAGAATAGACAAAGTGACAAATTGTAGAAAAAAATCTACCGTTTTATGCATACAATGAAGATAAGAAATGTTTCTATCCTTCAGTAGACAAAATTCTGATAAGCCAAGCACGGGTCGCCGCGTGCTCGGGGAGAAGATATAACGAGTTGGATAGAAAGAACTTTGTCTATTCTTTGGTAGAATAGAGATTAGTCTCTGTACATTGATTAGTAGAAAGTCTATACATTCCAGCTTGTTATCTCCCATTCCGAGGTAAAACCCATAATATGACTGGACCATAAGGAAAATACATCATTAACGTATGTTATTGATGTATTTTAATTACAGCATATACCTATAGAACACAAAAAATACATTACCATGAAGGAATAGGAAAATAAAGTACTTACAAAGGTACTTGTGTTACAAATTATTATTTAGAACGAGGAAAAACAGCATTATGCAACATAGACTAATCCATGACGTCATATCATGAAAAGTGACTATATAAGTACAGCTGTCAATATCCTAATTTTTTCCATTCCGCTCAAAGCAGTATACGAGTAACCACGCATCAATATGAAGCTCTTCAATACTTTTATGTTCGTAATTGTTGCATTATTAGTTGCGTTGAGTTCGGCGCAACCGGTTGACAATCATTTAACATCCGATCGACCAAAAACTTCAGTTGTTACACGGTTCAAGAGACAGTTTATTTCTGTGATGAAACCTAAATGCATATGCCCGATAAATGAAGCCTTACTAATAATGACATGCGTTCCTTGTGAAGAGTAAGTACAATTTATTGTTGTAACAATTTGAGTGTCGCATGTGTGTGTAAAATATTAAATGTTTTAATTATTCGCGAATTACTTCAGCTTTTCTATTTACCAAAAATTTATGGTATGATAGCGATGTGTTTTGTGATTTCACATTGTCGCATAACATTTATTATTGTAATGGTCATGTTGATCAAGTTTTCAGCTTAATTTTGTTTCAAAATACGAGCTCGGGTGGAAAAACGCTAACTTGTATTTTTTACAAGAAAAGTGAAACTTCCTAACCTATTATTGTAATCAAAAGTACAGCAATAGGTCACATAAAAGGAGTAATAATATATTTTTTTATCTCAGGCGCAAGGCAACTTTGCTTAAATTGGAAAATTTATATTTACTGTGAATTTTAAACATGTCAAAGCCGTATTATGCTTATTGTATTGCTATTAAATACTTAAGAGATTTAAAAACAACTGACACGGGTAGGACTCAAACCCTCAACCATAGTGTACCGCTAAACAGAGTGACGCAAGTTAAGTACTTGGGTCACTGGGTCACGGCGGACCTCACCGACGACTTAGACGTTGAGAGGGAGCGAAGGGCGTTGGCTGTCCGCGGGAACATGCTGGCTCGTAGGTTTAAACGGTGTACTAATGAAGTGAAGGGAACAATGTTTAAAGCATATTGCCAATCGTTTTATACGTGCACCTTGTGGGTCAGCTGTACTCAGCGGGCACTCAACGCCCTCCGCATACAGTATAATAACGCTTTTAGGATGCTGTTGGGGTTGCCGAGATACTGTAGTGCGTCTGGCATGTTTATGGAGGCTCGGATTGATGGTTTTCATGCCATCATGAGGAAAAGAGCGGCCTCCATATTGCATCGTATCCGAACAAGCTCCAACAGCATTCTTAAAGTGATAGCAGATAGGTTAGACAGTCCAATCCTGAAACATTGGATTGCACTACACGTTGCAAGTTGATTATATGTATATTTATATTTTGGGTTTACTAACATAGTTCTTAAGTACTAACTAACACAAATATGGATTTTATCTGAAATAAAGTTATAATAATAATAATAATAATAATAATAGCATCGCTCTATTCAATGAGCTATAGTTGCCGGCATTTAACTTGAACTCTCGGTGGCGGTTAGTAAGGTCCAAAATCGCTTAAAGTAATTCAGAGTCAGAGCTCAAGTTTCGTGCCGGATTTTGTAACGTATCCTGCCCACATCAGTTGAAATTTTAAATCTCTTTGAATATGTACGATTGTACGCCTCTTGATAGCTCAGTGGTTATAGCGACGTCACGGTACGGCAGAGGTCGCGGGTTCAAATCCTGCCCGTGTCAGTTGATTTTAAATCTCATAAATATTTAATACTAGCTGTGCCCGCGACTCCGTCCGCGTGGAAGTCGGAAAACAACGCCATAATACGGGGCGGTGGCGCACTGAAAATCACGGTTTATTCCGAACCTGACCCGAAAATCCTAACCCGGTCGCGGGTTAGGTTAGGAACTTGAAAAAAATGATAATATTTGTTCCAAACGTAACCCTCTTCCTAACCTGACCCGACGTATCGTCCCTATCGTAACTCGAGTTGCGAGAACGGTTATGCCCTCTCCTCTTCCTTAGAATAAAAAAGTACTAGGAGAACAGAACCATGCAGAAGATGTCACGGAGCGCAAAATATTGAGGTAGTGCATTTTTCGTGTGGGTTTTAGTAGTTTCGTCACAACTGTAGTTTCTGTGTCTTCTGCATGGTTTTGTTCTCCTAGTACTTTTACCATTCTACTTATAATTATCATTCTGCGCGTGACAATGCTGTCAGAGTACTTGTGTGTAGTATATAACTATCATTATCAATCTGCTTTCCCAGTACTTTACTCAAAACTAGATAAATATTGTCGATATGTTTTATGACCGTATGTATAGGTACTCTTTGCCTGATTGAAAACAAAACAGACGTGGGCCAAGTCAACCAGTATCAATTTTTAAAAGGGGCAACTGGCCCCGGTCCCAGTTCAATAGTGGGCCAAATGACCCCTAACCCTTCTAATAACTGGGACCGGGGCCAGTGGCCCCTTTTAAAAATTGATAGTGGTTGACTAGGCCCACATCTGTCTTATTTTCAATCAGGCAAAGAGTGGTTTTCTAGCAGCATTTTCACGCGTGGTTTTCTAAGTAGCAGCATTGTCACGCGCAGAATGATAGTTATGAGTAGAATGGTAAAAGTACTAGGAGAACAGAACCATGCAGAAGACACAGAAACTAAAGTTGTGACGAAACTACTAAAACCTACACGAAAAATGCACTACCTCAATATTTTGCGCTCCGTGACATCTTCTGCATGGTTCTGTTCTCCTAGTACTTTTTTATTCTAAGGAAGAGGAGAGGGGATAACCTTTCTCGCAACTCGAGTTACGATAGGGACGATACGTCGGGTCAGGTTAGGAAGAGGGTTACGTTTGGAACAAATATTATCATTTTTTTCAAGTTCCTAACCTAACCCGCGACCGGGTTAGGATTTTCGGGTCAGGTTCGGAATAAACCAAAATCACGGTGCCGGCGCCGCAACGTGGTGATGTGACGAAGCCCTAATACATGTTACTATTTCTTGATTTGAAATCAATCACTTGTGTATAAACCATCACTCCTAAGGATAAGAGAGATTTTAATGAAAAATGCAGTGATAGCCTTGTGGTATAACCATGTGCCTCCCACGGCGAAGATGCGAGTTCGATCCCGGGGTACGCACCGCTGACGTTTCGAAGTCATGTGCGTATTAGAATTAACTATCACTTGCTTTAGAAAACATCGTGAGGAAGCCTGCATGCCTAAAAGTTCTGCATAAAGTTCTTGAAGGTGTGTGAAGTCTGCCAACCCGCACTTGGCCGGCGTGGTGGACTATGGTCTATCCCCTCTCATTCTGAGAGGAGGCCCGTGCCCAGTGCCCAGCAGTGGGACAGTTTTTAAACAGCGCTGATACTTTGATTATTTTTAAATGAAGCCCTGATATTATTATTGTAATTACATTGACATAAATATGAAGTTTGATTGATTGCATTTATTAGATTAATGACAGGTCTCTGCTGACAAACAACGACACAATACTCTTTAGTGCCACTGACGATGTAATGCCGAGTCCATATAATAATACATGTTAGCAAAGTTACTCCTGACTGATAGATTTTTTGTAATAACTTTTGATAGAATGGACCGATTTTTATGAAATAAAGATTAAATGTTACCTCAAGATACTGCCTATACATTTCTTTCTACTTCCTCATAATCAATTCAGTAGTATTGATTTGATGCGTGTTCAAACACACAGACAAACAGACAGACAAACCGACAGACAAACAGACAGACAAACAGACAGACATTAATTCTAAAAATGATAGAAATTTACTATATTACTTATTCTTAGTCCCCCATATTATTTTTATGCAAATATATGCAATGTACAGACACGTGGAATTTACATTCTTATTATAAGTATAGATTTGTATACCCCATTTGTAAACGTGTTTGCGTCTTATGGTTAATTCTTTTCTGGCACCTGCACATGCTTGATGAGGCTTTTAACGGACGACGTTCTTTTTTCCCGATTGAGAAGGAAGCGCCCGAACTATCAATGAAGAAAGTTTCACGAATTGTTGGAGCGTTTCGTCAATCGCGCAAAAACGACGTCGTCTGTTAGAGGCCTAATGAAAAAGTATTTTCTTCCAATTTTCTTTTCTGAATAATTTCGTTGTAGTTTCCAAGACTATGAATCATTTCCAAATTCTATGTGACTCCTTGATCTTCATCGTCTCTTGCTTTTATTGGTTGGTCACTTCTGAATATTCTGACTTACAGAAGCAGGAGTGGTTGGGAATACTATGATAAATAGCTAGCCAGCTGTTTTTAATTGGGATATGTCCGCACATATCCCAATTATAAACAGTTGGTTAGCTCTTTGAGGCCGTTTTCAAAAGCCAGAAAAAGTTACAAATAAACTAACACCAAAACATTTTCTAATTGTTCTTTTTTATGTTTTAGCTATGAGGAATATACAGGAAACGAATGTCCAGTTTGTTACTAAAATGGATTTTTTATTTGCAATGGATCCCAAGATTTAGTCTAGTCTGGGTTTGAGTACCTACATCTCAACGAAGAGTGAAAACAAATTAAGCTGATATCAGCTTCAGAAAATCATTCTCTAATTTTGTGTACATACTATTTATAATTTATAATGTAATTTAAATAATAAGTGTTATGTAATTGAATAAAACTACATGATTGCATTCAAATGAGTACTTTTATTTGCTTGATAATCTTATTCCTATTAAAATGAAAATTCCTGAAATATATCTAATGACTGCTTTAACAATGGTAGGTATGTATTGTGTATCTTTTCATATGCTTCTGCGCAGATTGTAGCATCAGTCACGATTATGGACAACATCAAATTCAGTACATTTCACTTAAATTAGCTTCATATTTGTTTGTTTGTATAGCTACTGCCATAATTGACTAAATCAGCCTACTATGCTCCTTTTGCTAACACTCAGGCCTTTTCTCTGTGAGAAAAAGGGCACTGTAGTCCGCCACGCAGGCCTAGTGATTAGATAAAACTTACTAGCGCAAAATTACGCCTTTTTGTAGGATTTTCCTATTAAAAGATTATGGAACACAATCAAAAACATGTACTCGCAAAATCCATACATTATTATTTTGCTCGACTATTACAAACGACACTGCTCAACCCACGGCATAAGGCTGTGCGTACACAGGTGACTCGCGACACCAACAAGTTGTCACCTGAGGTTGACTTCGGTATAGTAGCGGCCGGAACAACACGAATGTGGTGAGTCACTACAAAATTTATGAAGAGTGTTACTTCCTATTGCTGAGCATTTGTGGTTGCTGTGAGCGGCGGCCTTAGTCATTGCAAGGCCCCGGGACGGCAGATCCTTGCGAGGCCCTTGTTGTTTATGTACCTACTTTAGGTATGTAATTTGAAAGCAAGTATTTTTGATGATGATTGACATGAAATGCAAGAGTAAAAATGTAGAGTTTTAAAATTTTATAAGTATTGGAAGATTTAGGTGCCTCTGCCTATCAGTGGCGAAGGGTCAATTTACAAAAATTGACCCTTCGCCTTGATAAGAGGTAAGCCGGAGCTACAAATGCTTATCTGGCCACTAAAAGCTAATTAATAAAAGTAGTCAATACTGCCTGAGCTATTTTTCAAAGGGAAGCTGGTAGGAATCGTATTGTAGGCACCCTTCGCCACTGCTGCCGATATAACTTTATTGAGTTTTTTTTTCTAATTGGCTTGTTGTGGGAGGGCGCGAGGCCCCTGCAACGGTGAGGTCCCGGGTAGTTGCCCAACTTGCCACCCCCTGAAGTCACCACTGGCTGCCGCGAGTGGTCCGTCTGCGCTCAGCCTAATATGCTAGTCCAGTCTGATCAATTTTCGTGTAGTAACTTGCGTGTTGCTACAAGACCACGGCCAGTTGTCATTATTTCTTGAGAGGACAATTTTCACCCGTCTCGTCTTCGTATCTGTAAGTAAAAATATTAATTTAGTGAAGACGTTTAACTTTATCTTAGAACTAGCTGTTCCCGGTTTCGCCCCCATTGCTCTGCTCCTTAGGGTCGTACCGTGATGTAAATAGCCTATACTATCCCTCATGATTATGGCATTTTTTTTTTTTATACTTTATTAAAAAGAACGGAGTTCTTAATAATTAATTGCAATCTAGCCTATAAGCTAATAAGCAATTTAAATCTAACTTATTTTTTTTACGTAATAGTCTTTTATAACTAAGAATAGTGTCCATTTGCACTTTTATAAGGTCCATTGCCACTTTCTTAGAGTGTGATACATAAATTGATAATAAACACTTTGTTCGTGTGTTATATATTATGTATAGTAGGCATTGTCACTATTATTCACTACACTAACTCGAAGGGTTTAGTTCTTTTTAGTCTACGCACTATGTCCGTGTTGTCGAGCAGCTGGATTGCCTCAATATTCACATATCGGTGAAGTCTGTGTTCGTGGGCCTCAGCAAATTTTTGGGTGATGGTGGTGGATTATGGCTATGATATACAAAAATAAGTTTTCAAATTCGACTGGCAGTTCCAGAGATTAGCGGGTTCAAACAAACAAACTCTTCAGCTTTATAATATTAGTATGGATAGGGCGAATAATGTTACCCAACTCTCACCCGATGCTAGAGGGTAGAGACTGTAGAGAGTTAGAACCGTCTCTTCAACAAAAGAGTTCTATTTAAAACAAATTATTTGTAGCAACATAAAAATAGGTACCTAACAGTCGGAATAAAAAATGTTCGATTTTTTTTGTTTGACGAAATGTTATTTTATTTACTCTAACTCAAGGCAAATGGCAATAGTCCAAACGACCTCTAGAAAACGTGTACTATTCTATCTTATAAATGTATATTTTTTGTGAATTTGAAACATGTCTAAGCCATGTTATGCTTCTATTAAGTTATTAAATATATAAGTGATTCTCAAAAAACATATGACCCGAGCGGGATTTGAACCCGCGACCTCTGCCGTACCGTGGCTAGTGCTCTGAACCAACTGAGCTACCGGGTCTCGCCCGACTCATCTAAAATTTGAGACCCCTTTCTAATACTCTTCTTAGGAGCGTTTGGCGATCTATCGGAAAACTTATGCAAAACTTATGGGTTCAAATCCCGCTCGGGTCATATGATTTTTGAGAATCACTTATATATTTATTAACTTACTATTGTATTATTCATTAAACGAGACTTAATACCTAACTGTATTTAATTGCATAATCTTGGTAAAAGAAACAGATTGCCATGAAGAGAAATGTTGCTTTAAGGCCCCGGTATACGCCAACGGCCTTGAGTGATTTGGGCGGTATAGCTTGAGTGTTCTGCGCTGAGCTCAAGCAACGCGACATACATCCACCGAGCAATACGACTCGCCTATCAAGGAGCGCGCTGTGCAGAATTAGACGTATTATTACTTTTTAGTATCTAAAACATAAAATAAAAAAAAAGTAACAGGTATTATTATAGGTAGTAACATAGTCTTTTCACACAAAACAAATCATGAAAATATCTTAAGCGGTTTGAAAGTAATTACGTTTTTATGTTTTGGGTAGACACGAATTCATGAATTTATTTCATTAAGTATTTTACAACAATAGTTAAATATTCACAGGTACGATTGATGTATATATGTTCTAGTTTAACATAAAAAAATTGCACAACTAACCTGCATTATTTGACGGCGAAATAAGAGATTTAAAACTGGCCGTTACCATTTACCTTCGCCGTAATATTGTCAGTGACTTACAAGATAAATATTGGTATCCTTTCATTTCAAAATATGCAAACAATAATTTTTATCTTTTGAAAAGTTAAATTAAGAAAATATTTGTAACTGTCCTTGTATTTTGTTGCGAACATTACAATATGCGTAAATATACGTTATCCGTTATCTGCTGTCATATCTAGGACGTTACGGAGAAATTTTAATGAAAGAACTACCATATATATTCATACCGTTTTACAAATTGTTGGCTTAGCTAAAACTGACTTTTTGGTATCAAAGACACAATTTTTCTACCAAAAAGTCAGTTTTAGTCATAAATGCAGTTAGCAGCTTAGAATGCTTAGCCGACGCAATCCAAGTTAGCTGCCATTAAAAGTACGAATTAATCGTCATGGGGTACCTTTTTAACTTTTTGAGTGCAGATGCTAAAATGTAATTCATTTTTAGATCGATGCTGGCAAAAATATTTTGTTTATTACCGATATATTCTTCATGGTTTTTAAAATTTTATGTTAAAAAAAGTCTAAAACTTCATAATGTTCATTTATATATGGTTCAGTTTTACGTCGCGCGTTGATAATATCGTGTTATCGTCCAAACCTCAGATCATAGAAACAAGGGAGATGTGCCAAGGCGCTATTGAACTTGACGTTTTGATACGGTCACATTGACCGTATAACAAGCGTACACGCTGGCGACGAACCGAACACGATCGATGATATAAATACAGTGTTTTAGTTTAGTGCTAGTGTTGAGTGATGATTAACAGTGTTAGATTGAGGGTGTGCGGAATTTTTAATGTGTGGGTGATCTTTTTATTCAGAAGGAGCGCTTATAATTGTGTCGAAAATAATGTTCTAAAATGTTCTAAAGGCGACAGTTGTTCCCGTACTAATTTGCTATGATGGCATATCTCCTTGTTTCTATGATCTGAGGTCCAACCGATATTTTTTCTGACTTTCTTGGTAAAAACCGTGACAGCACTCAGCTTATATAAATAATAAAATTATATTATTATAGAAAAATCTTCTCGATAATCTGTCTTTCTATTGGTGAAAACCGTATGAAAATCGGTTCAGTAGTTTTTGACTTTATCGCGTTTAGTTAGACAGACGCGGCGGTGGAACTTTGTTTTATAATAATTAATTATAGTGATACTATATTATTCCCATCGATTTTATGTCGTCTAGCAATTTCCACGTTGATTACACAGGTGTTGATCACATAAGTGGCGTTTTTTTTAGTTATATAAATTACCTATATGAGCATTAACTCATTATAATAAGTAATACCTGCCTAGGTACATTGTGATATTTATTGCAGTATGCACGATAGACGTGCCTGAATTAGCCTTATTTTAGACCAGTAGTAGTCCAAAAGAAAATTATATGAGGAAGGTATTTTAGGTAACACGCCACTCTTCGGTAGTGTTGTGAGCCTTGAGGATACGCTGCGTTGACAGCGGGGGACCCGCTCGTCCCATACGGTATCGGCACAGCGAATCCTAGAATCCTCATTTTAAGCAAGCGTTTCATAAAACGCTTGCTTAAATTGATGATTCTACGGTATGAATATGCTACGGTAACTGCTTACCATCAGAATTTTATATCATCTATTGCATGCGTCCCACTTTTTAATTTCATTGAAATTATTTTATATTTTTTTGTCAGTTTTAAAAACGTGGTTTTAATATATTTTTTTACTTTTTAGTCCAAATTATCGCATTGTCATCCAAATTACAGTACCTATACCAAATTTCAGCTTAGTCCGAGGCCAGCAAGTGATTGAAAAATTAATTGCATTTGTACCGAACAGACAAAAAAACAAGAAAACGCGGTGAAATACTTACATTGAACATAATACGCATCTGTGCCACAGTTTGACTAAACCCGTTGGACAGTTCGATGTTGCAATAACACTCCTTCTGTACCTTTTTACACTCAGAACACTTAAACTTGATGTTGAAGTATATTCAACAATTACGTCTAATGTATTTATTGTAACATCCGATTCTTCACTTGCCGCGTCTGAGAATAAGCCAGAGGCTGTGTCGACAAGGTCATTAGTAGTATGGATCAACACGTGAGATACGCTCAAACTTGCGCACACACACAACACGACAAAATATATCAAACGATGCATAATAATATCTATATAACACGACTTTCTCACTCTACGATTCAACAGTGAATGGTGCTTCTGATCCGCAAATTAATGATATCATCTTTGATCATCAGATTTACCTTTTCTGGGTAATTGTTGATCGTGATCTTAGAGACTTGACCATCGGACGTCATTAGGACATTGTGTTGCCGACTTATAATGATGATGTATCGTGATTTTAGTGTAATCGTGACTATTCGTGACGTTTCATCGCAAACAGTATCGGCTCGTAAACACCGAGTTTCAAACATGGGCGTCCTCGCAGACATTCGAGTGATTCATAGTAATAAATATATTATATTGTACTAGTAGTGAATCATTGTAGCAGTTAGGTATGTGAGTCTAATAGAACAGGTTTCTCAGCTGACGGAAAAGGCATCGCACAAACATTTTTTGAAGTATGTATTGTTCCAACTGAACTCTACAGAAATAATCATAAATTGATGTTATTAAATACTAAGACAATCATATTGATTTTCCAATTTCCACGTGTCAAAACAAACTTTGACGGAACAGGATGTGCGTTGTTTGTTAACCAGCATCGAAACTGTTTTAAATGTACCTATATGTACCAATGCAGAAAGATGAGGGAAACCCGGTACAATAAAATATTAACCCGGTACAAAATTTAATATAATTCCATTTTACATAAGTCAAACCAATTCGGCTATTCAAAATGTAAATACAGTGAATAAACTATAGGTATTATGAAGTAAATTGGAATGATTCATAATTTTGTTAATATTGTACCGGTTTCCCCTCATCTTTTGCCACCTATAATAACGATATGTCGTTACGGTCAATGGCCTAAAAGCCAGGAGTCTCAACAAACACCTGCCTACTTAGCATGACCAATTCCATCTCTATTCTACCAAAGAATACACAAAATTCTTTCTATCCAAATCGTTATCTCTTCTGTTTGAACACGCGGCGACCCGCAGCCTATGCGTAACTCAATTTCTATCACCATGGCCTTCATTTTGACAGTTAAACAACATTCATTGCGGCGTTGAGTTAGTTACGGGATTATGAAACATACAGCGTAATGAACGTATATATTTTTTTGAAATTGAAACATGTCAAAGCCATGTTATGCTTCTCTTAAGTTATTAAATATTTAAGAGATTCTCAAAAACCGAATGTCGCGAGCAAGATTTGAACCTGTGATCTCTAGCGAACCGTGCCAAAGCTTTTTCCAACTAAGCTACCGCGACCTGCTCGGTCAACTCACGGCTCTTGGCACGGTTCGCCAAATCGCCAGAGATCGCAGGTTCAAATCCTGCTCGCGACATTCGGTTTTTGAGAATCTCTTAAATATTTAATAGCGTAATGAACGTCAAAATCCACGCCATGGTGATAGCAATTGAGTTACGCAATTACTGAAGAATAGAGACATTTCTTCTCTTCATTGTGTGCATAAAACGGTAGAAATGTTTCTTTAATCTGTCACTTTGTCTATTCTTCTGTAGACAAAACCTGTTTCTATCATGCTCATGCTAGGCCGGCTAAGGAGGATCTCGTTGGGCAGTTGGATCAAGGGGTTGATACAGAAAGCGGTATTTTTGGACACGGCACGTATTGTTAAGAGGTTTCTCTCTCTGGGACTCCTAACTGCCGGTAGCTTGAACCCCACTCCCTAAGCCGGAAATGAAATGAATTGATATTTATTCTGTAAATAGGTTACTAGTAACACTTTTACAAGTCAATATTTTTTTTAACATTGAAAATGATTTTTTAAAACTGAGAAGAAACACCGAAACAAACTCAAAGGTCAAGGTCTCTTTTAAAGTCCAGATAATAAAATTAAACTATATGTAAGAACCATGCAGGTTAGTCTGGAATGGCCTTAGGCAAGAGCCATACAGATTTGAGTGGACCTGTCCTTATTGTGGAGTAGGTACTGTCTTTTTATACTTTTAAATGTTTTTTTTTATATTTTATTGGTAGAAATAATAAATATTATAGGTAAGTAATTACATAAAATTAATAAATGCAGAAGTGTTAATCCCTTAATAGGTAGGTACCTTGTACTCTCGCCGCACTGAAATACCTAATTCTAATTCAACATACAAACTTCGTTTTTTCGTACAAGTTTTCGTTTAGCGTTTTCGTTTAGCGTTTTCTGACTTTTTTCTTTTTTCTCAGCTCCTTAGGGTTATAGCGTGATGTTAAACAGCCTGTACTATTTCTCATGAATCTGACTATCATACACAACAATATTGTTTCAAATCCAACTATAGAAGTTCCAGAGATTTACGGGTTCAAACAAACGAACTCTTCACTTTATTGTATTAGTAAAGTGAATAATTTAATAAAAAAAATACTTAGGTGGTCATATGGTCATATGATTCTCATAATGTTTCTTTAGATATCTGCGAGTAGACAGGTAGGTACAGTATTCCCAAATTAATAATGCGCATGCAGATCTTCGCTAATTGTCTCTTTCTGTCTATCTATCAGCACAAAATACATAATTCTACTAAATTATGCATGAAGAAAATTCACTCCACTCTATATACCTACATATCGTCTTCGACGCTCGGGGAATACGACCGTTGTCGAACAGTGACGAAGATTTCTATGCGCATTATCACTTTGGGAGACCTGTACCTACGTTATAACCATGCTTTTCCGGAAACTGTTCTTTCGCAGTAAGTTGTAGGTATCTAAGTCACGTAGTACTTAGCTGACGTTGTTCCTCAACGTGGTTAACCACATTAATTAATATTTTAATACAAAGGAAGGAAGTAAGTATTATCAGTAGGTATAATACTAATCCATTGTATTAAAATATTAATTCATTGTAATATTAATTCTTTAATAAAAAGTACCTATCTATGTCAGACTATTCGATTAGAGGACAGGATGCCTATAATATTTACCTAAAATATGACCTAACGTACTTATTCGTGATGTATTTTTTTAACAAGCAAACTATCTTCTTTATTTCAGACGTTCACCCACTCTATAGAGCAGAGTACACAGAAGTTAGTAGCAGAAAAACAGAAGAGTGATCTCCTCTTATCTCGGATGCTGCCTCTGCCGGTGCTGAGGAGGTTACGGGCTCAGAGGGCGGTGCCGGCGGAGGCCTTCGACGCCGTCACCATATTCTTCAGCGATATCGTCGGGTTCACCAACATATCGGCCAGTAGTACTCCCATGGAGGTGATAAACATGCTCAATATGCTGTACAGGTCCGTTGGCTAAACCACGTTCCATCATTAATTGTTAAATCAGAGGCGATTCACCGAATTAATGACTTAGATCAATACTCAACTTTTACAACTTATTCTTATTAGCTTAATAGTAAAACTGCCAAACAGTGGAATGTGCTGCCCGAGTGGGTGTTCCTAGACAGTTACCTACTATCTGGGTGTCTTCAAGTCGCGAGTGAATCGGTTTCTTCTAGGCAAGCGTGCTTCATCGTAGACCGCATCATCGCTTAACATCAGGCGAGATGGCGGTCAAACGCAAGTCTATTACCAAATAAAAAAAGGCGTAAAGGTAGTACTTAGGCGTCGTCACGGCCCCGGTTTTTAACGGGGTCGCAAAGTCAAATTATAATAAAAGCTAGATCGTACCCAGGATAAAAACCTTAGAAAAGATAATGCTTTGCAATAAATACATAATATGTCTTTGGGAAATGGAGGGACGAGGTGGAATGTCCCTTCATAGAAAAGCGAGAATCCTCCTAACAGCCCGGGTGGTATTATCTGGCGTAAGTGTGCTAAATCTCACATTCCTCCGTGCGCACAATATGCTTAAAATGCGAAGGGGTACAAAGTTTCCTCTTCTCGTACCATTGATCTATACTAATATAAAAAAGCTAAAGGTTCTTTTGTTTGATTAACGGTCGGTTGCAGAAAGATAATTAAATTTTAAAGGAGACATTAACCATACAATTTCTATCGTTAAAGTCTTCTTTAAAACTTAATTACCTTTTCTGCAATTCAGTGTAAATAACACGCTTATCTCTGGAATTACGAGTCGGATTCGAAAAATTATTTTTGTATATGATAGCTGGAGGAATAGTATAGGCTAAGGCGAATATATTTAACATCACGCTACAACTCTTAGGAGCCGAGCAACAGCGGATGAAACCACGGGGCACAGCTAGTATAATTATACAGGCTGGAATTTTGTAATGCCACATGAACGGAAAGTACTCTTAATACTGTAGATAGAACATTTTGCTCAAAGAAAACATACCTTTATTTTTAAAATTAAGTAATACTGCATTCAAAGATTTTTAAAAAGTTGCTTGCTTCATCTGGGAATCGAACCGACCAAATGTGAAAAAATGAACATCCTATATTTTTATGATGCCGATTGAAAGGGTTAATTGTAAGCATTAATTCCTTCTAAGTAACATAGTATCCTAAATTAAAGGAACACTGTAATATTTTTTTTTTTCAAAATTGCCTACTGACTAGCTCATAGCAAAGATGCATTCAAATAGTATTTTATTCCATTTATCATGCACTTATAAGGAAAACCGTGTAAAAAAGTACTTATTATTAAGTAATCAAAGCTAGCTATGAAAATCGACACGAAAAGTAATTCTAATTAATTCTTTTGATACACATAAATGTAAAATTTCACCATGTTATTTTAATTTAAGACACTATGTGTCTTAGAAGAAATTACTGCTTATAATTAATCTTTTCAATCGGCATCATAAAGATACAGGATGTTCAATTTTTCATATTTGGTCGGTTCGATTCCCAGATGAAGCAAGCAACTTTTTGCAGTTTTCTTTCTATTCAAAAATAAAGGAATGTTTTCTTTGAGTAAAATTTTCTATCTACAGTATTAAGAGTACTTTCCCTTCAGGTGGCATTACAAAATTCCACCCTGTATAATATACGAGTAGATGAACAAAGAAGTTTAATATTTATAATAATTAATATTAATAATTATGTTTGTCCAGGTTGTTTGATGAGAAGATTACTCACTACGATGTTTACAAAGTAGAAACTATCGGTGACGCTTACATGGTCGTGTCGGGCCTGCCGCAGAGAAACGGTAAGTATTATCACGATATTACACTTCATCTACAATATCGTGAAGATTAGATCATCAGGAACGTATTAGTCTGCGTGACTTTTACTTCAAAAAGTATTTTTGGTAACCCGCCTAGTTTCGGGGCTGTATTTATTTAATTTATTGTTAGCGTTGTTGCAATTAGTCAGTTTGCGCCAGTTTGTTGTTGTTTGTGTTGTTTTGCTACAACCAATAACACAAAAAATTTGATTCACCCACTTGTCTTTGTCGCCAGGTAACAGGCACGCGTCAGAGATAGCGGACATGTCGCTATCATTACTACGTAGCTTAGAGGGCGCCACAGTGCCGCACCGGCCGGGCGCGCCGCTCATGATCCGCGCCGGCGTCAACACGGGCCCGTGCGTGGCCGGCGTCGTGGGCACCACCATGCCGCGCTACTGCCTCTTCGGCGACACCATCAACACCGCCAGCCGCATGGAGAGCACCGGCGAGGGTAACAACAACCTACATACTAGCGATCAACTGAGAATAGGACTGACCTTGCGCCATATTGTGACGTTTTGTATTGCAAATTGAGCTGTTTTGTATAAAAAAATCTATTGGGTACAATAGATTTGATAAAACAAAGACTCAGTTAAATAAAGATAAATAAAAAAAACGGGCAAGAGCGTGTCGAACCACGCACAATCTAGGGTTCCGTAGGAAGAAGTATTTCAGTCTTCCAACTTCAAACATAAGTTTGTATTTCCTAATATTATAATGAAATACAAAATTATTTTTGCGGTCAAAACTGAAAATAGTGAATATTTCAAAAAGTTATTTATTTAATCTTCACTTATATATTTTTTTTTTTTTTTTTTTTTAATCTTATTATTTATTTATCTTCACTTAATTCAAACCAATCAAAACAAACAATTTAATCGAGAGTGTTTATTAGATTCCATAAGCTTGAATTTTTTCAGATTTTTTGATAACGCGATTGGAAAATTACAGGGGGGACACATTGTAAACGACTTTCGGAGCTCCTAGTTCGCTAAATATGCACTTAAATAAAAAAAAGTCAATTAGGAACCTGTATGTTATTTTCAAAGACCTATCCAACGATACCCCACATCAAGGGGTGCGTGAAAATATTTTTCTTCATCCCTCAGTGTCATGTATGGGAGTCACCCCTAATTATTTTATTTTTTATAATTTCGCTACAGGTTTTTATAGCGGCTTACAGAAGACATCTACCTGTGAAGTTTCATACAAAATTGGTAATGAACTGTAGATTTTACGAGGGTGTGACAGACGGACAGACAGACAGACAGACAGACAGACGGACAGACGGACATGACGAAACTATAAGGGTTCCTAGTTTTACGACGTAACCCTAAAAATGAAAATTAATTTTCTTTTGAAGTGATAGTTGACAGTTTGAGGTCATTGACGTTCCTATTCTTATCGTGATCGCATAGTACATACAGTGGCGTGCCTAGAGGGCAAGCCCAGCGCATTTTTTCTGTTTTAGAGATTATTACGTAAATGTTCACTTTTCATGAATGTAAGTGATGTTTAATGTACGTTTTGTCTATAAGCCTGGTCCTTGGTAGGACACTTAAATCAGTGGAAGAGCGATCAAACAGAGACGCATTCTATAGAACAGTGCGGAATTGGAGGGGCACTGCCCTTTCCCCTATTGAAAGCCAACTTTAATGTCAATTTAGCATAAAACGAAAATTTTGTCAGCCTGGGAACAGTCGAAGAAACAGTCACATTTGCAGTGCCATAAACTCACATAATGATAGTGAAAACGATATAAACAGTGATTGAACATTTTTGTCAACAGCTATGAAAATCCACATTTCATATACAACGAAATTAGCACTCGACGAGATTGGGAACTATGAGTTCGAGACGAGAGGTCCCGTCAATGTCGCGGTAAGATTATACTAACTGTTCTTCTAATATTAGATATACAGTGAGTCTGGTCACCGATGTCCGACCCGATTGGAAAACAATTAAAAAGTAAAAAAAACAACCAAATTTTTTCACACTAAGTTTCCAGTATTTTTTAAGCTTATAATGGGAATTTTTGTAATTTTTTTTGTGTAAACTTTTATGCCTGTAGGACCTCTAATATTGGTTGATATGGAAAAAAAGAAAATGGTCGCCATTTCAAAACAGTATGGGCAAAATGCCTTATTATGGTGGATTTGTCGATAAAATTTATCATATTTCTTCGCCTTAACGGGTTGGACACCGGTGACCAGACACATTGTATAAGTAATCATAGATACTACTAGAAATTCAAAAGGAGGAGAAGAACGTAGTTCTTATGAGTCTAAATCAGAAATTGTAGAAAAAAAACATCAGTTGTTCCATACCTATATTTGAATCGAATTAAAAATGTTAGAAATTATCAATGACACCATAATTTGGCAATGTTCAATAAATCATGAACTTCATTAATTGCAAACGTTTTGAGCCTGTGTGTCAATACACACAGGCTCAAGCTCCGTGTATACCTCAGATCATAGAAGAACGTATACCTACACATATTATTCATACCATTACTCATTATTGCTACTTTACCTATTTAAATGTAGGTTTCACCGCAATTGATAAGCTGGTATTTTCGTCTTCACATTTTGAGCATGTCTTTTATGACTGTCTTTATACAGGATTACTCATAAAACACTAACAACCTCACAAGACTTTAATTACCAATATCATAAACAACAACTTTTGTTCTACGACATTTAATCATTCATCAGATTTTACTTCCATACAAAATTACAGTACATTATGGTACAAGTGTGTACGTGATGTGGTCAGTCACAGTTTGATTACAAGTGTCATTACGTGCTTAATTGCGGTGAAATAATAGCCATTTTATGAGCAAGTGTGTTGAAAAAAATATTATCTTTTGCATTAAAAGCACGGGAACTCGTAGCATAGGTAAACTGCGAATAATTATTCTATATTAATATTATAAAGCTGAAGAGTTTGTTTGTTTGTATATTTGAACCGGCTCATCTCTAGAACTACCAGTCAGATTCGAAAAAATATTTTTATATACAGGGTGGCAGGTTAGACAGTGGAAATATTTTAAGGGGTCATTGTACTCATCATTATGAACAACTTTTACTATGGGACCAAACCTGAAATCGTGAAAAAAAAATCTGCTGTTCCATACATTTTATGTTCACATAACCCAACAAAATGTATGGAACAGCTGATTTTTTTTTCGCGATTTCAGGTTTCGTACCATAGTAAAAGTTGTTCATAATGATGAATACAATGACCCCTTAAAATATTTCCATTGTCTAACCTGCCACCCTGTATAATAGCCAGATTCGTGAGGAATAGTATAAGTTATTTAACATTACGCTACGACCCATTAGAGCCGAGCAACGGGGGTGAACCCACGGGGAACAGCTATAGTTATGAATAACAGCGCACGGAAGCCGTTACGTAGTTATTTACTACAAAATGCAGAGGTAAAAAGGGCCAGGTAGTGCAAAAAAACTTGAAAGTCTATTTTTGATAATTTTTTGTAAAAAGTCGTAAAGCGAATACTGTTTATGATGTTAGTAATATATGCTTGCGAGGTTGTCAGTGTTTTACAAGTACAGTCAGTGCCCCACATTGTCTGACCCCTCTTAAGTGAAGTGTTCACTAGCAATAAAATTTGCGAAAGTTGACTTGCGCAAGCGACTTCTCGAATAACAAGTCAACTTGCACGAGCGTTTACACGTTGGAAGTCGCTTGCGCAAGTCAACTTCCGCAAATTTTATTGCTAGTGGACACTTCGGTTTAAAATCTAAAGATGCGATTAAACGGGTTAGTTTTTTGACAATTTCTTGCTGCAATTGTATAGCCGTGAGTTGAGGTCTATATCGTGCAACACAGTAGAACAATTGCCACAATCTTGCAGTGTTCCTCAGCGATATTGCAATAAAATTAAAATTAAATGATGGTACATCAAAATAACTGCTGTACAATATAGATCTCAACTCACGGCTATACAATTGCAGCAAGAAATTGTCAAAAAACTAGTCCGATTAACAGCACCTTTAGAATCTTACTATTTCTAAGAGGGGTCAGACAATGTGGGGCACTGACTGTGCCTGGCTAGGTACAGTCAGTGCCAGACATTGTCTGACCCCTGTTTAATGTGTTCTATATCTTCGTGTGTTCCAGGGCAAGGGTTGCATGGAGACGTACTGGCTGGTGGGTAAGCTGGGCGGCTTCCGCAGCGAGAGCCCCCGCGGCCCGCAGCTGCAAGACTACCACAACAACCTTATGGAGTTGCTCATTCGGTCCTAACTATTATACTGTAAACTTGAAATAAAATTTATTTCATGTTTTTATTTTGTTTTATTCAAGACCTCTGCCGGCCTAGCATGACCACGATAGAAACGGGTTTTGTCTACATAGAAATAGACAAAGTGACAGATTTCATTCATAAAACGTAGAAATGTTTCTACAATCTGTCACTTTGTCTATTTCTATGTAGACAAAACCCGTTTCTATCGTGGTCATGCTAGGCCGGCTGGAGGGGTTTGTGGCTAAATGACAGCGCTGATCGATCGATCTGCGAGGTTAAGCTGCGCTTGCCACGGTCAGGCCTTGGATGGGTGACCGTTCTTTACACATCGAGACCCCTTCATGCCTCGAGAGCACGTTAAACAGTCGGTTATCATAGGAATAACTTTGACAGTCGTTACAGGTAGTCAAGAGCCTGAAAGTCTGACAACTGGTCTAATCTATGACTCGTAGATCTATGATCATATACCCACTAACTGTCCAGAGCAGTGGTTCCTGAAGTTTACTGGACACGGTGGTCAACAAAAAGTTCCAATATGGGACTCATCTTTTTGCCGTCATGCAGAAAAAGGGGGTATAAATTAAATGCAAGGAGTGCTTTTTCAATGAAAAGGAATGTTTCCTATTTTTTATCATTGTAGCTTTAGCATCGACTTTAATTTTGCTACTTTTAATCGCTATGATCGTCCATAGGAATCTATTTCTTATATCTATTGTATCTTCGTACTTTGCTATCGTGGCATTATATCTCCTTGTTTCTATGATCTAAGGTATCGTCCTATTTTACTAGGCCCACTCAATATTCGCTTGCGACTCACCAGTAGGGTCGTCAAAGTACTTTACACTTTCCTGTCCAACTTTAACGATGGGTTTGACCTGCAGTGCGATTCTGTAACCATCTCACCGTGAAAACTTAGGTGAAGTGAGCGTGGAGTGAGCTGTCAATAGTGTCAATTCCTAGCAAAAACAAACTCACTTCACCTAAGTTTTCACGGTGAGATTTTTACAGAATCGACCGGCTGAGGGTTTGACAAAGGAGGAAAATAATTATAAAACACGACCACACCATTCCGGATTCCAACAAAGTAATTATTTTTTACCTTATAATAATATTATGACTAGTACTACTGAATGGTATAAATACAAGCCGAGGAGTCCTTGCTTCGTATACCATTCTCAACAGTCGCACAATAAGCACGTGTCACCATGAAGCTCGCAGTTATGTTCGTGCTTGTCGCGTTGCTCGCCGCGTTGTGTTCGGCGCAATCGATTACACAGTCTCAATACACAGTCTACCCGAGTCCTCAGTTAGCCCGCGGTCCAGAAGATCTAACATGGCCCAAAGAAACGGCTGTGCGCAACATTTTGTAAGACTTCTAGTACGAAACGGCGAATGCGTTCTGTAAGTTGGCTTTTTTGGGTTCCGTACCTCAAAAGGAAAAACGGAATCCTTATAGGATCACTTTGTTGCCCGTCTGTCATGACCATGAGTGGAGCCATCTACTTACCTACTCATAGATGGCGCCACAAGAAGTATGCAGTAGCACCATCTATGATCGACTCTTCTGTCATAACTATATATAATTACTACAAATATATCTTTACTACAAATGTCATAACTATTAAATATTATGCGTTTTAAGTTATAACTTTATGCGACTCAAAATTAGACCGAAAAAATATAGCCCAAATGATAGTTATGCTTATTTAAACAGTAGGTACCTATGCCAAAAAATATTGAAAACGCGGGTAAAACCGAGGGTGGAAACTAGTATTCTATAATTTAAAATGATTGTTTTGAATTAAGTACGGTATTGTGATTTTGGTTAATTTGACTTTTAGGAACGCAAAGAAGGTTCTATCTATTTCCAACATAATAATTTAGTAAAAGGGAAGGTTCTGAAACTTGTGTGTATACCTACTCGACTATGTTTTTTAGACATATATTTTTCTTACAGGTACGAGAAGATAACAAACCGTCCCTGTCCGTGACAATGGTCTTATAATAATTAGTTAATTATTCAAGATTATACGTAATTTACAAAAAACATGGTTGAACCGAAATCAAATAAAGAAATATTAACTGAAATAACTTTATTATTTATTTTTACCTTATGATAATCATATGACTAGTACTACTGAAATGGTATAAATACAAGCCGATGAGTCCAGCATCGCATATTGTCCTCAACAGTCGGACAGTAAGCACGTGTCACCATGAAGCTCGCAGTTATGTTCGTGCTTGTCGCGTTACTCGCCGCGTTGTGTTTGGCGCAACCGGTTGACAGTTCAGCACACAATCTATCCGAGTCTCCAGGTGTCCGGCGGTTCAAAAGACAATATTTTATTCAAAAAATTGCAAAGAAGAACGATTGTGTGCCAAATTACGGAAGAGTTCCGAGCGGTTGCGTTCCCTGCAACGAGTAAGTAGATTTTTTTTTACGTTAAGGTACCTACACACGTAATTACAGGCTTGTCAAGCCTGTATAAAGGTCTCCCCATATTTATCGACGCGGAATCGGCTAACGCCGGTCAAAAAAGCCTTTATGTCGACGAAATAAGGGTGTTACTAATACTATTCGCATCGGCTCGGCTCCGACGACGCCGGCCGACGGCGAAACGAGCCGTTTGCCTATTAGCTGATCGCAGTGTGGTGAAACGCACTCGGCTTAAGCCGGTTCCGCGTCGATAAGTGTGGGGAAACCCTAAACAGTCGTTTTGTACAAAAACACAACTTCCTTAGAAGCACTGTAACAAGCATGCTGAATAAGCAAACTAGAGCAGTGTCAGTTGTAACTAGAGCAAGATGTTTGCACAAAATCATAGTTCATATCAAATAGTTGCACGAAAAAGGAATGAGACAATGAAATATGACTGACTAGAATTGAGGTGACATTAATTGATTGAGGTTCCGTTTATCGATTTAAGTATCGATTATAACTCTAAAAACGTGCGAAAGTTAAATGTAGGTTAAAGGGACTACCTGGTAATTAATATACTATAGATATCTGAAGAATGAAGTGGCAAAATACAATAATTCTAAATCATTGTTTTGAATTAAGGGAATAAGGCTCTCGGAATTTTGTCTCCTCTCTCGCTCGCACAGAACCATTTTTAAGAATGTTGAATGAATAATAGTACATTATGGTCATTATGGTACAAGTGTGTAATGTTGGTGATTACCACTGAGGCGCGATTGAGACCCGGGCCGTTTAGGCGAGGGTCTTAAGGGAGCCGAAGACGGTAATCACCAATACACACGTGTATCATACGACGTTTTTCAAAACACTTGTGAATATGGGGTCTGTATCCTCAAGGGAAACCAGTCTCCGCCAAGCTGGCCTAATTTGGCAGTCCTTCAGATGTACTCCCGAATGGGTAGTACAATACGTGCAGCCGCTACGAGTCTGCGTCGCGATTGAAAATAATACTGGCGCGTGCCGGAGGAGCACGCGCGCCCATTGTGGGGGAGGCGTATAACTCACTAGTGAGTAATGGTAATGAAAAAGTCAGTTTGATTACAGGTGTCATTACGTGCCTAATTGCGCTGAAATAAGAGCCCTTATGAGCAAGTGTGTTGAAAATAATATTAATTTTACAGGTAAATAATTAAAACACATTTCTACTGTGATTTCTAATAATAGTAGATTATTCACCAAGGGGATAAAGCAGTGTCTTATGTCACGGGCGCAATATTGAATCTCGAGTGCAGCGAGGGATTCAAGCTCGCCCAAGACCTAGACACGCGTTTATCCCCGAGGAGAATACTCAATTTTTCACACCTTCTGCGAGAAAATAAGAAGCAATAGTACCTACTAGAATCGTATTTTAAAAGAGTTTTAATAGATTTTTAGTTTGTAGGATCTATTAGTATCTATTAGGAGTTACACTGGCTCACTATAACACCAAGTACCTACCTAGACTTACGTATTTAGGTACGTATCATTCCGACATGTACGCCTCCAGCATGACTACACTTGGATCACCAGCGTGTACACTATAGACCACACAATAGTCGGCAGTAGTTTGGTATTTATTTATTCACTACAGCGATTTGCAGTTCGCGCTTTTTATTTTCTTTTGTTTTATAATCGCGACGGCAATGGCCAGTTTGAATTTCGAACAAGTCCTTTTGGCTACAGGCCTTTGTGGTAAAATAGTATTCATACGAATTTTTAGTTGAGGTTCCAAATTCAAATCACATTATTGACCGAGGGTTATAATTAAATTCAGTACAATATTATTGCCTATGAGCTTTAATGACCTACTTTAGGTTAGAGTTACATGACATATAATTTGACATTTTCGAGCAGGTGGTGTGAAAACAAACTTAAAAAACAATTATGATCTGTTTTTAAGTTTTGTTTAACTCGTGTGTTTTTATTAATAATTAGATTTGAGTTTATAATATTATAATTAATATCATTTTGTAGTTCACTATCAGATTACATTTTTCAAAAATGCATCTTTTCATTTATCATTCTTAAAATATATGGTTCTGTGCAAACGAGAGAGGTGCCGACTGCGAGAGCCCTCATATTTAGACTGTGATTTTGGTAAATTAGACTTTTAGAAACTTCGATACTAAAGGTCCTATCTATTCCCAATAATGTAGTAAAAGCGAAGGTTCTGAAACTTTTGTGTATACTTGACTTTGTTTTTAAGACGGTATATTTTCTTACAGGTACAAGAAGATAACAAACCGTCCCTGTCCGAGAAGGAAGACATAATAGAACTGTATTAGCTGCAGATGGATATGGAGTGCTGTTTTTATTATTACAAGCTTTTATTTAACTTGCTCTGTTAGTGGGCGGCCAAATCTTGCAACCTGTTAGCAACTTCAACCTGTTAGAAAGTTCTTGCAACCTTGCAAACTTTTAGATCAGTTCCCCCAACTGATTGAGCGGAAATTTGGAACGCATATGTCACTTCAATGACAATGTAATAATATGGTACTATGGGGGTGGTCTCATGGTGTTGCCAGGAGGTGGGAAGTGGAATAGGAACTCAACTTCTTAACATAACCACCGTGTTGGGGCTCATTGGATTCGTCTTGACAAGTACCTTATGTTCAGTCTCATGATGGAGCTGGGAAGTGATAATTATAAAAGCTTGTTTGGAAAAATGATTTTAAACATAAAACTTACTATTATTTTGTACCAAATAACGGTCTTAAAATATGCAATTAGTTATTTATTTAAGATTATACGTATTTTACAAAAAATATGGTTAAACCAAAATAAAATAAAGAAAATAATAACTGAAATAACCGAGTTTTTAAGACTTTAATACTAAGTATGAGTAGGTAATTAGTTTGAAGCAAAACAGGTGAAAATAATATGTTTTATTTATTTTGCATCTATACTTTTATTATAAACAGTATTCTGATGTATATTATAATAAGTTGAAGCTATATTATCTACTGTAAAGTTTCATCAAAATCCGTTCTGTAGTTTTTGCATGTAACTAAAGGTAACAAACATCTATACACTCTCACAAACTTTCACGTTATAGTTATGTTTCTCTCTCTATCAGTATTTTACATGGAGCGACTGCCATCTGACCTCCACAACCCAACTATTGTGTAATTCCTATATTTTAACTTTTAAGGTTGGACCGGTTGGCAGACTTTCGGGCTTCTGACTGCCCGTGCCTAACAACTGTTATAGATATTCGTTTGACAACCGGGACCAACTGTTTAACGTGCAACCCGAGGCACGGATGTCTAAAACCACCCATCTATGGACTGACGGCGGCAAGCGCAGCTTAATCCCGCACAGCAATAGATCTGCGCGGCTGTTATTTACCCATGACACTCGAGATTATGGATAAAGTAAATAATATTATACATGAAAGTTTATTGGTAAAACACTAACAACCTCTCAGAACTAATAAATTACTTACAACTTTTGTTCTTTTACTTTCAATAATTCATCAGATGTAACTTTCATACAAAATTATAGTAGATTATTCACCAAAGGGATAAGGCAGTGCCTCATGTCACGGACGCCATATTGTATCCCAAGCGTAACGAAGGATTTTAGGAGTAACTCCCAAGCGCAGCGAGGGAGTTTATAGTTCTGAAGAATTCTAGAATCCTGAGTGCAACGAGGGATTCAAACCAAGACGAATACACCTTTATCCTATAGGAGAATACCCTACTTTTCAAACCTACCAAACAATTAAAAGCAATCGTACCTACTAGAATTAAAGTACCTATTTTATAAGGTATTACAGTATGTATGTAGGTAGCAGACTTATTTAAAAAGAAACCTACTTTGTAGAAATCGTCGTAGCCGTCATTGACCTATATGTCTGGACAAACAGTTCCGAACATTAAACATGTCAATGTCACACTCAAGTGTTGTGCGGGCACAACACAAGCCTCATTCACTTTGACGTTTGATGCGGTGAGCAACAGACAAGTACCCGCATGTGGGGCACGATTTCATGTGTAGGTACGTTTCCTTTGACTTTCTGAGAGTAAATTATAAAAATACCAACAGCTCAGGATTTAAATCATAGAGTATAGTAATAGATTGGGAAATGGACTTCAGAGTCAATGCACTGTCGCCACTCGAAATTATTATGAAAATTTGTGGTTTGGAATGAACAATTATTACAAACATTCCCAACAATTTTTTTTTTTACTTCACACCACAGCAATTTGCAGTATTCGCGCCTTTTACATTTTTTGTGTTCTATTCATAGGCATCGTCTTAATAGAATGCAAAGCGCGATCATCGCGCGAATAAGCGATGCGAGCATCGCGTGTTCGCTTATTCAATATGTTTGATCGCGCGTTCGAGAAATCGCGAATCGAGATTCCAAATTCAAGTTACATTATTTAATGAAATTCAGTAGGTATAGATGAGCGTTTCACGTAAGAAGTCTCTTCAACGCTATGTTGGCTGCCTTGTCTGTCACTACTGCTTATGTTTGCTTAGGTATAGATTTATAGTGTTAAAGTAATGCCTAGGACACTAAAAAGTGGTAAACGAGAATTAGTACTGAAAAAAAGTTCCAACACAAGTTCCGTTATAGGTAAACGTTGTAACATACCTATTGACGTCATTCAGGGCAGCCAATATAGTGTCAAAAGGACTTCTTATGTGAAACACTCTCTACAATATTATTGCCCTAGGGCTATAATGACTTAATAATAATATAATTTGAAATTGTCGAGCAGGTGGTGTGAAATAGTAGATTGTATCATAAGGGAGCAAAATGTTTTTTTTTTTAAGGTTTGTTCATATTTGAACATGTCACCTCCGTAAGAAAAACATGAAAATATACAAATCATACAGTGGATTAACTTAATTAGATCTATTCTTAATGCTTATATGCGTTAACCTATATAGCAGTCTGGCCTCCGCTGAAAGAGGAAAAGACAAACTGCTATTACACCATCCAACATTGAGGGGGATCACATCATTTTGAATAATAAAATGTCTGAATACCTCGTTACGAACACATTCCATTAAAATGTGGTATACATCCTCTACAACACCACAATCATTACAGTTCAAAGAACTGACTTTTCCCATTAGTAATAAAAACTTATTTAATGGAATGTGTCCCGAGCGAAGTCTGAAACTCGTCACAATGTCATGCCTTCCCATACTGCATTTTTGAAACCAAGGGACTCGAGGCAAAGTTGGTTGTAGAGTGTAGGTACCTGTACCAAATTCCTTTAGTAAGTGATCTTTTATCAAAATACTCAGACCACATTTTGGTACAGAACTCTAAAAGCTTAAAAGTTGACATCACTGTTTTTTCACGCACTAAAGCTGCATCGTTGCAAATAGTCAATACTCACTACGATAGGCAGCTAAGGAGCTATTGTTTTTAGGCACAGCGGAATTTAAATAATCTAAAATTTTGTGTTTAACATGAAATTCCAAGTTATTTCAGTTCATATTTCTTTATTTGGTTAAAGCATATTTTGTGTTATATGTATATACAATCTTGAATAAAATTAACAAACGTAATAGATTATACTTAGTTACTAGAATCCCGTTATAATAATTATATTATGAAACACCACTTTATATCTATCTGCAGCTACGACAGTCCTATTACTTATGTCTTCTCTCTCGGGCTGTCTTCTATTTTGGGCAGGGACGGTTTCTTATCATCTTGTATCTGTAAGAAAAATGTACCGTCTTAAAAACATAGTCAGGAACACACATAAGGTTGAGAACCTTTTCTTTTACTACATTATTATATTGGGAATAGATTGAATCTTTACCGCGTTTCTAAAAGCCTAATTAACCAAAATCACAGTCTATAATTAAAAACAATGATTTTAAATTAGAGTATTGTACTAGTATAGCATAGAAGCAACTGCTGTGCTTCATGATAAGATTATATAAGTCAAATAAATTAGACTTAAGTATCTTGTCTTACAAAAATGTTGTGCATATTAAATTTAAAGTCAAAGCATTTACTTTTGAATTGTTAAGGATGCTCATTCTAAAGCATAGATTCCTATGGAGAAGAATGAGCAAGAAACTCCATTGTTACTCTTTTAAATCAAGATAGGTACCTATTACAATTCCATAGTTAAAGTGTTTTCAAGGCGCAAATAAAACAAATATGTGAGAACAATGCTAGTTAATTCTAAATTTATTACAAACAGGATAATTATTTAGTTTTATTCATGCACTAGCTTTTGCCCGCGACTTCGTCCGCGGTTCCGTCGTTTTTCGTAAAAAAGTAGCGTATGTCCTTCCTCACGGTTCAATGGTTTTGATGTAACAGACAGATTAACTTTCGTATTTTAGTAGGGAAATATAATATGTCAATCCACAATACCTACTGTTGAAAAATATCGCAATAAGGAACCGCAGAATATTATTATTAATAGCTGTGCCCGCGACTCCATCAGCGTGTAACTCCTTGTGTGTAATACAATCAGAAAGCTCCGAACTGCTAAGCTATCGGGAGTTACACGTGTTATTGTGAGTCAACCATAAAAGATAGACATATGCTGTTTTGGAATATTTTTTAGATAATTTTATGTAGAACATTTTCGTCATACATGATTTCTATGTAGCTTTAACCATTGAGGCTGCACACGCGACGGAAGCTTAAAAAATGGAGTAACTTCTCCCGTTTTCCCAACATTTCCCTTCACTGCTCTGCTCCTATTGATTGTAGCGTGATGAAAAGTCCTATACTATAACCTGCCCAGGAGTATGAAGAATAATTGTACCAAGTTTCGTTAAAATCTGTCGAGTAGTTTTTGTTTCTATAAGGAACCTACAGACAGACAGACATACAAAAATTTTACTGATTGCATTTTTGCCATCAGTATCGATCACTAATCATCCTCATAGTTATTTTGAAAATATATTTCATGTACAGAATTGACCTCTCTACAGATTTATTATAAGTATAGAAGAGCTCAAGTGTCGACTAGAGAGACATTAGCCTTACTTATTGACGCCTCTTAACTTTAACCATTGATTAAATATACAACTATCCTTGTCATTTGTATGACAAGGAATAGAGATGACAATTTGCCTTAAGAGCTGTTTAATTTAATCATCGTCTGTAAGTAAGGGGGTTAATATCTATTGCTGCCGACCGACTGTTTCGACCGTCATCTTCTTAGAGAAGATGACGGTCGAAAGGTATTATTATCTTTGGTTGAATAGTTTTTAATCAACTTCAATATGCGGTACCTACCGTACCTATTGAATTCACTTTACCTATATTGACGATGTAATTATGTAAGTAATTATTCACAGCAAAACTGATAGGTTAGGTTAGTGTTTATGAATCCACGCTAAATGATTGCTGTAATCGCGCGTGTTTAGGTATGTTACTCAAAATAGAAAAAAATAAAAATAAAATAAAAGTAAAACCGCCTTCAAAAAGGTCATTTAATGTTGTCTGAAACAATTTTGAAAGTCGGTGCCGAATTATATACGAAATCAAAAATTAAAGACATCGACTTCCAAAACTGTTTCACACAAAAGTTTTTTTTGTATTATAAATTACTTTTAATTCATTTAAATTTACACACGCAATATCAAATTATGCTAGGTCCACAGATTCTATTGGCAGCGATGACCATCACCAGATAGGCTGACGGCATTTCTGCCACACAATTAAATTAAGTAGGTAAAAAAAAAAAACCAACATACATTTTGCAGGGGTAGCATTGCGATCTCTCCCAAACTCTTGCATGATTTGGTAGACATTTATTTTGTATCATGGCCGCTTGTCTTTTGAACCGCAGGACACCTGGAGACTCGGGTAGATTGCGTGCTGAGCCGTCAACTGGTTGCGCCGAACACAACGCGGCGAGTAACGCGACAAGCACGAACATAACTGCGAGCTTCATGGTGACACGTGCTTACTGTGCGACTGTTGAGGACGATATGCAATGCACGTACTCCTCGGCTTGTATATGTTACCGGACAAACCCGATTTCAGGCCAAACTAGTTTATCCTACGCGTGTCAGGTTAAACTAGTTTATCCTATGACAAACTAGTTTATCCTAGGACATACTAGTTTGTCCTACAAACTTTAGGCTAAACTAGTTTGGCCTAGGCCGACCTGATTTTGAATTATTATTAAGCTTAAGGTCAGTAAATAAAATGAAAAAGCGACCTTAGGGTCAGCGTAAATGACCTTGAGGTCAAATTAAATGTCCAGGACAATGACTCAATGAAAGGAACTGAGTCGGGGTGCCCTAACTTTGGAATTGAAACTTCTCCGGCGCTGCGGGAAGTGCAGCCTCGTCGCCCTTGCGTTACAAAGCGCAGGCATCCATACTCACCTCCGCAGCTTCGGGGACCAGCCTCAGCCGCTACGGCTCGTATGATGCCTACACTTTATTACGGTGGGCGGAGGCTGCTCTCCGTACGCGCCTCCGGTTTTTAAAAAAAATCTAGCGGTAGGGCAGACAAGTACTACGTGGAGTCGGGGTTCACTAGGTCGGTTCCGCAGCCTCTCCTATAAAATTATTACATTTACCATGCATGGGTGAAAATAATTAATAATTCAATTACTTCGGCCAAGGCCAAACTAGTTAAGCCTAAAGTTTGTAGGACAAGCTAGTTTCTAGGACAAACTAGTTTGTTCTAGGACAAACTAGTTCGTTCTAGGATAAACTAGTTTATCCTGACACGCGTAGGATAAACTAGTTTGGCCTAGGATAAACTAGTTTGGCCTGAAATCGGGTTTGGCCGGTAACATATATAATACTATTCGAACAGGTAAACAGGTAAAAATATAATAATTATAGCAGCATACAGCTAACAGGGCAGCTTGTTGGTAACTAATAAAAATGAATGTATTTTGCATGCACCATACATAGGGGTGCATTTAAATAGTCTCTACGAAGGGCCATACTTATGTACAGTAAATCACATAACTGAAAGAAGAAAGAAAGAAAAGAAAAGAAATAATCGATAAACATCAGTCCAAAGTTTGAGGATGTTTTATGAATGAAAACTTGCCAATTAATACTTGATTGTAACAAACTATTAAAGAGCAGGCAATACTTTGAAAACTAGTATTATGATTATTTAAACCAATAATTAGGATCTACGTTTTACATAGTCAGGCTTACTGACAGTTTAATATTTTTATCACGAGTATATTATGGAAGCGCAACAGTACCAAGTTTAGATATCACTGGTGCGACAAAACTCTAGCGCGAACCAAGATCAAATGCACTCAAGTGCATATCACGCTAGTGCGAAACAAGATCGACACCACTGTAGTTCGAAAGAATACGTTGTTCCTGTTGAAAATAATCCCTAATGTGATCGGCTGATCATTTCAGCCGGCCTAGCATGACCACGATAGAAACGGGTTTTGTCTACATAGAAATAGACAAAGTGACAGATTGTAGAAACATTTCTACGTTTTATGAATGAAATCTGTCACTTTGTCTATTTCTATGTAGACAAAACCCGTTTCTATCGTGGTCATGCTAGGCCGGCTGGTAGGTATTTGCTGGCCGCTGCCGCAGCACCGCTCACTTCGCTCGCTCGGCTCGCGCGTTGTGTTTTAACCTAAGCGGAAGCGGAAGTTATTAAAAGCGGAGGTGGAGGTGGAAAAATAAAGACAAAAATAATAATTATACATTTTATTAAAAAACAAAAATCTACATATTGGTAAATATCAAAAACTATTTATTTGACAATCAACAGTTTTGCGGCTGTTCACCACCTTTTTGGTTTCTTAGTGGTTCATAGTTAAGCTCGCTCCACCACTAACCACCGTTACATAACTCTGTTAAAAACTTACGGAGGCGGATTTCATGCGCCATTCCGACCTCGCCGACGAGGCCCGTCGCGACGTCCCCATCATGACCCGAGTCCGCCGCCGCGTATGACTCTGTCCCCTAACCGACCCTTGCTCGAGCCAGCCCGCACTGAGCCTGTAGATTTAAATTCGACCCAAAATAATGAACCGATCCAGCTAGTAGTCCCTCCCTCTAGTTGCCCTCCCCCCAGCGACGCCATAAACCGAGGCCCGTACCCCAGTAGGGGGTGCCCTTAGCGTGTGGTCGCTTAGTTTGTAGTTTTATTTAGTTTTAAGCCTGGCTGGAGGCATTTGTAAGTCCTCACCAGATGACCGGTTAAGCAGTGACGGCTGTTAGAAGACAACTGCGAGAGGCCATCTCAAAAAAAAAAAAAAATTCATGCGGAATGCATTTGCGGAGGAGGAGAGAAGGTTCAGTTACAACCTTAGGGTTGAAAGTTTCGTCACCTAGTTAGAAGTAAAGTAGTTAGGACACAACGTTACTTCTAATTAGGTGACGAAACTTTACAGACTTGCTGGGTTTTGATATCTAGGTATATAATGAAAAAAAAAAAACTAAAACCCGACTACGACCGAAATCGAACTGAAAAGCATGAAACAAGACAATATTCCTGTCTGATAGCCTGAAATTCTTCTCTAGGCTTAAGGAATTCAGTGTTATGAAAAACTTAATAAATCAATGTTCTAATATCCAGGATATACCCCAAATATGTATATGTATAGCCAGGGTATAGGCGGCATGCAACCACGGCAATACCCTACATATTAAAACGTTCATTTACTAAGTTTTTCACAACACTAAAGTCCTTAAGTCTAGAGAGAAATTTCAGGCTATCAGGCAGAAATATTTTCTTGTTTCATGCTTTTCAGTTCCATTTTTGTAGTAGTCGGGTTTTTCATGTTGCGAAGTTGGGGTAAAATTATAATAATGAAAAATGTATAAATATAGAGTAGTTAAATAATGGTTTTATTTGTTTATTTCTATAAGGTTTACAAACAATTGTTAACACAGATTTATATTAAAGAATACATGCTTAAAAATAAGATTATAGTGAATCAATTACATATAAGTAAACACCACGTCTATGTGGATAGAGTTTCACATTGGTGCCTGTTCTGTTGTTTACGAACTAAACTAATTCAGCCTTATTATGTCTCATTCAGCAGTGATAGCCTAGTGGTTTAACCATGTGCCTCCCACGGCGAATGGTTCGAGTTCGATTCCGAGGCACGCACCGCTGACGTTTCGAAGTCATGTGCGTATTAGAAATTAATTATCACTTGCTTTAACGGTGAAGGAAAACATCGTGAGGAAACCGGCATGTCCTAGAACCAAAAATTCGAAGACATGTGACGTCCCCAACCCGCACTGGGCCCGCGTGGTGGACTACGGCCCACTCCCTCTCACAGAGGAGGCCTGTGTCCCAGCAGTGGGAACATTATAGGCCGATTATGCTATGCTTATGCTATGCTATGTCTCTTTCTAATAAAAACATGAGAGAGATTTAATCGTCAAATGAGTCCGCTTGAATAGTTTTATGTCAATTTAGTCGTTATCGCAAAAGGTCACTACAATTTTCCCGTAAATGACAAGGGCGTAGACTGATTTGACAGTTCTAAATATTTCTGTCCTTTTTCAATGAAATTTGTAAGAAAGAGATATAGTGTGATTAAAATTAGTTTAGTGCGATGTTCAACAGAATCAGCACCATTGTATAACAATGGTGACCTTCTCTGTCACCACTTTTTAGTGGGCCAGGCTTTAAAACTTAAAAAAAAAATGTAGAATAAGACCTAGACAATGTGACAGACAGGGGGCCCAGAAGAGAACTCTTAAGTGAAACGTTCTACAATAAAATAATATAGAAAGATAAGCTAACTTACATAGTATTATGTGCTAAGTTCTAAATAATAGTTTAATATTTTTTCCCTTTAAATAAATTACTTAATTATGTAGATAGGTATTACAGTTAAGATTACAGCTTTATTAGTACAGTCAGTGCCCCACATTATCCGACCCCTCTTAGAAATAGTAAGATTCAAAGAGGGGTCAAACAATGTGGGGCCCTGACTGTACCTATTACAGTAACTTAAGGAATGGTGGTAATAGGTATAATTGATATAATTGATTATGATAAGGTAAACTCGGTAAACGAATAAGGATGTTTAGCAAGAGAGTCAAAATGCATTATATGTATTTTTTCATAGTGAGACAGTACGTCAAAATGCTTAACGAATAACAGGACATTTTGCAACTAAAAGAGCTTGGTTAAATCGGCTCTTAGGCCCGTATTACAGAACGATGCTCGAGCACAGATCTCTGCTTGAGCATAGATTTAAATCCATTTGATGGGTTGAAATCTATGCTCAAGCAGAGATCGGTGCTCGAGTATCGTTCTGGAATACGGGCCTTAGTCTTTTATTTTACGAACGCATTGAACACGCAGAATCACAACTTTAAATACGTCTACAGTACTCTACAGCTACAGAAGTTCTATCTCTGAGAAGACATCAGTTGTTTTAGGCGCTAACTAGCCAATATTTCGTTTGCTTGTGATCCTAAATGCTGTTCTGGCATCAACACTCCGGTGTTGATGCAAGAAGAGCATTATGTTTAAATGAAGTTGTTTTCACGAAATCGCCGCCGCCGTCGCGTCGCGTCGCGCGTACCGATGCGGCCGCGGCCTAAGTTTTTGTGAGATGATGGACGCAAGATGAAGACAAGTATAAACTTTTGTAATATTTCTACTTTACTGTGCAGCGCCATATGTAGGTACAATACTGTTGTATAATGTTGTGTATTGTATTTTTTTGTAAATAAATTAAAAATAAATAAATCTCACGAAGGCTGATTGGTCTTAATTGTGTGTGTAGGATTGTAGATGCATGTGCACATTGTTTCTGTGTGCGTAAAGGCGGCTTGACCAATACTGAGCGCTTTCGAGCTTGCTCACATAAAGACAATGGTGCTGATTCTGTTGAACATCACACTAAACTAATTTTAATCACACTATATCTCGTTCTTACAAATATAATTGAAAAAGGACAGAAAATATTTAGAACTGTCAAATTAGTCTACGCCCTTGTCATTTACGGGAAAATAGTCATAACCTTTTGCGATTACGACTAAATTGACATTAAGTAATTTGACAGGATTAAATATCTGCTATCTCTCTCTCATGTTTTTTATTAGAAAGAGACGTAATAAGACTAAATTAGTTTAGTTGGTTAACAAGAGAATCGGCACCAATGTGTAGGGACGCGCACTAGACACACACAATAAAGACCAAGCCGCCTTCATGAAGTAAAATATCTTTATCAGTTTTACTAAATGTATATTTTCGATCATTAGTGCGGCACTGGGCATTCCGTCCCTGTTGTGTCCTCATATCTGAAAACAAAAAAAAATACGATCTTAGAAATATGGCTGACCTAGAACGCTTTCTTTCACAATAGGTATTCAATTTATACAGTACTAGCTGTGCCCCGTTGCTTTGCTCCTAAGGGTCGTAGCGCGATGTTAAATAGCATATACTATTCCTCATGAATCTGGCTATCATACACAAAAAGTTTTTTTCGAATCCGACTGGTAGTTCTAGAACTATCTCGTTGAAACAAACTCTTCAGATTTTTTATAATAGTGTAGGTAGGTAATGGCTAGGCCAAAGGCATTGACATAGATGTCCCTAGACAAGCAGTTCCGAACAAAAATCCTGCCCCATACGCGGGTAGGTAGGTACTTGTCTGTTGCTCACCGCATCAAACGTCAAAGTGAATGTGAGGCAAGTGTTGTGCCCGCACAACACTTGAGTGCGACATGTTTAATGTTCGGAACTGCTTGTCTAGACATATAGGTCAATGGCCAAAGGTATTTTTTCTAGAATAACAATACGTTGAATTTAATATTTTATCTAAGCTGACATTTGCATTTTAATGAAATTCAATGATAGAGCATTCATTTTCATATTGTAACAATTATTGAAATGTGATTAATATAATTTGCATGCCTACGTGTTGGCAGAGAATGGATTAACTATGAGTAATTACAACATCTTTGTACCAGTTACCCATGTTAGCAAATAAATAAATTATTATTAGTAAAAAAAAACTTTTTTAACAAAAAATAACTGACTTCAAAAATCCACTACAAAGAAAATAATAATTTTGGTTTCGGAAGTCGGTGGCTTTGGTTTTTGTTTGCTTTTTTTTGCCACCGACTTCCAAAACCAAAATTTTTGAAGTCGGTTATTTTTTGTTAAAAAAGTTTTTTATTTTTCCCTTTTTAGTTCTTTATCCTGTGTTAGATTACTTTCACGAATTCGTTCAACAGTAAATCTTCTACGGAGTGTGTACATTTATGCCTATAACTTTGTACATAGGAATGATTACATCATGTATTATATACTAAAACCTTCCTGAAAGTATGTAGATTACGTTAGTGAAAACCCCATCCAAATCGAATCAGAAGTTTTTGAGAAAATCGCGCACATACAAACATACATACATACATACATACGGGACGAATACAGAACCTCCTTTTTTGAAGTCGGTTAAAAAACAACTGAATCTTCTACTTATGTGGCCAGGAACCGACTTAAACAGAGCGCTTTCTTGTCGAGATTTTTTGTGGTCGCGCAAAAAGGCGCGTTCTAAAAAAATCTGTTATAAGTACTTAAGTAATTCTACTTGAGAAGGCGAATTTCACGTTAACATTAATTTTACATGATTAGAGAGTTACAAATATACTTACGAGTACAACAAAATATCATAAATATAGCTCTGTATTGCTCATTAATTTACCTACTAAAATTGTGAGCAAAATGGGAGGATTAATACTTTTTCTGACTTTATTTAATTATTGTTACTGACTACATTAGTAGTTATATGGGAATATTATTAGTAGGAGTGTGTGGAATCTTATCATAAGGATATGTCTAGAGAAAGAGAAATTTGTCAAAAAAATTCAACTTGCTAGGTCCACCCGTTTCTGAGAAAATCGGTGGTGACACACGGACAGACAGACGGACAAGAGAGTGATCTTATAAGGGTTCCTTGTTTTACCTTTTGAGGTACGGAACCCTAAAAGAAAATTGTCAGTTTCAAGTGCACAGTTAAAAAAGTTGGTAAAAAGATCGACCTTTCAAGTGGTACCGCCCTATTCCGCATGAACGGTACTTCCGCTATTTCACGAGTAATTGCACCATTTTCCGGGCGACGTTTTTCTACGATTTCACGTTATTTGTGTATGAAATGCATAGTTAATTTATATCCTAATCCTAACTAATATTATAAATGCGAAATTAAGTTTGTTTATTACCTTTTCACGCCTAAACCACTAAACGATCATAGTGAAATTTTGCATATACTTTGTCAGGGGTACAGAAAAGGACACAACGACTTCAACCAAAAAAAACCTCTATTCACGAGGGACAGAACAATAACTTTCGATGGTCACAATTGCTTTAGGACGCTAGATGGCGGTTCGTGTATGCATTATACATATTGCACGCGGACGAAGCCGCGGGCAAAGTGATAGTAATTTATAATTCCAAGGAAAATTTCATGACGATTGGTTCAGTGGTTTAGGCATGAAAATGTAACAAACAATCAAACTTACTTTCGCATTTATAGTAGTTACCTCAGATCATAGAAACAAGGAGATGTGCCAAGGCGCTATCGAGCTTGATGCCTGAACTTGAGCAAATTGCTCATATTAAAAACGTACGCGATGGCGACGAACCGAACACGATCGATGGTATAAATACAGTGTTTTAGTTTAGTGCTAGTGTTGAGTGACGATTAACAGTGTTAGATTGAGGGTGTGCGGAATGTTGAATGCGTGAGAGATCTTTTTACTCACAAGGAGCGCTTAATTATGCGCGTAATTGTGTCGAAAAATGTACTAAAAGTGGCATCAGTTGTTCCCGTACTAATTTGCTATGATGGCATATCTCCTTGTTTCTATGATCTGAGGTAGTTACCTACTTAGTTAGGATTACGGTGATAACGAAAGTCAATAAACAACATTCAAACACCACCACACAGTACCTACTACCTAAAATTTTTACCGTTATTGATTCCCCCATCGTCACTACACATTATCTATCTGATAAAATCTATCCCCAATCACCATCACACAAAAATAGTTATTAAATATATAAGTGATTCTCAAAAATCATATGACCCGAGCGGGATTCGAACCCGCGACCTCTGCCGTACCGTGGCTAGTGCTCTGAACCAACTGAGCTACCGGGTCTCGCCCGACTCCCGCTCAATCTCGCTCAATCAAAATCAAGCTAAATCCCGCTCGGGTCATATGATTTTTGAGAATCATTTATATATTTAATAACTTAATAGAAGCATAACATGGCTTTGACATGTTTCAAATTCACAAAAAATAGTTGATTGGTAACTTATGCGACTGGTGATAGGAGATCACCATGTGCAGTCACCTGTTACCAATTAACTATCTACCAATCTATATTATTATTATAAAGCTGAACAGTTAGTATGTTTGAACGCTCTAATCTCTGGAACTACCAGTCAGGATAAAAAAAATCTTTTTGCATATGATAGCCAGATTCGTGAGAAATAATAACATCATGGCACGACCCTTAGGAGCCCAGCAACGGGGAAGAAACCGCGGGGACCAGCTAGTCAGTAATAAACCATTAGTGACCAGAATTCAATAACAGAAAACAATATTTGGATGCTTTTTGATCCTTTTTGACCCCTGCTTTGAACGGAATTGAACTACTCAGCCGATTGAGACGAAACATACGATTTTAAATTAAGCTAGTAGCTTTATAGCCATAAAAGTTTCATTGAAATCCGTTCACCCGTTTTTACGTGATGAGGTAACAAACAGAAAGACATAATAATTGAAAAAAAAGTTTCGTGTTTTGTTGCTAATTTCTAGTAGGTATTTCTACCTGATTTTCATGGAATTATTTCGAATGTACAGACTTTTGACTTCTACGATTTTATTATAGTAGACCAGGTATAGAAGTGCAGTGATAGCCTAGTGGTTTAAACATATGCCTCCCACGGCGAACGGTTCAAGCTGGATCCAGAGGCAGGCACCGGCACCGCTAACTTTTTAGAAATTAATGTTCACTTGCTTAACGGTGAAGGAAACCTGCATGCCTGACTGCATAAAGTTCTTGAAGGTGTGTGAAGTATGCCAACTCGCACTTGCCCAGCGTGGTGGACTGTGGCCTACCCCCTCTCATTCTGAGAGGAGGCCCGTGCCCACCAGTGGGACAGTTTACAAACAGACAGATATAGAAGACTCACAGGTACACAGTTAAAAAAAGCGGGTTTTAGTACTTACTCGTCGCAGTGAACGCATACATTATTCACTCTTGTGTAGTCTCTGGGACACGCGGCGGCCTGCCTCTTGAACCGGAGCCCTGACTTTCCTGGCTGATCGAGCGCTGAGCTGCCAATAGGTTGCGTCGAACACATCGCCGCGAGTAACGCCACAGATACGAATATGATGAAGAGCTTCATGTTGACTCAAGCTTACTGTTCCACTGTTGAGAGCGGAGTGCGATTCAGGGAGTCTTTGACGCTTATTTATATTCCACCATCTCAAGCAAAAACTCCTTACAGAATCCCATCCTGAAACTTTCGACTTCCTAAATAATACGTTATTTTCTTGTTTGTATGAAAGTCATGACGAATTTCTGATTAATTAATCATTTTGTGTGATTTTTCATTTTCTTATTTTGTTCAATAACAAACATTTTATAAATTTTAATGTTTTTTTTACAAAAAGTGTATACTATACAGCCGCAGAAGTATTAATAATAAAGTCTTATTTAACCCATCAGATCCCAGTTAATGGGACACAATTAAAACCTACATATTTTTCCTTATTCAATGGTAGGTCGGCGGGACTGAAATAAAATGAAATGAAAATTGATGTGCCTACTTAACGAAATTATAATAATATTTATTCTGTAAATAGGTTACAGGTAACACTTTTATACGTCAAACATTGTTTTTTTTAACTAGATGAGGACGATTGGAGAGATTAGTGGTGTATCACATTATATGTTAAGCGGAAGCGAATTCCTCAATCTTACTGCATGAACAGAGAAAGAGAAATAATGGAAATCGGTTGATGCTGTTGAATTTTAAGAAGAGATTTAACGTGAGATCTGCAAGGGACATCAGGAGAACGAGCATAGGAAAAAGGCTCACGCAAGTAAGAAGGATAGGCTAGGTTATACAGGATTAAAAAAAAGACACAATATCCGAGTGTTGCTGCGAAGGTGGATCCAGAGCCATTAGAGTTTCTTGCGAAAGTGAGAAACAGGATCATACTTCTTGAGACCGAAAAAAAATCTGATACAAATATTTTGCAAGCGGTCAAGCTTATTTAACGGCTCCTCAGTGGTATCCAAGTAGCGGGGATGAGCGTAATCAAAAATCGGATGAATAAGGCATCGTCATAATAGAACGCGAATGCGCGATCATCGTTGGTTCGCGCGAATTTTGCTCGTACGAACGCGCGATCAAACGTTTTAAACTCGAATAGTGGTGTCCTAACTGACATTCGCACGACGTGGTCGCGCGACTCAAATGTTTGTTAGGACACCTATTTGAGTTCAATAAGTTTGATCGCGCGTTCGTACTAGTAAAATTCGCGCGAACCAACGATGATCGCGCATTCGCGTTCTATTAGGACGATGCCTTAGGGTCTAAGCGAGGTAGACCTTTGTTTGTAAGGGCAAAAAGCTCTGGAGGCACTTGAACAAGTAAAAGGAGAAGTGCACCTTTTGACTAACTTCGTTAACTAGACCACGTCATGATTTGAGCCAATCAAAACACCTAAGATCTTAGCAGTGGCAGTACCTACATACTCGCGTCAATAAAGAAGCGAATCTAAAATGGCGGCACTAATAATTTCCTCTCATTCGCATTATTCTACTCGTAGTTCACACCTGACATGTGTGAGTAAAGACAGCAACAATTTGCGAGTGAGAGGGAATGATTAGTGCCGCCATTTTAGATTCGCTTCTTTATTGGCGTGGGTTATACTTACTTATCACAGTATTATCTACACCTAAAACGGCGAAATTTATAGTATTCGTAAGATAATTTAGGCTCGTATTACAGAACGATACTCGAGCACAGATCTCGTCTCGAGCATAGATTTAAAGCCATTTGATTGGTTGAAACTAGTTTTAATCCATGCTCGAGGTGAAATCGGTGCTTGAGTATCGTTCTTAATACGAACCTAGACTTTAATCATACTCTCAGTAAAAAAATTGATAACATTTTAAATGTAAACATTTATCTTTTGTCCAAGCGATGAGACATCGGGAAGCGCGGTCACACGCTTTTTCACTAAACGATTTGTCGCGCAGTAATTAATTTTTTGTTCCCAACAGTCACTTCAATATGAAATCACTGCCTGGTTACACAACAATGCGCAATGCTCATCCCCCGTTTTATTAAAGGCGGATACAGATATTGCGAGGCATGCGCCGCGCACGGCGCTCATCGCATGCTTCACAATGAGTGAACGTTCATATTTGTGGTGAGGCATGTGCAAATGTAGGTACCTATATAGATAGGTGTTTGAAAAAAAAAACAAAATGGCTGATGCTGATTTTTGACGCCATATTATGTTTTCAAAAATGTATTTGTCCTCAAAACCTATCGAGTGGGGTATCAAAATGAAGGGCTCGAAAAATCGGTTACGAAAACATAATTATGTAAATAGGTATAATAATATCTTAAACATTAAAAACTAGGTAGGTACCCGATTTGCACTGCGTCTTGTTAAAAACCACAAAAAATAATAAAAAAAACTATGGTACCCCAACCAAATTTTATCGACACATTCTGAACTGTAAGTACGTCCCTAGAGCTCGATAGACACGTTCAGCATCATCTCTAGTATCTACCTACCTACCTACGCTCGATGGTAGAGAACGTTTCACTTATGAAGACCTTCGACGTTATGTTGGCTGTCCTGAATTTCAATATGTTACAACGTTTTTAACGGTGTTGGAGGTTTTCTTTCAGTACCAATTCTCGTTCACCACTTTTTAGTGTCCTAGACATTACTTTAAGGCGCTGATAACTGCCAACGGCCTTGAGTGATTTGGGTGGTATAGCTTGAGTGTTCTGCGCTGAGCTCAAGCAACGCGACATACGTCCACCGAGCAATACGACTCGCCTATCAAGGAGCGGGCTGTGCCGAATTGGACGTATTATTACTTTTTAGTATCTAAAATAAAAAATAAAAAAAAGTAACAGGCAATATTATAGGTAGTAACATAGACTTTTCACACAAAACAAATCATGAAAATATCTTAAGCGATTTGAAAGTAATTACGTTTTTATGTTTTGGGTAGACAGTAGGTAATTCATGAATTTATTTCATTAAGAATTTTACTAAAATAGTTAAACATTCACAGGTACGATTGATGTACATATGTCTAGTTGAACATAAAAAAAATGCACAACTAACCTGTATTATTTGACGGCGAAATAAGAGATTTAAAACTTGAGATTTACGGCCGCTACCATTTACCTTCGCCTTAATACCTAAATAACAGTGACGTGACATTCAGTGCTGCCAACATAGCGTCGCCGTCGGTCTTAGGTACTTCTTACGTGAAACGCTCTCTAGTGGCAAAACGCGGAACGGTAATAAGTGAAACTATGCTCATTGTCTATGTCACTGTCGCATCTGTGGCTAGCTAGAGCAAAGTAATATCAGCGATAGTTATAATATAGTTATAAAATACTTACCTACATCGAAAACAGCTGTTCAATTGTTTTCTTACTACAAGTAACGCCATCTAGTTTTAACACAAAGCAACATTTTAGTGAAAGGTTTTTATACAGCTGACAACGTTTTTAGGGTTCCGTACCTCAAAAGGAAAAACGGAACCGTTATAGGATCACTTTGTTGTCCGCCGTCCGTCACCGGACCATAAGTGGAGCCATGTGCTCATAGATGACACCACTAGAAGTATGCAGTAGCGCCATCTATGATCTAATTTCGGAACCCTTAGGGCGCGAGGCATCCTACTCGCACTTGTCCGGTTTTTATTTTTATCTTATTACTATTAAAATCTAAACCGATATTTTGTTGACGACTTTCGCTCATCGCTATCGCAGTGACTAAAAATTTTGCAAATGTTTGACCTAGCTAAATCAAGTTTCTGGCTTCCAAAGCAAAAAACCAGTCCATTCACAACACTGAAGTAGTACGCACGTGTCAACATGAAGCTTTTAAATGTGTTCGTGCTTGTCGCGTTATTCGCCGCGATGTGTTCGGCGCAACCGGTTGACACTTCAACACACAATCAACCAGAAACTTTAGTTAACCGGTTGAAAAGACATGGAGTTATAGGACGGTTAACGTGCCCGTGTCCAGAGGGTAAAGTTTTCCTGAGAATAAAATGTGTTTCTTGTGTTGAGTGAGTACCTATACCAAAATATTTTGTAACTAGCTGTTCCCAACGGCTTCAACCTCATTGCTCGGATCCTAAGAATTTTAGCGTGATGTTAAATAGCCTACACTATTCCTTATGAACCTGGCTATCATATACAAGATTTTTTTGAATCCAACTGGAAGTCCCAGAGATTAGCAGGTTCAAAAAGATAAACAAACAAACTCTTCCGCTATATAATATTATAGTATAAGTACCTATACCTAGCTTTTTGTAGGTCTCATACATAGAATGATAGTGCTTTCTATCAGTAGAAAGCAATATCATTCTATGTATGAGACCACCCAGATAATGTTGAAAAGTTTATTAGGTACTACCCGTTTGTCCTCAAAGCTACCTACACTGAATCCACACTTTAAACTTTTATGCCCGTGTAGAATAAAACAATAGTTTCTATATTTCGTATTTCATTTTAATTATATTCATTGCATTTATGGTATATTACACTAATTCAATATGTACTAACAACAACCTCTACCAAGCATCAAAATAATATTCATAGCCATCACATTTATATTTTAATTTATTTAATCATTTAAATAAATAATAAATAATCGACATCGACAATATAAATTATACATTAAATTATTAAAAGTAAAATAATAATATACATTTTTAATTAATAATTATATATATATAATTAATTACACAAATCGCAGATATCTAGATGGTGTTACCTTCACAAATGTTGCACCACAGAACAATAATACTCTAGCGAGAAGAATATCAACTTCATAGTAAAAATGTGAGACGAATTTGCACGCCATCTAGTGGGATCCCACTAAATCCAATGAAAAAAATTATATGCCCACCTAGAATAGATATTATTTTATTGACAGTTTATGACAATAAAATAATATCTATTCATAAAGGTGGGCATATAATACAAATTAATACATCTTGAGAAACTGAAAATCCACAAGTGATGCACTTTCCTATGTTATACTTTTGATTAATTGCGAAACCTCGTTCTCACAAAGAAATCTCGAAAGAGTCACTATCTCACTCAACACAACACTTTTTCACCAAAACAGTGCAACGGCGTAACAGTATGCCGACTCAACGTTATGATGGAAAAATCAGAAACAGTTTATCGTTTTATAGCACAACAAATAAACAGAAACAGAAAAAACTACCAACCGTAACAGCAGACATTTATCTTCTAGTGTTGCCAGAGCAAACTACCAGAGTCCATTTTTTAAATTCATTTTTTTTCTAAAGATATAATTATTTTTCCAATTTTCGTTTAGAATTCATAATTTTAATTGTATAACCGACAAAATAATAGGTGTTACTTAATCAGCTACATTTTACATTAAATTAATTATGTTTAAGTCATAATTTTTTACACGATATTTCATTTTATTTTACTTGGGAACATTGCATTGTAATCAGCCTGTAAGACAGAATCGTCGATATCGCTATCTTTTTCATGAACTGGAACCCGCCTTGTGGCCAAGGTCACCCATACCCAGTTGACCGAGCCTGTGTTGCACACAAACTGGCTCACAATAATGTTTTTTTTTTTTTTTTTTTGAAGGGCCTCTCGCAGTTGGCTTCTAACAGCCGTCACTGCTTAACCGGTCATCTGGTGAGGACTTACAAATGCCTCCAGCCAGGCTTAAAACTAAATAAAAACTACAAACTAAGCGACCACACGCTAAGGGCACCCCCTACTGGGGTACGGACCTCGGCTTAGGGCGTCGCTGGGGGGAGGACAACTAGAGGGAGGGGCTACTAGCTGGAACGGATTAATATGATTTAGGGACATATTTAAATCTACAGGCTCAGCGCGGGCTGGCTCGAGCAAGGGTCGGTTAGGGGACTGAGTCATACGCGGCGGCGGACTCGGGTCATGATGGGGACGTCGCGACGGGCCTCGTCGGCGAGGTCGGAATGGTCACAATAATGGCGGCATGCTCTTTTATAACCTACAAAGGGTGGGGCTGTCGCCATGATTGTGAGTTTGACAGTTACATTTCGGTTAAATAAGGTAGGTATTTTAATATTGTTTTGCAGCCAAATTACGAGTTTTAGATAGTCAACAATTATTTATAAAGATATAAATAATATAATATTGTAATAAGACAAGTAAAAAGAGCACATGCTTACACCCGTTTTCACCAACACTAGGAGACACCTAAGTGAAATGTTTAAATATTAAAATAATTTACCTAGCGCCAAAGAACATCACCAACCATTAGGCGATAACCATGGTTATCCATAGTTGTCGCCTAGTGGTTGGTGACATGTTTTTTTGCGCCAGAGAACTCCTTTTCATATTTAAACATTTCACTTAGGTGTCTCCTAGTGATGGTGAAAGCGGGCATTGGAGGATCGGCAATGCGCATGCTCAGTGTTGGAAGCGTTTCATAAGGATCCGCTTTTGGAAGGTAACCGCTTACCAACGATTTTGTCATAAAGTACCTATTCATTGAAATTAAGGGCCTGTGCACAGTACGTTTTTTAAACGCGCCGTCGACGGCGCGCTTTTATTCTACAGTACAGAGGCCCTAGACAAGTTATTTTTCTGTTAGCGTTAGCGTCAAACGCTACGGATTAAATGTATGGAAATGACATTTGTGAGTCACGTGACTTTTCCGCAGGTAATGTCATTTCCATACATTTTGTGCTTATCGTTTGGCGTGAACGCTAACAGAAAAGCAACTTGTCTAGATCCTCAGAGCAGTTTGACTTGCGTGCGTATCGCGCCTGTATCGCTACAAACGCGCGTCAACGGCGCGTTTAAAAAACGTGGTGTGCATAGGCCCTAAGAGCGCATGTAACCTATTCGATCTTTTCGACGTGTGAATCGATATTATGTTGTGTGTGACAAGAAAATCTGGTTTGGTTGACCGATAGTATTATAGGTAGTTGGTAGTTCTTATTGTAATAATATGAATAACTTTATCAGGCAACCAAAAAACCAGATTCAAAATCATATTTAAGGAAAGACGTGACAAAAATCAGATTTTAAGTTTTTTTTTTATATTTATTAGAAATAGAAGATTGGCTGATTGTAGGAAATAATAATTTACCTGTGTTGTATTGTTGAGTGTAGACCAGTTAAAAAATGTATGAGGAATCATAATTATTGTCATAATTTCAATTGAAAGGCCACTACTGGACATAGGCCTCCACCGTCGCCACATTGACCGGTCATGGTCATTGTTTAGACAATGACCATGACCGGTCAATGTGGCGACGGCAGGAATAATTATAATTACCTAATTGTATTTTAAATACCTATATCCCTTATCTACATATTTTTAACAATCATGAGCAATTTATACGAGGGAATTTTTACTAAAACTTCGTTTATTTTTTTCAGGTATACAGACATAACAGGGAATGATTGTCCAGTTTGCAGTATTTTCAAGAAATAATTATGAATAAGATGTACCTACTTACTGAATCTATGTGCATTGACCAGGAAAATGCTGTCAACTCCTCTTCTGCAATTGATCGCAAAAATTTTAATCACAGACAAACTTGTAAATAATATTATTCTGAACCCATGTTAAAATGAGTTAAAAATTTTCGTCAGTCTTTTAAAAAAAACTGTACTAGTTAGGAACATCGTTTTATTTTTGGTGCCATATTTGGATCAATTTCTATCAACCCTAATTATTTCAGATTTTTCGCCCCGCAAACTTCGGAGATAAGGGGGGGGAATGGTATTTTTTTGGACATTTTTCATTATATGTCGAAAACTGTGAGACATAAAATAAAATGAAAATATATTTCGAAATGTACAGATCAAGCCCTTTCATATGATATGTCACTTGACCTAGTAACCCCACTTTAAAATTGGACCCCCACTCCGGCCCCTTTTGCAAAGAAAATAAAAATATTTTTGGATTTTTTTCATTTGCAATAAAGTTGAATAAGCATTCTTTATAACTGTTCCAAATTTCAAGTCGATAGCATAAGTAGTTTCTGAAATAAGCAGGTGTGACAGACAGACAGACAGACAGACAGACAGACGAAATCGCACCATAAGGGTTCCTTTTTTACCATTTTGGTACGGAACCCTAAAAAATACGATTCTGTTTGAAGATTTGCAATTTGTTAAAAAATCTACATACAAAGTCGTTTTTAGGGTTCCGTACCAAAATGGTAAAAAAGAAACCCTTATGGTGCGACTTAGTCTGTCTGTCTGTCTGTCACACGCTTATTTCAGCAACTACTTATGCTATCGACTTGAAATTTGGAACGGTTATAAAGAATGCTTGTTCAACTTTATTGCAAATGAAAGAAGTCCAAAAATATTTTTATTTTCATTGCAAAAGTGGGAGCCGGAGTGGGGGTCAGAAATTTCAAAGTGGGATTACTAGGTCCAGGGACATATCATATGAAAGGACTTGATCTGCACATTTCAAAATATATTTTTATTTCATTTTATGTCTCACAGTTTTCGACATAATATGATGAAAAATGTCCAAAAAAAATACCATTCCCCCCCTCTTATCTCCGAAGTTTGTGGGGCAAAAAATCTGAATTAATTAGAGTTGATAGGAATTGATCCAAATATGGTACTAAAAATAAAACGATGTTCCTAACTAGTACAGTTTTTTCAAAATCATCAAAATTCCTTCACAAACAAACTTATTTATGCGGTCCGGATTTTTTCGCTTTATACGTCAAAACTGATACGGAACCCTCAGTGCGCGAGTACGACCCGCACTTGGCCGGTTTTTTTTTAAGTCCGACGCAGCTGATGGGTTAAAATAAAGTGCTGAACCCATGGATTAAGTTTTTGTTACGCTGTCAATACACCCAGCATAATATTAGATAAGTCCCTCATTCTTAAAATTCGACTTAATTTTGTAACGACAAAAGTAATTGTATGTTTAATGAAACTAGTATAATTTTTCAATCATAATTAATAATAATTGCACACAACATGTGGTACCTACATAATAATATAGAAAAAAAATTGAACAGAAGCAACATGAAAATAACACAAACTTTTTACTACTTTGTTATTGAAATACTGAAAAGCAATCATGAAGAAATAGTATGTCTAAGATAATATTTTGTAAAACCGTTTGATCTCTGTAATAGGTTAAAGCCATGTAATAGCTATAATTACTTATAATTAGTCAATTAGTCATGTAAACTCATTATAAGTGAACTATGTTCTTTATGAGTAATAAATCATCATTAAACCGATCATATAATTTTGTGTCAATTTACGTGTTAGGTACGTAAAATGGTGTTTAATAAAATTATGTCGAGTTGGTCAATCCCGACTCCACGTGGTCTTGTCTGTCCTACCCCTAGAGTTTAGAAGTTTTGAGTTTTTGTAAACTCGGAGGTGCGGAGGGAGAGCAGCCCACCTCGCCTTCGCAGCTTCGGGTACCAGCCTCAGCAGTTCCGGCTCGCACGGATGCCTATGCTTTATTACGCAAGGGCGGAGGGGCTGCACTTCCCGCAGCGCCGGAGATGTATACCTAAAATGGAAGTGGATACTGAAATAGTGCGAGTGGGTGCCAAACGAAGTGAACCGACATTGAAAGTTAAGGAGAAATGGAACTCGCAAAATATTAGTTTTCGCAGCCCCAGAACCAAGATTTACTAATCGTCATTGGTAAAACTTAGCGTGTGCTAAATTCTAATGGTAAGAGCCCGAAAAACCTTCTCATTTTATATCAAATCTTACATTTTGTCAAGCCATGTTCGTAAATCTTAAGATTTATCAAGAGACGGGCTTTTATTATCATAATAAGTAACATAAAGGACACTTTTTGTAAAAAATATAGGTATGATTAATAACGTTTATTATTGAACAGTATACGAGAATGAAAAATCACACATAACTAATAATTAACAAATCAACACGAGTTTCACACAAACAGGAAAATTACATAAATTATTTGGGAATCCGAGAAATGCGTCAAATGTATGATGGAATTCCTTTAGCCTAGATTTTCCTTGACTTAATGAAATATAAATAAGCGTCAAAGAATCCCTGCATCGCACTACGCTCTCAACAGTGGCACTAAGCACGAGTCAACATGAAGCTCTTAATCATATTCGCGTGTGTTGCGTTACTCGCGGCGTTGTGTTCGACGCAACCTATTGGCAGCTCAACGCTTGATCAACCAGAAACTTCAGGAGTCCGGTCCAAGAGGGATGCCATTTTGATAAAAGGAACGTGTTCGAAAAACCACGCTTGGTTTAAAGGTCGATGCATTGACTGCGACTTGTAAGTAGAATTTTATACATTAAAACGGTCGTTTCGGCTTTTTTAGGGTTCCGTAGTAAAAATAGGAACCCTTATAGTTTCGTCATGTCCGTCTGTCTATCCGTCTGTCCGTCTGTCACACACTCGTAAAATCTACAGTTCATAACCAATTTGAATGAAACTTCGTAGGGTAGGTGTCTTTTATAAGCCATAAAGGCCTGTAATGAAATTATGAAAATTAAAATAATTAGGGGGGGTTCGCATACATGAAACTGAAGGATGAAAAAAAATATTTTCCTGCACCCCGTTATGTGGGGTATCATTGGATAGATCCTTGAATAACATAGAGGTTTCTAAATGACTTTTTTATTTAAGTGCATATTAAGTGAACTAGGAGCTCCGAAAGTCGTTAACAATGTGTGTCCCCCCCTGTAATTTTCCAACCGCGCTATCGAAAAATCTAGAAAAAGTCATGCTTATGGCATTCAATAAATACTCTCGATTAAAATTGGTTTGAATAAAATACGTCAATAACTTTTTGAAATATTCACTTTTTTCCGTTTTGAGTTCGACAACCGCAAAAAAACTTATATTTGCGGTCGGAAGACTGAAATGCTTCTTGCTACGGAACCCTACACTGTGCGTGGTCCGACACGCTCTTGCCCCGTTTTTACTAATGATATATTAATTAGAGTTTTGTAGGTAGGTACCATAAAAGAAAAAACGGAACACTTTTATGATCACTCCCATCCGTCTGTCACAGAGGTTTTTCTCAATAACTAAGTGACGTAGAAACTTGAAATTTGGCATAATGATAGATAAAATATAATTATTTTGGATTAACAATGGGTTTGGTACTTACCGATAAAAAAAAGGTTAAAATAAGAATTCTTAATTTTTTTTTACAATTTTAGGTAAGTTCAGTGTTTTCCTCATAATTTTCCATACTCTGCCAACACGTACGCATGTAAATTATATTAGTCATATTTAAATAATTGTTACAAATTATATCATTTGAATTACAATCAATGTCGTACCTATTAATATACTTATGCAAATGTCAGCCTAGATAAAATACTATCAACGCATCTCTAATTTGAGGTCAAAGGTAATTTTGCAGGGACAACCTGCAAAATTACCTTTGACCTCAAATTAGAGAAACAAGGAGATATGATAAACTTAGAGCGGAGGCACACGGTGCGTTGCGGCGCCGCACCGCAAAGATTTCGCCCTATCGGCGGTATCGGCGGCCGCTTGTGTGCCCGCCGATAGGGTCAAATCTTTGCGGTGCGGCGCCGCAACGCATCATGTGCCCTCACGCTAACATCATAGTAAACTAGTACGGGAAGTGGGAACCACTGTCACCGCTTCTAAAGCAGTATGCGTCAACTACAAACGCTCCTTTGTAAATATAGAAATCTCCCACATATTAAAAATGCCGCATACCCATTGACCTATATCTCCCTAGACAAGCAGTTCCGAACAAAAATCCTGCCCCATACGCGGGTTCTTGTCTGTTGCTCACCGCAACAAACGTCAAAGTGAATGTGAGGCAAGTGTTGTGCCCGCATAACACTTGAGTGCGACATGTTTAATTTTCGGAACTGCTTGTCTAGACATATAGGTCAATGCGCATACCCCAATCTAGCACAGTTATCCAACTTGTCACATTTTCACTAAATTAAATTTAAACATAAAATCTAAGCAAATCGGGGGAACTCGAGGACGTGGGAGGGATTAGTATAGCTATCAGTACGGTATATTTATCTGTATAATGTCCACATTACAAGCCTTTTTTCTTTCAAAACATCCTTATAATTGACATAATTATTTAATGTTAATTGATTCATTACATACTATTAACATTACAGAAAAAACGAAGTACCTACCTATTGATTATATTTGAATTTCAAATGAGTAAATTCTTATGAGCCAGTCCTCTAGGATTCAGTACAAATAGTCAACATCATAAATTAAGTAATTAATGAATAGTTTCAAAAGCTAAGCTAAACTATATCCGCCTTACTTAAAGACGATGATTAAAATAAACAGCTCTTGAGTCAATTGTCATCTCTATTTATTGTCATACAAATGACAAGGGAAGTTGTATATTTAATCAGTGGTTAAAGTTAAGAGGCATCTTTAAGTAAGGGGGTAGGTATAAGCGATGATCGAGTAGATAATTGTTTAAAGATAATAATAATTATTACTATATAATAATAGATAAACGTTAAGGTTCTGCATGTTTTTAAGATCATATTATTTTTGTTTTCAGATTTGAGGAACTAACAGAACGGGACTGCCCAGGGAGGTTGAAGCACAAATAATCGAAAAATAGACGTTAAAATTTATTTTTATTTATTTATTTATTTAAATCTCCCTTACATCTATCTTTACAGGTTAGTACCTAATGCGATAGTGTAGTATTTACAGTTAAAATAACATACTTAGATAACTTACGTTTGTAAAAAATAATAGGAACTTCAACTATAACTAACTAATTAATATACAATTATACCTATTACATAATGAGACACATTAACATACAATATTAAATAACAACACATTAACACAATAATAATTATACCAGTTACATACATTTATAAACTATACTAAAATCTACATTATGTATAACATAAAATAAATAACAATATTCTTGCGAATTCACTCCAGTGACATGTGAATACATCAATTTTTAATATGGACTTCATTAATACTACGAATTGCTCTGGTGAGAGGTGTTTTGGCGAGTAGGTTAGTCCTGGCTGTTGGCACAGCCACGGGGTCTCATCAGGAACAAAGTAACATTTGTTGAAATAACTCATAATAGATGGCGTTATATGTATCGAATTGTTATTGAAGTTTGTGTAAAATTGAGAACATGAAAAAATACATCATGAAAAATATTTGTTCAAATTTTGAAAAATGCTTTAAGCACGGAAAAATGTATAGCCCGAAGATAGCCCGCGCTAAATCAGTCACATTTCTTTGTATGAGATGAGGCATCTGTACGTATAGTATTATATTATCTGTGGCACAGCCAACAGTGGCGGGCGCCGCCGCCTCCATACATAGCGGTCCGGTACGCAAATACTCAAGCGCTGCAGCACTCCCAGATTATGCTCTATGCCACGGAGCAATTTAACAAATTGTTAGCTTTAGATACATTTAAGGTTGTGATGCATATTCAATAGTCACCTAGGCTAAGAGCCAACTTCACTAACCGTTAAAAAGCATTACACATAAAAAGTCTCCTCGACACTATGTTGACTGCCCTTAATGTCAATATATGTTACAACGATTTTACCGCTTGTATGCTAACCGAAACTGGAGTTGCGAAAACACAAACGTCGATTTAGCACTCCCGCAGCCGTGACTGCCCTGAATGTCAATATATTACAACGATTTTAACGGTGTTGGAAGTTTGTTTTTCAGTATTCTCGTTCACCAATTTTTAGTGTCTTTTAAGCATTATTTTTTTAACACATAAATCTACAAAGAACATAAAACGTTAAGACCTATTGAGTGTTTCACGTAAGAAGAACTTGGACGCTGTGTTGGCTCCCCTGCTTGTCATTCCTATTTAGGTCATATCGTTATGTGTTTTTTGTAGATTTATGTTTAACAGTAATGTTTAGGATGTTAAAAAGTGATGAAAGTGAATATTGGTGCAAAAAGAAAACTATCAACACCGTTAAAAAGTCGTAATAAATTGACATTCAGGGCAGCCAACATAGCGTCCGAGGGAATTCATAAGTGAATCGCACAATAGACAGGAGTGACATACAGGGGACATACAAGGGCCAATATAGCGTCGAACGGACTTATTTCTAGTTGGTAAAGGTTTCATTGGCGATCGAAAAGGTACCTACACGACGCCGCTGCAAAATTATTGTTAGTTATTAGCGTTACATTGCTGCTCACGAATAATAGAAGGTCATAGCAGCAATGGAACACTAACAATTACCAACCACCAACCTACTACCTAACAACAATAATTTTGCGGCAGCGGGGCGGGGGCGGTGCGGCGGCGGCGTTGCCGTCGGTACACGGTCGCTCTTAAAATGCATTTTGACGTAGGTACTGTCTCACTATGAAAAACAGTCAAAATGAGAACCGTCAAAATGCTTAACGGGACATGTAACATGTTACATAAAGTTTGTTACGTAATTAAGGTTCCCTGCCGGCCTAGCATGACCACGATAGAAACGGGTTTTGTCTACATAGAAATAGACAAAGTGACAGATTGTAGAAACATTTCTACGTTTTATGAATGAAACGGTAGAAATTTTTCTGCAATCTGTCACTTTGTCTATTTCTATGTAGACAAAACCCGTTTCTATCGTGGTCATTAGGCCGGCTGGAAGAAATCGCAGATAGCGATAAGGCCGTCCATTTTATGTTTTTGTAATAAATGTTCTGTACCTATATATTATTTGGTGTACAATAAAGTATATAATAAATAAATAAGGTGTACTTATATAATACGTATTTTCCACGGGACATGAAAAACCCTATATTTATAAATCTACCTATTCTATTATATAACTGTAAAAAGCCGTTTCTGTACTAGTACATTGAAGATATTGGTACAGGTAGAATCTGCTAAAAACTTAATAGTATCGCCGTTCAAACGCTACGACGACGATGTACCTACCTGTTTTGGGGACTAAAATAATTATAATTGTTTAGTACTTATCAATCAATTCTTATACTATTGAAACAATAAACATTAAAATTAACTAAAGGTTTTAGTAATAAAACCTTTAGTTAATTTTAATGTTTATTGTACAGTTTGTTAGACTTAGGTGTAAACCTCAGATCTTAGAAACAAGGAGATGAGATCATAGAAACAAGGAGAGAAAAATGTACTAAAAGTGGCATCAGTACCCCGATCATGAGTTTTTTTGACGTGTAGTATCGTTAACGTAAGCATATTTTGAATTTAAAATACAGCTGTTCTGGAACATTTTGATGAAATTTTATACAATTTGCACATTATAAAAAATACAGAGAAATTAATTATGTATTTAATTTATATAAATATTGTGTAACAAACGTGTATTTTCAATTGAATATATGCTTACGTTAACGATACTACACGTCTAAAAAACTCATGATCGGGGTACTGTTGTTCCCGTACTAATTTGCTATGATGGCATAATTATCATAGCAAATTAGTACGGGAACAACTGATGCCACTTTTAGTACATTTTTCGACACAATTACGCGCATAATTAAGCGCTCCTTGTGAATAAAAAGATCTCTCGCATTGAACATTCCGCACACCCTCAATCTAACACTGTTAATCGTCACTCAACACTAGCACTAAACTAAAACACTGTATTTATACCATCGATCGTGTTCGGTTCGTCGCCAGCGCGTACGTTTTTAATATGAGCAATTTGCTCAAGATCAGGCATCAAGCTCGATAGCGCCTTGGCACATCTCCTTGTTTCTATGATCTGAGGTGTAAACCTAAGTCTAACAAACTGTCACGTTCATAGGAACGTGACAGTTTGTCACAATTAGGTATAGACCTAATTTAGGTCTTCCTGGTCAATTCTCGATTTCATCAAATTGAGTTTCGGTGTTTGACTGTCCAAGCTGGTCTCTCCGAGAATTAATGGACATTTTGTTATAATAGTCAAAGGTCGACACACGCTAATGGTTTAGACTTTGACTCAGACCTAAGACTTGTCAGACCTGTGGTTTGACTATCCTGGGAGCATCGCAGCTTCGATGTTTGACTACAACATAGATAACAACAATAGGTAAGTTAAACATGGCTTTGACATGTTTAAAATTTACAAACATTCACCCCCTTACTCATAAACGCCTTTTCATGTAACCACTGATTAAATATACAACTCTATCCTTGTCATTTCTATGCTAATGAATAGAGATGGCAATTGACTTAGGAGTTATTTAATTTATTAATCCTTCCTACGAATATTATAAATGCGTAAGTTTGGGAGGATGTATGGATGGATGTATGTATGGATGGATGTTTGTTACTCTTTCACGCAAAAACTACTGAACGGATTTTGATGCATCTTTACAGTAATACAGCTTATGCGTCAGAATAATACATAGGCTACTTTTTATCCCAAAAACGCGGGCGAAGTCGCAGGCGGAAGCTAGTCGTTTATAAATAAGGGGGTCAGTGTTTTTCAATGCAATTAAAGTTAGCATTTTGTGAAGAAAATTGCTGTCTGCTGACTGCTTTTTTTTTTGAGGATGGGAAATCATCAAATGACCCCTCCCGCTCTAGGGTGGAGCGGAAGGGAGTGTCAGACTCTTACTGACTAAAACCCACCCGTGTTCCTTCCTTTGCCCTTTATGTTCCGGGTCAGCGGTATCCCTTTCGAACAATCCCGCTTTCCCGGCAGGCTTGGGCCCTAGTGGGCCTCCTCTTCGATGCTGACATCTCTTTGAGGCGCGCGTGGAACACGTACGCGCCGTTCGGCATGGTCCTGGTCCTGGTCTGCTGACTGCTGAAGTCGTGCAAATAATTTTGGAAGAGCAACTGTTGACTGTGACATGTTCTATATACTGAATCCCATGTGAACAGGGTTTCCACGATGCCCTAGGACCAGATAGCGACATCTTTAGGTATTATAAATGTATATTAAGCTAGACTTGAAGTTGAGAAACTGAATATCTATAGATGGCAGTGCAATCGCTCTGAATCACGACCGCATTTCAAGAAAATGTTCAGTACCCCTATCATGAGTTTTTTTGATGTGTAGTATCGTTAACGTAAGCATATTTTGAATTGAAAATACACGTTTGTTACACAATATTTATATAAATTAAATACTTAATTAATTTCTCTGTATTTTTTTAAATGTGCAAATGGTATAAAATTTTATCATAAAGTTCCAGGACTGCTGTATTTTAAATTCAAAATATGCTTACGTTATCGAAACTATACGTCAAAAAAACTCATGATAGGGGTACAGTTTAATGTGGTTTTTCCTGAAAATGTCTTCATACATTATAATTTGTAGCTATTCGAACATTAATAGAGTCCTACCTACTTCTATACTATTATAAAATTGTAAAAATGCCGTGTCTGTACATTGAAGATATTCCAGAAAAAAACAGTCTGGATAGGGTACTGGGACGTAACCATATCCAAAAATATTTTTTTTTGAATTTTTGTCGGTTTGTCTGTTTATCTGTTTGTCTGTTTGTGCGCGCATCACGCAAAAAGTACTGAACGGATTTTGATATGGTTTTCACAGTTCGATAGCTTAGGGTCCAACTTAAAATCTAAGCTACGTTTTATCTGATTCCGCTGAAAAAAACCAGAGATACAGCTTGACCTCTTGGTAGTACTAGCCACCCTACATTACGGAGGTCATTTAAACTGGTCGGTTCATTGTAGTCCACGCGGATGGAGTCGCGGGCAAAAGTCTAGTACAAAATAAAGAACATAGATACAGATGTAAATGGTAGTATTTGTTTTTTTTACTTAGGTAGGTACCTATGTAGGTATCTATTTATACCTAACGATGACGTTCTGCTATTTCTTAAATAATGGGTATATTTTTTATGAACTAGAAAACAAAATACCTACGTCTATTCCTTGAAAACATTTCGATTTTCCTTAATATGATTTCGAGAGCTATATACCTATTCATAATTATGATTTATATTTTTTAGTAACTAGGTATATTAACATTGTTGTCGCGTTTTGATCAACATACAACGTAAAACAATTAGGTACCTACGTTGCAGCGTTGCAATTTGCAAAAAACGTAAGAAATTTTGAATTTCGCGAGATATCCTGACGGATCCCTCTTAGAATTGTTGTAAATAAAACACGGCCTGCTCTAAAAAAAAGTTGTAAAAATGTTGCTTTGTGTTAAAACTAGATGGCGTTACTTGTAACAAAAAAAAACAGTTGAATAACTGTGTTCTACGTATTTACTTCGAAATAACAGTTGAACTAGACTCTTTGTTCATCAATAAACCGCTAGATGGCAATCCACGTAGCAAAAATTCAATTATTATGTCAACAACTCAGGGGCGCCGACTGCGTGGGTGCTTGAGGGCAATGGGTGCCGAGCACCCCTGAGAACAGACATCAAGAAACAGATCAGTAATCGCCTTTAGGGATGGGCGTTTTTTCATATCCCGATGTCCCGTTTAGCGCAATGGTTTAGAGCACCGGTTGAGCCGTAAGGATTGCGGGTTCGATTCTCGCACCAACACAAATGTTTGTTGATTAAATAGGTATTCGACACAAATGTTTGTTGATGAAAAACATATAGATATGTAAGTAGGACATTTATTTATTTGTCGGTCGATCAGTGTGCATTTCTCTTCTCACACTTCGACACTTTTTCGAGTCATCAAATGAGCGACCAATTGAGCACTCATTAAGCTAAGCAAAGGTGTCTGGTTATTATTTATTTAATATTTATTATTTAAATTATTTATTTACAAAAAAACAATGCACAACATAACAGAACAACCATTTATAATTACAAATAAGGGGGTAGAACTTGAAAAAAGAAATTGAATAAGATATGTACAATCTGAAACTGTAATACTACCTACAGTGTGCGTGGTCCGACACGCACTTGGTCGGTTTTTTCTCTAAATAGTACCTACCTCAGGTACCTACCTTCTTAGTCTTTTACAGTTTAGTACAAACAGTGATTATAAACTGTCTCTATAGAAATATACTGCAAAAATTGCCTCATGGGTATACGAAAAAATATGCACCGTTTTGGGACTTTTCGAACTTGTGATAGTTTACCTGTCTCTGTTCGTGGGAAACTATTAGGTCAGTAGGCATAGTTTACTAAAGTTAAATAACTACAAATAAGACGCACACAGATTCAGTCTTGTGTATGTCAGTGTCATTGTGAATAAAATTATATTGACAATATCGATAAGACACGGCCGGACAGCGACGACCATGGAGAAGAATTAAACCATTTTTTGTATTTATTTTTTCTATTGTTCGGTGATCTAGTTTTTTTTTGTATTTTTTTAAGATGTTGTAATCGGTATCTTTGTATTGTAGTTAATTAATAATCGTAAATCTATACGTATTTATTGACTATATTTTTTATTACGATTAAACCTTATTGCACAGGTTGTATGAACATAATAATAAAATATTAATTAAGGATATCCTTGGATTTTATTTAATTAAGTAATAAATTTTATTAGCAACAGATAATACCTACTGCAATTACTTAGTTGTAATTTAAATTGTTGGTACCTAGTGCATTAAATTTTTATTGTTTTTTTTTCTTAACCGAATTAATGTTACCTAAATCAAAAATAATGACTATACCAAAATGATTATGCCCTCCCGCATTTAATTATGTTGGACATCCGTGTGACCGGCTATCGCGTAGCCGTTACCCATGGTTTCAGTCGTATTCTAGAGGAATTAATTTATATACCGGGATAAAAAGTATTTTATGTCCTTCATAAGAGTTCAAACTACTTCAATATTGAATTTCATCAAAATTGGTTCAGCGGTTTAACCGCGGAAGCGTATCAGACAGTGTTTCTTTTACACATAATGTTTTAATTTGGATTCATGATAATTAAGATACTACTCAACGTAAATATATGTGGTTCTGAAATTGCTGAGGCAACTAATTAACTCAAGAGCGATAATGAGTGACAAAAGGGTTGTAGCTGCAAACCACAAATATTCTCGTCGGTTATTCTGTCCCCGTTTAATTTAGGTGCTTCGTAGGTTAATTATTACATATATTCATATGTAACACACCTGTTGTTCACTTTGCGTGAATTAATGTTAAATTATTATTTAATGATAGGCTAGATTACATAATAGGTAAGCTACTGTAAGTTTGTCGTATAGTTTTCTTTTTTAGGGTTCCGTACCAAAATGGTAAAAAAGGAACCCTTATGGTGCGTCTTCGTCTGGCTGTCTGTCACACCTGCTTATTTCAGCAACTTCTTATGCTATCGACTTGAAGTTTGGAACAGTTATAAAGAATGCTTGTTAAACTTTATTGCAAATGAAAAAAGTGCAAAAATATTTTTATTTTCATTGCAAAAGGGGCCGGAGTGGGGGTCCGAAATTTTAAAGTGGGGTTACTAGGTCAAGTGACATATCATATGAAAGGGCTTAATCTGCACATTTCAAAATATATTTTTATTTTATTTTATGTCTCACAGTTTTTGACATATGATGAAAAATGTCCAAAAAAATACCATTCCCCCCCCCTTATCTCCGAAGTTTGCAAAGCGAAAAATCTGAAATAATTAGAGTTGATAGGAATTAACCCAAATATGGCACCAAAAATAAAACGATGTTCCTAACTAGTACAGTTTTTTTTTAAATCATCAAAATTCCTTCACAGACAAACTTAGTTATGCGGTCCGGATTTTTTCACTTTATACGTCCAAATATGATACGGAACCCTCGGTGCGCGAGTCCGACTCGCACTTGGCCGGTATTTTTTTATACTATACGGTGGAAAACAGGCGTAGGTATATAGATAAGTGGTTACTGTAGCTACGCTTGCAACACTGATTATATGCGCGTTGCCGATCCATTAAAATGAGGATTTGCAGTATCGACAGCTTAGAGGACAAACAAATTCCCGCTGCCAACACAGTACATCCTCAGGCGCTCTGGCGACCTTACTCACCACAGGAACACAACACTACCGAAGAGTAGTGTTATTTGGCTATGGTATTCTGTAAAGTGGAGGTACGTCCAGAGTCAGCTGCTCCAGCTTTGAGCGAGATATCCTTTTGTGTCCTACCTCTCTTAAATCTTGCCTTTCTAAAGGTTAAGGTAAAGGTAGCCAGTCATAATTTCTGAAGTCATGCTGACTAAATCTTGAATAAAAACCTATTTGGGAGTACTTTAGTAAATAATGTCCTCGCATAGAATCCAATAAAATACGATATGAGATTATAATATTGACGTTTCAGTGGCTTTAAGTCTCAATGATGGCTGGCACTTCCAGCCATCATTGACTTTGTCTAGGGGGCAAAAAAGAACCCACCTAAATAAATCCGATAATTTGATAAGTACAATCTTTATTTCAAATTGAGTAGATATACAGGGTGGCAGGTTAAACAGTGCAAATATTTTAAGGGGTCATTGTACTCATTATTATGAACAACTTTTACTATGGGACCAACCGTGAAATCGCGAAAAAAAATCAGCTGTTCCATACATTTTGTTGAGTTTTGTGAACATAAATATATGGAACAGCTGATTTTTTTTTCGCGATTTCAGGGTATGTCCCATTGTAAAATTTGTTCATAGGTAATGATGGGTACAATGACCCCTTAAAGTATTTCCACTGTCTAACCTGCCACCCTGTATGATGAAGGTAGTCGAATATCAATGTTACCAGACACGATGTAAATTTAATATAGGTACCTAAGTACCTATATAACTAAATATTGTAACTACAGTATTGTTAGCCAACTATTGAAAACATAATCTTCTAAAAGAAATCATGATAATACAATCCTTTTAATGTGTAAAACTAAGTCTTTGACTTCAAATAAACCACATTTTGGCAACTAAAAGACATTATCATCACGGCCATATGACGTAACATACAGCAACAGGTCCATGGACAATGATCTGTTGCTTCACACTTGCTGATACCTATTGATCAAGATTCCATACTAATAGCTCCCAAATGTTCGGTGAATGTCACCGGACAATAAATTGCCCGGGTGAGTAAGTTATAACTTCATTACGTTTATGAACAATAAAGTAACAATACATTTTAATTGTAATCCTGTGACATTATTAAATCTTAGAGCTTAAAGGCTTTAGTTTTGAAGATACTTACCAAAGAGTATAGTAATAAACGATACTTACCTAAATAAGTATTTTTATTACATACCTAAAAAAAAGGTTTCTAGTTTAAAAATATTTATAATATTTACATGAATAGAAAACAACAATACATACTTAAGTATTCCGAAATAAAACAAGAGTACCAACGTATGTAGGTACTTATTTTTACAATTTAGTTAGGGACGTAGGTACTTATACTATATTATATCAATAGCAGTAATGTGTACATAAACATCGAATTCATATAAGTAGCTAAGTAGGTAGGTACCTCAGATCATAGAAACAATGAGATATGCCATCATAGCAAATTAGTACGGGGACAACTGTTCCCACTTTTAATACATTTTCCAGTTCTAGTTCCAATTACAAGCGCTCCTAGTGAATAAAAATATCTCCTACACATTAAAAATTCCACCCACTCTCAATCTAACACTGTTAATCGTCATTCAACACTAGCTCTAAACTTAAACACTGTATTTATATCATCGATCGTGTTCGGTTCGTCGCCAGCGTGTACTTTTGTATCACGCTCAATATGACCAAACGCATCTTGGCACATCTCCCTTGTTTCTATGATCTCAGATAGGTACCGTAGAGGCGGGCTACTTTGATCCTAGGGGGTAACTTTGCCCAGGTCGAAAAAAAGGTTTGAACTGCTCGCCGTGTCGCGACCACACAACCGATCGTCGCAGTTCCTTCGCCATCTATTAGTTACCGAAGGAACTGCGACGATCGGTTATGTGGTCGCGACACGGCATGTGTGACCAAAGTTACCCCTTAGGTTCAAAGTAACCCGCCTCTACGGTACATACTAATCTAAAAATAGTAGGTACCTAGATAAAAACTTAAATTTGCCACAGTACCCGTGACTGTCCAATAATTTACCATAATGTTCACTTCACTGGTTTTATAATAACACTTAAGTACCTAAATATTGCACAATAATCATGACACAAATTACTAACACGTTTTAAATTGCTCAGTATAATTTAATTCTATTGTCGTAAAGGGTCTAATATGATCAGGAATGCATTTTCTACACGCACTGTCAAGGTTCAGTTCAAGGTAGAAAAAAAAATAGCACAGTACACTCCACGCCACTCAATGTCTTGTCCGAATTGCACTTTTTAAATCATTACTAAAAGTAATTCCCTAACAGTGTTGTTAAGACAGTTGCGCCGTGATCATTGTGCGTTTAAAAAAGTATTCTATTTTTAAAATGTTAAATTCGTATGTTTGATTTGACTGTCAGTGGTGTTTTATTTTTTTAAGTGTTTTTTTTTATTGAAAAGAGAAATGGCGCGCTTTTTGACATTATGGTATTTCTTAATGGTGACAATCATTTACGTTAGCACAAGGAGTGTACATAAAAGTGAGTGGAATTATCTATTTGTCAAGTAAATAATTATGAAACTGTTAATAACGGGCGAGGGTATGAATCAACTATTTATTTTTAGCATAAAGTACTACACATACTAACCGCTTAACCTCAAATGACCTAAAACGAATTTAATTATGCTGTGACATCGGTTAAGTATTTAGGAAAGTAATAAATTAATTACTTTCCCTCACACTTTTACTTAGGCAATCGTATAATTATTATGATACGTTAGTCAGCATCAGCAGTGATCGGATATTTGGCCGCATATGTAAGTACCTAAACTTTACTTTTATTCCAACACAAAAATAATATGGACAATTTGATGGTAGGTACTTCTAATTTGTTTTGTTTAAATCTGTTGGTAGGTACCTCAGAACATAGAAACAAGGAGATATTATCATAGCAAATTAGTACGGGAACAACTGATGCCACTGTCTTTTAGTAGATACATCAAAGTACCTAATACATTAGTAAGAAAAAAAATCCGGACAAGTGCGAGTACGACTCGCGCCAAGGGTTCCAAAATAAATGCAATAGCGCCATCTATGCCGCTATTACATCATAATTATCTATAACATAGATGGCGCTACTGCATACTTCTAATGGCGCCATCTATGAGTAGATGGTTCCACTGTCCGGTGACAGACGGACAACAAAGTGATCCTATAAGGGTTCCGTTTTTCCTTTTGAGGTACGGAACCCTAATAAATAAAAAAAAGCTGCTGTTCCATACATTTATGTTCACATAGCTCAACAAAATTTATGGAGCAGCTGATTTTTCTTTCGAGATTTCAGAGTTGGTCCCATTCGCTTTCATCCGGCGATGTAGCTACTAAGCTACATCGCCGGATGAAAGCGATGAAAATGTCACGGTGTAGATATAATGGAAAAATTACATTTTTTAACAGAAACCAAAAGACCTGTGTCCTCACGTAAAAATATACATTGCATTGAATTTAAAGATTATAATCTCTTAGCAAGAAAATATAAAAAATAATAACAATCACATTAATGTTTTGAGAATTCACTTACGATTGTAATTAGTATGTACCTACATCGCGGTACATTTAATTACGTTCCCATCATTGAGTCGGACGGTCATCGACATACAAATGTAATGTAGGTACCTACGTATTCAACCTCAGATCATAGAAACAAGGAGATATGCTGCATCGTGATTTTTGGCGTTAGGTCTGACTAAAACGCTGTGATACATCAGTATCCTATCATTTATATAGGAAAAGGTAGGGCACAGTGAGGTATCTCAATTTAAAGCAGCCTGACTGGGAAATATCTCCACTTTACGGAATACCGCAGTCAAATAACGCTACTCTTCGGTAGTGTTGTGTTTCTGTGGTCAGGTCGCCAGAGCTCCTGAGGATCTCTCCTGTGTTGACAGCGGGGGCGCGAACTCCCATTTTAAAGGGTCGGCAACGCGTCGTCAAATACTTTTTTGTATTAACCACTTCTTTTTAGGGTTCCGTACCTCAAAGGAAAAACGGAACCCTTATAGGATCACTTTGTTGTCCGCCGTCAGTCACCGGACCATTAGTGGAGCCATGTGCTTGATAGGATATCAGTTAGAATAGTTTGATGTACGATGCCTTGCTCTCTCAGGAATGTCTGAAACTTTTTATTTACATATTCACATCCGTTATCTGATCTAAGCACCTTTATCTTCAAATTTGTTTGATTTTCAACAAGACTTTTAAAAGTTTTAAATCTCTCTAATACCTCATCTTTAGTTTTAATGAAATAACCAAAAGTCATACGTGTAAAATCATCTATGAAGGTTAATAGATATCTAGCACCGCTAAAAGAGGAAACTGACATGGGCCCACACAAGTCTGAGTGAATAAGACCCAATCTCTCAGTAGCTCTTGTATATGACTGCTTTGGGAAAGGTAATCGAGATTGTTTACCTTCGATACATGCTACACAAGGTAAGAAATCAGCGTTAGTATAGTTAATACCATCTGCCATACCTTTATTCAGTAAATCCATACTTCGTTTATTAAGATGACTAAGTCTTCGATGCCAAAGTTCCTGAGACGACTTTGTTCCACACAGATTCACCGCTTCTGCACGATGACACCCTGAAGTAGACGGTGTCACATCCAACGACTGATCATTAGCCGTCGCAGCCAGCTGAATCTCCACATCTGTTTGACTCTGAATGTCTAGTTGATAGACACCATTCATCTTCGTTGCACCTACAATAATGTTATCACCATGATATATGTTACACTTATTCGCATCAAATTTTACTTGAAGTCCTCTTTCAGTCATTTTGCTTACGGAAAGTAAATTCGTTGACAAGTCCGGCACAAATATGACTTCTCTTATGGTTGTCTTTTGTTTCTGTCCTTCTAGAAAAAGTTCGACTTCACCATGACCTTCACTGTACATTTTATGATTGTTCGCCACTGTTACTACCCTTGGAGTATCCACAGTATAGTTCTTCAAAATGTTTTTATTATTTGTCATATGACAAGTTGCACCGCTGTCCACGTACCACGCATTTGAATTAATGTCCACCACCAAAGCTGTTAGAAGAACTCCGTTCCAGGCTTTTTCACCTTTCTTTTCAGTTTTCTTCTCACTTTTGTCTACTTTTGATGGACAATTTTTAGCGTTGTGTCCCGGTTTTCTACAAACAAAACACTTGAACTTTGGTTTGTTCACGTTTTGCTTATTGACTTGTTTTGATGAACGGTTTACAAACAATGCACTATTTTCGAAATTATCATCTTGGGCTCGACGTGAAGCTTCCTGCAATAATTTGCTTTTCACAGTTTCACTGTCCAATTTGATATTCGAATTTTCTAAGGTCATAATAAGTGGGTTATAACTTTCCGGTAAGCCATTGAGCATCAATACTGACAGAAAGTCATCATCGATTGGTGCACTTATATCTCGCAGTTGCTGCTCTAAGTCGCTGATCCGTGTGAGATAAGTGTCCATATCATTAAATTGCTCTAACTTCAATCCAAACAGAGTACGTAAAAGCGAAAGTCTTCGACACAATCCCTTGTCTTCGTAAGCCTTTCTCAAATTGACCCACGCTTCGTATCCAGTCGTACAATTCCTTACATGAGAATATACATTCGGTTGCACCATCAAGCATATCTTTGCGAGTACTTTTTCTTGTTTGCGTACGTCTGTGATCTTTGGTGACCCCGCTTTTTCCTCTTCTATGCAACCCCATAAATCTTCATGTATCATGTACATCTTCATCTGAAATTTCCATGCTCCATAGTTTTGGATGCCGCTGAGCTTTTCAATATTGAAAGTGATACCATGACTGGATGCGGTAGACGTCGATTGTTGAGGTGCGCCTGATTGTTGAGGCACACAATGAGGCACATCGGTGCTTGTACCAGCCTTCGGTTTCGACATTTCGACTTTTGTTACAATCGCGTAAATACGACGAAAAATATAATTGACTTTATTTTTCCGTATCCTGGGCTGGGCCCATAACCTGATAGGATATCAGTTAGAATCAAAGATCAGTTTTATATTCGAAAAGAATTTTTATATTGAAAAAAACATAACCCAACTACATTGTTATAAAAACGTAACCATAGCAACCACATCATAGCATTTCTTAAACTGTTAAGATTACATTTTCTAACAGTGCTCATAGATGGTGCCATTGGAAGTATGCAGTAGCGGTATCTATGATTATATTTCGGAACCCTTAGGGCGCGAGGCATACTCGCACTTGTCCGGTTTTTTTCTTCTTTTTATTTATTAGTTGGCTTGCGTTTGACCGCCATCTCGCCTGATGTCAAGCGATGATGCAATCTATCATGAAGCGCGCTTGCCTAGAAGAAACCAATTCACAGACACCCAGATTGTAACTATCGGGGAATACCCACTCCGGCAGCCTCAGATTCGCATTCCACTGTTTGGCGGTTTTCACGCTTTTTTGTGCTTCTGGTCGTCCAATAGAGAGATTGCTGGAACGAAAACTTCTTTCTATCAAGCATCTTCGTCCCGAGCCTTTTGAAAGCTGTTTTCTTTTACTCGCCTTTTTTCGTCGTCTCATTGTCACCTGGCTGCCTCGTCACCCTTATGCACCAGGAAAATTAAAATACCTTTGAACTGCAAAAATCCTATGTATTCTACTAGTATTGAGGGGAATAACGTTACATTCAGGTCAGTTCGCTAAGCGTCAAATGACGTTGCCTGTGACGTATGACACGTGGTGGTATTACCATGCAATTTCTGAACAAACTGTCTGACTAATTATTTACAAACTTTTTGATAGTTCGATAGTGCCTGTAAGTAGTCAAATCTTTAATTATACAGTCTGTTAGTTAGGTTAAACAAGTGCATACTAAAGAAGGGTATGTAGTATTCGATACTAATTCAATTAACCACGGCACCAACCTTGAAATCAAGAAAAAAATCAACTGTTCCACTGAAAGCCCGGCTGAGGACCACCATCTTACAGAATACCACAGCCGAATAACGCTACTCTGCGGTAGTGTTATATTCCTGTGACGAGTAAGGTCACCAGAGCTTCTGAGGATGCGCTGTGTTGACAACGGGGGACCTGCTTGTCCACAAAGCTGTCGGCGCAGCGAATTTTAAAGGGTCGACAACTTGCAATACTCGGTGTTATAAGCGTTTCATAGATAATAGTAATATTTTTTTATTTATTTTCTCATCATCATAAATAATACAGTACAGAGTCAGGAAAAACATCACATAGCATAGAGACTGGTGTCTGATGTAGGTAAAACCTGTGTTACAGATCACCAGGCTTACCCTCCGCAAGACAACTCTAACCACCTTAAACTGTATTTGAATATTCAAATTTTCTTCGATAATATTAACAATAAATTAATAAAATATATATTATGGATTGAAAAAAAAAAAAAAGGAAAAGTAATTCTATGAAACTTAAACAATTACATAATACTTGTAAAAAGATTGTGAAGCGTTGGTTGTTAAAAGTTGTGTGGGGGTGAGTAAAAGAGTGTGAGAGTGTCATATTGATATGTGTGAAGGAAAAGAGTTTGTGATGTTACATTATATAATATACACTACGGTAACTGCTTCCCATTAGGCAGACCGTACGCCTGTTTGCCTTATCGTGGTATAAATAAAAATACTTTAAAGTACACGTCAGGTTTTCGGGTCAAAACACCGACACTAAAGAAATGACGCTGCGGTCATCAACCCATCACATGATGACCAACTAATTGCTTCTCTTTTTCCTGAAGATTCCTTTGTCCGAATGCGAACTGCGTTATTGTTGAAGCCTTTACCTTGTATTAACCCACCCATCGCCAGGGTCCTAATTGGGGTCACTGACCTATAAGGCCATCGGTTAACCATTACATACTCATCAATGATTCGGATAACATTTCTCGCTATATGCAATCGGGGAAGTTTACTTAGGTAAATTATTAGTACCTTTCATAAAGTCCTTACAGGGTTTTCCATATACGATGAGGTTATCGTTTCTGAATAGGTACTTAGGTATTCAGTATTTGACCAGTTGACCGTTAATAACGTAAAACCATGAACATGCGATGTGTAGATTTTCCTATAGAAACTATTGGTTCATATTGATTTGTAAAGAAATACATTTATTTTTGTTTTTAAATATACCTACAGGGTGTCCCGTTCTGAGTGGTCCAAGGGAAAAACCTGGCATAGGGACATGTCTAACTATCAGTCTGAGCATTAGTTTGGGGAATTTCAAAGGGTAAAATAATTATTGTTACTAATTTTCACAAAACACTGCTCATCGGCACGATTTTTTTTTATAATTTCGCATAACGATCTCACTTTTTCATTCCAACCTTCTGCTAGGGAATTGTAGACAAAATATAGGATTTTTTGATATCTAAAAATCGATTATGTCATATGTAAATCAATCAATCAATTATTTCTAATCGGTATCGAATTTCCCCAAACTAATGCTGCATACTGATAGATAAACATGTCCTTTACCGGGGTTTTCCCTTGGACTACTAGGAACGGGACACCTGTATATGACATTTAAAAACAACTGACAAAACCATTTGAAACATACTCATTTCTATTGGAATGCCCAAGTCTATTTTCAGTCGGACTCAATATTATTATTTTACTAGTAAACTACTGATGTGGCGATATGTCAAAACATCGAGATTTATGTGTTTTGACATTGCATTTGTTTCTATCTTTCAAAATCTCATGATATCTGTCGAAAGAGACTAGATCCTGCTACACAGGGTATCCTAGTGCGGGATCCAGTGTCACACCAAATATTGTTACACTTTTTATGAGTCAATAAACTATTATTAAAAAAGCTGCTTGCTTCGTGAACGTAGCCTAACAGAAGCCCCCATATTAGAAGTAATATTTTGACTGCCTTAAAATGAGTTGTTGGGTAAATACCTACAGGGAATTGTGCATATTGTTTTATATTATTGCCTCTATCCAATTTTACATCGATCCTTGTAACTATAGCGCGTATGTTGTTCACATCTGAAAATAAATAATATGCTGTATTAAAATAATATGTGTTAAGTCTAAGTAAATATTTACGTATTATACACATAAACCTTTTGGAATAAATTCTCTAAATGGTAGTGAAAACCGCATTAAAATCAATTCTTGAGTATAGAATTTCTTTGTGACTTAGTTATCTAGGGAATGCAACAATTACGTGGAACTTCTCAAATCTATCGATTAATTGTGTGTAAAAAATGTACTCAAGAGAATTATACACAGTAGGTACCTACACAGCTTATAATCTCAGACCACTGCTGTATTTAAGCCGTTCTCAATATGGGACATAATCCCATAACACTTGTGTGTATTATCTAGGGTAAGGTGTCGTCTTAAATGGTGAACGATCTTAAGGAATGCAATAATTTATTGATCGATTAATTTTCGTGAGAAATTTTGTTCTCAAAGGGCGCAAGCAACATAAACGCAATTTGTCGTCTACGCCATTTTATAATCGTATTCTATAAAGCTTATTGACGTTGTGCTCGCGATTTTGTTTGCTCAAAATTAAATTCTTCGTAAAACTCGTAAAGAAAGAAAGACAATTTATTTTCATGATGCTTTGATGTCAGTCAGACGGTCAGTTAGTCACAGACCTGATTATAAAGATAAATGAAATCTTTTAACACATCCATTTATTTATTTATTTGGTAGAGTCATTGATGTAGTCGAAATATTTCGTTATTACATTAGAACGACCCCTAATCCCACATTAACTACATGTTATGCTAAGCATTAACCGTCGATTAACACTCCGTTAAATCCCTCTAGACTACGATTACCTAAGCTCCGGTTGCACAGTACTGAGCTTAAACCCCAATCAGATCACTATCTAAAATTGATCACGATATTTTGAAATTGACGGTTAAATTAATTTGTGTATGTACCCATATTTGTACATACATCTTATGAAATATACAAGATGTTAAGAAATCACTCACACAGGATGGAGCGAAAATCGAAACTATGAGAAATTGAGGAAAAATTAGGATTCTGGTGAAACCCAAAATTCAAATTTGAAGTGCATCTGGCAGTTGAGGTCTATTGCAAAAATGGCTGTTTTTATTGATTTTTCCCTCAGATCATAGAAAAAAGGAGATATGCCATCATAGCAAATTATTACGGGAACCGCTGTCGCCACTTTTAAAGCATTGTGAGCCACAATAGAACAAACACTCCTTTGTAGATAGAGAGGTCACACCACCCTCAATCTAAAACTGTTATTCGTCACTTTAACTAAACTAAAACATTGTAGGTATATGAATCATCGATCGCGTTAGGTCCGTCGACAACATTGATCAAATTGATCATTTCAGGCGTCAAATTTAATCGTGCCTTGACACATCTGTCTTGTTTCTATGATCTGAGATTTTTCCACTTATTCAGCAGGATCCAATATTTTTGATCAGTACAATGATAAAAAAATGGGAAAAAAACTTCGATTAGTCCAGGTGCTTAAAGTTTTATCCCCTGTCTCTGAAAATTGTGTGCGAACAACTGGACGACATGAGATTTGACAACTGGTTAAATATAACAGGCTTTTGAAATTGTGGGTTAGAATAAAATGCATTTTTGTTTGTCTAAACAGACAAACAAAAATGCATTTTTAGTTTTCTCACATATCAAACAAGATATCTCCTTTGACTACTTTTCTCTGTTTAGGTACCTACATAATTTATGTTTTCGCCGTACTTCCTCAAAAACTCAGCCTGTATGTAGGTAGGTGGTTGGGAGGTAGATACTTGAGATGATTTTTTAATTACTTCATTTTTTTATTTAGCTAAACGCACGCTGCAAACATTTGTTCATTCAATGTGTGCAACAGTTGGAATTCGAACTTACAATCTCTCGGAGATGAGGCAAAATTCTTGTAACGCGATTACACAATTATGTCTCTATAAATAATATAAATCAAGGTCGCTTTTCATGTCTGTCTGTGTGTTCGCTTAGTTCTTTTATACTACACAAGGGATTTATAGGTTTCCGGACCTCAAAAGGAAAAACGGAACCCTTAAAAGATCACTGTTGTCCGTCTGTCCGAGTCAAGACCCTTAACGAGTGGAGGCATCTGCTCATAGATGGCGCCACTAGAAGAAGGAAGGAATATTTCAATTAGTATATTTTCTCATGTATAAAGCTATCTAGAATTCTAGATAATCTTGGAAGGTAAAACATTAGGTATATAAATGCAAAATATCATCGTTAGAGCCGTTTCCGCTAACCTAATTACATTTATATACAAGAATTGCTCGTTTAGAGTAATAAGATTACATTATTCGCAGATCTAGATCTAGATCTACTTTCCGCGACCGCAAAACAAGCATGATTTTTTTATCAAACAGTTTTCATACTACGGAGCAAGGTTAAATGATTCTTTATTTAAATCAGGCTGCGGTTGCCAAACGGTTATTGTTCGGTTACGTGATTTTATTGGTCGAAAGTTGTTTGACTTGCGCAACCTTGACCCTGTTGTAGTGTCATTGACTTTAAAATTTGAATATAGAATGATGTGACGTAGTGGTTTGTATGCAGTGCAGGCGAATCCAAATATTGCGAGGCATGCGTCGCGACGCTCGTGGTGAGGCATGTGCAAATGTATATCGAGCCATGCGTTGCGAGGCATGCGCATGCCTCACGACTCGCAATGTTCGGCGCATGCCACGCGATGCGTAGCGCATGCCACGAGATGCGCAGCGCATGCTTCGCAATATTTGGATCCATCTTAACGTGCGCAAGTTTGTCACTGTGCAAGTTATAATATACAATCTTTTGCGAGCGATGATTTTTTGAGCTAATCCCACAGCCGCGGTCATAGAAAACTCTGATTGCCAACTACCGTGCGCTGCGGGATACTTACCGTGCTATTTCATGGGAATCCCGTATGGTTTTAGTACTTTTATTCGGGGACCGTACCATGTGTTTAAATCATAACTGTTCTGTTATGAAATATGGTGTTATTTGTCCTATTAGGTATAGCTCTTAGCTCTCTCTCCTCATTTAAGAACATTATTTTAATATGACCTCTGAATTACGTGGTGTTGACAATCGGCGCTTATCACCAGAAGGGCCTTTATTAATTTTTAAAAAAAATTAAACATTCCGATCTAGTCTCAATGTTATGTATCACAAATGGTATTCTCCTAACAAACAACTTAACCATAAGTTGATCAATTGAACGTGAAGAAGTAAGTCAAAGTCAAAAGTCAAGGTCAAAGCATTTATTCTAATTACACCACTTTTTGATTCATTTGATTTGTCAAAGAGTCAGTCAGTCAACAAAATGAAGCTGACGCATAATGTCACGCAGAATGTCACGGTGAGATTCTCCCTCGAACGTTCGTAAACGAATTGGCGGTTCTCGCGGTGATATCACGCGGCGTGTTCGGTACACAATAGACAGCCTATCCCAACTACCGTCGCCGGTTCACGAAGAGAACAATAGAAGAAGTATGTAAGGGTTGTAGCTTATTTTGTTCTGCTATAAGTACATGAGTCGAGTTTACAAGTGTGTGTGTATGTAAATAAAAGTAGCATCCTCCTTTTCTCTAATAATAACAACTTTCGACGATTCGTAAGCTGACTGTTATGCATCAGGATTTAGGCAGTTTATATGACTCACTCGTAAAAATGTCACTTAGACGTAGGAGGTCCGGTAAAGTGGAGTGGTGAAACAGATTGGATGACTAAAGCTAGATACAGGGTTATGTGGAAGACTGTGGCGGACGCTTCAGTTTCAGCTGCGCGCCCAGGGACACCTCCCTTATTCCGCTGGCCCGGGGTGACGTCGAAGAATTCTCGTTCGGGGAGCCGGTACACTCGTAGAGACAAATAAAACGCAGCAGGTACAGTCGACGGGGATGTCCGAGGCCCACGACCAATATTCCGACGGCGAACTTGCTTTCGAAGTTACTACTACGACGCTGGATTTCTACTGAACGCGGGCCAACAACGGCTTGCTCCTTTTATAGAGCCCGTGCTGGCCAGCGATCCACTTACTCAAGGCAAACTCGCGTCCAAGCTCGTGATTGGTCGGGAACCCAATACACCCCCCTTTATTTCGTAAAAACATTTATTTCAACATTTTACATCGTTATCATCATACAATGTACTTACAACTATTTCTAGAATCTAGATTTACATTCAGGTCACATAATTGCGCTAAGCTCATCACGCCGCAACGCTCGGTTAACGTGTGAGAGACGGGCTTTCATTCCCACAGTATTTATACGACTCCGTCCCCCCCTGACCTCGTATATAAGTGCGCCCTAGCTCCGTGGCGCGCTCATATCGTTCCGAGCCGTCGTGGGGCAATTATCTCTACTACATTCGTCATATTTAGTTACATTTCAGCGCAATTAACTATTCTCTCATAATCCAATTACTTCAAATCACATAACTTACGTAATACGAAGAACACAAAACAAGAAACGTAATACTACAAAAGGTGAATGAAACAATAGTAAAAATCACAATCTCTCAGCTTAATAGCTTTGTATATGCACAATAGGATTTAAAAATAACAATAAACAAAAGGAATCTTTATTACCTAATACAGTAGCAAAATCTTTATTACTTAAACAGTACTCATTGTACACATAACAATAGATCAAAGGAACAAAGGAAACACTTAAGGGCTAGTAAACAATGGAATAAAAGTACAAAGGAATTCTTATGGCTAATTTACACAACAATAGATATTCCCACGGTTTGCTCGCCGCTCCCATAAACAGGTAAGCTATGGTGGGTGCATCGCATTCATTCAGTTAACGCGTCGCCGACATTCTCCCCCTCGTGCGCAGCACTTATCTCTGCCTGCGGCGACGCACGGGGAACAATCGTTACCAGCCTACTGCTAGGTCGCCTAAGTATGCCGCCTGCAGTCTCTACGTCAGCAACGCGTACATGACCATCGGGTCCTGGATACGTCTGCCTAATAATCCCTCTTGGCCAACAGCCACGAGGCAGCGTATGATCACCTATGACTACGATGTCACCTACTTCTATATTTCTGGAATTCTCGACTCTACCGCTTACTCTACGCGGCAATAACGTGGGTAAATATTCCCGGACCCACCTATTCCAGAAATGATCTGCGAGACGTTGAGCCGTTCTCCATGTATTCGGGCCTATCAGATCTTTGTCATCGAATATACCTATGCTGGTAGTACCGCTCGAGCGACCTATTAAAAAATGATTCGGTGTTAGCGCTTCCTGTTCTAATGGCTCTATGTCCGTCAGAGGTCTAGAATTGACGATGTGTTCTGCTTCCAATAGCAACGTATGCAACGTCTCCTCTTTAGGATGACGTTCATGTAGAGTTACCGCTAGCGCTGTTTTAATCGACCGCACGAGACGTTCCCACGCGCCCCCCATGTTGGGAGCCCCAGGTGGTATAAATTTCCAGCGCACACCTAACACTTCTGTGGCGCTAACTATATCTGAGCTCCTAAGAGCCTCTAAGGCTTCCTTTAATTCACGGTTTGCGCCTACAAAGTTAGTACCATTGTCGCTGAATATCGTCTTAGGCATACCTCGCCGTGCAGCGAATCTTCGTAATGCTAAGATCATCGAGTCGCTGGACAACGATGCCGCCAGTTCTATGTGTACAGCTCTCACCGTCAGACATGTAAATAAAGCTCCCCACCGTTTCTCGTGGCGCCTACCAATTGTCACGGTCATCGGACCGAAATAATCTACCGCTGTACACTGAAACGGCGGCGCTCCGTGCCGTAGTCTTTCTATTGGTAGGTCGCCTGGGGGTAGGTTCGCCGGTTGAGACCTATACACATGACACCATTGACATGTCCTAGATATAGACTTTAATACCGTTCTTAAACCTATGACCGCATATCTCTGTCTAATCTCGTTCATAACGGACATGTGATTGGCATGATTGAATCTAACATGAAAATGCAAAATCAATAATCTTCCTATAATATGCTTACCATCTAATACCGTAGGCATCTTATAATCTAGACTTACGCCTTGAACTGCGTTAATCCTACCCCTAAGTTTCAATAATTTATCTGAATCAACAATCACATCTAATTTCCTTAACCTACTATTTCTTGGAAGAGGCTCGCTATTGGCTAATTTCTTGAGCTCTTCCGGGAAGCTCTCTGATTGGCTGCGCCTTATCAGGAGCTCTTCAGCTCTATCTAGAGTTTCAAAGTCAATGGGAATAAGTTTCCGATTGGAATTGCTATGTATTACTAACTTTGATTTTACTGTTATAGGAACCTTTTTCCTATTGGAACGCTTCCAATCGGAATCCTTTTCCTTAGCTACGTTTACTGACTGTTTATTTCTACATAAACTGATAAATTGTAAAACTCTAGATGTGGCTCTGACTAGTCTAGACCACGTGGAAAATCGCCCCGGGTCCGGTGTTACTTCATTGAAACTAGTAACTATCGTGGCCGCTGCCACAGTTTCTTTCTCCTCGCCGGACTGGGCAACTTTTAACACTGGTTTCACAGGCCACTCATTTTCACATTTGTACAAAAACTGTGGCCCTGTGAACCACCTATGTTCGTGGTTAAAGCTACTTGGTACCTTTCTAGTGGCGTCATCCGCCGGGTTATATTTTGTAGGTACCCAGCGCCACTGTTGAGGCTTAGTAGTCTCCTCTATTTCGGCTAACCTGTGCGCTACAAATGTTTTAAACGTCCTAGGATCTGTCTGAATCCACGATAGGACTGTAGATGAATCGGTCCAATACACAGTTCTGGTTATTTCTAGACCTAGTTCATCATTTAACGTGCGCGCTAATCTAGCGGCTAACAGTGCCGCCTGCAATTCTAGACGTGGAATTGACATGGGTTTGAGTGGCGTTACTCTAGCTTTACCGGCGATAAGTACAATGCTGACGTCGCCGTTTGCGTTTTGCGACCGCCAATATGCTGCGGCTGCGTATGCGGTTTCGCTCGCATCGGAAAACATATGAAGCTCCCCCTCGGTGTTAAGAGGGGCTATACACCTGGGTATATGGAGGTCTAGTAGGATGTTGATTGCAGAGAGATAATCCAACCACGCTGCCTCCTCTGGAGGCTTGACTCTCTCATCCCATTCTATACCGCTCCTCCATATACTCTGGAGCAGCTTTTTTCCTTGTATGAGTACAGGAGCGATGAGACCTATGGGGTCAAAGGTCGACATGACCGCGCTCGTCACCTGCCTCTTCGTTGGAGCTATTTCACCGCGCATTACATCATCGGGCGTGTTACGCATGTTTGCATTAAATTTAAACGCATCTTTGTGTGTTAGCCACTTGAGACCTAGGGTCTTTTCTTCGGTGTGACTAATCGAGACCTCTTTTACGTCGTCAGTACTATCCTCATTAGTACTTGAACCTAGTATTTTGAACCTAGGTTCATTTGAGGCCCAACCTCTCAATTCAAAGCATGCCTTTCTATGTACTGTGTCGACCTCGGTCGCCACCTTAATAGCCTGTTCGAGGGTCCGGAAGCTATGTAAATAATCATCCATATAGTGATTTCTCACTATAGCTTCATAGGCTTCCGGATACTCCTCTTTGGCCTCCTCCGCGTTCTTATTCTTTACATATATAGCTGTACATGGTGAGGAAGAGGCTCCGAATATGACTGATGTCATTCTATATTCCCTATATTTATCCGCATTACCCTGCCACAAAAATCGCAAACAATCCCTATCCTGTGGTCTTATTCTTATCTGTAGGAACATTTCTTTTATATCGGCTGCAATTCCAATGGGATTCTCTCGGAATCTTATTAGAACACCGAACAAGGATTGCAAAAGATCGGGACCGGGCAACAACATATCGTTGAGGCTTTTACCTCCCGCTTTGGCGGCCGCATCGAACACCACCCTCAGTTTCTTTTTCTGTGGGTGGACCACAGAAAAATGTGGTAAATACCATTTGCGCACCGCCGTAGCTGGGGCCTCCTCAGCGTATTGTTTGATAATTAAATTATCAATCTGATTTGCGTACTCCACTTTCAACTCGTTATTCTTACTGAACTTCCTGTTCAATAAGTGGAGACGCCTTTCAGCAACGCTGAAACTTTCAGGAAGCCGCTCGGTCTCGTCCTTCCACAACAATCCTATCTCGAATCGACCGCTATCTAGGCGTTTACACGTGCTGTCTAGAATACCTAGGGCTTTCGCGTCCGCATCTGTACTAGGACGCCTAGGTGCTACACCAAGTGACTCAATTGAAAAATGTTCCTTCATAGCAGTATCTAAATTATTATCTGACGCGCTAATATGCATGCAGTGATTTATGAAATTAACTTGTTTATTATCACAGCCATGCAGGACCCAACCTAAGTTCGTCATGGAGGCTACAGGCTGCCCTGATTTGCCTCGCTTCATTGACCTAGTAATTATCAACTCCCAATTATCTTGCCCTATTAATAACTTGGGCGTTTGCTCATCATAGCAAATTGATCGCGCTAAATCTTTTAAATGAGGATATTTATTTATATAAACCTCATCGATGGCCTGCGGCACTATATTTAAATTATCTATAGTGCGTACACCATTTATTTTATGTATCTTGTTATGGTGGACGCCCTTAATTTTAAGCTGCAATTTTACAGAATTAGAATTCATAATACGTTTACCGCCTACTGTTTCTAATGCGAACGGTTCTGCTGGCCCTTTAGCGCCTAACATGTCGGCTATATTCTGATCTAACAGCGATATAGTCGACCCTTCATCTAACAACGCGAGCACTTTTACATTACGCTTAGGTCCGTACAAAATCACTGGCAACATTTTCAAATAAGCTTTCTCCGTCCTAAGTGTAGCTACTAAATTGGTAGTCATCTCCTGCCTAGGTACATTACTAATATTATCTGACTGAAGTGTCGGCGTAGTCTGCTTGGAATCTGAATGCAATAATTTGTGGTGCCAACGTTTGCAAATACTGCACCCGTATCTTTTACACATATCTTTCCTATGCTTACTACGCAGACACTTGAAACACAATTTAAGATCTTTTACGACCTGCCATCTATCCTCTACTTTAAGCTGCAAAAAATTCTTACAATCGCTAAGGTAATGATTGTCACCACAATGCAAACATGTAACTTTATCGTTACTAGGCTCTCTCCTATTATCTTTCGCCACATGAGTGGCGTGTTTGAATGCGGCCTTCCTAGATTTATCTAGGTTCTCAGGCGTTGCGAATGCACCACACCTATCAGCTTCCCTATTTAGAAAATCAGCAAGACTTACCAAGTCAGGGAGCGACGAGCAATCCTTCTCAGCCACAAAATCAAACCACCGATATTTCAGCACTGAGGGTAACTTGTCCACTATAATTTTCACTACCTCAGGCGAACACAAATACTGGGGCTTACCGAGCCCTTTTATAGCCGTTACACTATTCACTATTTGACTCGCGAAAATGCACACGTCACGTGCATTGTCCGTGGGTTTCGCCAGGCCCTTTATCTTCTCTAGCTCGCACAACACTAGGGCATCTGGCCGACCGAAGCGTCGCCGCAGCGCCTCGATGACTTCGCTGGGGGCGCAGTCGCTGTACAGGAGGCTCTTGATTGCCTCCCGCGCCGATCCTTTGATCGCCTTTCTGAGGCGCGCGGTGTTCTGGACGTCGCTAAACATCGCTGCCGTGCTCTCGTAGACGGTTTTGAAGGCTGTCCATTCCGTCATGTTGCCGTCGAAATATGGCAACTCGTGCATATACTTCGGCGGCTGCTGTTGCGTCTGCAGGGCCTTCGCTATCTCCGTGGCGAAGCTCTTCATATCACTCCGGAAGCCGGCGGTGTCACCCTTGTCGCGACGTTTGCGCTCGTCACGGTCCATTATCACCGTGGTCTCCACCCAATCTTCGACGTGGGTGACACGGTCCGCAGGCTCGGGATCTTCGTCTGAGCTCGCCTCTTCATCGTTCTGCAGAAGCTCCAGCCTCGTTCTGGCGAGCGCGGCGGCGGCTCGGGCTTCTTCTAGCTCGAGCTTGGCGAGCTCTTCTTTGGCTCGCAATTCTTTGCTCTTCTTGGACTTCGATGATCGTACTGACGGCGCACGTGGCGGACCCATGGGTACCAGTGTCGTACTGGACCCCAATTCTGGTCTTGGGCCCGGCGGCGCTCGCTCAGCTTCTTTCTTCTTTGCCGTTGCTCGGCTGGTGGCTTCAGTAGCCGCTGATCTGGCCGTAGTTTTCGCCGTCGATTCGGTGGCGGTGGTGGAGGTCGTGGCCGTGGCCTCGGACGATCTCCCCGTCCCACCGCTCGATGTCGTGGCCTCCGTCGCTGTGGTGCCCGACGCTGTAGCCGCTGTTGATTCTGTTGCGCCTTCCGAGGACTCCTCTGGTGAGCTTGCTTTCGGAGGCGCCCCTTTATTCGACCTTGTGACCGGCATCTTGGTATCTTCTTAGTTCGACGTGTCCCGAGATCCGACCTCGTAGGACCAAAACATGTGGCGGACGCTTCAGTTTCAGCTGCGCGCCCAGGGACACCTCCCTTATTCCGCTGGCCCGGGGTGACGTCGAAGAATTCTCGTTCGGGGAGCCGGTACACTCGTAGAGACAAATAAAACGCAGCAGGTACAGTCGACGGGGATGTCCGAGGCCCACGACCAATATTCCGACGGCGAACTTGCTTTCGAAGTTACTACTACGACGCTGGATTTCTACTGAACGCGGGCCAACAACGGCTTGCTCCTTTTATAGAGCCCGTGCTGGCCAGCGATCCACTTACTCAAGGCAAACTCGCGTCCAAGCTCGTGATTGGTCGGGAACCCAATACACCCCCCTTTATTTCGTAAAAACATTTATTTCAACATTTTACATCGTTATCATCATACAATGTACTTACAACTATTTCTAGAATCTAGATTTACATTCAGGTCACATAATTGCGCTAAGCTCATCACGCCGCAACGCTCGGTTAACGTGTGAGAGACGGGCTTTCATTCCCACAGTATTTATACGACTCCGTCCCCCCCTGACCTCGTATATAAGTGCGCCCTAGCTCCGTGGCGCGCTCATATCGTTCCGAGCCGTCGTGGGGCAATTATCTCTACTACATTCGTCATATTTAGTTACATTTCAGCGCAATTAACTATTCTCTCATAATCCAATTACTTCAAATCACATAACTTACGTAATACGAAGAACACAAAACAAGAAACGTAATACTACAAAAGGTGAATGAAACAATAGTAAAAATCACAATCTCTCAGCTTAATAGCTTTGTATATGCACAATAGGATTTAAAAATAACAATAAACAAAAGGAATCTTTATTACCTAATACAGTAGCAAAATCTTTATTACTTAAACAGTACTCATTGTACACATAACAATAGATCAAAGGAACAAAGGAAACACTTAAGGGCTAGTAAACAATGGAATAAAAGTACAAAGGAATTCTTATGGCTAATTTACACAACAATAGATATTCCCACGGTTTGCTCGCCGCTCCCATAAACAGGTAAGCTATGGTGGGTGCATCGCATTCATTCAGTTAACGCGTCGCCGACAAAGACGGAAGGCGGAAGGCAATCGGGAGGCCGACGCTTACGATGCGAATACGAGGCGTTACATTCATCTTTCATCACTTTTCCCAAACTAGAATGGGGTCGGCTTCCAGTCTTACTAGTTGCGGCTGAATATCAATATTTTACATACGGTAGGTAGTCGTGCGACAGCCGTGAGGGGCTCGTGGCTAAATGACGGCCGCGCTGATCGATCGATCTGCGAGGTTAAGCTGCGCTTGCCGCGGTCAGTCCTTGGATGGGTGACCGTTCTTTACACATCGAGACCCCTCCGTGCCTCGGAGAGCACGCTAAGCAGTCGGTCCCGGTTGTCATAGGAATATCTTTGACAATCGTTACGGGTAGTCAGAAGCCCTAAAAGTCTGACAGCTGGTCTAACATTCGAATACCGGTATTACCCATTAATTGGGTTGTGGAGGTCAGATGGCAGTCGCTCCACGTAAAATATCGATATTCAGCCAAAACTAGTTAGACTGGATGCCGACCCCAATATAATTTGGGAAAAGGCTAGGCAGATGATGAGTCGTGCGACAACCGTGCGGGTGTCGCACTACGCTCTACGGTCTACGCGGACGGCTCTCTCGACGTGTAAGGTTTAAAGTCCGGCTACACGCTCTATCTTACCTACATAAACTAATTTTAATTAGCAAAGCAAGCATGAAAAGTTGAGACAACAAAGCGGTATACCACGCAAACAGCTTCTCATGCCTATATCCAGTCACTCAGTGAACCGTGTGTTTTGTGCAAAAGTTTTTGCACAAGCGCACAAGCTATTTGTGCATGTAAGTCGCTTCGGACAATCTTTATATTAAATGCGTGTGTGTCACTGAACTCCAACGGCTGGACCGATTTTGATAATTTTTTTTGTGTGTGTGAGTATCCCTGGATGGTTTAGATTTACAATTGGATCCGATAGGTGGCGCTACGATCGGAATCTAGGAAATTTTGCTAAACCCACTAATAGCAGGAAAGCCAACATATGGATAGGACAACATCTATGATGTCGGGTTCACTAGTTTCATATGAATTCTGACACATTTTTCAATTTATCTAGTCACACAGGAGTCCGCCACCGAGTATGACTCAGTCTCCTAACTAACCCTTGCTCGAGGCAGCCTGCGCTGAGCCTGTAGATTTAAAATCGTCCCTATAAATAATATTGAACTGATCCAGCTAGTAGTCCCTCTCTCTATTTGCCCTCCTCCCAGCGACACCCTAAGCCGAGGCTCGTGAGTCAGTGGCGGCCTTTGCCATTGCGAGGCTCAGGGCGGCAGATCTTTGCGAGGACCTTGTTCTTTGTGTTATTTATTTAAATTGAAAGTAAGTATTTTTGATGATGATTGATGAGAAATAAACATTATAAACAAATAAATGTAGAGTTTTAAAATGTTTCTATAAACTTTTTATATTGACTCCTCAGTCGTTGCGAGGCTCAGGGCGGCAGATCTTTGCGAGGCCCTTGTTCTTTGTGTTATTTATTTAAATTGAAAGTAAGTATTTTTGATGATGATTGATGAGAAATAAACATTATAAACAAATAAATGTAGAGTTTTAAAATGTTTCTATAAACTTTTTATATTGACTCCTCAGTCGTTTCGCACCGCGAGCGATTAGAACCGGCGGTGTGAATTACCCAAGAGCTCTTTTTGAATGAGTCCTTTCGCACCGCGGTGCGAATCGCCCAAGAACTTTTTGTAATGGGTTAATTCGGTTAAGCAGTAATGGGTGTTAGAAGTCAACTGCGAGAGGCCCTTTAAAAAAATTGTCTAGTCACAAATTCACAATACAACGTGTAGGTCTGTGTCTATGACTCAGTCTTAAAAATGTCGTTCAGACGTAGGAGGAAAAGTAGATTAAAATTAACATTCAGATTAAATTATGGTTACTCGCCGGACGTAGCGGAGACCAATCATTAATCTATGACGTCATGATTCGAAATCCCTTGAACAAAAACCAGCTTTAAAGCGTCATTGACAAGTTTTGAGTGCGTCAAATCTTTGTAATAATCAAGGCAATTCCGCAACGCGCTTGTGACGGTGTTTAATGCTTAACTTTTCGTATTTTGCAATTTCAGACACAATAAAAATATCAATTTGTCTTGTGGCATGCCTAAGGGGCAAGTCCAACACATTGTTTTGGTTTTATAGGGTATAAAGGGCACTGGCAGTCGTCCATAGAACGCTGGGCTTCAGATTGTGTAAGTCGGTACAGATATGAAATTAGTTTGGTGTGGTCGAGTATTTCAAGAGTATTTAAATTATTTTTTTATTTGTTTTTGTACGTAATTGGGTTAAAGAGAAATTTTCGTATTTGTGACAGTGAGGTTAAGTATGGTGTGAATTGGTGTGAATGATCCAGTCAGAGAGTATATAATCACTACGTTTAGATCCATTGAAGTACAGCCCGACTAATGAGTTCTCAATTCAAAGGTTTTAGTTGCTGTCACCATGATATTCTGTGGAGGTCCAATGAAGTACAGCCCGACTAATGAGTTCTCAATTCAAAGGTTTTAGTTGCTGTCACCAAGATATTCTGTGGAGGTCCAATGAAGTACAGCCCGACTAATGAGTTCTCAATTCAAAGTTTTTAGTTACTGTCGACATGATATTCTGTGGAGGCACGCGCCAGCCAGCATGCACCCGTTTATGTTTAATTGGTTTTTTCAAAATGTCAACGGCATAATCATTTTATTTCTTATTTATTTCGATTTTTGATTCCAATTCTTAATCTCTAAGATAAATTAGGCAAAGAACAATTAAAATATATTTTTATTTTTGGTTAAGCTTTTATTACTGTACCATCATATCAAGCCCAAAACTGCCGACGTCCTTTACGAGTAATATGTCCATTCTTCGTGAATTTACGTAAAATTGAAAAAAAAGCAAACAAAAACCAAAGCCAAGATTATTAAGTATTTACTTTGTAGTGGCTTTTTGAAGACGGTTATTTTTTTGTAAAAAAAGTTTTAATTATACACTCTAATTGACTGACCAACAAGCAACTTATAGCTTAGTTCAATGAAGCTAGAAATATTTCTACACCATATAGGTAGATGGTGTAGAAAGATTCTTTAAATTCAACCTCTAATTTAGTAGCGGCGTGAAATATGATCACAAACGTCACCTGCGCATTAGCTGGTTTTTCGGTCTCTTTGGCGGAATGAAGAAGACGGGGGGCGCCGAGACTGCACGCGATTAGTTCGTCAGTCGATGCTCGTCGTCTATTGGACTATTCTCTATTACGTATTGTCAACTGTCTAGTGTCTATTGGGTCAAAAATGTACATGCGCGATCTGTGATCAAGATCCACGCCGATACTTATACCTATATACCGGCACAGCTAGTACCTACCTACTGGAAACGTCAGGCGGTAAATTACGAAACAATGGGGTTTTGCAATTAATTGTTACTATTATAATACTTGACGTAAGTATTAATTCGTCGTAAAACCACATGAATACTACATTGGCTAGAGATTCAAGGGTCTCTAACATTTCATTGCAATTTTATTGACGTTGCTTTCATATTAATACGCAATACGAAATAATGTTACATATTGGTATAAAAATAGGTTACGAAATTCACCGAATTTGGTTTGACTTACCATAAAATAAAAGTTACTATGGAATATATATGAAATTAAATGCTCCGTGGGTATGTACATCTTCATTTGTTTTGAAAAAAATATAGGTAGGTATCGGCATGAGTCGTGAGCACAGATAGCGTATGTAGACTTTTTACCCAACAGACAATAGACAGTCAACAATACACAATAGAGAATAGAGAATATTTTTTACCCGATTCGTTTAGTACCTACCTATAGTAGAATAATTATAGTAATTAAAGGTATATTAGCTACGATAATATAGTTTTGGATTAGATAATTATAAGTTATATGTTTAGTGTAGGCAACCATAAGTGTAACTGTAATCAATACGTTTTGAATGAATTACTTTTAATTTGACTACAATAGTAATTAGTGGTCAATTCGCAGATGATATTCTAGCTTTCTGAGAAGTAACCTACCTATTGTTATAGGAAACAGGGATAAAATGAATGACGTCTGTTAGTAGCAACTTACTATCATTACCTATTAATGCCTTGGCGACACGATTTACTACCTATAGATGTTTTTCTGAGTGCATTTGAATTTTCAATAGATGCAAGTAGAACCCATCCTACTAGTAGATAAGCACATAGAGTACTTTTCGTCCCAAAAAATTGTATTGCAAATCATGAAAACGAAATTGCATGAAAACAAACTGCCTACGCTCTGTATTTATGCAAAATAAAACATAGCCTAGGCCCAGTGGCGTGCCTAGACTCCTAGAGGGCAAGCCCGAGGCATACTTTTTGGTTTTAGAGACTATTTATATTATTTTTTCATGTATTTAAGTGAGTTCATGTCGTTATTAAAGCAATACGTACAATAAAAATCACTTACATTCATGAAAAATGAACATTTAAATACTCTTTAAAACGAAAAAAATGCGTCGGGCTTGCCCTCTAAGCACGCCATTGTCCCAACAGTGAAAAAAATATTATAATACCTACTTGGTTGGTCCAATAGATTCCGAGATTACTTTTCATGCATAAATAAACAGTCACTATCTAATACCTTAGACTCTATGGTACAGTAAAAATACATTCGCATCCTACTATAAAATTAATAACTGTAGATACTTAGGTACATCATATTTGATCGTGATCTTCGGTTTTCCCACTTCGCATTGTAAAGGTTTTTGCATAATTTATTTATAAAAAACCTGTTTCTCGCTGCTAACGTCTGACATAATAGCGTTGCCGGTATGCGTGACGTGTCTTGACGTCAGAACTTAACTATCTGCGTGATACCATCTTACGTCTAAGCGGCGCGAGCGCAACTTGTTTGTAACCAGTTTGTGAGCAGGTGAAGGTTATATTGGATAATTGGGTATTTATTTACAGTTTATCTCAGTTTTGACACACACTCACAAAAATGACCACTTCATGTCGGGTTTTTACATGGACACGTGCGCATTTAAACAAAGTGATACAGTCTTTTAACCAGATGCACGAACTGAAAATACGCACTTATATGGTCAGGTAGTTTGAAGTAGCACTGGTGACAGAAAACTGAGAAGTGATCGATTGTCATGGTGTGGACATGTGATGCTAGAGGAATGAGGAGTATGTGACAAGAAAAGCGCTACAGAAAAAAGGTAGACCAAAGAAAAGATTAGGTGAAATATGATATAGCTAGGAAAGAAGCAAATACAGAGAATTTGATGACGGCTAATAAAGGTGTAAGGAAGAAAACTGAAAAAAACATTGGCACCCACTGGTTCAAAATTTACGGCCAATTTTCGTCCCACAGAGTAAACAATACGCGTCTCTCAAGATACTCGTATACTATACAGACACGATTTAGTATTCATAAGTTGTCTGTGAAGGCTGTTTAGTGACATAATTTCGAACTTGGGATTCTCGTCACGTAAATTGACGGCCAGCCACAAAAGAAAACCGAAAGTCTAATAGAGACTATTAACATTAGTAAATAAACTTGACATTGACCTGTCTGACAAAACATAAAAATGTTGATGATTCTTGGTAAAATATACTTATTTTTTTCTTCGTATTAATGTCGTTCAAAATACTACGAGATTTTAATGATTTAAAGTACCTATTTTTTTCGAATTTGTCTCTTGGAGCCCTTCATTTTGATATCCCACATGTCATGATCATGACCAAATTTTTTAAGACTCCTTATTTTCCAACTAAAATCCACCATGTAGGCAATGATATGTAAACGGTAGGTTTTTTTTTATTCCATAATAGCACTCGCGGAGTCGATACAAATCTAATGATATCTCATTTTTTAAGCCCGTTCGCTCATTTAGTCTAGCTGGGATCTCATAAACGAAATATACACACATACAGGGTAATAATGTCTTCAAAACACTCCTTCTTTTGGGCTTTGCCGCAGTCGGATAAAAATAAATTTGGCTCACTGCTGAGCCCATGGATCCTGGGTTGGATTCTAAAGTCAGGCAATCAGTTAAAAGCTTTTTTGAGCTTAGAGTTTTTGTAGTATAACAGATAATTTTCCCCATAGATGACGTATTTTGTAACACCATAGTCGTCATAATGCAAAAACAATTTGCGCCAATATAAACTTCCTAGCGTCACGTCATTAAGCAGTCACCAACGTAAATGGAAAATAGAAATCAAGTTATGGATATAAATAACATTTAAAAGGCGAACGCTTAACTTACAATATTAGATTAAACAAATCTGCATGACGTAGATTCATACATAATTATCTATTCCAATATTATGTTTTTAAGTTTGTATGTATGCAGTAATTTCCGGAACTGCTGATTCGATTCTTTTCCTAATAGGACCACATTATCCCAGAGTGCTCTAGGCTACTTTTTATCCCGAAAAATGCACGGTTGCTGTGAGTCATGCGGAAGAAGTCGCAGGCAAAGTCGCAGGCAAAGCCTTAGATCATTATACCTACTAGCTGTGCCACGCGTTTTCACCCGATATCGGATGATTTACCCGACCGTGCTATTACTTCGTTTTCGCTTAGCGCTTTTTCTAACTTTTATTCACCAAAGGTCGTAGCATAATGTTAAATAGCCTATAAACCTTCCTTAAAATTAGCTTTAATCATCATCTGCCTAGCCTTTTCCCAAATTATATTGGGGTCGGCATCCAGTCTAACTAGTTTTTGGCTGAATATCAATATTTTACGTGGAGCGACTGCCATCTGACCTCCACAACCCAATTAATGGGTAATACCGGTATTCGAATGTTAGACCAGCTGTCAGACTTTTAGGGCTTCCGATTACCCGTAACGATTGTCAAAGATATTCCTATGACAGCCGGGACCGACTGCTTAACGTGCTCTCCGAGGCACGGAGGGGTCTCGATGTGTAAAGAACGGTCACCCATCCAAGGACTGAACGCGGTAAGCGCAGCTTAACCTCGCAGATCGATCGATCAGCGCGGCCGTCATTTAGCCACGAGCCCCTCTTAAAATTAGCTTTAATATATTGCTATAAAAGTATAGATTGTCATAAATATAACTACTTTGCACGTATTTTACGTTTGCCTTATTTGGGTTTTATTACTAACCATAAACGGACCGTTAAATTATATTAGGCAAATAAATAATATTGTTAGGTAATTAATTATTATGGATTAACCACATTATTATAAGTAACCTAAGTGTTTCCTTTTATGGGGACTAATTAGGACTAATGTAGGTACATGTGACGTGAATCACCATTTATGGGAACCAATAGGAAAATATAGAATAGGTATTGCCGTTTGCCCATTGTATCGTCTTTAAAACCAATTGATAAGTGCTATTCAGCTTGTATATCTCCAGAACGCGTAGCATGACCACGAGTACCACCATAGAAATAAGTTTTGTCGACGAAAGAATAGACAAAATGACAGACTGTAGAAATTTTTCTACCGTTTTATGTATGCAATGAAGAGAAGAAATGTTTCTATTATTCAGTAGAAAAAACACCACAGATTACAAAACTCTTATAAGCCAAGTAGGGGTCACCGCGTGCTTGGGCGGAAAAGATAACGAGATGGATAGAACGACTATAATATCTATTCTTTGGTAGAATACAGATAGAATTAATTGCATATTACATAATATGCATTTGCATACGCGTGCATATCTCTTTCCCATATTGAAATATTTAACACGTCATATTAAAGTCACTAAGTAAGGGGGATATAACACCATCAAAGATCTAGGATCATATCTTATAATTATAACATACGTTTAGTAGGAAGGATTTTAAAATATTTTGAAGACATATTGATTCGCAGAATATCCGCAGTTAGTAGGTAGGTAGGTACTCTAACTTTTCAGGAGACACAGAAAACGAAATAATTGTTTGCATTTTACGCAGTTTACTATTATTTTCTTAACAAATAATTTACCTAATAGTTTACTGATTTTAGAGGTTGTCTCTGGCTAATATTGAAATTGAATAGCAATAAAAAAAGAAAATTCGCATTTTGTTTATACGCCTCTAGGGTTTGAAGCACGCCATATAGGTATGCACATTCGATAGTGTAATATCCCCCTAAGATTGAGATGTTATCAGTTTCCATAGCAACCGATACGTCGCGGTACAACACGTGTAAAACCGCATAACGTCATTACACGTCATACAAAACCGCATGCTTTGAGGTATTGTAGTTGACTTATTGTGTAATATTACATTATTCATGCCACGTGCTTAGTGCAAACTTGCATAGCGACTGGGCTCGGTACATTCTTTGTTGAGCGGTATGACCGTATGACGCGTATGCGCGTCATGCTACAAAGGTCATTACTGTCCTCACCGTTAAGTGAATCAATCTAAAATACCTCGCCCACTATAGAAAAATTACTATTTACATATCGACGACGAAGTGCCAATACCTTCTATCTGAAATTTGTCGAGAAGTACACTTTTTAGGGTTCCGTACCCAAAGGGTAAAACGGGACCCTATTTCTAAAGCTCCGCTGTCTTTCTGTCTGTCTGTCACCAGGCTGTATCTCATGAACCGTGATAGTTATATTATGAATCAATTTTCTGAAATTTACACTAATGAGTTGTGGTCAGTAGGTATAGTTTAAACTTTAAAACATTGTTTTATGCGTATAGGTATTCATATTCATACAAATATTCGCAATTTCTCGAAAAATTACACTAAAGAGATAGGTAGGAGGTATTGGCATTTCGCCGTTGATATTAGGTACCTACCTACTCGTATATAAGAATACCATGACGACCGTCCCCCGAAGATGTGGGCAGAAGTGTGTAGGTACCTACACTGTTCAGAATATCTACATTTCACCAGTAAAGTACACAGGGTGTAATTTTGTCGAGCGATATGGATATTTTTGTACGAAACAGTTGATTTCATTATCGTGATTTTAAGATCGGTCCCATAGTTAATCTTTTGACGTATAGTATCGTTAACGTAAGCATATTTTGAATTGAAATTAAACGTTTGTTACACAATGTTTATATAAATTAAATACTTAATTAATTTCTCTGTATTTTTACAAATGTGCAAATTGTATAAAATTTCATCAAAATGTTCCAGGACTGCTGTATTTTAGATTAAAAATATGCTTACATTAACGAAACTGTACGTCAAAAAAACTCATGATATGGGTACGGGGGTGGCGAATACTGAATAAAGTCCTGAATAAAGTAATTGAGTTTAAAGTACTCGTTTAATGGCATTCTATGCACTATAGCGACAGTGGAAAGCCAAAAGAGCTTAATCACCAAAAGAAGAGAGAGATGTTTTTTTTTTCTTAAAAAATATACGTTAAGGCGACGGTAAATATGGTAACGGCCGTAAATATCAAGTTTTAAATCTCTTATTTCCCCGTCAAATAATGCAGGTTAGTTGTGCATTTTTTTTATGTTAAACTAGACCATATATACATCAATTTATTTCATATTTCAGTTAAATATTCACAGGTATGTGAATATTTAACTGAAATATGAAATAAATTCATGAATGTCTACCCAAAACATAAAAACGTAATTACTTTCAAATCGCTTAAGATATTTTCATGATTTGTTTTGTGTGAAAAGACTATGTTACTACCTATATTATTGCCTGTTACTTTTTTTATTTTATGTTTTAGATACTAAAAAGTAACAATACGTCTAATTCGGCACAGCGCGCTCCTTGATAGGCGAGTCATATTGCTCGGTGGACGTATGTCGCGTTGCTTGAGCTCAGCGCAGAACACTCAAGCTATACCACTCAAGGCCGTTGGCAGTATCAGCACCTTAAAACTCATTTTCCAAAAGTACCATTTTGGCGGTTAAGCGCTTTCGCCTTTCCACTGTCGATAGACAAAAACCGCCTTCAAAATGATCAAAATTATGCTGTGTGAAACCATTTCGGAAGTCGTTGCCTTTCATTTCAAGATGAAGGTATAAAATACAAAGATTTTTAAAAAGTTACTTACTTTTTAAAAATCTTTGTAAGCAGTATTACCTACTTAATCTTAAGGATAAAATATACCTAGTCTCCGTGAAGCAAAACTTCCTATCTGAAATATTTAAAGTACTTTTCCTCCGTGTGGTAGTCGTGGGATAACCTGTTTATATTTATGCTAATGGTATCAGTAAGATTTCATTTGTATAAATCCCCATTAATTGTAATTCATGATCATGAATGTACCTATGACGACTATATAGGTACCTATCATACGCATGCAGGTGAGGTTAAGGGAATAACCTTATGGCTATGTCCAATTGTCCAGTTCACCTTACGCCCGTCATATACCTACTAGAAACCAGGTCTTTCCTGTAGGTATTTTATGTAAATAATTCACAAAAGATGGGTAGGTACCTCATCTCTATACTAATATTTATAACTAGCTTCCGCTCGCGGCTTGGCCCGCGTTTTTGGGATAAAAAGTAGCCTATGTGTTATTCTGATGTATAAGCTATATTACTGTAAAGTTTCATCAAAATCCGTTCAGTAGTTTTTGCGTGAAAGAGTAACAAACATCCATACATCCATCCTCACAAACTTTCACATTGAAGCTGAAGAGTTATTTTGTTCGAACGCGCTAATCTCTAGAACTACCAGTCGGATTCGAAAAAAATTTTTTGTATACATATAATAATATGATAGCCAGATTCATGAGAAAAAGCTATTTTTAAATGGGTATTTGACATCACGCTACGACCCATAGAGGATATTACGTTATAATATAGACGATTATTAAAAATTATTCGATCTATGAGTCATAGATATAATAGGTAATAGGTATGACAATGTAATATATTTCATTGTTATATTATTATATTATGGACATACAAATAATTTTGTCTTCAAAGATTTTTAAAATGCTTGCTACCAATGTATGAGATATTAGGATCCTATAAAATATAATGGTCCTTGACTCACTGGTAGGTCAGGAGGTTAAACAGAATAGCAACTGCTGCTATTTTATTGCTTTAAATATTATGCTCAATTGAATTCCATACCAACTCAAGTGGGTTTTTCCCTACTAGTTGGTAGTATGGATTTTACCCGGGCATTCGATTTTTGTATGGCTCGTGGCCTAATAATTATCCGCTTCTTCGTAAACTGATGGGTCATCTGTAACGCGCGTGCCGTGGTCGTTTTTTGAATAGGTCAACTTTTTTTAAGTACACAATTCCTCTATTGTTTGAAGTCTGTTTGTAGTCTGCGGATTATATCGATTTCCACTTGCACTTTGAAAGGTTTGGGTAACCCCTCCTCAAGGTTTTTATGTAAAATACTGATATTTTTTGCTTCCTTCAGTTCATTAGCCATTTCTAACGTCTCATTAAACACTGTTATGTGTGTTTGATTCAGACAAATCAAAACCTTAACCGCGGATGATGAACGTCGTCGACGATGACGAAGTCATGGATATGAGCCATCTATACAAAAATGCGCTAGTTAGCGCATAAATGGCAAAAAGGTTGATCCCTACGCTCAAAGGTCATTGTCCGTTTTTCCGCCTGCCCTAGAAACATACAATGCGATCAAAACAAGAATAATAATAGGTAACCTTGCGTGCGCCTTATTGTGACTTTTTGTATTGAAGATTTAGCTGTTTTATATTAAAAAACCCTAAGACTTTGATTTGGTAAATCAAAGTCCTAGGGCCAGGTTCACCGATAAGTACAATTTATCGGACTGTTATCTTGTCGGTGAACTTGGCCCTTGGTAAAGTGAAAAACTTAACGTTAATGATTCGTTAATTAATTTTATTTGCAAGAATTAGTTTTGAAGTTACAGTGTTTTAGTTTGGTGTTAGTGGCAATTGGCATTGGCATTTTGGTACGGAACCCTAAAAAGGAGCGTTTGTAATTGTAACGCACACTGTTTTAAAAGTGGCGACAGTGGTTCCCGTACTTATTTGGTACCTATGATAACATATTATGTTATTCTTGTTACTATGATTTATGGCTTCGCCACAATGACCGATCCTACGTTGCCCAGCGGATTTCCACGATCTTTCCTGGGTCGTCAGTCCACCCTCAGGGGGCCTATCCGCCTCCTTAATTTATGTAATGTATTGTGTTAAACTATGCATTGTTTGAACTATTCAACATTATTAATTAAAAACATTGCCATTGAATAGGTATTACCTAATTACACGAAATAATGACATCTATAAAGTCATGTAAGTAGGTACCTACCTACCTACACGTGGTGTAAGTATCAGAAATGCGTGGTGATTTATTTGAAGGGGTTGTTTGCATCACGAAACTTGGACCCCTATAAGGAAACATATAAAGGTCAACCAAAAAAATTTGATCATTTTTTTCGATTCTCCATACAAATGGCGTCAACTGATCGGGTCAATTCGTATGGATAGTCGATTCATATTTTGATATTTGTCCTATCAAATTTTGCTCTGAATAAGAGTTCAAGCAATCTCTAGAAATGCGCCATGATTGTATCAACATCTTGTAGATAATTAACACAAAATATGACATTTAATAGTAGTGATATCGATGACATTGTTTAATAAAGTTGTTTACTCATTTCATAGCATTTCTTGATTATAAACGGAAGGAACATTTCTAATTAGTCATTTATTGAATGATAAAATGTAACACAGATATCATTGCTATCACAAAGAAAACAATACCGAAGTAATAATATCCCACACAAGATGCTACTCACCGGACAAAATTACCTAACATTTAATTTGTATTATATTTATAATATTTATATGTTTATATACAAATAGACACATAAAATGCTTCACTGTTGACTCACATAAAATTAATGTCATAATATTTTATCATGGCATACTTTTACTTATTTTATTTACGCATAATATTAATTTTGCATAAATGTTTAGGCATCATTTCTTAATGAAAAATAAACATGTTCGCGGCTTAGGGGTGGCCCAACGGCTACTCCCGCTGCACCTACTGTCATGGTGTAGTGCACGAAAAATGTAGCTCAAAATAATGTTAGTTACGCCCACGGAATAAAGATTTACGCCCATCTAAACGGTTATACCAAAAAATATTGTCAAGGTATTATTATGCCACTAAAAGTTATGCCTAACTCGTTATGCCAAAGTAGATTAGGTATTAAGAAATTATGCAAATAAAAAAATATACGGTACATTCTAAAATTAAACAAAAAGAGAGCTTCAATACAGAAAAAAATAGAAAGAAAGTAGGTAGTTGACATAATAAGGTATCATCTATTAATCTATACATAATTAATTTTGCCGCTTAGCAACACCGTTGTGTTCCATAATGCCGGTGAAATTATAGGAACGCCCACGCATCGGAAATTCCCTTTGTATTATGTGTGTAAGTGGCGTTAACCACCAACCAACAATTACATCAGCGTGGCATCAAAAACACAAAGAATCATCACATTACTAATTGTTGCGACACAGGTAAAAAAACCGCACTCAAGAATGCCGCCATTTTCCCACAAAAAAAAAGATTTCAGTGTCTCATACTTTAAGACATTCAACAATTTGTGCAATAAGGTTAATATTGCCGGATTTTTCGTCGCTGAATCAAATTTTTGTGGGATTCCCAGATAGAGCAGTGGTAATAAAAACTGATCAATTACGTGTTCAACCTTCGATGGTGACTATGTGAAACGGCGTGTGCCTACGCTGACATCAAGGATCGCGGACCTATCTTTCCCTACCTCTGAATCAGCAATTGGTAATAGTCATACCTATATGACTATATTAGGTTAACCTGTTGATTCAATTAGCTGTGTCCACAGATCCGTTCACGTTGAAGTTGGGAAACAGCGCAATGTTGTTATTATTTTAAGCTTTTATTTAACTTGCCGTGTGTGTACCGGGCGAAATCTTGCAACTGAATTTTAGACAAGTTTCTTTCAACTGATTACGCTGAAATTTGGAATGCATATGTCACTTTGATGACAATGCAATAATATGATACCACGGAGGTGGTCTCATGATGGAGCTGGGAGGTGGCTATAGGAACTCGTCAACTTCTTAACATAACTCCGTCGTGTTTGGGCTCGTTGGATTTGTCGTGACAAATACCTACCTACTACATACAAACCTATATGACGTCCAGGGTCTCATGATGGAGTTGGGAAGTGGTCATTATTGTTTTGAAAAATGTTTTTCAACAATAAACTTATTTTCTTAATTCATACAATGAAAAACCTACCTACATATTTAAGGAATATTTCCTCCTCTCCAAAATTCAAGTCAAGGCGGTTTGATCTGGGCGTTGATGAATCAGTCAGTCAAGACACCTAATTATATTATGTAGATATTCTAGATTTTGATTACTGGATCTTCTACTTTCATTCAAAATATGGAATATCTTCTGTTTAGTTTCTTGGCTGTGCGTTGTCATCAGTCATCATTAATCACTAGTCATAATCATTATTTGTTTCTGTAATACACCTACGGTGTTTAACTTTGTGACATTTTTGTACTTACCTTCGTAATTCCTAACAGTATTTTTACGACCACTTTTAATTATGACCAATCGAAGGAATATTTTCGTAATGACGTCATCGTGATTCCTGACTTAGCCTTAGGGCGCTTTCTCACCGGCGAGGCAGGATGAGACCAGTGGGCGACACACGAATAATTTTGACGTACGGTATCGTAAATGTAAGCTTATTTTGAATTAAAAATATACTTTTGCTACACAATATTTATAAAAATTAAATACTTACATACTTTATTTATTTTTCGTATTTATTATATCTAATGCGCAAATTGTTTATAATGAAAATGTTTTAGGACTGTTGTATTTTAGATTCAAAATATGCTTACATTTACGATACCATACGTCAAAATGATTAAGGCTAGGCTCAAAGCAGAGTTCAGAATATAAAATGTGTGGCAAATGAGTAGAGTATTAAAATGCTATACAATTTTATAATCTCGCCTCCCTTTGCCGGTGGAAAAATGCCTTTACATAGCTTTGTCTCTTTCTTAGTAACATTGCTAAGAAAGAGACAAAGCTTCTTCATCAATATCATAAAGCCAGGTAGCGGTGACATTCAATAATAAAAACATTGTTTTATTTTATTTTTATTTTTAGTAGGTATTGAATCGAAAGTTTTTCTTCATTACATACCACATAATTATTGCTGTGGATTAATTTTATTCATCGTCAATGTAGACGAAGTAAATAAATATTGAAGCTGATTTAAAACAACTCAACAAAAGTTGATAAAAATATGGGACCCGTGGGAAACTTCCTCTACCAAATGAAAAAAGAATCGTCTAAATCGGTTTATGTGGTAAAGAATGATCGCTGAACATACATTTAAAAAAATCAAACCAATTAAGATCCTCCGCCTTTTTTGAAGTCGGTTATACAGGGTGGCAGGTTAAACAGTGGAAATATTTTAAGGGGTCATTGTACTCATCATTATGAACAACTTTTACTATGGGACAAACCCTGAAATCGTGACTAAAAAATCAGCTGTTCCATACATTTATGTTCACATAACTCAACAAAATGTATGGAACAGCTGATTTTTTTTTCGCGATTTTAGGGTTGGTCCCATAGTAAAAGTTGTTCATAATGATGAGTACAATGACCCCTTAAAATATTTCCACTGTCTAACCTACCACCCTGTATAAATAGGCTTTCTAAAACTTTAGTGACTGATATAGAGAATTTGTAAGTGTAACGAATGATACAATTTAACTTACAATAATTATTCTAGGTTAAATAGGCGTATCTATCTACATATATTGAATCTTACAGTCAAAGTATAAAGTTTACTTCATTTTTCTCATCTTATCGAGTAACATTAGATTAGGGCTGCCATAAATACTGAGACGCCGACCGGGACATTTGGAATAGAAAAAAAAAGTGAAATCAAATTCTTTTAGAATTTAGACCTAGGTTAGGAACCCATAACTTTAATTTTTAGTCGATATTTATTTATTTACCAAACTAATTAAATGCGAAAAATTAACGATGATCTATCGGAAAAACGACATCCTAATTTTCTTAGGCTTTTACCTACTCTACGTTCTCAGTGCAAATTTTCTTTGTCCATTAATTATACTTTTTCAAAGTTCTGACTTTTTTAAGTGACCTCTTTCACCCATTTCGATTTTTGTCCAGTGCGATGAGATCAACGAAAACACCCATTTTATATTATTGTAGCTTGGGATTGCAAAGAGAGGTTGACATATTTTGAGAAGAGTTGTTTTTCTTTCGTATTTGCAACTATGCATGTCTGACCGGGACAACTGACTTACTGACCGGGACACAACGCCTCAAACCGGGACATGTCCCGGTGTACCGGGACGTGTGGCAGCCCTATATTAGATATACCTATTAATATTACCATCTTTATGAACTAGCCCTTTGTCGGCACCACGGAACGTCTTAACCAATCTTTATAGCGTGCTTAGTTAACTGAAAAGGGGTTAATGTTATTCATAGAACCTGTTAGGTGAGTAACAATGACCCAATATAGTCAAGTGTGTGGCTTTTTAGCTCACGGGCGGAGTTCGATTCCCACATACTAATGTTTCTATTGTTAGTTTGCGATAGATAATTGGTAGATTCAGTTGTTCGGTAAGTTATTATTTTATTTTTGTAGAAACATGGTTATTATTTAGACATCGATAAAAAAATCAAATAATTAAATTTATTTAAATTAAAACATAATCCCTCTCACAGAGAGGAGGCCTGTGTCCCAGCAGTGGGAACATTATAGGCCAATTATGCTTATGCTATGCTATGCTATAGCATAATAAAATAAATTGTTTTAATTAAAGCACCTCTACTAACTACGATCTACTAAGAATTATCACACAATAGAATCCATATATGTATAGGTAGGTATGTTTTAATTTGGACACATTACTATAATATACTACTATAGTACAAAAAGCCATGGTAATCTTACTATTCATAGGTATATAATACATAGTTTTGTAAGGAAACCAATTTTTATATTTTGTATTTTAAAATCTAATTATTTATTTATTACATACTACAAATAAATAAATATAATATTAACCTAACCTAAGAGATACGTTTACACATATAAATGTTGTTATTGCGTTGATTGACTTGTCAATCAACGCAATAACAACATTTATTATGAGCTTAATCAATGGCGCAGCATGGCACAGTTCATTAAAATATCAATTCACAAAGCAATTCACTAACCTTACGCGTCTCGCAAAGGAATCATAACTGACAATTCATTTAAAAACTGACAATTCACTGGATGTCAAAATAACTGGACGACTGACAGTAATATTAGCAATGAAAAAGTATTTTATCTGACATAACAAGACTTAAGATCCCTAAACTCTTTAGTGCGAACAAAAGCATAACACTAGATGTCTTGTTATATAAATGGTAGAATAGCTTAACCAAGATCTCATAATTATAGTTGGTTAATTTTAACCACAACCATAATTAAATTATCAGTCTCAAACGTATTTTAATTATTATGCTTATAGACCTAATTTTCAACACCGGTAAAAGGCTGTCAAGTTATAAGTGCAACTTTGATAATTTAAGATCTAACTTTTGTACACTTGGTTTGCAAATGTTTTGCGGTTTGAGTTTGAACATAACATAAGTCATTCATAAGTCGAAGTTCCATAACGCGGCTTACAGTAGGAGTTGACTGGTATAAGTCGTCACATAAGGAAAAAGCGTTATGCGGGAGCATAACGAAGAGACAGAGAGAGAAAATCGTATGGGGGGGGACCCCCATACGATTTTCTCTCTCTGTCTCTTTCTATTATATACGAGGCGTAAGAAACTTTGTTCCTGACGCAGGTTGACCCCTGACCGCACACGTTTTTTTCCATTGATAATTATATTATATCCAAGGATCATATAATATAATAGGTGATGTTAGCCTTTGTTTAATTTATAATAAGTCTTCATTCAGTTGTTTAATAGAATTTATTTCATTTTACAGGTGGTTCGCAAGCACCGACTTTCGACGAAAAGAATAAGGATCACTGGAACTTGCAGGCGCAATGGATATTGAGATCAAAGGTATCCTGCCACAGATAATATAATACTACACGTATTTACAGATGCCTCATCTCATACAAAGAAACGTGACCGCCGTAACTCGGGCTGTCCTCGGGCTACCTATATGTTTTTTCGTGCTTAGAGGATTTTTAAATACCTTCAAACATTATTTTTTGGCACTGCCTCGTTTGCTTAGTGGTCGCAAGCACGAGTTCTAGCTTGGGGTCCTAGGTTCGATCCCCGGGTCGGGAAACATGTAATTGAGTTTTCCCGTTAAGAAATTCTCAGTAGTAGCGGAGTCTGGATTTTTTCAATTTCTGTTATTTCCTGTAGAATGATAACCTCGTACCTATGTCCAGTAGAGATCCAAACTTTTCAGAAAACGAAAAAAATGGTTTATTTTTTTATGTATTAATTTCACAGAAAGGGTAACTGTCGAAAAGTGGATGTACAACACAGCTTAACCCTAGATAGAATTTAGCTTAGTGATTTTATGTTATTTTTCAAAATAAAACACCAATCATATCGGTGGGATTTCAACCTACTTAAGGGGCGCAATCCTTACCAGAATTTATGCAAGACATTAATTAAAGTTTTCAAGTTTTAGCGGGTAACTTGCCCCAGTTTTACCTGTTCTTTTAATAAGAGTTGGGAAAAGTTTAAGACGGGCATCGAAAATTAAAGGTGAATAACTTCTTCCCCCAATGGGATTGGTGTTAGGTTTCCCAAAGTTCCCATTTACAATCTCTTGGTCACCATTTCGGAACTATTGCCACTTACTTATAGAAAAACTTACCAATGATAATACACACACGCTAAGTAATGAAATCCACGTACCTATCTATTTTTAGGGTTCCGTACCAAAATGGTAAAAAAGGAACCCTTATGGTGCGACTTCGTCTGTCTGTCTGTCTGTCTGTCTGTCTGTCACACCTGCTTATTTCAGTAACTACTTATGCTATAGACTTGAAATTTGGAACAGTTATAAAGAATGCTTGTTGAACTTTATTGCAAATGAAAAAAGTCCAAAAATATTTTTATTTTTATTGCAAAAGGGGCCGGAGTGGGGGTCCGAAATTTCAAAGTCGGGTTACTAGGTCAAGTGACATATCATATGAAAGGGCTTGATTTGCACATTTCAAAATATATTTTTATTTAATTTTATGTCTCACAGTTTTCGACATATGATGAAAAATGTCCAAAAAAATACCATTCCCCCCCCCCTTATCTCCGAAGTTTGCGGGGCGAAAAATCTGAAATAATTAGACTTGATAGGAATTGACCCAAAAATGGCACCAAAAATAAAACGATGTTCCTAACTAGTACAGTTTTATCAAAATCATCAAAATTCCTTCACAAACAAACTTAGTTATGCGCTCCGGATTTTTTCACTTTATACGTCCAAAAATGATACGGAACCCTCGGTGCGCGAGTACGACTCGCACTTGGCCGGTTTTTTTTTTATACGACTACTTTCAATCAGACAGGATTGAAAGCTGTGACCATAGCCTGTGAAACGCTTGCTACACCGAGTTTCATATGCACGTTTCCGACCCTTTCAAATGAGGATACGATGTATTAAGGACATACCTACAGGTCTCCCGCTGTCAACACAGCGCATCCTCAGGAGCTCTGGCGACCCTACTCACCACAGGAATACAACACTACCGAAGAGTAGCGTTATTTGGCTGTGGTATTCTGTAAGGTGGAGGTGTACGTCCCCAGTCGGACTGCTCCGGATTTTGAGCGAAATATCCCGCTGTGCCCTACTTTTCTTACAGTGCCCTATTTCTCTTACATTGGCCTACTTCTCTTACTGTGTCTTACCTCTCTTTACAAAAAAAACCTGCTCTTGTGATGTTCATTGATTATATGTAACTTGATTTTGAAATTATTTTTCCTGAATTCCAGATAGCCAGTCCCCTCAACACGAGGGTAGCGAAGAACGTGATCTTTTTTCTTGGAGATGGCATGAGTATCACCACACTGGCGGCCACCAGGGTGTACCTGGGACAGAAGTACGGTCATCTCGGTGAAGAGCTGAAGCTGAGCTTTGAAGCTTTTCCATACACGGGTCTGGCTAAGGCATGTAGAACATTTTATTACTTACTTCTTTTGGCGCTACAACCCTTTATGGGTCTTGGCCTCCTCAACGATTTTCTTCCAATTGCTCTCTATGTCTCTGGCCTCCCTTTGCCAATATGTTTTCCTGCCTATACTCTTCAGATCTTCCTCGACACAATCCTTCCAATGCTTCCTGGGTCTTCCTCTGGGTCTTTTTTGTTGCGAAGACCATTTTGACATGATTTTACCAGCTCTGGTGTCACTCATTCTTTCCAGGTGACCTGCCCATCTAAGCCTTTGTGACTTGCTAAATCTGACAATCGTGTTCCTATGAATCGGGTTTTCTAGTTCGTGATTCATCTTTGTACGATATGTGAGAACATTTTATTAGGTACTTCATCGTAGACGGCATCATCGCTTAACTAAAATAAAAAAAAATGGTACACAAATATTAGGAACTTTTCATATCTGTCTTTCGTAACTATACATTATACTTAAATGCAATGTGAAAGACAGAGAGCATCTTCCTTATGTCATCAAAAAGAAACTAACTACAAGAAAGTCTCACATACCGATCACTTATCTCTTCTTCATAATTGAGTAGGTATGTTATCTCCAGTTTTAATGAATCTTTCGATTGTAATATAATTTTTTTTAATAAAATACGTAATATTTTTTAGACGTACTGCGTGGACCACAATGTAGCTGATTCTGCGTGCAGTGGCACTGCGTACCTGTCGGGAGTGAAGGCCAACAGTGGTACTGTGGGCCTTAGCGCGGGTGTTAAACGCGGGGACTGTAAAGGCCAGAGAGATGGCCTGCACTCCGTCACCGGTCTCATGGACTGGGCCCAAAGAGCTGGGAAGGGAACTGGTGAGATTGTTTATGGGTTTGATATTTTTGGGAATTAATGGGTTATTGTTGTGGTTCATAGATATCTGACATGAAATGCTTCAATTCAAATGAATAATAAATCAACCTAATGGCTGTTTTAGATAAATCTATCCGTCGTTATGCTTGCTAGACATTAATCGGTTAACAGAGTGTGAATGAAACTTCGATTGGTAAAAACAACTGTAAACTTAATAAAATTGTCAGGCACCTACACATTTTTGGCACAAGGTTATGCAGAACTCGTCAGCTTAGATACTATAAACGTTTACTCTTTCATGCTTTCAACTTTCTCAAATCATGACATAAATTGCAGGCAATCATGCCCTGGGTTTATATTGCAATCGTAAAATTTAAACAAGTGCATTTCAATCTTACGGCCGTATTACCAACTTTAATTCATACGCTGACTGTATTCTTCTGTGATAGCCTAGTGGTTTAACCATGTGCCTCCCACGGCGAATAGTTCGAGTTCAATCCCGAGGCACGCACCGCTGACTTTTCGAAGTCATGTGCGTATTAGAAATTAATTATCACTTGCTTTAACGGTGAAGGAAAACATCGTGAGGAAACCGGCATGTCCTAGAACCAAAAAATTCGAAGACATGTGTCGTCCACCAATCCGCACTGGGTCCGCGTGGTGGACTGCGGCCCACTCCCTCTCACAGAGAGGAGGCCTGTGTCCCAGCAATGGGAACATTATAGGCCGATTATGCTATGCTTATGCTGTATTCTTCCTCCAGGTTTTGTGACTACAACAAGGGTAACACACGCCACGCCGGCTGCTTCGTACGCTCACTCTGCAGACAGGACATGGGAAGCTGACAGTGATCTTCCGAAGACGGGATTGCGTTGCGACGATATAGCCACACAACTGGTTAAGGGACGGGTTGGCAGCAAGATTGATGTGAGTCATTGCAGTGCTATAAGGACTGTGCTAGTAGTACTACTAGATGTTATGACAACCGCAAGCAATAGCTGGACCAGTTACTTTGAGATAAAACACTAGAGGAGACACTTTGAACAAACGTCATGTTCCAAACGCTGTGTGATACGTGACAAAAAACAATAAAATAGATGCAAAATTTACTACGTGAAGTGCGGCTGTTTTATCGCAGTTGATTGGGACAGCACCGTCTAATGCGGTGTCTTCTCTAGTGTATACCTCAATGACCGGTTTTCATAGTTTCTTGTCATTGTCTAATATGGCAGGTTCAACAGTGCAACTTTGCAAGTTGTGATCTTGCAATGATGGTGATTGCTTGTTCTCAGATCGTATTGGGAGGTGGAAGAAGAAACTTCTTTTCCAAATCTCAAAAAGACCTCGAAGGCTACCAGGGCCACAGAAGTGATGGTGTAGACCTGATCAGGGAGTGGAAAATCAAGAAAGAATCACTTGGAGTATATCCTAAATACGTGTACAATAAAGATGACCTCATGAATCTTGATGAGAATATGTATAATAGTGTTTTGGGCCTGTTCTCGCCAGACCATATGCCTTATCATTTGGAAGCTGGGAACGATGATCCAACCCTCAGTGAAATGACACAGAAAGCGATTCAAATGTTGAAAAAGAAGAAGAATGGGTTCTTCCTGTTTGTTGAAGGTAATCAGATATTTGTTAGTTAAGAGGCTCCAAATAATTTGTAGACTTTTCATTCAATTCAAATAATTATCTTGAATGGTGTTTCGCCATTTCATAATCATCAAAGCCTTGTTGAATACTAGTTGCAGTTAATTGTATCAGGAGCTGCTGAAGTGCTTTATACACACAATTTAAATTTTCTAATATTTAACCAAATCAGAATACCAATATTGCTTTTATAAGAGCATTCCATTGAATAATTCCAGGAGGAAGAATAGACACCGCTCACCATGAGACGAAAACCCGTAAAGCGCTTGACGAGACGGCTGAATTCGCTAAAGCGGTGGAAGCAGCTTTAAGACTAGTGGACCTACAGGAAACTTTAGTTGTAGTGACATCAGACCATAGTCATACAATGACGTATAGTGGGTACAGCAAGCGAGGAACTGACATATTGGGACTTACTAACAAGGTGAGTATTTTGATGACATTAATTTATATTTTGATGTTTCTTCCGTTGCCATCGGTCAAAAGTAAGACTGTAATTTTATTATGATTGATATGACCACTAATCCACACATGGCACGCGTGGTGGACTGCGGTCCACTTTCTCTCACAGAGAGGATTCCTGAGTCATAACATTGAAAACATTATAGACTGATAATGTTATGATTGCAAAAGTCTTCCAAAGGTGCGAGTTTGATTTAGGAGTCGGGTTAAAAAACTGATTCATCAAAATCCAAAATTGTGATTGGTCCATGTTTTAAATGTTATACCCGAGTTACCAATGAATTTGATAACCTTATTCTCAATTATGTTGGTATCGGCTTCCATTATAATTATATGTGACTGAATATAATGGATTGGCATTTTTGATATCCTAAAGTTGCTGCCGGTATATTATTATCTTGTATTTGTTAAGGTAACCGGAATAAGCAAGCTAGCTTTAAAAGGTACCAAATAATGCAGCAAGTCGAGCTAAACAAAAAGGATAGATCGATCCTTGTGATTGTGTGATTCCACTAAGATATTAACTGATTATCTACACTAATAGTATTATAAAGAGAGAAGATTTGTTTTTTTGCATGTATGTTTGTAATGAATAAACGCAAAAACTACTGGAGCGATTTTAAAAATTATTTCACCAGTAGGAAGCTACATTATCACTGAGTAACATAGGCTACTTTACATCCCGAAAAATGTTCCTGTGGGTCACGCGGACGAAGTCGCGGGTAAAGTGCTAGTCTTCAATATAATGTCAGATAATAACTTGTATCTTGTATGCTGTCAATATAAGTTGGTCAATAAATAAATAAATAAGCATGCAAGATATAAAAACGATGTACTTTTTACTTTTCATTTTTTTTCAGAGTAACTCAACTGATAAGATGCCGTATACTATTCTGAGTTACGCTAACGGTCCAGGGTACAAGCCAAACGATAAACACAACAAGAGGCATAACGTCGCCTTGGATAACTTCAGTAAGTATATTCTATCTTTTCACGTTGGACTAATGAATGTTGTGGAAACTAGTTATTTTTCTGAAGTGTTTGTCTTCTGTTTTGAGAAATTTAATAGATAAGATCACAGAACAGTTAAATAAGGTTAGAAAGGCGATCGAGATACTTTTGTACCGACATTGTCGCCAGTTGCTCACACTGGTCAGGTTTTCACCATAATTGCAGCTGTTAGCAGCCAGCAGCTAGCAGCTATTAGCAGTTAGCAGCTATAAGCATTCACACAACTCCAAGCGGTGAACGAGTGCATCGGTTTAAAGTAAGGCATATAAGCCTAACTCTTGTCTATTTTGCGGCACGCATGCCACGTCCACATTGCCATTCCAACCTTTATTTAACTATTCCGTGGGTAAGATGGTAAGTATTTAATAAGTTTTAAGTGTAGTTCTTGGCAAATAGTATAACTAACACGATCTCTTTTATCTGTGAGTGTCTCCTGACAAGGTATTAAAAGAGCGGGGAATTTTTTTCTGATTGTCTGCGTACTCGCATATTCAATCTTTTAACGTTAGACCAATGAATGCTATGGAAAATATCATTCTTTTTCGTGTCCTGTTTTGAGAAATTTAATAGGAAAGATGATAGATTTTAAATGTGGTTGAGCAAAGAATATAATTAATACGACTTCTTTATCTGTGAGTGTCTCTTAACTCTTAACGAAGGCATTAACGGAATGGGTAACACATTACTTATATCTGCCAATAAAAAATAGATCTTGCTATCTGGCTATCATGAATCAAGAAAACTGATTGTGAAGACACTCACTGTAGCCACTAAAAACTGTCTAACATAAAACTGCCACTTAAATGCAAATTCTGGTAGACTTTTGATTACTTAGGGCCTAGTTCACCGACAAGATAACAGTCCGTTAAATTGAAAACGGCTGTTTATCACATCTTTTTCCATACAAAACGTCATGTTAAACGGCCGTTTACAATTTATCGGACTGTTATCTTGTCGGTGAACTTAGCCCTTATTCGTTTTATGAACATAGTGATTACGGTATATTAGGAGGCCTATTTTTAGCAGTGAACGTGGGTAGATACTGGTTGGTGGCAGACCGAATGTAAATTATGCTTTTTCATAAGAAAACTCCAGCTGAAGTCAGCAATAGGCTATTGATAGCGGTGAACGAATGTTTAGGAGTTTTCTTTTTAGGATTCCGTACCAAAATGGTAAAAAAGGAACCCTTATGGTGCGACTTCGTCTGTCTGTCTGTCTGTCACACTTGCTTATTTCAGCAACTACTTATGCTATCGACTTGAAATTTGGAACAGTTATAAAGAATGCTTGTTGAACTTTATTGCAAATGTAAAAAGTCCAAAAATATTTTTATTTTCATTGCAAAAGGGGCCGGAGTGGGGGTCCGAAATTTTAAAGTGGGGTTACTAGGTCAAGTTACATATCTTATTATGAAAGGGCTTGATCTGCACATTTCAAAATATATTTTTATTTTATTTTATGTCTCACAGTTTTCGACATATGATGAAAAATGTCCAAAAAAATACCATTCCCCCACCCTTATCTCCGAAGTTTGCGGGGCGAAAAATCGGAAATAATTAGAGCTGATAGGAATTGACTCAAATATTGCACCAAAAATAAAACGATGTTCCTAACTATTACAGTTTTTTCAAAATCATCAAAATTCCTTCAAAATCAAATTTAGTTATGCGGTTCGGTTTTTTTCACTTTATACGTCCAAAAATGATACGGAACCCTCGGTGCGCGAGTACGACTCGCACTTGGCCGGTTTTCTTTCTCTTTATTTGTTTAAAGAACTTTTAACAAAATGTTACGCCAGTTCCATCGTAACCTGATCTATTTACATCAATATAGAAAACTACTTAAAGAAAATTACAAAGAAACAAGTGAATAAACCAATGCAGCCTCGGGCGACATTAGTTTGGCTAAAATTATGTTGAATATACCTAAATCTAACTTGTTTATATTTAATTCACTAATTAACGTACCTCTTTCAGACTCATTCCTGACACACTCCACCAAAAGGTGATAGATATCTTCTACTTTATTATTACAAACTAAGCAATTTGGAGAATCCACCTTTTTCATCAGAAATGCAAAGGCTCTTAGTGGCATGAGTCCGCAACGAATTCTGAAAGAAGTTAGGTTATGTTTAGGAGTTGTCGATTGATGTTTTTCAAGAGATCCCACTTACTTATAAACGTCTCTTAATTTAACCACTGTTTAAATATATACAACTATCCTTGTCATTTGTATGACAAAGAATAGAGATGACCATTGACATAAGACCTGTTTAATTTAATCATCGTTTATAAGTAAGGGGGTGTATGTATACTTCTATGGCACTCTCTGTAGCTTGAATGGCAAAATGGAATTCGACATATGAGGTGTCGTTAGATTTTTCTTCATTGTGGAAGTGACTTATGGTAGAATGTTTAAATCTCGGAAATTTAGTTTTTTCTAGAAATTTTGTTTATCTTGTTTAGTTTAGCTTATTGTTTTGAATTTATCTTTGATTAAATGTGTTTTGATTTAGTATTTTATTACAGGCAATTTGAACTACACATACCCGGCCCTGGTCCCGATAGTCCGGGAGACTCACGGGGGGGAGGATGTGGCGGTATTCGCCAAGGGTCCCTGGGCACATCTCTTTACAGGCAACTATGAGCAGAACTTCTTGCCTCATGCGATAGCATTTGCCGCCTGTATGGGACCTGGACTGACCACCTGTAATTCATAACCAGTTTAATTTTAATTATTTTTAAGTAGAAATTCTCCCTGTGCTAGTTGACTCGTAAAAATGTCGACCGTTTTTCCGAGTCTGGGTACTGACCCAAACTCGGAATAAATATTGGTGTGTCTGTGATTTGTTTCTGGTAATCGTATGTAAGTACTTGATTAAAATAATATAGTAAGGAATAGGCTCGTTTAAAAAAAATGTTTTAATAAATTCAATGTTAATTTTTTCATAATATTTCTGCTAAAGTACCTACTGCTGTATGGTGTCTCTTTACATCTGTCTTCATTATCTCACTTATACCAAGTTACGGTCCTGCTATGTTATTCTCTAACTAAGAGACAATTTTTACAGATATAACGGCCCAGGATTTCCCATTAACACACACACATAGACATAATTATAGTCTTATTCGATAGTTAACATTACTGAACTGTATTATATCTATCTATGGCTAAATTTAATAAGCAGAAACTAACTCATTATCTGACTCAGTCAAGAATAGCTGCGGATGCTACCGCAGCAAATATGTTCATCTAATTGCTACACAAGAATATTATGAAGATACGCACTTTACTGCTGACAATGGCGCTTTTGAACTAATTATGATTGTCATGGAAACAAGGAGATATATTGTCTTAGCAAATTAGAACGGGAACCGGCTGTCGCCACTTAACCAGTGGCGTGCCTAAAGGACAAGCCCGACGTATTTGTTTTTTTGGTTTTTAAGGGTATTTATGTTAATTTTTCATGAATTTAAGTCAGTTAATGGCGTTATTAAATCAATAGGTACGTATATACATTGCAAATCACTAATATTCATGAAAAATAACATAAATACTCGCTAAAACGAAAAAAATGCGTCGGGATTGTCCCCTAGGCCCGTCACTGATATTAACATGCCAAATCTGTCGGCACTCACCCGAGTTGACTCTTCGGATCGGATGTCAAGTATGCAATTCTTTTTAGGGTTCCGTACCAAAATGGTAAAAAAGGAACCCTTATGGTGCGACTTCGTCTGTCTGTCTGTCTCTCTGTCACACCTGCTTATTTCAGCAACTACTAATGCTATCGACTTGAAATTTGGAACAGTTATAAAGAATGTTTGTCCAATTTTATTTCAAATAAAAAAATGAAAAAAATATTTTTATTTTCATTGCAAAAAGGGCCGGAGTGGGGGTCCAAGATTTCAAAGTGGGGTTACTGGGTCAAATGACATATCATATGAAAGGGCTTAATTTGCACATTTCAAAATATATTTTCATTTAATTTTATGTCTTACAGTTTTCGATTTATGATGAAAAATGTCTGAAAAAATACCATTATCTCCGAAGTTTGCGGAGTAAAAAATCTGAAATAATTAGAATTGACCCAAATATTGCACCAAAAATAAAACGATGTTCCTAACTAGTACAGTTTTTTCAAAATCATCAAATTTCTTTCACAAACAAACTTAGTTTTGCGGTCCGGTTTTTTTCACTTTATACATCCAAAACTGATACGGAACCCTCGGTGCGCGAGTATGACTCGCCTTTGGCCGGTTTTTTGATATAAGTATTTTATTTCTTCATAATTTCTTCTTTCACCATTGTCAAGGATGTTTCCTTTTGCTGTATCCGCGCTATAAATCTTATGAAACATTTTGTAGAAATAATTTAATACGACGACGATTAGATTATGGTAATTCAATTTTCTGCGAGGCTTAGTAGAGCATAGTGTTGAAAAACAAACAATTTTGAATCGTATTATGTTATGATAGAGTCTAAATTTGTGTTTTGCTATCTGCTTTTAATTTCATATTCATTTACATGCAAATTAGCACTTTAAGTAATTAGTATACGGTTTAAAATCGTACGTGTCGTCGACGTGGTGTATTTTGTTTGTAAATATAACATGTATTCCAGTATTTTAATTAAAAAAGGAAATATTTTGATAAATAGCGTTTGTATGATGTAGAAATAAATTAAATGCTTCCATACATACATTATTTTAGCGCTTTCCTAGCGTATTGACCTGGGGGGTGATTCTCGCGGGTGATATATTGATATTGAATTCGATATATATCGCAACAAATGTCAAAATAGTAGGGATTTTGACAGTTGTTGCAATAAATATCGAAGTCGATATAATTTCGAACCCGCGAGAATCATCCTCCTGAGTATGTTAATAATGCACTAGCTGCCACTAGATATTTATTAAGAAACAATAATTTATTATTATTTATCCAATTAGACATTATTTTTAATATAATTGCCCATGACTTTTATTTAGATAACGGGCGATTAAAGTAAGGGGTTGATAAGTCTTTTTAAATACCTATCTCAATTCGTTTTCTTTATCACAAAAATATATTGCAAAGCCTATTACACCTATTAGAAGGCCAATTTGAGCCTATGTACCTATATGTAGCCGCTATATCAAGCCTATGGCCCAAATAAATATATGTAGGATCTATGTATAATAGATATAAGACCTTAGCATAATAATATTTATTGGACCTAACACGACTTATTTCTTTTTTATCATTTATCATTTATTTATTCTCCTATCTATAACCTTATCTCATATCTTATCTTATAGAACCCATTTATCGGTCTTTTAGACATATTTATCGGATTTATGGGACTTATTTATAGTGTTCATAGGACCTATTTATCGGACTTATAGATCCTTTTTATTGGGCTTATCGACGACTTACCTCAATGATTTTCACAATCGCTACAGTTACCATTGTGATATGATAAGTTAGCTTTTAAGTTAAGACCATATACATCGTGTATTAGATATGTGTGTTGAAACTAGTTTTAAATAGGGAATGCTTAAGTCTTAAGTTAGGTTCGGTAATACGAACGTAACAACCCCTTTATATATGACCACATGTTTTTGTTACACGTTGTATATGTAACTATAATGTTTATTTTTTGTACCAGAATTTTGATAAAATACAAATAGAAAATGATTTTAAAACTTATGTTTTTTTGTTGTTGTTGTATCCACATTATTTCTATGACACTTGTAACTACATTCAAGGAAGACTTCAGGGACTACGAAGTATTATAGTCATCATTGTTACGATATAAGGGAAAGAGAGAGTGTTATACAAGACGTATAGCACTGTCCTTTTTTTACAAGAAAACAATTTAGACACTTATCACTAACTATCGACCTATTTGCTTCGCACGGGTGCAATCTACTGATGTGAGTATGTACTCACATCAGTAGATTGACACATGTCAAAACATCGAGATTTCTGTATTAAATATTAACATATTATACACACAAACCTGCTGGAACAAATTCTCTAAATGATAGTGAAAATCGCATTAAAATACATTGTGTAGTTAAGGAGAACTTCATGAACAAACAGACAGACACGAAAAGCGACTTTGTTGTATACTATCCATAAGTACGGCCACTGGGACTACCAATTTCCTTTCGCAGAGCTCAATCCCAAACTTCCGATTGCTATCTGGACTTTGGGATTGGGTCCTGTGTGATTTAGATTACGAAACTAGTGATGAGAAACGGTGTTTACACAAGTTTCTGTTGACTAACTTACACCAAGATCTGGTCAGAGTAGTTACTTATATTTCCCCTATGACTAGGGCTGCCATCCGTCCGGGGTTCCCCGGATTTGTCCTAGTTTAGAGGCCGTCCGGGGAGCGTCCGGTAGGGGTTTCCAAAAAGTGTCCGGGTGAAACCCGGACACTTCGTGTCAGGGGAATCCTAATTGATTAAAAGCTAAGTAATAAATTAAAACAAATCTTAGTTCAAAATTCATTCGTAATCGTAATTCAGTCAATTTATAGGGGGCGTCCGGGAAAAATACTCAATTTTACCAAAATGTCCGGGACTTTTGATGATTTTGTCCTGTGTCGGCAATTTAGGTGATGGCAGCCCTACCTATGACAGTATGACATTAAGGGCTAAGTTCACCGACAAGATAACAGTCCGATAAACTAAAAAAGACCGTTTAACGTGACTTTTTATGTATTGGCCCTAGATAGGGGAAAAGTGCAGTGTAGCATAACATAAAGCATAATCAGCCTAAAATGTCCCTACTGCTGGGACACAGGGGTCCTCTTAGGGGGTGGGCCGTTAGTCCACCACGCGGGCCCAGTGCGGGCTGGTGGACGTCACATGATTTCCCCAAGATGTTTTCCTTTTTAAAGCAGTGTGATAAAACAAATAGCACAAAATGTGCGCTTGCCGGAGTTCTAAGCAATTCTTAAATATGTAGTACTATTTACTTTGTATTGATCATTTGCAGTCGGTTATGTGATTAGCTTTTTACAAGCTATTACTTTGAAGTTCCAAAAAAGTCATCAATTTTTGCTGTTGACTGTAGGTACTCACTTTTGTGGTCAATTGCCTATCATAGTTGTAACTGCCGGCCTAGCATGACCACGATAGAAACGGGTTTTGTCTACATAGAAATAGACAAAGTGACAGATTGTAGAAACATTTCTACGTTTTATGAATGAAACGGTAGGAATGTTTCTACAATCTGTCACTTTGTCTATTTCTATGTAGAAAAACCCGTTTCTATCGTGGTCATGCTAGGCCGGCTGGACCCAATCGAACCCACGTGATGCCTTGTGGTCACTGGACCAACATGGAATATTTTGGTTTAATTGCCGATAATGAGGACCCCACTTAATTGCAGTTCCGGGAAAGTTTGGGAGCTCTGTTCGATGGAGTCGTTACAGATTTGGGTTAATGAGGTCACGCTTATTCGCTCCATTGGTGTTTTATAGGTATTGGTATAATAATGGGGCCCTAAGGAACAACCGATATACAGGGCCCGAATAATCAAACACCAGTTAAATCCCAATAAAGTTGAAGGCCCGTTAAATTTCAAATTGGCTGCTGTGATTGGCTGACCAAAACACCTAACATAACCAAAAATATCGAATATAAAAAATGGTGTTTGTTTGTTTGTTCATTACCTTTGCGTTTGCGGATCATTTATTCGATTGACTTAAAACTTTTGTAAAGTAAGCGCTCCCAGAATTATTTCATAAAAAAAGAAAAATATTTTTTATCAAACAATTTAAAGGTGGGGTGATTTAGTCCGCCCAGTGGTCCGTGTCTCCTACCAGGGCCGCAGGAAGCAATAACGGGCTGCCGAACAGGGCACAACTACCAGGATACCATGATTTAAGTAGTAGGAAGTCTTTCAAGTAATTTTGACAACGATTCTGATTCAATTTGTATTTTCTATAATGTTTTGTTTGTTGAGTCTGTTTCAATTTGTGTTATCTGTTGTGTTGTGTGTGTTTGTCTGTTTCAAGTTGATAAAGTAATTCATCCTACTACTGTAATAACTAGTATAATAATAGTATTATATCCAAAAGTATTTTACCCAAAAATATTCATTTTACGCTCACTTCTAAAAGTTGTCGTCTAGAAAAAAAAACATGCTTGGTATTACAAACACTATGCCTGAAAGAGCGCTGAAAATAATATTCGTCGAGACCTTTGTCCAGACAGTAGATTAAAATAGCCTATTCAAGATAAAAACAATATTCAGAATATCCTATTTAAATATATTGTACTAGCTACTACAAAAGAGTGATGACCTTTTTCTCATTAATTTGCGAAAGGTGACATTGTACTGTAGTGAGTAAAAGCACTCAGAAATATGAACTACTTTTATTATAGCACTAACTGAATATGAAGAAAATTTACCTAGATACTATTATTTTAATGAAAAATTTACAAAGGCATATTGTATACAGGGTTATTTGAAAAACACTAACAAGCTCTCAGGACTGTATTACTAACATCGTAAACAACAACTTTTGTTCTATGACATAAAATAATTCATCAAATTTTACTCTCATACAATATTAATAATATTATCTGGCTTTTGCGTAAAATGTGAAAAGTTTAGGGACCGCTGTTTTAGCTAATCCCGAGTCTATGAAAGATGCACTCAAAAGCTTTCAAGACCTTTTAAACAGAGCTGAGCAGTATTCATAGTGATCACGAACATTTTGGTCACCTACGGACAATAGCCCAATTATGGGACTAAGTGCCGGAAAACTAATACACGTGAGAGAAACCCTAGGTATCATTATGTTACAATATGTGCTCCACAAAGGTTCAATACCTATAGAAATCTTAGCTGCTAACATACATTATTATTCTGTAAAGAAACAATATTTAACCTCACTATTACGCCTCATATATCCGGACGGCCATATAACATCCATTGTAAAAGACATCAACGTTTCAAGTTGCATATTCTACAATACGGCTTCACCCATATCCCTCCCACATATTACATCCTATATATCACTATCACTATCACTACATAGTATAAAACAAAGTCGCTTCCCGCTGTCTGTCTGTCTGTCCCTATGTATGCTTAGATGTTTAAAACTACGCAACGGATTTTGATGCGGTTTTTAGGGTACCGTACCAAAATGGTAAAAAAGGAACCCTTATGGTGCGACTTCGTCTGTCTGTCTGTCCGTCTGTCTGTCACACCTGCTTATTTCAGCAATTACTAATGCTATCGACTTGAAATGTGGAACAGTTATATAGAATGCTTGTTCAACTTTATTGCAAATGAAAAAAGTCCAAAAATATTTTTATTTTCATTGCAATATGATACGGAACCCTCGGTGCGCGAGTACGACTCGCACTTTGCCGGTTTTTTTTTAATAGATAGAGTGATTCAAGAGGAAGGTTTATAGCACCCGTGCGAAGCCGGGGCGCCTCGCTAGTTTATTATAATCTACTGACTGCGCCCGGCGTGCATAGCAATGCCTTTTTTAGAGTCCCGTATCAAAATGGTATAAAGGGACCCTTATGGTGCGACTTCGTCTGTCCGTCTGTCTGTCACAGCTGCTTATTTCAGCAACCACCAATGCTATCTATTTGAAATTTGGAATAGTTATAAAGAATGCTTGCTCAGCTTTATTGCAAGTGACTGAAGTTAAAAAATATTTTTAGTTTCATTGAAAAAGGGGGCTGAAGTGGGGGTTTGAAATTTAAAAGTGAAGTCAATAGGTTAAATGGCATATCATATGATAGGACTTGATCTGCACATTTCAAAATACATTTTCATTTTCTTTTTTGTCTTATAGTTTTTGACATATGATAAAAAGTGTCAGAAAAAATACCATCCCCCCCCCCCCCCCCTTATCTCCGAAGTTTGCGGAGTGAAAAATCTGAAATAATTAGAGTTGATATGAATTGACCCAAATATTGCACGAAAAATAAAACGATGTTCCTTACTAGTACCTACAGTTTTTTCAAAATCATCAAAATTCTTTCACAAACAAACTTAGTTTTGCGGTTCAGTTTTTTTCACTATAAACGTCCAAAAATGATACGAAACCCTCGGTGCGCGAGTACGACTCGCACTTGTTCGGTTTTTTTACTGAAACTTGTCTACAACAACTATACTGGTTTTACTATAAAGATTTAGAACTCATACGCACTGTGCAGTTACCCGCATTGCAGCTAGAGGATAACTTGCGGATAGCTGCAATGTGGGTAACCGAAATCTGATACAATGGTGGGCAAACTAATCGCACAGTGTGTATAGGAACTTCAGATCATAGAAACAAGACAGATGTGCCAAGGCGCTACTAAAATTGACGCTTTGATACGGTCACATTGACCGTATATAAAATACAGTGTATATAAATACAGTGTTTTAGTTTAGTGCTAGTGTTGAGTGACGATTAACAGTGTTAGATTGAGGGTGTGTGGAATGTTCAATGCGTGGGAGATCTTTATATTCACAAAGGGGCGCTTGTAATTGTGTTGAAAAATGTACTAAAAGTGGCGACAGTTGTTCCCGTACTAATTTGCTATGATGGCATATCTCCTTGTTTCTATGATCTGAGATAGGAACCGTGCGGCTGACCGCAGCGAAGCTAGAGCGTCCGGAGAGGTTTGCGGGCAGCCCAGCCGCATCGCAATGCGTATAGAAATTAGTTTTACATACATTTTTTGCTTGCGGTTAACCGAAGACCTTTCTCTAAGTCCAACGGTTTGAACTGTGCGATGTCTGTCAATTATGTCGATTCTGTTGTTTACGAACTAAACTAATTTAGTCTTATTATGTCTCTTTCTAATAAAAAAAAACATGAGAGAGGGATAGAAGATATTTAATCCTGTCAAATTAGTCCTCTTGAATAATTTTAACGTTAATTTAGTCGTAATCGCAAAAGGTCATGACTATTTTCCCGTAAATGATAAGGGCGTAGACTAATTTGACAGTTCTAAATATTTCTGTCCTTTTTCAATGATATTTGTAAGAAAGAGATATAGTGTGATTAAAATTAGTTTAGTGCGATGTTCAACAGAATCGGCACCAATGTTAGAATTTTATTAAATTTAGTTTTTATTTAATTAATAATTTTGTCTATTCAAATTACTGGATTTTATGGGTTTTAAAGTAGCCTAAGTTACTCTTTATGACATCAGCTATCTGCCAGTGAAAGTCCGTCAAAATCGGTCCAGCCGTTTTGGAGATTAGCCGGAACAAACAGACAGACAGTCGTTTATATTTAAATTGATTTTTGTTATAAGTATCGTATATTATTTTATTACATATGCATTTAGTAAAAACCTGTTATTTTGACAGTACTAACAGAAGTTTCAATTGTATTTATTTGTATCTTGGTTTGGAGTTAATAAAATTAACCAAAACATCAACGCTGCGGTAAGTTAATTAAGAATTTCTCAGAACTTTCAGACGTGCTGAATTCATTCAGGTATATTGTTGTACGCAACAGTTTGAGCTTTCCCGGTCGAGTGGAGCTTTTCAGTTGTTTTCCCACCCTCGTAGGGGTTGGTCGGCGCGACAACGTAGTCCTCCAACTCGCAAATATCGTGTTTATATTGAACTGTTCATTATAGTGGAGATTACAACTTTGTGATCCTTAAATAATAATGGGTAAGTGTCCATTTTATTTGTACAAAATAAATGTTATCATTTTCAGTGTGAAGGTTTCATATTTTTGCATAACACATCAAGTGCGACAGTAGAGTTATTGGAGCGATATTTTATAGGATTTTTATAATATTTTCTATGCGTTTTGATATATGTAACGTGGGAGTTATATGTTTTTTGTATGGCAGAGCTGCATACCAGCATTGTCTTATGTAAGTGCATGAATGCACTGCGCTTGAATATGCGGTTCATTAGTTGGTGCGTCTTATGACGACAGATTTAATTAAATATATTTTAAGCATGCTTAGTACAACCCAGTGAGTATTATTTTTATATACATAATACAGATGAAAAGTTAAACACAGTTTGTTGAAGGAATCAGCATTCGAATCGTTCGTTTTACTAAATTTTGTAAAATTATATGGACATTTTTGTATGGACACTCTTAAATGGAATAGTTGGATTCGTAGTAAATCAAACGAGCATCGAATACTGAATACAGTGGCGACAGTGAAGGTTGAGGTCCAAGCCGGTACAGTAAGATAGTAACACAAATTATAAACAATTCCGTTTTAGTGTCATAACTATTCACCTATTCAAAATAGTGAGTAAATACAGTGAATTAACGAATAGGTATGACAAATGAATACGGAATTATTCATCATTTTGTTACTATTTTATTGTAATTTATTATATTATTTTATTGTACTGGCTTCCCTTCACCCTTCGTCACTGCTGAACACCCTCCTTCGATACCATAACTTGTTTAACCAACCATCCTGTTTATGCAAAAAGAAAAACCCAAAGCATTATATTTATGTATCTTAAAGAAAAAAGGTCACATTTCTAGATAAAGGTATTCTTGAGAAGCTTATTGATAAATCCTGATCTATACTTATAATAAATCTGTAGAGAGGTCAATTCTGTACATGAGATATATTTTCAAAATAACTATCAGGGGGTGATTAGTGATCGATACTGATGCCAAAAATCCAATCAGTAAAATTTTTGTCTGTCTGTCTGTCTGTAGAAACAAAAACTACTTGACGGATTTTAACGAAACTTAGTACAATTATTTTTCATACTCCTGGGCAGGTTATAGTATACTTTTCATCACGCTACAATCAATCCTATTGATTGTAGCGTGATGAAAAGTATACTTCACTGCAGTGAAGGGAAATGTTGGGAAAACGGGAGAAGTTACTCCATTTTTTAAGCTTCCGTCGCGTGTGCAGCCTTAATGGTTAAAGCTACATAGAAATCATGTATGACGGAAATGTTCTACATAAAATTATCTAAAAAATATCCCACAACAGCATATGTCTATCTTTTATGGTTGACTCACAATAATACGTGTAACTCCCGATAGCTTAGCAGTTCGGAGCTTTCTGATTGTATATACACACAAGGAGTTACACGCTGATGGAGTCGCGGGCACAGCTATTAATAATAATATTCTGCGGTTCCTTATTGCGATATTTTTTAACAGTATTGTGAATTGACATATTATATTTCCCTACTAAAATACGAAAGTTAATCTGTCTGTTACATCAAAACCATTGAACCGTGAGGAAGGACATACGCTACTTTTTTACGAATAACGACGGAAACGCGGACGAAGTCGCGGGCAAAAGCTAGTGCATAATATAAAGTTATTCTTAAGAAGCCTATTGTTAAATGTTTGATTAGTTTTGGGAATAAAACAATGTAATATAATTAAAAAGTATTTCTACAACCTTACAGTTAGAAGCCAATAGCCGCAGGTAAGTTACTTAGATAATTTTAAACATTATCAAAATATTTTTAGATCAGTAAAATAAACACAAATACATGTCATGATCTTCTCACAAACAATACATTGTGTAAGCTGACCATCTTATCTATCATTTAGAAGGATTATTAATTTAATCAGTTTCTCTGAGCATGTCTAGATATGCTAATTTATCAACACTTATCGTGTTGGTAATCGTAAAACCTAAAATTATCGAATACCTCAGAATATTTCGGGTGCGAGACTCTTTTTCGAAAGACACAAGCTTAAGACTTTTATTATTAATGGTAAAACTTAGGTTTTACTGGCAACTCTTAGGATTTACTGTAGTTCAAGCTTTTACAGTAACGTATACTGTACATCACTCAGGAAGAATAAGAGCTATTTGTAATGTAATAACAAGCGTAAGTGGCGTTAACAAGGATGTCAAAATACTTTCAGGAATATCAGAGATTTTTTTAAAAGATGCCATATTGATTTGGTATATTAAATTAACTTTTTTATGAACGGAAGGAAGGCACAATAAATATTTAAATATTGTTTGCGAAAAATTATGTTTTTATTTTTTCACGACACAAAGTAGATGTCACGTTCCGAGTGAATAGGTTACTTCTAGGCAAGCCTGTACTATCGCTACATGGTCGACCGCATCATCGCTTGCTATCAGTGATATAGTAGTCAAACGTAAGCCTATTATAAAAACAAAATAAAAAGGGTGTAGGTACACCTCAAATCATAGAAACAAGGGAGATGTGTCAAGGCACTATTGAGCTTGACGCTTTAGTCTGGTCACATTGACCATAATTAAAACGTACACGCTGGCGACGGACCGAACGCGATCGATCTTGTAAATACAGTATTTTAGTTTAGTGCTAGTGATGAGTGTGGAATATCAGTGTTAGATTGAGGGTGTGCGGAATTTTTGATTTGTGGGAGATCTTTTTTTTCACAAGGAGCGCTTGTAATTGTGTCGCAAACTGTTCTAAAAGTAACGACAGTGGTACTCGTACTAATTTGCTATGATGGCATATCTCCTATTTTGTATGATCTGAGGTGTACACATAAAACACACACGTATAAATACTACAACTTCATAACCCTTCCATTGTCACTAATGAGACACAATTGATTTTTCTATTGTTCCACACCTGAATCAGGTGTATCAGATGAACTAATAATTACGTAGAATAGGGTTAATTAAGAAAATGTAAGAAAATCATAAACACTTAGGCTTGTGAGGCGCTAATCGAAGCCGGGAATTTCTCATGCTTGAAATAAGTACCTAAACAAGTCTGAATTATTGGTTCAAAAACTGTTATAATAAATGGAATTAAATCATTATGTACAGTAAAAATAATCACAGCGTGTTAATAATACGAGGTATGTATGTACAGTCAGCCTTAGAAGGATATAGGTAAATACTTAGGTAGGTACTGAAAGTCAAAAGCGGTTCTACGTAAGAATTTTATTAAAATTAGTAGGTACCTAGGTGAATATGAAGTGTATCATAAGAAATCGGTAAGTAAACTGTATGAAAATTTGAATTCTGTAAAGTATATTATATCATAATTTAACGATTTATTCGATTCTTGGTGAGAAAATTGTAGGAAAATGTGAGAAAATTTTAATTTTGTTCAAACATTTTGAGGCTGAGTGTATGTGAGGTGACTCGTACAAAACAGGGTTGTGGTTCAGCATAATAATGCCGTTTGTACTAATATAATCAATAGAGTTAGACAAACGTAACATAGTGATAGTCATCTAATCCAGAGTTTCTCAAACTTATGGCCCCACGTACCCCATGTCAAAGTTTCCAGGTGACTGTGAACCTCCTCAAATCCATATTTTCAGTCGCACGCGCTTTCCAACCAGCCGCCACAACGAGAAACCGCATTGAGAAACTACGAATCTTATCTATACTAATATAATAAAGTGTAACGGTGAAGGGAAACATCGTGAGGAAACCGGCATGTCCTAGAACCAAAAATTCGAAGACATGCGACGTCCACCAACCCGCACTGGGCCCGCGTGGAGGACTGCGGCCCACTCCTTCTCACAGAGGAGGCCTGTGTCCCAGCAGTGGGAATATTATAGGCCGATTATGCTATGCTAAATCCTCGTCAGTACAGACCTCAGATCATAGAAACAAGGAGATATGCCATCATAGCAAATTAGTACGGGAACAACTGATGCCACTTTTAGTACATTTTTCGACACAATTACGCGCATAATTAAGCGCTCCTTGTGAATAAAAAGATCTCCCACGCATTGAACATTCCGCACACCCTCAATCTAACACTGTTAATCGTCATTCAACACTAGCACTTAACTAAAATTTATACCATCGATCGTGTTCGGTTCGTCGCCAGCGCGTACGTTTTTAATTTGGGCAATTTGCTCAAGATCAGGCATCAAGCTCGATAGCGTCTTGGCACATCTCCTTGTTTCAATGATCTGAGGTACAGACTATTTCCACCGACAATGCGCTAGAAGAGAAATTGAAATTTTGCTTCTCGCCTCATCGGTGAAAAAGCCCCTTTAGTCACGTAAGTGAGTAAATACTGTTATGTTAAAGTGTTATGTAAAAGCCAGCGCCAAACATAACTTCTAAGTTTGAAACAAACACTTCGAGCGAATTGCCATCCATTGTCAAAGTTTTGAACTTTGAACGCTTTGATGTGCGCGTTAGACTGAAAATGGATGGCAAAGTGCAAATATTTTAGCAAACTTTGAAGCTATAGGATCTAGCATCGGCTATAAGTACACTTTAAAAAAACCGGCCAAGTGCGAGTCGTACTCGCGCACCGAGGGTTCCGTTATTACGTATTATTTTTTGACGTATAAAGTGAAAAAAACAGGACCGCATAACTAAGTTTGTTTGTGAAGGAATTTTGATGATATTGAAAAAACTGTACTAGTTAGGAACATCGTTTTATTTTTGGTGCAATATTTGGGTCAATTCCTATCAGCCCTAATTATTTCAGATTTTTCGCTCCGCAAACTTCGGAGATAAGGGGGGGGGAATGGTATTTTTTCATTTGCAATAAAGTTGGGCAAGCATTCTTTATAACTGTTCCAAATTTCAAGTCGATAGCATTAGTAGTTGCTGAAATAAGCAGGTGTGACAGACAGACAGACGAAGTCGCACCATCAGGGTTCTTCTTTTACCATTTTGGTACGGAACCCTAAAAAGAATATTGAATCACACTACTTTGGATATTTGAGAAATAACCAAAGTTAGACAACACACAAGTTTTGGTTAAGTACATTTATTATTGCATAAAGTTATGTGGTCACTTTTTTGTGTTATAGGTTGGAAAAAATTTGTTATGTATAACTAGGTACAACATTTTTCAGTAGGTATAATAAAACTCAAACCCAAAATGCGAGTCTGTCTTACATTTTAACTGTTAAACTGCCGAAACAAGCTATAATGAGCTTGTACCCTGGGAATAGATACCCGGGTACATAAAGATGCGAGCGAAACCCCAGGCAATAACTATATGTACCTAATATTTACCAAGAATACATAGAATGTGTCCTCTGAAGTAGTCACCGCGGTCCGAATAAATAAAACGGAATCTTTTGTTATTATAATGCCCCTTGCGAAAGGCTTACCCACAGTAGCGGAAAAGGTAAATAAAACCGAGGTGGAGTTGAACCTTCATTTATTAAATGAGAGACATGAATCCCTTCCAGAACATCAAGGAAAAATAAGAAACCATGTCTCAGTGCCTAAAAAAATTGTGCTAAAATAATGAACGGAGCGGGTCTTATGAATCATTCTGTGCGAAGTCCAGAAGCATGAAGTGGGCAATCATGGAAGATTGCGAGTACCTACTACGTAATGAATTAATGATAATGAAAATAGATAATTTCGTAACAATAAAACTCTGGCGTAAAAAAGTAAAGACTTTTTTACGCCAGGTGAACGGGTTATTGTAAAGGATTTTTTAATTAAATAAATTTTTAAATGACTAAAACACTGATATTTGTAGGTATAGATACATTAATTAAATGATAAGGAGACTTTTTAGCTTGCTCAAAGGTTGGCAACCCAACAAAACTCTCCTTGGTTTCTATAGGTAGCGATAAATACTTTTCAATAGGTGACGTGGGTTCAATACTTTATCGCAAAATTAAAGTCCAAAGGAATATTTCGGTGGTCGGTATTTTTCTCAGATCATAGAAACAAGGGAGATGTGCCAAGGCGCTTCTAAAATTGACTTCTAAATGTACACGCTGGCGACAAACCGAACACGATCGATGATATAAAAACAGTGTTTTAGTTTAGTGCTAGTGTTGAGTGACGATTAACAGTGTTCGATTGAGGGTGTGTGGAATGTTTAATGCGTGGGAGATCTTTATATTCACGAGGGGCGCTTGTAATTGTGTTGAAAAATATACTAAAAGTGGCGACAGTTGTTCCCGTACTAATTTGCTATGATGGCATATCTCCTTGTTTCTATGATCTGAGGTATTTTTCATATAAAAATACATGAACTGTTAGGTTTAATGTTCCGTCGTGTTTCTATGCCAACAGTGCCTTGTTTACTTGATCCTATGAAAATGTTTAGGGATTTGGTAAGGGAACCGGATTATTCTGGTAATTATCATAATTACATAAATTATCGTCTATCCTGTCGTCCTTGAAAATGTATACAAAAAAGATTGTTACCCCCTCAGATTACAGAAACAAGGATATATGTTACCGTAGCTTAAGGGTGCGTTTCCACTGACGCATAGCAGGGTGGAGTGGAGCGGAGCGGACCGTAAGAGATTTCAAAAACAACTGACGCGGGCGGGACTTGAACGCGGTAGCTCATTTGATTAGAGCGACGCCATGGTGCAACAGAGGACACAGTTTAATTCCCACCCGCGTCAATTGTTTTTGAAATCCTTTGTATATTTAATAACAACATTTTGTCAGATCTAGGGATTAAACTCAAGAACCCGCGCTTAATACAAATAAACTGACGAGGCAGTCCGGTTACTAGCGTTGCCGAACTATGGATAGTTTCACTATCGATAGTTTTAATCTAAATAAGGTCATACTATCGATAGGCTTATCGATAGTATCGACACTATCGAAGTTCTGAAAAACAATACTATCGATAGTACCTATTGATTAGAATCAATACTATCTATAGTATTGCTCAATAAACTATCGCTAGTATCGATAGTATTGCCTCCATCAATAGTATTGTCATGATCTGAGCTATCGATAGTATCGATACTATCGATACTACAATTGATATTGTTGCTAGCGGATAGCTATCGATAGACTATCGAGCAGCAACACTACCGTCTACGTCCATTAGTGAACTTTAATAGCCTGTCGCCGTTAAGAATGATTCATCAATTTCAAAAGTGATTATAATATTTGCAATTACTATGTTACGTTCAATAACGCACAACTTTCATAGCCTTGGAACCCCCTAAAGCAAATACCCCGAAACGAATGAAAGGATGAAGATATACATAGACATTTTGTACACTGTCTAACAATGTGAAGAAAATTCGGAACGACAGCTTATTTATCACTAGGGCGACCAATATTACGTGAGCTACACTTTCAAGCTATTTGCACTGTACGTTAATTAAGTTACGGCTCAAAATAAATTGGACAGCGTTTTATCCGTTGGAGTGAAGCCAAACGATTGATTCAAATTTTCTTGTTTCTCTGTTACACTAAGATCTTGCTCCAAATAGATGGACGAATTACTTACAAGGGTATTATACCAAGTACCCTACTTCAAATTGTCGATAACATTGTGAGGACCATTTTAATAAATCAGTCTGTTGCGCAGAGCAGTAGATAAAAATAGAAGTCTGTAAACATTTATGCAACGTTTTTGTTCTAAAAGGTATTCGACCCAGTATAATGCTTTTTTATACAACTGAATGGTGAATCTATTTGATGAAATTATTCAAAAGATTGATCTTATGAGAAATGCGCTGCCTGTGTGTTCTTCGATTTTACAATCTGAGTCGCAAGTGAATCGGTTCCTTCTAGGCACAGTCCAACGCAAACCTAATATCAAATAAAAAAGTTTATCATTCACACAAAATTCGTTGATTACATCGCATCTTTGAAACTAATCGTCCAAATACCATACTATAAACTGCAAAAATCCTTTCCACTAAATACTTGTGACGATGAAACTACTTATACTTTGATAAGAATTAATATTTTATTGATAAATGTGTCCAGATAAACATAACCTAATTATTATCATTGTATTTTTAAACCATAAAAACAGCTTTTGTGGCTTATACCTAGATATATGGGGCCAACCTTGCTACTGGAGAAGTCCAATTCCGAGGCCAATAGCTGACGAAAAAGGTAAACTATTTTTAGGTGTTTACGGATACAATTTTATGGGGTTTTGTCTCGCAGAAGACACATTCTCTACGCCATTTTATTGTGCCTTTTAATGACCGCAATATATTTTGCGTGAATGAAGGCACAATATTAGCTTCTTAGTAACTATAACGTTGATTTCTTCTCAAGGATAGCTAGCAGTGGCAGTGGCCTCTTGTGTACCAGTTTCAATTTTTTATCCGTCTTAAGGCCGTAAGATCAATCGTAGCTTAAACTACAGAAGAGAGTTTAATCTCCCGTCTTCGATAGTTTCTTTGGGTTTTTGTATTAGAAAACAATCGAAGGCGGGAGATTAACTCTCTTCCATGGTTTAAGCTACGATTGATATTACGGCCCTTGGAGTGATTTCATAGTCATACTGACCGTCAGCGCGGGCGGGCAGCGCGGCTTGTAAGCCATACATACAAACGTACGGGTTTCGTACGTTTGAGGTAAACTCCATAGTTACTGATCCTATTCTGAAAATTCTTTCACTTTTCTGAAAAAAAAAAACACTTTTTATCCTGAAAAAATGTACAGTTCCCGTAGGTCACACGGACGAGGCCGCGGGCAAAGTGCTAATTAAATTATATTTGGAATATTTTCTGCCGATGTTGACCATTATGATGCCGTAATTACGGTATTTTAAAGCACCCAAAGTGGTCTTAAAATAAAGTAATTTCCCTTCATACTTCAATATAAAGTGCTTTCTATTTTCCCAGATATACACCCGTATTCACAAACGTTACTATGAGATCTCGAACGCAAAGTGTACAGAAACCTCATACGAATATGAACCTAAATAAATTAAAATAATGTTCATATTCGTATAAGTTTTGTGTACACTGTGCGGTCGAGACCTCATAGCAATTGTGAATACGGGTTTGTGTGAGTATAACCTCATTATTATTCAATATTCTTCAGACTATCCTAGCTTTCATTCATTTAGTACAAAGTAAATAGATACAGTAGACGGTTCCATTAAGCGAGCGAAAAGTCACGCGCACAATACGTACACCTACATTTTCGTACGGCGTGTGCATGCGCACTTCGTTCATGGTCACAGGCTGAAAAATGAAAAACAAAATTCAATAATACATGCGATTAGTAATACATGTCTAAACATGTTTTATTAACCGACTTCAAAAAAGGAGGTTCTGTATTCGTCCCGTATGTATGTATGTATGTTTGTATGTGCGCGATTTTCTCAAAAACTACTGATTCGATTTGGATGGGGTTTTCACTAACGTAATCTACATACTTTGAGGAAGATTTTAGTATATAATAAATTAGGTAATCATTCCTATTTACAAAGTTATATGCATAAATGTACACACTACGTAGAATATTTACTGTTGAACGAAATCGTCAAAGTAATCTAACGCGAGATATTACTAAAAAGGGAAAAATAAAAAGCTTTTTTAACAAAAAATAACCAACCTCAAAAAGCCACTACTTACAAAGAAAATAATAATTTTGGTTTCGGAAGTCGGTGGCAAAAAAAGCAAACAAAAACCAAAGCCACCATAAGCCACATAATAGAATACTGTTTATATTTTTCCAAAACACTATTTATTTTCCTTATCCGATACTGGATACTTATTTTTTGTTGAAAAAGTTGGCAACGTTTGGCGTCTTGGGCCTGCAAAAGGACAGTTATACAGTTCTATATTGATGTTGTTATAATAATGGCACATAAACGTTTACTGCTGCAGGAAGAAGGCAGCGTTATGGCTCCAATAATAAAGTCACAGTCAACAATATAAGCTACTTATCAGAATTAAAGGAATTAACAAAAATAGAGGACAAAAACAACGGCATAATTGAGGGATATAGTTTCGAAACCCCCTAACTCATCCTGAAGAAATTTTTCACAAGAAGGTTATTAGTAAAATGTTGTGGTAAACTTAATGCAATTAGCAAATATTTGATATTTATTTGTTTGTCATGTCATAGCAATAAAAAAAAAACGTGGAAAATCTAAAATATTTCTTTGCATTTTAGCGGAATTTGCAACTAACATTACTTTTTAAACTGATTTTACTGTGTATTTAAGTGGGTTATGAAAGTTATCGTATAGTCATATTGAAAGTTAAATTTAAAACTTTATGTTGGTGCAAAAATATGTAAATGTGTCCGAAGTCATTTTAGGAGGTTTTGAAATTAGTCCCCTCAATTATGCATACAGTGCATTTGTACTGGCAAGGCATTCACATTAAAACATGTTGAAAACCTTATTATAACCTCTGGTATAGTAGTAGTCTATGATTATAACCGTGTTTGCATTGTCACATAACTTGTTGAAGTGCAACATGTCTGACATTTCATAGCTTATGACAAAATCAACATCTATACTAAAGAGGTAAAATTTGTTTGTTTGTAACTTTGTAACTTTGTATGTAGGGGTAATCTCTGGAACTAATGATACAATTCTGAATTTTTTAGAGAAGGCCACATTGTCCCTAAGTCCTGTCAAATTTCAATCCATTCAGACCTTTCAGCGTGAAGGAGTAACACACATACACACGCCCAAACATTCGCATTTATTATTACCTCCATGTGATAATTATACTATTCGAAATTTTCCCGCTTACTTTAAACGGCTCTTAAATTTAACCACCGATTAAATATACAACTATCCTTGTATGTATGATGATAATGAATAGAGATGACGATTGACTTAAAGGCTGTTTAATATCATCATTTCTGAGTAAGGAGGTTTATGTTGGTGTTTGTTGCATATGTAAGCCACTTTACTCGCCAACCCTACCGAGAAAGTAAACAAACTATCCTTTTATTTTATTTCAAAAGCGTGTCGCAACCACCCTCCAGTTATTAAAGTAATAGCATAGCCTCAGATCATAGAAACAAGGAGATATGCCATCATAGCAAAGTAGTACGGGAATAACTGTCGCCACTTTTAGTAGGTAGTTACATTTTTCAACACAATTACAAGCGCCCCTCGTGAATATAAAGATCTCCCACACATTAAAAATTCCGCACACCCTCAATCTAACACTGTTAATCGTCACTCAACACTAGCACTAAACTAAAACTACACTGTATTTATATCTTATATCATCGATCGTGTTCGGTTCGTCGCCAGCGTGTACTTTTGTACTACACCCAATGTGGGCAAATTAAAGAATCAAGCTCAATAGCGCCTTGGCACATCTCCCTTGTTTCTATGATCTGAGAGCATAGCACATCTACGGAAACAAATAAACTTACGGACAGTTATGAAGATTGAATATTCTGCTATAGATTTAATATTCTGAGATGAGTTCATTGTTTTCTCTATGAATCATTAGGCTGAATGGTGTATCCATTTGCTATGTATCTTCTTGCCTATTCTGTACCAACTCGCCGCGTGATATCACCACGAGAAATGACAATTTGTTGCGAACGTTTGAGGGAAAATCTCACCGTGACATTCTCCCTCGAACGTTGGCAAACTAATTGGCAGTTTTGGCGGTGATATTGGCGGCGAGTGGTACAGAATAGACAACGACGGACCGTACTCGATCCATGATATAATACAGTGTTTTAGTTTAGTGCTAGTGCTGAGTGACGAATAACAATGTTAGATTGAGGATGTGTGGAATTTTTAATGTGTGGGAGATCTTTATATTCACAAGGAGCGCTTGTAATTGTGTCACAAACTGTCGACAGTTGTTCCCGTTCTATGATCTGAGGTTCATGTGTTTTCTCGATGAATCATTAAGCTAAATGGTGTATTTGCTACCTATGTATTTGGTTCGTTGAATATGGAATGAAATGCATTCTCTTTTGTTTATCTTAAATCTCGAGAGGCTTGAACCAGATCGATCTGCTAGGTTAAGGGCCATATCTCACACCAGCAGCGCCGCCAGTTAAAACTTGTCAAATTGTATTACAACGTACCTAACCCTACCTCACTTGGCGATGGCTTGGCGTCGCCGCCAGCCCAGCATACGATTTGGCGGTGCTGCTGGCATCATCGCTGCCATGGCATCCTAATATGGCCCTAAACTGCGCTTGCCACGGTCAGTTCATGGATGGGTGACCAAAATTTACAGGTCGAGAACACTTCCGTGTTCTAGAGGCACGTGCCTCTCACACTACATTTTTTTAAGTACCACTGTATGTTTTGATTTTTTCCATAAATTAATTCCGATTATAACAACTAATAGCCAACAACTAGTAGAAAAACATACAGGCATAGCCAAAGTCCAGCTTGTCTATTCTGTACCAACCTCAGATCATATGATCTGAGGTACCAACCTACCAACGCATTCTCCCTCTAACTTTCGCAAACAAATTTTCGCTTTCTTTTATAAATCTTGCGGTGATATCACGTGACGAGTCGGTTTAGAATAAACACGCAGCTTACAACATTCCAGTTTTGGAGGAGGAAATAGGGGAATATTAAATTATATGATTTCGTCAATTTTTTATTAGGTATACCTACATTACCTAATAATTTCAAGCTGCAATTGTGTTTCTTGCGCTGTTTGGTCGTCGGGCACAAAGCGCTATAGCAATTAGATTTCTGACAAAACCTCATCTTCAAAATGTCTTGCCGGTCGCGGTTCCTCAGAATTACACTAGAAATACTAGACTTAAAATGGTTGAAATGTATTAAAAGTTTACAAAGGAGACCTACGCGAGAATCGAACGGCACTTCTATGTATGCATATCGGAGTTGAATTAGGTAGGTATGGATTCACCGGCGCAATGCAGTGCGATCACGAGTTCGTTTTCCTCATTTCACCTATATTTTTGTCATATAAATTCTTTTGATACGAAGTGCAGCATACTGATGATTACCTAGGTGTACCTTAACATTTCTTTTAAAACATACACAATAATTATGTTTTAAGTTAAAGTAACTGCTATTTATTGCGAATAAAGTTTCAGTTTACACAAGAATCGCGTATTGTACACATGACTAGGATTGCCAGGCGTCCTTGACCTTCGAGAGTTTTTCGGTGTTTTCTCAAAAGGAAAAACGGAACCCTTAAAGGATCACTTTGTTGTCCATCTGTCATGACCATGAGTGGAGCCATCTGCTCATAGATGGCGCCGCTAGAAGTATGCAATAGCGCCTTCTATGATCAAGATATGATATAACTACTATGATGTAATAGCGGCATAGATAGCGCTATTGCATATTTCGGAACTAGTGTTGCCCAAAATCGGTCTTGCAACAATCATTTTCGCAAGATCAAGACCACCTAATTACAGCAAGACTAAGACCAAGACCAAGAATGAATCTACAATACTAAAACTGAGACCACTACTATGGGTATTGACGCAGAACCGAGACCACAGACGGGGTTAGACTCGTCTCGGTCTTGCATTTGGGCAACACTATTCGGAACCCTCAGGGCGCGACTCGTAGTCGCACTTGTCGGGTTTTATGAACGTTGTCCGACACTATAATTTCTTTATATGGACCCAGACCCGAAACAAATAACTGTCCCGTACGGGAATCGAACCCGTAATACGACGTGGCGCAGCAGCCAAACTCTCAGTGCCCTTAAGTTATTAACCATTCCCCTCAATAACAATATTTTTTCCAGCTCCTCCGAGCTTCAAGGTGGAGGACCAGTCCACCTGTGCTCCCAAGCTTCAGAGGTGGTGCAGAAGCCGTCGCTGCCAGCTGTGGCGACTCCTGCTTCTGCCATTCATCCCGATCCTGGCACTCATCGTCCAGACCACCCTATCTTTGAAGAGCAGCATCACTAATGGTAGAGATGTGGCTGATGTTGAGGAACAGGTATTTAAATAATAAAAAGGTTCATTAACACCGACAGGTTTCATTTCCGATTTTTCGATAATCTCATATTTTTTGCATTTTCAAGGATGGTCTTGTTTTAAATTGAACGGAAATCGAAAATAGATTACCTACCCTCCCTAATACGCCCCTAGTATAACAAAATCACCCTAGGAATTAAAACCTCGCAATTAAATTGTAAAGTAATTAACCCAATAGATAGGTAAATAACCCAATAGGTACACTAAACTACCTATTCGCGTAAAAAAAACCGGCCAAGTGCGAGTCGTACTCGCGCACCGAGGGTTCCGTATCATTTTTGGACGTATAAAGCGAAAAAATCCGGACCGCATAAATAACTAAGTTTGTTTGTGAAGGAATTTTGATGATTTTGAAAAAACTGTACTAGTTAGGAACATCGTTTTATTTTTGGTGCCATATTTGGGTCAATTCCTATTAACTCTAATTATTTCAGATTTTTCGCATCGCAAACTTCGGAGATAAGGGGGGGGAATGGTATTTTTTTGGACAATTTTCATCATATGTCGAAAACTGTGAGACATAAAATAAAATAAAAATATATTTTGAAATGTGCAGATCAAGCCCTTTCATATGATAGGTCACTTGACCTAGTAACCCCACTTTAAAATTTCGGACCCCCACTCCGGCCCCTTTTGTAATGAAAATAAAAATATTTTTGGACTTTTTTCATTTGCAATAAAGTTAAACAAGCATTATTTATAACTGTTCCACAAGTCGATAGCATAAGTAGTTGCTGAATTAAGCAGGTGTGACAGACAGACAGACAGACAGACGAAGTCGCACCATAAGGGTTTCTTTTTTACCATTTTGGTACGGAACCCTAAAAACAACACGTGCAATAAGGCGATTCACACACTGCACCGCATCACGCAGCGTAGCGCAGGAGTGCGTGATCTTACGTTGTTTGCAAGTACGAATAGAAATCACGCATGGTGTAACACACTGAAAACGCATTCATGCGCGTGGCTTTTGTTCCGTCGCCACGCACCCCGCAGCGTAGCGCGGGGCGGTGTCTGATTCGCCTTAATTTTTGTTTATAGTTCTAGCGATGACGATATTAATGACGTCATCAATATTCTCCTGTTCTAAATTTAAATTTCACGCGTAGCTGGCGACTAAAGGGTTGTGTGAATCTTTCCAATCTCATACATTTTCATGAGCTAGCGACAGAACTGTCCGTCAAATGCTATTTTATTTGTTCGGACGCAAAATAAATAACTTTTTTAAAACGAAAGGGAAAATTTATTTTGCTTGCTTGTTGCTAGTCAATGTTAAGCTCATTTCAGACTACGCTATACGATATAGCATTATAGCATATAGCTCATAGCATGACAATATCGCGCACCATACATTGTTATGGACACGTTCACACTGTGCTATACTATATAGTACGGCTTTGTATGGCGCGCTATATTATACAAGGTGGCAGGTTAGACAGTGAAAATATTTTAAGGGGTCATTGTACTCATCATTATGAACAACTTTCACTATGAGACCAACCTAGAAATCGCGAAAAAAAAATCAGCTGTGCCGTACATTTTGTTGGGTTATGTAAACATAAATGTATGGAACAGCTGATTTTTTTTTTCGCGATTTCAGGATTGGTCTTAGTGTTAATGCCTGTCTTATAATTGCTGCCTGTCCTCGAACTCATTAGCAATTTGGAATATATTAAGTTAGTTCTACATCACTAAGCAGTACCTATATGGTACCTATGTATTTTTATCCACCTTCGTTGTGAAAACCGCGAAACAGTGGAATGCGGAGTTGGTGGTTCTCTGATAGTACAATCGATGTCGTCAAGATGCGAGTGAATCGGATTTTTTTAGGCAAGCGCGCACCATCATAAAGTGCTAGGCATCATAACCGATAAGTGCTAGCGACCAGCTTGAGCGAATGGAAGGAATTTGCACTTCACCCCCTGCGACCGTATTGGATGCGGCCATCCTATTTGATTATTTTATCCTGTTTTAAATTATTGAAGTTACGAAGAGTATGTTATTATTAGAAATTTAATTTAATAGCCCACCGCATCTGAAGAGCCTCCTAAAAATATTACCATAATATGGTCTTCTCACGACAGCAGCGTTCCGTGCTCTTCAACAAAGTACCCTCCACCTTGTAAGTACAAGTAACCGGTCACCCGGTTACCCTTGCAAGTCTTGAACGGGTGTATCGATCTATTTTCCACCGAAGAGTTTCAAACTCGACAAACATTGGTTGGTCTAGTGTAAAGTGTAAGACTGTTGTATTTTAAGGTGCGCGTACACGACTCGATCATCGCAACTATCTGTCGTTCGATTTTCATAGACGATGGATGTTTTTTATATGACGATGAAAACAAGCCGTCCGCCTGATTGTAAACGGTTACAGAACACCGAGTAACACATGCGCGTTGCCAACCCTCTTTTTTGACGATCCGCTATGCCAACAGCTTAAAGGATAAACAGGCCCTCCGCTGTTAACAAAGAGCATCCTCAGGAGCTCTGGCGATCTTACTCATTACAGTGAAGAGTAGCTTTATTTGGCTGTGGTATTCTGTAAGGTCAAAGTACCTCCCTAGTGAGGCTGTTCCAGATTTGAGCAAGATACCCGCTCTGTCCTACCTCTCTAATAAATTTGGAAACCTCTAATTTATTTTACGTTTACGGCGATATCGTATCCAATATTTCGTGCTCTGATGTATGTCTTCTTATGTCTTTATGTGTTCTCTGTCTGATGACATGTCATTTAAAATGACAATGTCAAATGGACAGAGAATACCTTATGTGGCATAATTATGTATATATACCTATGACATTGAGACTAGATCGGAACCAAATCAGAACTAGGTATATATTATGTGCGTATTAGAAATTAATTATCACTTGCTTTAACGGTGAAGGAAAACATTGTGAGGAAACCTGCATGCCTGAGAGTTCTCCATAAAGTTCTTGAAGGTGTGTGAAGTCTGCCAACCCGCACTTGGCCAGCGTGGTGGACTAAGGCCTACCCCCTCCCATTCTGAGGAGAGGCCCGTGCCCAGCAGTGGGACAGTTTATAAAAACAGGGCTGATATTATTATTATTCTATAATAAGAGAATCTCTTAAATATTTAATAACATACCTATGTATGTTATTAAATATTTAAGAGATTCTCAAAAATCGAATGTCGCGTACGGAACTATATTTTGAACATTTTTATTTACGAGAATTGGATTCATGCTCGTTACGATAATCGCCTCGTGTATTAGCACCTTAAGATTCAAATAAGCGTCAAAATTGTTCGTGCCCTCTTTTAATTTTCTAACTTCGGAACAATGTCGAAATGTGAATTCGCCATGTCTAACCTACTTTAAAAACAAATTTTAATTAGTTCGCTTCCGACTTGTGTACGGTAACTTGAGTGAGGTGCGGACTTGCGTCGTGAGCTTCACGGACTAAGGCGCCGATATACGACTTATAAAGATTTTAAACTGAAGATCACATCTAAACGAGTAGTGTTAATGATTTGAAAAAAATATATGCTAAACTAAAGCATTTTTTTAATGATTTGATAAGAGTATATTTTAGATTACGTTTATCTATGTAGTGTAATTAATTTGTAAAGTTAGGTCTAAAGCGTTCAAAAAAGTGAAGATCACGCAAAAACGATTGAGCGTATTTTTATGAAACATTCACCATTTCAAAGATAATTTAACTAAGTATCTAACTTTGTGTTTTTGTAAAAAATCAAATATCCGTAACTAAAAATAAATAATGCGTCTAATTCGGTACAGCGCGCTCCTTGATAAGCGAGTCGTACTGCTAGGTGGATGCATGCTTGAGCTCAGCGCAGAACACTCGAGCTATAGCACCCAAATCACTCAAGGCCATTGGCACTTAGTAGGGTCTTTACACGTGTACACAGACTCTTAATACGTGTAAAGTTCACTTGTAATGAGCATTTTAGCGAATGTTACATTACAGATACCAAAATGTTCACTCGAAATAAACATTAGATCAAACAGGAGCGATTTAGCCAATCAACAAAAAATAGCTTCGAACTTTTTACCGAGCCGACCGTAGTCTGACATCTTTACGAAGAATAGATTTTTTTGACGAGCGCTCAATTGCTCAATGTTCTGTTACATGTGAATGTTCAGGTTTATCAGGACCTTAATACATGCATACGAAGGACCCAACTTGACATCTGATCTGCAGAATCGATCCGGGAGAGTCGACAACATGCCAATCTGTCGATGCCGACAGATTGTTAATATGAGACCGACTTACTCGTACATTTATTCACGTGCTACAGTCCGGCCGCTGAGAGAATGCGTTCCTGACACATGATTAATTTAGCACTAAACCATTTTAGTTTACTGTAAACTATAGATTGATGTTATAATAAGAAGTTCACTCAAATTAGTATCAATAGCGCATATAAACGATAAAAGTATTTTTAGGGCGGGTTGCTTCAAACCATCTGTATTCGTAAGTCAGTACGTAATCGTTAAGTCAGTATGAAATTGTCGTACAAGCCGCCATATTAGACGGTTACAGATACGTAACTGTAAGTTGAAACAACATGGCCATAATGTTACATTTTCCACTTCAAAGTTTCGTTGCTCGTGCAATCACGACCGCAGTTCAGAGGCCCTAGACAAGTTACTTTTCTGCTACGGATAAAATGTATGGAAGTGACATTTGTGAGTCACGTGACTTTTCCGCAGATTATGACATTGCCAAACATTTTGTGCTTATCGTTTGGCGTGAACGCTAACAGAAAAGGAACTTGTCTAGGGCCTCAGGAACGCATTCTCTCAGCAGCGACCGGAATGTAATCTGTATACATGGTGATACAAGGTGGTATAATGACGTCACTACTTCATTTGTTTGTTGGCACAGGTCAGCAGAGCAACGGAACTAGGGAAGCTAGTGACGAGGTTGCAGCAGGAAAGATCGGAGGTAGCCTTCTTCATTTTCACCAATGGGAGCACTTTGAGGTATGGCATGATCGGTATTATACAGCATGTAACAAAAACCCTGTTCGATTCCAAAGGGGGCTATTATGCACATCACTTGGAAAAACACAAAGGCTTAGTTTTCATATATTTTCACGCAGACGAAGTCGCGGGGAACAGCTAGTAATATTTATTAATTCGAAAATGTGTTTATGTAGTAGGTATCTGTTATTTGGTACTCCTTCACGCTGAAACGGCTGGACGGATTTTGATGAAATTTGACAAAGGGTTAGCCTGGGACCTGGAGAAGCACTTAAGCTACTTTTTTTTCACTTTCACTCAGACGAAGCCGCGGGCAACAGCTAGTGATTTAATAATGTGTAATTATTAAATGACTAATAAAATAGGTACCTAGCTATTCTATAAATAAAATTAATCTCAATAGTTTCTTTCACTGGTTTACATCATTCAATACGAAGCATAATTATTATGAAATCATAACCGCATGTTGCGCTTATATTATACAAGAGTGATTTAACATAAATACATATATATAATTATTTAAAAAATAAAAAATAAAGGATCGGCAGGATTTTTCTTTTTGTTTTGGTGCCAAAAAGACTGGCAGCATTGCCACGTTGTATGGTAATACTTAATCTTTGGCCAAAGTAATAGCCAGCCTTTTGGTCACTGGAAGTTTCAACCAAACGCGAAAATTCTAATGTTTTTATGTCTTCCAGATCCAATTTATCGCAGCGCTTCGCGGGGACCAACAGGGCTATTGATCAGATGGGGTCCCTTCCGATGCTGGTCTTCAAGAATAGATCCAAGCCTGTAGACGGTGACGCCTTCAGAGGTGAACTTGAAGAATTGAGGTAGGCTCCTCAGTATTTTAGTACCAGTATAATAGAAGCACTAGAATTGATTGGATGGAGGTCATTTTTAATGAACGACGGAAGTCGGTGCCGACTCAAACCAAATCAAAGGCATCGACTTTCGAAACTGTTTTACACTTTATTGTAATCTTTTTAAGGCGTTTTTAGGGTTCCGTACCAAAATGGTAAAAAAGGAACCCTTATGGTGCGACTTCGTCGGTCTGTCTGTCTGTCTGTCTGTCACACCTGCTTATTTCAGCAACTACTTATGCTATCGACTTGAAATTTGGAACATTTACAAAGAATGCTTATTCAACTTTATTGCAAATGAAAAAGTCCAAAAATATTTTTATTTTCATTGCAAAAGGGGCCGGAGTGGTTGACCAAAATTTTAAAGTGGGGCTACTAGGTCAAATGACATATCATATGAAAGGGCTTGATCTGCACATTTCAAAATATATTTTTATTTTATTTTATGTCTCACAGTTTGCGACATATGATGAAAAATGTCCAAAAAAATACCATTCCCCCCCCTTATCTCCGAAGTTTGCGGGGCGAAAAATCTGAAATAATTAGGGTTGATAGAAATTGACCTAAATATGGCATCAAAAATAAAACGATATTCCTAACTAGTACAGTTTTTTCAAAATCATCAAAATTCTTTCACAAACAAACTTAGTTATGCGGTCCGGATTTTTTCACTTTATACGTCCAAAAATGATACGGAACCCTCGGTGTGCGAGTACGACTCGCACTTGGCCGGTTTTTTTTAAAAGGTTTAATTATTAAAACGGACCCCATTAAAATTAATTGGGATCCCTGTTCTAGAATTGCGTTGAGCGCGAGTCTTGATTGAAAACTTAGAGATTTCATTAGTCCTTCAAAAAGGTCAGCCTGTCTATTCTGTACCGACTCGCCGCGTGATATCACCGCGAGAACTGCCAATTTGTTGCGAACGTTCGAGGGAGAATCTCACCGTGACATTCTCCCTCGAACGTTCGCAAACAAATTGGCAGTTCTTGACAGAATAGACAGGAGATGTATAAATGTGAACGAGGCAAAAGGAGCTTGTAAGGATCGTAGCACGTGGTTAGTCGTTTCTACTTATCCCTATGGGAAAATAACGTGGGTTCCGTATGTGTTTATTTATGTAGAATTCATCCCATAGAGAGTCTCACATAAGAATTCCCTTCGGCACTAAGTTGGTTGCTCTAAATAATAATAATAATATAATATATTTTATTGGCATAATGTCAATATGTTACGACGTTTTTAAAGTTGTTGGAAGTTTTCTACAGTAGGTATCATAAATTCAGGTTCACCATTTTTTAGTATCCTAGACATTACTATCACACGTTAGGACCCAGACAGGAGTGACAGACAGGGGAACCAACATAGCGTCAAAGGGAACTCTTATTCTCTCTTCGCCGGATTTATCGCTGGCGACAAGTCTGCGGACGAATCTGCGTGTGAATGATAAGGTGCGGTTAAACGACGTGTGCTAGCACGAGCCACGCGTGGCGCGAGGAATGCCGTGCCACGCGCGCCGTGCCATGCACCGTTTAAAACACTCTCACCCTTACCACAAAAAAGATAAACACGTGTTGAACGCGAATGCTACCAAAAATAATACACAATTGTTTTAGACAAGTTAGTTCTAAAACAATTGCGTATTATTTTTGGTAGCATTCGTGTTGAACACGTGTTTATCTTTTTTGTGGTACGGCCCTCTATTTCGGTGCCATGTGATGGATCGTGCGAATTTTGCCGCGCTGCGCCGAGCCGAGTTGTTTAAGGCGAAGGTAAATGGTAATGGCCAGTTTTAAATCTCTTATTTCGCCGTCAAATAATGCAGGTTAGTTGTGCAATTTTTTTATGTTAAACTAGAACATATGTACATCAATCGTACCTGTGAGTATTTAACTATTGTAGTAAAATACTTAATGAAATAAATTCATGAATTCGTGTCTACCCAAAACATAAAAACGTAATTACTTTCAAATCGCTTAAGATATTTTCATGATTTGTTTTGTGTGAAAAGACTATGTTACTACCTATAATATTGCCTGTTACTTTTTTTTTTATATTTTAGATACTAAAAAGTAATAATACGTCTAATTCTGCACAGCGCGCTCCTTGATAGGCGAGTCGTATTGCTCGGTGGATGTATGTCGCGTTGCTTGAGCTCAGCGCAGAACACTCAAGCTATACCGCCCAAATCACTCAAGGCCGTTGGCGTATACCGGGGCCTTAAACGGCGCGTGGCGCGCTGGACCACGCGCCGAGGAGCCTTGCGCGACTCGCGCTAGTAGGTACGCGTCGTTTAACCTATAAGTAAAACGTTCTTTAATCTATAATTTGCACTAAACAAAATCACCTTTCGTGTCTGTTTGTTTGTTGGCTTAGTTTTTCTAAACTATACAATGGATTTTAATGCGGTTTTCACCATCATTTTGAGAATGTATTTTGGAAGGTTTAAGTTAGTATTTAGCTCGAATACAGCCCAGAAATCTCATGATGTATTCACACGTCACCACATCAGTAGATTGCACCGAGCGAAGCAAGGGCGGGTCACTAGTTAACCTTAATCTCAAATTAAATCAAGATCCAAGCTAAAACATCGTTTTAAAATACGACCTTAGTACGTTCTCAATTAATTTTATCAAAGAATTTGAAGTTATTAAACATTCTAAACAACGAACTACAAAGGTAACTGACACTGCGACTTAAACTTTCGAAGTCCAATTAAAGAAGTCGTATTTCGTTCAGAATTTCATTAGACGTTAATAAAATTCAAAGTATTGGAATCGTTCGCTGTTTATCTCTATTAGTCTTGATAAGAAAGCAATTGCTTTGTTCACCTGCAAGCGATTTATCGTCGATATTGTATCCAATTTGGTGTTATTTGCTGCAAAGGTGTACCTGTAGCTTGAGGAGACTTAAGGGATCTACGTGTTCCAATAATGACTTTGTAACGTTGTTTACTAGCAATGGGGTCTCATCAGGAACAAAGTAACATTTGTTGACATAACTCATAATAGATGGCGTTATACGTATCGATTTGTTATTGAAGTTTGTGTAAAATTGAGAACATGATAAAATACATCATGAAAAACATTTGTTCAAATTTTGAAAAATGCTTTAAGCACGGAAAAATGTATAGCCCGAAGATAGCCCGCGCTAAATCGGTCACATTTCTTTGTATGAGATGAGGCATCTGTACGTATAGTATTATATTATCTGTGCTATAGCGAAATTATTCCTGGGGCCATTGATTTAAGGTAAGGGAAATCATTTTGCCAAAACCAAGAGGATAAATTATTGCATACCACACGTTCGTTGACCGGTTTTTTTAGACAATTGAAAAGCGGTCAACGATAGTCATGTGGGGTTCAACTGGACTCAAATAAAAGCGCGGATTTCTTCCATCTAGTCTTTTCCTTCCTCTTACATTTCGAAAAATGGACTGTATCCTTCACACTAGCCTATTTCATACTTTCATCTCTTTCACTCAATATTGAGCTACATATCTGTCAGTCATCTTCATATTTCATTCCACTCATCCGAGAATATCAGCGCAGCGGCTTTTTTATGTCGCTGCACTATTTATTTATTTTATTTTATTGATTTACACGGCATTTACACATCAATTACATTACATACTATGCTGAGATGGATAGCCTTTTGGCACAGATAATATAATACTATACGTACAGATGCCTCATCTCATACAAAGAAATATGACCGATTTAGCGCGGGCTATCTTCGGGCTATACACTTTTCCGTGATTAAAGGATTTTTCAAAATTTGAACAAATATTTTCATGATGTATTTTTTCATGTTCTCAATTTTACGCAAACTTCAATAACAAATCGATGCATATAACGCCATCTATGAGTTATTTCAACAAATATTCCTTTGTTCCTGATGAGACCCCATGCTTTTGGTCTCGCACCAGGTTTTACTTTTTATACTTTTTTTTTCTCTTTATTTATTGTATCTCATTCTTATTTTATAGTATGTAATTCCCTGTGTGAGTTTAATAAATATTTTATCTTTTCTTTCTTTCTATATACCTATACAACTTAATAGGTTAAATTTTTTTTCTATAAAAACATACAAATTAAGGGTCGGCACCATGCAAAAGTCTTACGGGAAAAACATAACTTTATATAGAAAAAAAAAGAAAAAGATATGAGAGTATGGCAGTGATTTTTTCCACGTTTTAGTGATTTTCAATTTTTTTTTACATTCGTCTACAAAGTTTATCCTTAAACCGATTTTTTTAAAGAACAGTCAAACTCTTCAGCTTATCAGACGTTTTTTTTCGTGGCTTCTACTTTACGTTTTCTATATGAACTTATTTAAATCCCATAACACTATTTGCCGCAATGCGTCCTTAAGCTAAAAAAAGCTTGTACAATTAAAAGTTTGCTACTTAGTTGCAGCAAAATCTAAGTAATTATGCTACCGAGATCAAGTTTCTGTGCTGAAGCAGAACTTCCGTCGATCGATCAAATAGTCTTCGTTTAAACTGTTTATTGGTGCCTAAGGTAGGTAACTACGTTATCTAGCTGCCGGGTGACAGAATTACTTTATCTTTTTTAGGGTTCCGTAGTAAAACTAGGATTTTTTATAGTTTCATCAAGTCTGTCACACCCTCGTAAAATCTACAGTTCTCAATCAATTTGTATGAATCTTCGCAGATAGATTTTCTTCTGTGAACTGCCATAAATGCGTGTAGTGAAATTACGAAAAATTTAATAATCAGGATGGCCTCCATGCTTGAAACTGAGTAATGATAAAAATATTTTCGCGCACCCCTTCATGTGGAGTATCGTTGGATAGGTATCTGAAAATAACATAAAGGTCCCTAAGTACCTAACTTATTTTCTTATTTAGGTAAATATTTAGTGAAATGTGAGCTCCGAATATGTCACCCCCTCTAGCATTCCAACCGCATGAAATCTGAAAAAGGCTCGTATCACCCAATAAACATTTTCGATTAAAATTGGTTTGAAAATGATACGTCAATAATTAGTTTTTGAAATATTCGCTTTTTTCAGTTTCGAGTTTAACCACAAACAAAAATAACCTTATACATATTTGCCGGAAACCTGAAAAACTTTTTGCTACGGAACCTACACTGCGTGGTCTGACACACTTTTGCCCGGTTTTTTATTTAATGTAACGGGAGTAAATTGATCAAAGTATAAATAGTTAAGGCGTTGCTGCAGTGGAACTTTGAGCGGGTTATCGCTTTTTTATTAACTGAAACTTTTCTTGTTATTACTTATTACAGTTATTACTCTTGCAGCGCAGGGGCTCGTGGCTAAATAGCAGCCGCGTTAATATAACCATCTGTAAAGATGGTACCTACTTCACTTGGCGTATTTGAAAAAATAATAAAAATATTAAATAACTTTATACAAATAAGAATATGACATTTTATACTAGCCAAAAATGAGAAGTGATTTGCCAACACAGTAACTAAAATGTCAGTTCACCATTTATATGTGACCAATGTGACCATTCTTCACACATCGAGACTCTTCCGTGCTACGGAGAGCATGTCAACTCAAAAAGTATCAAAACTGGTCCAAGCCTAGAATACGGGGATTACCCAGTAGGTAATTGGGTTGCGGAGGTCAGATAGCAGTCGATCCATGTATGAATTCTTTAAAAATCAAGGTCACTTGACAAAATGTAGGGAATATCATGGGAATATCTGTTTTTTTTTTTACGATTTCAAGGTTGGTTCTATGTCCTATAGCAGAAATTGTTCATAAAGGTGAGTATAATGGGCGACTTTTGGCCCCAAAACCGACACAAATTTACCGTGTAGATATTCAGAAGTATTACGAGGACGTTGTTCAAGCATGATACTAAGGAAATAATCACACAAATGGTGCGTAAATCAATCATTCGTAATCAATTAAGTAGTAAAAATGTAGAAACGTGTAGGTACAGTTTAAGACTGTACATATTGGTTTGCAATCTGTTTGTTTGCTGGTGTAAACCAATAATTATAATTACCGTAATACCGGTTTACACACCATTTGTGTGTAAAATACTACATATCAATAAAAAACCGACCAAGTGCGAGTCGTACTCGCGCACCGAGGGTTCCGTATCACTTTTGGACGTACCTATAAAAAAACCGGACCGCATAACTAAGTTTGTTTGTCAAGGAATTTTGATGATTTTGAAAAAACTGTAATAGTTAGGAACATCGTTTTATTTTTTATGCAATATTTGGGTCAATTCCTATCAACTCTAATTATTTCAGATTTTTCGCTCCGCAAACTTCGGAGATAATGGTATTTTTTCAGACATTGTTCATCATAAGTCGAAAACTGTGAAACATAAAATAAAATGAAAATATATTTTGAAATGTGCAAATCAAGCCCTTTTATATAATATATCATTTGATCTAGTAACCCCACTTTAAAATTTCGGACCCCCACTCCGGCCCCTTTTGCAATGAAAATAAAAATATTTTTTGATATTTTTCATTTGCAATAAAATTCGGCAAGCATTTTTTATAACTGTTCCAAATTTCAAGTCGATAGCTTTAGTAGTTGCTGAAATAAGCAGGTGTGACAGAAAGACAGACAGACGAAGTCGCACCATAAGGGTTCCTTTTTTACCATTTTGGTACGGAACCCTAAAAACACCTCGTAAATAATACAGATAAATATAGCATTTTTTTTAATTAATTATCACTAACCAGCTACAAGTAATCGTATTAATCCATCGGAAAGCATGCAACATGCATATTATATTTTTCCATGGTGTCCTAATGGTGTTTCTAATACACCATAATGGATATTATAATCGTTGGCACTCCTATCAGTAATGTTTGTTGTGTTGCTCGTTAAAATCCCATGAGCGGCCACTCTTTTAGATGGGGTGATCGTTTGTAAATGTTTGTCAAAGTTGTAGGGAAGGGTGATTCTATGTTTTAATTTTATTCAATATACGAGTACCCACCGGGTGAATTTTTCAAGTGGGCGTGGATGGCCAAATCCAAAACAAATAAGAAATGGCAAAAAACTATTGACCAATATGTCCCTAGACTAGCAGTTCCGAACAAAAATCATGCCACACACGCGGGTACTTGTCTGTTGCTCACCGCATCAAACGTCAAAGTGAATATGAGGCTTGTGTTGTGCCCGCACAACACTTAAGTGTGACATGTTTAATGTTCAGAATTGCTTGACGTATAGGTTAATGCAAAAAACACTCAAAAGAGTCTCGGGACCCATTTTTATAAAAAATAAAACGCACACGTAGACGCGAGATCGCCGTACGTACACGGCGATCTCAAACTATCTCAAACGAATACCAGTTGCGAGTGCGCTTGCACTTGCTGTACGAAGACGCGTGTCTGTGTGTGCGTGCCTTTTCGCTCGTTGAATGGAGCCGACCTCCTGTGTTTATTTACTTTGTGACCTCGTTTAATTCAACGTCAGATTGGAAACGGCAAAAACAATGAAATGAAATGAAATAAGTAAAATGAAATGAAATATTTATTTCTGTAAGTGGGTTACAATTAGGTAACACATTTACATGTCAATTAGTATTTCTTAAAACTAGATGAGGTCGGTGTTTCCTATCTGAATCCTACCTTTGAAAAGAAACACCGAAACAAACTCAAAGGTCAAGGTCTCTTTTAAAGTCCAGACAATAAAAATTAAACTATGTAAGAACCATGTAGATTAGTCTGGAATTGCCTTTAGAGGAAAGAACCACACAGATTTGAGTGGACCCGTCCTGACTGTGCACGCATGTGGCGAGTATCGTAATAGCTCAACCTTGACTTATGGAACTCAACGACCCGACGAACAATACCATCAGAAACGACATTTGTGTTGGCCCCATAAAGTACTCAAACTGTCAGACCGGACTTCAGATCTGGACTGTAACAGTTACTCACATAGTACTTACATTCACAATTAGGTATAATTAAAATAATAATGTCACATTGTGTAAATAAGCAATAATTTAACCAACCATAATTTTTAATCACAGGCGGTTTTGACAACAATTAAATTTTTAATTAAACCACCACGGCATTATGCTGTAACAATAAACTCATTAAATTGAAAACACATTTACAAAGGTACATAAATAACAATAACGCAAAATATCTGGATTTTTATTCACCTATTAATGTACCTACCCTCATCATAAAATAGCCGTTAAATATTTTATAGGCAATTCATTGAAGAAATCGTAAAAATACTGTAAAAAAATAGGTGAGGTGAATAACATTTTGTGTTTGTGAAAAAAAATTGTATGTACTTTTTAGTCCGTTTTAAAACAGTGATTTTTAAAATAACGTTTTTAAAACGTACAAAACTACAAAATAATTCTGTACCTACCTATAATACAAAATAATTTTTGACTAAAAATTACAAAATAATTTCTGATGATAATATATGAAAAACGTGGGGCGCATCTTACTATTATATCTATTGCACGCGCTCCACGTTTTTCATATCATCAGAAATTATTTTCTACTTTTTAGGCAACAAAATTCTGGCTACGCTCTTGGTGGTGATCACGTGGTGATCACTTACCACCAGATGAGCCGCCTGTTTGCTAGCCAGTAAATAAAAGCTTAAATTTATTACTTGGTTTGATGCTATGGCAGTACCTACCAATAAATTGAGACGTTGGTTTCCGTGAAATGCATAGGATAAGTTCCTTTTACCTATTATTATTATAGCATGGCTTACTGGTGTTATTGCCTTAGTAACATCGACTCAGTTTCATTAGTAGGTACTTTGGTGTATTTGCAAACTACGATAATAAAAAAATAATAAGTGTTACCTATCACTAACTGACAGAAAACGCACAGCTTAAGCCCGTGGGTCTAGGTCTAGACTCTAGAGAAGCATGAAGTTTTGCATAGGAATTCCATAAAATAATAACGTAGGTGAGCACCAAGAAAGGATTCGAAAATTCATTACCGATGGGGTATCCCATCGGGCACATGGCTAGTCCTACTTCCTTAGATGGATGGATGTATGGATGTTTGTTACTCTTTCACTCAAAAACTACTGAACGGATTTTGATGAAACTTTACAGTAATATAGCTTATACATCAGAATAACACATAGGCTACTTTTTATTCCAAAAACGCGGGCGAAGCCGCGGGTGGAAGCTAGTTCTTTAATATTTTCTTTTTGTATAGTACTTTATAAGTGACTAGCTTCTCGACGAACTCGCGGGCAAAGTGATAGGCTAAATACTTTTTTACCCGAAAAATTGCACAGTTCCCGTGGGGCCACAGGAACTGTGCAATTTTTCGGGATAAAAAGTATTTAGCCTATGTTAGTAAGTAACAAAATAGCTTTCTACTAGTGGAAGAATATTTAAAATCGGTCCAGTAGTTTTTGAGTTTATTCATTACAATATATCAACAAACATACAAAAAAGCAAATCTTACCTTTTTATTTATAAAATATTAGTATAGATAGATAGCTTTCTGAACTCCTCCATATAAACTTTAAAGTATGCCAAATCTTACAATCCTTCGTGTACACAATATCCTTTAGGTATAGGAGAACCAACAAAGTTATCTCTTCACAAAACAGAAAAAGTTATTTCAAAATTTTTTTACAGTTCTATAGACTGTATGCTATAGAATGCATCCACCAAAAACGAAAAATCTTAGTATACTTAGATAAACATAAATCATAAAATATACGGTAATTATAAACATAAAACGAATCTAATCAAGTCAAATAAAAAAAAAACCGGCCAAGTGCGAGTCGTACTCGCGCACTGAGGGTTCCGTATCGGTTTTAGACGTATAAAGTGAAAAAAACCGGACCGGACTAAGTTTGTTTGTGAAGTAATTTTGATGATTTTTAAAAAAACTGCACTAGTTACAAACATCGTTTTAGTTTTGGTGCAATATTTGGGTCAATTCCTATCAACTCTACTTATTTCAGATTTTTCGCTGCGCAAACTTCGGAGATAAGGGAGGGGGAATGGTATTTTTTCTGACATTTTTCATCATATGTCGAAAACTGTGAGACATAAAATAAAATGAAAATATATTTTGAAATGTGCAGATCAAGCCCTTTCATATGATATGTCACTTGACCTAGTAACCCCACTTTGAAATTTCGGACCCCCGCTCCGGCCCCTTTTGCAATGAAAATAAAAACATATTTTGACATTTTTCATTTTCAGTAAAGTTTGGCAAGCATTTTTTATAATTGTTCCAAACTTCAAGTCGATAGCATTAGTAGTTGCTGAAATAAGCAGGTGTGACAGACAGACAGACAGACGAAGTCGCACCATAAGGGTTCCTTTTTTACCATTTTGGTACGGAACCCTAACAAATGAGTGCCTAAAGCTGTAATTTCAAAAACTCATTGGCTTGGTGTAGGTTGTTGTTAGTTGGGCCAATTGTTTGGCAAGCAAATGTTTATCTACACCTAATTTAGAGTGTAATCTACGCTGTTGCGTGCGTTGAATACTGAAACAGGCTTTTGTTTATTGTTTTAGAAGTTCAACAATCTCACAAACATAGCTTTGGTATAAACGTGGGATGCTGAATATCGTTTTGTAATCCTGCTAAATATGGATATTATGTATTAAATGAGAAGGCGGTTGCCAGCTCGAAATAATAATATATCCCTAAAATGTACATATTTTTTTACCCGACTACGGCAAAGCCAAAAGGAAGGGTTATGATTTTAGCAGTCTATTATGTATGAATTTATTATATTTAGAAAGTGATGTTAATATTTATTTTTAGTCACATACCTATTCATGACTGGCACGCGAATTCGCGGCGAAAAACAAACATTGTACCTAAGTGGTGATGGTGTCGTGTCACATCTGACAGTTCACCAGATTTACTGTTATTTAACCAACTATTCAAACAATTTTATTAATAATAGCCCATAAACATGAATTAATAATAATGAATTGTCGTTAATATTAGTTAATTATTTTAATACTGACTATTATTTTGTGGGAGGCCGCGAATCTATAAACGTAGCACCGATTGTCCTCATGAAACTTGGACTAGCATGGCTAGCCTACTGTCATTTCAGCTTGCGAAAGGTGCCAACGAACGACTCAATTTGACACCCGATCTGTAGAGCCAATCCAGGCGAGTCTCAACAGATTGAAACGTGAATACCCAATGGTAAGACTGGGCCAAAGGTAACGTGCCAATCTGTCGAGATTCATTCAGATTGGCTCTACCGATCGGGCGTAAAATAGAGTCGCTTGTTGGCACCTTACTGCCTTACTACTTGGACTATCGATTGTTTTTGACTACCTACCGATAGTATAGTATTGCTTTATAAACTATGGATAGTATCGATAGTATTGCTTCCATCAATAGTATTGTCACGATCCGAGCTAGCGATAGTACAATCGATATTCTTGCTATCGGACAGCTATCGATACACTATCGATAGTCGGTGGAAGATATCTTACTAAAGTAATAAATTAATGTATTTTTCGCCACAGGGCAAGCTTAAACGCTGGTACATCAATGACTGAAGCGGTGGAATGGTACACTAATGCCAATGCTGCCCTTTTGAGCCACCTTACGAAGGAGATAAAAGATACGGATAGCAGTACTATATGGAGGTATGTAGAAAATCCAATAAAGCCGGATTTACATTACAAAACGAATTGCAAGCATGGTAAAATTCATTTCACGAAACTAGTTTCAATACAGTGTAAAATTAGCTTGGTAAAATATAGGTCGTGAAACCCACAGTATCGCTGAGATCATGGATATTATTTTGTTGTAAAAATGCATCTTTACATTAATTGATATTCATAAAAATATTGTGCGAGCGAGAGAAGTGACAAAATTTGAGAGCCCCCATAAGATTCAAGCAGTAGTTATTTAAAAATCTGCTACATACTTAAACGAGTTCATGGGTTAAATACAACTTTGTTATGTCCAATTATGGTTTTAAAATTAGTTTTTTTCATCTAGGTAGGTATATGGAATGGAATTTACGACGAGACATCTGATTCACCGATTAAATCTCCTTGCTACATGCACAGGGCTGTCGAAAACATTTTTCCCCTTACAGACGTTGATTAAATTAATCAGCTATTAAGTCAATTATCATCTCAATTCATTGTCATACAAATGACAAGGATAGTTGTATATTTATTCAGTGGTTAAATTTAAGATGCGTCTATTCTATAAGTAAGGGTAGCCCCACCGCGGCAGTCCCACCACCAACGATTTGCAAAATAATACTGCCGTGAATCGAGAAATGAGATAGATTTGTACACGCGAATGAAGTCGCGGGCAACATTTAGTTACGGCACAGATAATATAATACTATACGTAGTTACGGTATAAAATATAATGCTCATAAATAGCACTCATTTCTTCGCACGTGTCGTAACAGTTATAACACCCACCTAGTGTGTTATTTACTCGACTATATAACACGGTCAGTTCCCGCATGGAGTAAATATTTGTTTCGGCTCCGGGTGTTTGTGTATGCGAGATTTGTTTGTAAACACACCCACGTAACGATACAGGAGAAATACACGTTTTTTTTGTGAAAGATAAAAAATTTGAGCGGAGAAATAACTTTTACAACTTTTTATTCTATTACTATTATTATAAAGATGAAGAGTTTATTTGTTTGTTTGAACGCTCTAATCTCTAGAGCTACCAGTCAAATTCGATTTTTTTTTTGTATAATATGATAGCCAAATTCATGAGAAATAGTATAAGCTATTTAACATTATGCTACGATCCTTAGGAGCGGAGCAACGGGGGTCAAACCGTGGGGCACAGCTAGTTCTGTTACGTTTGCAACGGTCAGTGATTTTACGGGCTGGCATAGACTGCCTTCCCATGGTCTGCGGTCCGAGCTAGTCTACTAATCTGTAAAGTCACTGACCATGGGAAGAGCGTTGGTGCGATCCGTGGCTGTCTGTGATCGTCAGCTGTGCGGGGTATGATCCATAAGATCACTGACTGTGCGAATTCTACTAGCAGCAACACAACTTTTTCCGCAGTTTCCGATGATGTAAATTATAAAATGTATTGCATTATGTTATGTTGGCAATAAAGAAGTGTACAGTGCTGAATGTGAGCCAACTTTTCGGGAAAGAGCATTGGTCTGGCCAGTGGCCGTCTGTGATCGTCAGTTGTGTGTGGTTTGATCCGTAAAATCACTGACCGAAACCAAGGTTATTAAATATACCTAGAGATTTTTCAAAAATCGAATGTTGCGAGCGGTATTTGAACCCGCGACCTCTGCCGAACCGTGGCTAGGTGTTGAATGATATAGTTATTTTAAGCAGTGACAACCTTGACAACAACTGAGGTATTTCCCGAGAAAGGCTGACTCACACGGACCCGAGCCACCTACTTTTGAAGGTATATTAATTGGTTAGCGGATACGAAGACGGTTCGCGCGTGCCCCTCGTTTGCATCAACGCATTTCTATGAGGTTTAAGGTTATGACTAAGCGGTGATGACAAAGTAATTTGTCAGAACCACGAATGAGAACATGTTATTACGGGAGATTATTGTTCCTTTTCTGTACGTGTTTCAAAATGCTCCGAATATTTTTTTTTTCTTTCTTTCTTTCTTTTATTGTGAGATTTCACATTAATGGACATTTCTTTTATTGACTGTCCATTACCAAATACCATATATTACCACATTTTTGTCTGAATCATAAATAAAACAAATAGCAAAACCGCAACCTTGGCCCTTTTTGAATCACATATATTATGGTATTGACTTATGAAACATTTTGATGACCTCTCCAATTATCACATCATATCACCAAATACACCAAATTCACCAATAGAGTGCAGTGATAGCCTGAGTGCAGTGATACCCTAGTGGATTAACCATGTGCCTTCCACGGCGAATGGTTCGAGTTCGATCCCGAGGCACGCACCGCTGACTGTTCGAAGTCATGTGCGTATTAGACATTAATTATCACTTGCTTTAACGGTGAAGGAAAAACATCGTGAGGAAACCGGCATGTCCTAGAACCAAAAATTCGAAGACATGTGACGTCCGCCAACCCGCACTGGGCCCGCGTGGTGGACTACGGCCCACTCCCTCTCACAGAGGAGGCCTGTGTCCCAGCAGTGGGAACATTATAGGCCGATTATGCTTATGCTTATGCTATCACCAAATACCACAGTTAACTACAGTTTTGTCTGAATCTTAAATAGCAAAACCGCAACCCCAGATTGTTGTTGAATCACAAATGGTATTGACTTAAGAAACATTTAGTTTCTAATGCCCGTTTTCACCAACACTAGGAGACACTTAAGTAAAATGTTTAAATACTAAAAGAATTTACGTAGCGCAAAAAAACGTTTTACCAACCACTAGGCGACAATGATTGACTATTCCATGGTTGTCGCCTAATGGTTACTGACGTGTTTTTTTGCGCTAGGTTTTTTTTTTTTTTTTTTGAAGGGCCTCTCGCAGTTGGCTTCTAACAGCCGTCACTGCTTAACCGGTCATCTGGTGAGGACTTACAAATGCCTCCAGCCAGGCTTAAAACTAAATAAAAACTACAAACTAAGCGACCACACGCTAAGGGCACCCCCTACTGGGGTACGGACCTCGGCTTAGGGCGTCGCTGGGGGGAGGACAACTAGAGGGAGGGGCTACTAGCTGGAACGGATTAATATGATTTAGGGACATATTTAAATCTACAGGCTCAGCGCGGGCTGGCTCGAGCAAGGGTCGGTTAGGGGACTGAGTCATACGCAGCGGCGGACTCGGGTCATGATGGGTTTGCGCTAGGTAAATTCTTTTAGTATTTAAATATTTTACTTAGGTGTCTCCTAGTGTTGGAGAAAACGGGCATTAGACCCGTCACGAGCACGGATTCTGTAGACATAGCACACACATAAACACATCCTATATTTTTCTTACAGAATTAAGACAATTCAGTCATGTGTTGCTTTCCTAGAGTGCAAACTATCTGCGGTGTTGATTTCTTGAAGTAATTATGGATATTGATGATGATTTTCAGCTTTTTCACTCATACAAAAGAAAATAAAAACATTGATTCTTTTTTTTTCAAACGAATATTCCAAGGTGACCTCGGTTTCCAATTCGTAGGTATGAAAAACTTTTAAACGTGTATGAGGATACATTGTTAACTTTATTGCGTTCGGAAAATCCGAATCAAATAATATTGAATCCGGTTAACGGGTGTCTGCGACCTAAGTCAATCTTTAGCAAAACATTTTTTTTTGTAAATTCTTTTCGTCTGAATCAACGCAGCCTTGAGCTATGTGACACAATCTTTCCCTATTATAATAATAATTCATAATTAAAATATTTTCTTATCAAAATTTTATCTAGATATTTTTTACTACTTTTTTACCTAATGCCTATAAAAAATTGGATGATGATTAACAAATCCAAAGAAAATAAAAACACAAAGCGTATCCATATTAATTTTCAATTTGAAATGAAGTGCCTTCCAAATGGACGGTTGCTGTTGCCAAAAAAATAAAAGTTAATTTCACATAAATTCTGGTTCATATTTTGATGACTAGGCAAGTCACAATATTTTTTGAGGAAGTGATCTTTTTTCATCATCATTTCATCATTAGCACTCAATTTAAAACATTGCGCAGATTCATCGTGAATTTATTTTCATATATTTTTTTATTCATACTGATTCCTTTTCATCGAAAGTTACTGCGAGACAATATACCTAATCAATAGACATTACCTACTAGTTAAATTTACCCCCTATAACCAGATAACCTAACCCAACCCTAGAAAGGTGGGTATAGTACGAATATACTAACTATAATAATACCTACAATATAATTTAAGGTGTTCTAGATAAACATAGGTACCTTTATTCTAATCACTAATCGTTCCTATAAAAAAAGGTAAAAAAGTAAAAAAAACTTTTTTAACAAAAAATAACCGACTTCAAAAATCCACTACAAAGAAAATAATAATTTTGGTTTCGGAAGTCGGTGGCTTTGGTTTTTGTTTGCTTTTTTTTTGCCACCGACTTCCGAAACCAAAATTATTATTTTCTTTGTAGTGGATTTTTGAAGTCGGTTATTTTTTGTTAAAAAAGTTTTTTATTTTTCCCTTTTTAGTTCTTTATCCCGTGTTAGATTACTTACACGAATTCGTTCAACAGTAAATCTTCTACGGAGTGTGTACATTTACGCCTATAACTTTGTACATAGGAATGATTACATACCTAATGTATACACTAAAACCTTCCTGAAAGTATGTACATTACGTTAGTGAAAACCCAATCCAAATCGAATCAGTAGTTTTTGAGAAAATCGCGCACATACAAACATACATACATACATACACACATACACACATACATACATACTTACATACATACATACATACGGGACGAATACAGAACCTCCTTTTTTGAAGTCGGTTAAAAATAGAAATTAACCCCAACCCTTCCTGATTGCTCATGACAAACATCAAAGGTTAACCCGTTCGCTGCGATCGCTTATTGCTTACCAACGGCTTAATTAACCTCGTTGTATTTACGTCACTTATAGCAACGACTTAACATTAAATGCAACGTGATGTGTAGTATAAGACTAAACTAACAAAATTATCGAGACGTGCAGGCAGACAGAGAATAGTATATTATGCAATTAGTGAATAAAGGACGGATTTAAAGCGAGGGCCATAGATGAATCACGAGCTATTGAAGGATTCTAACGATTGAATCACGACCGTAGGGAGTGATTCATGATGATTGAATCACGAGCGTAGCGAGTGATTCAAGTGTTAGAATCCTGAGCGACGCGAGCGATTCATGGCCCTCGATATAAATCCGTTTTATTCAAGAGTTGCATACTATACTTTATACCATGACTACGAGAAAAAGAAAGATTTAAGTGAAAATATACATATAATGAAGAAAAAGTAAAGTTAAATTGGCTTTGATGTAAACCAGCCGTGATTTTTTGGGTAGCAAGCTTTCCACCTTTCCACTATATCGGCCGCCCTCTCTTTCACAAACTCAGGTGTTAACACATCTTCATCACTAGAATGCATTTTTAATCGATTAGAACAACACTAAACAAACACAAAATTAAAGATTAAAGTAACACTAAACTTTGTGTTCGTACAACTTACAGTATTCAAAATAGCGCCAATTTACTAAGGACAGCAAAGAACACAAAACAGTTTTTATTCTAATGCTAAACTCCTTGTCGAAAATGTCGACCAATCAAATTGAATTTAGAACACATCAATATAGGTCGAATACACAGATTACACTTACACTAGATACGGCAAGCCACGACCAAGCGTGCCCTGCATGTTCGACTGTTCGTACTAAAAAAAGTCTGTTAGCTCAGTGACGCTTAGTGATTGAAACAATTCTGTTTACTCTGAGCACATCACTAAATGGCTGGGGTGAAGTTATCGTAGGTATAAAAAAGATGACACGTTCGGTTTTCATACAATCTAATAACGTGCCGCATCTAGCATAGGTTCTTTAAATCTGTGGTCGAATACATTGGTGTGTTCCATTTTCAAACATCAAAACAGTGAGTAAAAGTGCTTTTTATTCACTGTTTTCAGTGAATAAAATAAGCTTTTTAGAGGGGGAATGGTATAAAATAATGTATTTATTAGGAAATTCACTAGGCCTGGGTAAAACCATTCTTAAAAAAAACGCTTAGGTAAATCGCATTAAGTTTATTTGTAATATTTTTAATAAATAATCTAAATAAAGGTGCTTAAATAATAAAAATTGCTTAAAAAAGCTCTTCCTCTTAGGACATTAGGTATATAACCGTTTTTAAAAATAACTCAAACCGTTGAACGACCTTCTACATAATATTTACGTTCCAACGTAAAAACTCCAAGTCGAGCCAACTCATATTTTACACGGAAAAGTAGTGTACAATTTACAGATACGTTGATGTCATAGTATAACCTCTAGTTGGCGTATCATTAGGTACGAGATTGTCATTAATTTTAACACGTTACATGCACCTATGGTACCGAATGATTCAGTCCCAATCAGAAATGATTCAGTCTGCGTCTAATTAACATCAAGATGACGAACGCCTGAATTTCAGATTCTTCAATTCGTCATCTTAGCTTTTTCCATGTATTGGATTTCAGTTTGACAAGATATGACATCAGAGTTTTTCCTTAACTTTTCTCAATAACAATGAGATCATATTCTTTAATTAAACCTGTTGTCTTTGTGTTAAGGCCGATTTACATCAGTATAGCGAATGCTCATTCTATCCCCACTCTATCAAATTCTTTTAGTGTAAACAAACGTAGAGCATTCTTTTCTAGTTCTTGGTTCTCATTTTTGCTCGATGATATTTTGGTGTAAACGCTGAAAACGAGCTTTCGTTAACACTAAAAGATCGAGAAAGAATGACTTAGTTCTGCTCTAGCTCTTTGTTCGTTTGGTTTAAATCGATCTTTACCTACTAAAAAAATATCTATAGATACGTATGAAATAGTATAGTGACTAAGGGCAAAGTTCACAGACAAGATAACAGTCTGTGATATTGAAAACGACCGCTTAGCATGACTTTTTCTATAGAAAAAGATAGTGAGATAGATATTTAAAGATATAAATCCTGTGTTAATAATGCCTTAATCTTATACCCGATGTATTACAAATCCGAAAAATCTATACGAAGTACTGCAGACGTACTGTACCCGTATTTCATGTCCTGCCTTAAAAACCAAAAACAGACTAAACTCAATAATCAATAATATATTTTTCCCAGGTACCTCGTTGGTTTCAAAAACCTGCTGAGGAGTATCGAGTGTAAGGGCATTGGTTCTGTCTTAGGCATCAACTACTTTGCCCGAGGATATCTACAACCCCGTGCTTATGAAAAGTAAGCAGAAAGAATCGAGAAATAGATGTATATTTTTTGTGAATTTGAAACATTTCAAAGCCATGTTATACTTCTCTTATGTTTCCGATAGATGTCGCCAAATGCTCATAAGAGGCGTATACAAAGGGATTTCAAATGTCGAGTGAGCCGAGCAAGACCCGGTATCAGTTGGTAGAGCGACGACGGCACGGCACGGCTGAGGTCGCGGATTCAAATCCCGCTCGGGTCATTCGATTTTTGAAAATCTATTAATTATTTAATAACAATCGAGAAATTGTTTGACATGACGCTCTCAGTCACTTCTGTCATCACACCGCCCGCCATTGAACACTTTAGTATCTAAATAGCCGTGCACAGTGGAATTTCCTCGTGAACTCTTCGATAGTGGAACGAACTTCCTGACAAGGTTTTCCCAGGGAACTTCAGTATTAGGTTCTTCAATAAAAAATAAGTTTTTAAAGGGTAGCTGTACGCAATGCACATGTGATACTCCTGGAGTTGCAAGCGCTTCATAGGCTAGGGCTATGTCCAAAAGCGTACCAATAGGTGGGCCGTATGCCTGATCGCCACATTGTGGTTGAAAAATAATTTTAAGCGTAGTAAAATATTGAAAAGTTATTGAAAGTTCGCCCATGGCGACTTATCGCAGCGATTCAATAGCGTGTTTTATTAACGCGCATTTGCATCGCTACTTTTGGCCGTATGTCGCATTAGGAATGCGCGACTGTATCAGTGCAACAACCACGAGACGACCGGTCGACAACGGTCTTGCCATGTAGGTATGTACAGTATTCCCAAACTAATAATGCGCATGCAGATCTTCGCTAATTGTCGTATTCCCGGAAACAAAAAAGTATATAGAAAAAAAAAGTATATAGAGTGGTTAAGTGCATTTTCTTCATGCATAATTTAGGGCTCTTACGATTCGGTGTTTCCGGGAATACGACAATTAGCGAAGATCTGCATGTGCATTGTTAATTTGGGAATACTGTACACACAGTCTACGATACATTTTCATCAGTTTGACTCAGTTTTAGAGGATTAGAAGTGACAAACCTGTGGATTAAGATAAGCAATACGTAAACCACCTCCGTCATCCCCCAAAACCTGTGGATCTGAAATAAATTCGAGCATCTCCTGTTTCATATTTAATATAATATGTCTATGAGACAAGTGACCTTATCAGCCAGTTTGAATCGAGAAACTTATCGCAGGTACATAGCCCACATGGTCCTGGGACGAGATCTGTTAGACAATACACTGAACCTGGTGCCATCTCTCATACCCCTTCACAAGGATATCAAAGAGGACAGCCCTGATTACAAGGACTTGGAGAAGAAGTGAGTGAACTGATTAAAAGTAATAATTCAATCTGATTAAATAGATACTAATACTACAGAACCCCGATCATGAGTTTTTTTGACGTATAGTTTCGTTAACGTAAGCATATTTTGAATTTAAAATACAGCAGTCCTGGAACATTTTGATAAAATTTTATACAATTTGAATATTTTAAAAAATACAGAGAAATTAATTAAGTATTTAATTTATATAAATATTGTGTAACAAACCTGTATTTTCAATTCAAAATATGCTTACGTTAACGATACTACACGTCAAAAAATCTCATGATTGGGGTACTGATAGTCAACAGTATAAATAAATAGCTAACATTGTTTTTTTCAATGCGTATAAAAATGTAGGCAGTCGTTGTGGCGTTCTATAGAGGCCTATCTCCAAAAGTGGACTGATAATTTTATTATAACCTTTTAGCTGAGGGTAGGTCATTTGAAGACAGTGCCTGCGAGCCAAACTTTACGATTCCTTTACGAGGTAAGTTTGGTTCGCAATCTCACGGTCTCATCAAGTGCTGCTTATTTTTAACTAAATATTTGACCCAGCATTGCTTCGATTTATTTGGACCAAGCCAACAGAACCGTCTGTAGTCCTGCTCTTTGTTTTTGAAATCTGCACTATTGATGGCAGTTTGTAGTACACTTAAATAATTGAAGTTTTTGGCAGGAACCAGCAGATTGTGGATAATAAACACCAAGATGGCAGCGTTTCTGACGCTATTGAGTACTTCGACCAGTCCGCTACCTTCCTGGATAAACTAAGAGCCGTACAGAAGCAACTTCGGGAGTACATCAGGTATGCACAATTCTGATAGTACCCCATAAACAGGGCACTGACTTTTTTTCTTATACTTCATGTGTGTTGATAGCACAAACATTTTTCAAAATATAGCCACCTATTTATAGTAACAGCGATAAATAAATTATTTATCGCTGTTACTATTCCTATATTAATTTAACAACTCTATTTTTACCCGACTACGAAAAAGGAAGGGTAATGAGTTTAACAGCTTATGTATGTATGTATGTATGTATGGATGTTCGATCGTAGCTCAAAAATTACTGTTCAGATTTTGACAAATGAGGTATCGGTTGATTCGTATTTACATTAAGAGTGTCATAGGCTATGTTATTTTGAAAAAAAAATAATCAAGATGGCCGACAAAACGTAAAAAAGAGGACCAAAAAAAAGAAAGTTTACCCGATTTTAACAAATGGGATGTCCTTGGATTTGTCTTGATCCAAAGAGTATCGTGAGGTATATGGTGTTACAAGAAATCCAATATAGCAAACACTGGAAATTTAAAAGTGTACGATCTGTGACTTTCTTGCTACTAACTAGCGCCATCTCGTTACTTACAGTCTGAAAGCAAATGCAGTGATTGACCCAAGCCACCAAAAAAGTGTCAAATAAAACAAAAGTTAAAAAAACTAAAACCCAACTACGGAAAAAAAAACCAACTGAAAAGCATAAAATAAGAAAATATTCAACACATCGGTACAGTGGTGTCCAGGTTATAGCCGTGGTCGCATGCCGTCATTAAGCAGCCATCACAGGTCATAGCGGCATGCGACCACGGCTATAACCTGGACACCACTGTACCGATGTGTTGAATATTTTCTTATTTTATGCTTTTCAGTTGTTTTTTTTCCGTAGTTGGGTTTTAGTTTTTTTAACTCTTGTTTTTTAATTTTTAAAATCCTTCAGGATTTTGGTATGGCAGTGGATCTGGCGAGTAGTACCTACAATTTTATTTTCAAAGTAATAGAGCTTAACATTTTTGACATATTAAGTGTAGGCATTGGCTAATGTTGTAAAAAATTGCAGATAAAATTGCACGCTTCTTTACCCATAATTTTCTCCGGATTTATTTAACCTAATAACAATTTGACTTGTTTTAAATTTTACTGTACCTAAAGGCCCGAATATCGGTAAATCTTAGGTTTCAGGATTTACCGACATATGTTGGTAAATGTAAAAATTTTATAATTGCTTTTACCATTAGATAAATAGTGCTTGTGCAAATTATACGCGAACTAAATTGTTCCATTCTGCATTTCAGTTCTGAAAATACACTTAATTAGATAAATACGAGTACGTGAGGTAATAATGCAATCATATCTTGCCTGGGATTGTCGCCAATTGAATTATATACCCATAAGTGCACCGTGTAGTGCAGTGATAGCCTAGTGGATTAACCATGTGCCTCCCACGGCGAATGGTTCGAGTTCGATCCCGAGGCACGCACCGCTGACTTTTCGAAGTCATGTCGCACCCCCCACCGAATAATATGGTAATCGATAATTCTAAATTTTACAGGAAAAATAAAAAACTGTTTTTTGCTTATATCTCAGCACGGGTGCATCGTAAGATAGTGATTTATATGTCAAAACAAAGCATATTTTTTGACTGTCTATTTCCTTTTATGATTTTTTTGTAATAGTTTCCTAAATAAAGTTATTGACGAAAATAACATTACTGAAATTGCTGGTCAAAAGTATAGTATGCAACGCATCATTACAATATTATTCGCGTGTAAACCCAACGATATTGTAGGCAGTAATAATGCATTACAGTATTATTCGTTGAAATGTAGTGTCAAAAAAGTTAACGGTAATATGATATTACGACATTATTCGGGTGAAATCTCAGCGATAGTGTATACGGTCTAATAAGACCGTATACACTATCGCTGAGATTTCACCCGAACGACGACGACGAATATTACTGTAATGTAATAACATTACAGTAATATTCGTCGATATATGGTATCAATAATGCACAGTAATATAATGTTGCAAATACGTTATTTTATTAAATAATTTAGTAAATATTAATTGATTTGGCAAAAAAGTAAAAAATTTAGAAGAAATTGATTTTATAGGCACTGTATAATTTATATAAATAATAGTGATTTGTTAAAGGTTTTCAAATAAAACGATGCACAGCTAATATTATATTAATCAGGTACAACATTATGTTTTGTATCACAAATAATAATCAGATGGAGGTCCTGTTGGTCCATTGGGTTGTTGGTATCTAAATGATAGTAAAAATCAATCATGTCAATCATCATTACAGTCCGATTCAGTCTGAAAATTGCTCTGTAATAATTTCACTGGTCTGAAGGAAATTATAAAAATAATGACAATGCTGAGGTAAGGCTTCTGTTCTGCATAGTTAATAAATCTTCTTTTAACAATTTACCGCTACTCGGTATCGGTTTCGTCACCTTTAGGTAACTCCTATCACTGTCTGGTGAAATCTGTTATCTGTTTATTCCCCGCCCGATCTCTGCCCGAGAGGAACTCACCGAGTGTGGCGATACAGGTCAGCAGATTGGGATGAGATGCGGTTTTTCTTTGCATTTTATCCTTGACAGTTGATGTGTTTTTCATTTGATGATCCTTCGACTTGCGCGGGTGCTGTGACGGATGTGTTGCATGGGACCATGAAATACTACATTCCTTATGCCGAAGTACCGCTGTCCGGCAAAGCTCGCCTGTGGGTTGGGCCTCAATGTGGTCTCGCTAAAGCCAGTAAACAGTGAAACATACCTGGCCTGGGTTGATGCTCGACACCGTAAAGCGAAGGACATAAGTCAGAGGAAGAAGTCGTTTAACAAGACTGCCAAGTCCTGCAAAAAGGAGCTCCCTTTGATCACATTAGTCGAATAGGGAACAAATTGACTTCGTACCCGAAAGTTCGTTTCTACTGATTTGACCAAAACCCTTTACTACCCGCAGGTAGTAAAGCGTTTTGGTCAAATCAGTTGAAACGAACTTCTGCCGCCCCTCACTACCTTCACTGCTGAAGCCTGATGGGACGCTGGCTCATACCGTCGAAGAGAAAGCAAACTTGTTTGCTTCTCTGTTTGCGGAGTCTTTACGTCTAGATGTTTGCAACGCGATACCTCCAACTCTACCTGGCAGCACGACATTTATATCGGAAATTCGCATTTGCCAAATGGAGATTTGCAAAACGCTGTGCAATCTTGACGTAAACAAGGGCAGTGGCCCAGATGCTATTCCAGCCATAGTTCTGAGGAAATGTGCGCCTGAGTTGTTTCCTGTGCTTACACGCCTCTTTCGTTTCTCTCTTTTAAATACTGGACAAGTGCCGAAAACGTGGAATCTTGCCAACGTGCAAGCCGTGCCCAAAAAATATATCAAGAGAGAAACGAAAGAGGTAGTCGTGCCGACCCTGCCATTTATAGGCCCATCTCGGTTACGTCCATACTTTACAAGAGTATGCAGCGTCTCTTCAATAGCAAGCTCCTGACGTAGGTACCTTGAAGCTAATGACTTCCTCAGTGACCGGCAATCCGTATTTCGCCGAAACCGGTCTACTGGGGACCTAATCTACACTACTTGCTTATGAAACATGAGGCCGCGCTAGCCGTTTCCCTGGACATCTCGAAGACTTTCAACAGGGTTTGGTACGACGCCTTATTCGTAAGCTTATCCTCATATGGCTTGCCCACTTGTTTCGTTGCGTGGATATCGGACTTCCTGAGGGATCGTTCGATTCGAGTCATTGATGGCTGCTCTTTCGATCGAAAGGCAATTAATGCCGGTGTCCCTCAGGGGTCAGTACTCTCTGCGACGCTCTTCCTGCTGCATATCAACGATCTGCTAAAGCCCGGAACGTTTGGGTATGCAGATGACAACACTGTTGTAGAGAGATACATAGCCAATGCATGGACTACTGGACTCAAATCCAGGCTCTGAGAGAGGCCATGGTCGAGCGCTTGAATTAATGTTCCTTAAGGCAGTCTCCGATTGCAGCGATGCCAATCTGGTCAAGTTCAATGCAACTAAGACCCAGGCGTGTCTGTTCTCTGCCAAAAAGAGCCCATTCCAGGTGGCTCCTACATTTCGGAATATGTTCTAACCGATAACTGATCATCTTGAGCTTTTGGTCGTTACTCTGACGTCTCCCCTTAACTTTGGCTCTTATATTGAGTCCAAAGATCAATTGGCAGCTAAAAAGCTAGGATTCCTCTAGAAGCTGCGACGGTACTTCATGTCCCTCCTACCTTTTTTTCTATCGGACAGCCAGAAGCATGAAAAAGCGCCATCAGTTCACGGTTGATGTACCAAAAACCCGTACGAAGCGCTTTGATTCCACTTTCATTGTGAAAACCGCAAAACAATGGAATTCTCTATCGGAGTGGATGTTCCCGATAATTACAATCTGGGTGTCTTCAAGTCGAGAGTGAATCGGTTTCTTTCTCTGGGCAAGCGTGCGCCATCGTAGACCGCATCATCGCTTCACATCAGGCGAGATGGCGGTCAAATGCAAGCCTATTATACAGGGAACAACATTACGATTTTGCATAATATCTATCATGTATTGTAAAAAAACATTACCAAATCATGTAAATAAAAATAACACATGAATATAATTGTTTTAAACTTTACATAAAAACACAAATGTATTTCTTACGCGAATAAAATGGTAATCGTCACTTACCGAAGAAGTTAACGATTGCATAATCTGTATTGACTTGTTAAGGTACTATTCGTGTAAAAAGTGTGTTTAGATTTGAAGAGAATAATATTGTTATGTTCATTACGGGGCCATTGAAATTATTGTACTTTTAATAATATCCATAGAAACATTACAAAAAAAATTCACAAGGTGTAATGAATGCTCTAGACACCGAATATGCAATAAAACGTAAACTACCGCAATAGCACATTACCATATTATTCGGTGGGGGGTGCGATGTGCGTATTAGAAATTAAATATCACTTGCTTTAACGGTGAAGGAAAACATCGTGAGGAAACCGGCATGTCTTAGAACCAAAAATTCGAAGACATGTGACGTCCACCAAGCCGCACTGGGCCCGCGTGGTGGACTACGGCCCACTCCCTCTCACAGAGAGGAGGCCTGTGTCCCAGCAGTGGGAACATTATAGGTCGATTATGCTATGCTTATGCTAAGTGCACCGTTCCGCCAACTTATTGTAAATACATTTGCCTCAAGCCAATAACGCGCGATTTAATTTGAAACGTGACTAGAATCAACGTTAACAAGTAATACATTTTAGATCTAATTTCTAAACACTTAAGGTGCAATTTCATTTGTCGTGGCAATTCAAATAAATTCTCGAAGGAGTAGCAGGGGTTTGCGCAAGCATTTTCAGTTTTGTTTTCTGAAGGATTAAGTTGGTTTTTATTTAACCGGTTTTGTGGGGTGACTTTATCAAATATATTTAACCTATCTAATTGGAAAGTCACAGGATTCAGTACGTATTACCTTGGCAGTGTAGCTCCTGAAAGCCTGAAACTTCTACCGCCAATCCTGTTCCCAAATAGGTACATTGGGGTCGATCGGTCTGCGAGATTAAGCTGCGCATGCCGCAGCCAATCCACATAATATGGGTAAAGTCTGACTTTGACTTGACTTTTTTGACTGACAACTGGTCTAATTTTCAAATACCGGTATTACCCAAATATTGGGTTGTGGAGGTCAGATACTCAGATGGCAGATGCTTCACGTAAAATATTGATATTCAGCGGCATCTAATTAGACCAGAAGCCGACTCCAACCTAGTTTGGGAAAAGGCTAGGCGAATGTATTATGTGTAGATATATCTGACTGCAGTCAAGTCTATCTAGGCGCCGCCACTAGACACGATAATGGCCGGTTGATTGCACAATCATCTGGTCTAATTACCGGTCGTATCGTAGATAACAAGACAATTAGTGACTACATTGACACGGTATTTATTATACACTTTATTTAAAATTCAATTTAAGGTAATTTAACTTAAAACATGGCAACAATAATCTGCTGCTACGGTAGGTAGTTTGCAATTATTTTCATAATTATGGACACTGCTACGGCCGGTTCCCAACGGCGTTATTTTTGGGTGCCGGCGCCGGCTGCGGAGTCACTCCCATTTATTAACTTTGTCTGGTAAGCAAAAACCATGAACATGTTTAAAACAAAATAAATCTTTTTTGGACTTACAAGGAGGAAACAGATAGTCGACGGAGCCCTAGGGCTCCTATTTGTGTCTGCAAGGTTAAAAGTAACTTAACACGAAGGAGTTCATTCGCTCGCTTTGCTCGCTCACTGAAGCCCCCGTCAACCCCTTCGAACCTAATCTATCCGTGTCGGGGTACCCAAGTTCACGAGCTCGCTTCGCTCGCTCTTGGACCTTCTAGTTAGGTGTGTTACTGAATGAAACATGAAATTGTTTTTTTCTTATGCCAAATTGCCAACCCTATTTTCCGCTTTTTTTCAATAGTCAGCGCCGGCAACCAATTCAGCAACCGGCGTCAGCAGCCAATACGGGACACGGCGCTGACTGAGGAGTCACTCCCTAATAAAATTCATAATTAATAAGTGAGCTTTCTCTACCAAACAAAAAAAAAACCGGCCAAGTGCGAGTCGTACTCGCGCACCGAAGGTTCCGTATCAGTTATGGAACGTTCGCAAACAAATTGGCAGTTCTCGCGGTGATATCACGCTGCATAATCTACGAGATTTATCAAACGTTGAGGCTAGTCAAAAAACTGTTATTTTGATTTTGTTCCATGTGCGTAAGGCGAATCACACCCACACCCACACACACAAACCACGAAACATCATAAGGGGGAGGGGGGGTTAGTGAGATATCACGTATATTTATTTTTTCGTTGAACGCGCGATTTCTAAATCAATTTTTTTTTGTTTTATTTAAAGATAAAAAAATAAGATAATTTGTACCAAACAAACCGGACAAGTGCGAGTATGCCTCGCGCCCTAAGGGTTCCGAAATATGATCATAGATGGCGCTACTGCATACTTCCAATGGCGCTATCTATGAGCAGATGGCTCCACTTATGGTCCGGTGACTGACGGCGGACAACAAAGTGATCTTATAAGGGTTCCGTTTTTCCTTTTGAGGTACGGAACCCTAAAAAATAAATACACGTGATCTTGGGTAGGGGGGGAGGGGTTAGTTCAAAACTTCTGAAGTTTTGAACTAACCCTCCCCCCCAACAACTTTTTGAAAAGTTGCTAAAAAAACATCACGTGATTAATGGACGGCCCCTAAGCAGTTACCGTAAGCCTATAAAATGCTTGCAGTCGATAGCTTATGACTATGAGACAAGCAGGTCCCCCGCTGTCAACACAGCGCATCCTCAGGAACTCTGGCGACCTTACTCACAACAGCGTGCTTCTCCAGTTGGGCTGCTCTAGATTTGAACGGGATATCCCGCTGTACCTTACCTCTCTTAAAACTAAACTCGACTCTTAGGGCCGTACCACAAAAAAGATAGACACGCGTTAAACGCGAACGCTACCAAAAATAATACGCACTTGTTTTAGCACTAACTTGTGTAAAACAAGTGTGTATTATTTTTGGTAGCATTCGCGTTTAACGCGTGTCTATCTTTTTTGGGGTAAGGGTGTTAACTTTTTGAACTGATGAATATCATAAAATATTATAAAACCTTCCAGAGACGGGGTGACTGTAAGTTTGACGGAAGCAAGGAGGTCGGAAGTCGTATGCGCCGGGATTCTAATACTCGTCTGCGTGGTTTCCCCGATCATCATAGCACTGGTCAGGAACGCAGTCAACACTATACAAGTAGGTACCTATTGATAATGTAGCTCTGTTTTAGGGTTCCGTAGTAAAACTGCCCACTGGTAAAAAAACCGGCCAAGTGCGAGTGGTACTCGCGCACCGAGGGTTCGGTATCATTTTTGGACGTATAAAGTGAAAAAATCCGGACCGCATAGTTATGCGGTCCGGATTTTTTCACTTTATACGTTAGTTACTTAAACTTAGTTAAGTTTGTTTGTAAGGAATTTTGATGATTTTGAAAAAACTGTACTAGTTAGGAACATCGTTTTATTTTCGGTGCCATATTTGGGTCAATTCCGATCAACTCTAATTATTTCAGATTTTTCGCCCCGCAAACTTCGGAGATAAGGGGGGGGGGAATGGTATTTTTAACCGACTTCCAAAAAGGAGGAGGTTCTGCATTCGGTTGGTTTTTTTTTTTTTTTTTTTTTTTTTCATGTATGTACACCGATTACTCCGTGGTTTATGGGCCGATTTACGTGATTCTTTTTTCATATGGTAGAAGAAGCTCGCGAGGTGGTCCCATATAAATTTTATTAACTTTGGTTGAGTAGATTTTCAACGAGGTGTAATAAACGGTATTTTTGGTGTATCTCGATGACATCATGACGATGATGAAAAAGTGATATTGTGTAGGTACATGAATTCCTGAACGCAATCGATCTCGATATTATGCATACATAACATCACGCCGATATTTCCCGCAAGGTTAGACAGAGGTGTATAGTACACACAATTTTTTTATGCTTAAGTCGCATTTGATAGAAGGCTAGGGAGCGAGCCTATTGCTATTACTACTATCTACAGTTCATAACTAATTTATATGAAACTTCGTAGGTAGATGTCTTTTACAAGCCGCCATTAAGGCCTATAGTGAAATTACGAAAAATAAAATTATTAGGGGGGGCTCCCATACATGAAACTGAGGGATGAAAAATAATATTTTCGCGCACCCCACCATGTGGGATATCGTTGGATAGGTCTTTGAAAATAACATGAAGGTTTCTAAATACCTTTTTTATTTAAGTGCATATTGAGTGAACTAGGAGCTCCCAAAGTCGTTAACAATGTGTGTGTCCCCCTGTAATTTTCCAACCGCGCTATCAAAAAATCTGGAAAAAATCAAGCTTATAGCATTTAATAAATACTTTCGATTGAAATTGGTTTGAACAAGATACGTCACAAAATTTTTGAAATATTCACTATTTTCCATTTTGAGTTTGACAACCGTAAAAATAATAATATTTCATAATAATATTATGAAATACAAACTTGTATTTGCGGTCGGAACACTCAAAATACTTCTTGCTATGGAATCCTACACTGCGTGGTCCGACACGCTCTTGCCCGGTTTTTGTTTACTGAAATGCTCTCATCCACCAACATCTATAAATATAAGTACATACCTATTTAAATTCGTGGAAGTAATCGATCTCGGTAAAAGTACATAAATGATCAAAGTCGTCTCTGTCCATGATTTAATGGTACTTTATTGTAATAAATTAACAACAACAAAAATGGTTACACTACACTAAAAAGATAAAAATAAAAACAGGTTTAAAAAAAACCGACTTCCAAAAACTACACTAAAAACTATGAAATAAAAATGTTAAACTTCCATAAATAAAAATCTAAATGTATATTGAAGTCGGCGGGGCCTAGCATAAATATAAGCAACATTATAGATTAAGGAGGAATGAAAGAAAATTTTAATTTGTCGAGGCGCAAAGCAAGCTGCACGTTCGCTGCACACACTGCGCACGTTCTTCCTGTTCAAAGGCTGAGAGGTAGAAACCTGAAGAAGAGGCCCCGCCGACTTCAATATACATTTAGATTTTTATTTATGGAAGTTTAACATTTTTATTTCATAGTTTTTAGTGTAGTTTTTGGAAGTCGGTTTTTTTTATTTAGGTAATTTTTCATCATATGTCGAAAACTGTGAGACATAAAATAAAATAAAAATATATTTTGAAATGTGCAGATCAAGCCCTTTCATATGATATGTCACTTGACCTAGTAACCCCAATTTAAAATTTCGGACCCCCACTCCGGCCCCTTTTGCAATGAAAATAAAAATATTTTTGGACTTTTTTCATTTGCAATAAAGTTGAACAAGCATTCTTTATAACTGTTCCAAATTTCAAGTCGATAGCATAAGTAGTTGCTGAAATAAGCAGGTGTGACAGACAGACAGACAGACGAAGTCGCACCATAAGGGTTCCTTTTTTACCATTTTGGTACGGAACCCTAAAAACACGCATCCGCCGTATTCTCAACATTATATTGGGGCAATGCACTTGTTTACGAGGTCGATGATGACATTGAACTTGGCACGTAGTGTGCCGCATCATTATGGTTGCTAAACACGGTTTACTAGCCAATTTACCTACTGTAGCTACCTACAATGTGTGCTGTGCAATCTATTTAATATGATAAAGCTGAAGAATTAGTTTGTTTGTTTGAACGTTCTAATCTCAGGAACTATCAGTTGTATTCGAAAAATTCTTTTTTTATATGATAGCCAGATTTATGAGGAATAGTATAGGCTATATAATGTCACGCTACGACTCTCAGGAGCCGAGCAACGGGGGTAAAATCGCGGGGAATAGCTAGTACACTATACAATTGGACTTAAAGCTTGACCAAGTAGGTAAACTTACATAACATAGGTTATAGGTACCTAATCAGCTTTTAGTAGGTACACCAAAGATAGACACGGTGAATTTCCGTTAGTTTTTGAGTCGAAAGGGGGCCATTATTCTCGTCATTATGAAAAATTTCCACTATGGGACCAACCCTGAAATCGTGAAAAAAAAAACAGATACCTATTTCCTTGGTATATTTTTGTCGAGTGACCTTGTCTTTGAATATCTAATGAATCAGTTTTCGTTATTTTTATTTGGACAAACAAAGATATCCATTGTGGGTTGTAAGTGCGCAGCGAAACGACAGTTCAAATAATCGACGATGTACAAAATACAGTTAATTTGTTTTCATTTTGCACAAAAGCCAATTCTTGAATTATCTTCGCCATTTTGATTTTAATAACTCGTAATTTTGTTCACCGATAAATTTTAAGCGCCTGTTACCTAGCTGTAGCAGTAATTAAACATGAAAGTACCATCGTAAATGAGACGTTTTCATGACGGATAACGCTTAATTTTAGAGGCCTTCAATTACACATGACACCACTTTTTGGGCTTCTGACTATACATTGTGAGTGTCAGTACTTTTTGACGTAGTTATAGTTTCGTTAATGTAAGCATATTTTGAATTGAAAATATACGTTTGCTACACAATATTTATTTAAATTAAATACCTACTTCATTTCTCTGTATTTTTTACAATGTGCAAATTGTATAAAATTTTATCAAAATGTTCTAGGACTGTTGTTTTTTAGATTCAAATTATGCTTACATTATCGAAACTATACGTCAAAAAAACTCATGAGCATTTTTTGGTTTTAGAGAGTATTTAACTATTTATGTAAATTTTTCATTAATGTATGTGATTTTTATTTAATGTAGGATGTATTGCTTTAATAACGACATTAACTCAGCGTGAGTTGCAGAAAAGGCCATTAAGTTTTAAAGGAGACTAACGATAGAAATTGTATGGTTAACGTCTCCATTAAAATTTAATTATCTTTCTGCAACCGACCGTTAGATTCATGAAAAATTAACATAAATATAATTTCATCATCTATTTGGTCATGAACTCATGAGTGGGCGAGAATTTTCCAACAATCATCAATCTTACTTATCGTGTGCCAAAAGCCGCCCTTTTCTAAACAGTCTTATTTTAATCGCAGCTTTTAACAGAAAACAAATTCAGAAAATATTTTGCTTTAAAAAATATTTAACTTGACATTTTTGCTGTATAATGAGATTATTTTAGTTGATTACTATGAAGATGGTAAAGTGTCGTAACTTTTTGAAATGCCGTTTTAAAATGTTATGAGCGCTGAAAAGTGCAAAATTGTATTGAAACTTTGCACACAAATGTTTTTTCCAGATTTATACTACGTAAACAAAAAAGGGATGAACATTTTGGCTGGTTTTTTATGTTCACTTGTTTAAATTTTTCCAGGTGTACGCGAGCAACTTAGCGGAAAAAGCTCGAGAACTTGAATACGAGAAAGAGCTTAGTGATTCCTTATTGTACCAGATGCTGCCTCCGAGCATAGCCAAACAGCTAAAACAAACGCAACAGGTAACTCTTCAGAATTCTTCTTCTTTCTTCATTTGGTTTTTTAGGGTTCCGTACCTCAAAAGGAAAAACGGAACCCTTTTAGGATCATTTTTTTGTCCGTCTGTCACTGGACCATAAGCGGAGCCATCTGCTCATAGATGGCGCCACTAGAAGCATGCTGCAGCGCCATCTATGATCAAGATATGATATAAATATAACGCTATTGCATATTTCGGAACCCTCAGGACGCGAGTCGTATGTACTCGCACTTGTCTGGTTTTTTTTAAAAAAACGTTGACCGCACATTAGGATTTTTTATTTTTTTTATTTTATACAATAGAATTTATCGGCGCTGTTTGTCTTATTCCCCAATAGTACGCTACGCATAGCATGACCACGATAGAAACGGGTTTTGTAGATGGAAGAATAGACGAAATTACAGATTGTAGAAAGATTTCTACCGTTTTATGCATACAATGAAGAGAAGAAATGTTTCTATTCTTCAGTAGAAAAAAAAGAGTTAAATAGAAAGAACTTTGTCTATTCTTTGGTAGAATAGAGATAGAATTGAATAGAGTATTGCTATCACATTTTTAGGATTCCGGGCCAAAATAGTATAAAAGGAACCCTTATGGTGCGACTTCGTCTGTCTGTCCGCCTGTCTGTCACACCTGCTTATTTCAGCAACTACTTATGCTATCGACTTGAAATTTGGAACAGTTATAAAAAATTCTTGTTTAACTTTATTGCAAATGAAAAAAGTCCAAAAATATTTTTATTTTCAGTGCAAAAGGGGCCGGAGTGGGGGTCCAAAATTTTAAAGTGGGGTTACTAGGTCAAGTGACATATCACATGAAAGGGCTTGATCTGCAAATTTCAAAATATATTTTTATTTTATTTTATGTCTCACAGTTTTCGACATATGATGAAAAATGACCAAAAAAATACCATTCCCCCCCCCTTATCTCCGAAGTTTGCAGGGCGAAAAATCTGAAATAATTAGGGTTGATAGGAATTGACCCAAATATGGCATCAAAAATAAAACGATGTTCCTAACTAGTACAGTTTTTTCAAAATCATCAAAATTCCTTCACAAACAAACTTAGTTATGCGGTCCGGATTTTTTCACTTTATACGCCAAATATGATACGGAACCCTCGGTGCGCGAGTACGACTCGCACTTGGCCGGTTTTTTTAATAATATTGTCTACGTAGGTTAGGTATGTAGGTAATGTAGGTATAAGTCGCAGGGATATGATAAAAAACAGTGATTCATCAAATCCCTAGGTGATTTGACCAAATCACGGAGGATGTTTAATTTTATCATTTCCAGAACCAGTTTTGGGATTTTATCAAATCACTAGATTTGTATAGGGAAATGATAAAATCGTCGCGGTAGCTCAGTTGGGAGTGCATTAGCACGGTACACTACAGGTTGTGGGTTCAAATCCCGTTCACGACATTCTATTTTTGAGAATCTCTTAAATATTAAATAACTATATATAATAAATCGTTTTTACTTTATACCTATCCTGTCGCAGGTCTGCTCGCAGAAATTTCTTTAGAAATAAGGAGTACCTTTGTACCGAATGTCTCATCTGTATTTGTTTTTCTTGTCTTTTATATTTTGTGTGTACATAAATAATAAATTGATAAAAAATAAATAAATAACTGATAAAATCGTGTGTGAATGAAATAAGTAGATGCGCCGGCGCCGAGGCAATGGGTATGGTCACGGTCAACCCGGCTTCTGTTACAATGATGACGCATACTTAATCTAGTAGGTATTTTGTCGACAATAGGGTAGGTACCTACCTATTTGAGTACGGTCTATTAGTCGAAATGTACAAGAATTTTGCCTTACTTTGAAGAATGTATAAAAATATTTTCGCGCATCCCTTCAGGTGGGGTATCGTTGGATAGGTTTTGAAAATTACTTAAAGGCTTCTAAGCGACTTTCTTATTTAGGTAACTAATTTAGACTATGTATTTATTTTAGTAGTTAGTAAACTAGGAGCTCCGAAAGTCGTTAAAAATGTCCTCCCCCCTCTAACTTTCCAAACAACCGCCTTATCAAAAAATCGGAAAAAAATCAAGGATATATAATAACATTAATAACAATTACTAATAGTTTCGATTATGTACATTTATAACAAGAAAAAAAAAGTAATTTAAAACGATAATTTTTAGTATGCGCAACAGGAAATTAAAAAGTAAATTCTTCAACAATCTTCAAACTTTTAATGAGTTTTTGAGGTTTCTGGTCTGACGCTAAATTAATTTGTTTTGCTATGTTTATTAAATTTCCAGTTAAAAGAGGAAAAAATTATAATACCTAAATTAGAGAGGTACCTATCTATTTAAATAACTTTTTATTTTCTTGTTTATTCGTTTTTTAAATAATATTTTTTATATATTTAATTAAATTATATATTTATATAGGTAAATAGGTACCTATACAAGCTTCCACCTAGGTACCTATATTTTTTTTTCACTAGGTAGTATCTTTATAAATTATAGGTCTAGATACAAGTTTCATCTAAATCCGTTCAGGTTCAGGATGTTCCCGTACTATGAATATTTCCTTGTTTCTATGATCTGAGGTAAAAACGGAGGGCGTGTCTTGTTATAAATGTCAATTTTACATATAATTTACATGTCGATTTTATGAGTAACACGTTTTATCAAACAGTTATTTACGTCACGTTATTCTATTGATAAGAACGCTGTCTACACGCAGTCTGGTATATAATCGTTCCCATACATTATACATCATGCTATCGTCATTTTATATAATACGTGTTATCGCTGTACAAAGCATTGAACTTCTCTATCAGAGGGTTAAATGGTCAAGGACGGTTAGATTGTTGATTGTTAGGTTGTATAGGTTGCGGCGTGAATTACGAGCACATATTGCGCATGTACATTTTTGGCCCAAAAGACAGTTGACAATACGTAACAGAGAATGGTCCAATTGACGACGAGCATCGACTGACGAACAATCGCGTGCAGCCTCGGCGCCCCCCGTATTCTTCATTTCGCCAAAGAGACCGAAAAATCAGCTAATGCACAGGTGACGTTTGTGCTCATAACTGCTGCCGCTAGCTATACCTAGACTGTATGAGGCGTAGTATAAATAACAGCTAATCGATCGATCTGTCAGTTTACGCTGTATTTTCCGCGGTCAGTCCATGGATGGGTGATCGTTTTTTTACAATTCGACAATGCTCCGTGTCTCGGAGAATACTTTAAGAGGGCTCTCGCATTTGATACCGCTCTCTCGCAAAAAAACATATTTTTTAATAATGTTAAATAATAAAAGCAGTTTTGAAAAATATAATCTGATAGCAAACTACGAAATGAATAAAATACTAACTATTATTAAAAACACATGAGTTGAACTCATTTCAAAAACAGATCATAATCGTTTTTTGGCTGAGTTTATTAGATAACGCAGTAGAAAATTGTGTTTTAATTATTAACCTGTTAAACTAATATCATGTCTGTGTCATTGTGTAGTTCGCTATCGGATTACATTTTTCAAAAATGCATATTTTGAAAAAATTAACAGTAATTCAGGTTTTTATCTGTAGGTTTATGTGTTGTTTATGTGTGCGAGCGCTTGTTACAATGAAGTAGGTAGCAGCTGTTTACTACATAAGTCGTATTGTATATATAGAGATTATTAATAGTACATTGTATATATAGAGATTATTAATAGTACATTGAGTGTTATCGCTGAACGATGCATTGAACTTCACACACCTGCATGCTTGTCAAGGACAGAATATATTCTGTCCTATCCTATTATCCTATTATGTAATTTAATATGGAGATAATACGGTAGTGGACTACTATAAAAAAGTACAAATACATTATTTAATTCCAAAGAAGGAATAGGAATAACAAAAAAAATAAAAAATATAATTTATCACAAAATGGAAAACAGACGCTTTTAAAGGTTTTGGATGGAGTTTCGCTCCGTCTTTGTCGCGCGAAGCGGACATAGGTGGTGTTACGTCACTTATCATGCATGCCGTCCGTGTCTAGCAAATCATTTTAAAACGCTTATAACTTTGCCAATTTTGTAGATGTTTCATCGTTTTTTTATGTTAATTATCTTTTTTCAAATAGTTTACAGATTCACAATAAAAAAAAATTGTCCGGTACCGTATTGTCAGTATAACGCGTAGGTTACGGTCAGTAGTGTTTATATCGTGGCGGAATCGTGAGCAGCGTCAATACAAACGTTACATCATTATTTTACTTTTATTTGCAACGCCTGTAAAAGGCCGCTAAGTTGAAAGTGCCTACTTATAATTATTAAGATCTTGAATGTATGTACACTTGGTTAGCGAATAAACATTTTGATTTTGATTTTTGTTTTTGAAGTAGGTATTTATAGTTTTTTCATTATAGTTCAGTTTATATTTTTTAGGGTTTCGTAGTAAATAAAACTAGGAACTCTTATAGTTTCGTCATGTCCGTCTGACCGTTTGTCTTAGCCTCATCAAATCTACAGTACCTACGGTATTCTGTGAGCTGCCAGCCATTCGCGTGTCCAAAATTCGCACCGTGCAAAAACATGGAGTGGCCAAATTCGCACCCATTTTCGAGCTTTTTCGCACATATTTCGCACTATTTTTGCACTTCCGTTAAAAACACTATAACTCGCTATTTCGATAAACGACCTATGTAAAACCGTATATTTACAATCTATGTAATATTTTCTATACGCTGTGTAAGTTTCATGTAATTTGGATAAATAATAAAAAAGATAAAAATTAGAGAACACATTTTTCACGCGTTTTGTTCGTTTTCACCACGTCCACTTGAGAGCTCTAAATATACACGGAAACCTTCGAATTTACTGATGAAAGTCATATCAATCGCCGGGGAATATAATAAGCTCACGATATCACAATAAACATTAATATATGGAGCCCTAACCAAAACTAGCACCGACCGGCGGAAATTCCGTTGACGTGTGACAACTTGATTCTTGTTCGAAATGTCAAGTCCGTTTTTTTGTTCGAGTACAAGAATATAATTTGATCTGAAACATTAGTGGATGTATGGAACTATTGCTAGCCTGGTCTTTCACGAACATTTTAAGGTATAAAGCAAAGAGATCACACATGCATAGACAAAGTAATACCCGACTTTGTACCGCGCGGTGCGCTGTATCAGGGCTCAACTTGGCATATCCGGCGGCTGGCAGTGGCCACTCAAAGGGGTAAAATTTTTGTGTCAGCCGCCGGTTGTGGCCACGTTAGGGGAAGCCTGTAGTGAAACTGCAAAAAAATAAAATAATTAGGAGATTTTGTGTACGGCTGTAATCCTTTGAATAGTGGTATAATTTACTGTGGTATTGTGTGTAATAGCTTAGAAGGTTGAACTGTTGCTATATTTCCAGGTCCCAGCTGAGTTCTTTGCATCGGTCACCGTGTATTTTAGCGATATTGTCGGTTTCACTGCCATCGCCGCCGTATCTACGCCATACCAGGTAATTAATTTGAACGATATTCTTACATATCACACCATATTAGTCATTTTCAAATGTTGGGTGTTACCACCCTGTTTTTTGTCAAACAAAACTTGTAAATTGAACCAGTTACCAAATTTTAATTCTAAAGTTTGGTTTGGGCATAAGAGCTGTTTAATTTAATCTTCGTCTATAAGTAAGGGGTATGAGTTTTATATTTACAATATAATTGTAGCAGTATTAAGGTAAAAGTTTAATTAAAAAAATATATATTAAATAATACTTAGTTTCAAATTATTGTTGACCATTAAATGTATCGGGGGACCGTATCACCGAAGTGTTTGTTAGTAGGAAGAATAAACTAAACTAAGTTTAAGTAGGTAGGTACTTAAAATTAGTTTAGTTATATAGAGGTATTATATTGTTTACTCAGCTTTTTTTATTTTTTATTTAAGTTTTTGCTTCATATTTGTGCTTAGTGCTTAGTAGGTACGTAGTTCCTCAGCTGCTAATGTCGCATCGACCCTGGTCGTCCCGTCCTTTTAACGGGACAGATGGGAAAAATGGTTGCATCGACCTCGGGAGTGCAGACCTCGTCATTTATGGCGAGGTTTTCCCACTTTTGTCTGTATCTAAATTCATGTTAAGCCGAGAATTATGATTGGTTTTCATTACAGGTGATAAGTTTCCTGAATTCAGTCTACAAGTTATTTGACGAGAAAATTGAATGCTATGATGTGTACAAAATTGAGACGATTGGGGATTCTTATATGGTCGCTTCAGGATTGCCAGTCAGAAACGGTAAGTGTGGTTACAAATTACAATACAACGTTAGTTTAAATTAGCTAGCCAACCTTTACAAACGTGACTTGGAAGGTATTTGACCATGGTGGGAAACAGGGGTATATGGCACTTACAGGCTACATGCGCGGATGTGAAAAAATCGGGATCCGCAACATCCCTGATAGGTACTTAGCAAAATTCAAAAGCGATACCATTGGGACCTCAGATCATAGAAACAAGGAGATGTGCCAAGGCGCTATCGAGCTTGATGCCTGATCTTGAGCAAATTGCTCATATTAAACACTTTGAACGACACGCCACCAGACATAATAGAAGATGTATTGTTTGTCGTTCACCGGTGACTGCACGGCGTTTTATAAGTAAAGGAGTAATTACCTAAATACCTAAATAACTTTTAGTGTAACATTTTAGGCAACAAGCATGCGACAGAAATAGCAAGCATGGCCTTAGAGCTGCTGGAAGCGACATCTATGTGCAGACTCCCACATCGACCTGATCAGGTACTATAATAGGTAATAATCGTCTGTGTCTTCGCTTTGTTTATACTTATTTCTCTCTTTAGTCTAGGTACACAAGCTAGTGCTCAGTGGCGTGCCTAGAGGGCGAGCCTGACGCATTTTTTTGGTTTTTGAGTGTATTTTTGGTCATTTTTCATGAATTTGAGTAAGTTAATGTCGTTATTAAAGAGACGTACATTTTAAATCACTTACATTCATGAAAAAATATCATAAATACTCTCTAAATCTAAAAAATGCTTTGGGCTTCCCCTTTAGGCACGCCACTGCTAGTGCTTATTAGTAATGCTTAAGTAATGCTATAGTACCCAGTATTGCTTTTCTCACCATTTAATTTTGTAACGTATTTTTTGAAGATTTGTTATTAATTTCTGAAATCAATTGGTTATCAAACCCTCAATACCAACTACCTCAGCATGAGCAGCATGACCACGATAGAAAAGGATGTTGTCGACGGTAGAATAGACAAAATGACAGATTGTAGAAGGATTTATACCGTTTTATGCATAGCTACAATGAAGAGAAGAAAATGTGTCTATTCTTCAGTAGACAAAACTCTGATAAACCAGGCACGGGTCGACGCGTGCTCGGGCAGAAGAGATAACGAGTTGGATAGAAAGAACTTTGTCTATTCTTTGGTAGAATAGAGATAGAATTGGTCATGCGGTCATGCTACGAGTGCTGCTTGTTTTTTGTCAATCTTTTTCCTTTGCTATTTGTTGTGTCTAACTTTTTTTCTATAAGTATATGAAAATGTAGTCACATTGCCACTAGTACATTATAATTTAATTTATATTTGTAAATTTAACATCACCCCTGTTTTCCTAAAAAAAATACGCAGAGTTTTATTGTAATGCACCCACATTATTCCAGGTATATTTGCGTCTCACGTAATAGGGAGCACGCCTATAGGAACAAATCCCAACTCGGGGCTGTTACTGAAGTTTTCCCAACAGAAAAGGCTAAAAACACTTTGCCCGACTCGGGAATCGAAGCCACGATCCTTAGCTTAGCAGTTGTGCTTGCGACCTGATCAGGTCTTCTTGCGACTAGACCAACAAGGCAGTCAGTCTTAAAATCGTTGTTTAGGTACTTTTATTTTGATTGCTTCTCATGCATGGTTTTATGGATATTTATTGGGCATTCGACGCTTTAAAAACAGCAAACTACTTGCAGAAGTCTATTTTACTACAATCATAATTGATTCAGTGACTAAGTAGGTACGTATCTTTCAGGTTAGTCATTTTTATTCATTTTCGTAAACAACACTTGAAATATCCCAATCCCGTTTCTTGACCTCCAGGGGAAATATTTCCTCATTTCATGAAACTGAAATGCGTCTCGTAATAGAAATTACGGCATGCATCTTCAATTTCTGAACAAACGAATCAGATTAACACACGACCCGCGAGCCAAATAAAAATTTCTAAATAAAGATTCCTACATTGTATTCGCTTTTGCTTAAAATTATTTTGAGTGTGGCTCGCTAGCATACCCACTCTTAATTTAGGAGATGACCTTTTAGAATATTGAGTTTTATTTGATCGGCCCCTGCCTGTTTATTGTGTACTGACACGCGTGATATCACCGCGAGAGCTGCCAATTTGTTTGCGAACGTTTGAGAGAGAATCTCACCGTGACATTCCCCATCGAACGTTCGCAAAGAAATTGGCAGTTTTCGCGGCGAGTTGGTACAGAATAGATAGGCCGGTTTAGAGTGTCGTAGGTTAGGTATACAGGGATTGGGAGCTTTTTTCCCGCCCTTTGGGTACGGAGCCAACGCGTCCCTATTACTGGGCCTACGCCATATGTCCGTCCGTCTGTCTGTCACAAGGCTGTATCTTAAGAACCATAATAGCTGACCAATTTCATTCACAAGATACGTGTACCTAAGTATGGCTGCTATGGCAAATAGTAACAATTAAAAGTCAAAACCCAAGGGTCCACATACAATCGAAACAGAACCCTTAGTGCTCACTTAGCCGGTTTTCTATACAATATTTCATATAGGCACTGTTGCCAATTTTGCGATTTTTCCGCTAGACATTTATGAATTTTGCGCTAAAATTAACGACAAAGTCGCAAAATAAACAACAGAGTCTCTTCCTGAGAGTCTCTGGAAGAGATGACTGTTGCAAACTTTGCGACTTTTGCGCTAGAAATGTATGCAAAAGTCATAAATGTCTAGCGGAAAAATCGCAAAATTGGCAAAAGTGCATATAGGTATGTGCGAAAATGCTCTGAAATGCCCCCGCATTTTTGTTTCTAGACTCTCTGTATGAGAAGTGGTATCCACATGGGGCCGTGCGTCGCCGGCATCGTCGGCAGCAAAATGCCCAGGTACTGCTTGTTCGGCGATACCATTAACACGGCGAGCAGGATGGAAAGCACCGGAGAGCGTAAGTTATGCAAATAACGTGTGTTCTTATGGTGCGGTTAAACGGGATAGTTTTTTGACAATTTCTTGCTGCAATTGTATAGCCGTGAGTTGAGATCTATATTGTGCAACGTGCAACTCAGTAGAACATGTACCATCATTGAATTTCATTGCAATATTGCCGGGCTATACTGCAAGAATGCGACAATTGTTCTACTGAGTTTCACGATATACAGGTTGCCAGGTTAGACAGTGGAAATATTTTAAGGGGGACAAAAAAATCAGCTGTTTCATACATTTTGTTGAGTTATGTGAAATGTATGGAACAGCTGATTTTTTTTCGCGATTTCTGAGTTGGTCACATAGTAAAAGTTGTTCATAATGATGAGTACAATGACTTCTTAAAATATTCCCACTGTTTAACCTGCCACCCTGTAGATCTTAACTCACGGCTATACTGCAGCAAGAAATTGTCAAAAAACTAGCCACTAGCTAACTCACAGCATCTAGAACTTTTAGGAACCTTACCGTCATAACCATTTGAATCAGCCTTTCATTGAATACCGATTCATACTTATATTAGTGATATTTTTTTCCAGCAATGAAGATTCAAATATCAGACGATGTAAAAAGGGCTCTGGATAAGACAGGGCTTTTTCTGACGGCTCCTCGCGGCGTTGTTGATGTCAAGGTAGGCAATTTTGAACATTGATGTGAAATAAAGGAGTAAATAAAAAAAAATGATCATGTTTAAAAGAGAGCTTTTATAGGGGTAAATAACGTTTTAATATCCAGGATACGGGGCGGCATGCGGCAGGCGAAATCGCGAAAAAAAATCAGCAGTTCCATACATTTGTGTTCACATAACTCAACAAAATGTGTGGAACAGCTGATTTTTTTTCGCGATTTCAGGGTTGGTCCCATAGTAAAAGTTGTTCACAATGATGAGTACAATGACCCCTTTAAATATTTCCACTGTCTAGCCTGCCACCCTGTTTATGCGTTTGTCTGTCGCACTTGACAGACACAATTGATTTTGACCTGAATGAGGCGGAATTTTTAAATGCGACAGATGGAGGGTTAATAAAACGTTCTTATTTGTTTTTGAAGGGCAAAGGCGAAATGTCGACCCACTGGCTCGAAGGGAGGATTGGAACCTCACCAGAGCGGCGGACTACTTCGTCCCTGGATTGTACACCGAGCTTCTTAGCCAGGATCCATTCCCAAAGATCACCAAGATACCAGACGGAAAAGCAACGGAAACACTAAATTTTAAACAACTCAACATTCATATAATTTTCAGATAGGCCCTTTATAGTAGGTACCTACGCAATTAAGTTACGCCATCAATATCGAAACAGTAGTTTAGAAGTTGTAATCCAATATTTTTTTTCTTATCATCTCTACTTTAGTACCTAAATTGAATCAAAAAACAAATTTGTTTCAATTTAGGGCCGATTTTTCAATCGCCAGATAAGTTTATTCCTAGGAATAAACTATAATATTGATGTCATAAAACAAAGGTGTTAGAGTGAAACAAATTTAGTTTATTCATAGGAATAAATTTTATCTGGCAATTGAAAAATCGGCCCTTAGTGCAATAACTTTTAATCTAGAGAGATTTACACAAAGTAGAGATTTTAAGAAAAAAATAATTGGATCACAACTTTTAGAAGTTGTGATCCAATTATTTTGGATCAATCAATTTAGGAGCAGAAATAATATGTATCCTATATAACTGCTCCTAAATTGATTAGATGACACAGTAGAAATGTGTTTTTATTATTTACCTGTTAAATTAATATTATTATTTAGGAAGTGACTCCGCGACCGCCGCCGTGACCTGAATTTGCAGCCGCCGCCGGTTGCTAAATTGGCAGCCGGCGCTGACTGACTGAAAAAAGCGGGAAATGGGGTTGGCAATTTGGCATAATTAAAAAAACATTTCATGTTTCATCTGAGTAACATACCTAACTAGGTTCCAAGAGCGAGCGAAGCGAGCTCGGGAACTTGGACACCCCGACACGGACAATTTAGGTTCGAAGGGGTTACCCCTTCGAACCCCCGTCAACCCCTTCTTGTTAGGTTACTTTTAACCTTGCAGACAGAAATAGGAGCTCCACGTAGCGGGGCTCCTATTTCCACCACCACCACCTCCACCTCCACGACCACCTCCCTCCCCCTTGTAAGTCCAAAAAAGTTGTATTTTGTTTTACATTGACACTGTAATTTAAAAGTCAGTCTAAGGTAGATAATTCAACTTAAAACACGGCAACATTAATCTGCTGCTACGGTAGTTTGCAATTATTTTCGTCTGGTAGGTATCACTGCTACTCCAAGGCTACGGCGGTTCCCAACGGCGTTATTTTTGGGAGCCGCCGCCGGCTGCGGAGGCGCTCCCTATTATTTAATATATTTTAACAATACATTTTTCAAAAATGCATCTTTTCATTTAACATTCTTAAAAAATGGTTTTGTGCGAGGGAGACAGGTGACAAAAATGTAATAGCCCTCATAAGGTATTGAGATTATATCGAAACCAAATCGGAATTATATTTCGAACATTCTTATTTACGAGAATTGGCTTTCAGATTCGAACTATTGTAAAATTTACGCGTATTTGTATGTATTTACGAATCTTTTTCGTTAACTCAAAAATGTTGAGAGTTAGGGTGCCTTTCCACCAGAGATGTGCTATGCAGCTATGCTGCGAGAGCCTCTGCCTCGAATCTCGCGGGCAGCGGGGCGGCGGCGGCGGCGGCGCGGGAGCGGCAGGATCTTACGCGTATAATCAAATGGACCGGCCCTCGGAAACAGCGGCGCGGAAGCGGGGCGGGAGAAAGAGAGCCGCGCCGCCGCCGCCGCCGCCCCGCTGCCCGCAAAATTCGAGGCAGAGGCCTAAAAGCTAAGCTACGAAACTATCTGACCGTTTCCACTGATGCTAAGATGCGCAGTTCGAGCTATTCGATGTATCGACAAATAGGGAAGGCACGGGGCGCCGCGGCAGCCCGGTGAGTGCACATAGTTACACTACTCGCGACCATCCATAGCACGCATCCATAGCAGGCATCCACAGCACGCATCCTATAAAAAAATAGGTATAGCATAGTTGAATCAGTTTTCCACCAGTGCTTTGCTATGTTGATCAATGAATATGATTGGTGAATATCAAACGCATTCATAGCTACGATGCGTAGCACAGCTCTGGTGGAAAAGCAGCCTAATGCAGCTAGTGTCAGGTACCGTAAGAAATATTAACTAATTACAGCCTTACCACAAAAAAGATAAACATCTGTTAAACGCGAATAATACCAAAAATAATACACACTTGTTTTAGACAAGTTAGTGCTAAAAAAGTACCTATTATTTTTGGTAGCATTCGTGTTGAACACGTGTTCATCTTTTCTGTGGTACGGCGCTTTATGTTTAATTATAAGGTTTAGCTGTAAAATAGTATATTATAAATGCATATTTTATACGTGAGTTTCAATAAATGTCAAATGATGTCAATAATCCTTGTTTCAATTTACAAACAGCCTCAAAATGCCTGACTTAAGGCCGAGTTCACCGACAAGATAACAGTGTTATTAATTGAAAACGGTCGTTTAACATATTTTATGATTCTATAGAAAAAAGTCACGTGCTGTTTTCAATATAACGGACTGTTATCTTGTCCGTGAACTTAGCACTTAAAGGAATGCCGACCGAATGCCCACCGGACTAAGAGCTAAAATGCCTGGCAAATCAGGCAAATGCCTGTAACTCTATATCCACCTCAGATCATAGAAACAAGGAGCAAGCAAATTAAGCAAAGCAAGGAGATCATAGGAACAAGCAAATTAGTACGGGAACAACTGATGCCACTTTTAGTACATTTTTCGACACAATTACGCGCATAATTAAGCGCTCCTTGTGAATAAAAAGATCTCCCACGCATTAAACATTCCGCACACCCTCAATCTAACACTGTTAATCGTCACTCAACACTAACACTAAACTAAAACACTGTATTTATACCATAGATCGTGTTCGGTTCGTCGCCAGCGCGTACGTTTTTATTATGAGCAATTTGCTCAAGTTCAGGCATCAAACTCGACAGCGCCTTGGCACATCTCTTGTTTCTATGATCTGAGATATCCACCTATAGGTAGGTAATTATTCATTCAGCTACCTGTTGACAGTAGGAGAAAATCGTTTTATGTTTCGATTTTGTGCTTTATACCACAACAATGGACAGAATGTATAGTTAAGTAATTAAAGAAAATATGAATCATAATTTATTAATAATAAATATTGTTTTAATTTTATGTAAGCCAAAAACCCATTCAGTCAATAACATAAAATTCATAATAATTGTTTACATATTTCTTATTTACGTATTAGACAATTGTTTACATAATTAATTTCCTCCAAACCTTACCAATGAATAAATAGCACTGAATTAATCCCCTTATAATTTTATTCATGTTCAATTAATTCATAATCAGTCATCGTGTCTCCAGCGACGTGTTTTCGTGTTCATTGAACATCGAACATGTTTCCGTCACGTGTTCGAGTGTTTTTGCTAAACAAAACGCGAAGGCCACGCCCCTTTTTGTTCATTAAAAATGTTCGATGTTCAATGAATACGCGCTGGAGACCCGGCTTTACAATAGAATGGGTTTCAATTCACATGTAGGTACCTACTTAGGTAGGTAAATGTATACATATACGCTAAAAGGAAAATGAGCACGCGCCGCGCTTACTCGAGCCGCGTGTTTAGAAATCCCAATTTCCTCATTTTGCGTATTCCACTGAATCATCAAAGACTAATATTGACGCACCTGGCTGTGTGGGAAAAATTGAGCTAACATGCAGTTTGTGCAATATGCATTCCACAACACATGGGTGTACCCAGAATTTAATTTGGGGTGGGACAAAAGTAAATGCGCAGTCCCGCTATGCTCTAGTTTCGCTATGCTCGACTCATAAAATGGCTACTAAACAGTTTCGTAGGCATTTTATGAGTCGAGCATAGCGAAACTAGAGCATAGCGAAACTAACCGGAAAATTCGATAGTAGGTAGCAGTAGCGAAGGGTCAATTTTTGTAAGTGGTAAGCCGGAGTTACAAATACCTACCTGGCCACGAAAAGCTATTTGATAATAGTAGGCAATACTGCCTGTGCTATTTTTCAAAGGGAAGCCGGTAGGAATGGTATTGTAAGGACCCTTCGCCACTGGTAGGTAGGTAGGTACTTACAAAAAAATTAATTTTATTGATTTACATAATACCTATACAAATAAAATAAAATTGAAGTGTATGTTTGTAATGTCAAAATAACAGATTTTTGCTACATTATGACAGTATGCAGGGTGGCAGGTTAGACAGTGGAAATATTTAAAGGGGTCATTGTACTCATCATTATGAACAACTTTTGCTATGGGACCGCAAATCGCGCAAAAGAAAATCAGCTGTTCCATACATTTTGTTGAGTTATGTGAACATAAATGTATGGAACAGCTGATATTTTTCGCGATATCCAAAACATATATTATATATTTTCGTAATGGTTTTATTAAGCCCTTCATTTTGATACCCCACATGACCATGTCAGTTTTATTTATTTTTTACAACTTCACTTAATGGCTATTAACATCCGCCATGTTGTTTTTTTCATAATCCATATAGCCTATGTTACTCGAGACGTCGATACAAATCTAATGTTCCTACTAATCCTACTAATATTATAAACGTGAAAGTTTGTGAGGATGTATAGATGTATGGATGGATGTATGGATGTTTGTTACTCTTTCACGCAAAATCTACTGAACGGATTTTAATGAAACTTTACAGTAATATAGCTTATACATCAGAGTAACACGTAGGCTACTTTTTATCTCCAAAACGCCGGCGAAGCCGCGGGCGGAAGCTAGTAGTTCGCTCGTTTAGTCTCTAGGAAGGAACACAGAAACGCAAATACATACCCACACACATACATACATACTAACATGCAGCCTACAGGTGAAACACTATTCCCTCGTTTTGGGCTTCGCCGCAGTCGGGTAAAAATACGAAGATACGTGAAATCCACCATATAATTGTGGGCTCGCTTGTAAATCTCAGCCGTTAGAACATTACACTTTAGGCTGATAATGACTCATACCTTTATTGGACCTCATTGCATGTTGTCTAAATGGCCGAATATGTGACCCAGCCACCATTCGATCGATTACGCAAATAGACATGATCCAATCAGTACAGTCAACATCAAAAATCAGCTATCAAATCAAAAAAGTACGCCGTTTACTATAGCTAATTGTGAATCTATTAATCTACTTATATGATTTTGAAAGTAGGTAGGTACCTACTTAAAAAAAACACGAAGTAAATTTGAAAGGAAAAGATTGAGACAGAACTTTAATGGGGTCAACGAATTTGTGAATAGAAAGAGAGAAAGAGATTTGGAATGCACTGCCCTGACAAGACTGTAGCCATTGAGTGGTGCCCGCGGTACGATACGATCCAAAACTGAAACGCACCTTCAAGCGCATCGCAAAAACAACCAGCACACGTAGCATGACCAATTTTATCTCTGTTTTACCAAAGAATAGACAAAGTTCTTTCTATCAAATCGTTATCTCTTCTGCCCGAGCATGCGGCGATCCGTGCTTGGTTTATCAGAATTTTGTCTACTGAAGAATATAAATATTTATTCTCTTCATTGTATGCATAAAACAGTAGAAATCTTCAATCACTTTGTCTATTTTTCTGTAGACAAAACTCGTTTCTATTGTGGTCATGCTAGGCCGGCTGAAAATACAGCAGTAGCCACAGTCACTGTCGCCAGCGTTGGAATTGTATCCTACTTCCTACTTTCTACTATAAATAAACGTAAAAGTTTGTGAGGATAGATGTATGGATGTATGGATGTTTGTTACTCTTTCACGCAAAAACTACTGAACGGATTTTGATGAAACTTTACAGTAATATAGCTTATACCTCAGAATAACACATAGGCTACTTTTTATCTCAAAAACGCGGGCGAAGCCGCGGGCAGAAGGTAGTCTTTAATATAAAAAAGTATCTTCATCATCCATTTTAGTTGTTGAATGTACCTACTGGCCAAAAATTTTGGAACTACACTGTATATCAATTGAGAGAGTGGTTACAAGTGCCACCGATGACTTTATTCCAATGATTAATTTAACGTCAAATGTAGCATTGACATGCTGTTTATTTATAAAATGACATCATTTTCCCCAAACATGATGATGATTTCGAATAGTTCTCGATTCTTAAGGTATGGTATCATAGGTACCTACTTTTGAATGCCTAAAACTGTATTAGAATACAATACACTAATAATAAAATCGTTTATTTCGACCCAAACTCACTAAAGGGATCATAATAATTATGTCTTACACCTCTATGTATGTTTTCCTTGCCTGTGAAATTTATGTTTTAGGCAATGTTTATATAACGTCTTACTTTATTAATGGTAAATATGTTAGGGGGTAAATCTATAGGTTGCAAAGATAGGTAGATACATTTTATCAACAAAAAAAAATTAAAACATATCAACTTTACATAACTTCTGATATCCCTCTATGACTTGTTTACATGAACTTAATGCCATTCATAATCAAAGAAGAATAAAGGTTTAATGCGATTTAAACATCAATTATTTTAATTAATTATGAAAGTAAGTAGGTAGGTATATAAAAAAAGTTGTAATTTATATTTTTTTTTTACTAAATAGCATCTTTGTAACTCCTAAAATATTTGCTATTAAAGAAGACCTTAGATAATAGAAACAAGGAGATATGCCATCTCATAACAAATTAGTACGGGAACAACTGTCGCCAATTTTAGTACATTTTTCAACACAATTACAAGCGCCCCTCGTGAATACAGGGTGGCGATTAGGTTATCACATTAAATGAAACCATGTATCCTAAATGGCGTTCTTTGTACATACACAATAAAAAAAATTGCCGGTTGCCGCTTTTACAGGTCAGTAAATGTACCAAGTTGTATTAACAGTTGTACTATTTATTGGTACATTTACTGACCTGTAAAAGCGGCAACCGGCAAATTTTTGTATTGTGTATGTACAAAGAACGCCATTTAGGATACATGGTTTCATTTAATGTGATAACCTAATCGCCACCCTGTATAAAGATCTCCCACACATTAAAAATTCCGCACACCCTCAATCTAACACTGTTAATCGTCACTCAACACTAGCACTAAACTAAAACATTGTATTTATATCACCGATCGTGTTCGGTTCGTCGCCAGCGTGTACTTTTGTACTACGCCCAATGTGGGAAAATTAAAGCATCAAGCTCAATAGCGCCTTGGCACATCTCCCTTGTTTCTATGATCTGAGAGTAAGACCTTATGATATAAAGAAAATAACAATACACCGTATCTTAAATGTTACAAATAGGATTTTTCTAAACTTACAAACAACGTCAGACGTGAACTTATGACGCAATTAGATTGAAGGTTGAACGAATTCAAACTGTTATTCTGCTTACATTATGAACTGTACCCCTATCATGAGATTTTTTGACGTATAGTTTCGTTAACGTAAGCATATTTTGAATTTAAAATACAGCAGTCCTGGAACATTTTGATAAAATTTTATACAATTTGCACATTTTAAAAAATACAGAGAAATTAATTAAGTATTTAATTTATATAAATATTGTGTAACAAACGTGTATTTTGAATTCAAAATATGCTTACGTTAACGATACTACACGTCAAAAAAACTCATGATCGGGGTACTGATTCATATAAAAACCGGCTAAGTGGCAACCGGAAAAGAGGCAGCTTATAGGTATCTACCACCAGCACCCATACGTTTCAAACCGGAAGACAGTAATTCTGCTTAGTTGGAACTAACTGTCCTCTTTTTTCTGGAGAAAAAAGCATTAATTCCTCAGGTGAACATAGGACACTTTTTATTCCACTTTGTTCACCCAGGTGATATCACCCAGGTGAACAAAGTGGAATAAACCGATAAAGATATGTTTATTTGCTTTTAACATGTGTGTAGTATACAGAAAATTGTTACATGTATAATAATAGTATAAAAGTATCAACATGTTTTGCCTTGTCGGGCGTACAAATTATTAGGTAGGTATTGAAATTATTAGTCAATTATTATTGAAGAAGTGACTTGCCACTTGGCTAATAAATTAATGTCATGGTATTTGCAGTGATGGTTATAATAAATAGGTAGGTGGTAATACTTTGCGCCAGAGCTCTTTAACCAAGATCCCTAAACTACTAAGGGCGACGTTCACCGATAATATATTGAAAACGGCCGTTTTCTAAAGACCAAAGTCATGTTAAACAGCCGTTTTCAATTTATCAGACTGTTAACTCGCCGGTGAACTTGGCTCTAATATTATTTTAATATGTTAATCAACGGATCGCGTGGAATTAACTCGGTTAAAATTAACATAATAGCCGAAAACTGACATTTAAACTGCATATACCTGCTACTAGATAATTGCATTCAATTAGATACTAGGGAAATACCTCAGATCATAGAAACCTATGATCTGAGGGAAATACCTACCATGAGGTTAGTCGCGTGCCGTCTGGTATATAATTACAATAATTATTACGTATATTTATACATAGAGTGTTTTCCTCATTTTGGCGCTTGCATTATAAACTGGTCTTGTTAAAAAAGTTGATTACCATTACCTACGGCTAAAAATGTGTTTGAAATTTTCTACATGATGACAAGTAATTTGATTTATTTCATAAGAGGGGTTATACTAGAGCTTATTTGTAATAAATTCGCACCGTAAACTGGGTGATTTCTAAGTTATTACACTTTTTATTTTTTTTTGAATTTTTTCTCCTAATGTGTGCCCTCGGTGAAATCACTTCCACCGTGGGCACTCAATTGATACTTCTTTGATAGCTGATGAACCACTGAATCTTTTGAAATACCTACAATTTGCCCCAAAAATACCCATAACTTTGGAAAATAAGCTTTATTTGTATGAGCAAATATTTGTATGACGTGTTGAGATAGTTTTTGGTGGCCAGAGAGTTAAGAATACACTAGCTTCCGCCCGCGGCTTTGTCCGCGTTTTTCGGGATGGGATTTAATTTGGGATTTTTTCGACTCGAAGCTCTTGAATTACTCTATCTATTAAAAAAATCGCATGAAAATCCGTTGCGTAGTTTAAAAGATCTAAGCATACATAGGGACAGATAGCGGGAAGCGACTTTGTTTTATACTACATGTCTGTTTATCAAAGCAGTCACAACAAGTAGGTCCGTATAAGAGTAATTTCTAGTGAGATGCAACGTTTTCATAAAAAGATAAGGAAGTATAAAAATAAATATAACTACATACTTTATTTGAACCAATATCATGATTCACGAGCTTGACGCGTGAATCAGCATCGTTTCAACTAACCAAACAATAAGAAAACGAAATGACCCAAACACTACAACAATGTTAGAAGCATTATTATTATGAAATCAGTCAACCGCAGAATCTAAAAGGTCAATTACGTTGATCTGTAATCTAGATTGGACAATAATGCTCTATTATACCTAATTAATTGACAGGTTCTCTGCGCTTGCGCAATTAACGTTATCATCGATTACGGTAGGTGTTATAAGGATTTAATTACATTAGAAGTCGGTTGACTAGCGATTAAAGTTAATTAATGGTGTTAATAGTGTGTTATTACAGCGAGCGATTCTTGTTTATATACTTTTAATTGGTTTGGCGATTTGCATAAAACTTTGTATTTAGACTTGGACCCATAAATGTTTGCAGTAACTTAACTACTGGAGGGATACCACTCTTTAACAAGAAAAAGGGTATTGATGTAAAAAAATAATGAACAAACACTTTGTTGTCCATCTGTCATGACCATGAATGAAGCCATCTGCTCATAGATGGCGCCACTAGTAGTATGCAATAGCGCCATCTATGATCAAGATTTGAGAGATTGCATATTTAGGGCTTGTCCGGTTTATTAGGGTTCCGTAGTAAAACTAGGAATTTTTATTATAGTTTCGTCATGTCCGTCTGTCCGTCTGTCTGTCTGTCTGTCCGTCTGTCACACCCTCGTAAAATCTACAGTTCATAACCAATATGTATAAAACTTCACAGGTAGATGTCTTTTATAAGCCGCCATAAAGCCCTGTAGTGATATTACAAAAATAAAATAATTAGGGGGGGCTCCCATACATGAAACTGAAGGATGAAAAAAAATATTTTCGAGCACCCCCTCATGTGGGGTATCGTTGGATAGGTCTTTGAAAATAAGATCAAGGTTTTTAAATTACTTTTTTATTTTAGTGCATATTTAGTGAACTAGAAGCTTCGAAAGTCGTGAACATTTGTCCCCGCCCTGTATTTTTCCAATCGCGTTATCAAAAAATCTGAAAAAATTCAAGCTTATGAAATCTAATAAACACTCTCGATTAAAATTAGTTTAAACAAGATATGTTAATAACTTTTTGAAATATTCACTATTTTCATTTTTGACCGCAAAAATAACTTTGTATTTCATTATAATTTCTTTCTTGGTTGTACAAGTTTTGATAGTCAATATGGTTATTGTAACATACCTAGTCACATAATTGATGCTATAGTACCTACCTAGTTTTAATGATGAAAACATTAGATGTGCGATATTTATTTTGATGGGAATGAAATATTCCCCTTTGTTCATACGGTATGAAATATCATAGCACTGCATAATGAATACCTTTATTATGTCTCTCGTTTTACTAGTCATCCAGTAGTCTCACGATACTAATTTCGTAATGTAATTCCCGCTAAAAATAGCACTAAATTGTTCGGGGGCATCCCTGGAGGAATGAACCGAGGGGAATCATGTGCGTTCGACACCCGCAGTTGTCCAAACACCATGCAAATAATTGCATCATTCACTCACAAAATGTTTATCATGAACAAAATGACGCATCAACTTCGAAGGGTACATGAACTTTATAATTCCTATCGTTGGCTTATGGCCGTTCCCGATAACCGATCTATTGGCTCTTTCCCCTATTAAAGATTGATTTTTGACATAAGTAATGTTTAATTGTTTGCAGTAACTTGACAACTGGAGGGATACTACATTTTAACAAAAAAAAGGATGTGGAAAAAAGAATGAACTGAATTATGTAGGTACCTAGGTACTTATGTATTGTACTTTTTATTAATTTGTTATGATTTAAAATACGTAAAGCATTTAGAATGTAAAATACATGCATAAGCATGCATATGGCTTTGACATGTTTTAAGTTCACAAAAATATAGACATTTATAATTTATTTAATTCAACTATATTTATCACTCGTTCTTTTCGCAAATTCGTTCAGTGCCCCAACCCTTATTAGTGAAAATATGGTATCAATACTTTGCTTCGAATTGTTATTATTATTATTACAATTATTAAAAGTCCGAGTTTAATAGGATAGAGAGCCGATAGATTTATAGGCCGTTAGAGTGTAAATCTGCTAAATCCATTTAAGGCTAAGTTCACATGATCGCGCGGACCCGAGCGGATCACCGCGCGCTCATGTAAACGATGTTACTATTTAGTTGAATTCTTATACCGCGCATAGCATAGCATAGCATAATCGGCCTATAATGGTCCCACTGCTGGGACACAGGCCTCCTCTGTGAGAGGGAGTGGGCCGTAGTCCACCACTCGGGACCAGTGCGGGTTGGTGGACGTCACATGTCTTCGAATTTTTTGGTTCTAGGACATGCCGGTTTCCTCAAGATGTTTTCCTTCACCGTTAAAGCAAGTGATAATTAATTTCTATTACGCACATGACTTCGAAAAGTCAGCGGTGCGTGCCTCGGGATCGAACTCGAACCATTCGCCGTAGGAGGCACATGGTTAAACCACTAGGCTATCACTGCTTATACCGCGCGGTTAACCTTAAAAAACCTGCCAAGTCACCAAAGTGAAGTACCCGCACTGCACTCGTATTCAGTGTGGCTCTTTGATTAAACCCACAGGGCTCTTCCAGTACACAGGTGCGGTCGCAGCCGACGATTTTGGGGGGGTCATACCGCAGCCGAAGACTTTGGGGGGGGGTCATACCGATTATTGCCGACGTGCTATACCGTGAATTACCGTGTTTGGCGCATTTTTGTACGATTTTGGGGGGGATCATGACCCCCGTGACCCCCCCTGGGACCGCGCCTGCCAGTAGGTACATAGCGCAAATAAATGATCGATCAGAATGAAAACGTCATACGCATATTTATAAACTTTATCCATTTATGGTATTGTTCATGAATGAAGTAATTATTATTGCGGAAAATGCAGTGTATTGTTTGAGTAGGTATTATGTTTAACTCGTACACAATGTGATACGTGCTTTTTTTTTTTTTTGAGATTGGGAAATCATCAAATGACCCCTCCCGCTCTGGGCGGAGCGGAAGGTAGTGTCAGACTCTTACTGACTAAAACCCACCCGTGTTCCTTCCTTAGCCCTTTATGTTCCGGGTCAGCGGTATCCCTTTCGGATAATCCCGCTTTCCATGTGATAACGGCTTGACGTTTAAATAGGTAATTAGATATATTTATTATAGGTTCAAGTGGGGTCAATTTTGTTTTATAACCGTTTGACTCCTACTATCAATTCGATGATGCGGTTGAGTTTGGTTCACACTTAGCTATAGGCTCGTTACTCAAGCACAAATTTCTTGAGCATAGTTTTAAAGACATTTGATTTGTTGAAACTAGTTTTAAGTACCTAATGCTTGAATCTTGAGTTTGGTTATGTAATACGAGCCTTAGGCCCGTATACGTCCCCATCATGACCCGAGTCCGCCGCCGAGTATGACTCAGTCCGCTAACCGACCCTTGCTCGAGCCAGCCCGCGCTGAGCCTGTAGATTTAAATTCGTCCCAAAATATTGAACCGATCCAGCTAGTAGTCCCTCCCTCTAGTTGTCCTCCCCCCAGCGACGCCCTTAGCCGAGGTCCGTATCCCAGTAGGGGTGCCTAAGCGTGTAGTCGCTTAGTTTGTAGTTTACTTTAGTTTTAAGCCTGGCTGGAGGCATTTGTAAGTCCTCACTAGAAGTCCGGGTTAAGCAGTGACGGCTGTTAGAAGCCAACTGCGAGAGGCCATTTCAAAAAAAATAAAAAAAAAAACGGGCCAAGTGCGAGTCGTACTCGCGCACCGAGGGTTCCGTATCATTTTGGGCGTATAAAGTGAAAAAATCCGGACCGCATAACTAAGTTTGTTTGTGAGGGAATTTTGATGATTTTGATAAACTGTACTAGTTAGGAATATCGTTTTATTTTTAGTGCCATATTTGGGTCAATTCCTATCAACTCTAATTATTTCAGATTTTTCGCTCCGCAAACTTCGGAGATAAGGGGAATGGTATTTTTTTAGACATTTTTCATCATATGTCGAAAACTGTGAGACATAAAATAAAATGAAAATATATTTTGAAATGTGCAGATCAAGCCCTTTCATATGATATGTCACTTGACCTAGTAACCCCACTTTGAAATTTCGGACCCCCACTCCGGCCCCTTTTGCAACAAAAATAAAAATATTTTTCGACTTTTTTCATTTGCAATAAAGTTGAACAAGCATTCTTTATAACTGTTCCAAATTTCAAGTCGATAGCATAAGTAGTTGCTGAAATAAGCAGGTGTGACAGACAGACAGACAGACGAAGTCGCACCATAAGGGTTCCTTTTTTACCCGACTGCGCGACGCAAAGGAGGGTAATGTGTTTACTATTTTGGTATGGAACCCTAAAAACAGAATGATACTCGAGCACCGATCTCTGCTTGAGCATAGATTGAAATTAGTTTCAACCAATCGAATGGCTTTAAATCTATGCTCAAGCAGAGATCTTACCCCTATTATGAGTTTTTTTGACGTGTAGTATCGTTAACGTAAGCATATTTTGAATTGAAAATAAACGATTGTTACACAATATTAATATAAATTAAATACTTAATTAATTTCTCTGTATTTTTTAAATGTGCAAATTGTATAAAATTTTATCAAAATGTTCCAGGACTGCTGTATTTTAAATTCAAAACATGCTTACGTTAACGAAACTATACGTCAAAAAAACTCATGATAGGGGTACTGATGATCATGAAATTTTGCATAAGTATATTATACCTACCGTGTCAGGGGTACAGAAAAGGACATGGGTACCCTTCATCCAGAAAAAAAGTATTGTTCCCGAGGGTAAACACACAAATTTTCGACGGTCTCTTGGTCTAGTGGTCGCAAACGCGACTTCTGAGCGCAGAGTCCTCGGTTTGATACCCGGGTCGTGCAGCGTTATTGAAGTTTTCTATAAGGAAATTCTCAGTATCAGCCTGGAGTCTGAATTTGTGCCCGGTTGACGGCAATAGGCTCGCCCTATTACATGAGATTTAAACATAACTGGCGAATTGTGGGTGTACTTTTGCATAACTCTTCGGGGAATAAGAATAGGAATACTGCACCTTTATTGCGTAACTCAGTCATCACCATGGTATTCATTTTGACATCCATTACGCCGTATGTTTCTAAATCTGTGTTCCCGAACGTAGCTCAACGGCGCAATGGATGTTGTCGAACTGTCAAAATGAAAGCTATTGTGATAGAAATTGAGTACCTACGCAATTAGAGTGCAGACTCCTTCATATTTGCCTATTTTTACATCACACATCGTGATGTAAAAATAGGCAAATATGAAGGAGGACAAAATCGTTCATAATTCCATAAAACTACAGTTACTTTTTAGCATGACACAAGTTTATGATGTCATAAACATAATTCACTCATAAATAATAAAATCACTTCTTCGCCATGTGCGTGCACGCAGGTCTATATAAATCCAACTTATAGGCCAAATTAACACTTGATCTCGAGCAGCAGACGCAAGCAGACCTATACAAAATGGCAGCCTCAGTTTTATTCACGTTTTCCCTATGCCTGCTTCTATGCGCAGTTTTCTCGAAGCCAGTTGCGCACGATTCGGAAGCAGTGCAATCTTCAGTCAGTGTTGATACTGTAGTTATTAAAAAAATACTTGAACTTGATACTGCAACAAGTCCTGGAGTTGATAGTGCGCGTGATACTGAACTAGTGCGAAGTTTCGACAGTGTAGTGATGACGAGTGAGGCAGAGAGTAGAGAAGACTCCAGAAGAATCAAAAGAGACACAATTAACTCATCCAACTGCCCCAGTGGAACGATTCGGTTCAAGAGGACATGTACGCCGTTCGAGAGGTAAGTTATAATTTTAAATAAGTACTAATACAGTCTATTAAATTCCCAGGCTAAAATTGTTAAATCGTAAATTTGACCTCAATTTTTAGGGTTTCGTACTTCAAAAGGAAAAATGGAACCTTTATAGAATCATATTATATAGTCTGTCTGTCAAGACCCTTTTTCTCAGGAACGCGTAGAAATGTCAAGTTAAAATTAGATAATATTACAGTTAGTCACTAGTGAACCGTGAACGGGCGCTGTCAGTTGGTGCTGGTCATCTCTTGACTGCCTAAACAATGTTTTTTCACTTGTCTAGTTGATATTATTATTATTTTGTACCTTACCAAACATAGTTCTCACATATTAGGGCATCACTGTAATCAAAGAAATTGTAACAGAATTTATTGAAAAAGAGTATCCATGGAGTTTCTTGTCCGTTCTTCTCCATAGGAATCTACGTTTTGGAACGGACAACTAGCTTCAACTAACGGACAAACCGACTGACAACTAGGTATTGTAATATTGTTTGACATTTCAAAAGTGCCTGTAAATGGTCTAATTGAAATAAATGTTTTTGACTTTAACTAGATTATTACTAGATTACAATGAAACAGAGAACTTAATAAAAATCATAACTTAGAGTCCAGTGCAAGCACATTCACATACGACACAATAAAACATACAATACACATGCATACACTCACAACACACGTACGTACGAACACGTACATTAAATCATTTGCTAGTAACTCACAATACAAACACTTCTAAAAACACTTCACGAACGCCACGAACACGTACATTAAATCATTTGCTAGTAACTGCACATAACTTAATTAATTAGTTAATTAATTAATTAATTAATTAATTAGGTACATAAAACCTATAACTACAAGATCTTAATGCTAAACGTAAATGGTTATTACTAATAACCTATAATACAGGTCTATCCTAGTTTAGGTATTAGTTGTGTCAATTAAAATAAGATAATTGTAGTTAATGCTCTAAGGTAACTTTAAATAAAATGTGATGTGTTGTAATAATTTTGGAAATAAATACTTTTATTAATTATTAAAAAATATATATATCAAATAGTCTACGGTCCCTTAGAACTGTAAAAAAAACAAGCTCCTATGTCAACGCAATAAAAAATTAGGGCCTCAATGCCTCTAAAAAATATTTGACAAAGCAAGGTAAAGGAAAAATCGTGATTGAAAACTTACATTCGTACGGAACCCTCAGTTCGCGAGTCCCATTCACACTAGTCCGATTCAGAATAGTTTTTTTAAACATTAATCATTAGCACATTTTTAGGGTTCCGTACCAAAATGGTAAAAAAGTAACCCTTATGGTGCGACTTCGTCTGTCTGTCTGTCTGTCACACCTGTTTATTTCAGCAACTACTAATGCTATCGACTTAAAATTTGGAACAGTTATAAAAAATGCTTGTCCAACTATATTGCAAATGAAAAAAGTCAAAAAATAATTTTATTTTCATTGCAAAAGGGGCCGGAGTGGGGGTCCAAAATTTCAAAGTGGGGTTACTAGGTCAAGTGACATATCATATGAAAGGGCTTGATCTGCACATCAATCATCATCATCAATCAAAATATATTTTCATTTTATTTTATGTCTCACAGTTTTCGACATATGATGAAAAATGTCTGAAAAAATACCCTATCTCCGAAGTTTGCGGAGCGAAAATCTGAAATAATTAGGGTTGATAGGAATTGACCCAAATATGGCACCAAAAATAAAACGATGTTCCTAACTAGTACAGTTTTTTCAAAATCATCAAAATTCCTTCACAAACAAACTTAGTTATGCGGTCCGGTTTTTTTCACTTTATACGTTCAAAAATTATACGGAACCCTCGGTGCGCGAGTACGACTCGCATTTGGCCGGTTTTTTTGTCTTTGACCAGTATGGTAATTTTTTTAAAGAATCCACATTTATGTAGCTGTTTATAGGTAGGTATCGTAAATGTAATAAAGAATGTTTTATAAAGTAATTACAAACAACATTGTATTTGAACATTTTAATACAAGTACCTGTAGGTACACCTAGTAAGGAAAATCCAAGCTAAACCTGTTTAAGGATACAACGCCGCTAGATGCGACAAGAATAATAAATAAACAGAAATTAAAACTAGATCTCGATTATTCGATTATTCCCTTTATTTATTAAACTAAATAATTTACTAGATTTTAATCACCTCGTTTGTCTAGCTTAGATCCTCCCCGGATTGTAAAAAAAACTAGCACTGCCCGCGACTTCGTCCGTGTGACATTTTCGTTGCACCATCTAGCGTCTTAAAGCAATTGTCACCGTCGAAAGTTATTGTTTCTGGATGAAAGGTACCCTATCCTACCCTTTTCTGTATCCCTGACAACGTTTAAGCAAAATTTCATGATAATCGGTTCAGTAGTTTAGGCGTGAAAAGGTAACAAACAAACATTATTTCGCATATAAAATATTAGTTGATAGAATACTTATGGGCCCTTTTCCTTCTTTGAATGTTACAATAAGAAAAAAACAATTTTTTTGACACTTATTTTGTTAATCACAATCATGCTTAATCAAGTAAATTAAAACTGTCGACTTCACTCCTAAGAATAATTAAAAGTGAAAAACAGCATAATTTACGATTTGAAATATCTGAATTGGGGCCCCCTTTGATCGCTCTACCCCCCTCCCCCTAGGGAGGCGCGCCCCACTGGTTTGGAACTCTTGGTCTAGCTGATAAATATGAGATCCTGGGTTCGATCCTCGGGTCGGGCTTTTGCCCGTTTAGATTTGTTATTGGGAATTTCAATTAGGAAATTCTCAGTAGCAGCCTGCAGTCTGAAATAGGATGGTCTGATAATGGAACTTACGCCCGTTTTCACCAACACTAGGAGACATCTAAGTGAAATGTTTAAATATTAAAAGAATTTACCTAGCGCTAAAAACGTGTCCCCAACTATTAGGCAAAAACCGTGGATAGTCCATAGTTGTCGCCTAGTAAGTAGTTGGTGACATGTTTTTTTGCCCTAGGGAACTCCTTTTAACATTTAAACATTTCACTTAGGTGTCTCCTAGTATTGGTGAAAACGGGCATTATTCACCTCCGTCACAGCGTCTACCCCTTTGAAGAATACCTACTAGCGTATTGTAATGTAATTTTAACTAACGTATGTATTCCTCTTTTCAGTTATGAACAAATGGTGCAAGAAGAAGAAGCGGATTAATCGAGCACGACAATACTTATCTTTTAAATTGGACCTAGTTATACAAAAAAGAACTGACCCAAAAAATGAGCACTAATAACTGAACTTTGAAGGCTGATTTCTCAAAAGCGATTTTTTGTGCTTTGTATCTTTTTTGCATAACTACGCCCAATTATTATTTGAAATTATTCATCTAAGTCACTTCTAGTATAAGCTTTATTTTATTCACAGTCTACCTCTAGTCTTTATATGGCAGTGACAGTATACTCGAAGTTAAAATAATAGTGATGTGACAAAATATGTACAATATTTATTATAATTTTGTGACTAGGTAGGTACAATTTTTTAAAATGCTTTAATTTGGGAAAACCTTGGAAAATGACGTGCATTTTTGTAGTAGGTACATATTAAAAATAAACTATAATTTTATCATAAAAAATATAAAATTATGTTAGATGTAGACCTAGTATTTGAAGATTCGTGAGTTTGGTTCTCTGGTCATGTAAATTAGGTTTAGGTAGGTATATTAAACTTACAAACTTGTGACATGCGGATGTATTTACTATAACTCTGCCTACCTCTTCGGAGAGTAAGCGTAATGTTATGTAGTTATACATAAATATAATGAAACTTGCGTAAATTGTTTGTTATTAAAATGTTTATTGTGTACCTATTTATAAAAATGTATCTAGTCAATTAGAGTTTGCAAGATCTAACCTCTATCTCGATCTCGATCTAAGAAATAGACAAAGTGACAGATTGTAGAAACATTTCTACCGTTTCATTCATAAAACGTAGAAATGTTTCTACAATCTGTCACTTTGTCTATTTCTATGTAGACAAAACCCGTTTCTATCGTGGTCATGCTAGGCCGGCTGTTTGTCTATTTTGTAACGACACGCGGCGTGATATCACCGCAAGAACTGCCAATTTGTTTGCGAACGCTCGAGGGACAATCTCACCGTGACATTTTCACTTCAGTTGTCGGCAACGCGTGCGCATCACGGTTTCCTCCAATTTGTAGTTGGCAGTTCTCGCGGTGTGTTGGTATAGAGAAGACAGGTTGGCCGGGCCACAGATAATATAATACTATACGTATAGATGCCTCATCTCATACAAATAAATGTGACCGATTTAGCGCGGGCTATCTTCGGGCTATACATTTTTCCGTGCTTAAAGCATTTTTCAAAATTTTAACTAATATTTTTCATGATACATTTTTTCATGTTCTCAATTTTACACAAACTTCAATAGCAATTCGATACATATAACGCCATCTATTATGAGTTATTTCAACAAATGTTACTTTGTTCCTGATGAGACCCCGTGGCCGGGCTGAAGTTGGCTCACCGAGACATTCGCGCATCACTCGCTTAGAAAACAGTTAAAAGTGGGCAATATTCTTTGTAATTTCTTCTTCAGTTATTTCTTTATTTATTGTAGTAAAGGTTAATTATCAATTTAAATTAGCAGACACTCGTGACCAAGGGCGTAGCCACGATTTTTTTCAGGGGGGAGGGGGGCAGGAAAGAAAAATATACCTACATAGAGGAAAGGTGTACGAGATGATCTCATTAGGGAGAATGCTCGTGGGTTAAACGTTATTCAACTTGACGCAAAATAATCAATTTAATAATATTTTAAGAGCTTATTTTCTTTATAAAATCTACTTTTCGGTTCGGGAGTTGCCTACCTAGCTACGCCAATACTATCTACCCACGTTAGATCGTGCGGATTTTATACATATTTTTCATAAACATGTCCATTAAGCATAAGCCTTATAATTTAAATATTTAAAAGTAGTTGCCTATTATTACCTATCGTTGTATTTAATTAATATACAATTTCTGTGATAAAATATTTTTATAATATGTACTTACCCTTGATTATATTTTATCTTTATGGTACGCAGCTTTAACTACATTATATATTTATTATTAGTTAAGTATATAATGTATAAACATTTTTATAATTTATTATTTCACAATTTTAAGATGTATTTATAAATTATAAATACATTTTAAATCCATTTCATACGATATATATTAGTATTTTTATAATAAATTATTTTAATTTTGTTAGACTTAAATGAAGATTATTTTATCTTTTACCACATTTTACGCGAAATGCCTTTTTATTATTATTAAACATACATAGTTACATACATACAATAGTTTCATAATAGTGCAATGTATGCCTAACTTGTACCTACATTCAACATAAATATTTTTTTATATTTCATTGATTCTGTCTCTCATTTCTGTGTAGGTAATTTCATTTTTATGAAAGCTCATTATGTTGTAAAACCATACTCATTTTAATAGACTCATGTAATTTATATTTTTTTATTTTGTTCAATGTAAGTACCTATCTACGTATTATTTGAAAAAATAAATCGTTACTTATATAAGAACTTTTTTTTTATTTAATTTACCCAAAATGGATGTGTCAAACCTATGTATGACACGCTTGCAACACCGAGTGCCACATTCACGTTACCCACCTTTAAAGGATTTGTCACACTGGATGCGTTCTGCAGCCTGCGGTCAGGTCAAAGTGAACGCAGCCCGCATCATGTATGAACAACATTGTCGGTATCAATATATTTTGTATAATGCGATCTGACCGTGCGAGCACAACCAAAGAACGCATGTTGGCCCGACGGGCGGTGGGGAGGGAAGGACGCGTACAATTGATCTGCCCTGCCGGCCTAGCATGACCACGATAGAAACGGGTTTTGTCTACATAGAAATAGACAAAGTGACAGATTGTAGAAACATTTCTACGTTTTATGAATGAAATCTGTCACTTTGTCTATTTCTATGTAGACAAAACCCGTTTCTATCGTGGTCATGCTAGGCCGGCTGACCGCAGACCGATTATCCCGACCGACAGCGTTGTTCATACATGATGCGGGCTGCGTTCACTTTGACCTGACCGCAGGCCGCAGAACGCATCCAGTGTGACAAATCCTTTAAAATGAGGATTCGCTGTGCCCAACAGCTTAGAGGACAATCAGGTCCCCCGCTGGCAACCCAGCGATCCTTCAAGAGCTCGGGCTCTCCTTACTCACTACGGGAACACAACACTGCTGCTTGTCAATTCTGTAGCGACAAGCCGCGTGATGTCACCGCGACAACTTGTGACGGAGTCATATTTCATTCATCATTTAGTGCTGGCAATCTTCCATTACTGGCCACTTCATCCACTCCATTCTTCCAGATTTGAACGTCAAATTTCAAAATTAGAACATCTCATATTTTTATGCATTTATTTCATTGTTTTACCATTCTTTGTCTGGTCTCCAACGACATCGGTCGTGGACCGTTAAACCGTTTTACTATTATTTATTACCTACAAATTATAATTTATAACAAGTGTGCAATGCTATCAGTTATGAGTCGTTTTTTATCAGTTATTGTACAACAATAACTGATAAAAAACGACTCATGTGAACAGTTGTAAAGTGCAATAAACGTTCTACATCATAATTCCACCTCTCCCAAACCTGCTGTTTTATTTAATATCAAGATTTGTGTCCGGAGACTCCCTCATGCTAGCCGTGGCCTGAGAGGACCTCAGATCATAGAAACAAGGAGATGTGCCAAGGCGCTATCGAACTTGATGCCTGATCTTGAGCAAATTGCTCATATTAAAAACGTACGCGCCGGCGACGAACCGAACACGATCGATGGTATAAATACAGTGTTTTAGTTTAGGGCTAGTCTTGAGTGACGATTAACAGTGTTAGATTGAGGGTGTGCGGAATTTTCAATGCGTTGGAGATCTTTTTATTCACAAGGAGCGCTTAATTATGCGCGTAATTGTATCGAAAAATGTACTGAAAGTGGCATCAGTTGTTCCCGTACTAATTTGCTATGATGGCATATCTCCTTGTTTCTATGATCTGAGGAGAGGACAGAGGGAGGGAGGCACCCCGGGACACTGGCGCCCAACGTGGGGCGAACGTTCGAGGGAGAATGTCACGGTGAGATTATCTCTTGAACGTTCGCAAACTAATTGGCAGTTCTTGCGGTGATGTGACGCGGCGAGTCGGTAGAGAATAGACAGACTGAAGAGTAGCGTTATGGCAGTGATATTCTGTTAGGTACTTTCCCAGTCGAATTGCTCCAGATTTTTTTATATTTTTTAGAAGATTTATTTTCGGAATGATCCTACCTAATAACCTGGGCCCCAATTCTGCTATTAAAATTGTGTATGAATGGTGTCATAATGACACCATTACGGTCAAAACCTAAGCACTCATTGGCTTAGAGTAAGACTATCTGTTTCGTCATTGGTCAAAACGATGTCATTGAGAGACCATTCCAACACGATTATGACAATTGCATTAGCAGACTTGGGCCCCAGAGCAAAAGGGTCACGTAAAAGTATTTTCTAGGCATTGACCTTCATTGTTAATTACCCAGCTAATTCTAAGATAATCTAGACTTCAAAAGATTCCTCTGAATTTGTTTCGGTATTTCTTCTTAGAGATCCTTCAGTTAGGAATCGTTGGCGCCATGTAGTTTTAAAAAGTTGTAAAAGTGTCTTCATAGACAATCTATACCTAATAAATATTATAAAACTGTAAAAAAGTGTCTGAACATTAGAAATGTTCCAACAAAAACATTCAGGATAGAATACTGGGACATATCAGTGGTCTGGTCTGATATTTTTTGGGATTTTTTGTCAGTTTGTACGCGCATCACGCAAAAATTACTGAACGAATGTTAATGAAAACTTCATAGTTTGGTAACTTGGGATCTAACTTAAAATATAAGCTACATTTCATCTAATTCCGGTGAGATGGACCGGAGATACAGCTTGACCTCTTCGTAGTAATATCCACCCTACACTCAGGAGGTTATTTAAAATGATCATTTTATAGGTACCTACTTTCCTAATTATTAAATTACCATTATAAAATTTTCTGCATTAGTATAGTAACGTCCATATTTAAACTGCGATATTATTATTATATTATTATTGCGATCCAACAGACAAACTATATATATAGTTTTGTTGGACATTATATTATTTTATAGACCTTAATATGTACCTTTATAATAAATAAATAAATAATAAATAAATAATAATAATATTAAGGTCCACGCGAGCAAAGTCGCAGGTAAAAGCTTGTAAATAAATAAACCTAATTTTATTACCACCCGAGTCAATATTGACCTCACCCCACCTACACTGTCGAGTGTAGGTGGGTTGACGTCAATATTGCCTCGGGTGGTTTATTGAAATAAAATTAGGTTTATTTATTTACAAGCTTTTGCCTGCGACTTTGCTCGCGTGGACCTTAATAAAATGATCATTTTAAATGACCTCCTGAGTGTAGGACGTGGAATCTAATAGGACGAATTTGACGTTTATCATTCTGCACGCCGTGATAACTTTGTACGAACGTCTACACAAAAAAACCACATACTTAATGCCTATCCATCCATACACTATGATAAAGAGTATACATTAAAGTATACAATCACCAAGAGACACTACACAGTCTCCACAGAGTATTTTGACATCTGTCAATTGACCCATTATATTGCGACAGGTGTACCACTCAGTGACGTGCCTAGAAGCCAGGCCCAACGCATTTCTTTCATTTTCAAAATCAAATCAAAATCAAAAAGTCATTTATTCAAAGTGGGCTAAATGATTAGCACTTTTTGAACGTCAACATACATAAGACAGCCCCCAAAAACGCCCGCCCTTCACCGCTTCCTAGTGTTTTAGCTGCGAAGAAGAAACGGCGCAACAAACTCCGCAGCAACACAATTCTGTCTGTCAATTACTTTTATGTAAAATTATATAAATCAAAAGAAATATTAAATAAAGTTACACTGAGGTTTAAAACAGAAAAAGCTATAGGTAAATACTTAACAGTAGAATAATTAAGTAACCTAACACACGTCAATATACCTAATCAAAGAAAATAAAATAAAAATACATAAGTATAAGTACTTACTCATCAAATAATTACTACTATTTTAGAGAGTATGTTATTTTTTCAATAATGTAAGTTATTTCTAATATACGTAGTGGTTTAATAACGACACTAACTTAAAGGACTTCGGCAGTTTTGGGCTTGATCAGGTACAGTAATAAAAGCTTAACCAAAAATAAAAATATATTTTAATTGTTCTTTGCCTGATTTATCTTTTTTAATTTATTAAGAATTGGAATCAAAAATCGAAGTAAATAAGAAATAAAATGATTATGACGTTAACATTTTGCAAAAACCAATAAAACAAAAGAACAGAATTGGCGCCTAAACCCAGCAGCGGAAGTCGCGTGCGCCCTGGCGCGTGCCTCCACAGAATATCATGTCGACAGCAACTAAAACCTTTGAATTGAGAACTCATTAGTCGGGCTGTACTTCATTGGACCTCCACAGAATATCATGTCGACAGCAACTAAAACCTTTGAATTGAGAACTCATTGGTCGGGCTCTACTTCATTGGATCATTCACACCATAGTTAACCTCACTGTCACAAATACAAAGATTTATCTTTAACCCAATTACGTACAAATACAAAAAAAAAGAATTGAAATACTCTTGAAATACTCGATCACACCAAACTAATTTCATATCTGTACCGACATACACAATCTGAAGCCCAGCGTTCTTGGGCGACTGCCAGTGTCCTTTATGAAAATTGAACATAAATACCCTCTAAAACCAAAAAAAATAATGGGTTGGGCTTGCCCTCTAGGCACGCCACTGGTCCTACTACATTGGTTGAAGTTGGATACGCTGGGTATCAGTAAGTCTCATTATGCTGAACTGGATTCCTGTCTGGTAGAGCAGCAGTTAGGCACATATTTAGATATAATTTTAATACTTCATTAATCCTTTACTAATTTATATATGTAGGCACCTATATTATATTTTTTTAAATTTCTACAAAAAAAATAAGAAAAAAATATGAAAATTGTACTTCACCGGCATCGGGAACAGGGTCCAAGCTACCGCGGCGGTCAGGGCTCCAGAGAGAGGAACCTCCTAACAATACGAGTCGTGTCCAGGAGTACCGCTTTCTGTATCAAGCCCTTGATCCAGCCGCCTAACGAGAGCCTCCTCAGGCGTAGGTCGAAGTGCTATTAGGCCATTGGCCGTGACGATTATCAGCACAATGATTGTTGAATTCACATCCCACAATATGTTCTATGGAATTATCAATAAATAATAATTATGTAAATCTAAGAATGTTTAATATTGTTTATTTATTCAGTAGGTACACTTGTAATGGCCACACTACCAAAAATAAATTGAAATTAGCAGTAATTAATCAACTATACCTATTAGTTTATTATAACTAATATAGTTGATTAATTACTGCAATTTTTTTCATCAGATTTTTTATTTGGTCAGTTGATACTGAAGATAATAAAGAAACAGTGGGATGATTCCCACTCCTGCTTCTTTATAGGCCTCCTACAACTTTTTCCATTTCTCATTGTGTTCAGTTTTTTACGTCAAATAAGTCATCCTGCCATCTTCCTCATGATTGGCTGCGATGCCGTAGCCAGGGTACTAATAATTATTATACAGGGTAAAATTAAAACCAGTGCGGATATTTTAGGAGGTGAAAGTACTCATGAATATGACCAACTTTTATTATGGGACCGACACTGAAATATGAAAAAAAAATCAGCTGTTCCATACATTTTGATCGTGTTGTAGTGCATTTGTGTAGGGAACAGGTGATTTTTTTTTTCATATTTCAGTGTCGGTCCCATAATAAAAGTTGATCATATTCATGAGTACTTTCACCTCCTAAAATATCCGCACTGGTTTTAATTTTACCCTGTATACTAGCTGACCCGCCCGGGCTTCGCACGGGTAAAGTTTAGTACACCTACCCTACACCTATCCATTTTGTTCCATCCATTTTGTACGGGATTATTTTTTTTTCTTATTTTATTTTTTCGTAAATTTTTCAATGTTTTTATAGTTATTCTGCTATACGGGACGGAGACAAATACAAAAAACCATGAAAATCCGTCCAGCCGATCTAGAGTTATTACTGTTATAAGTGTTCGAACAAACCCGACTTTGTTTTATAAAGGTACATACATAGATTAATTATTTATTATTTAGTAAAGTGTCCAAAAATTCTATACTCACGACCTTTTCCTGTGCCCGCGTTTTCCGTGATGCCCGCGGCATCGCCCGCGTATTTCAGGATAAAAGATAGCTTAAGTGTTATTCTGATGTAAAAGCTATACCTACTGTAAAGTTTCATCCGAATCCGTTTAGTAGTTTTTGCGTGAAAAAGTAACAAGCATCCATACATACATCCTCACAAACTTTCACATTTGTAATATTAGTACGATTCTTTAGTATTACTTAGTCGTAATGGCAACATTATTCACAAAATTACAAGTTGATTGTGGGTTTTTTTCTGCGACGAGACTACAAAATATAATTGAGTCTAACTAGATTCAAATATAATTGAGTCTTACTAAATTCAATTATATTTTACAGTGTTGTAATAAAACACATACCTTATTTAGTCATTTATATATTTTACCACTGTTAAGTAAGAAACAAAGCTTAGCAACAGTAATCAACTAATAGAATCCACGTTTTTCTATTATCCTGTATGAATAATAATAATAATAATTAATTCTATGGGGTTATGTTGATTGTTGGGTGACGTCTTCAACGTGACGACATATTATGTGAATTTAGTGGTCTATGGCTACATGAATCACGCTACATATTGTCTATAAAACACAGCTGTACTCACTGGAGTATCGCATTCATAGTCAGCAACCCGAGCGAACATCTCCACACAATGGCGACCACAGTTTTGATCGTTTTTTCCTTAACTCTGCTGCTTCGCGCAACATTTTCGTTGCCCATTTCGCTGGATGTGACAGTGCAGTCTTCAGAGAGTGTGCAAGATATTGTGCTAACTGAAAGGACTTCTGTGCTTGATCGTGAAGCCATTCTTAAACCCGGTACAGATACTGAACTAGTGCTAAGTTTGAGCAGTGAAACTTTAGTTGGTGTTTTCCCTAGTCTTAATGCAGGCAATGTGAAAGGAAACAGTGTTGGAACAGAACATGTCAGAAGGCGAAGAGATATTGTCCGGAATAAGATCAAATGTCCTGGAGACATGAAAGCGTTTGCAGGAAGATGTTTGACACGTGAAGAGTAAGTTCCTAACTTCTTTTTATTTAAATTAAGTACAGATCTGATAACTCTTAATTAAATATGAATTGAAGTTACGCATGCATATGTTAGGGACAATGTTATGAGTTACACAATAGAAAAAAAAAAAAAGTTATAAAAAAAAGCAATTGTCCTACAAAATAGTGATTTCTTGATTTAATATGTTTTTTAACAGATTTTTTCAAACTAGTGTCATAAACATCAAACAAATAGCTCCCTTACATACAATTAAATTAAATAACTCCTAACTCAATTGCCATTATTGCCATCCCAAATAAATATTTTGATTTTGGCAATTTATTAATCTAGCCTTATGTTCTTTCCAGGTATGATGATGTCATTAAAGATTACGAAGCAGAGTGATGAATTTATATTCTTCTGTTCTCTTCTGTCAAGACAAGTGTGACATCTCAAAGATGGGCAGGCAACTCAATGACGGACACGGAATACCGTAAACATCAAGTTGTGGACAATATTATCAATTTAGTTTAAATATTAATTTAGTGACATATTTCTAGTCATAAATCATTACTTTTGATACACAGTTCTTGGCTATATGGAAACTGAAAAGAACGATACTCAAGCACAGATTTCTCAAGCATAGATTAAAACTAGTTTCAACCAATCAAAGGGTTTTAAATCTATGCTCAAGGCGAGATCTATGCTTGAGTAACGTTCTGTAATACAGCCTAAGTATCAAATGAATGAAATGTAATCTAGAACGATTCTGATAACACCAAACTGTAATTTATTTCAGCGCAAAAATCTGTGTTGTATTAGATTTTAAATGTAGTAATAATATTTATTGAAAGTAATGTTTATTGAAATTTACCTAGTCATTTTGAAAACCTACTTATTAATTCTATTTTATTTATTTTTTTGTTCTTATTTCCACACTATTTTCGTGTTCATTTGTAACTTTAAATGATTAATAAGTAGGTGCCTATCATCATAATCATTACATTTATTTAAGGTAACTTTTTCTGTGATAAAAATAATGTGCCTATTCTACATAAGCCATTATTTATAATATAATTCATAGCTTTAATTCATTTATAACAAAATTATAACCCATCAATTATAAATACATCTATAATATTAATACGTTGTAGTATAACATTGGAAACATCAGAATTTTTGTTCACCCAGGTGAACAAAGTGGAATAAACCTTATTTATTAACTATTTAAGTAATAATAGTTTTATGTACAAATAGTAAAATAATCTTAATAAAGAACAGTGAAATTAAATAATTTCACTGTTCTTTATGATTAAAATAGAATATTTTAATTATGTACTACTTATCGTGTGAACCTACTACTTTTAAAAAGTAAAATAAAAATATACTCTCTACAATAAGAATGAATTTTTTTTTATTTGCCGAATCCTCAGGCTCTACAAATAAGACACAATTGATCAGATATTTATTGTGCCGACCTTTAGAAGACCGGTCGACAGACGAGAAGCTAAAAAGACTGACGGTCAGTTGCAGAAAGATAATTAAATTTTAATGGCGGCATTACCCATACAATTTCTATCGTTAAAGTCTCCTTTAAAACTTAATGACCTTTTCTGCAACTCAGCGTGAGTTTATTTAACGATATCAATATAGTATATAATAATATGATAGTTAATTCTTCGGCATTAAAAAAAGTACCTACCTACCTACCTACTACTAACAGGACTAACGATACATGAATATTAAAACATGCTACAAAAAGCTCTAACTCAATCTAGTACTGCTTTTAAAACCGTTCATTATTATCGTTATTTAATTACTTACCTTGACATATCAATAAAGTGTCTTCATAATATACATTGATTTTTCAAGATCAACATTGCTGTAATATCAAAAACATTACAAGGTACTATTTATTAAAAAAATATATAAGTAGGTAATGAATTTCATAATCAACTATGAATCATAATAAATGTTGAACAAGTGCAAACCTAAAACTGAGAAATGCAATATTGTGCAACATGGTTGCACAATATTACATTTCTCCGTTTCTATTGCACAATTTCATAATACATTCACGGTTTCATACAAATGTTTCTAAGAAAGGACACTGGCAGACGCCCATAGAACGCTGGGCTTCAGATTGTGTAGGTCGGTACAGATATGAAATTAGTTTGGTGTGATCAAGTATTTCAAGGGTATTTAAATTGATTTTTTATTTGTTTTTAATTATTATTAATTGGGTTAAAGAGAAATCTTCGTATTTGTGACGGTTAGGTTAAGTATGGTGTGAATGATCGAATGAAGTATAGCCCGACTAATGAGTTCTCAATTCAATGGTTTTAGTTGATGTCGACATGATACTCTATGGAGGCACGAGCCAGAGCGCATGTACCCGTTTTTGTTTTATTGTTTTTTTTCAAAATGTCAACGCCTTAATCATTTTATTTCTTATTTATTTCGATTTTTTATTTCAATTATTAATCTCTAAGATAAATTAGGCAAAGAACAATTAAAATATTATTTTTTTTATTGGTTAAGCTTTTATTACTGTACCAGATCAAGCCCAAAACTGCCGACGTCCTTTAATGTATGATGCAAGTAAAGAAAACATGTTTTCTATATTTGCGTCATACGAACACCTTAAAATTACCATTCTACACACTCTTTACCAAGGATTCCCTTATGTGACTCAGCGCACCAATTACTTATTTATGATAGCATGCATAGGAAGCAACGGGGGACATTATAAGAGTATAAACAATTTAAGTACCTGAATTGTACGAATGACTCATCACCTAAACCAACATAACCTATTAATCAAGGAGAAATCGGTATACATAATATGTAAGACAAAAGTCGGTTAACGCTTCATTCATTGTAGCTGAATACTAAAATGTTTAATAAAAAGAAAACGGATCAGATATAGGTACCTACTTACCTACATAAATAATACAAACTCTTGATTTTTACATGAAACGCTAAAAAGCAGGGTATCTACAGAATAGTACCAGGGGCCTATTTGATGTAACTACTCTGCAAGTCTGGCACTCCAATTTCCGAACTCTTCAAATTCAAATAAAAAATCAATCAAACTCTTCAACAGAATTATGTTTTATGTAGAATTATGTTGTGCAGACTGAAAATTTAAATTTGGATAAGTAAAGAGTGAGCTCGTACATTCGAAAAGCCAATAATTTTTCATAACACACCTTCGCACCACATTCTGCAATATTTGAAAAGTGAAGAGAAGAGCGCAGAGTGCAGACTTGCAGAGTGGTTTCATCAAATAGGCCCCAGATTAGATGTTATGTAAAATTAGCAGTGGAAGGAAACCAATACATTAAGATAACCGTAGATCAGAAGATAATCTCGTTTTTAGAAGTCGCATAAAAAATAAAGGTACATAATATACCTACAGGATGGCAGGTTAGACAGTGGAAATATTTTAAGGGGTCATTGTACTCATCATTATGAACAATTTTTACTATGGGACCAATCTTGATATCACGAAAAAAAAATCAGCTGTTCCATACATTTATGTTCACATAAATCAACAAAATGTATGGAACAGCTGATTTTTTTTTCGCGATTTCAGGGTTGGTCCCATAATAAAAGTTGTTCATAATGATGAGTACTATGACCCCTTAAAATATTTCTACTGTCTAACCTGCCACCCTGTATATTTACTTATTGAGGTACCTACACTTTATACTTGGTAGCTTTCTACAAAGCTTTTACAGTAATAATTACAGGCACACGCTACTTAAAAAGAAAATTTAAAAAAATACATAATAATCGTCCGTATCGCTGTCAACCGGTAATGTAACTTATCTTTGTAAATTATCTGTGTAAATATGAAAAGATTTTATAATAAATAAATAGGTATGTAGGTAATTTATACAAGATAAACTTTTAATCCTCAATAATTTCGCTTCCTTATGAATTCTTTTGTAACACTTGTCCGTAAAGGTAGTCAACCTTCTCAATATAACATGAATCTGGGTTTTCCTGCCATATGTAATATCGCAAAACATCTTACGAAATTATAGCAATAATTTATTTTGGAACAGAGCTCAGCAAAACTAATTATAATAAATAACATTTTATAAGTTTTTCTATTATCCTGGTGGACAATATAATGACGTTGGGTGACGTTTCCCATGACGATGCTGACGTAAACTCAAATTAAGTGATACTTACCTACTACCACATTAATGACGTTACGGTAACCTCCATTTAAGCGAGTGAGCGCACTGGTCGCATCGCATTCGTAGTCAGTCAGCAGAGCTAAGCAGACACTCCTCGCAATGGCGACCACAGTTTTGACCGTGTTATCCTTAATTCTGCTCTTTCGCGCAACATTTTCGTTGTCCGTTTCGCTGGATGTGTCATCAGTGCAATCGTCAGAGAGTGTGCGGAACATTGCGCTACCTGAAAGGATTTCTGCACTTGATCTTGAAGACCTGGTGCAAAGTAAACTAGTGCAAAGTTTTGATACAAGCAGTGCGAAGCTCTTAAGGAGAAAGAGAGAAGCTATTGTAAACCACAGTTGTCCTGAAGGGAGTTTGTGGTTTGCAAATCGGTGCATGACGTATGAGGAGTAAGTTGGATTTTTTTTTATTACCCCACGTTTTATTAACTCGCTCTCTTGTCTGTTTGGTTCAAATTTTGCAATTCATTTTGCAAGCTTTTGCTGACATTGGACTAAGCTGAAATTTGGTATACCTATGTAATTTGGATGACAATGCAATAATATAGACTAAAAAGTTAAAAAAAAAACCACGTTTGAAAACTGACTAAAAAGAATAAAATACATCGTTTATTTGATTAGAAATTATTTTATACTTTTTAGTCCGTTTTAAAAACTTTTTTTTTTATGATATTTTTAATATTTGCCTGACACTATGAAGTATCTATATGATACTCAGTTAATTCTATAATTTCTGTAGAATAACATAATATCATCACGCCCATATTCCCCGAAGGATTAGCCAGAATAGTGTATAAATAGTACCTACACCCACATCATTAGTTACTGAAGAGTATTGATAAGATTTTTTTGTTCATGTTTCGCAAACTATGTATTTGTAGCTACAATTTATATATGAATTTTGTAAACTTTTTTTCCTTTTAATAACTGAATGATTTTATTCATCAAACTTTCTTCTTTGCAGGTATCGACGACTCACGGAAGATTACGAAGATAGGTAATAAATTCTACATAATGACTAGTAATTTATATCTAAGTTATTTATTTAAAATTATAATTCAATTAACTTTGAACATGTTAAGCTTTAATTTTGATGTTTTAAAAATTTTGTTGTAATATTTATTCAAACTAGTGTTTATTGAGATCATTCTAGTCATTTACATAAAATAATAATTTGATACACTGCACTGTGTAGCTGTACCTTAATTATACATAAATTATTATTCACATTTTATTAGTTTTTTGCATTTTTTTTCCTTCTTAGATTTGGTTCGTATCTCTCTTTTTAAATGTTTTAAAGAGAGGAGTTTATAGAAATCTGAATTCTTTGTTGATTTGAATTTGTTGGAATTTAAAACCATGTGGACGATGTGGAACACTTTTTTTGATTTATTTTAAACAAAATTAATGTGCAGGGTAACTATTGATATTATTTATTTATTATTATAATATTTATCACCATTTGTTAGTTTAAATATGATATTTCTTTTTTATCAGTACCTAAGATATGTTCCAGTAATAATATTAAAATAAGTAGACATTTTAGTTATGATTTAATCGTTTCTGTGATATAACGTATAGTAGGTACCTACTAAGTATTTTGGTATGCATTTTGTATTTTTTTAAATATCAGTTTATGGATAGTCAATTATTTATCATGCAGTCCATAAATTAATTTAATTAAAGTTAAATTATTGTAGGGTATGTACCTAATAAAAAAAAAACTGCATGGTGAATATTATCGCTCAATATTTCTTAAGAACTTATGTGTATATAGAAGACATTTAAAACAGTTTTGTTTAAATACGATTAAGTTAGAAGACTTCCATTAATAAGAGAAAATAACAATGTACTTATTTAAAGTTCAGTACTGACTTTTGTAATTTAATTAAGTTACTTACAGCCTATTTATTTATTAATAAACATTTATACATAAGAACAACCTGTTTTTCTAATTGAAACCCAAAATTGAATTGTGGAGACAGCATCATATCTAATGAAGGTTTCAAGGTTTCTTCTACCCACTATTACATACTTACGTACCTAAATAACACTTAAATTGACACAACATTATTTAATACACAACTTTTCAGCGTTTCATATAATAGTTAATTATTATTATTCTAACATTACATCTGTTCCGATTTTTATTTCATACACTGACACTTTGAGAACCCCTTCCTTCGAACGCTCCTGGATTCTCAAACTGGGACAAATCCGGGCGGATGGCAGGCCTACTTTTAGCGATGTCCGGCCAATTTCCGTCAAAAAAAAATCTAAAATTAAGCTTTGGATATGAAATTGAATAGCCTTGAAAAAGGTTATTGGCTTGCGTTAGATAAGGGTTAAGTCCCGACGCACTGTGTAGGATCAGTGTAGATATACAGGGTGGCAGGTTAAACAGTCGAAATATTTTAAGGGGTCATTGTACTCATCATTATGAACAACTTTTACTATGGGGCCAACCCTGAAATCGTGAAAAAAAAATCAGCTGTTCCATACATTTATGTTCACATAACTCAACAAAATGTACGGAACAGCTGATTTTTTTTTCGCGATTTCAGTGTTGGTCCCATAGTAAAAGTTGTTCATAATGATGAGTACAATGACCCCTTAAAATATTTCTATTGTCTAACCTGCCACCCTGTATAAAGGTACATTCAAAGAGAAAAGTTGGTTAATAACGACTTCAGTTTTTTAGACATAATAGTTAAAACTATTGACTATGATCATCACCTAGGTACCTATGTTATCGCTCTGTCGTCATACCGAAGCACCTAATAAAATAGTCGCGGGTTCGATTCCCGCACGGAACAAAATAATTATTAGGTATTTGTGTTGCGTGTGAGTGTTTGTGTTGTAAATGCATCCACGATAGGTAAGTACAGGAGAAATCCTAGTATGGTAAATAATTAATAATAATTTATAATGTATACCTGCAGGTTACACCACCTCTAGATAAGTTCCGTTTAAGTTATTCGACAGATAACTTTATACAAGTTCCCACATTATAAGGGCTGCATAAGTAGCCCTTATTGTTTTTAGGGTTCCGTACCAAAATGGTAAAAAAGGAACCCTTATGGTGCGACTTCGTCTGTCTGTCTGTCTGTCTGTCTGTCTGTCTGTCTGTCTGTCTGTCTGTCTGTCTGTCTGTCTGTCTGTCTGTCTGTCTGTCTGTCTGTCTGTCTGTCTGTCTATCACACCTGATTATTTCAGCAATTACTTAAATTTCAAGTCGATAGCATACTATCGACTTGAAATTTGGAACAGTTATAAAGAATGCTTGTTCAACTTTATTGAAAATGAAAAATGTCAAATTTTTTTTTTATTTTCATTGCAAAAGGGGCCGGACTGGGGGTCCAAAATTTTAAAGTGGGGTTACTAGGTCAAATGACATATCATATGAAAGGGCTTGATCTGCACATTTCAAAATATATTTTTATTTTATTTTATGTCTCACAGTTTTCGACATATGATGAAAAATGTCCAAAAAAATACCATTCCCCCCCCTTATCTCCGAAGTTTACGGGGCGAAAAATCTGAAATAATTACAGTTGATAGGAATTGACTCAAATATGGCACCAAAAATAAAACGATGTTCCTAACTAGTACAGTTTTTTTTAAAAATCATCAAAATTCCTTCACGAACAAAATTAGTTATGCGGTCCGGATTTTTTCACTTTATACGTCCAAAAATGATACGGAACCCTCGGTGCGTGAGTACGACTCGCACTTGGCCGGTTTTTTAATTTAGCGGCGGCGGTGTGATGCAAGGCAGTGAATCATTAACTGGGTGTACCTACTCGTAACTTTTGCACCATATTTTGATGTGATGCAATTGTTGCGACAACTATCTTTTACTTCACCTACCTTAGACAGATATGTCACTGGAATTTCCACTTGCAGCGCATCATATAAACCACAAAGGGAAAATAGTTCAATTGTGACACGTTTCATTAAAAACTAGAACAAAATTTTATCTATGCACCAGCTGTTGTGACTTGTGCATCATATAACCACAAATGTAGGTACTACCTACAAAGGGAAAATAGGTAAAACGTGATCGTGATGCATTTTATTAAAAACTAGATCAAAATTTTACCTATGTGTCTTTATAAAAACTAGAACAAAATTTTACCTATGCCCTGTCTCCGTATCCCGCGTCACGAGGCAAATGACACGAACTGACGAAGGTTTAAGCTTGACTCAGCCCACAACAGGGCAAGAGCCCCACACTCAAGTTCGTACATACACTTGCAAGCAATAAAATCGGCCCACTCCTCACATTCGAAGTTACACAGTGAAGAAAATTAAGGATTGAATAATTACTTTTATAATTATTCAATCCTTAATTTTCTTCACTGTTACTCACATCAAGTTAACGCTCTAAAACGATATTTTTTATGTAATGGCATAAAGACCAACACAACCATAAAATGTTTATGAACATTTTTGTTGATCAACAACAACTTTATGAAAAAAATTGGGCTTAAAATCAACAAATATATTTTTTTAATAACGGGTTTTACACACCTGGCCTTTATTGTGGCTTCCATCCTGTTTTTAATTGATCTGATTAAAGTCACTATGAACTCTTGAGGAATATTAACCCACTCCACTTCAATGGCGATTGTTAGCGCTAGTAGTTTTTCAGGTACTAGAGTCCTAGCCCTAATCCTATTCAGTTCAGATCCAAAAACATAGGGGGTGGGTATTTTTATTGCACGCAAGTGTATGTGACGATTATTGATCGAAGGTAACGATACTATAATCAGTTAAGTAGGTAGGTAATTACTTAATAACCTACTTATGAATATGTGGACTCTGAAACACACCTACTTATGTATATACGCGGCACAGCGTGGCTGCCTTGCAAATCATTTTACGCCACAACAAAATTTTGTCGATGCTTTTATCGTGAATTTTTCTCGTATTCGCACTAGAAAGAGCGAAATTAAACAGTCGACAAAACTTTATCCACGAGCTATTGCTGTAGGATAGCTTGTACTAACATAAGACCAGAATCTACTTCAAGTACAGTCCGGAAAGCTGGCTTTTTTTTTAAATTTGTAAATAGGCTTGCGTTTGACCGCCATCTCGCCTGATGTTAAGCGATGATGCGGTCTACGATGGAGCACGCTTGCCTAGAAGAAACCGATTCACTCGTGACTTGAAGACACCCAGATTGTAACTGTCGGGGAACACCCACTCGGGCAGCGCATTCCACTGTTTGGTAGTATTCACAATGAAAACCTTTGCCTGTCCCCCTCTGAACAAAATCCCGGCTACGCTCTTGAGCTATAGTTCCACGACACCTACCTCTGTAATGTAATTCCCGCTTAAAGGTTCACTCAACCCGTAACAAGGGCGTCTCCTTAGTTTCACCACACTCAGTCAAGGTCCTCAGTGGTGTGGCTAGAGGACAAGCTTGACGCATTTTTTTAGTTTTAGAGGGATTTCTGTAAATTTTTCATGAATTTGAGTGAGTTTATATCGTTATTAAAGCAATATGTAGGTATGTACATTAAAAATCACTTACATTCGTGAAAAAACCGGACAAGTGCGAGTATGCCACGCGCCTTAAGGGTTCCGATATATTATCATAGATGGCGCTACTGCATACTTCTAGTGGTGTCATCTATGAGCAAATGGCTCTACTTATGGTCCAGTGACTGACGGCGGACAACAAAGTGATCCTATAAGGGTTCCGTTTTTCCTTTTGAGGTACAGAACCCTAAAAATGAGCAAAATAAACGTCGGGCTTGCCCTCTAGGCACGCTACTTCTATTGACCGTTCCCAAAAACCGATCTATCGGCTCTTTCTTCTACTAGAGATAGATTTTTGACGTAAGCTCCATACAAGTAAAGTGCCGATAGATCGGTTATTGGGAACGGCGATATATTTAAGAGCCTCTGGTTTCAGGGTCATCGGTCATTCGTTCGGGGACATCCTTAAAGCGTGGGATGATTAATAAAATACGTCACCAAGATTTTCCGCCTTGGGGTATGACGCTGTAAAAATATCAGTAGGTGTGACACCAGCTGTCCAGCAACAGCAAAATATGTATAATATCAAAGGCATAGCAAGGAAGTGGGGGGGAGGGGCTTGACCCGCCCTAGAATCCTTCTAGAAAAAAAAAGTACCTACCTAAGTATATTTGGAGGGTTAAATAAGTTTTATGTTGAAATATATTTTTTCATAACAAGCTTTTATAATGAACACTTCCCAGCTCCATCATGAGACCCTGGACATCATCTAGGTCTACAGTATTTGTCAAGACAAATCCAATGAGCCCAAACACGATGGAGTTATGTTGAGAAGTTGAGGAGTTCCCACAGCCACCTCCCGACGTCATCATGAGACCACCTCCATGGTATCATATTATTGCATTGTCATGAAGGTTACATGTGTGTTCCAAATTTCAGCTCAATCGGTTGGAAAAAACTGATCTAAAATTCAGTTACAAGATTTGGCTCCCCACAGAGCAAGTTAAATAAAAGCTATTTAAAAGAAAGAAAAAAACTATCCGTTCAAAAGTTATGCAATCATTGTCACAACACAAATTATTCAAAATGCACACTAGCCATCGTACCTACTTAACTGCCGCGCCGGGGGCTTTTTTGCCGCTTCGTCAGTGCCTGGCGTCGCGACCTGCCACGCCCCTCAAATATGTGACAGATTTTCCCATTTTTGACAAAAAAAAGAAAAAGAAAAATAGCACACAATTTTTTTAACACGTCCTAAACATTAAATAAACAAGTATTTTATTTACTATAAGTACTAGTATACCTGTACCTACCCCTTTATTTTTTATTTATTATTTATTTGCTTGAAATATGGTACATAAGTTGTTACATAATTTCAAAGACCAAGACATATTCCACCAGTCATACTGGCATGCAAATTATTAAGAGAAAATTGTAACATGTCAAAATTTTAGCTTAGATGAAATACTTATAATTAAATACTAATTAATACAATACTTAGTCATTATATAAATTGTATAAGTATAATTGTTGGCAATATTAACTAAATAGACATGTCAAGAGTAATTGAAATTAAAATTAAATAAAGAATTTATGTCAATTAATAATAATATGAAATTAATAAAGGAAAATTAATAATATTGTAATACCTGATCGGTTGATTCGACTACATGATATACTATGACATTTATGGCATACTATGCGTGATTTTGTGTACATAATAGATGTAAAATAATGGATCTCATTACATCTTAGATAGGGCAGGTGGGACTTATAGGTTTTTTCTTGGCCCCTTCTGCCCCACTTCTGAGCAGAGGCCTCCGTCCATTAAATCAGTCTCCTCGACAAATTCTGCAAAAGAAATCGTTGGAAAACCCAAAGACAATTATTTGAACGTACAAAAAAAATTGTTCGATGGTATTTCCATTTCAAAAAGACATTTTCGATGCTACACTGCAGTTAGTTTAAGGAACCAATTTACGCAACAATTGCGCAATATGAACCTCATATTTGATAATTTTATGCATGCTGCACTAAAGTTAGTTCTTCAAACCAATCCACGCAACAATTGCGCAATATGTAAGTGCGTTCGGCTTTTAATATTACAATTCCAGATTGGACTCATCACTAATGAGTGATGATAATTTAACGCGTTTTTAGTTCACCAATTGATAACGTCATAAACTTTTATTCTAACGCAACCTGTTTGTAGATAACTTATGACGTCTGAAATTCCAAACTAGAATTACAATATTAAAAACCGAACATAAATATCTTTGCGCTTTTAAATGATATTATTCAAGTATTATGAAATTATGAGGTTCATATTGCGCAATTGTTGCGTGGATTGGTTTGAACAACTCGTATATAAGCAATATCTGAACGCCGAACAAACACTCTTACGCACAAGTAGCGGACGCGAGCAGACCTACAAAATGGCAGCCTCAGTTTTATTTACGTTTTCCCTATGTCTGCTTCTATGCGCAGCTTTATCGAAACCAGTTGCGCACGATTCGGGATCTGAGCAATCTTCATACAGTGTTGATACTGTAGTAATTAAAATGACAATTGAACTTGCGCGTGCGCGTGATATTGAACTAGTGCGAAGTTTAGACAGTGATTCTGTAGTGGCGCTAAGTTTAAGTGATGATAATAAACGCCTCAAAAGGGCCAAACGAGCGACAATTGTTGGAGGCTGGTGTCCGCAGGAGACGATCTGGTACATGAATATGTGCATGCCGTTTGAAAAGTAAGTCTTCGATTTTTATATATTTATACTTTACTAGATTTTGCCAGCGGCTATGCCCGCGTGGAGGTTGTAAATAAAATTCGAAAATTTGAAGTTGCTCAAGAAGCAAACACATTTTTTCCATACAAACTTGGCCACCCGTTTTCACTTTCTTATGGGCGGAATTTTCAAAAATCCTTTCTTATCGGATGCCTACATCATATAAGGAATACGTCCTCCAAATTTTACGTTTCTACGACCAGCGTTTTAGGCTGTGCGTTGATCTATCAGTCAGTCAGTCAGGACAAAGCATTTTATTGATATGGATTATAAAGCTGAAGAGTTTGTTAATTTGTTTGAACGTGCTAATCTTTAGAACTACTAGTCCAATTTGAAAAATTAGTTTTACATAATATGATAGCCAGATTTATAAGGAATAGTATAGGCTATATAACATTACGCTACGACCCATAGGAGCCGAGAAACGGGAGCGAAACCGCGGGAAACAGCTATTAGGTAATAACGTTATAGGATAAATGGCTCTTTACAGTAGGTAATATAAAATTGTTTAACAATTTAAACAATTTTATATAAACAAATTAACTTTCTCATTGATAAAAAACCCAAGATATATTATTACATATCTCAAAGAAATTAATGACACCATAACAGTTTAAACAATGTGTCGACGATTACATCCCGTAAGGAAAACCCAAACAAGGAAAACCTGTTTAAGATAATTAAGATAGGAATGTTATGTTTAATTATAATTACAGCTTCGTTATTTATAAATAGATTCTTATTAATCTAAAATTAAATATAAAAAAGATATTTTAATTTTTAGATTGATAGAAAATAAATTGATTAATTAATCGATTTGTTTTAAAAATTCCAGTTTTAGTTACAACTAAAACGAAATCTTTTTGTAACTGATATTTAAACAATAACTAATTTTTTGTTTTTTTGTCTGCAGGTATGAAAGATTTTTAGAAGAGGAGTGAGTAAATCAAGCAAGATATAGAAGTTACTTTTACTTATTTATACTCACAAGACTGTTCTGTAAGAAACGAAAAGGCAACTATGTGAAAACTAGCATTATTTCTTCGAGATTGTGATCTTGAGATCATTTAAGCAACAATAATAGTCTCAAGACTTCGACATCTAAATTAAATGTTATACATAGAGCGTTTGTGCACTTATCCGTTTTTAGGGTTCCGTACCTCAAAAACAAAAACGGAACCCTTATAGGATCACTTTGTTGTCCGTCTGTCATGACCATGAGTGGAGCCATCTGCTCATAGATGGCGCCACTAGAAGTATGCAGTAGCGCCATCTATGATCAAGATATGATAATATCTATGTACTAGCGGCATAGATGGCGCTATTGCATTTTCCGGAAGCCTTAGAGCGCGAGTTCGCACACGCACTTGTCCGGTTTTTTTTTCCATACATTGAAAAAACAAAAATTGGTATCATCCGATACCATTTTTTTAGTACAATTTATTTTTTTAATGTACCTATGTAAAATGGCACATAAAAATACGAATTGAGAACGGATAAATGCACAAAGCCAATTTTTTGGCTTTAAAATAATGTACCAACTTGAATAGCGCTCAATAATGTAGTATACTTACTGTTCCTATTAAGCATTATTATTTTTAAACGAATTTCGTTGCGTTATTGCAAGTAAAACTGCATAAGTTTTTAAGTTAGAGAGAGGAATATTACAATTTTATTGTGACAGTAGGTTCACAAATAGTTTTATAAACAATATACCTACCTATGTATTTCTTAAGGCCTATTTCTTTAATAACTTTTAGTAAGGCTATTAGATTGTAAAATTGTATGGCTGCAGACAGGGAAATTGATGACGGGTACTAATTAAGGATATCTACTCTCCTCTCACATTTAAAAATGCTTTAAACAAAGTACCAATGATTGTTGCAGCCGTCCGATAATGTAAATACTCAGTGTTCATTAGCAATTAATTAGGTTATTTTTAGGGTTCCATACCTCAAAAGGAAAAACGGAACCCTTATAGGATCACTTTGTTGTCCGTCTGTCACCGGACCATGAGTGGAGCCATCTGTTCATAAATGGCTCCACTAGAAGTATGCAGTAGCGCCATCTATTATGATGTAATATTATGATATATCTACCTACTGCATGGTTCTTACACAATTTATCTTAATTGTCTGGACTTTAAAAGAGACATCAACCTTTGAGTTTGTTTCGGTGTTTCTTCTCAAAGGTAGTCATATAGGAAACACCGAACTCATCTAGCTTAAAAAAATGTTTTGACGTGTAAAAGTGTTATTTTTAACCTATTTACAAAATAAATATCATTTATCATTTATCATTTATATGATATATTATCATTTATATATTTATATATTATCATTTACTATGATAATATGTAATAGCGACATTGCATATTTCGGAACCCATAGAACGCGAGTCGTACTCGCATTGGTCCATTGTTTTTGTTTATGTAAGAACTATTTATTGAATTGTAAGTATCTAGTCAAAGCATAATAATAACAGAAAAAGCTTTTTTCATAATTTATGTTAACTCCGTGCTTTACGATTATTTCTACCTTTTGTACCTAGAATAATGTATTTAATGTATGATCTACATTCTGTGATAAAACGTATTAAATAGTTATCTAGGGAGATAAGTTTTAATTTCAACATTTAAGTATTATTATAATAATGTCTCGAAATAATGATTGAATGTTTTCATTTTCTTTGTTATTATTTTCAAAATAATTCTATGGTTTAAGTTAGTTACTTCATTACTAAATTATATCTACGTAATGTTTTAAATCATTTTACTCGTGCATTGTTTGTTTTTTTTGTTTTAAATCATATTACGTAAATAAGTACTTAATATTAAGTATAACCCCCTTACTAATAGAAGATGATTAAATTAAACAGCTCTTATGTCAATTTTCATCTCTATTCGTTGTCATACAAATGACAAGGATACTTTGTATATTTAATCAGTGGTTAAAGTTAAGAGGCGTCTGTAAGTAAAGGGATAAGTCATTAATAATTATTTATTAAACACAAGAATTTTATAAATCTTTGGTGTGCAAAAGTTTTAAATCTAATAAGTATGTAGTTTTAAGTAGGTACCTATGTTATTAATATGTAATATGCCAACATTAACAAACTTGTAACTACGACATTAAGTGAGATTTAAAATATATCTTAAAATAATAAGAAAAACCTTATGTAACTTTTTGAGACAATAAATTATTATTTATTATTTATTTATAAGCAAAATACTGTAAGCAGCTATAAAGCTACCTAGTATAAATATTTATTTGTTATAAAATAAACATAAATTCAAGGAAGTTTTGTTTCTATATTTTTCACCCAACTGCCCTATTATACGTCAGGCTTAATATTAGACCTAGTTACAACCCTCACGACCTAACATGGCTGGACCGGAGATGGCTCACCGAGACAAAATGTACAGTCGCTAATAAAACTGTTAAAAGTGGGTAATAAACTTAGTTGTTTCACAAAAATATATTTTTTCAGTAAAGTGGGGCTCGTGGCTAAATGACAGCCGAGCTGATCAATCGATCTGCGAGGTTCTTATCTTACTGCGCTTGCTGCTCTTTAGGCTGCATTTCCACCAGAGATGTGCGAGGATGCGTAGCGAGGGATGTGTTTTAGAACCAATATAATCGCTTAATTTTTCTAGCCTCGGGTAAATGAAGCGATTCTATTGGTTCTTAACAAACACATCCCTCGCTACGCATCCTCGCACATCTCCGGTGGAAACGCAGCCTTACACAGTGAGACCTCTCCGTGTTTCGGAGAGCACGTTAAACAGTCGGTCCCAGTTGTCACAGGAATAACTTTGACAGTCGTTACCTCATTACGGGTAGTCAAAGCCCTTCGCAAATTTCGTATAGGTACCTGCCTAGTACTCGTATCATAATCAGGAAGCATTTGATGACCACCATAGTTTTAGCGCCATTTCGCCTGCACGCTTAGCATGACCACGATAGAAACGGGTTTTGTCTACAGAAGAATAGAGTGACAGTTTGTAGAAAGATTTCTATCGTTTTATGCATACAATGAAGATAAATGTTTCTATTCTTCAGTAGGTAGTCAAGTCTGGTACGCCAAGCACGGGTCGCCGCGTGCTCGGGCAGTAAAGATAACGAGTTGGATAGAAATAACTTTATGTATTCTTTGGTAGATTATAGATAGAATTGAAAGTTTTTTTTTACAAAAACTACGTAACTAACACTTTTAAGGTTGTTTTATAATGTTGGCAATATGATCTATGGAAAAAGTTACACCGGACAGATTGTAATTCGAAAAAAAAAATCTTAAAATTGTTAGTCACGTAATTTTTGAAAACAACCCTTCAATTGGTCATGCTAAGCCGGCTGATGTTAAGCGATGAATGCGGTCTACGATGGAGCATGCTTGTTTAGAAGAAACGGATTCACTCGCGACTTGAAAACACCCAGATTGCATCATCCCTACCACACGAGCGAGCGCCTTATGAATCAACTGTACCTACCTACTAAACGTGAATCCCATGCGTTGAGTGCGAGTTTATTATAATAAAAAACCGGTCAAGTGCGAGTCATAGGTACTCACACACCGTGGGTTCCGTACCGTTCTTGGACATACAAAAGTATAAAATACCTACCCGCATAACTAAGTTTGTTTGTGAAGGAATTTTCATGCTTTCTAAAACAACTGTGCTGGATACAAACATCGTTTTATTTTTTGTGCAATATTTATCTAAACTTTCAATTCTAATTATTTCAGATATTTCACTTTGCAAACTTCAGTGATAAGGGTGGAATTTTTTTAGAAAAGTTTCATCATAAATATTGAAAACTATAAGCCGTAAAATAAAACAAAAATATATTTTGAAATGTGCAGATAAAGCCCTTTTAAATGTATTCCACTTGGTCTAGGTTCACTTCAAGATTTTGAAACCCCACTTCAGCGGCATTTGCAATAAAAAGAAAAAAAAATCTTCTTTCATTTGCAATGAAAGTGGGGCAAGCATTCTTTGTAACTGTTTCAAATTTCAAGTCAATACCTACTAGTCAATAGCATTAGTAGTTGCTGAAATAAGCAGCTGTGACAGACATGCAGACGTAGTCACGCCATAAGGGTCCCTTTTTACCATTTTAGTACGGAACCCTAATAACGTTGTTAGGGCGTTGTTGCGACTACTTTCGCAAAAATATTGCGCCTTTACTCATCAGATTGCAGGGGCAGTGGTAACAGCCTTTTAAAAGTTATTGCTGGCTGACGGTCGGTTGCAGAAAGATAATTAAATTTTAATGGAGGCATTAACCATACAATTTCTATCGTTAGTCTCCTTTAAAACATAGTGACCTTTTCTGCAACTCAGCGTGAGTGCCCTATAATGCAGCATCTTAGGGCCTGTGCACACCACGTTATTTAAACGCGCCGTCGACGCGCGGTTGTAGCGATACAGACGCGATACGCACGCACGTCAGACGCAGCCTGTAGACCTCTATAGGATAAAAGCGCGCTGTCGACGCGCGTCGACGGCGCGCTTAAAAAACGTGGTGTGCACAGGCCCTTAAGGCTGCGCAAGCCGTTTGGTTGTTTTATCATTATCTAGTATAATTGATAATCGGAACAGTAAAAAAATATTGATTTGGAAATAACGAGCTTCGAAAGATCACGTTTTAACACAAATTTTGACAGAACTATGGCTTTAGAACTATACCCCCTTACCACAAAAAAGATAAACACGTGTTAAACGCGAATGCTACCAAAAATAATACACACTTGTTTTAGACAAGTTAGTACTAAAACAAGTGCCTATTATTTTTGGTAGCATTCGTGTTGGACGCGTGTCTATCTTTTTTGTGGTACGGCCCATAAATTTTAATAACGTAAGTACCTACTTTACTTATGGAGTATATATAACTTTATTTTGCATAGATACATCAAGTATGTACTTTTTTTATACATACCCTTTTCCCAAAGGACTGTTAAATATTTTTGCGTTCTCTTTACTTGAAAACAAACATACATACATACATAGACTGATAAACACATTATCCTCCTTTGCGTCGCGCAGTCGGGTAAAAATATTGTTCATCTCTCTTTCTAACACGGCGGCGCTTGGTGAAATAGCAAGTGTTTTGGCGCCACCCACCGACGAGATGGTCCGAGTGGTATGCGCACTCTTAAATGGAATAAGTACTTACCTACTTACATAAGTATTCGGTTCTTATTTGTTAGGTTGTATTACGACTAGCATCAATTTTGAACTATGGCGTTTGAAATATATGAGAAAAACCTATCTAAGTATTTAAATAAGTGCGAAAACTGGTGGTTTTGGCGCCAAAAAAAGAAAAAGGCGTGCTGTTGTCCCATCGCACGTTGTAAGGCTTTTGTATAGTAGGTAATCGATGCGCCAGAGGACAATAATACAGGTTTGAACTACTTAGGGTGCAAGAAGATTCACTAGCAGGGGAAATTCTCACATATTTTGCTGCAAAATATGTGAGAATTTCATTTCATTTTTAGTCTGGACTAACAAAAATGTTAACTTAGTACATTTGAATCAGATGAATTGTAATAAAAATAGACATAGGTATATGGCACCATAAAATAATTTATTATTAACAATCAGTTCAGATAAAAATGAATACCAAAATTAAAAAACAATACCTAGGTACTAATTAAAATCAGTTCTTAATTGGCGAAGATACATAACACGTAACAAGAAAAAAAAATGCACACCTCCTCCATTCGAAAGTCGGTTAAAAATATCACAGCGCGACTTTAAAGCTGGTTTAAGGCCCGTATTACAGAACGATGCTCGAGCACAGATCTCTGCTTGAGCATAGATTTAAAGCAATTTGATGGGTTGAAATCTTTGCTCAAGTAGAGATCGGTTAGAGTCACGCTGACCGTCAGCCCCGATCGTCGGCGCGTAGCTAGTCAGCGCGAGATTAAAATCAATGGCTGAGGAGGCGCGTCGGCGCCTTGTCATTGTCGTAGGAATTATCACAGAAAAAGTCACCAGATCCATTTGTTGTCGATTTTTTATTAACGTTATAATAGGTACCTACTTTGATGTGCGCTAAAAAACCGACAATGGTTAACAAAGTGCTTCAAATGAAGCTACGTCTGGCATCTGCTTAGGACATAACATTGTAATAATAATACTAAAGGTACTCAACAATAAGTCCCTCCTTTGGTAACTCAAGAGTTAAACACTAAAATAAGAAAAATAAATTAAACTTAAAAATAAATCAGTCAGAAATAGAATATTATTATCTAAGTTAAATGACAAATAGGTACCTACTGCTTTTTCAAAAAAACTTATAGGTATTGTGCGTTTCACATAAGATTTCTTCGACGCTATGTTGGCCCCCCTGAATATCAATATATTACAAATGTTGGAAGTTTTTTTCAGTACCAATTCTCGTTCAACACTAAACATAGACACCCTTACCATAAAAAAGATAAACACGTTTTAAACGCGAATGCTACCAAAAAGAATACACACTTGTTTTAGACAAGTTAGTGCTAAAACAAATACGTATTATTTTTGTAGCATTCGTGTTGAACACGTGTTTGTCTTTTTTGTGGTACCTACGGCCGAGAACGTTTAGACCTAGATAAAGTGGACATCCAGGAGTGCCAACATAGCGTCGTCGAAGGGAACTGCCATATAATGTCATTTACACTTCATTTATCAAACTAATCAGTTCATGTGTTCCTACCTCGTCCTAACGCCAACAAAGACGGCTTTGTCGACAATGTTCAGTTTTTATTACGAACTGTAAATATACAAAACACACAAAATAAAAATGTTTACACTTCTTGCTATTAACTCTTTCCCTATCCAATGACTTCTGGATGGACTGGGAGGCCGCACATGTCAGGCAATCCGGTCCGGTTCCCTGATCAGGTTTACCGGACCCGGTTTGAGCCCCGCCCACGCGGTTTGAGTCACGCCTCTACGTGGTTTGAGCTCCGCCCACACGGCTAGATTGCATTCCGTTTCTACGGTCGACCCGGCGCACCGACCGCGCATTCTGACTATTATAATATTATAGTAAAGTATCTGTCTGTTTGTCCGCTTAGTTCTTCTAAACTAGATACACAATGGATATTTTGTCATGTCACTATATCAGGTACTTACCTAGATTATACTCGTGCAGAGCAAGGGCTGATCGCTATATAGGTAACGATTTCTAGATTCATTCAACTGAACACAAAACATTTACTTAAATTTTCTGGAGCATTTTTATGTCAGTGCGATAGCAGATTGTAATTTAAGCACTTTGTAACCACAAACTTTCAAAATTATCTCACACGTTTCTCAACGAAACGGACGCACGTGTTTGAACACACTCATTTATCTCCTGTAGACAACATCATAGTTCAATTACATCTACAAGTTAAAAAAAAGTACTAGCTAGAGTCCATTTCATGAAAGAAGTCCCGCAGACGCAGCGCTGTATTCGCGCGACATAATGTAAAAATGTTCCAGTATAATGTAGTTCCACAATTGTCCGCGGGACTTCTTTCCTGAAATGGACTTTAAAAGACCTTCATTTGTATCTACCAAAGATTTATAAAAAAAACATACCTAATTAATTTTTGAAAATGCACTTACACATAAAACGTAAAACTTTGGTGGAATTTCTATAATTGTTAGGTACCTATATGCTTCCTGACAAGAGGGCATTTTATCTGTTGTTTTGGGCTGTTATTACAAACATAACGATTAATTATTTATTTTTGCATAACGGCGATTAGCGTGTGTCACGCACTGCTTTTTGTGAGCGACTAACACGGGATGCGTGAGCTCACTCATCTCAACAATGACATATTTTCGCGTGTAAGTACGGTGAGGGCGCATCTGCGATTTAAATCTTTGGTTTTATCTTTTTTACCTACAAATTTAAAACGTAAAAAAAAAACAAATATTGAAACTTTTTTAAAGTCATTGCTACTATAATTTTGAATGCAGGATATAAAAGCTTGTCTCCAAATACGAGCCTCTATCCCGTTGAATAATATGAGTGATTATAATGAATCCTAGAGGTTTCAAAGACTGAGGAGCAAGTACGAAATATACAAAGAAAATTGGCTCAAAGTCTTCAGTATTTGCGTCTAGAACGCGCTAGGAACACACTAGTGACAACCGAGAAATGACGTGCCAGTGACTATTTGTTATAAATAAATAAAAAGTTTTGTTTACACTTTGCTCTTAAAATTAATTCAATAAATATAAAAAAATAATACTGAGTTAAAAATAATGAATAGGTACAACCACAGATCATAGAAACAAGGAGATGTGCCAAGACGCTATCGAGCTTGATGCCTGATCTTGAGCAAATTGCTCATATTAAAAACGTACGCGCTGGCGACGAACCGAACACGATCGATGGTATAAATACAGTGTTTTAGTTTAGTGCTAGTGTTGAGTGACGATTAACAGTGTTAGATTGAGGGTGTGCGGAATGTTCAATGCGTGGGAGATCTTTTTATTCACAAGGAGCGCTTAATTATGCCCGTAATTGTGTCGAAAAATGTACTAAAAGTGGCATCAGTTTCTATGATCTGAGGGTACAACACACAGAAAATAAAATTAAAAAATTATTAAATTCTGTACATTTACATGATTTTCTTTTAGACTCCGAAATGGCGAACAGCCCAAAATCGTACACAATTCGAATGTTAACCTTTTTTTTTCGTTTTTATGTTATAGTTACCTATAGTATTAAAACATTTTAATTAGGAGAATAATTTCTGGGTGAATAACTTATAAAAAAAGGTAGGTAATGAGACTAAAATCGTGTGTTAAGCTTTATCACCAGTGCAGAGCCTTAAATTGGTCACAACAGGCATGGTATAATAAGTATAGCCACTACTTATGATATCGACTTGAAATTTGGAACAGTTATAAAGAATGCTTGTTCAACTTTATTGCAAATATTTTTATTTTCATTACAAAAGGGGCCGGAGTGAGGGTCCAAAATTTTAAAGTCCCCACTTTAAAATTTTGGACCCCCACTCCGGCCCCTTTTGTAATGAGAATAAAAATATTTGCAATAAAGTTGAACAAGCATTCTTTATTTACATTTTACTAGGTCAAGTGACACATCATATGAAAGGGCTTGATCTGCACATTTCAAAATATATTTTCATTTTATTTTATGTCTCACAGTTTTCGACATATGATGAAAAAATTCCAAAAAAATACCATCCCCCCCCCTTATCTCCGAAGTCTGCGGGGCGAAAAATCTAAAATAATTAGAGTTGATAGGAATTGACCCAAATATGGCACCAAAAATAAAACGATGTTCCTAACTAGTACAGTTTTTTCAAAATCATCAAAATTCCTTCACAAACAAACTTAGTTATGCGGTCCGAAGTTTTTCACTTTATACGTCCAAAAATGATACGGAACCCTCGGTGCGCGAGTATGACTCGCACTTGGCCGGTTTTTTTTTCTTACTTATTTTCTTAACTTCATTAGGTACAATGGCATCTTTTGAGATCTCAAATAATTAATAAAAATTAGTACCTACATAGGCAAAACATTGTCCCACTCTAAGATGTAGTTCAGTATAGTGGGTGCGTTTACAAACACAAATCTCACAAACACAAACAGCCAGACCCGAAACAGATATTTGCTCCGTGCAGGAATCGAACCCGCAACACGTTGCGCAGATAACTGTGCCGTCAAAAAGATACATAAATTATCGAGAAAAAAAGTATACATTAACGTAGTTGTTTGAGGCATTGAAGCTCGCTCTCTGCTGACCCCGATGGTGACGACTTGAGGATATGATACGAAAGTAATTCTGTTCTAGACTTACGTCTCGTGTTCTCGTCTTGTAATGTAACCATTCATACCTGAAAAGTTATTGACAGTTGATATTAATATGTGTGTAAAATATAAACGAAATACTGTATCAGCGGTAGGTACGCTATGCCGATTGACGTTTAAGTCCGCTCATAAAGCTTCGTAAAAATTTACAACTACTTACTTTTGAAAGAACAATTTCTGTACTTTATAGTGACGCGTCACTTCACTAGTGACAAAAAAGTAGGTACTGCAATAGTTCTTTCAAAAGTAGTAGTCAATTTTTACGAAACTTTATGAGCGGACAAACTTTAAATCGGCCATCTTAACTAAAGGCCGCTCTACATTTCCGCAAGAATCTCGCGAGAACACGAGAAACGTGAATTTGGAGCCAATTCAGATCGTCGATTCATCGGTTCCACACACAGAAATCTAAATAACATTTCAATAGAAGAAGTCGCAAAGGCGCGTGACCTTATCGCCGTTTTTGTGCAAATTATCACCCTATTATCATTAACAGGCCACAAATTAAAACTCCGGGCTGCTACTGAAATTTTTCTAATGAAAAATTTAATGACACTGCCCGACCCAAGGATCGAACCCAGGACTTCAGGTTAAAAAGTCACTCTAGTGCCCACTAAACCGTAAAAATAAATAAATTAAAGATATACTTACTTTCTAAACGACAAAGATTGATTTCCAATCCTCCTCATTCTTTTGAAGCATCCATTTTCACTATTGGCCGTTCTTTGGATTCGTCGCAAGCGTTTGACACCATCAGCACTCAAAATTGGCGCCACTGCAGTTTCACAGTCCAAGTTTCGTACTATCTCAATATTACATGCACTATCATCTTCAGGACTTGTTAAAGTGTCAAGTTTGAGGAACCTCTCAATTTTAAAATCATGTAAATATTGCACTAAATTCAAATCACGCGCTATAAGCAACGACACTCCTGCGCATAACAGCAGCAGTTTGGAGAAAATTATTTGCAAAATGGTAAGCCCCATTTTTGCAGATCTTTACAGTTTGATTTCTTACATAAGACTGTAATTTTCTAGATGTAACAGTGGCTTAATATAAGCAGGGAATTTCGCTAACCTGCCCGATATATAATTATGTGATCACAATATTGCATCACTATATTCTATGAAAGCAACAAATACAGTGTATGTAAACAACAATAATTGTAATGAAATGTTCTATTTTTTCAGCAAATATTAAAAAAAAATATCACTACATCAGGTTTAAACGTTTTGGCAACATTATTTTTTGTGTTTTGGGAGACTTTTGTTACAATGTTATGCATATTACAATCCTTAGGTACTATATTGCGAAATTGTTGCGCTTGCGCAGTAATTTCAAGAAATGACAATGATGCAATTTGGGTTTGTTTGCCAGTTATGAAAATTAACAATACAGCAACATTGTTACATAACATTATATTGCCCCCTACATCAGTCAAAAAAGTAAGTTTCAAAGATAAGAAAGCTGATAACAGACGTTACAGAATACAAAAAATACGAGTAGGTACCTATATACTAGGTGTAAGTGACACCGTAATAAAAACTGAAACCATGGGTTCAGTATCTATTCTGAACCCCTCAGCGTTAAAATTTTGTGCCGGAGTTTTAAACAAAAATACGACTTTTTTTAGAGATTTTTTAACAAACTGCAAAGTCACCAAAGTCGGGACCGCGGCGAGGGGGCGAGGCATGCCACTCCGACTCGAAAAAGAATTAAATGAAAACATTTTAGAGTTTCTCGAGTTTATTCAGTTTCTTCTCGGTAAGGTCAGTACCGTACCTATAGTTGATACAGAGCTAATATATAATACCTACTGTTTTAGTAGCAATAGGTAAAAACTTCATAACTATACCTATTTCTTTCAAAATAGCTGATGCAACTTTCAACTGTCTTCAATATAGTCAAAATATTAGTGTTGCGTAATTCATATGGCACAACTACTTTATGATGAGCAAATAAATGTTGCGATGTTAATTCTAGGGTTATACCGAGTAAAACTACTATGGTACTGAAAAAGTATTAATTATAATGGGATATTGATATTAGGTTATTATAACCAATGGGTATAGAACGCTGTCTAGAGCTCTGGATTTATTTATTGAGCAGTGAGTAATAAAAAAAAAACCGGCCAAGTGCGAGTCGTACTCGCGCACCGAGGGTTCCGTATCATTTTTGGACGTATAAAGTGAAAAAATCCGGACCGCATAACTAAGTTTGTTTGTAAAGGAATTTTGATGATTTTGAAAAAACTGTACTAGTTAGGAACATCGTTTTATTTTTGGTGCTATATTTGGGTCAATTCCTATCAACTCTAATTATTTCAAATTTTTCGCTCCGCAAACTTCGGAGATAAGGGGGGGGGGAATGGTATATTTTGGATTTTTTTCATTATATGTCGAAAACTGTGAAACATTAAATAAAATAAAAATATATTTTGAAATGTGCAGATCAAGCCCTTTCATATGATATGTAACTTCACCTAGTAACCCCACTTTCAAATTTCGGACCCCCACTCCGGCCCCTTTTGCAATGAAAATAAAAATATTTTTGGACTTTTTTCATTTGCAATAAAGTTAAACAAGCATTATTTATAGGTAACTGTTCCAAATTTCAAGTCGATAACATAAGTAGTTGCTGAAATAAGCAGGTGTGACAGACAGACAGACAGACAGGCGAAGTCGCACCATAAGGGTTCCTTTTTTACCATTTTGGTACGGAACCCTAAAAATGTAAGTAGGTATTAAGCTTCTCAGTTTCAACGTATTTTTTTTTGTTTACTACGTTCTGCCTATCCTTTCGAGCAATACAGGTTTGATGTTCTGTTATTACATTAACTTATGGACAAACATTATTGTTATGAAATTCAAATCGTATTTCATCATTGTTGCGTCCTCAATAGCATCGCTGTTTCAAGAATTTGATTTGTTTGCTATGATTCAACCCTTCGGTGGTGATGATCATTCTTTGCCGTCGTTTTGAGTATTTTTTTGAGTGGGTATGTAAAAAGTATTTAAATAAAACAATAAAATTAATATATTTATCTTTAATCAGGAAATGAAATACAACAAAAAAATATTAATCTAAAAAAAAATATTGCAAAAGATTACAAAACAATTTTATTAATTAAAACCATTAACAAAACCATCGAGTGTCCCCACGAGAATTCTTAAATCTACTAACTATACTATCTACACTAATATTATACTCGTAAATGCGAAAGTTTGGATGGATGGATGGATGTTTGTTACTCAATCACGCCAGAACGGCTGAAACGGATCTGGATGAAATTTGGCACAGAGATAGATTATATTATAGTCTGAAATAGCACATAGTTGTGTACTTTTTATCCCGAATAACGCGGGCGAAGCTGCAGGCGGAAGCCAGTAACATTATAAACGCGAAATTTTAATAGGGATGTAAATGACCTTCATTGTCGTAATTATGTAATTAAAAGGGAAGACATAATTAAATTATCTTATGTTCGTATACCAATAATAAATAGATATGATAGGTAAATAGGGGTAATACAAAAGTTGGCATGTGGATGTACTCGCCTGCATCAGTTAACGAGGTGATTGTACCCGTCTTAGCATAAGCATAAGCATAATCGGCCTATAATGTTCCCACTGCTGGGACACAGGCCTCCTCTGTGAGAGGGAGTGGGCCGTAGTCCACCACGCGGGCCAAGTGCGGGTTGGTGGACGTCACATGTCTTCGAATTTTTGGTTCTAGGACATGCCTGTTTCCTCACGATGTTTTCCTTCACCGTTAAAGCAAGTGATAATTAATTTCTAATACGCACATGACTTTGAAAAGTCAGCGGTGCGTGCCTCGGGATCGAACTCGAACCATTCGCCGTGGGAGGCACATGGTTAATCCACTAGGCTATCACTGCACTTACCATTATCTAATGCATCTCTAACTTTAATTTATATTTACATGGACCCCTTGCAGATCGGAGTCGACCCTTGGGGCTGGGGGTCGATTTAGACCACTTTGGGAACAACTGGTCTAGACATTAATGAATCAGTCAGGGAGTCAGGACATGTAATTTTATGAGACACTTGGAAAGAAGGAAGGAGGGAGACTTGCAGTGGAACGCTATAAAACGAAAATAAATAAATATCATTTTTTTTTACAGAGTACCGTAAGTACTTAATTATAGCATTTTCAACATGCCATTTTTAGGGTTCCGTACCCCAAAAGGAAAAACGGAACCTTTATAGGATTACTTTGTTGTCCGCCTGTCTGATCTGCTCATAGATGGCGCCACTAGAAACAAGGGAGATTTGCCAAGAAGCTATTGAGTTTGACACTTTGATATGGTCACTAAACTAAAACACTGTATAATTTATATCATCGATTGCGTTCGGTCCGTCGCCAGCGTGTACGTTTTAATTATGGTCAATGTGAACAAATAAGCGTCTAGCTCAATAGCGCCTTGGCACACCTCCCTTGTTTCTACAGTCTGAGGGTCGCAACAAGGGTGCAACAGGAACGTGGTCGGCATAAGATGTAATTAATATCAAGGTGAATAATGCTATAACTCAAATACAGTTAGTTCTTGCGCGGCGAGAAGTTGACTCATCATCGGACACGTTATCGACATACTGTGACGGTGACGCTATACCGCAAACATCCATAAGAAACGGACTTTTACTTGCACCTTTTTTTAATAAGTAATACCAATCACCAGCATGCCAATCCTTATAGGTACTTAAACAGCCGTACCACAAAAAAATAAACATCTGTTCAACACACGTTCAACACGATTGCTACCAAAAGTAATAGGCAATTGTTTTAGCACTAACTTGTCTAAAACAAGTGTGTATTATTTTTGGTGGCATTCGCGTTTAACGTGTGTCTATCTTTTTTGTGGTAAGGCCGAAAATGTTTAATATTGGTGACAGTTCACAGGAAAAGGCACCTTGTGGCCGCTTCTGGTTTCGAAGATAGATAGATTCCTGTGAACTGTCACTCCACTCAACAACCAAAAATAATACGCACTTGTTTTAGCACTAACTTGTCTAAAACAAGTGTGTATTATTTTTGGTAGCATTCGCGTTTAACGCGTGTTTATTTTTTTTTGTGGTAAGGTCGTTAATGTTTTGTGGAAACGTGCAAAAACGTTTTTTGCTTGTTCTTAAACTGGAAGATTTGACATTTATTTTTATATTTTTAATTTAATAGGTAGCTTTCAACTAAAACTTAATAAGTATTTTTTGTTAATAAACTTATATAGGCTGTTTCGAGAAACTACAGAATTTAGATTAATATTATAATATATGTATATGTTACAGCTAAAGGTAGGTGTGAACATAAACTTAAGATTAGCCGGCTAAACCTAGGTTTATCTTCGACGAGGTGTTAATGTTAGTTTCTTCTATCTTTAGCCGGCTAAACTTAAGTGTAACTGCAGGCCCTTGGCTAAAAATGTAGAAGGAAATGGAAAAGGAAACAATGTAATAATGTTTACTATTTTGACACGAAAACTTTATTAAAAAATAATCACTTTCATTACACATACTTTTATGTACCTATGTAGGTATTCAAAATTACAATTATTACAATTACAAAATATTAATTACTTAAAACAATATCTACCTAATCATTAAAATAAAATAATAAGGAACCATTTGGTCATTACAGAATCTTCTGTAGGTAGGTATTTAAAATTACAAAATTAAACAACATTACAAAATAAAACTTCTTCAGTGTTGATTACTTAAAACAATATCTAGTCACAATTTATAAATAATATGGAGCTATTTGTTGGAACATGATGAACTAGAATGGCATTTCGAATTACAAAGAACATTATTTATTCGGCAGCGGCATTTGCGTGTACCACATTTTGTCTTGCAATGACATCTTAGAAAGCCTTGTCCACCTGATTTTGACTGTTTATTAGCAAGCTGGCGAATAGCCATTTTCACTGACGACACTTTTTTCCAAATCTACGAATTTTTGTTCACAAACTGTAAACTGATTTCGTGAAGAAAACTGTTCGATCGTACCGTTTTCGTTGCCCAATTTATGAATTCCGACTTCATTTTTATCTTTATCTAAGACTGTCAATAAAATGTTCCTAAAATCGCCTCGGCCTCGATCTACTTCCGGTATCTTTACTCTTACTGTATCGCCTATATGACATTCCGGAAACTTTGCAGCGGAATTTTGTTTCATTTTAATGGCTTGGTACTCTAAATTTAATTTCTTCACTTCATAAATTCTTTTAATTTATTAGATTTCGATTGTAAAATTAGCCTTGATACTTTTAAAGACAGCAAAAAAATTTTGGCGTGTATACATATTTTTGCGAGAATAAAACCATTTTGGAAAATACCTTTTTTTTCTTCCAAATACTTTATTTTTCGTATCCAAATCAGAGCTCGTATTCCAGAACGATATTCGAGCACAGATCTCGCCTTGAGCATAGATTTAAAGCCATTTGATTGGTTGAAACTAGTTTTAAGTAATGCTTGAGTCTTCAAATCTACGTTCAAGGTGAGATATGTGCTCGAGTATCGTTCTGTAATACGAGCCTAAGACATGTGACGTCCACCAACCCACACTGGACCCGCGTGGTGGACTATGGCCCACTCCCTCTCACAGAGTTGAGGCCTATTTATAGGCTGATTATGCTATGCTGTGCTAAGAAAGCTGTAGGTACCTGCAGCATAACTGAACGGTTATTCGATTAAATCTGAACTCGATGCCAGTTATTCGATTACTGTTTCATATGACATAGACCACAGAGGAATTAGTGACATAGACACAATTTGCGTCACGTGGTTTGTGGTACCAGTCGCCTGATGACTTCAACGATACATTATAGTACCTATATGTATTGTCGATCTTGCTTTAAGAAGTCATCAACCGGCTGAAAAAAAACATACCTACGCGATTCATTTTAATTAAACCAACGAACGTATTGTCTAAGGTCAAGCAGAAAAAAAATGTTTTTTGTTATTTTTAGCCGAAGCTTTTGGCGTAAAGCAAAAGAACTAGGTTTCACTAAAACTCAGTTGTACGCTATGTAAAATTGGCGCCAAAGGTAATTTTGTATGTATCAAATCAGTCATCATCAATATCATAAAATGATAATCGTCATGATCATCAAATTATGTATCTACTTAGGTATTTCTATTTCTTTACATTAGGTAATATTGTAAACACAATATCCAATAAGTACAATACTTCGGATTTCCTGGTATTCATGGTTTAAACACCTTCACTTTGAATAAGTCATGCTTACTTCTGATAGGTAGGTTGACACTACACAGAGTAATTACATGACGTAGGTGTATTTGTCTGAAGTCGCTGTTTGGTAGGTATTGAAAAGTCAACAGCTGCTGTCTAGTAGAATATTCCAAACATTTAGGAAATATTGCTACAAAATTAAATATCACCCTTGACATCATATCACAAATAGCAATAAAAATGTTACTATTGATTCTCGTTAAATTTTGAGTCATCTAAAAAAGCAAAAATTGACTATCTTTAAAGATTGCCAACGATATTCGATTAAAATGAGTCGCCCGCTTAGATAAACACGTCGAAATCAAACAGTATGTGTCATAGTCATAACTTACACATTACAATATGACCTTAGGCTAAAGGAGGCCGCACATGTCAGGTAAACCGGTCCGGTTAACCGGACCCGGCTGTCGGATCAGCGTAAGAATCCTAACGCCTGTAGGGCTAACATGCGCAGCGCGACAAGCGTTTCTCGTTCCATTATGTCACGCTAGGACGAGATAATACTTTTTCTCGTCTAGTGCTAACATGGCAGCACAAACAACTCGTCTCGTTCAGTCAAATTTAGACTTCGAAGGACTTCGTGACATATTGTCGACAAATCCTAACATGACACTATAATTTTATCATATTTTGACACTTCTACGTGACATAAGTCATGATTTTTCTTGTCGTAACTTTTGACCACGAGAAGGATAGACAAAGCCCGACATTGCAGAAAAACAAAGTTAAACTGTTTTACAATGTTCGTGGTACGTAATGAAATATATGTAGCTAATCTTTTTTTATTGTTCTAACCAAATATTATTATGGCAGTTCCATACTTTAATTAAGTAAGTATCTAAGAAATAAATTTATTCAAATTTATTCTATGCAAATAAATTTATTCTATTCTATTCTATTCTAAGAACGATTTATGAAGAAAGAGAGACGCGGAAGATACAGAGAAGAATAAGAGATAAATATCTCTTTGATCTGAGAGACACTGAGTTCCAGTCTCTCTGGCGGATCACTAAGCTGCAGGCGCGATCCGAGGGGGGGGTCATGGTGGTCATGACCCCCCCCCCAAAATCGTACAAAAGAGTGCCAAACACGGTAATTCACGGTAGGTGGGTATAGCACGTCGGCATTAATCGCTATCCCCCTATCATATATCTCGCTATCATAATATATCCCCCCCCAAATCATCGGCTGCGACCGCGCCGATGGTTATTTATGTAATAGACAAATTAAAAAATCGGGCAAGTGCGAGTACAGCTCGCGCCCTAAGGATTCCTAAATGCAATAACGCCATCTATGAGCAAGATGTCGCTATTACATAACTTTAGTGGCGCCATCTATGAGCAGACGTCTCCACCCGTAAGAGTCCTGACATATGAACAAACGGACAACAAAGCCATCCTTTAAGGGTTCCGTTTTTATTTTTGAGGTATGGTACCCTAAATATGACCTCGAGCCTCAAAATAGCGTGGTTCTGCCTGTCCACCTCATCGCGTCATCGCATCAGAATCGAACGAATCATGGAGAATAGATTTAGGAGGAACAACTCTGTAGGTACCTATATGAAAAGTGTCCTTCAAAATGTGTTAAATCAGGGTGGCGCTACTGTCTTACATTCATACCATACCCTCTGCCCACTGCTAGCGTCATTTTGGACGGTTTTTAAACTATTATTTACCTATTAAAGCTGGACACTTTTTCAACTTGTCTTCATAAAAAGGTAGTACTCCATAATCTATACTCCATGGAACGAATGAAATCATTTCCATTCGTTCCATTGACCGATGTTGCTAGATTAAAAAACTAAAAATTTTTGCTATACGGCTACACCGCTTTCTCGTGAAGAGAAATCGAAGTCACGACGAGTTGTTTTTTTACCATTCCGAAAAATATTGACCCATGAAAGCAAAATAAAAGTAGAGATAATATTTTTATATTTGTATTTACATACGTGTATTCAATCCTAATTTTAAATCTTCCTAAAAATAATGTGTTTGACTGCGAATGAATTTCACATTGTTTTAAACATATAGAACAAACGTTTTATTAATCGATTACAAAATATATTTTAATTGAATAAATTGAACTATGTTTTTCGAACAGCACTCAAGACCATAGATAATATATGATTTTTTATCTGTATTCTAACCTCACTTTTCGTCTAAGAAAGTCTAGGATATTTCTTCTATTTTTCAAATACAATTATTTAATGCTAATGAGTGTTTGTGTGATCATTATATCGAAATTGGATTTGTTTACCTTCTTATTAAAATTAATAAAAACAGGGTATAATGCACCGCTCACGCACGGTTTCTCTCACTCTCTCGCACGGCAACCGAGTCCGGTTTCCGGAGTGGCCGGGGCCGACCGGATTGCCTGATGTGTGCGGCCTCGCTAACACGGTAGAACCAGCATCGACAGATTCACCTAACGGCCAAGATTCCATTCATTGCCAACTTGCGCTCCGGACTGAACGGCTGTGTATCGTGTGACCTTTTAAAACTTGAATTAAAAATGAAATCATCGCAGCTCTTACATTGCGCGGCATTTCTGCAAATGCTAACTTTTATCAGTGCTCTAAACGATAGAACTGACGGAGTTAAACATGACGTATCCCGTGTTAAATGTGCTGAATTGTTCGGAAAATGTGTGTTGAAAATTACTGAAAAACCTAACGCTGTTAGTGAACCGAAGCGGTTGAAAAGAGTGAAAAGAAGTTTTATGAATAGTGGCAATTGTGCGCATGGGCAGATTTGGTACATTTACAAGTGCTGGCCTTGTAATGAGTAAGTACCTACATTGTTAATTTATTACTTAACTCAACGTTGGTCTTTTTTTTTAGCAGATTTTAATTAACACAAGTTATCAAGGCTCGTTTATTCTATAAATCGTATAAAACAAAGTTGATTTTCATGTCTGTTTGACTGCTTGGTTTTTTTAGGGCATTCCGGATGTATGTGGCCGGCCTTAGAAAATGTATTCCGGAAGGTTTATGTAATATTTAACTTAGACAAAGTACAGAAATCTTTTGACATGTTGTAACATGTCCAACATCAATAGATTGCACCGGACGGGTCGTTAGACTAAAATAAATATAACATAATAACAACATGATTTACATCACTTATCACTAGTATATCTGTCACAGCATTGCCTGATATGTACGGACAATATACCTACTCTGTTGGCGATCATCGTCAGGACCTCAGATCATAGAAACAAGGAGATATGCCATCATAGCAAATTAGTACCTACGGGAACAACTGATGCCACTTTTAGTACATTTTTCGACACAATTACGAGCATAATTAAGCGCTCCTTGTGAATAAAAAGATCTCCCACGCATTGAACATTCCGCACACCCTTAATCTAATACTGTTAATCGTCATTCAATACTAGCACTAAGCTAAAACACTGTATTTATACCATCGATCGTGTTCGGTTCGTCGGCAGCGCGTACGTTTTTAATATGAGCAATTTGCTCAAGATCAGACATCAAGTTCGATAGCGCCTTGGCACATCTCCTTGTTTCTATGATCTGAGGTCAGGACGGTGTCGGCGCTGCTCCTGGGCATCAGTAGGCCAAGATAAATAACTGTTCTGTTAGCGTTTACGCCAAAATAATCATCATCCGCCTAGCCTCTTCCCAAACTAGATTGGGGTCGGCTTCCGGTCTAACTGGTTGCGGCTGAATATTAATATTTTACGTGCAGCGACTGCCATCTGACCTCCACAACTCAATTATTGGGGAATACCGGTATTCGAAAGTTAGACCAGTTGTCAGACTTTGTGGGCTTCTGACTACCCGTAACGACTGTCAAAGATATTACCGACTATGATAACCGGGAACGACTACTTACCGTGCTCTCCGAGGCACGGAAGGGTCTCTATAAACATTATAATTTTACCATTATAATGTCAAAATTATAATTTAACATTATAATGTCATCTACGTTAATTTATTAGCATTTATTTAATATTATGCAACTGATATCTCATGGGGAAGAACCGGCATGATATTCCGTGGTTACTTAACTAAATGCAGGTTATTTTTTATTGACCACATAGTTATTATGTTTTATTTAGGAATATGATGTGGATACACATAAATGAAAGGCGACTTGTAAAAGAACTTTTTAAGGTGTATACCTATAAGGTCCTACCCTTCATACTCGAAATATTTTAAGAGGTGTATCTATAGATGCTTTGTAGCTAGAATTAAATAGTGAAATCAAACTTTTTCATAATGACGTAATTAAAAAGCTTGACATATTTTTCATAAAACTTTTACCCTCTACTATTCTATGAATGACGCGCATTGTCCGCCCCGCGTGCCCCTGCACGACCCCGGCGGCAGGGCGAGAGCACGGGGGCGCGGGCGCGGCTCGTTGTAGCCTGGCTGTTTAGTTACATTGTAGGTATTGTCATTTGTCGCGCAGCAGCATGCGCGGTGCGGCTGTGTTCGCATGTCTCCGGGTGAACGCGCAGCGACCTACCGAATGAACACTCAACAGTTACCATTACTCCACCGTGCCATACCATGCTAGTATCTACAATTTTTTATACAAAATTCTTACGTCCTATCATGTAAAACCTAACAATATCACTGATGAACTGTAGATGTACAAAAATACACCTCTTGCTTCCCCATCGCTATCCGTTAAACGGGCTAACAATCGATCAAAACACTGTTTTTTTATTCCCTTCGTAATTTTTTACGTAAAGGAACCTACCTACCTACTATTTCTGATAAATGAAGCCGCCGCTGCCATTATACCTATTGCTCAATGATTCATTCGGGACTAACTACAGTAGTAGGTACATCAGCTGTAAACTAAGTAGGTAGGTACTACCAACAAACAGCACCTTACAGCTGACGGGTGCAACTTGAACTCGCAGAAGTTAATGACCTCTGTCAGGTCCAGTTTCGTATTATTATGTCAGATTTTCGAGTTTTCGACAGCAAAATTTTATAGCTCATGTAGTCAACTTAGGTACAAGCGTTAGTCATAGTTATTTAGTTTATGTTTATTTTAGGTACCTACCTAATGTTTTAGTAGGTACCTACTTCGGAAGCCCGCCGGCCAGAGACGTCTGAACGCTCAAGGATGACCCTTTTTTTTTTCTTCGCTGAGAAATGCTACTTACGCATCCCCGCTCGTGGGGGACGAGACGGGGTATGTGGGACTCCTGTCCAAACGACAGTATACCCACTAAAACTCAGCGGTGTTCCCGCATCGCCGTGATGGGAGGGTCATGGGGAACCGGCAAAGCCTTGACGTCCACAACCCTCCCGGCGCATGCCCGCCTAGCTGGCGGGCCCCGCATGCCCCCCACACTGGGGGGCTATGGGAGTGGCCGGGAACACCTGGCCACCCCCGTCCGGTACTAGTGGAGGCAAGGATGACCCAAAGTAACGTCCTCAGACATGACTGTTAGGCCGCGGCCGCACCGGTACGCGCGACGCGACGCGGTGGCGATTTCCTGAACAAATAAATTTCGCTTGTCGTTTCTGCAGTGCGGCCACCGACATAATTATGTTTATACGAAGTTGTTTTCACAAGTGCCGCCGCCGGCTCCGTCGCGTCGCGCGTATCGGTGCGGCCGCGGCCTTATAGTTTGTTTATTTTTAACTATGCACTTTACAGTTTGATGTTTAGTGTAGGTACCTACCTGCAATCCAGATACAAAAAAGCCGCGGCTTATGGACGCGTCCATTTGATAATGTGTCTATCCCATAAGTCCTTCAAAAGTGTCCCGGGCCTCCCGGCGTTTCCACTAATATTCGCCTTATAAATTCTTTTTGTTAATCGCCTTTCATTTATCCTCTCAACATGACCAAACCATCTAAACATAGCTCATAATAAGAATCATCAATCTTTGTCATTACATCCTCTTTGAAACAGTAATAGGTAATTGTGATAACATCCTAGGTAGGTACTTTAATAATAGAAATGCGAAAGTTTGTGAGAATAGATGTATGGATGTTTGTTACTAAAACTGTTCATGTACAATGTCTGCTTAGATTTTAAGGTATATTTGTTACTTCTCTTTTTGGTAAATAAACTTATTATTATTACTCTTTCACGCAAAATCTACAGAACGGATTTTGTTGAAACCTTACAGTAATATAGGTAGTTTTAATTACATCAGAATAACACATAGGCTATCATTCAATCCGGAAAACGCGGGCAAAGCCGCGGGCGAAAGCTAGTCCTACATTTTAAAAGTAGCTTCATATTTATTTCTTAATAGCTTCCGCCCACGACTTCACTCGCGTTTTTCGGGAAAAAAAGTAGCCTGTGTTATTCTGATGTATGATGATATTCTGATGTAGCTATATAATATGTACCTACTGTAATGTTTCATCAAAATCCGTTCAGTAGTTTTTGCGTGAAAGAGTGACAAACATCCATACATCCTCATAAACTTTGGCGTTTATAATACTTATGAGTAGGATTGATTTGTCACACACAGTTCGTTGTTCACGGATATAAATGAATCATTTTTTTGCTAATCTAACTACTAAACTGGTCAAGTGCGAATTGGTGAAAGCATTAATCACCCACCCAAGTAGATTTTTCACCAAGGGGATAAAGCAGGGTCTTATGTCACGGGCGCCCTATTGAATCGGCGCCCGGGCGCCCTATTCAATCCCGAGCGTAACTCCCTCGCTTCGCTAGGGAGTTAACCCTAGAATCCTTCATTACGCTCGGGATTAAATAGGGCGCCCGTGACGTAAGACTCTACTCTATTTCCCTGGTGAATTATCTAATATTTTTATGTCAAGTTATATCGAGGTGGATGAAAAAACATGTTCTACTTGGCCCAAGGATGTCGATTAAAAAGACCTAGAGATAGAAGTGCACTTATTAACTCGCGGTTACCAATCGATTTTGCGACCACTAGGTACCTACCAATAAGGCAATCCTAGAAAAGCAAAAAAAATAAACGACGATTAAAATCATTACAAGTGGCTAGGATTATCCACCGGCAAAGCAGATGAGTCGGGCGGGACCCGGTAGCTCAGTTGGTTCAGAGCACTAGCCACGGTTCGGCAGAGGTCGCGGGTTCAAATCCCGCTCGGGTCATATGATTTTTGAGAATCACTTATATATTTAATAACTTAATAGAAGCATAAAATGGCTTTGACATGTTTCAAATTCACAAAAAATATACATTTATAATGTATAGATGGTGATATCGCATCGATGTCCGATAACTGCAAAGTAATTGGCATTGAGTTGGAAATACTGCATAAGTTTTCCGATAGATGTCGCCAAACGCTCCTAAGAAGCGTATTACAAAGGGGTCTCAAATTTCAGATGAGTCGGGCGGGACCCGGTAGCTCAGTTGGTTCAGAGCACTAGCCACGGTTCGGCAGAGGTCGCGGGTTCAAATCCCGCTCGGGTCATATGATTTTTGAGAATCACTTATATATTTAATAACACCGGCAAAGCATTGAAATTGTAAACAACCGGATTCGGAATGTGCCTGACCGTCCTCGAGAATGGTCATGTACGTTCACTCATTATCGCCAAATATTAAGCCAATAGTAGGGACGTGTTCCATGTGTTATTTCTTGCGGTAGTGTGCGTTTCGATATCAAAACACAGCGCATAAGTATGTAGTAGTGAGACAGTAGGAATTAGGCAAATCTGATTTCCAAAGAAATAGTGTAGGTACTGTGGATTTTTCAACCCCTTTCTTATATTCCGTGGTCATGTCACGTTGTACTGGAATAGATTTGTCATCTCTGATAGGACTATTATTGTTACCAACAAGTCTGATATTGTGATAGGTGTGATAGATTGATTAGAGCGCCGTACAATGTTTGTTGATATCACTGTTTCTCATGACGAGAACCTCGTGAAGGTCAAGAAAGATAAACAAATTCAATATCTCGACATAGCTTTTCTTTTTTGCTCTAATAATTAGCAGTACCTAGACAGAAGATTGTTATTAACCTTGCAGTGGTCGGGCGGATGACATTGGTCATCCATATTTTTTATACAATATGCGACAGTTAATTCATCGAGTTTGAGAAAAAAATAATCGGCTTCCTTCGGCTGTGTAGGTGTAGAGCGCCGTATCCGTCACTCATATCTAGGTATTATGTTTATTAGAATAGAGAGTTTAGTAAGTAGTCGACATAGCTAGTCTACAGAATAAGCAAGCTGAAGTGGCAATTTGCCGGCCATATCAGCCGGCCTAGCATGGCCACGATAGAAACGGGTTTTATTTACAGAAGAATATACAAAGTGACAGATTGTAGAAAGATTTCTACGGTTCAGACAGTTCTCCTCTTCATTGTATGCATAAGAATGCATACAATGAAGAGGAGAACTGTCTCTATTCTTCAGTAGACAAAATTCTGCTAAATCAAGCACGGGTCACCGCGTGCACGGGCAGAAAAGATAACGATTTGATAGAAAGAACTTTGTCTATTCTTTGGTAGAATAGGGATAGAATTGGGCATAGATCCGATGACCGTTGGGTAGACGGGTTCTTGGCAGTGGATTGCTATTATGCTGATGATGATGATGATTTTTATTGCACACTTACCGAACTGATTAGTCCTTCGTGCGACAGAGATGACGCTCTATAAAGCTGAAGCTAGCCGATATCTGTTTCTAAAGCTTGATGTGTAATATTAACTGATATATATAAAATAAATGTTGAGGGAGGGTGTTAAAATGAACGTAGCCATACGTAGCCATAAGCTAATAATGTATCACGTGTGTCTAGTAGTAGAGAACGCAACATTTATAGTTCCTGTAGAAACACTGCTGCCTAAGTGACAAGCAGCACTTATCATTGACTTAGCCGTTTAGCATAAGCATATGCATTTAATCGGCCTATAATGTTCCCACTGCTGGGGCACAGGCCTCCTCTGTGAGAGGGAGTGGGCCGTAGTCCACCACGCGGGCCCAGTGCGGGTTGGTGGACGTCACATGTCTTCGAATTTTTGGTTCTAGGACATGCCGGTTTCCTCACGATGTTTTTCCTTCACCGTTAAAGCAAGTGATAATTAATTTCTAATACGCACATGACTTCGAAAAGTCAGCTGTGCGTGCCTCGGGATCGAACTCGAACCATTCGCCGTGGAAGACACATGGTTAATCCACTAGGCTATCACTGTAGGTACTAACTTAGCCGTTTGATCAGATAAAATCAAAATTCAATGTGCCGTCCAGTGTCTGAACTATTATTGCAAATTATTCTCTCCGATGCCTGCTCATGCCCCAACTGAATTCCAAAAGTGTACCAACCACACAAACCTACACGAGCATTCAATACCTATATAATGATTTGATCTTAGAAAACCATCTAGAGTTAATCAAGTCTCTTAAAATTGCATTTAATTATTTTTTTTAATATTTTGTTCATGCTAAAACCAAAATATTAATATATTTCGTCTTTTCCAGGTACACTGAACTTACTGGTAAGGACTGTCAACAACGGAGATAACTACAAAGGTATTTAAGCGACAATCCTGCAACATCTAGTCACCACCACTTCAAAAACACAAGGACGCTTCGCTTATATTTCCTTTATCCTGGCATAGAAACCTATAACCTATAGATATATGAAACATTCCATTGTGTCAGACCTTGAGATGATTAAATTCATCGACCAGAAAGCGCGCAAAGCCAACCATTATACCTACACCTGATGGATCCAAAATACTGTACAGATGTGACTAAACTAAACAGCTGCAAATGTCAGGTCAATAGGGAAATTGAAGACCAATGCCAACCAACTTCGTTTTACAACCCCTGGATCCAAAATATTGCACAGATGTGACTAAATTAGCTGCAAAACTAAGGGGAATTGACGACCAATGCCAACCAACTTCGTTTTACAACCTGTTGGCAACACCAACATCAACATTTTCAATGTAAATTTGACGTTTCTATTATCTGTGGAAACAGCACTGTATTTCGCTCTCTTCCAACCACGAACGGTGCACTAAATGGACGTGTCTGTAACTCCAGAGTTTTACTTCACCAAATACTGAAGCCCACCTGCCCTACCAGCAACCTAGCACCATTCCCCACAGTCCACTGCTAACAGCCTTGTACAGCCTGGATCCAAAATATTGCACAGATATGACTAAATTAGCTGCAAAACTAAGGAGAATTGACGACCAATGCCAACCAACTTCGTTTTACAACCCCTGGATCCAAAATATTGCACAGATGTGACTAAATTAGCTGCAAAACTAAGGGGAATTGACGACCAATGCCTTTTACAACCCCTGGATCCAAAATATTGCACAGATGTGACTGAACTAACTGCAAACATCAATAGGGGAAATTGACGACCAATGCCAACCAACTTCGTCATCATTATAACCCTATCCAAAATACTGCACAGATGTGACTAAATTAGCTGCAAACGACAATAGGACCAATGCTAACTAACTTCGTTAAACAACCCCTACCGGCTTAGCATGACCACGATAGAAACGGGTTTTGTCTACAGAAGAATAGCAAAGTGACAGATTGTAGAAAGATTTCTACCGTTTTATGCATACAATGAAGAGAAGAAATGTTTCATTCTTCAGTAGACAAAAGTCTGGTACGCCAAGCACGGGTCGCCGCATGCTCGAGCAGAAGAGATACGAGTTGGATAGAAAGAACTTTATCTATTCTTCGGTAGAATAGAGATAGAATTAGTCGTGCTAAGCCGGCTGGATCCAAAATACTGCACAGATGTGACTAAATTAGCTGCAAACCTCAAGAGGCAAAGCAATAATTATTACGTCAATAGGGGAAATTATCAAGACGTCACAAGTCCGGTATCAGATTCCTTCGAGGATCCTAATACACATCTTGGCAATGGAAGAACTCAGCAAGAGTCCTGTCTCATTATGACCTTCAAACATGTTATGTTATGATTGGAAAAAAATAACAATGTAGACGAAAAAATCCAAGAACACGAAGAAAGAATCCCGGCAATATCAGGGAGTTGCTATGCTACGCACTGTTGAAAATTGAAATAAAGAGTAGTTATAAGTATGCCTATCCAAAATTTAACAGCTTTTACGAAACATTCTTAAAAGTTTTTTCAGTTAGCATAAGCATAATCGGCCTATAATGTTCCCACTGCTGGGACACAGGCCTCCTCTGTGAGAGGGAGTGGGCCGTAGTTTCACCACGCGGGCCCAGTGCAGATTGGTGGACGTCACATGTATTCGAATTTTTGGTCCTAGGACATGCCGGTTTCCTCACGATGTTTTCCTTCACCGCTAAAGCAAGTGATAATTAATTTCTAATACGCACATGACTTCGAAAAGTCAGCGGTGCGTGCCTCGGGATCGAGCTCGAACCATTCGCCGTGGGAGGCACATGGTTAATCCACTAGGCTATCACTGCACTTATTTAGTTTTATTAAATTTATTTTATTTTTAGTTAGTTATACAGCAAATCAAAGATTCTCGCGTTTTGCAATATCTTATCATCTCATCACTTTTTAGTAGAGTCAAAATAACAAAAAAGGTAAAATATTTTAATTAAACTTCCCACCACAGTGTGAAGGAACCCCTAAATGACAATATAAGGCTTCACACACACCACGGTTTCATTGCTTGCAAGTGTGTATGATAACGCGTAAGTTGTCGTTTGTAGTAATAGTATTTTGTCGTATTCCGTCACGCAATTTCAGTACTTATCTACAAAAAAATGAGTTCAGAAATCTTCAATGCTTTTTACTAACAATAGGTGCACTAACAAAATACACTAACAAATAGACTGCAGTCTGACATAGGTAGATAATTATATATTTATTTTAGTTTTAATTTTAACATTGACTTACCTGTGTTTAATTTTTTTGTAATGGTTCGATCGACACGTACAGTCAGTATCAAATATCGGGACCATAGACATGTTCCACTGGACGAAAAACACGGCCATTCTTGCCTAGGTATAATTATGTACCTATATGATGAAATTCTTGTCGTAATTTTTTTTATTTTTTATTTATTTATAACTTTATTTTCAGGTAACTAAGACCCATAGATAAAATACAAACAATAATATTTAAGGACAGTTTGTCCTGTATTGTGTTCATTATGGCACCCTTTGTGTCATTGAGATACTTACCTATAGTATTATTTTCTTTTATTTTGTTAAGATTATTTTGATGCTAGCTTACTTATAAGTCGTTCCGGCCCGAGTTTTTGTGCATTATATCACATTAGGACGCCAGCAGCGACGCCAAAGCGGATGCCAACGACATTATTATGAAAACAAAATGATCATCGTGGCGATGTTCATTTCGTTTTCATATTGCACACATTTCACATTTCATTCATATTTCATAAAATGAACATCGCCACGATGTTCATTTTGTGGGTTACTCTAGTTCACAGGGTTACTCTAGTTCACTTTAATACTCTAAGATTGGACTGACTTTTAGATATTTTTTGAATCCCTTTTGATTATGTATAACTTTGTACGTTGTAACTTTGTGAGCAGTATTTAATTTTATGTGTTCTACGGTGTTTTAAACGGGTTTATTATTGTTTGACTTCTTTCGAACTCACTGCGGCTCGTATGGACAGCGATGGCCTACAATCGCCTATGAACCTGCGGTCAGTCGCTGTCGCTAGTGTCCGAATCGCCGAAAAACAAATGAATTCATATAATATGAAGGCGCTGTTACACATACTATATTATTATATATATACTACCATCGTGGTAACACATGAAATTAATTTATTAGAAAGAATTCAATAGATCCGAATTATTTTTATAATAGGTCGGGGAAAAAGTTTCTTCGCATTTTTTAAGAAAATTCAAAACATTTTTTAATACAGTTTATTTACATTTAACTAAAGTATGTAGGTACCATTTTATTCGATAACTTTTTGCCATCTTGTAGGTAGGGACATGATCCCATTGCTATAGCAATTTTATGACTTCTGGTCAAAATACCGCGACAAGTGGTTTTGGCAGTCCTCTCGTGATGTTAACCTGACACTGCCTAAAGAATTCTGAAGAGACCGAAACAGGTGGAAATCTGAAGGTGCAAGGTCAGGACTATACGGCGGATGCATTAACACCTCCCAGCCAAACTCTCTTAATTTTTGTTGGGTGGCTAAAGATGTGTGAGGTCTAGCGTTATCATGATGAAAAAACACACCCCTCCTGTTGATTAATTCCGGCCGCTTTCTCTCAACTTCTTGCTTTAATCTCATCAGTTGTTCGCAGTAGAGTTCAGAATCGATGGTCCTGCCTGGTGGTAACAGCTCATAATGAATAATGCCCTTCCAATCCCACCACACACACAGCATCACCTTGTTGCGAGTTAACCCGGGTTTCGCCACAGTCTGTGAAGCCTGACCGGCCTTTGACCACGACCTTTTTCGCACGTTCTTGTCATACGTGATCCAGTTTTCATCACCAGTTATCAGCTTCTTCAAAAATGGTTCGGTTTCATTACGTCGTAATAAAGAATCACAAATGAGTACACGGTTCATTAGGTTTCTTTCAGTGAGCTCGTGAGGTACCCAAATGTCGAGCTTTTTTGTGTACCCAGTTTTTTTCAAATGCGCCAAAACTGTTTTGTGGTCAATTTCCAGTTCTTCAGCTACGTCGTAACTACTGGTATGCCGATCTTGCTCCACTTTCTTAAAAATGGCATCCATTTTATCCGTAATAGGGCGACCAGAGCGACGTGCATCTTTGACATCAAAATTTCCGGATTGAAAACGCTTAAACCAAATTTGTGCTACTCTCACAGACACTACACTAGGTCCATAAACATCGCAAATTTTTTTCGCGGCTTGCGTTGCATTTTTACCTTTTTTGTAGTAACATTTTAAAATGTATCGAATTTCTTCATTAGATTCACTCATCTTGACGGTACGAAAAACAAATGAAAATCACACATTTTCCTAATTTGAATTTGGAATTATGTTCTTTAAAATTTAAACTCTCAATGATACCAAAACCAGCCAGATACAAATAGTATAGCCAAAGAGATTTTATTACAAGTTCATACATACTATAATGCGAAAAGACTTTTTCCCCAACCTAATATTTAAACTCACGGCTAAAAATCTATAATAGGTACGTATAGATAAATATCTATACCTACGTTATAGGTTTTTAGCTGTGAGTCTATCTATTAGATATAATTAACTGATTGCCTTCAACTAGGTAGGTAGGTACTTATTTATTTTATTCATTAAAATGGTATTTGATTTTATTGTATTAAGCAAGGGTCGGATACCGGTATATTTTTCGAAACGTTTTCGTCTTAAATACCTAAAGAACAATTTGTTTCGTTTATGTTCGGACGGAACGTTATAAATAACGTTTTAGAAGAACAAAAAAAATATACCGATTTCGTTTAATAAAACGTTTTTAACCGTTTTTATTGAATTTTTGTGTTGCAAACAAGTCCATAATTGTCGTCGCACGACCCTCGCTGCACCGTCTTGCGGATTAAACCGGTTTTTGAAAATGTTCCCATTTCGTTTTCGTTCCGAACGCAATGCAACGAACACAATAAGAAGAACTGTTAGAAACGTTTAAAAAACGTTATTTTAAATAACGTTTCCGACCCTTGGTATTAAGGTATGAATACCTATTTGAATTGTATAGTAGGTACCTAGTCAATATAGTCGTTACAATTACAACCATCTGTATTTATTTTAACAAGACTAAGATATTAGGTAAGTACAAGTATTTATTTAGATATAAGTAGGTATCAAAAACATGTGAAAATTTTATAATATATTTTTTAGATTAGTTAAAAGTAACGTTTTGGAATCAAGATTATTTAGTCTGTATGAGTATTGTAAAACATTTAATATTATGTGAATTTAAATAAATCTCATGTTGACAATAATTATGGTTGTTTTATTATATGTAGGGTGCAGCTCATCTTCAGTAGCCATATAGGAAGTCTGTGTCACAAAATAAATATCTAATAGGTAGGTACCTATATCGTTGGCCAATCGTATAATTTGGCCAGATCATGAAATTCCTCGACATTTCATGAAACGCGGCCGTTGTGAGGTATTATGGCAAAAATGAAATTTAATCTATAATATCGATACCTCTAGGTTCAAATGTAAATTTTGTCAAAATAGTGGTTTCCCCCTTCGAGCCTAAAGGTATCGATATTTATAACATTCACGGTCGGTTGCAAAAAGATAACTAAATTTTAATGAAGGCATTACCCATACAATTTCTATCGCTAAAGTCTCCTTTAAAACTTAAGGGGCTGATACGACGGGCCAACGGCCTTGAGTGATATGGGTGGTATAGCTTGAGTGTTCTGCGCTGAGCTCAAGCTACGTGACATAGTACGTCCACCGAGCAATATGACTCGCCTATCAAGAAGCGCGCTGTGCCGAATTAGACGTATTATTACTTTTTAGTATCTAAAATATAAAATAAAAAAAAAGTAACAGGCAATATTATGGGTAGTAACATAGTCTTTTCACACAAAACAAATCATGAAAATATCTTAAGCGATTTGAAAGTAATTACGTTTTTATGTTTTGGGTAGACAGTAATTCATGAATTTATTTCATTAAGTATTTTACTACAATAGTTAAATATTCACAGGTACGATTGATGTATAATTATGTTCTAGTTTAACATAAAAAAATGCACAACTAACCTGCATTATTTGACGGCGAAATAAGAGATTTAAAACTTGAGATTTATGGCCGTTACCATTTACCGTCGATGACCTTTTCTTCAACTCAGCGTCAGTGGTGTCAGATAACAGCAAACCGCGTGTCGCCTACTTAGAGCCATATCTCATTACGACACCGCCAGCGACGCGACGCCAGCTGCAGCGCTTCCGTGGCGTCCGTGAGACGCCAAAACTGGCCGCCAAAGCAGATGCCAGGCGAGATTAGTATCGCTTGTTTACGCAAACAAAATGAACATCGAAGCAATGTATGCGTGTCGATGGATGGCGGGGTGTCCGGGCTGGCGGTGACGCCAAACGGGCGTCGACGCGACGCCAAGCCGACGCCAAGTGAGGTAGGTATGGTTAGGTACGTTGTTACAAATATTATTTGAGATGTTTTAATTGGCGATGTTTTGATTTCCTCAAAGTCATAGTAGGTCATGACTTTGAGGAAACGGAATATACCTATATTCGTTGTGCTATTGTTAGCACTGTGCTATTGTTAGCACAACCTGTGGCACAACGAACAGCTGTGTAGACACGCAGTTATTTGCCTAATTTAATACGGCATGTAATTTAAATCATATGTATCTTGTAATGTGGTGGTTACGTAACGTTTAGCAAAACCTACCAATACATTTATATATTATATACACCGTGACATTTTCATCGCTTTCATCCGGCGATGTAGCCACTATACTCATCATTATGAAAAACTTTTACTTTGGGACCAACCCGGAAATCGCGAAAAAAAAATCAGCTGTCCCATACATTTATGATCACATAATAACTCAACAAAATGTATGAAACAGCTGATTTTTTTTTCGCGATTTCCGGGTTGGTCCCAAAATAAAAGTAATGTAGCACATTATTTCTTAAACCGAAAATAAAAACATAAGATGTTTATTGTACTTTTTATATTGTTTAATCATAAAAATACTGAAATATTCTTCTTAATCTATTTAACAACTGCTTAAACTAATTTATGTACAAGTACAACATACGTAAATTAATCTTTAAAACATGGTTCACAGCACACACATGAGGTGAATTGAATTCACAACTTCACAAGGCAACCAGCATTAGAAACCTACGAGAAACAAGGGAGATGTGCCAAGGCGCTACTAAAATTGACGCTTTGATACGGTCACATTGACCGTATATAAAATGTACACACTGGCGACAAACCGAACACGATCGATGATATAAATACAGTGTTTTAGTTTAGTGCTAGTGTTGAGTGACGATTAACAGTGTTAGATTGAGGGTGTGTGGAATGTTTAATGCGTGGGAGGTCTTTATATTCACGAGGGGCGCTTGTAATTGTGGTGAAAAATGTACTAAAAGTGGCGACAGTTGTTCCCGTACTAATTTGCTATGGCATATCTCCTTGTTTCTATGATCTGAGCTACGTACCTATATTTATTGCCTTTCAGATAATAAAATTACAAAATTTCCCATTTCTCATAAATCTTAGAAAGGATGGTAAGCCTCAGAATTGCTGCACTCCTAGAAATTAATTACCAACTTTGATTGTTCATTAATTTAGACTCCGTGTTTTGAGTAATTGAGTCATTTTCAAATTTTGTGCGTGTTACCAAACTATTTTTTGTCCGATAAACTGCTGTATAGCAAAATTGTTGTAACAAAAACTGTTGTGAATTGGACTAAAATTACCAAATTTTAATTCTAAAGTTTACCCCAGTAGCTCAGTTGGACAGAGCACGCTACGGAATGGCAGAGGTCACGGGTTCAAATCCCGCTCGGGTCATAATAAGATTTTTGAGAATCACTATAGTATATTTTAATAATCTAAAGTTTGGTTTACAAGTGGTTCGTTATCAAACAATAGATACAATATTCAGTTTATACTAGCTTCCGCCCGCGGCTTCGCCCGCGTTTTTCGGGATAAAAGGTAGCCTATGTGTTATTCCAGACTATAATCTATCTGTGTGTCAAATGTCATCCTAATCCGTCCAGCCGTTTCAGCGTGAAGAAGTAACAAACATACACACACACACACAAACTTTCGCCTTTATAATATTAGTGTTTCTTGAGCAGAGCGTCAATAAAACGTAGTGATCTGCAGCTGTGATGAGTGGTGGCTACAGTGTGATAAATGTTTAACAAAGGTATTGTTACAATTACAACAGTTTTGCTACAACGGTTTGTTATCGGATAAAAAACATTTTGGTAACACCCACAAAAATTGAAAATGACTCAATTGTCTAAAAAACAGTGCCTAGTACACCGTGAAATCTGTAATAAACAATAAACATCACGGGTATAGTGACTCTATTTCATGTTATTACTGTAACAATTATGCCCATTTGTGGGCTTGTAAGTAGCACCGCCATGAATTGCTAGGCAAGAGCGGATCCAGTCTTCGAGTCAGGGGAAGGGGTCACATAGTCGAGGTCCAGCTGGGACAGGTTCCAAAATTACAATAGTTAATCAAATACCTACTTACATAACAAAATATTTTTTTCTCTTTTGTCAACTTGCGAATCAAGTTATAAATAAATGAAATAAAAATTGCTTATTTCAGATAACATAATTAGGGCCGAGTTCACCGACAAGATAACAGTCCGATAAATTGAAAACGGCCGTTTAACATATTTTTTTCTATTAAAAATGTCATGTTAAACGGTCGTTTTCAATATGACGGACTGTTATCTTGTCGGTGAACTTGCCCCTTAATCAATAATAATTGCATGCACACACAATTTGACTAAGGACCTCCCAAAGTGGCGATGAGATGAGTTATGACTTCCTACCCTTGAATGGGACGTTTTAGTTTTGTCATGTCTGTCTGTCACACAGTTTTCTACCAATGTGTATGAAACTTTGTCGGTAAGTGTATTTTGTAAACCGCCTTAAAAGCATTTAGAAAAATTACAAAAAAAAATTTGGGAGGCACTCCACACATGAAACTGCGAGATGAAAAAAAAAATTCGTGCACCCATTCCTGTGGGTACCCCACACGAGCTGTGGCGTTGGATATGTCGCAGGCAATTTGTATGATTCCGCCGTTTACATACGGCGTCGACAGAAGGCAACGTAGGTACCTATATTACCATGTCACTAATTTATGCCACATCATTTCATCGACAATTCAAACGCCGCCTACGTAATGCCGCGTAAAATTGAAGTATTTAGGTTTTTGACGCTATCCGGCACCTAAAAAAATGCTAAAGTATCCTTTTAATCTGAGTATCAAATAAAATTTTCGATATTCACTTAGAATTTTTCAGTATCCGATGGCTTTATACACGTCTCCGGCGCTGCAGGAAGTGCAGCCCCTCCGTCCTTCCGTAACAAATCGCAGGTACCCGGGCTCACCTTCGCAGCTTCGCGTTTTTTTTTTCAACCAGCTTCAGCCGCTCCGGCTCGCTGGGGTGCCTACACTTTGTTACGGTGGGTGAGGGCTACTCTCCCTCCGCGCCTCCGAGTTTATAAAAACACTCTGTGTAGGGCAGACAAGACCACGTGTAGTCGGGGTTGGCCAATTCGGTTCTGTCACTTCTGTCACAACTTATTCACATTTACAAGTACGTATAGAGCCTTTCACGTAAGAGTACCTTCGACGCTATGTTGGCTGCCCTGAATGTCACTCTTATTTAGGTATTAACAAAGATTTATAATAAAAATTCATTGGGTATTAACGTATTATATTTTTGTAGATTTTGTGATAAAGCCTGGGACACTATAAAATGGTAAAGGAGAATTGTTACTGAAAGAAAACTTCCACCGTTAAAAACGTTGTAACATAATTATTGAAATTCAGGGCAGCCAACAAAGCGTCGAAGGAACTTCTTATCCTCATTGCTGAAATAAAGTCTGATATGTCCAGACTGTGTTTTATCATAGTCACACTAAAACTACAACCAACGTCGACACTATAAATTGTACAAGTTATCATTTTGCCTTCGGCATATCACATAACTGCAAGCGTTTTCAAACTGACGACGCCCGCCGTATGTAAACGGCCCAATCATACAAATTGCCTGCCACAGATTGATCTTTAAAAATATCACGAAAATCTCAAACCCGAGGGCCACGAAATGCGACGCTCCAAGCGAATTCGCCTTGCAAGCGTCAGCGTCGTGCGTCAAAAACAAATGTACCTATGTCTATAACTACAAGGCCACGAAGTAGCGCTCCAAGCAGCAGCGAAGTTCGATACATTTGTTTTTGACGCTTGCAGCACAAGGCGAATTCGCTTGGAGCGTCGTCGGCTTATGTGATATTTTTATTCAGGTGTAATGGGTGTGCTATGCGGAATAGTTTAAGTGCGCTTCGAATTCCTGCGGTTCGAATTGGTGCGGTTCGGTTGGGTGCGCTAAGTGGAATACGAAAATACCTCTATAATTTTGGTAAGATAAGAGCTCCGAAAGTCGCTAACAATATATCTCCCGCTTTAACTTTTCAACCACGTTATCCAATCTGAAAAAAATCAAGCTTGTAGTACCTATCTTATAAATGCCTTCGGGTTTCAAACAAGACGCACAGTTATGCGGTCTTCTGCCATTAAGTCCTCAGTTCACTGACAAGATAACAGTCCGATAAATTGAAAACAGCCGTTTAACATGACATTTTGTATAGAAAAAGATATGATAAACAGCCGTTTCCAAAATAACGGACAGTTATCTTGTCGGTGAACTTGGGCCTAAGAAGGCTATTACATTTTGTCACCTGTCTCGCTCGCACAAAACCGTATTTTTAAGAATGTTAAATGAAAAGATGCATTTTTGAAAAATGTGTTCTTATAATGTTTTAGATAATAATATTAATTTAACAGGTAAATAATAAAAACTCATTTCTACTGTGTCATCTAATCAATTTAGGAGCAGTTGTATAGGATAATGGTTCTGCTCCTAAATTGATTAGAGCACGCAGTAGAAATGTGTTTTTATTATTTACCTGTTAAATTAATATTATTATCTAAAACATTATAAGAATAAATTTTTCAAAAGTGCATTTTTGCATTTAACATTCTTAAAAATATAGTTTGGTGCGAGCGAGACAACGGGGAATATTCTGATTTCGTTTATAATTACTAAACCCGGAGTGTTGCCTATGCCTACTCCAGCACGTACGCGTACGCGTTTGTGTGAGGCCTGGCCAGTCATCATCATCAGTTGCTGACCTGGGTCCAGCCTAGTGGATCAAGACCGCTATGACCTCACCCCCCCCCCCTCCCTATACCTACTCCAGCTATTGTACGCGTACGCGTTTGTGTGAGGCCAGTCATCATCATCAGTGGCTGACCTGGGTCCAGCCCAGTGGATCAAGACCCCTATGACCTCACCCCCCCTCCCTTGGAGCCGTTCGTACTGCTAGGTTAATATTCTGGACAACAGATGGTGCATTTACGTCTAAAGCCGCGTCTCCTGCGCCCTGTTTTCGTGTTCGACGAACATCGAACTGTGAACAGTGAACGATAAAGGGGCGTGGTCTACGTGTTTTGACGAATAAAAACACTGAAAACACCACGCCCCTTTCTCGTTCACTGTTCAGTGTTCGATGTTCGTCGAACACGAAAACACGTCGCAGGAGACGCGCCTTAAGTGTGCAGGTTTAAGTAGAGCTGATAAGGAGAGTATTCGATAATATCAATCACGATTACATTTCCTACAACGGTTATACCATTCTGTTACAAACTTGACGTCTCAATCATTCAAAAATCCGTCCTATTCAACAAAAACAATTCAAAAATTAAGTATTTTCACCTAATAACATAATCTTAAACTAATTATCACAGATAAGCTCGCTAACATGGTACTTGGTTGCATGGTGATACCACTAGACGTCCATCTTTGGTCTATCGATGCGCAGTTCGCGTGCTGGTCGTCAGTCATGCACATGGCGTAGGCCATGAGGTGTGGCACCACGTTCTGCTCGTAGCTGGCAGTGAACAGATGCTGCCATGGTCCTGACGCGAAGACAGCTACGTCCTCACCTCCATGGGTCTCCGAATCCAACGGCACCAGACTTGGGTATGCGTAACTTAGGTCACCTGCGAAAACAATACTTATTTCATAACAATACCTAATGTCATTCTGCAGATAGTTTTATTGTCCTGTAGATAGGCAATGTCACGGAAAGGGATTCTTTATCAGGTTCACCACGGAATAAAAATTCCGTGACGTTCACTATCATTCATAATAATTATTGGTCGTATACTTATTCAAGTTTCGAAGCAATTCGGATTCGGAATTGCTTCGAAGATTAATCAATCTTCGAAGTCAAGTTCAAGTCACGTCAAGTTCACTATCATTCATAATTTGGTCGTATAATCATACGACCAAATTTTGAATGATAGTGAACTTGCTAAAGAATTCCTTTCCGTGAGTGTACTCATGTACCTACCTATTCATTCTATCCTTGTTTACAGACTGCGCAATCAATTAATAATTATTACGGAGAATTATCTTACCAAAACAAATAAGGAAACTAGTAGGAAATAATGGTAACATAATAAAATTGTAGGTAGGCGGGAAATTACTGAATAAAGCAGTTTGCATTACAACTACAAATTAGGGGTGTTAAGGATATGCAATTTCGGATCTGGATGTGGATACGGATGTATTATATGAATAATATTATATCGGTTTCAGATGCGGTTACGGATATGAAATTATTTCGGATTATCCGGTAGTTTAGGATAGTTTTAGTTACGGATATGACATTTTCAAGAAATTTAAAAAGTAAAATACAAATAACGTGTCTCATTTAGACTCCGCCCCTATCCGAAATTATTTGAAACTTTTTATATCAGATTAGGTTACGGTTACGGATATGAAATTATTTCGAATATCCGATAGTTTCGGTTACGGTTACGGAGCTCCCTAACATCTCTGCTACAAATATAAGGAAATAATGGATACATAAAAAATGGTAGATACGGGAAATTGCTATCATCACTTAAAATAAAGCAGTTTGCGTCACAAAGTCACAACTACAAATTCTTCTCTGTAAATAAACAAGTGTGCATCCACCCTGAATATACGGGGTGACTGGGGCCTAGGCGGGCACGGCGAGCGGGGGCGTGCGGTGGCGGTGGAGTCTATACAGGGTGGCAGGTTAGACAGTGGAAATATCTTAAGGGGTCATTGTAATCATCATTATGAACAACTTTTAGTATGGGACCAACCTTGAAATCGCAAAAAAAAATCACCTGTTCCATACATTTATGTTCACATAACTCAACAAAATGTATGGAACAGCTGATTTTTTTTTCGCGATTTCAGAGTTGGTCCCATAGTAAAAGTTGTTCATAATGATGAGTACAATGAGCCCTTAAAATATTTCCACTGTCTAACCTGCCACCCTGTATAGACTTAAATAGACTTCAAAACAGCTTAACCAATTTTAATAAAAAAATTTGAAACATGAATTTTAAATTAAATTTTACTGCATGTTCCATTTCGATATCTTGCAGAGTTCAGAAGATATGAACATGTAAAGTAGTATACAATATGTAAAGTCTATTATTACCATACGTAGCGAATATCATGACCAACATGCCAAGCACAGCTAGTTAATGACGTATATTACAATAAAACTTACGCGCTGCGAATTCGTTTTTTAATGTCACATCAACCCTCGTGCCATCATCTCCTATCGAACGGGCTTTTCCATTCGCGTAGCTTATTGTTGTATACGGCTTTCCATCCAGTCCTGTAGCAGTATCTACGGTTCCCAGAATGTCGTTTCCTCTTGAAGGGTATCCGGCAACGGTCATTGTGTGGGCATGGTCAGCACTGACCACTATCAAGGTATCTTCCTCACTTGTTAAGAATCTTGCCTTCTTGACGGCTTTGGAGTACTCCACCGTCTCGTCCAAAGCCAAGTGGGCTAGGCTGTCGTGGTGAGCATGGTCTATTCTGCCACCTAGAAGAAGAGATCAATATTTATGTTAGGATTCTTAGATGGGATGGGATGATGCTGCTTCTAGCCCTTTTCTAAACTTAACCCTTCTCTCTGTGCTTCTGACGACAGTTTGTTGCTACAAACTGTCGTTAGCACACAGTCTACAATACAGCCTTGTCAGTTTGGCTTTGTGTTAGTTGGTAGTGATTGGTATACCACCAGCGTTGCCGGGCGTCCCGATTTTGGCGGGACGTCCCAATTTTTAGCCCCAAAATTAAATGTCCCACGCGGGACAGGCTCAGTTCCGCTTTTCGGGGATTACGTGACGGTGCGGCGCGGCGGTTATTATTATAGTAAAGTTACCTATTTTCATTAAAATATATTTCGGTGGCTATCTATCATCATTGTTAACATAATTTGAAACTCAAATACAAGGATAAGTACCTAGGTAGGTAGGTACCTACTTATTATAGACTAGCTTCCGCCCGCGGCTTCGCCCGCGTTTTTGGTATAAAAAGTAGCCTATGTGTTATTCTGATGTATAAGCTATATTAGGTACTGTAAAGTTTCATCAAAATCCGTTCAGTAGTTTTTGCGTGAAAGAGTAACAAACATCCATCCATACATCTATACATCCTCACAGACTTTCACGTTTATATTATTAGTAGGATAGGTACCTACTTACTTATAAAGATGAAGAGAAGCTGAATGTCCCGTTTTCGACGAAAGAATCCCGCTTTTTTTACACAAAAATGTTCAAAACCCCGCTTTGCCCAAAAAAAAATCTGGCAACACTGTATACCACCCTCCCTCGTACCTCAAAAGTTATTCGATCTGAATTTCATTCATTTTTCAAAAAAACAGTTGTTTGATACATTTTGTTGAGTGATATGGACATTTTTGTTTAGAACAGTTGATTTTTAGGGTTCCGTACCTCAAAAAGAAAAAAGGAACCCTTATAGGATCACTTTGTTGTCCGTCTGTCATGACTATGAGTGGAGCCATCTGCTCTTAGATGGCGCCACTAGAAGTAGGCAACAGCGCTATGATCAAGATATGATATATCTACTATGTAGCGTACGTACGTACTATGTACACGGTACACTACGTACGTATGTACGTAGCGGCATAGATGGCGCTATTGCATATTTCAGAACCCTTAGCGCGCGAGTCGTAGGTACCTACTCGATTAGTGCGGTATTTTTTTGTATTTTCAAAGTTGGTCCCGTAAATAATCGAACTAGTACTATACTATAGAATACTGAATACCCTCTTTCGATATGTCCCTCGTTTAACCTGTCACCCAGTAGGTATATTGAAAAGTTACCTTCGACAAACAAAAAATATCCTTTAGGGTTTCTACTAAGCATTTTGATCGCCACTTCCACCATTTCTTCGAGTGTAGGTTGGTTTTGGGCCTTCAGATGATACTCCATGTGGTCGTCCCGAAACAGGCCTAGGAGGTACTCCGGCAGATCATCAGAATTAAATACCTGAAAATATTAAGAGTTTTCCTTAAAAACACCTCTATTAATATTTAATGGAAAACTAATTTGATACCTAACTTAATAGACGCGAGACTCACTGCATGACTCAGTGATCGAATGGGGTTATTCCCAACGGACCATGTGGTCGGTGCAACTCGCCAACCGACCACGTGATCCGTTGGGAATAACCTTCCGTACCTCAAAAGATACCTTATAAGATCACTCTCTTCTCCGTCTGTCTGTCTGTCCGTGTGTCACCACCAAATTTTTTAGATAATAATAGGCTTGTGTTCTTGGCAAATTTTCCGTCGACCCCACTGCCTGTGGCCCCACTAGTGGGACCAGCGGGAATTTAATAAAATAATTAAAAATTGTTCCCGTTGGCCCCACTGCTCTGTCTCCATAGTGGGGTCGGGAATTTATTGAAACGTTTTGTTTCCTTGGCCGACTGATACGTTAGGAATTATGGAAAACATGTTTAAGAATAATTTCATTGTTACTTTTCATGACAGTATGAATACGACGATAAAACATATCGACAATATTTTTCTAGTTTTTAGTAAAGTACTGGGAAAGCAGATTGATAATGATAGTAGTAATCCATAACACACAAGTACTCTGACAGCATAGCTACGCGCAGAATGATAGTTTGACAAGAAAATACAACGAATAAAAGTGAATGAAAGAAACCGTAATATAAAAATGAAAAAAAAAACATGAAAGATGTAAAAAAACAAAAATATGTAATTTCATAACTTCGGGGGGGTTTGAACCCACCAACCCCCCCCCCCCTGGCTACGCCCGTGGTTGTGTGTGAGTGTACCTAATGATAAAAGTACTAGGAGAACAGAACCATGCAGAAGATGTCAGTACCTACAACGGGCCAACGGGAATACTAAAGATGCTTGCTTACCTTAAATAAGCTCTATCCTGTATGTATTTTTCTAGTTTTGAGAAGTACCTACTGGAAAATCAGACTGATAATGATAGTAGTACTACACACAAGTAGGTACTCTGATAGCATAGGATAGGACGTCACGCGCAGAATGATCGTTGTAAGTAGAATGGTAAAAGTACTAGGAGAACAGAACCATGCAGAAGTTGAACGCTTGCTTACCTTCATGAGCTCTATTCTATCGGTCACGTATTGGTGTGTGGCGTTCATCTGCTGTTTGTCCACGTGCCATAGTTCCGTGAGGTCTACTCCATCCAGTCTCCTGCCTTTATTATTGCCAAGGATCGTCACGTTAGGAAGGAACTCCCTTCGTCCGCCCCCCATGATTACCTAGAATTTTCAATTATTACATATTATTGAGTGGCAAAATAAGCAGGCACATTATGGTAAGGTCACCACGGTTTAAGGGTCAGCACCATGAAAAGTCTTATGGGAAAAATATAACTTTCTATAGAAAACATAAAGCTGTAGCTACGAAAAAAAATGACTGACTAGCTAAAGAGTTGCACTAGTGGCCAATGAAATCGTATTGGGGATATACCATAAAGATTAATGTAAATAAAACATTGAAAATATGAAAAAAGCACTGCCGAAAAAACATAACTTTAGCGTAAATGAAATCGAACACTTAATTAAAACTTAAAATGGGTCAATTCCTATCAACTCTAATTATTTCAGATTTTTCACTCCGCAAACTTCGGAGATAAGGGGGGGAATGGTATTTTTTCAGACATTTTTCATCATATGTCGAAAACTATCAATGAAACATAAAATAAAATGAAAATATATTTTGAAATGTGAAAATCAAGCCCTTTCATATGATATGTCACTTGACCTAGAAACCCAACCAACCCTGAAATCGCGAAAAAAAAGCCAGCTGTTCCATACATTTTGTTGAGTTATGTGAACAAAAATGTATGGAACAGCTGATTTTTTTTTCGCGATTTCAGTGTTGGTCCCATAGTAAAAGTTGTTCATAATGATGAGTGCCTGTGACCTGCCACCCTGTATATCAGTACCTATCCGTATCAATATCGGAAGCATTCCTAGTCACAAGCATTATTTAGTAATGGGGCACCTACAGGATTCAACGACACCGCGCGTCGCGTGCGGCAGAACCGGTATGACCAATATGTAGGTAGGTACCTACCTGTATTGTTTCAGTTACAACCTTTATTATTTTTACAGGTATTTTTAAAGGTAACCTTAATTTTTAAATTGAATACCTACAACCAGTAAAATACCGGTTACCAAAATAAAAATTACCTTTATCTTACACGTGCCGTCAGCATAAATCGAAGGGCGGGTAGCACTTGTGTGTGTAAAACCCTGATCGAAGGTAAAACCGGTATTAAAATGGTAACCCAATCAGAGGTAACCCATATAGCGGTAACCTTAATCTTAAAGGTAACCGAAATTGTTCGGTACCGTAATATAAAGCGGTTTTTGGTCCCTGGCGTGCGGCATCCATTTAATTTAGACTTACTCACACTCACACTTATAGGCACGCGAAGTACCTACCTATAAGTGCACTTGCGTTATTTAATTATATTTAATACCTACTTAATTATGTGTAATTTATGTGATGGTGATGATGATTGTCCTACCTTAAAATGCCTTCCAGGACTGTTTGTAACGAGCTGGTATGCGATGTCTCTGCAGCCAGCGGCCAGGCATTCTTCGGGCACGTCCACGTCAGATTCCCAGTTCCGCTCCGACGTGTGAGCATACATCCCTGCAGGTGAAGCATGCGTCACTCGCGTTGTTGTAACTAAACCTGCAATGGTAACAAACAAGAATAATGAAAATTGATTTTCGACGTAATCGAATAGAATTTAATACGAATCAAATACACCTCGATTCTGACTCCGTGCATCGGAGAGCACGAGTGATGGTAGAGTTCTGGATGAAAACTGGCATTTAGTTTGTTTTTAACCGACTCCCAAAAAGGAGGAGGTTCTGCATTCGGTTGGTTTTTTTTGACTATAGCTTTTGACTACTGCCAGCGCCATCTCTTATTTTTAAATGTAAACAATATAACCTTGTTGCATCATAGCCGGTGTTATAATAGAAGATATTATATCAGAATTCGAGATAAGTTCTGGTCAAAGAAGAAAAGTTTTTAGTGTTATCCCAAGCTATGAAAATAAAAGTGCTAAGTCCATTCAAAACGTTTACTCATAAGTGCACCCAAAGTAAAGGTACAGTACCACCTAGGTACCTACATAATTTGTAATCTTTGGTACCTACACAATAGAAAGTAGGTATTGAGCAAGTTATGTAGCTATACACTAACAAACTAATACCTAGGATCCATTTCAATTGAATTTTTTAACTTTGTAAACAATGTCAGTATGGCCAACTGTCAAAATTTGATGAATTTGTATAGGTAGTTTGTTTACATAGTTTACAAGTTCTATTGAAATAGACCATACCTCAATGTGTAATGTACATAATTATAACTACCCAACTCTTTTATGGTTTTTGGTTTAATAACTTGACAGCTCAAAAATATAGGTACAAACGCCAAAAATAATTTCGGCATCAACAAACTGACAGCGACATCTAGTAGGCGATACTGAAGTTTACTGGAGTATTAGTAACACTAAAATTAAACAGATGTCGCTGACGGTGCGAAACTATCTTGGTTAGTTTTTCTTGTGTTTATTTTTATTTGCTGTCACGATTTTATACAAGTAACTTATTTATTACATAATACCGATTTAAACATAACACCACTCCTGTATTCCCGAAGGGTAGGCAGAGGCGGACTACTCTGACGGTATTCTGAACCCCTCAGTGTTAAAATTATGCGTCGGACTTAAAAAAAAATAAGACTTTTTTTGGGGATTTAAAGTCGTTTTTTAGGGTTCCGTACCTCAAAAGGAAAAACGGAACCCTTATAGGATCACTTTGTTGTCCGCCGTCAGTCACCGGACCATAAGTGGAGCCATCTGTACCCCGATCATGAGTTTTTTTGACGTGTAGTATCGTTAACGTAAGCATATTTTGAATTGAAAATACACGTTTGTTACACAATAATTATATTCATTAAACACTTAATTAATTTCTTTGTATTTTTTAAAATGTGCAAATTGTATAAAATTTTATCAAAATGTTCCAGGACTGCTGTATTTTAAATTCAAATTAATATGCTTACGTTAACGATACTACACGTCAAAAAAACTCATGATAGGGGTACTGCTCATAGATGGAGCCATTGGAAGTATGCACTAGCGACATCTATGATCATATGTCGGAACCCTTAGGGCGCGAGGCATACTCGCACTTGTCCGGTTTTTTTTAAGTCCGACGCAAAATTGCGTCGAACTAAAAATGGAAGTTTTTGTTAGGTAGGTACGCTGTCATTTACATCACGTATTATATTTAAGTCCCATGTCCCATAGCAGGCGAGTCTGTGGGCCTACTGAGAATTATGTTATAATCACTCGTCATCATCTTATATCCCAAAAGGATGAGTGAAACGATAACATAATAATATAGGTAGGTACCTATCTACCTAATTTGGTCAATAATAAATTAATTGGGCATGAATTTCAATTGATTACTATCTGTTTTGGTCTAATTGGCTTTAAGTAATAAATCAAATGGTTTGAAACTAGTCTCAAGTAATTTCTACTTTATTTAATTTAATAGTTAAAGATACTTATAACGTAAAAACTATTCGTGCCCGGGTACAGTGTCACCGTCACATCATCGTACAAAACACATAATTATAATTATTATCAATGAGAACTATTGTCCTCTCTAATCACCGATTGTTCCATTTTTGTGTGTCATTGATGATTTGACGTAAGTGCTTGCCGTTCAAAGACGAAAAACACATATAATACGCCATGCCACGTCACGTCAATACGCACAACGTGCTCATTGGCCACATTTCATTTCGAGAAGCTACGTTTCGTAATTTTCGCAATGAACGCATATGCTGTGGTTTCGGGTGTTAAATGTGTGCTGCGGCCTTTATCAGTTATCGTAATAAAACTATATTTTTTTTGACCAAACGGCTATATCTACTTATTGTCTATTTAAACATTTATTGGAACACTGATTAGTCTCAAGTACCTACCTACTTTAGCGCTCTTACGCACTAGCGGTTAATCGCGGGGGCGGCTAACCGCGCTGCTAGCCCCTTTATGCAACGGCTGATTGTACGCACTACAATCATAAGCGGTTGCATATTAAACTGTAAAAGCGGCTAGACGCGCGGTTAGCCGCCCCCGCGATTAACCGCTAGTGCGTAAGAGCGCTTATTTACGACTAATTTTTAATTACCTACCAGCACGCATAGCATGACCAATTCCATCTCTATTCTACCAAGAATACTTAAGAATAGACAAAGTTCTTTCTATCCAACTCGTTATCTCTTCTGCCCGAGCACACGGCGACCCGTGCTTAGCGTATTAGACTTGTCGACTGAAGAATAGAAACATTAATTTCTTCTGTTAATTTTTGACATCGCCCTGCATAAATCGGTCGAAATCTTTCTACAATCTGTCATTTTGTCTATTTTTCCGTCGACAAAACCCGTTTCTATAGTGGTCATATTACGTGTGCAGAAAATAATTAAGGGCTTTTTCTGACACTGTTATTAAAATATTTCAAATATTGGGTAAACGCACGCGACGAATTGAAATCAAGGTGAAATTCATTGATAATCCGTAGAGTGGTTGAAGTACCTACTCCAGTACAATGACAATCTAGTAAAATGGACATAGTTATCCGTACTGTCCGCATTTGTCCGGTTTTGCTGAAATGGACACACCATGCAGCAAAACCGGACAAATGCGAGTACGACTCGCGTCCTGAGGGTTCTGAAATATGCAATAGCGCCATTTATGCCACTATCACATCATAGTAGATATATCATATCTTGATCATAGATGGCGCTATTGCATACTTCTAGTGGCGCCATCTACGAGTAGATGGCTCCACTCATGGTCATGACAGACGGACAACAAAGTGATCATAAGGATTCCGTTTTTCCTTTTTGAGGTACGGAACTTTAAAAAACTAACCGACATCCAATCCTTGGTCCAAAGCCCATTGGCCGATAGATGGCGCCCAATTCGGTTGGTGAAGTTGCGAATAGCAGGATCCTCTGGTTACGTTGCCGTCAAGACCGATGACACCATACTTGGTCTTCACACCCGTCAGGTACGAAGTGGCTGTGCACGCCGAATCTGGCACTTGAGCATCTAAGCAGTACGTCTGAAAGTAAGCATAAAGTTTTATTAGTAGGTTGTAAAAGAAATAATAAAAAAAAAACCGGCCAAGTGCGAGTCGTACTCACGCACCGAGGGTTCCGTATCAGTTTTGGACGTATAAAGTGAAAAAAACTGAACCACATAACTAAGTTTGTTTGTCAAGGAATTTAGATGATTTTGAAAAAACTATAATAGTTAGGAACATCATTTAATTTTTGGTGCAATATTTGGGTCAATTCCTATCAACTCTAATTATTTCAGATTCTTCGCTTCACAAACTTCGGAGATAAGGGGGGGGGATTTGTATTTTTTCAGAAATTTTTCATCATATGTCGAAAACTGTGAGACATAAAATAAAATGAAAATATATTTTGAAATGTGCAAATCAAGTCCTTTTATATGATATGTAATTTGACCTAGTAACCCCACTTTAAAATTTCGGACCCCCACTCCGGCCCCTTTTGCAATGAAAATAAAAATATTTTTGGACTTTTTTCATTTGCAATTAAGTTGGCCAAGCATTCTTTATAACTGTTCCAAATTTCAAGTCGATAGCTTAAGTAGTTCTTGAAATAAGCAGGTGTGACAGACAGACAGATAGACAGACGAAGTCGCACCATAAGGGTTCCTTTTTTACCATTTTGGTACGGAACCCTAAAAACGGATAAATGCAAGTAAGACTCGCGCCCTGAGGGTTCCGTACAAACTTCATTACCTATTTATGTGGATAGTTCATTCATAATACTCGTAAAATAAAATATTTCATGATAAAATGAAATATACGCAAAATTGTAAATTATGCGAAAGTTTGTATGTTTGTTACACCTTCACGCTGAAACGGCTGGACGGATTTTACTGAAATTTGACAAAGAGGTAGCCTGTGACCTGGAAAAGCACATAATTATAGACTTTTTATCAATTTTTACGCAGACGTAGTCGCGGACAACAGCTTGTCTATACTTGCCTTGCCTTTGCTTGTCTTGTTCTATACTTCTACTATACTAATATTATAAAGAGGAAAGTTTTTTTAGTTTGTACCGAATAGGCTCCGAAACTACTAGACCGATTTTAAAAATTCTTTCATCAGTAGAAAGCTACATTATCACTGAGTAACTAAGACTACTTTTTATCCCGAAAAATTCACAGTTCCTGTAGGTCACGCGAACGAAGTCGCGCGCAAAGTGCTAGTAGGTAATAAAGCGGAAATTGTAAAACACACAATTTTCACTCGAGTTTCTTGGCTTTCCTGTAACCCTGAACAAGAACGCTATGGGCCTCACAATGATTTAATTGCCGTGAAAATAATACTGTTCGCTTCCTTCCTAACATTGTTCAAATATGCATGTCATTTGACATGATAATACAGAAGGCGCGATCTTACTCGACCGAGACTGATACAGCGTGTGACATTAAAAGGTGCGGTTAAACCAGCTAGTGTTTGACAATTTCTTGCTGCAATTGTATAGCCGCCAAAACGCCGACTATATTGCTCAACTCAGTGCAACAATTGCTGCAATCTTTTGTAGCCCGGCGATATTGCCAAGATATTTTATAGTAGTCGCGTATTGTTGTGCTATGAGCTATATGCTATAATGCTATACAGGGTAAAATTAAAACCAGTGCGGATATTTTAGGAGGTGAAAGTACTCATGAATATGACCAACTTTTATTATGGGACCGACACTGAAATATGAAAAAAAAAAAATCTGCTGTTCCATACATTTTGATCGTGTTGTAGTGCATTTTTGTAGGGAACAGCTGATTTTTTTTTTCATATTTCAGTGTCAGTCCTATAATAAAAGTTGATCATATTTATGAGTACTTTCACCTCCTAAAATATCCGCACTGGTTTTAATTTTACCCTGTATAGTATAGCGTAGTTTGAAGACAGCTTTAGGTTGAGGGTGTGCGGCATTTTTAATGTGTGGAAGACCTTTATACTTAAATAGTACAACTGTTAATACAAGTTGGTACATTTACTGACCGGTTGCCGCTTTTACAGGTCAGTAAATGTACGAACTTGTATTAACAGTTGTACTATTTAATGTGATAACCTAATCGCCACCCTGTAAACATAGGTAGAGATCTTGCACACATAATAAATTCCGCACACCCTCAATATCCACTGTTATTCGTCTCGTCACTCACACTAAACTAAAACATTGTAGGTACCTCAGATTATAGAAACAAGGAGATGTGCCAAGGCCCTATCGAGCTTGATGCCTGATCTTGAGCAAATTGCTCATATTAAAAACATACGCGCTGGCGACGAACCGAACACGATCGATGGTATAAATACAGTGTTTTAGTTTAGTGCTAGTGTTGAGTGACGATTAACAGTGTTAGATTGAGGGTGTGCGGAATGTTCAATGCGTGGGAGATCTTTTTATTCACAAGGAGCGCCTAATTATGCGCGTAATTGTGTCGAAAAATGTACTAAAAGTGGCATCAGTTGTTCCCTTACTAATTTGCTATGATGGCATATCTCCTTGTTTCTATGATCTGAGGTAGGTACCTATATAAATCATCGATCACGTTCGGACCGTCAGCAACATCATTACATTGATCAAGCGTCAAGCTGAATAGCGTCTTGGCACATCTCCCTTGTTTCTATAATCTGAGGCCACGCCTGTATCCCCGTATAGCAGGGGTTCCCAAACTTATAGTTATCGAGCCCACGCCTCCCCCCGGCCCATGGCCCAGCAATTAGCAGCAAGTATGTACACTGAAAAACCGAATAGTTGATTTTTTGATTGTTGATTGCCTTTTGGTTGAGTTGACATTAAATTGTGTTAAGTTTTTCAGTGTATGCGCCGGCGACCGGAGTGATAACAGCCGCCCGCGCTTCCCTGTACATGTCTTCGCACCTCCCCAGAGGGGCGCGCCCTCCACTTTGAAAATTAATGCTGTATAGGGATAACCAGAGGTAAAAAACAGCGCACCAAAAAGAGAGCAAAATCGGTAAGTACGGAAACTAATCTGTATCGGAAGAGAGTGTGACGTCGCAGCCTTGACGCGTGCGCAATCCTCCTTGAACGTGACACAGAGAGCATGCGCGGTCAAGCGCGTTACAAGAACACGTTTATGTTGTATTTATTTGTTCGTTGGAATTAGAACCAAGGGTTCGTTTGTGTGCATTTTGGGTCTGGGTTCGAGTCTCAATATTGAAGAATTTTGTTGGTTTTACACGTAATGTATTTTATGTATCTCTCGTACAATTTAATATTTTTACTATCACCTTCTACTGTGCTGTGCTATGCTTAGCTCTGCTACTTAACATCGGGGATTGAACGCACGACCGTTTTTCAGCCTGACTTCGCCGAACCGTTGGTCTATTGTCACTACATTTCAAGTTGAAATTCTCATGTAAAAAACTCTGAAATTATACTAACAATATGGGCCACCTATGATGTATAACGGAAACGAACGTCAAATAAGAGTTGGTTTCTGTATTTTTTCTCAGAGATAGTCAAATTAGAAATTCCGGTGTCAACCTAACTACTTAATAGTAATAAACCACTGATCTGATCATCATGAAATTTTGCATAATACATATACATTGTCAGGGGTACAGAAAAAGACCGCACATCTTGAAAACAAAACTGACACTAAACGAAAAATGTCTTTATTGGAAAATCATGTTTAAAGTTTTCGTAAAAAGTTTGATTTCGAATATCGTAATTTTTCGTTTAGTGTCAGTTTTGTTTTCAAGGTGCGATAACACCTTTCATCCAGAAAAATGCAAAACTTTACTTATGCAACCAAATGTAACAGAAATTACACAACGCAAAATTCGCGATGTGAGTCGTACAAAATTGTGCTGATTCGGCCCTCAGCATAAAAAATCAATGTCACGTGATGTCAACTCATGACAATTGTAAAACAATACCCGCAGAAAGCTAATACTTGTTATAACAAGGTTTTCCTTAAGACGTTGGCAGGATATTTCTATTTTCACACTATAATTGAGGGTCACCATGGTGCTTGATTACCATGATAGTTAAATTGATTACTATTTGTATAATCATCATCATCATCTTAAGCGCTACAGCCGCGGGTGGGCCTTAGCCTGGTCGAGTAATCATCTCCAGACGTCTTCTTTTGGCTTTCTCTCATCATCACCATCATCTAGGCCCTACAGCCTGGGTTGGGCCTTGGCCTGGTCGGGTAAACATCCTCAGACGTCTCCTTTTGGCTCACTCAGCCAAATCCAATAATTGGAGTCAACGGCTAGAGAGAGAAGGTCTAATATTAAAAGTTCACAAGAAAAACAGCTGTGACACACAGACGGACAGACAAGGCAAAACCATAAGATTTCTTTTCCCATGAAAATTAAAATGGTGAATTCTTTGTCAAGAATCACAATCATGGTATTTAAAAAAATCAGCATAAGTGCGTAATATACAATCTTTACCCGTGTTCATAATTACGGAGAATTTTAAAGTTATGTTGTAGAATTTACTTGTTAAGAATATCGCATAAATAGTATTATTTTAATTGATTACTAAGAATTTGATGTTCTTGATAAATATACAAGATAAACAAACATTAATGCATATTGGAACAGTTAGCAAGAACAACGGAATTCTACAGTTTCTAGTACGCAGATAAAGGCTTGTTGCTAATAAGGATCGCACAAAAAATCGGTCGTCGGCTGTAGATTGTTTTGTTATTATTTAATTAGGTACCACGTTTTTATTTATCTGTGTGTCTGTCTGTTTTGTGCAAAATAAATGTTTCTTTCTTTTCTTGTGACTGTTAAGCCCGTCACAGACGTAGTTATAATATATATTAATATGAATCATAGCAAGGTATATTACGACATATTTTCTATATAAATTTTCTTTTTAAAATAAAGTGACTACACACGCAGCTATAATATATATTTCTATGACGTCACCGTTTCTATACGTTTCTACTTCTATATCTCGATATATTAATATATATTATAGCTACGTCTGTGACGGGCTTTAGCCATGAGCCCCTCATAACTCTTTCAGCGATTATAGGCCGAATATAAGACAAACAAAAAACAAATCAATTTTACACAATGATTGAATAGTCACGTACCTACCTACAACCGCGGGTTTGTTCGTAGTAGTGTACTTCTTCGTGTCTTAAGTCGCGCATCATTGAACAAATTGATCTATCTTTTTTGTACAAACATTTTGGACAATACTTTATGTAAGTGATTGTACACCGGATTGCTTCCTCCCTTGTTTTGTTATCATGTTTTTCTAGTATTTAGACCAAGAAGAGTACTTACTGGTTCAATCTCAATGTCATTTATGTCAAAAATGGTATTCTCTTATATCCATTTGGCGTTGTCATGTAGTACAATAATTTAGAACACCATTTGTGACATTGAAGGCATTGAAATCATATCGAAACCAAATCGGAATTATATTTTGAACATTCTTATTTACGAAAATTGGCATTTCGTTTAAGATACACTCATATTTCATATTTTCCCTACCTAAAGAATACAATAAATTCTTATTACATAAGAACTTACCCTGGCCAATCCGCTCACGGGAAACGTTTCGAAATCCAACACCGATTCTTCACCGGGACTCTGGGCAAGTTGCCCAGAAAACGTTCTGGCGGCCATGACAGTAGCCAGAGACATCCCATCACCGATGAACAGGATGCCGTTCTTCGCTTTATTTGTGTTGGGTATCTCTGCAAGCTTGGCTTTCAGGGTCTGAGCAGCTGATTTCTTCCAGTACGATCCATGTTTTTCTTCGACAGGAATGTACGCTGGGTTCATGATGGTGTCCAGGACTTTTTTCGGTTTTGGTACCGCCACATCTCCTGTTGAGAGAGATAATGTATGATTTAATTGTTTAAACCTATAATGAAACTGTCTTCTCCTGTTTAATCAGAAGAATTGGATGAATTTTCTTTGATAACTAGCCGTTTGCCTGATGGGATTACCCATTGTCGGCGTATCACTTCATGACCGTAGACGACGCCGAGGAAAGCGCGGGGTCGGGGTATCAAACCCGGCCGCACGAGCATCGCTGCGCTGCCTACCACTTCTCAGCTCTCAGCTCAATGACGCGCTGGACTACGGGCATTTCATTGTATTGTTATTGTATATTTAATAAAGTTCACTACTTTTATTATAAAGTTCCGAATGAGCATAATCACCCATCGGTTATCAATTTAAAAAAAATCTTTCCTAAGTGCGTACCTACGTTATAAAACGGTTCATTCAATTTAGACGTTTAATTTCGGACTTCTGCCGTGCAATAGCCGTCCGGTTGTCGTGCAACGCTCGCACGGCTGCCGCACGATAGTCGGACGGCTCTCTCGATGTGTCAACTCACAGATAATATAATACTATACGTACAGATGCCTCATCTCATACAAATAAATGTGACCGATTTAGCGCGGGCTATCTTCGGGCTATACATTTTTCCGTGCTTAAAGGATTTTACAAAATTCGAACAAATATTTTTCATGATGTATTTTTTCATATTCTCAATTTTACGCAAACTTCAATATCAAATCGATACATATAACGCCATCTATTATGAGTTATTTCAACAAATGTTCCTTTGTTCCTGATGAGACCCCGTGGTCAACTGGATAAAAACAACCAGCAGGGGTGTGCAGTACGATACCTGCACGGCTTCCGCACGACTAACAGCAGTCCGACACTAATAATCTAAATTGAAAGAGGCTCTAAGGTACAATTATAACACCCACGAAAGCGGGCGACCGTGGCTGCAGCTGCTATGCCGACTGCAAGCAACAGTAGTGGTTCCTATACATTTTCTATGAAATTGTATGAAGTAGAGGGGCTCGTGGCTAAATGACAGCCGCGCTAATCGACAGAACTGCGAGATTAAGCTGCGCTTGCCGCGGTCAGTCCTTGGATGAGTGACGGTCTTTACATATCGAGACCTCTCCGTGCCTCGGAGAGCACGTTAAACAGTCGGTCCCGGTTGTCATAGGAATATCTTTGACAGTTTTTACGGGTAGCCAGGAGCTCAAAAAAGTTTGACAACTGATCTAACTTTCGAATACCGACACAGGACACAGGACACGCCTTCTTAGCACTTCTCCTGTTTTTATATTTAATATTTCTATGAGTATTGTGGAGGTCAGAAGGCAGTCGCTCCGCACGTAAAATATCGATATTTAGCCGTAAGCCGCAACCAGTTAGACTGGAAGCCGACCCCAATCTAGTTTAGGAAAAGGCTAGGTGGATGATGATGAGATTGTATGAAGTACAATGTACTGCATAACCCAGCATATCCGTCTTACTTGCGTGAGCGTTTTTCTTATGCTCGTTCCTGATGCTCATTGTAGATCCCACATTCAATCTCTTCTTAAATTTCAACAGCATAAAACTGATTTCTATTCCTTCTCTTTCTCTGTTCATGCAGTAAGATTGTGGAACTCGCTTCCGCCTAACATACGTGATTCTCAATCAATTTCTATATTTAAGAGACGTGTTACAGAACACTATCTTTCTTTATAAAATTTCTATTTTATTCTTATATGCATATATATTTATATTATTTATGTTAGCTTAGTTAGGTATTATATTTATAATCTTAGTTAAATATGTTATTTTATAAATGTATGTATATTTTTAACATATTGTTGATATATGTTGTATTAGAGACTATTATCTATAATTCTTATTATTCTTCACACTGTGTCTTCGTTTAAATACCTGTCAAATATCCTGTCGCAGGTCTGCTGGCAGAAATTTCTTTAGAAATAAGCAGTACCTTTATACCTAATGATTCATATGCATTAGTTATCCTTTGTATGTTGTGTGTACATAAATAATAAATAAATAAGTGCAGTTGCGGTCACTGTCGCCGGTGTCGGAATTTTAGGTACCTACTTTATGGTACTCGTGTGCAAAATTTCATGCTTCTAGAAATCTAGACCCACCGGTTTAGGTTGTGCATTGTCTGTCAGTCTGACAGTACTGTTTTATTGGTGTAGAAATGATATTTAAAGGGTGTTGGAGCGACGCGTGGGTCATGTCGTTTGAGGTAAAGTTAACTGAGAGGAAAAAGATTCGAATCGCCATGAAAGTAAGACAAGCTGTAATTGAACAGACAATCTGGAGGTCACCGGCGCTTTTAATGTTTATCAACACTCATGAAATCGACGCTTATAATATTAGCTATAGTAATTGCCAATTTTAAAATTAATTGATATTAGCATAGCTGTTTAGCACATATCTCGACTTCGTTCCAAAAAGAAAAAAAATCGTGAAGCTATGTTAGCAAAAACTTAATATTTTGATTATTTAGTAACAACTTAACAAGTTCGTTGTTCGTGATGCATTGTTGAACAATATCATGAACTAAAATTCGTCGTTGGCATAAGCATAAGCATAATCGGCCTATAATGTTCCCACTGCTGGGACAGGCCTCCTCTCTGTGAGAGGGAGTGGGCCGTAGTCCACCACGCGGGCCCAGTGCGGGTTGGTGGACGTCACATGTCTTCGAATTTTTGGTTCTAGGACATGCCCGGTTTCCTCACGATGTTTTCCTTCACCGTTAAAGCAAGTGATAATTAATTTCTAATACGCACATGACTTCGAAAAGTCAGCGGTGCGTGCCTTGGGATCGAACTCGAACCATTCGCCGTGGGAGGCACATGGTTAAACCACTATGCTATCACTTTTTCAAATTCGTCGTTGAAATTCGATAAAAACTAAAATTCGACACCCAAATCAGTCGTTATTGAGTTAGATTTATTTAATTTTTTTATCAAAGTTAACGAATTCAGGTAGGTAATACTTATACAACGACGTTATTGAATTAATAATATTATTTATTGATCAAATAACCAGGTAATGATCATAAATAAGTTTTATTATTCCGATCAGCCTTGTAACATATTTGACACGGACCGGTCTTTTCGCGCAAATGTCGAGTTTGTTGACAATAAAAATCGTTTGACCTTATTTGTTGTGTTTATTTTACAGATTGATTGAAGTAATAAATTAAAAATCTTGTTGATTATGATTAGCATAATGGCTAAGTCATCGGCTTTATAGCTTCGACTCACGACGCAAAAAATCTAGGTTTGGCTGTTGGTTTAAGGGCCTATACTACCTCAAATGGCTTAGCAAAATACTCTGTTACGCCGAAAATACTGAAGCATTAATTTTGAAATAAATATATGGTAAAGTTGAGGATTAATGTTAAGTCCTATGTTTGGCGAAAACACGATTCCATAAAATTTTCTCGATAGAAATAAATTCCAAAGTTACCTCTAAACCGAACAATAAACAGCTGGCAATCATAAAATACTGCAAATTAGATCATGAAACTTTTTATACTAACTAAACTAACTATAAAGCAGGTCTTATGTTATTTATTTTCGTGAATTTCTATTTTAAAGTAAATAAACTATAATATCGGCCGTATTAAAGTTTGTTCCCCGCCGCGCGCAACCCGCGCTCATTCCTGCTCCGGCTTTCGTACGGGAGGGCTGTGTCATTTTGCGCTCAGGACACATTACGCAACAGAACGACAATAAAATAAAAATATTGAATTAGGTACGTGAGTTTTTAGTGTTTGCATAATGGAAAATAACCGAAACAAAAATAAGAAGCGACGGGGTTGGCGTAAAGAAACAGGCAAACATATAATATGATCGAAATGAAGTACCTACTCGGGGTGTACTGTGTGCCGTGTGCGTTACCCTAGCAGGAAAGTAGCTCCTAGGGAGATATGAGTGGGACGAATAATTAGTGCCTAATCTGCTGTAAATGTGCGCCAAATAAATAATTTGTGCGCCTTGTAGTTTTGGAGAAAAACAGAAAAAACGCTTCCTGCTGGGGTAACGTTGTTCCAGCAGGAAAATTCTAAACGAATGATCGGAGAGTGAAATATTGTGCATGGGCAGATAGTTTATATTTGTGCATAAATGTGCACCAAAAATATAATTTGTGCGTCTTCAAGTTTTCGAGATATTCCATTTCCTGCTGGGGTAACGTTTTGCAGAATCGTGTTTCTCTAAAACCATTGTATGTGCGCTTGTAGAATAAACACACACGAGTAGCTCTTAATTTGTGCGTATTTGTGACAGAATTAGATTTCAGAAAATATTTATAATTTTCAAGTAATCGCGTTTTTTCGAAAACCCGAAAAAATTTTGCAGCGCCTAAATGAGAAAACGTAGAAGGTCGCTGAAAACTGTATTCGGTCCTTCTTGACGCTTATAATAACCATAAAAAGTTTCAATAGTGTACATGCATGCGTTATTGAATAATATTGCTGAAAATCAAAACGATGGTGTCATAACTTGACGAAAAAATACAAGAAACCGGCTCAACCTAAGACGTGTAAGTGTGAACCAAAAATTAGTGCGTTTAATCAAAAATATATAGTAAAAATATTCAGCTTGGAATGTTTCGCGTGTAGATATAAACAAAAAATTAAATACGTAAACAACGGCTGGTTATCCGACCAAATTCGAATGACTACAAAAAAGCGACGGATTCATACATATCGATGACCTTCTTAACTTTACTCACGAACCGGTGGCAACGTGTTGTGCCCGAGTACACTGAAGTAGAAAAGATGGAAAAAATAAACTTGTTAATAATACGAAAAAAAATTGCGTGTAACGAAGAGTAGAATTTGTACTCCTATTTGCAATGCATTATAGATTGAAATAAATAGAATAATCATATTATTTTAAATATTTTTTTTTGTAGGTGGACATTTAGAATAATTATATGTAGGTAGGTAATAATAGTATGCCGTGCTGGCTGAGAGCTTCTAGACCTGAGCGTGAGCACTTGGGCAGAGGTCAAATGGATACTTTTATAACAATAACTACAACACTTTACTGTACATAACTACTAGTTTTGTTAATTTCGCAGGATTCCGGTTAGACTAAGTAAAGGTAATACTATTATTGTGATCTAGAGATTTTATGCAGATACATATGATAGGTATTATAGAGATATACCTAGAGAAAATAATAGTATTTTTTTATTCCCTTTTAATATATTTTTGTACCTATTTTTTAGCACACACTAACAATTTTTGGTTGTCTTTGAAAATTTCAAGGGTAGTTTTACAATCGAAATTTAGATTTAAATAAATAAATAAGTCGTATTTTAATTAATTTATGGACGATCTGTTTCATAAATAATCGCATAGTTTTATGCAAAAGTATAAAGTATACCTATTTTATCGAAAATAAAGTACGTAAAGGAGGTAGATTGCTGGCGGTCCTGTATCCGTGTCTGTATATTGTGTGAAGGTTGGCCTTTTCTTGTTGACAGTGATACACTTAGTGTATCAAAACATTGCGTTATGGTTGTAAAATGCAAATTATTAAATAATTGTAGCGGTATGGTAAGTGCTTAAAATTAAAACATGTCGTATGTGGCTGTGAACTGTTCATCAAGATCAACGAAAGAGGGCTTAGAAGTCCCGGAATTAACATTTTACACGTCTTTGACACCGATTTTATCATTAATTACTGAGATTTTTATTTGGAAAATCAATAAACATTGAAGATTTACACATTGTGGGTAAGATTGTCTTACATCTATGAGCAGATGGCTCCACTCATGGTCATGACAGACGGACAACAAAGTGATCCTATATGGGTTCCGTTTTGTCTTTTGAGGTATGGAACCCTAAAAACCGGCCAAGTTCGAGTGAAACTCGCGCACCGAGGGTTCCGTACCTTCCTTGGGCGTATAAAAACAACCCAAACCCAATTGCGCCATCTATGAGAAAGAATAATAATATAAATAAAATAATAAACATAAAAAATCATAATTTCCACATCAACAAGCTCTTTCATTTCATAATAATATGGTCACAAAATATATTAAAGGCACCTTAATTTAATATATTTTTTAATTAGCCCCCAAAATTTGGTCATATATAATTTCCAACAAACGTCTGAACGCGACTGTACGGACAACGGTAAGCCGTTGTCCGTACTTAGGCTTAATACGTCCAATAAAGTCCAAGGCTTAATACGTCCAATAAAGAAGGTCATCGATATGTATGAATCCGTCGCTGCCGTTGTTTACGTATTTAATTTTTTGTTTATATCTACATAATGCGAAACATTCCAAGCTGAATATTTTTACTATATATTTTTGATTAAACGCACTAATTTTTGGTTCACACTTACAACACGTCTTAGGTTGAGCCGGTTTCTTGTATTTTTTCGTCAAAGTTATGACACCGTCGTTTTGATTTTCAGCAATATTATTCAATAACGCATGCATGTACACTATTGAAACTTTTTATGGTTATTATAAGCGTCAAGAAGGACCGAATACAGTTTTCAGCGACCTTCTACGTTTTCTCATTTAGGCGCTGCAAAATTTTTTCGGGTTTTCGAAAAAACGCGATTACTTGAAAATTATAAATATTTTCTGAAATCTAATTCTGTCACAAATACGCACAAATTAAGAGCTACTCGTGTGTGTTTATTCTACAAGCGCACATACAATGGTTTTAGAGAAACACGATGCTGCAAAACGTTACCCCAGCAGGAAATGGAATATCTCGAAAACCTGAAGACGCACAAATTATATTTTTGGCGCACAAATTTATGCACAAATATAAACTATCTGCCCATGCACAATATTTCACTCTCCGATCATTCGTTTAGAATTTTCCTGCTGGAACAACGTTACCCCAGCAGGAAGCGTTTTTTCTGTTTTTCTCCAAAACTACAAGGCGCACAAATTATTTATTTGGCGCACATTTACGGCAGATTAGGCACTAATTATTCGTCCCACTCATATCTTCCTAGGAGCTACTTTCCTGCTGGGGTAACGCACACCTGTGTGCCCGGGCCGCGGGACCGCGCGAGCAGCAGTGTGCGAGGTGCGAGCGAGATAAAGAGTTAGGCGGCGCGGTGAAGTGGGGGCGAAATTAGAATTTGAGCTGAGGTAGTATAGGCTCTTAAGTAGTGGAATTTGTGTCAGTTAATAACAATAATAATTAGCCCGCAGGGCACCTTAAGGCGAGGTGACGGGGAGTAGCGACCCCGCGGTACCTGAGTGCTCCAGGGAGAAGGCACCGTTCCTCATCTTTGGCTTGCCTTAATTGGCTGGTCGGAGTGAACACTGACGAGGAACAGGTCTCCCGCCTCTGGCTTGCCTTAATTGGCCGTCCAGAGTGGAGTCGCTAGAGCAGAACCCCACTGCTCGAAGGGTGGATGCTGAGCGTAAGTGGTGAGTGGGCCAGTGATGCCGGACCCTCAGGGAGCAAATGATCTGAGTTTAAAGTCCAGCAAAGCCTCTCCACCCTTCAGCCGCTCACGTTCCTGTTGCCCCCTTGTTGCGACTCGAGCAACCATTTTCGGGGGGCCCAGTTAGTGAGTTGGCAAGTCTCCGTCTGCCATTATTACGTGTCAATATACATTGTTCCGGCAGGCGCCATAGGTTCCCATAGTTCCCCAAAACCAATCCACTACCATCCCATCACAATAGCCCAAGTAGTTTTTCTCCACATGTTTGCAATAGTTCTGCACAGCTGGGGTTTCTCCTTGGGTGCATTTATATAGTGCATACAGGGATAATCGCCAGCTATGTCACCATTACATTTTATATATTTTAAGTTTGTTGTAAAGGGCCTCTACGTGTTGGCTTCGGCCCCACGCACGCCTTCGAAAGGTCCGGGACTTTGTAAAGTCCCGTGCAACAAAAAGAAACTAAAAATAATATGTAATTATAATGTGCATGTGAGATTTGTGTCCGGTCACAGATAATATAATACTATACGTACAGATGCCTCATCTCATACAAAGAAATGTGACCGATTTAGCGCGGGCTATCTTCGGGCTATACATTTTTCCATGCTTAAAGCATTTTTCAAAATTTGAACAAATATTTTTCATTATGTATTTTTTCATGTTCTCAATATTACACAAACTTTAATAACAAATCGATACATATAACGTGAGCTATTGTGAGATATTTCAACAAATGTTACTTTGTTCCTGATGAGACCCCGTGGTCCGGTATAATTTTTTCCTCTTGCGATATCCGATAAGCTATTTAGTTATTTAGTTATTATAATTACCTAACTAAACTTATGGTGTCAATTGGGTCGAATAATATGTTTTTTACCGATGTTGGGTGAGTATAATTAATCAAATTTTATGATTATGAATAACTTGCTTACATGACCTTAGTGTATTCATGATCATACAGGAATAAAGCTTTGATACAAATATGAACGTCAATTATTTTAATTAATTTTGAAAATGTACGAGTATTTAAAAAAAAGTTAATACCTATTTGTTATGCTATTTGTAACCTTTAAATTTATCTAAAATATGTGCCATTATTAAAAAAGTAAGAGCTTACATGTTTGATAATGTTAATACAGACATATTATGATAGAATACCCCTTAATACAGACTGACATTATGACAGAGTACGATGGTGTAAAAATTACCGATCGATAAAAATAATTTTATCTATTTTAACTATCGAAATACGTGCCTCTACCTAAAAAAGGTACTTTACGTGACATTTTAGTAAAAACTCATATCTTGTGATTACATTGTAATAAAAATTAGGTGTCATCACACCCAACCACTAACACGGAGATAAGTGATTATGGTTTTCTCTTAACTCATCCTAATACTGGTCCTAATGCCTAATTTCGGCGGTAAATGGCGAAAGCCTGATATTGTAAAGTTAAAAAATCTTCGTCATCAACGGGGGACCTGTTTAGCCCCTAAGCTGTCAGCACAGTGAATCCTCATTTTAAAAAAACCGGCCAAGTGCAAGTCGTACTTGCGCACCGAGGGTCCCGTATCAGTTTTGGACATCTAAAGTGAAAAAAACCGGACCGCAAAACTAAGTTTGTTTGTGAAAGAATTTTGATGATTTTGAAAAAACTGTACTAGTTAGGAACATCGTTTTATTTTTGGTGCCATATTTGGGTCAATTCCTATCAACTCTAATTATTTCAGATTTTTCACTCCGCAAACTTCGGAGATAAGGGGGGGGGAATGGTATTTTTTCAGACATTTTTCATCATATGTCGAAAACTGTGAGATATAAAATTAAATAAAAATATATTTTAAAATGTGCAGATCAAGCCCTTTTGCAATGAAAATAAAAATATTTTTTTAATTTTTTCATTTGCAATAAAGTTGGACAAGCATTCTTTATAACTGTTCCAAATTTCAAGTCGATAGCATTAGTAGTTGCTGAAATAAGCAGGTGTGACAGACAGACAGACAGACGAAGTCGCACCATAAGGGTTCCTTTTTACCATTTTGGTACGGAACCCTAAGAATCGGCAACGTGCATGCAACTCGGTGGTGCAAGCGTTTCATAGGCAAACCATTAGGCAAGTCATGCGCCTATTTTGCCATCATCGTCGTAGGTATAACTAGACTTTTGCCCGCGACTCCGTCAGCGTGGACTACAATGGAATGACCAGTTTAAGTGACTTCCGTAGTGTAGGTTTGCTAGTACTACCAAGAGGTCAAGCTGTATCTCTGGTTTTTTTCAGCGGAATCAAATGAAACGTGGCTTAGATTTTAAGTTGGACCATAAGCTATCGAACTGTGAAAACCGCATCAAAATCCATTCAGTAGTTTTCGCGTGATGCGCGCACAAACAGACAAAAATTAAAAAAAAAAATATCGGATATAGTTACGTCCCAGTACCCTATCCCGACTGTTTTTTCTGGAATATCTTCAATGTACAGACACGGCTCTTTTACAATTTTATAATAGTATAATTATAGGGTCCTACCCTTCATACTCGAAATATTTTAGGAGGCACATCTATATGTGGTAATAGTGGTATAGACTAAAATAGATAACACTATAAATTGTATATAGAAAGTGGCACAATTATATATAAATTGTAATTATATAAAGTGGCACAATTAATGCTTTATCTATTCAAGGTAGGTACTGCAAATTTATTTTTCAGGTCCACTAAGATAAGTGGTAATTAGCAAAGACGATAGCTACTTATGTAGTATGTATAAATTAATGTAGGTAACTATTTCTAGAATTTTAGGTCGTTATTGCGTTTATAAAGTTACTCGCTTCCGCCCGCGGCTTCGCCCGCGTTTTCCGGGATAAAAAATTAGCCTATGTATTATTCCAGGTCCCGGGCTACCTCTTTGCTAAATTTCATCCAAATCCGTCCAGCTGTTTCAGCGTGAAGAAATAACAAACATACACACACACACACGCACAAACTTTCGCATTTATAATATTATATAGTGGGATAAGTATTCTAGGTACACATTAAAATAAATAATGTTCCATGGGTACTACGATATTTTTAGGGTTCCGTACCTCAAAAGGAAAAACGAAACCCTTATAGGATCACTTTGTTGTTGTAGTGGAGCCATCTGCTCATAGATGACACCATTGGAAGTATGCAGTAGCGCCATCTATGATCATATTTCGGAACCCTTAGGGCGCGAGGCATACGCATAGGTACTCGCACTTGTCCGGTTTTTTTGTGTATTGCAACTTAATTGTAAGTGAGTTTGCAAACACAAATGTCAAATGCACAAACCCACTCACACATGCTCAGAGCTACTATTCGGTTGGTTGATTACAAATTACAATCCCTTTCCTTGCGGAAATCGTCCTCTTATAAAGTCAATATTAGCGAAAATGTTAGAATAAGAAATAATAGAACACTTATCAATACAGGGGGTCTACTCTGTAAGTCCGTCAACGAAGATACGGGCCCGTCCGAAAGTACAATAGACATAAGATTCCGTCAAAACAAGTGTCAAATTCAATTTTTCGGATGGATAAAAACACATCGGGAGTAGGGACAGCTGTCAAATCGTGCTATCATTCATTCTTAGTTCGGGCCTCCAACTAATCTTAAGTCCGTAGGTGATACGGAGTAAGAACCGCCCGTAACTAAGGCCGAAACTACGGATTTCGTGCTTAGAGAGTAGACCCCCAGGCGCGGTCGCAGCCGACGATTTTGGGGGGGGTCATACCGCAGCCGAAGACTTTTGGGGGGGGTCATACCGATTAATTCCGACGTGCTATACCGTGAATTACCGTGTTTAGCGCATTTTTGTACGATTTTGGGGGGGTCATGAGCCCCATGACCCCCAGGGACCGCGCCTGTCAATTAAATAGAGCATAGCCGTATGCGTACGCTTGTGAAACATAAAAGAGATAAACTTTAGAAACATTTGAAATTTGACGTTGGCGTCAAATAGAGAAAGCGTTCTGGATAGAAAAGCGATAAATGAAAAGATACTGAGATATGAAAAGAGCAAAGAAATTACGATAGTGAAAAGAAAGCATCGTTGGTCACTAATTAGTCACGAACCGTTTATTATCACCATTACGGAAAAAAAAGTTAAAACCTTCAAAAAGATCACAGTACCTAAGTAGGTAATGCTGTGTGAAACAATTTTGGAAGTCGATGCCTTTGATTTTTGCTTAGGTTTGATTCGGCATCTACTTCTGAAACTGTTTCACACACTTTTGTAAAGTTTTTTATTCTTCTATCTTGATCGAGTGGCTTAAGTTGATTTTTCTTACATGCATTTTATTATTTTACTTACATACATAGGTGTCGAATTGATAACCTCCTTTTTTGAAGTCGGTTAAAGACACAGAATTTGACATTGAGACTTAAAAGGTATTTGTACCTTCTTACCTTACACACAAATAAGTATTATCATTGTACTTCAGAACAGCTATTATAACAAAAACATAACTTACGTAGATACCCCTTTGTCGATGATTTAGTACTCTTTGTTACTTTTGTAATTTTCATGGACGATTCGCTATGGTAGGTATCTCAGATTATAGAAACAAGGAGATATGCCATCATAGCAAATTAGTACCGGAACAACTGATGCCACTTTTAGTACATTTCTCGACACATTTATGCGCATAATTATGCGCTCCTTGTGAATAAAAAGATCTCCTACGCATTAAACATTCCGCACACCCTCAATCTAACACTGTTAATCGTCACTCAACACTAGCACTAAACTAAAACACTGTATTTATACCATCGATCGTGTTTGGTTCATTGCCAGCGCGTACGTTTTTAATATGAGCAATTTGCTAAAGTGCGCATCAAGCTCGATAGCGCCTTGGCACATCTCCCTTGTTTCTATGATCTGAGGTAGGTATGAAGAACAGTCTTTGACGAATTATTGCTGTACTACGTCGAATATTGTAGTGATTTACAGTGGCAGAGGGTGGGGGGAAACCGGGACAGTAATATAGTAACAAAATTATAAACATCTTACTTAAAGCGCAGGCCACACCGCCAGCTAGCGAGCGAGCGAGCGAGCCGGACGAGGCTTTTCATATGCTGACGTAGCCTAACTCTGTAGTTCGCTGTGTAACCGCAGTATGAAAAGAGATGAAACGATGCCTCGCCCGGCTCGTTCGCTCGCTCGCTAGCTGGCGGTCTGGCCTGCGCTTAAGTAGGTATACGTATCGTTTATTCACTGTATTTACATATTTTGAATACGCAAAAAGTATGACATAATTATGTAAAACGGAATTAGTAAAATTTTGTTACTATTTTATTGTACCGAAAAGAGGCCGGTGGCTAAATGACAGCCGCGTTGATGCGGTCCACGATGGAGCACGCTTGCCTAAAAGAAACCGATTCACTCGTGTCTTGAAGACATCATATTGTTTTGTCGGATCAGACACGCGCATACTAGTCATTTTGTCGGCTGCATGTTCGACAAGAAATTTTCCTTAGAAGCATAATGTAGGTAGTAGAGAAAAGTTCCTTGTGAGAGTTTGTCCGGGGAAGTACTTTTAGTCTGCCGTTTGATGTGTAAGCCACATAAAATCTTTTGATTTTCCCTATGGCAATGAACCTACATTTGCATTTAATGCAAATGTAGGTTCATTGCCATAGGGAAAATCAAAAGATAAACATTACAGTTGTATTTTTTTTTTAAGAAGAAACCTCAGAATTTCTTTTAATTGTAATTTATTATTATCAGGCATAGGTAATGGCTTTATGTACAAAGACGTCTGCAATAAATAGCTTAGCTCTTTTCCTAACTTTTTTATATGCATGGGGGATACTCAATAAATAAAGGTAGCTATCTATATACACATAAAACTAGCTGTATACACGACTTCATCCGCGTGCAAGCCGGAAAACACATTGTCGCAAGTCGGAAAACACAATATCGTTGATATCTTCATAATAAAATTATCAAACCTTTTCAAAAAAAATTTTTAAACAAATCTCTTTTGTGCACTTTTAGGGTAGTATGTACTCAAGGAATATTTCCTCCTTTCAAATTTCTAGGTCTATTTAATTGGTTTAGGCTGTACGTTGTCTGTTAGTAAGTCACAGTACTATTATTGAGGTATACATAGAAGACAAATGATTGTAATGTCAGGTATTTTAGATACTGTAAAACGTCAAAAGTAGATGCACGTTCCAAAATGCAGGTTCTATAGAGGAGCCGGAAAGAACCTCGGAAGTTCCCAAATGTAAAAATAATAATTAATTTTGTGTTGAATAGTTTAGTTTATTATGGCAGAATGATACGTTTAAAATTGTATTTCTATAATTTATGTACGTTGCTGATATTTTGAATTAAAAATTTAGACTCTTGACTACTAACAGTAGGTAATAGTTTAAAAATAAGCAGAACAAGGTTTTATTTTTACATAAAAATATTTTCGCCACAGATAGGTAAGTACATTTCTCTACTACAAACACACAATTTTATAACTAATATATAGACAAAATTTTAAAAGGTATGACCACGATTTCCTTTGTCCCGCCAAATAAAAAAAACACAAGCACATCACATTTTTTTCACAATTACGCACCTGAAACAAGTTTTTCGGCCAAAACTGCGACCGAGACGACCAGTATCGTAATCAGGACTCGCGCCATTATTGAGACACTGAGGCGTCTGCGCAGGAGTCGCGCGTTTTATCAACTGCACTTCACTTGAATTTCGAGGGCTTAAGACTAGAGTCACCACGCGGCAAACGAATGCTCGGATCGGTTTGATAATAATCCTTCTTCATGGCACTCGCTTTCTTGGGTAAGAAATGCAAGTTTGATTCCTGATGCGTACCTACCTATAATCTGTTTTTCTGATTGTTTTTTATTGCGTTACGTCAAGGATCTTGTCAAATAACGATTTGGACTCAATTTTTTTTATTGTAAAATAACGTGTTGAGTTTTTTTTTGTGTTTTAAATTGGTCAACCAATCATCAGCTGGCATGAGAGTTGACTGCAGACACTGACCTGGTTATGCAAATAAAAAAATGGATTAATTCTGTAATATAATCTGAATAATTATGTATGTTTTTGGCTACTTCGTAATACTATACTAGATTTTGTAACTAATATTTTTGGGGTTACGAGTTTTTCTTTATTGTGTCAACATGGCTAAAAAATACGTGTTACCTGTAATTTGTGAATAACGATTGAAAATCAGCAATAAAATGAATGAGAAATGTGCCTTTAAATAAGTAGGTACTCGATATTGAGGAAAATCTACAATGTCAGACAAAAGGTTGGCAATGATAAATCTATTAGAGATCTATAAATTTATTATTCAAACACAATAGTCGTAGTAAAAATAAAATGCATATTGAATGATCCTTTGTAATGATTATTTATTGGGTAATCTATACATACTAATATAGGTAATGTTTGTGAGTATGTAAAAGGTAGTATCTCAAGAACTACAAATCCAATTCTAAAATTTCTTCAGGTCACGCAAACGAAGTCGTTGACAAAAGCAAGTTGAGGAGTGTTTTGTTCAAAAGGAACTAAATTCATTTTATACTAACTTTAGGAAACCGTTAAATAAAAAAATAAACGATCTTTTTTATAGACAAAATGTTGTCCGTTTTGAACAGAATCGCAACAGCTTTAATCTCACGATTAGCAACGGCAATAGGCCTTTTAGCCTATTTTTATTTTGGGAAATCATAGTATTCAACGCGTAAAATAGATGCCACCAAAATTTTTTTTTTTTTACAATATGGCATATAAGCCCTTTTGAACAGACACTCCACAGTTATTCATATAATTATTTCCTCCACGATGTTTGCCACGTGCATTATCGTCATGGCTGTCATTCTTATTGAAATACAATTATGTTACAATACAATGTCAGCCAGGCGCGGTCGCAGCCGACGATTTTGGGGGGGGTCATACCGCAGCTGAAGGCTTTAGGGGGGGTCATACCAATTAATGCCAACGTGCTATACCGTGAATCACTGTGTTTGGCGCATTTTCGTACGATTTGGGGGTTCATACCGCAGTTGAAGACTTTAAGGGGGGTCATACCAATTAATGCCAACGTGCTTTACCGTGTGTTTGGCGCATTTTGGTACGATTTTGGCGGGGGGTCATGATCCCCGTGACCACCCCCCCCTGGGACCGCGGTCATACCGCAGTTGAAGACTTTAGGGGGGTCATACCAATGAATGCCAACGTGCTTTACCGTAAATTACCATGTTTGGTGCATTTTGGTACGATTTTGGGGGGGTCATGACCCCCGTGACCCCCCCCCCCCTGGGACCGCGCCTGCCTGTGACTGTCTCACTACGCAGTATGCCTCTTCTCAAACTGAGAAGGAATGAGCATTGACCATTGATCATTACGCCAACGCAATAAGTGTTGACGAGCTGTTTTAAATACAAAATTGTATAAAAATTATATTCAAACAATGATATTGTTGTATATTTTCGTCTGGATAACAAAAAAATAACTAAAACAAAAAAAACAATTTTCTTTGAAAATTTCATGGTCAAGGATTGTAGAACTTAAGAATGACTTACGTACACGGTACAATTGCTTAATATGATTTTGCTAAGGCCTTTACAATTATTACTTTGTTTAATAAAGCGATCGGTAGAACTAATTATCGCAAAATACTGGAGACACGCAAATTACCTTTTTAAAAATATTCTTGTAAAATCTACGAAGTTGAATTAGTTACGTGATGAAACATAAATCAAATATTTTGGTACCTACATTTCGATATTTCAAATTTACGTAACATAGAAACTAATTATGGCTCTACTCTATATTTAAATCAGCTAGATTTTTTTTTTTTTTTATAATAAAACAAGATAGAACGTATTAAATCACATATACCTACTTACATAGGTAGGTACATAAATTATAGAATTTTGTTTTAGCTGACCCTCGAGCTGACCTACCTACTACTTTTTTGTTTTATTAAAAAAAAACGGAATAATAATTATATTATTAAATTAAATATAATATAGGTATGTAAAATAAAAATGAACACAGTTAAATAATCAAAATTCAATCTTATCGTAAATGTATATTTTTGTATGAAACATATAACATATGAAACATGTCAAAGCCATAAATGTTATGCTTCTCATAAGTTATTAAATATTTAAGAGATTCTCAAAATTCGAATGTCGCCAGCAGGATTTGAACCTGCAACCTTTGGCACGGTTCGCCAGAGATCGCAGGTTCAAATCCTGCTCGCGACATTCGATTTTTGAGAATCACTTAAATATTTAATAATTCAATCTCATCGATTTATGGTCACCCTAACAGCGGCTCCCTGAATATTTAATGCAAAAATGAGTCAAGCACTGGCGTGTGCTAGTTTGGTTGTTTTACAATTTATTTTGACCACGATCCTCAGTCATGAGGGAACGACTAGAGAGAGAGAGGGTCTATGCTGTACCGACACGTCGCTTTGGTCGACACGACTGTACGACAGTTGGCTTCTAACAGCCGTCACTGCTTAACGCGGACTTCTGGTGAGGACTTACAAATGCCTCCAGCCAGGCTTAAAACTAAATAATAAAAACCGGCCAAGTGCGAGTCGTACTCGCGCACCGAGGGTTCCGTTTCATTTTTGGACGTATAATGTGAAAAATCCGGACCGCATAACTAAGTTTGTTTGTGAAGGAATTTTGATAATTTTGAAAAAACTGTACTAGTTAGGAACATCATTTTATTTTTGGTGCAATATTTGCGTCAATTCCTATCAACTCTAATTATTTCAGATTTTTCGCCCCGCAAACTTCGGAGATAAGGGGGGGGGAATGGTATTTTTTTGGACATTTTTCATCATATGTCGAAGAATATGAGACATAAAATAAAATAAAAATATATTTTGAAATGTGCAAATCAAGCCCTTTCATATGATATGTCACTTGACCTAGTAACCCCACTTTAAAATTTCGGACCCCCACTCCGGCCCCTTTTGCAATGAAAATATAAATATTTTTGGACTTTTTTCATTTGCAATAAAGTTGAACAAGCATTCTTTATAACTGTTCCAAATTTCAAGCCGATAGCATAAGTAGTTGCTGAAATAAGCAGGTGTGACAGACAGACAGACAGACAGACAGACAGACAGACGAAGTCGCACCATAAGGGTTCCTTTTTTACCATTTTGGTACGGAACCCTAAAAACTACAAACTAAGCGACCACACGCTAAGGGCACCCCCTAGTGGGGTACGGGCCTCGGCTTAGGGCGTCGCTGGGGGGAGGGCATCTAGAGGGAGGGACTACTAGCTGGATTGGTTCATTATTTTGGGTCGAATTTAAATCTACAGGCTCAGCGTGGGCTAGCTCGAGCAAGGGTCGGTTTGGGGTCTGAGCCATACTCGGTGGCGGACTCGGGTCATGATGGGGACGTCGCGACGGGCCTCGTCGGCGAGGTAGGAATGAAGGTAAAGAATAAACAGACTGTTACGCTTAAATAGTATATCATAAGTAGAGTTCGGATAATCCGATGCATATTTACCTAAAGTTGAGTTGTTGGCTATTATGAATTGCACTTTTGTACCGAAAAAATCCCGGGATTCCGGGATCGATCAAATTAGCGTTCTGATTATAGAATCGGATACATTATGTACTTACATTCAGGTGTTGGCTAATATGGAATGCACTTTATTATTAATCGTAAAAACCCCGGGATTCCGGAATCGACATTTTTATGATTTTCAGACTATAGAATCGTATGTATATCTATCTACCTAATGTTTTAAAGTAGGTAGTTGTCCAACTGGCATAGCAAACAACGTCAGGATAAGTTAAAAGACTATAATAATACTTTTTAGAATAATTCATCCAAGTACCTATTGAAACAAATTATTATGTACCAATATGGTTAAGTACCAATACCCGGATTTCCTGGCATTCCGGGATTTATTAAAAAAAAAAAATATTTTATGAAGCTTCTTCCATAATTTCTTGGCCAAAAATTAACTTTAAATAAATATTAAATATATAAGTGATTCTCAAAAATAATCCGATAGATGTCACCAAAACGCTCCTAAGAAGCGTATTACAAAGGGGTCTCAAATTTCAAATGAGTCGGGCGAGACCCGGTAGCTCAGTTGGTTCAGAGCACTAGCCACGGTTCGGCAGAGGTCGCGGATTCAAATCCCGCTCGGGTCATATGATTTTTAAGAATCACTTATATATTTAATAACATAATAGAAGCATAGCATGGCTTTGACATGTTTCAAATTCACAAAAAATATACATTTAAGTAAATATGCATCCGATTTTCCGACCAGTAATCATAAGATAACAGATCTGTTCGTGACACGGCAGAGCTGTAAAAACCGTATTACAAGCAACAAATTATTTACAAAAATAAGTATTTAAGGCGACGGTAAATGGTAACGGCCGTAAATCTCAAGTTTTAAATCTCTTATTTCGCCGTCAAATAATGCAGGTTAGTTGTGCAATTTTTTTATGTTAAACTAGAACATATATACATCAATCGTACCTGTGAATATTTAACTATTGTAGTAAAATACTTAATGAAATAAATTCATGAATTACTGTCTACCCAAAACGTAAAAACGTAATTTCAAATCGCATAAGATATTTTCATGATTTGGTTTGTGTGAAAAGACTATGTTACTACCTATAATATTGCCTGTTACTTTTTTTTTATTTTATATTTTAGATACTAAAAAGTAATAATACGTCTAATTCGGCATAGCGCGCTTCTTGATAGGCGAGTCGTATTACTCGGTGGACGTATGTCGCGTTGCTTGAGCTCAGCGCAGAACACTCAAGCTATACCACCCAAATCACTCAAGGCCGTTGGCAGTTATCAGCGCCTTAAGTCGTTTTTTTTTTTTTTTTAAGTATTTATATTAGTAGGAAGTATGTATCTTTGCAGTCAACATAATTTTACTAATATTTACAAACAATACTTGCACTTTTTAACCGACTTCCAAAAAGGAGGAGGTTCTGCATTCGGTTGTTTTTTTTTTTTTTTTTTTTTTTTTTTAATGTATGTACACCGATTACTCCGTGATTTCTGAGCCGATTTACGTGATTCTTTTTTCATATGGTAGAAGAACCTCGCGCGGTGGTCCCATATAAATTTTATACTAGTCGGTTAAAAAACCGGCCAAATGCGAGTCGTACTCGCGCACCGAGGGTTCCGTATCAATTTTGGACGTATAAAGTGAAAAAAACCGGACTGCATAACTAAGTTTCTTTGTCAAGGAATTTTGATGATTTTGAAAAAACTGTAATAGTTAGGAACATCGTTTTATTTTTGGTGCAATATTTGGGTCAATTCCTATCGACTCTAATTATTTCAGATTTTTCGCCCCGCAAACTTCGGAGATAAGGGGGGGGGGGGGAATGGTATTTTTTCAGACATTTTTCATCATAAGTCGAAAACTGTGAGACTTAAAATAAAATGAAAACATATTTTGAAATGTGCAAATCAAGCCCACTTTAAAATTTCGGACCCCCACTCTGGCCCCTTTTGCAATGACAATAAAAATATTTTTTTACTTTTTTCATTTGCAATAAAGTTGGACAAGCATTTTTTATAACTGTTCCAAATTTCAAGTCGATAGCTTTAGTAGTTGCTGAAATAAGCAGGTTTCACAGACAGACAGACAGACAGACAGATAGACAGACAGACGAAGTCGCACCATAAGGGTTCCTTTTTTACCATTTTGGTACGGAACCCTAAAAATCAAAACACAAAAATACTAATCAATACTGAAATCTGATTTTTGATTTAGCTCCTTAGCCTACATCACGGAGGAAAAAAAATCCTCTGTGGCCTATGTAGGCCGAGGTAGATCTAGAATAGAATAGAATAGAATATACTTTATTGTACACCATAATTATTGTAACATAGCAAGGTATCGTAAATCTAGGGTACAATGGCGGTCTTATCGCTGATAGCGATATCTTCCAGACAACCTTTGGATGGACTGATAGAACTTAAATAAAATATGGGGGTAGTTCGTGATGTACTGTTATTAAATATATACCATGAATGATACATAAATATAATACATAAATAAATATATAATTATATACTTATATATATATATATATATATGAATATGTATAAAGTAATTATGCAAAAGAGAAAACAAGATTGATGATGAAATACTGCTATCAAGAGGAAATAGAAACATGTTCAGAAAGGAAATGATCTTTTACTAGGTGTTTAAAAGAAGCTAGTGACTGGGCTTGTCTCACTGGCACCGGCAACGCATTCCACAAACGTACTGCCTGGACTGTGAACGATTTATCGTAAAATTTAGTAGAATGCGCAGGCATCAAAAGTATCAAGTTCTCCGATGACCTTAGGTGTCTAGTATGTGTGTCATGAAGGGACTTAAAACGGTCTTTGAGATAAGAGGGGGTTGCAGGATTGAACAGGACACTGTAAAGCAATGATAAAATATGGGTATTCCGGCGAAGGCGGATTGGCAGCCACTTCAGTTTAATGCGAAATTCTGAAACGTGGTCATATTTGCGCAAACCAAATATGAATCTGATGCAGAAGTTTTGGAGTCGCTCAAGTTTGTCTAGCTGCACTTCAGTAAGATCTGGATAACTGGCATCAGCATAGTCAAGGATTGGGAGAAGAAGGGACTGGGCGAGCGCAGTTTTAGTAGTAGTTGGCAGAAAATTGCGCAGTCTTCGTAAAGACCCCGCTGACGCAAACAATTTGCGGCTTACTTCTTGCAACTGAGGTCCCCAAGAAAGATAATTGTCTATGTAAATACCCAGGTCTTTCACTGAGTCACTGTAGGGAATAATAGAACCATCAAAAACAATTTGAGGAAGCTGCGACCAGTCAATCCTTGAGTGCAGCCTAGAGCTGCCGACAACAATGACTTGAGTCTTCGCAGGGTTAACCTTTAACCCATAAGCTTTACTCCAGTCAGAAATTCGAACTAAGTCTTTGTTTACCATTTTGACAGCTTCAGACAGCTCGCTTAAGGGAGCTTGTGAATAAATTTGCAGATCGTCAGCATAGAGGTGGTAGGATGAGAGAAGGTCATTGGAAATAGAATTTATAAATATTGCGAAAAGAAGAGGAGAAAGAACGCCGCCCTGTGGTACGCCGGCAGAAGTATCACACCATGAAGAGAAAGAACCTTCGATGCAAATACGTTGCCGGCGGCCACACAGGTAACTACGAAACCAATCAATCACCGTTGGAGATATGTTAAGAGAGCAGAGTATACCGAGCAGGATATCGAAATCTACGGTGTTAAAGGCATTACTGAAATCTAATAAGGAAAGAACCGTTAGATTTCCATTTTCCATACCCGATTTAATATCGTCTGTAATGTTCACAAGAGCTGTGGTAGTACTATGTCCCGGACGAAACCCGGATTGGAAACAATTAAGGAGATTGTTTTTGCAAAGGAAAGCACTAAGCTGATTATGGATAAGGCGTTCTAGAACTTTGGACAGGAATGGTAATATGGAGATAGGTCGGTATTCAGAATAGGAAATTGGATTACACTTTTTAGGCAAAGGGGTAATTTGGGCTTCTTTCCATAGGGAAGGAAAAACACCACAGGATACGGAATAATTGAGGATATGGCAAAGGGCAGGAAGGATTTCGTCAAGGATAGGGAGTATCATCTTGCGACTAACACAGTCACTACCAACAGCATTGGACGTGATGGATTCTATACTCTTCTTAACATCACAAGCAGAGAATTGATTAAAGACGAATGGTGAATAATCGGGAGTGGGAAGAGATGAAAGATAATTTAATGTTTTGGCTTTAATAGATCCATTGAAATTAGAAGAGGTGGAGAAATGTTGATTAAGTAATTCAAGATCTACATCCTTAGGAATAGAATCTTGGCGTGACTTAGTATCTATGTAGATACCACACCAGATCTATGTAGATCTGGTGAAATCATCATCGTACTATCATCATCCAATTGACATTTCACTTTCGACCAGTGACATAATCGGGCCACGATTACTCGAAACTCTTTCGTTTGAAAAAAAAAGAACTTGCTTCTGATTACCGTGAGGTCGATGGTTTCTTTTTTTTTTTGCAATTGCAACCGAAACAAGGCTATTGACCTCGTGCGGTGACTGCAAACGATTGCCAGTTAATGCCGAACCAGTTTTAAGGTGTAAAGCCCTTGATTTTAGGCCAGAATTTGAAGTAATGACGCATTTCAGTAGATAGGTGTTATGTTCCATATACGGTATTTTTTTAAACGGCTTCATGCGGCGTATGCATATTTGTAGGTCTGCGATTTTCGTAAAAAATTACTAAAATTTTGATGTACCTACTCGTATTTTTCATTTACGTAATGTAGGTAGGTCCTTACTTTCAGGAAGGATAATTAGTCCTATGTACGAAGTTGCTCGTCATGTAGAAGATTTAGTGATGAACGAATTCGTGAAAGCAATTAAACTCGGGATAAAGTAGGTGTACTAAACACAAACACAGCTTAGGGGTCAATTTATTTATTTTATTTATTTATTTAATTACAACGGTTGTTACAACCGTTGTAATTAAATAAATAAGAAATCTTTACCGTGCATGACGAGACGGTGATTTAAGATAAAGTATATACCTATTATTCCTTTGTCGTTAAATTTGACATTATTATGTAAGTATGTACTTATCTTAAAATTAAATAAGGATAATTTCAAACAAAAAACAATTGCGACCTCTTAAAGTTGGAGTTTTTTATGGTTTCCCGGTTACATTCAATGCACGTAAGATACAAAAAAATATCATGTAGACCGCACTAAAAGGAGGAAATGTCATTTGTGTGTATTCTCAAGGTTTTAATAAATAATTAACTAAATGAATGAATATGTAATTATTTTCCAAATAGTTTTCCACTTGTCGAGCTCACGTAGTACATTATTATTTGGTCGCGAATTTTTACTACATTCCACTTTAAAATAGAGTGTACTACGTGAGCTCGACAAATGGATGTGCGATTAACGCTTATGCGACAAAACTGCTGCTACTCACCATAGTTCGAATGCAAAAAATTAAAGGGTAAGTACCTACCTAATTGTTATTTTTATACCTACAGAAACATTTTCCGTTAATTAAAAATTAAATTAAATCATTTTACGGCGTTATTCGCTGCTGTTTTGTTTGGAAAATACGACTAAAGTGGACACAGTACCATATTAATATTCATGTGACAGTTAAGTACTACACGTGTCCATTTTTAACCGACTTCCAAAAAGGAGGAGGTTCTGCATTCGGTTGGTTTTTTTTTTTTTTTTTTTTTATGATGTAGGTCCGGGGAAACACTCTATGGACGGTGGACTATCAATGAATTTCATGTGCCCCCGCGTGCATTTACCCAATAGATATTTATATTTTAAAATTAAAAAATAATAATTTTAAATAATTTCTTAGTTGTAAATCATTTCTTTGTTATAAATAGTTTTATGAGCTTGCCCGAAAAATATGAAAAGCTTGTGAAATGTGAAACGTTATTCATTTTTGGCAGTTTTAAGTGCTACTTTTGCAGAATCTCAAAGAATAGGTGTGAAGGTGTGACAGACATGTAATTTATCTAAGTACCTACACATTTTTCATTCAAATATTTTGCCGTATCTCAAATGTTTACAATGTCATAGTAAGATTAAATACTTCTTTTGCATTCATTTGTAAAGATAGCAAGCAACATTTGCTCTAAAACTGATAAAAATAACTAGAGCAAATATTTTTGTTTAATAAATGTATGAATAATGTCATTTTAGGGATTGGTTGTAACTGTGATATGGGTGACATTGAATAAATAGGTGACTGTCAAAGTAATATTAGTAGTAGGTATAGGTAAGTCCCAGAACCAGTCTTGATCACAAACGTCACCAGCCGGCCTAGCATGACCACGATAGAAACGGGTTTTGTCTACATAGAAATAGATAAAGTGACAGATTGTAGAAACATTTCTACCGTTTCATTCATAAAACGTAGAAATGTTTCTACAATCTGTCACTTTGTCTATTTCTATGTAGACAAAACCCGTTTCTATCGTGGTCATGCTAGGCCGGCTGAGCGTTAGCTGATTTTCGGTCTCTTTGGCGGAATGAAGAAGACGGGGGGCGCCGAGGCTGCAGGTGATTGGTTCGTCGTCTAATTGGACCATTCTTTATTACGTATTGTCAACTGTCTATTGTCTATTGGACTGAAAATGTACATGCGCGATCTGTGATTATCTTTAGTCCCGGTAAATATATTTATTCATAAAATTATTCATAACCTGGCCAAATTATTCATAAAAGGAAAAGAAAAGAAGATTATTCATCCTAAAGGTGTTCTATTACAACCAAATGATGAAAACCCCAGAATATTCAACATCTAGCCTTCCAGTCCTTAGGACTAGTATTCATGAATAAGCCCACGGCCACGTAAAAAAATTCAGATGTAAGCACAAAAACGTGCGTATTACTTAATTACGTGCGCAATTTCACAACCTTCATTGAATGTTTACGCACGATTTTGTGCGATTCTGCCAATAAATAAAGGGGTTTAGATAATTGGTAACAGTTTATTGGTATTCAAAGTTTTGAAGATTAGCAAGTAATTAAAATTGTGCAATATCTAAACATTTTAAAAGACACCGACAGATGTTGCGTGAAGCTATAAGCTATAAAGATATTTTGATAAGAAATGATTGATATGAACGCGTGATTGTTGCGAAACGTGTCATTTGGTATTTAGACATCTATTTTTATGATGGATTTCCAATTAATTTAATGTCAGACTAGAAACAGATGACCTGTAAACCAAGAAACTAACGAAGGAAGCTTATTGATTGTATATCCATCTGCAGCGGTGAAATCAAGGTCGGGTGCTGAAGGCCTCCACCCAAATCGTAAGTGCTAACAGGTTTAGTTTAAAATTACATAACAGGTTCTACAAAAGTACTCAAAACCATTATAGGTAGGTATATAGGTACCTAATAGAAAAATTTCTCGTTGGCCTTCACTCATTCTCTGGATTTGGACTCATTCATGTATTGTATACCACTTAGACGGTAGCAACTACTCGAATTGGTTTCCATTTATGTATGTATACAATTTTATTTATAGATTTTTATACAATATCATAACATCATGCCTATATTTTTCGAAGGATTAGGCAGAGGTGTGCCTATAATACGCCCAGTTTTCGCCAACATGTTTAATTCCCGTGTTATAAGGGAGCGAGCCTATTTTACCATTAACCGGCAGTTCAACATAACTAGGAACTTCAAAGTTACAAAATTTTACTACTATTATAAATGCGAACGTTTAGATGAATGGATCGATGGATGTTTGTTACTCACGCCAGAACGGCTGAACCTCAGATCATAGAAACAAGAAACATTTTCCATGATCTGAGGGCTGAACGGATCTGGCTGAAATTCGGCACAGAGATAGATTATAGTCTTGAATATAGGCTACTTTGCATCGCGGAAAATGTACGGTTGCTTGGGAGAGACAGTCCTTACATTATAAAAAAGAAAAGTCTTGACTCACTTACTGACTGACTCATCAACGTCCGCGTCCGAGTGCAGTGATAGCCTAGTGGTTTAACCATGTGCCTCCCACGGCGAATGGATCGAGTTCGATCCCGAGGCACGCACCGCTGACTTTTCGAAGTCATGTGCGTATTAGAAATTAATTATCACTTGCTTTAACGGTGAAGGAAAACATCGTGAGGAAACCGGCATGTCCTAGAACCAAAAATTCGAAGACGTCACGTCCACCAACCCGCACTGGGCCCGCGTGGTGGACTACGGCCCACTCCCTCTCACAGAGAGGAGGCCTGTGTTCCAGCAGTGGGAACATTATAAGCCGATTATGCTTATGCTTATGCATCAACGTCCGGCCCAAACCATTGGACGTAGAAATCTAAAATTTAGCACACTGGTTCCCTGTATTGTAGACAAGGAATAAGGACTTTTTGAAATTCCCACGGGATACTAAATCCACGTAAACGGAGTCGCGGGCAAAAGCTATACATATAAAATTTTACCTACCCTGCCGAAAATATTATACATGATGATAACGTCATAAAAATAAATGTCTCCAGCATGAAAATCATGACTGGACTGTATGATGCCATCCGTCAATTTAAATATAGACTTTATCACAATGTTTTACAACTGAAATTACAATGTTTCGACGAAGTTTTTTGTCGATTCAGCGATAGATCTATCTATCCACCCATGATGACCTTAAGGTCATATCACACACACATATCCCCTTGAGAATGAACTTTAATCCGATAGATAAAATTAAATACTGTTGTTTTTGGTCGAAATCAAAGAGATAACTGACAGATATGACTGTTGTTTATATTAAAAGTCACGACGTATTGCCGTGGGGCTTCCTGAGATATGAAGCCACACCCCCTTGTAGTAATGTGATAAGGAGATTGCTCTAAGTAAGTATAAGCAGCAGTTATGGCTATTTTGTACTGAATTATGCTGGATTTCTAATAATTACCCACCGATTATGTTCAAAAAACACTCGTATCTTCGTCAATATCCATGCACAGTTTTCATGGCTTAGCTAGATACGAATTCTTTGCATAAAATTGCCTCTAGAATATTTTAAATGACCATGGGAAATAAAGAAGGCGGATAACCGGGTAATAATGGCGGAGCTTGGGAGACGCCTATGTCCAGTGGACTACGGTTGAGTTGATATAATGGTAAGGAAAACGTATAATACGATTGTACACTCGACGCCATTGACGGTCGACCACTTTTCACCCTTATTACTAAGAACATAAGGGTGAAAAGTGGTCGACCGTCAATGGCGTCGAGTGTACCTCAGAGATCCCGAAAAACGCGGGCGAAGCCGCGGGTGGAAGCTAGTTGACTTATAAATGCAGAGGGTTTGAAACTCAGATCATAGAAACAAGGAGATGTGCCAAGGCGCTATCGAGCTTGATCTGATCTTGAGCAAATTGTTCATATTAAAAACGTACGCACTGGCGACGAACCGAACACGATCGATGATATAAATACAGTGTTTTAGTTTAGTGCTAGTGTTGAGTGACGATTAACAGTGTTAGATTGAGGGTGTGCGGAATGTTCAATGCGTGGGAGATCTTTTTATTCACAAGGAGCGCCTAATTATGCGCGTAATTGTGTCGAAAAATGTACTAAAAGTGGCATCAGTTGTTCCCGTACTAATTTGCTATGATGGCATATCTCCTTGTTTCTATGATCTGAGGTTTGAAACTATCCACCCTAAAACTTATTTATGAAAATTGTGTATTTTTTTATATACGACGATGGTGGCAAATAGGCATATGGCCGTTTGATAGTAAGAAGTTAGGTACTGTAACCTATAAAACGCTTGCAGCATCGAGTGTCACATGCTCGTCGCCGATCCTTAAAAATGAGGATTCGCTGTGAGCCAGCTTAGGGACTAGCAAGTTCCCGGGTGTCATCACAGCGTATTCGCAAAAGCTGTTGCAACTCACCACAAGAACACAATACTACCTCAGTCATGTTAAGCTTGAATAGTCTTTTCTAGAATTTTACAGATAGCCATTTGTAACCAGGGGATACATTGGTATCCCAAGTATCTGACAAAATAGTGGTTATAGGATATTGATCTTATAACCATTATTTTGTCAGATACTCGCACTTCTCACTACCTAAACACGTCAAGCGTGAAAAGGGCATATCTACACCTTGAAAAACATTACTTGCACCCTTTTACTACGGTAAAACAGCTCTCGTATGTGACAGTCGGGACGTATATTTACCTAGAAGTGTCTACTTTTTTTTTTTTTTTTGAGGATGGGAAATCATCAAATGACCCCTCCCGCTCTGGGCGGAGCGGAAGGGAGTGTCAGACTCTTACTGACTAAAACCCACCCGTGTTCCTTCCTTAGCCCTTTTGTCCGGGTCAGCGGTATCCCTTCCGGACAATCCCGCTTTCCCAGAAGTCTCTACTAAGTCCGGAATTTGTAAATAATAAAAAATGTAAACTCACGTGTACAGTCCACACCAATGAGAAAGACCGCGAGTACAGTCGGCAGCATGATGTGGCAGGCGTGGTCGGGAGTGGGACAGTTTGCACGCGACTGTCAAGATAATCTGGTCCGAGACACTTTATAGTTAATTGGTAACAACATACAGTCTGTTATGTTTGGCCAATTTGATACTAATGGCGGTCACACTTCGGTTTATAGACAACTGTAAATAGCTGAGTTGGCTGATTGTAATGAGTATTTTATTCTTGATGAGTGTAAAAAGAAAAGTGTAATGAGTGTGTGTATAAATAGACAAAAGAAATTTAATAATATTAATCTATTTTCAAATACAATATATTTATAAATACTTTGCATTTGTTATAGCTATTTTAAAAATTATGTTAACAGAATCAATGGACGAACAATATGCTGAATTTAAGCAGACGTATATACCTACTACCTATTTGTTATCTTAGTATTCAATTCTTCCATTAATTTTTGGTAGCATCATTTTTAAATTTTTAATAAGTACAACGTCTTTTTTTTTAATGCAAAGCATTTAAAAATATATTAAATTACTAGTATTTCTTTTGTCTATTTATACACACTCATTATATTTTTAAATATTTGTAGCAAATAAACATCACACTAAATATAATTAAATTAAACTTTTTCACGCTAAAACGGCTGGACGGATTTGGGTGAAATTTGACAAAGAGGCAGCCTGGGACCTGGAACAGAACATAGGATACTTTTTATCAATTTTTACACTGACGAATTCGCGGGCCACAGCTAGTAAAAATAACAAAAAAAAATTAAAATTAGGGATCCATCGGTATGTAATGGAGAACAAAGTCTACGCTACCAGAGTGGTTAGGGGTCCAGAGACAGGAACCTCCTCACAATGCGTGCCGTATCGAGGAGAACTGCCTTCTGTATATGAGGCCCTTGATTCAGCTAGTCTTTCAGTTACAGGTTGATATTACTATTAAAAGTTGTACTGCGTTTTGATAAATTGAACATGTTTAAAGGCTAAAGCTTAGCACAGTTTATTTTCTCATTGTTATTATTTTCGGGCGTATAATATAACAGTGAAACATCCCGTATAAAGGCACCACGCTTGAATCCCGTGTGTCTGAACTGTATAAGCAGTTCTGACGCATTTCTTATCGCGCCGCTACATATTTTTTTCATTTTATCTCGTTGATAGAGCAAATTAATGTGTTTTTAGGGTTCCGTACCAAAATGGTAAAAAAGGAACCCTTATGGTGCGACTTCGTCTGTCTGTCTGTCACACCTGCTTATTTCAGCAACTACTTATGCTATCGACTTGAAATTTGGAACAGTTATAAAGAATGCTTATTCAACTTTATTGCAAATGAAAAAAATCCAAAAATATTTATATTTTCATTGCAAAAGGGGCCGGAGTGGGGGTCCAAAAAAGTGACATATCATATGAAAGGGCTTGATCTGCACATTTCAAAATATATTTTCATTTTATTTTATGTCTCACAGTTTTCGACATATGCGACATATGATGAAAAATGACCAAAAAAATACCATTCCCCCCCCTTATCTCCGTAGTTTGCGGGGCGAAAAATCTGAAATAATTAGGGTTGATAGGAATTTAAACAAATATGGCACCAAAAATAAAACGATGTTCCTAACTAGTACAGTTTTTTCAAAATCATCAAAATTCCTTCACAAACAAACTTAGTTATGCGGTCCGGATTTTTTCACTTTATACGTCCAAATATGATACGGAACCCTCGGTGCGCGAGTACGGCTCGCATTTGGCCGGTTTTTTTTTAAAATCTTCATAAGCATTTGTTTACGGCTTAGTGGAAGCTCCTTTTGTACTGAGGGTCTTGGGTTAGGTTTTTTTTTATCAACGATATCATGACTAATCATGAGATAAAAGCCGAATGCCGTACATCCATTACTAGATATAAGCCTCCCCTAACCATTACTGCTACAACCAGTTCTGCAGTACTCGGGTTGTTTTGTGTCAGATAAAATAAGATATTCTTAACCCACTTTAAAAAAAAAAGAGGTTTTGTATTGGACCTATTTGTGTGTATGTTAGCAATTTTATCTTAAACTACTGAGCTAATTTTGATGATTGTTCATTAATGTAATTTACATGATTTCAGGAAGTTAAGTGCTTATAAAGTTATTATTATATTCGGTATTTTATGGGCATCAAAAAATTCCTCCGCATCGCTGTCAAATGGTAGCGCTCTCAAAGAATGGCAGCACTAGCTGCCAGCTGCCACGGTGTATGGCAATGCTTAATCTATGGTCAAAGTAAATAGCCATGCTATTAGTTACTTGTATGTTGTGTACCTTTTTCATGCAAGTTACAATATTATTCATTGCTGGCTTGTATTCATTTGCAGACAGCAAACAATTTTTTTTACAAACATGTTTTTATTTGCTTTCCGTGATAAAAGTTTGATCCAGTCATTTTTGCCGCGTGGTTTGTAAAACCTGTTTTCCGCGTCCATATACAGGGTGTAAGGAGAACGCTTCCGAAGCCAGAACGTAGATTATATACAACCTAAATGCAAACGGATGGAGCTGGGGTCGTCGGCCGCGCGGCTGTCGGCGAGCGCGTGTTCTTTGAACTCGAGGTTATGCGCGAGCGTCAGCTGATATTATTTACGAGTACATGGCGTGTTAATGTTGCAAAGAAAAAAAATGTATTTAATCGCAATTATTGGTTTTAGTTACCTGTTCTCACAGCATAGTGTACGAAAAATGTAAAAAAAAATTGGTAAAATTGTATTTTTTTTTCCCGATTTTTTGATGGTATCGTATCGAGAATCACTAGCTCTATCACCTGTCTTCGTTTTCGGAAGCGTTTGCCTTACACCCTGTATATTATGTTTCAAGAATGGTCAATTCAAGAATTGATCGCGCAAGGGCAACTTAAGCCTACAAATGTACGATTGTTATTTTCTTTAAGATTCATTTTTTTTTCTTTGTGATCTATTTGATTTTAAGATTTTAAAGATTTCGAAGCCAACTTTTTTTTATTGGTCATGAAATTTTAGCATAGGTACCAGTTGATAATTATTTAGATTTCTGTATTCCATACAAACTGTACATTAGATAACATTTCGCCTTCAATTTCCTCCAATCAAATCTTTCCACCATGGAAAGTAAGCAAGGTAAAAATGGACCAATTGTTGAGAGGCCAAAAGGGTCAGGTACCCATTCAATACTCAAATGCAATACAATATGAGCAGCTATTGTAGTTATTACTCGTATCCTCTTTAGTTGAATGGAGCCTACGCAATGTGCAAAGACCGCAAATACGGACGTATTGTAATCGGGCGCAAAACGTAGGTAGGTCAGCCACCTTATGATGCGTACGAACGATCCAACTTGACTCCCGATCCAGGCGAGTTTCAACAGATTGACACGTGAATAGGGAAGTTGGGCTAATTTATTAACGTGCCAATTTGTCGAGACTCGCCCGGATCGGGTGTCAAGTTGGGTTGTACGAACGCACCTTTAGCCCAACTTACCTATTCACGTGCCAATCTGTTGAAACTCATCTGGATCGGCTCTACAGGGCCCCAATTCTGCTATTTGAATAGTGTATGAATGGTGTCATAATGACACCATTACTATCAAAACCTAAGCGGTCATTGGCTTAGAGCAAGACTAACTCTTTCGTCATTGGTCAAAACGATGCCATTGAGACACTATTCTGACACGATTATAACAATTGCATTAGCAGACTTGGGGCCCTGATCGTGTGTCAAGTTGGGTCGTTCGTACGCACCTTTACATAACAATGGTTCATCGCCCATACATTTGACTTGAGAAATGTCAAAATTAAAACATATTTATATTACTATGTCAATGACCCAGACTGCATGTGCCATACATGCAGTTGGGGACAGAAACCGTACGCAATGAATGAACTACAAAAACTTTCGCGTTGAATGACTGTAAGAACTATAATATCATAGATACTTATAAGAAGTAAGATAATTATGCTAGACTGTGCATAGGCCCAGTAGCAAAGCACAATCAATCAACCAATCGCTCAATCAAAGCACTTAGATACCTACCTATCAGTGGCGAAGGGTCAGTTTTTGTAAGAGGTAAGCCGGAGCTACAAATGCTTACCGGGCCACGAAAAGCTACTTAATAAAAGTAGGCAATACTAGCTGTGCTATTTTTCAAAGGGAAGCCGGTAGGAATCGAATTGTAGGGACCCTTCGCCACTGCTACCTATAGAGGTAGGTATCGTATAAATGCTCTTTGTAATGGGCGCCTTACATGAAGTCTACCGTTCAATTTGCATGAGACTTGCCCCCTTACTTATTTAACCACTGATTAAATATACAACTTGATCAAGTTAACTTGACAGTGTGTCGGTGTCTACTTTTCTTAAATCTGTTTTATTGTTTTATGATTTTTTTTTCATAAGGTTTTGTAACTTTAAAAATCTTGACATTAAAACTTTTTTTTTCATCATATTCCATAATTGAAATTATTTTTTTTTTCAATGTTTCCCCTTGCCCCTCTTTTGTTTCGTGAATTAGGCCGTGTTTTATACTTGATATTATAATTATTGAGAGCAACATAGCTACGCGTATGCACTACTTGAATGGTTGACATTGAATCTCAAATAAATTCATTCTATTATTCTTCTACACATCAGAACGGCCTTTCGTTCATAATTATACCCTATTTATTTAATAAAAAGTATGACTTTGACCTAGCGAACGTGAAAAGATGTGAAATCATTATTTGTTAGTGATAATACCTTGTACCAGAAAGGGCTTCATGGAGTGATTTCTGTCAATGATTTGACAATGTTGTCCTAAATGGTAGGCGCAATGGTCAGTAATCGGTGTCTCATCTCAAGGTTCGATGTGGAATTCAATGAAATGTACCAATCTAATAAAGTTGAAATTTCTGTTCTTTGATTGTTTTTTTTTTAAACGCGCTTTAAACTCTGGAACAATCGGTCGGATTAGAAAATCTTTTTGTATAAGTATTTTGTACTACAGGTTATTTAACATCCCGCTATGATCGTTAGAAGCTGAGAAAAATGAAAACAGGTCAGAAAGAACGCAAAGCGAAGAAAAAAGCTAAGCTAAGACTAACTAATTTAAAAAAAAAATTAAATAAATTTGCACATTGCAAGCGCCGACTGATGAAACAAAATTATTTCCTATTGTTCAAGTAAACAATAGAAATTAATTGCATATTGACGGTGAGCGATGCTCGAGAGGAGTGTAGAAGCATACGGTTCAAAATTGGTTATTTTTTTTTTTTATAGTTTTTTATCAAGATAGGTTCTAGCTGTGCCCAAAGATTTAAATCGTGCCCCGCCGTTTCAACTTGCTGGGCTCCTAAGGGTCGTAGCGTGACGTTAAGAATAGCCTATACCTACCTACTATTCCTCATGAATCTGGCTATCATATCCTACTTACAAAAATATTTTTTCGAATCCGACTAGCAGTTCCAGAGATTAGCGCGTTCAAAATAACGAAACTCTTCAGCTTTAGGTGATAAAAAAAGCTGGTACACCAGATTAAAAAATAAATAGCAAATGCATTTGTGTAACACATAAAAACTGATTTAACTTAATGACAAAATTGCATGGTGATCCTACTCTGCGGTTTATGATTAGCGTAGACAACGTATTGTATTCTTTTATTGTATTTGCCTGTTTTTATTAGCTGTGGCAAATATGGCGGCATTGCGCTATGGCGGGAAACCAACGTGAAATGAACGTGAAGCTATTTTACTCAGTATAATTTCTTGTGTGAATAAAAAGGAAATTCTGGTACTTATTATTTATTTTGTTACGAATGTTTATTTGAATGCCTCGTTGGTCTAGTGGTCACAAGCGAGACTGCTGAGTCTCTGGTCAGTTTTTATAAGAGAGCTGGAGCTACAAATGCTTACCTGGCCACGAAAAGCTAATTAATAGAAGTAGGCAATACTGCCTGTGCTATTTTTCAAAGGGAAGCAGCTAGGAATCGTATTGTAGGGACCCTTCGCCACTGATGTGTAAACGCCCTAGCAAAAATACCGTCGAACTTATAACCTCATATTTTTATAAGTCGGTTAAAAAGAACATGCATGAGGTATTTCATTATAATAAGTTAAGTATTTAAATAATTATTGTAATCTCTATCCGCGATAAACTTGTGTAAATATTACAATACTCTGTTAAATAGATAATGTAACAATGTATTGCTGTTCAGATAACACAGTAATCTATTTTATCATTGTAAGGGGCCGTCCATTAATCACGTGATGTTTTTTTAGCAACTCGGTGAGGTTTTGAACTAACCCCTCCCCCTATTCAAGATCACGTGTATTTTTTTGGTACAAATTATCTTATTTTTTTTCAGAATATTATATTTAAATACAGCAAACAAAATTTTTTCGGTTTAGAAATCACGCTTTCAACGAAAATATAAATACACGTGATACCTCACTACACCCCCCCCACCCCCTTATGATATTTCGTGATTTTTTCCGCACCCCCTCCCCCCCATTTTGAGCCTCACGCGATTAATGGACGGCCCCTAACTATCTACTAACTAACGAATCTACGTAGTTAATCCGGTAGTTCTTTTATAGTGTTGAGTAAGAGAGTTATTAGTACAGTGGCATTATGAATATTTATGAGTAGGTACTATTGAAGAATAAATCTTTCTTATAGCGTCACAACACAACTCACGTGATCTACAATCATTTGCATGCCCACCCCATGTGCGTTTTACATATATGAGTTCTTTTGACGCTATGCTGACTACGCTGAATGTCTTAGCCACAATTCTCGTTCACCACTTTAATGACCAGCCTGTCTATCAGTGGCGAAGGGTGAGGGGAAGTCGGACAACAAAACAGTAGCAAAAAAATTTAAAAAAATATGTCATACTTATTCGCCCATTCAAAATATGTAAATACAGTGAATAAACGAATAGGTATGACAAATTACAACGGAATTATGTACAATTTTGTTACTATTTTATTGTACCGGCTTCCCCTCACCCTTCGCCACTGCTGTCTATCTTATACCGTCACGACGCGTGATGTCTCCGCGAGAACGGCCAATTTGTTTGCGAACGTTCGAGGGAGAATTTCACCGTGACATTTTAACTCGAACGTTTGCAAACAAATTGGCAATTGTCACGGTGACATCAGGCGGCGTATCGGTACAGAATATAGACTGGCTGCTAAGGGTAGGGCCAGACAACTGTCATCTGCCTAGCCTTTTCCCAAATTATATTGGGGTCGGCTTCCAGTCTAACTAGTTTCGGCTGAATATTTTACGTGGAGCGACTGCCATCTGACCTCCACAACCCAATTAATGGGTAATACCGGTATTCGAATGTTAGACCAGCTGTCAGACTTTTAGGGCTTCTGACTACCCGTAACGATTGTCAAATATATTCCTATGACAACCGGGACCGACTGCTTAACGTGCTCTCCGAGGCACGGAGGGGTCTTGATGTGTAAAGAACGGTCACCCATCCAAGGACTGACCGCGGCAAGCGCAGCTTAAACTCGCAGATCGATCGATCAGCGCGGCTGTCATTTAGCCACGAGCCCCTCTGCCAGAGGGCTAGGGCTAGGGCCAGACAACTGTAATCCGGAATAATTTGTGTCCGACAAAACGAGTGAGCAGTTATCGTTTCATTATGCATCGGGTGTGGCGCATATCGCAGTACCTACCTAGCTACATGTATGCATGTAGGTAAAATATCCTGACTGATTTATCAACACTCCATTAAAAAGCTGATACAACGTAGTATAATGACATGGATAACTATAAAGAAAGGTTTTATACATATATTCCATCCCGGGAAATCGGAAAAAAGGGGACGTGCAAGTTTGTATGCCTAAGTACCTACCGTTAGTTTTGAAGTTAAAGTCCATTGTAAGCCGGGCGTGTTAGCTAGAGTGTTTGAAATCAAATGTGAGGCAAAAAATGTGACTCATAACTCAAAAAATTGAGTTTGGCCGCAGTCTTACTGCGAATTCTTTCATGTCTAACTCTATTTTTACGGTGTCAATACAACCGTTTTGTTCTTACACAACAAACGCATTTACACTTAGGTACATTTTATTTTATGTAGCTTATATTACTAGTTGTTTTTATACATAAAAAGTTAAATATTTGCCTTGAGGTTGACTGACTGATGACAGTTTGCTTACTACATTAATTTGTTATCAGTTTAATTAATTATCTTTTTGGGGCGTAAACGTGTTGCGAAGATTTTAGCAGTTTGGTTAGTATGGAGTAGGCTTCATTTTATTTATTTTTTTAACCTATGAGTAGTTGCATGTTACATCGGTTGTCTTTCTCACAGCAGAATTTAGCAAATGCAATGTGACCAAAAATTACTGCGAGTACGTACCTACCTACAAAAAAACGTTTTTATGTATTTATAATAGAGTCTATAATTATTTAAATACTACATACTCTTTTGTCATTTATGTGGTTTGTTGAAACCTTTAGTTTCTGTTGAACTTCAGATCATAGAAACAAGGGTATACGGGTGCAATGCATGTCCAGTAGGTGGTAGGTGGTAGGTACACGTTGCGTGCAGAAGAATTTAATAAAAAAATCGTGTGTGAGAATTTATGTGTGACGTCACACCACAGCGTCACACTATACGCAGTGTAGTTGCTGTGTGTGGTACGCTTTGTATGACTGATATAGATTACCATACATTTATACTAGAACTGCACGCTGCATGCACTGCACCTGTTATCGATGTGACCCAGCTAACCCAGCCTAAAAAGAGACCTACCCTACCAATTTTGTCTATCATAAAATCAAATTGTACAATCAGACGAATAAAATGCTTCAAGGCATGTACTAATAATAGTCAAGATCAAGTGTTTCAATTGTAAGCATAAGCTAATAAGATCCACTTATAATCTTAACTAGCTGTCTAGCTAGATTATACAGGACTATAACAAGGTATATTAGTATCTGGTATCAAACTAGTACAAACTGAACCCTGATACCGCTTTAAAAGATAGGGTGTAAGAGTTCAAAATGTATTTATTACCTCTGCAATGGAGCTGGCTTAGTAAAAAATAAATTTCACGCGTCTCAAAGTACCTAATGGACAAAATGGTTTATGGTACTTACACTTAGCTATTAGTTTATTTAAATAGGGTAAGTCCGGGGGAGTTGGCCGTAAGGGAGAGATGGCCAACGGAAAAAAAACATACTTACGCTTACTAGATGAGACTACATACAAGGTCTAATCTGAGAATAAGATAACCTGTGTTGGCTTTGGAGAAAACTATAACGAAACATATTTCATCGAAGACTGTCTCCAGTGTATAGTATGTCAATTGTGGGTGTAGGATAACTTTCATCTAGAAAAAAAGTACTGTTCCCAAGGGATTGAACAATAACTTTCGACGGTCACAATTGCTTTTTAGGACGCTAGATGGCTCTACGTGTATGTCAGGGAGACGAAGTCGCGAGCAAAGTGCAAAGTAGCTGGTTTATAAATATAGTAAAAAAATAAAAATAAACTGCTGAATGTCCCGTGTATAATTTTTCCAATTCGTCTCTGCGCAAATGTCACGAACAGCTGATAGTAATGATTTTGACGTGACAGACGGGTGTGGTGGTGTATTAAGTAAAGAACAATGGCCATTTTCCTAACATGCTTGGACTCGGAAAATCTTATAAAAGTTATAACGATGAAACATTTGTCATTTTATTTGCCTATTTATATATAACTACGTTCGGCATTCAATATATTTTTTTAAAGCACGGGGAATCGAGAAATTACGTATAATGTTTTTTGAGTTTATGCGGTATATTTATTAATCTGTAGCATTTTGAATTGAGAGGTTTTTCACATTGAGGTCTAATTTAAGTAGGTAGGTACAAATAAACCTTAATAGCTTTTCATTTTATTAAAGTTAAATAATTATCATGATTTTATCCAGTTGCATACAGCCTGGGATTTGGACAGAAAAAGTTTGGACGTCTTTAAGGACGTATATAAATATGGATGCGTTCATAAATAAATTAATTAATATTTTATCCTGCGTTTTGTTTCAAGCATATCTTATAATGTTGAAGTCGTTTATCTATTATTTCCCGGCTTTTAAAAATAAACTGATGCCATCCATTAATTTATTACATTAACAATCTACGACATTTTGGTGACATTATTATTTCTATAAGAATTAATGTTTTTTCCGAGGCCAAAATGGCCATGGTTCTTTAGTTACTTTTATTATTTTTATGACTGATAACTCTGACAAGTGATAGATAACAGAAATGTACCTAATTATAATTTGTTTATGGGTGACGAAACTTGTGATTAGGATGTTATTAATACAAGTAAGACTTCCATGTTAGATTGTATAACTGGCTTCATGGCTTGTCAGTTTAAAAAATCATTGTTATCATTACTTAACTTCAGAGAGGAAGGGCGGGGTATTTCGCTCAAACCGGATAAGCCCGATTGGGGAAATACCTCCCCTACCTACCCTAGCCTATAGAATATATAGCAGCTAAATACCGCTACTTTTCGGTAGTGTTGTGTTCCTGTGGTGAGTAAGGTCGCCAGTGATCTCCTGCCGGCCTAGCATGACCACTAAAACGGGTTTTGTCTACAGAAGAATACACAAAGTGACAGATTGTAGAAAGATTTCTACCGCGTTTTATGCATAGATACAATGAAGAGAGGAAATGTCTCTATTCTTCTCGTCAGTAGACAAAATTCTGATAAACCAAGCACTCGCCGCGTGCTCGAGCAGAAGACTCATAACGATTTTATAGAAAGAACTTTGTCTATTCTTTGGTAGAATAGAGATAGAATTGGTCATGCTAAGCCGGCTGGGGATGCGCTGTGTTGACAGCTGGGGACCTGCTTGTCCCCTAAGCTGTCGGTAGGTACTGCGAATCGTATTATAAAGGGTCGGCACCGCGCATGTGATAATAGGTGTTGCAAGCGTTTCATAGGCTACGGCCTCAGATCATAGAAACAAGGGAGATGTGCCAAGGCGCTATCGAGCTTGATGCTTGAACTTGAACAAATTGCTAATAATAAAAACGTACGCGCTGGCGACAAACCGAACACGATCGATGGTATAAATACAGTGTTTTAGTTTAGTGCTAGTGTTGAGTGACGATTAACAGTGTTAGATTGAGGGTGTGCGGAATGTTTAATGCGTGGGAGATCATTTTAATCATAAGGAGCGCTTAATTATGCGCGTAATTGTGTCGAAAAATGTACTAAATGGGGCATCAGTTGTTCCCGTACTAATTTGCTATGATGGCAAAATTATCTGTGCCGTAGCCTCAGATCATAGAAACAAGGAGATATCCTTGCGAAACAAGGAGATATCCTTGTTTCTATGATCTGAGGCTACGGCACAGATAATACAATACTACGCGTACAGATACCTCATCTCATACAAAAAAATGTGACCGCCGCCGTAACGCGGGCTATCGGGCTATACATTTTTTCGTAATAGACGATTTTTTTTAATTTTAACAAATATTTATATTTGTCTATTTATTACGATACGATACGTATAACGCCATCTATTAAGAGTTATTTGAACAAATGTTCCTTGGTTCCTGATGAGACCCCGTGGCTACGGTATACCTAAGCGTACGTGCCTCCTTGCCATCGTCGTCTATAAAGGTTAAATAAAATAAATAATTCACATATCAATTTTATTAAAATCCTCCTTGTTTCATACGAAGCTTGTATATTGATCTAATTACATCAAATATCTAACTTGCATATACATAACTTTTATACATTCAATAATGATTTTTACATAATATTATATTTTTTATTTTACTGGTTTTCGACCCAATCATGGTTTCAGAGCCTCTATTGTGAATAACATGTATTTTATTTTAGGCTCTAACGTAATAAAATTAAACGGTAAAAAATATAATACATATTTTCTTTTACAGAATAGGTAGTATGGTTTAACGTGTAGTTTTGTTTTATTTAACATAAATCGACAACCCTTAGTTGTACAAAAAGTTATGAAATTAAATTTACAAGAAAATGGATTTACTCTATACATTTCTGGCATGTTATTTTATAAGCATATTTTGTATATTAATTTTTTATCTTATTTTAAATGATTGTCACAATAAAAAATAAATAAAAGTTAAATTAATATCTTATTTAGTATTTAAATGACACTTATTTAAATACTCAGCCCAATTAGTTTTGTTTATTTTTATTTATTAATAAGTACATAGATTATTTTTTGGAACATACTAATACAGGTTATTTTATGTATGCTATTGATTTCTACGCTGACTTACAGTTAGTTATGATTATAAAAAAAAATGCGATACCAAATCTACCCATTTCCATAGATATAATAATATTGTGGCATAAAATACTTATTATGATATTTTCATATAACGTTACATAAAATATTAAATAAATATTTATCTTTGACATAAAACTTTGCTGAATTTAATTCAATAATATTATAATATAATTGTTAAATCATTTTGTACTTTTATTACAATTTCAAAATATTTAATAAATAAAATGTTCTCTTTTCTCTTTTAAATATATTTTGGTTTTAAAATATTATTATTTCTCAATCTCAGTTAAAATTGACCTATTTTAAAATTAAGTATTTTTATTGTCATAAAATGGTTTTAAAATCAAATAAATACTTAATATTATTTCTTAAATATTTCTTGGTAATTGCAACAACTGATAAACTGCAACTATTTGATTTATAATTCTGCATTTTTTCGTCTATACCTACTGTTAGTCTTAAAAGCAGGAGGGTTGTCAACCAAAGCTTAAAAATAATCATGAAATAATAACCAAATAATATATATTTTTAAATAATAATTACAGTTACGTATGTGTTTCTAATATTTTTGTTACAAATAAAATAAAATAAACAATACATAATATTTGAAAAGGAAAATTGTTATTTAAATATAAATCTGTCGGGTTATTATCTAACATTTAAATCTTTCGCTTTTCTCTCATAATAATAATTAGACTAAAATAAAATATTGGGTGGTACGATGATCTTAAAATCCTAAACGTTGTCCATTAAAATTTTATTATAGTCTTCAAGAGCTTAGCAAAATGTAGAAATTTTTACTATTTCGTTATATTATATAAGTACCCTTTTCGCTTGATTTTGGTAAAATTCCTCCATTATTTTTTATTAATTTTACGTTTAAATAAAATCACCTTAGCATTACTTTGCTAGTACTATAAATATTATTTTTTTCGATTCCTCGTAACATTAATGAACTCTGTTAACATTTGGCTCATCATTTTTTTTTTTTTGTTCAGTCAACCTCCACTTTTTGGAAGACTAACGGAAACCATTCAGTACCTAGACATTACACATACTTACATTTTTTTTTCTAAATCTACCTACACAAATTCATACAACGTGTATACGTACGATATTAGAAATTTCGATTATTTTTACTGTTTTTACAAAAAGTGTTGACACAACCGAATATTTGTTATTATCTATTATTTTTTTGTTTATTGTTTATGTAGGTACTTAGTCCATCTATTTCATCTACCTATTTGTTTCTAAGTTATTTGCTTCTAATTTACGGGTTAAACACATTTAAAGACTCATTACACTATCTTTACTCACAAAAGCATAACACTGACACGACGTTTATTATTTTTAAAACGTGTAATGAATCCTTAAAATTTAATTTTATTCTATTGTAATAGTAAGTTTAGGTTTATATTTTAGTACTATTAAAAGCAGTTTATTATTGGCAAAATAAAAATATTTTTAACAAATAAAACAACCGCAGTGAACCCTGCTTTCCGTAAGTCACAAAAAATAATCATTATTATTTAAAAAAAACAAAAAAAAAAGAATCATACCTATTTCAAAAACATTAATGCACATCAACGCACTTGTATTAAGCATTTACTAATATTTGCTATTATTTAATTTTTTTCAATAAGAAAAGTATTACTTAGACATAGTTAACATGTTTGAACTGAAATTGCGATTTGACAAAATAATAGACACTACATATGATTCTTAGAGACTATTTTAAGTCTGGCATCTCTACAAAATTCCAAATTGTTAATTTTGGTACCTACCAAACATTTCAACAAAAACGGACTTGAATGGCCTAATACAATGGTTAAAAGTATAATACATAAAATCTTAAATCCCGACCAAACGTAACATGGGGTGCCTCGAGGCACCTGCCTTTCTATTCGATAACGTTCGACTGAGAAGATCACGGTGAGATTTTCCCTCGAACGTTCGCAAACAAATTCGTTCACGTGGTGATATCACGCAACGTGTCGGTACAGAAATAGGCAGACTGAACCTGACATCAGAAAGGATCTGACGGAATACGGAAAATACCCCGATCATGAGTTTTTTTGACGTATAGTTTCGTTATCGTAAGCATATTTTGAATTAAAAATACAACAGTCCTAGAACATTATTTGATAAAATTTTATACAGTTTGCACATTTTAAAAAATACAGAGTAAATAATTAAGTATTTAATTAATATAAATATTGTGTAGTAAACGTATATTTTCAATTCAAAATATGCTTACGTTAACGAAACTATACATATAAAAACTCATGATAGGGGGGTACAGTGTTCCTATCATGAGTTTTTTTGACGTATAGTATCGTTAACGTGAGCATATTTTGAATTTAAAATACAACAGTCCTAGAACATTTTGATGATAGGGGGTACTGGTTGTTGTGGCGCATATTGGGAGAGAACTTTAATCGAAACAAAAACGATAGGCAGCGTTGATCTAAAGTCCAATTTTAAGGATTCGACGATTCACCCTGGACCAGTGATCCTCAACCTTTATTGACCAGACTTTTTTATTCAGTGCCGGGACCACAAAGCTCAAAAAATAAATCCTGTGAGCGCCGCGCCGGTAGCGTAAATATTAATAATTTTGTACGATGCAAGGTAACCACACATTGCATACTTGCACAATCATCAAAACTGAACTGTTAACAATTTCCATTAATTTACTTCACATTCGAATTGCGACATAACAACACCTCATTATCATTAGTTTTGTGAAGTGGACTCAATACACGTATCAAGTGAAAAACTTAGTTTTATTTATTATCAATCATCTTCAGTATCAATCAATTCAGTATCAATCTAGTTTGGGAAAAGGCTAGGCGCATGATCTTCAGTATTTATCAGTAAAAGGCATATGGTGAGAACCGTATCTACATCTTTTTGGTCCTTCGAGCCGGATCATATTTATGGGATGGTAACAACTTTGTTTCGCAGACGAACCACTGCCCTCGTCCAATACCTCTGCTACCAACCCTGATGATTACGACAAGCTGGCTCATACACCTTCATATTTACTTTGTCTTGTAATATGTTGGGATACATGGAGCTTAGTAGTAACCAACTATAATTCGCCCTTGATTGAGGTAAGACTGCGAATCAGCAAATGTGAGAGAGTGGTACGCTCCCGGACTAAATGTACCTACCGAAGATTTGAAGAAATCGACCGAGATAGATTGGATGCGGAAGGTGGAATATCAGGTATAATCGTGCAATTGGTAAGAGGCCTGCCCATCAGTGGACCGAGCCCATTAGAGGGCTCACAAGTTTTAATCCTTTAAAACTTTAAAATGACCTTTTACGATAGAAATTGTATGGTTAACGCCTTCATTAAAATTTAATTTTCTTTCTGCGACCGACCGTCAGTTAATTCATTATATTAATTAAACACAAGGGTGATTGGGTGCCGGTATGCCATCTCACAAAATTCTCTAAGAATCGTATGTGAAAGTGTCTATGTCAAAGGTTTCAGATAGAAAGTTTAGATAAAAAATTTAGCAGCTTTACAATTATTCGTATTATTAGGGTTCCGTACCAAAATGGTAAAAAAGGAACCCTTATGGTGCGACTTTGTCTGTCTGTCTGTCTGTCTGTCTGTCACACCTACTTTTTTTTCTGGTTTATTGTAGCGCCTAAAATCAGGTTTTTAATCTGACATTTTTGATAAAATAATAATGCCTACTATTATTTTAATAATTATTTTAACTAGTCAATCTTTCTAGCAAATAGCCCTTTTTAATTATTTTTAACATAAAAACGGCAAACGTCATTCATTTTGCTTCACTATTTTTAAATATTATGACATGTAATCTTAAGGCCTTAACACTTGAAGCCATACAAAACCAAAAATAGCTATCACACACACCGAACTTAATAGTCAGTACTACACTTTAAAATATTGCGACTGTCTGCACTGATTTGCGACAAATGCGCCATTTTAAACGCAAATGCGATAAAATAATCGCAAATGCGACAAAATAATCGCACTGTTTTTGTATTAAAATGTGCGTGGAAATTGAAATAAGGGTACGTATACACTGCCACCAAGCGCGTTCTATAAAATGATCCACTTTAGCAACACGTCTATAATGTATAGGACTAGATAAGAGTTTCTTTCCCCCCGTACCGTTGGAGGTACGAGTATGGGCACTGGCTTCCGGGAGGTTCTCTCTTCGGCCTGTTGTCTGCATACTAGTTTTTCGACGTCAATATTGTCACGAACTCTGGAACATGAAAATATTAATGTTTCAAGAGCTGTTATTTGTTTATTTTCATTTTTATTTTCAGATTGGTCCAGTTATAAACGGTCCAATAAAATTATAACTCACCATCGTAATTGACCATGCCATCTCCATCGAGGTCCGCCTCACGGATCATGTCGTCCACCTCCTCCTCGATGAGCCGCTCTCTCAGATTGGTCCAGTTATAAACGGTCCAATTATAAACGGTCAAATTATAAACGGTCCAATTTATAGCTCACCATCGTAATTGACCATGCCGTCTCCATCGCACTTGACCATGCCATCTCCATCGTAATTGACCATGCCGTCTTTATCGAGGTCCACCTCACGGATCATGTCGTCCACCTCCTCCTCGCTGAGCCACTCCCCCGGATTGGTCCAGTTATAAGCGGTCCAATTATAAACGGTCCAATTACAACTCACCATCGTAATTGACCATGCCGTCTCCGTCGAGGTCCGCCTCACGGATCATGTCGTCCACCTCCTCCTCACTGAGCCGCTCCCCCAGATTGGTCCAGTTATAAACGGTCCAATTATAACTCACCATCGTAATTGACCATGCCGTCTCCATCGAGGTCCGCCTCACGGATCATGTCGTCCACCTCCTCCTCGCTGAGCCGCTCCCCGAGATTGGTCATCACGTGACGCAGCTCCACCGAAGATATCAGACCGTCGTTGTTCTTGTCAAATACCCTGGAATGGATAACGCTGGCATTTAATACATGAACACCATGGATATACCAAAAATCCGAACGAAGCACTTTGATTCCACTTTCATTGCGAATTCTGCCCAAGTGGGTGTTTCCCAACAGTTACAATCTAGGTGTCTTCAAGTCACGAGTAAATCGGTTTCTTCTAGGCAAGCGTGCGCAATCGTAGACCGCATCATCGCTTGACATCAGGCGAGCTGGCGGTCAAACGCAAGCCTATCATTGAATGAAAAAAAAAACAAGTTGAACAAACGAGTGTGTACTGTACTTTTAGTTTGCTTGCAATCGTTTGTCTATGAATGGGTTAACGACTTTCATATCTTTCATAAATCACATTTTTTAGGATTACGACGGTAATACGGTATTTTTGTAGTTTTTGGAAATCAAATAGCAGTCATGCAGACTGAAATAAGAGTACTTATTGTCGAAAAAACACATACAATGCAGCAGTGTTGAAGGTTAAGGAGACGCCAGTACAATATAAAAATAAAGTCAATAAAAACTAAAACCCGACTACGACAAAAATCGAACTGAAAAAAAGCATGAAACAAGAAAATATTCCTGTCTGATAGCCTGAAATTGTGATATCGAGGGTATAGCCGTGGTTGCATGCCGCCCTGTTGGGCCGGCCGGCGGCTTATTAGTCAACAATACAGCGGCATGCGACCACGGCTAATACCCTGGATATCACAATTTCAGGCTATCAGACAGGAATATTTCTTTGTAAACCTTCCTTGGCTTGCCAACAACAACTGTACAAAATTTCAAGTGTTTTTCAGTTCGTGCATAGTTCATCTGATTGAGATGAACTATGCACGCATACGCAACGCATTTTAATTTAGTTCTCGCGGTGATATCACGCGGCGTGTCGGTACAGAATAGACAGTCTGGTATAAAAACACGTTGACAATAATAACAGAATCCAAGGTATACCTGAAAGCCTCTCTAAGCTCGTCCTCTCCATCAGACCCGCGCATCTTCTTGGACATCATTTGGAGGAACTCATTGAACTCGATGGTGCCGTTGCCGTCTTGGTCCACCTCCTTCACCATATCTCGAAGCTCCGTCTCTGTAATGCACAGTGTTTCATATGAATAAAGTGACTAGTTTGAGAGACAAAAGAAGAGATATAAGTCCCGGCACCAGTCTTGATCACAAACGTCACCCGCGCATTAGCAGATTTTTCGGTCTCTGGCGGAATGAAGAAGACGGGGGGCGCCGAGACTGCAGGCGATTGCTTCGTCAGTCGATGCTCGTCGTCTAATTGGACCATTCTCTATTACGTATTGTCAACTGTCTATTGTCTATTGGGCCGAAAATGTACATGCGCGACCTGTTCATATTTAGTGCTGGTACCTATACCTAATACCTATTGGTTATGTTATTCCATTTATAGCGCTGTCACCGTCTAAAACTGAGTTAAATTTACTGACTTATAACGACAGTTAGTCGCAAAAGGGGTAAAGCTGTACAAAGCTAGCCGTTGCCGTAGACCGGACGTGCGTGCGACCCTAGTGTGTCGCAGCAGACAAATAAGGTTGAAAGTGGTAGAATAGGTAGAAAAGAAATACAAGAGAGAAAAAAAGTAAAAACAAAAAAAATGCATGCAAATGGACACATACAGATAGGTAAATGGAAATAAAATAAAAAAATAACAAATTAGCTAAATGTAGAACAAAACAAAATCACTAAGACATAACGCATCGCATTCGCATACGAAAAGGTTGCTCAGTAAAATGTTATATTAAGGTAGGTTAATATTGCAACTTTTTTTTTTAATATTCCACATCGAAAACGCTGATTTTCACTGCCGACTGAGAAGCAAGTACCTAGTTGTTAATAGCAAAAATGGCCCTAGTACCAATGTATTGAAAGATCATTTGGAGTAGATACTTCCCTCAAACAAACATAAAATTTAAAGAGAAACAATAACACGTTTACAATGAAGGTAGATACAATACACCCGTATTGTCCTAAACTCGGTATTATCTCACAAACAGAAAGCAATGGTCGTAAATTATATCAAAGCGCCTACGTGAGTGTCTTCTTTGAGATGAAGCTTAAATATAACACGGGTTTGTTCTATTTTTGCACATGACATAATTAAATGGTTAATGAAATTAGCCAATGATATTAATGTTAGCTATAAATACAACAGTGGGTGTATTTGACGAGGGTAAAGTTTAATTTGTCAAATTAAATCTCATTGTCACCCCACATAATTTATGATACAGAATTATTTTGAGATCTATCATTATCTGCGTAGTAAATTACCAAAAAATATATACCTAAGTTTAATGTGCATTTTGAAATAAAGGTACTATTTATTAGAGACTTTGCCCTTGAAGATAGCAAAATTGTAATAGATTATAATAAACGAAAACAACTAATAAGTACCTAAATTAAACAATACTTATCAGTCTGCACCTATACTACCTATAATTTGCTTTTTTTTCAATTCAATTAAATACTTAACGATATTATATTTTCTTTTGTTTCAGCACTATGAAAAGATTAATTGGATACTGAACAACTATTTCAGGACGCGTGTTCGTCGGCGCCGTGGCTTAGTTGGTTAAAGCGCCTGTCTAGTAAACAGGAGATCGTGAGTTCGAATCTCGCCGGGGCCTGAGTTGTCTTTTTGCTATTTTGTGGTACGCGTGAAACTATGCAACGCTTTGTAGTTTCTTTTATATTTTCTTCAATATTTGATTAAAATAACTTGAATTTAAGTATGTCACTGAAAATTTAAAATATAACTGCACCGTCGCACGTTTGGCAGAGTTCCTGAGATAACATGAATAAATTGTAAACAAGAAATTTATCTAAATTACACTATAGGTGTACACCTTGCAAGCGAAATGTTGTTAGAATAATGTCTGGTACGACTTTTTGAGGAGAAAACCGTGCAATTTTGTATGAAATAGTCCTAAATGATAGCATAATACCTACCGGATCTTACGCAAAAATGACATCTTCTGCTGCTTGCATCTCATGAGGTATATAGGGGGATATTACACTATCATAATATCTAGGATCACCGAGCATTCGCGTTTAACGCGTGTTTATTTTTTTGTGGTAAGGGTGCATTTGTTTACTACTATTTCAGGACGCGTGTTCGTCGGCGCCGTGGCTTAGTTGGTTAAAGCGCCTGTCTAGTAAACAGGAGATCGTGAGTTCGAATCTCGCCGGGGCCTGAGTTGTCTTTTTGCTATTTTGTGGTACGCGTGAAACTATGCAACGCTTTGTAGTTTCTTTTATATTTTCTTCAATATTTGATTAAAATAACTTGAATTTAAGTATGTCACTGAAAATTTAAAATAGAACTGCACCGTCGCACGTTTGGCAGAGTTCCTGAGATAACATGAATAAATTGTAAACAAGAAATTTATCTAAATTACACTATAGGTGTACACCTTGCAAGCGAAATGTTGTTAGAATAATGTCTGGTACGACTTTTTGAGGAGAAAACCGTGCAATTTTGTATGAAATAGTCCTAAATGATAGCATAATACCTACCGGATCTTACGCAAAAATGACATCTTCTGCTGCTTGCATCTCATGAGGTATATAGGGGGATATTACACTATCATAATATCTAGGATCACCGAGCATTCGCGTTTAACGCGTGTTTATTTTTTTGTGGTAAGGGTGCATTTGTTTACGGTTCCCATAATTCTTAAAAACATCGTGGCTGGATTTTGGACTATTTGCAAATTCCTATTTAAGAAGCTGATATAAGCCTCATTTTTAGAGAGGTAGGCCACCTACAGCAGGATATTTCGTCCAAATCTGGAGCAACCCGAATAAGACCTAAGAAGTACCTCCACCATAGCTGACCCATATCCCCTTCATGTCGCAGTGAACAAACGAGCGAGCACAATACCGGCATTCCACCCCAGTCAAATAACGTTACTTTTCAACAATGTTCTGTTTCTGTGGTGAGTAAGGTCACCAGAGCTCCTGAGGATGCGCTTTGTTGATAGTGGGAACCCTGCTTGTCCCTTAAGCTGCCAAGACGGCAATCCTCATTTTAAAGGGTTGGTAACGGCATGTGATACTCGGTGTTGCCAGCGTTTCGTAGGCTACAGTAACCTCTAAACATTAGGTGGACCGTACGCCTGTTTGCCCCCAAAATGGTATAAAAACCATCGAGTAGATCTAATGACTTGTCCCCTCCGATCATAGAAACAAGGGAGATGTGCCAAGGCGCTATCGAGCTTGATGCCTGATTTTGAGCAAATTGCTCATATTAAAAATGTACGCGCTGGCAACGAATCGAACACGATCGATGGTATAAATACAGTGTTTTAGTTTAGTGCTAGTGTTGAGTGACGATTAACAGTGTAAGATTGAGGGTGTGCGGAATGTTTAATGCGTGGGAGATCTTTTTATTCACATGGAGCGCTTAATTATGCGCGTAATTGTGTTGAAAAATGTACTAAAAGTGGCATCAGTTGTTCCCGTAAAATTTGCTATGATGGCATATCTCCTTGTTTTTATGATCTGAGCTTGTCCCTATGTGCTTTTTAAATGGTTGCTAGGTGTACCAATAGGAATGTTTAGCAATAACTAACTTGTCCTTAGTAATTTTATCTGTAAATGCTTCTAATAAGTAGATGACGGATTTTCCTTTGTTAGCCTTGGAATACGAAGTATCGGTTAGCAACGGCCATTGTTAGTTTCAACAATAGCGATCGATTGTTATAACATAGGAATCAGGAAAAATAAGATCGAAACATCACGTAATCGGGTTAGATTATCCAATTAAAAGATTTAATCAATTAAATCATTATTTTATTCTTTGACTTTCCTTTCGAATGATAATGATTTGCTTCGTTTCACAGAATCCTACTAATCATATTCTATCCTAATAGTTTGTGAGGATGAATGTATGTATGGATGTTTGTTACTCTTTCACGAAAAAACGAATAAACCGATTTTGATGAAACTTAACAGTAATATTAGCTTATACACCAGAATAACACATAGGCTTCTTTTTATCCCAAAAACCGCGGGCGGAAGCTAGTCATTTTATATCCCAATCTTCTGGAATTAACGAGGTCTGTATTGAATGCTTATACCACACCACACACACCACAGATAACTCAACAATGTTTTCATCACTGTTATTATAAACTTGACATATAAATTTATGTTCATACCTGAAGGTCTCTGTCCAAGCGACCGCATGACGACTCCAAGCTCTGCCATCGTGATTGTACCATCTTCATCTTTGTCGAACAGCATGAACGCTTCTTTGAATTCTGTCGGACAAAATTATTACATAATCAGTCCTTAATATTCCCACTACTGGGAATGGGGCATCCTCTCTTTATGGGGGTGTGGGCTTAATCGACCACGCAGGCCACTACTGGTTGGTTGTACTGATGATATTATGAGAAATTAAATTAGATATAAATTATTTTGTACTCAAAAATTATGAAAAATGATTTTTACCTGCAACTTGTTCTTCCGTGAGGCCATATTCAGACTGAAAAGAAAATAAAAATGTAATTAAAATCATTTTTTAAAAATTTCGCTATTAAATGAACCTTGTGTAAGGGGCACATGACTAGACCGATCGACAGACTTGTACTAGTAGGTATATTTTGTAGAAGGTGTTGGAACAAACTAAGGATGTCTGCGCTTGTGGGCGAAGAAAAAAACTTAAAAATTGTATCCGAAGCCCTTCGTGAACGGAACATAGTAGAAACAGGTAGGTATGTATGGTGGCAATGCTTTCCCGAACAAATGTTTTAACAAGGAGCTCTACCAAAGGTACCTACTAGAAGCGTTTCTATGTGAGCTCTAAGAATTTTAGTAGACATTGGGCCGCATCTCGCCCAAAGAAATATTTTTTTGCCTACCTTATTTCCTTATGTTTTAGTTATATACTAAAATAGTAAACGAATACGTACAGATACTTGGCGTATCGCGAAATCGCTGGTGAGCCTCCTTAATCTTCTGTATTCTTTGTTATAATTATCGTCAGGCTTGGGTGACGCCATTTTTAATTTCTTTCTAAAGTTTTGAGAGTGTAATAAAATATTATAAAGTAACAATTGCTGACCCTTTGTGATAGTTTATTTAACACAATCATGTAAGGTTAGCAATTGGTTACCATTCGAGGCACTATAGACAATTTATGAGCATGCCAAAGTTTCAGCGATAAGTACAAACTTTTGCCGATGTTTCAAAAGTTTGGCACGGCAGTCTTTTGTTTTATCCTTCGATAGAAAATAGGTTTCTTTCTTTTATTTTGTTAAGTTAAGTATAAGTATTACGATATCTTCATAGTGGCAGTAAATTGCAGAGCAGCTACTAGAAAAAACAGCACCATCTATGATATTAATTTCCCGAGCAGTTCCAATACGTATCTTCACATTGAAAACCCATATCTCTAGATTTGCTTCTCTACTGCACAAAATAAAGTCGTGATGACGCTTCTTGCATAGGTATTTATTTTTGAGTTTCATTGACATTATTTTTCTATCAAACAGCATTATTTTTACCAACCAAGGTTTTGTTGCATGTACCTACTACATACCGACTTTTATCTATGTTGTAAACCTTCAAGAAAAGAATTCTGAATATTTAGTCTACATAAATATTATTAGAAATAGACAAGACTGTGACAAACTGAATAGAGTTTTAATTAAGTAGATTAATTCAAAGAAAATCAGATGATCAGATAAATTATTATTGAAGGTTAATTACAGGAAAAGGAAGATCATTGTCATAATGTAATAATTATTTTGCTTTAGTATTTTTTATAGCAATTAATTTTAAAATTTATTCAAACAATCACAAATTAATAATCATAATACTAAATTGAGGGCCAATTTTTAATGGTCACGTAACTTCATCCAAGGATTAATTTCAACTTTTTGTCAGTTTTTCTGTAGGTAAAAAATCTGTCAAACGTCAATTTTATTTATTACTATAAAAATGTATTCTACTTTTCTGACGTTGGAAAATTCAGCTCTAAGAAACCAATACTAAAACTATAGTAGGTACCTATGTTACCTATCACTTAAACCTAATTATGAGTGATAAAAAATATGTTGTATTTTTAATATTCCTACCATTAATGAGAACAGACAACGACCCTTCTTTACCTGTACCCTTCAATTAGGGTTGTCACCCGTACTCCATTAAAGAGTATTGTACTCTATTTCCCGTAGGCGTACCTACTTTATAATCTACGACTTTGATGATGACGAATTGCCCGTGTTGGTTAATACCGTTTAAAATAAAGTAGGTAAATAAATAAAATCAAGTGACCAGACTTCAGCATCAGCAATTGAATTAGGTATTTGCAAAGAGATGTCCCAACTTAACACGGGCATATACTAAACTTGGAAAAAAAGATCATGATTATATGTCGTTGGTAAATAAGGATCCCTAACAGTGGCGAAGGGTTCCTACAATACGATTCCTACCGCCTTCCCTTTGAAAAATAGCACAGGCATAGTATTGCCTTCTTTTATTAATTAGCTTTTCGTGGCCAGGTAATCATTTGTAGCCCCTGCTTTACCTGCTTACCTCTTACAAAAACTGAGCCTTCGCCACTGATCCCTAAAAAAACCACGAAATCACAGAAGATATTGATTAGATACTCATTCTGACTGATGAATTGTTTGACTTATTACAGTTTGTTGTATTAAAATATTTGTCATCGCGGTTTCTTTGTGTCCCTAAGGATTTTACGAAATTCTTGACATTCTTATTTCGCTGCGTAATCTTAATAACGTAAAAATGCAAGTCTTGTTAAACTGATTAACTGATTCCAACAAATAGCAACTAAACAGTTGCAATGAATGAGTAGGTATTGGTGAAAAACTTGTGATAAGAGTGTAACAAATTCTGAGAAAGTGAACAAAACAAAACGATATTAGTAATAATTAGACACTACTAATCGCGTAAAGCTATTGTGATTCGGTTAACACATTTACGGTAGTCACATTACACACAAATAGGTACTTTAAAAATGATTGAAATAGAAACTAATTTACACTCTAGGTAGGTATACACTATTAATTTTTAACACTATTAAAATGTTTTTGCACATAGACACGACTGCACTTTCGAAACCTTCAAGTAAATAAGGCGCGAAAAACACATGGTTCTTGTTTTTAATTTTGTTTTTTTTTATCACAATACACGACAAGGTCTTTTATTAGTTTCACTTCTAAAATAGCTATTGGCACAGACTCGTTTATTTTTACTTGGAATTTTCGGTTATTTTTATCGACTATTTTATTTAGCTTAATTTATGGGTTATTATTTATTTTTAAAACGATTATGTTATCGTACTGGCGATAATACGCGCGACGCGACATTGTCAGCTTGGATATTAGTAGAATTCTATAATTAAATTATTTTCGTTTACTAGGTGTGTTCTATAATGGTGTCAAAATGTGACATCTTTTTTTATCTTAGGTCTTAGATAATTATGTAATGTAACTTAAAATGTTAAATGTATCCAATAATGAGTGTCTCACCTATGAACCTATTGTTTCTACGGCATCATCATTGCCATAGAATAGCAATATTTGAAGCCCTAGTGAATTTCATAAAACACAAAAGTCAAAGAAAATTAATTTAAGAGTAGGTACCTACTTCAGTTACTTTTAGCAATAAACAATAACTTTTTTTATTTATTTAAAGCTATTATGTACTTACATAATATTTTACGTTACAGATAGATTATGTCACATTTTTGCGGTCAATGTAGAACAAATAAATGTTATTCATTCCGTCATCTTGGCACGACGAGTGTCATTTGGAACATGGAACGCGAAGCCGTTTTGGCGGGAAAATTATAGACTCATCAACATGACTGTGACGTTATTAAAATACTGTTACTTTATATACCTATATTTATAATTTTAAACTTAACCATCAATTTAACTGCACAGCTGTTTAACTCACTTGCCTTGCTATTGATATGACTTTTCCTGTCGAGTGTGATATTTTCTCGTATAATTTTGTAACATGCTGCCGTGGTATATCTATAATGCCGTTATCTACCAAAACCATTGTTATGAATGAAATGACATTTTTGCTTATTTCACACGAGAAAAATATGTACGTAACGGCTTTCTTAAAATGATTATTTCCAAAACTATTCAAGGTATTGAAAATTCAGAAACACGGATCGATAGATTTTTTTTTTCTCATTTTATAAGCATTAAAAGTTAAAAATCGACCAGATGTCGGATAACGGCATTTTAGTTATGCCACGGCAGCATGGATGGTAGCGACATCTGTTATGAATAATTTAAAACTTTTCAAAATGAATTTTCGTGAAAAAAGGTATTATTTTAAGTAGGTAGGTATAGGTACCTTAGTACCTACATGAGTTTCTGAAAAATGAATGGATCCAAAATATGATTTCTATCGTTAGGTATAGGTACCTACCTAGGTAGGTACTTAGAATAAATTATTCTTAAGTTCTAACCTAACAGAATAATAATAACAAACTTTTAGCTACAGCAAAAAAGCACCGGAACTATGTAGATAGTGAAAACAATAGATCTTAGAAATCATTGGAGAATGATTAAGCTATCCAATGGGTACTACCAGTACGGTACGAAATAAAAATACAACCTAAATATTGGCGGTAACGCCTGTACAATATCGTTGAGCAAAAACTATCACACACAGAAAGCAAGTCATGTTAGGAAGGCGTTAAGAAAAACCAATCAAAGTGGGTAATATAAAAAAAACCAGCCAAGTGCGAGTCGTACTCGCACACCGAGGGTTCCGTATCATTTTTGGACGTATAAAGTGAAAAAAACCGGACCGCATAACTAAGTTTGTTTGTGAAGGAATTTTCATGATTTTGAAAAAACTGTAGTAGTTAGGAACATCGTTTTATTTTTGTTGCAATATTTGGATCAATTCCTATCAACTCTAATTATTTCAGATTTTACGCTCCGCAAACTTCGGAGATAAGGGGGGGGGGGGAATGGTATTTTTTCAGACATTTTTCATCATATGTCGAAAACTGTGAAACCTAAAATTAAATAAAAATATATTTTGAAATGTGCAGATCAAGCCCTTTTATATGATATGTCACATGACCTACTAATCCCACTTTGAAATTTTGGACCCCCACTCCGGCCCCGTTTGCAATGAAAATAAAAATAATTTTTGACTTTTTTCATTTGCAATAAAGTTGGACAAGCATTCTTTATAACTGTTCCAAATTTCAAGTCGATAGTATTAGTAGTTGCTGAATTAAGCAGGTGTGACAGACAGACAGACGAAGTCGCAAAATAAGGGTTCCTTTTTTTACCATTTTGGTACGGAACCCTAAAAACCGGACAAGTAGGTACCTACGCGTACTACTCGCGCCCTGAGGGTTCCGAAATATGCAATAGCGCCATCTGCCGCTATTGCATCATAGTAGACATATCATATTATTATCTTGATCACAGATGGTGCTATTGCATACTTCTAGTGGCGCCATCTATGAGTAGATGGCTCCACTCATGGTCATGACAGACGGACAACAAAGTGATCCTATAAGGGTTCCGTTTTGCTTTTGAAGTACGGAACCCTAAAAAACCGACGTTACTTTTTGATAGTCCAGACAGACATCACATTGACCCCATGGAAATGTAAAAAAAATGATCACCCATTTCCGTTAAGGCCCCGGTATACGCCAACGGCCTTGAGTGATTTGGGCGGTATAGCTTGAGTGTTCTGCGCTCAGCTCAAGCAACGCGACATACATCCACCGAGCAATACGACTCGCCTATCAAGGAGCGCGCTGTGCAGAATTAGACGTATTATTACTTTTTAGTATCTAAAACATAAAATAAAAAAAAAGTAACAGGTATTATTATAGGTAGTAACATAGTCTTTTCACACAAAACAAATCATGAAAATATCTTAAGCGGTTTGAAAGTAATTACGTTTTTATGTTTTGGGTAGACACGAATTCATGAATTTATTTCATTAAGTATTTTACAACAATAGTTAAATATTCACAGGTACGATTGATGTATATATGTTCTAGTTTAACATAAAAAAATTGCACAACTAACCTGCATTATTTGACGGCGAAATAAGAGATTTAAAACTGGCCGTTACCATTTACCTTCGCCTTAACCGGGTCAAGAGCAGCTTTGACTCCAGCAGATGAATCATTTCATGCGGTTGTTAGATAACACTTGCCAAACACTGAACGTCTATAGCAGCGATAACCATTAAACTTCTATGGCGTCTCATCGTGTGTCTGGGGAAGTGTTTAGTGTTAGCGGGCGCCAGACTTGTTTTAAAGATTTATATTTTACAGTATTCCCAAACTAATAATGCGCATGCAGATCTTCGCTAATTGTCGTATTCCCGGAAACACCGAATCATTGAATCGTATGAGCCCTAAATTATGCATGAAGAAAATGCACTTAACCACTCTATAATTATACTATTTTTTCTATATACTTTTTTGTTTCCGGGAATACGACAATTAGCGAAGATCTGCATGCGCATTATTAATTTGGGAATACTGTACTAGCATTTTACCCGCGACTTCGTCCGCGTGACATACGCGTTAGCGCTATTTAGCGTCCAAAAGCAATTATGACTGTTGAAATTTATTGTTCTTTCCCTTGGGAATAATACTTTTTTCTGGATAAAAGGTACCCTATGTCATTTTCTGTACCCATGTGAAAAAGTAACAAAGAAACTTACCTACTTCCGCATTAATACATAATATTTGTAATTAGGATTCAACTATCTTTGAAACAAAACTAAAAAAAAACCGGACAAGTGCGAGTATGCCTCGCGCCCTAAGGGTTCCGACATATGATCATAGATGTCGCTCCTGCATACTTCCAATGGCGCCATCTATGAGCAGATGGCTCCACTTATGGTCCGGTGACTGACGGCGGACAAGAAAGTGATCCTATAAGGGTTCCGTTTTTCTTTTTGAGGTACGGAACCCTAAAAATACGCATTTTGTAAAATCTCACGTAAGATTGGGGCGGGGGGGCAAGGGGTCGAGGCAAATCTCACATATCTCACCAAGGGGGGAGAGAAGGTCGAAAAATCGCCTCACGTAATTAATGGACGCCCCCTAATCCAGTTAATCCAGGTAAATAAATGGTTAGATGGCTTGTGGTATCTATCGTACTCTATAACTGTGGCACTTAGTCCTATGTAATATATGGAAAACCGTCAAACTGCAGATTTGTTCAAAATCTTTGTTACACGTCTGCCACAAATCCCTAAAATATTTTTAGTATCATGATAATATTCTTCACATTATTCGATTGTTGACATTAACTATCCGTATATTTATTCTATAGTTAGCACAATTGTCTGATATTAATCCTCACAATAAAATGCGACATAGAAAAAAAAGATGACATTAAAGCATAGAAATAATTACCACGGGACGCGAAACACAGTTGTTGTCGCTTTACACCTCTTGCCTCGCCACCAAAAAAAATCCACAGACGCAGCGCTAATAGTCGTGTGACGGAATGATATGTAGTTCCACCTAATTTCCGTGGGACTTGTTTCGTGAATAGCACTTTATTGTCAGAACTTAGAGGACACAATCTACGATGTATGATGCGAGTCCCGTAATCTTAGTCTTTGACGCTATGTTTGCTCCCCTGTCTATCGCTCTGTTTAGCTGGGTCTTAATCTTAACATTGTAAGTTCTTTTTAGATTCCAGTGTTAAAGTAATGCCTAGGGCGCTAACTAATGCTACCATTAAAAAGTGGTGAACAAGAATAATTTATGCTGAAAGAAAAGATCCAACACCGTTAAAAACGTAACATATGGACGTTCAGGAGAGCTAACACAGCGTCGAACGGAATTTTTATGTGAAATGCACAATAGTCTTGTCACTTTGACTCAGTGTAAGCGCTATAATTGGAATAAGACAAGCGATAGTATACCACTATCCCTCGTTCCTCGAAAGTTAGTCAAACTGAACTGAAAGTTAGTCATATCCATACGATTGTCTAACAGTCCAACTGTTGGTCCAACCTTCCACGTGGGAGGAGATAGTTCGTGCATGTTTGACAGTGTTGGAGATTCTGTTTAGATTGCAGTAGCGAAAGGTCCCTACAATACGATTCCAACCGGCTTCCCTTTGAAAAATAGCACAGCCAGTATCGCTTACTTTTATTTATTAGCTTTTCGTGACCATGTAAGCATTTGTAGCTCCGGCTTACCTCCTACAAAAACTGACGACCGAGTTCGAATAGACTGGAGTCATGTTAGAGTATTGGACTGTTGGATGATCGTGTGAAGCCGGCAATACATTCTTTGAGCGTTTCGTGTCCCGTGTTTGATTCGTCTATGCATAACACACGTTTTTATTCGAGTCGTAAAAGTCCAGAATTGTTTCGGCATTACATTGTTTTTCTGATATATTTTTAATGCGGTATGCAAATAAAATAATATTATGAGCTTTTAAACTTGTTAAAATTAGCAAAGAAAACCGCCCACTACTTCGAGAAATATGTTAAATGAGCAACGTTTATCTATAGGTATTCTAAAAAGCATAATATTAAACATAGAGTTTGAACACACTTGCAATGTAATTGTTGTGTGGTTGATGGATATTAAAATAGGTGAGCGCACACTGGCAATTAGTTTCAAAGCGGTTATTTCATACCTACTTCCCTTTGAACATTGCAATTTTTGTACAAAAATTAATTGCAAGTCTTTTTATGCTCATAAAATTCTGTTATAGTATAAAGTGCTGGGCCATGTTTTAGGTACTGCCGCTTATGACCCATCAGCAACACGCGGGCATTTCTGATGCTTTGTTGATCTAATCGAGCATCAAAAATCACATATCTTGTGTCTGAAGTATTACTGATACCCAGTCTTCAAAACCGAAACTTATACAGTTTTACAAAGAGCTTTAGGGGCATTTTCACCAACCTATTAATATCTGTTCAATAAGCTAAAGAAATATAAACTTAATTGACAGATTCCTTTAATGATAGGTTGGTGCAATAGCCCCTTACTGTAACGCTGCTAAATAGCAGAAATAGTTTCGGAACTCTTAAACAAAGACTTTTACTGGCCATTGAGGGATACGACAGAATGCGTGACACATGGATACGACAGAATGCGTGACACATGGATACGACAGAATGCGTGACACATGTCTTGTTTTGTTGCATTAGTACAAGCTTTGCATTCAAGCGTGTGGGCGAACATTGCTAATGTAAAACGCCCTGAAATTATAGTGTTGAAATAAATACGGCCGGTAGTGTCATTTTAACTGAGTTTGTTTGACAAAGTATTGCGGAAAACAATATAACAGCTCTTTAAAATATTTTTGGATATAACACCTGGTCAAGGTATCTGTGGCTTTGGATTAAACCTCAGATCATAGAAACAAGGAGATATGCCATCATAGCAAATTAGTACGGGGACAACTGATGCCACTTTTGGTACATTTTTCGACACAATTACACGCATAATTAAGCGCTCCTTGTGAATAAAAAGATCTCCCATGCATTGAACATTCCGCACACTCTCAATCTAACACTGTTAATCGTCACTCAACACTAGCACTAAACTAAAACACTGTATTTATAGCATCGATCGTGTCCGGTTCGTCGCCAGCGCGTACTTTTTTAATATGAGCAATTTGCTCAAGATCAGGCATCAAGCTCGACAGCGCCTTGGCACATCTCCTTGTTTCTATGATCTGAGGATTAAACCTTCATTTTAATGTGACGACTATAAAGTGCTGGTAAATAATGAATTGCACATGCCAGAAGAACGTGCGGATATTACAACAAAATGTCCAACATCAATGTTCAAAATTAGAAACAAATAAGACTTTTGTCCTAAGTTGGTTATGGTTAGGTTATGAAACATTAAATCCAGGTACTATATTTTAGTACCTGCATTTAATGTTTCATAACAATAATAACTCATATTTTATTTTACAGAATGACCACTAAAATATTAATTTCGTGAATTTATTCATACAATATAACCTTCCGATTTACTTTTAAAATTACACGAATTTGACATTTACGATGTCAACCAAAACTATGGCAGTGAGAGAGTCGTAAAATACTAGTCAATTTATTAATAAAAAATATATTTGAAGTTGCATCCATAAACTACATTTTTAATGGTATCAATGACGTCACGTGAACATTTGAAACGCTGGGACACTATTGACATAACACAGGTAAGTACAGAGAAAGTCCAGTCAGTACCTCGAATCGTCATCTACCTGGCCTTTTAAGCAACGTGGTTGGGATCGGCTTCCAGTCTGCCTAGATGCGGTCGAATATCAATATGGAGCGTGCCATCTGACCCTCACAACCCAAACTACGGGGTAGTATTAAGTCTAGCTCTTTCAATTTTAAGATGGTTAAATAATAAGTAAATAATATTTATTTTGTAAATAGATTCAAAATAACACTTTTACACGTCAAAAACATTTTTTTAAGCTTGATGAGGTCGGTGTTTCCTATACCTTTGAGAAGAAACATCGAAACAAACTCAAATATCATCATCATGGACGTATAAATAGATATCATTGATCGAAAATCATTGGGAATTAGTTTTCTGTATTTGTCTATGTTGTGGTTTTAGGGAAATAATATTACTTGCTATCTGCTCATGAAAGACAAATGTTCCAATAACAATTATTGGCACGTGTTTAAGTTTATTTTTGAAAATCAGTTGTATTTATACTAGCGAGAATTAAAAGATAAAAATAAATATTGGATTAGAAAATGTATATTTCTTTACACATGTTTTGGATTATTTGACACGATTTCTGAATAGAAAATTGCCCTGTAAGTACCTTGTGACCTGCATCGATTGTTTTGAATTCCATTTTGACAGCTCAGCAATGTACATTACGCTTTATGTTTTGAAAACCTGTCGTCTCAACGATTAGATAAACGCAATGGATGTGTTTGAACTGTCAAACTAAAAACTACTGCAATAACGATTGTAGTTATTACGAAAACAAGCTAATTACGACTGCTAATTTATTGTCAAAGCCCTGAGAAAAAACCGAACGTGAGTACGTGACTATTGTATGACGGCTCCAACCTAATAATTCTTTAGCAATTTAAAAGAAAAAGCCGTAAGTGCGAGTCGGACTTACGCCCTAAAGGTTCCGTAACTATAAAATATAAGTTTGTAATAGCTAAAAAAAAAATTTCTGTAATATGATTACAAATTACCGATTTTCGGATTTTTTTCTGTATTGTGAGACCTTGTACCGTCTAGTTTTTTACTTATTTGCGAATATCAAAATATGCGGCCTAAATATCTTCATTTTTTATTACTTACGTTGTCTTAGAAGCTTGCATTTTTTTTTTCAGCTTTAAGGGACCGTAGACTTAATTAATATATTTGATATTAATTTCAACTTGATACCTATACTCGTTCCTGAGAAAAGGGCTCTTGGTAGAAAGGCAGACGGATAGCGAAGTGATTCTAAAAGGGTTCCTTTTTTCCTTTTGAGGTACGGAACCCTAAAAAACCCGGAACCCTAGAAACTTTTAACCTCGTGTAAATTATGGTCGTTTGAATTAATAATAATACCATGTTAATACGACCGATGTATAGACATAACATAGGAAACAAACGTCATAACATGAGGGTTATCTAAATAAAATAGTCTGTTGGACGTTTTCTGTCACTAACAGTGATGGGTTAACCGATATTATTAAATAAAATAAAATTGTGGATGAAATAATCATATTTATTGAAGCAATAAACTTGCTCTACCTACCCACATTTTAAAAAACATAAAAATCTTACTGGTTTTTGTAAAAAAATATACCTTTTTCGAGAGATAGCAGCGTAAATTTCACCTGATTTTATAACGAATAAGATTACTTTAATTGTGTTTCGGCATGCTTCTTGGCTACCATAATGTCAGTCTGGCTACTGATTGCCGTTGCGTTTGGGAGGAGGGTGCAACCGCCCCTCCTCCCTAGTCAGTCTGGCACATCTTAACAAGCAGTAGGTAGTCTAGCAACACTTATAGATAACTGTTTACGTTACATATTCCTTGAAAATAAAAATATAACTGTTATAAAATGACGTAATTTTGTAGAATTTTCCCTAGATTGCAACCGCCCCTCCTCCCAAACGCAACGGCACTCAGTAGCCAGACTGACATAGTGGTAGTCAAGAAGCATGCCGAAACACAACTAAAGCAATCATAATCGTTATAAAATCAGGTGAAAGGGCACTGGCAGACGCCCATAGAACGCTGGGCTTCAGATTGTGTATGTCGGTACAGATATGAAATTAGTTTGATGTGATCGAGTATTTCAAGAGTATTTAAATTCATTTTTTATTTGTTTTTGTACGTAATTGGATTAAAGAGAAATCTTCGTATTTGTGACAGTGAGGTTAAGTATGGTGTGAATCAAGAATATTAAAGAATAGCGTGAATATGATCCAATGAAGTACAGCCCGACTAATGAGTTCTAAATTCAAAGGTTTTAGTTGCTGTCGACATGATATTATTCTGTGGAGGTCCAACGAAGTACAACCCGACTAATGAGTTCTCAATTCAAAGGTTTTATTTGCTGTCGACATGATATTCTATGGAGGCACGCGCCAGCCAGCATGCACCCGTTTTTGTTTTATTGTTTTTTTCAAATGTCAACGGCATTATCATTTTATTTCTTATTTATTTCGATTTTTTATTCCAATTCTTAATCTCTAAGATAGATTAGGCAAAAAACAATTAAAATATATTTTTATTTTTGGTTAAGCTTTTATTACTGTACCATATCAAGCCCAAAACTGCCGACGTCCTTTACGCTGCTATTTCTCAGCTTATAACTTTATAGCGAGCTCTCTTCGTGTGCGCAATGCATTCGCCGCGTGTACGCAACGAGTTCGCGCTGTTCATTCGCATTTTAATACGCGGCCGGGGCAGAGTAAATCACCAGTTCTAAAACCGGGCCCTTACATTTGTGAGTAGGCTATGTACCTACTTGTTCTATTATGAAAAAACAATACTTTGAATAATGACCCAAGACTGACGTAAAAGGTGTGATTAATGATCACTAAGCAAGAAAGGGACAAGGAAAGGGCAAGAAAATGATCAAATGTCCGTACAAATGACAAAATACTGCGATTACTAATCCGTTCTTCTACAATGGGTGATTGCGATTAGAGTTGCCTGTACTCTATTATTATTATTGTACTCTGACGTAGGCGTATTTTATAATCTAAATACGACAGTAATAAAAATATCGCTGCCTATAAACGAAAGGGCCACAAAAGGAGTTTTTGGAGTGCCAAAAAATAAATAAAAAATGAAATGAAATATTTTAACGTGTTATCCTGAAAAATTCTTAATTTTGATTTGTGCCCCTTTCGTTTACATGCAGCGATATGTTATAATACTCTTTTTACCTGACAGTCCTGACACCATTCTCACTTGATTCTCATTCTAGAGACCGTTCCACGTAAGAATTCCCCTAGAAGTTATGTTGGCTGCCCTGAATCTCAATTTATTACAACGTTTTTAACGGTGTTCGAAGTTTTCTTTCAGCACCAATTCACTTTCATCACTTTTTAACGTCCTAAATATTATTATAAAACATAAATCTACAAAAAACACAAAACGATATGACCTAAATAGGAATGACAAGCAGGGCAGCTAACATAACTTCTAGGGGAATTCTTACGTGGAACGGTCTCTACTAGTTTAGATTTAGACTAAACATGCAATGGAGTTTCAAGAAAAACAATTATTTACTAAAAGTATATAGAAGTGGTGAAAAATATGAAATGTATGTAATAATGTATACTACTTATAAACTTAAAAAACAAGTCTTTTAGAATGTATTATTTCAACTTGTCTGACGATTTTAGCAATACCACAGTTTTTAATAGAGCCGCATAAGAGACAATACTTATATTCAACCCAATATTAAAATGATGTGGATGCCAAAACCCACGCTTCACAATCCTCAACAAAAAATACGTAAAGAAAACTCAACGAAACATAACAAAAATACCTTTTTTCATTTTCTTAATGGACCCGTCAAATGCCAAATTAAAAATCTATTTTTGTTCAGTGAACGAGCTCAACCGTTACACAAAAGTGTTTCTGACAAAATCAAAATTCAATACGAAAAACAAAAACAAACGAAAAAATACGATTCTCGCAAAGTCGCAAACAACATTCGATAATCCAATCACAGAGACGATAACGCATGCTGGATCGCGGAAACAAGGGTTAGAGTGAGACAAGTAATACAAAAACGCCGAAGTTTGACAGAGACAGTTCCCGCGATAAGGCTTGCTTTTATTTTATGAGGCAGTTTGTTACTTTAGCTAGTTTGTTTTGGTAGGAAGCTGGGTTTGTTCGTAAAATACGACAATGATCGTTTATGGGATACTCATGTTGAATAGAACACTATAGCTAGCTAGTAGGTATGTGTTTCCTTTACAAAACATATTTTTGTGTTCGGGAAAATTGACGGACATGAGTTTCGTGATATTTTTCCGGGACCAAACGGCAGTAACTCGAGATAAGTAGACAGATATAATAATGTCGTAAAATTAAGTATTCAGTTTAATTATACAGTTTCCTCAAAGGTCAGGCAGATAGCCGCGAGTAGGTATTTTTTTGCGTTTATAATTATCTCGCAAAGCACTTCTTTCCTATGATTTTAGTTTCGGGTTCGTAAAAAATATTGTTTATTCAATTTATTTAAACATTTAATAACAAAAAATATTGAAAGGTTCGAGACCACTAGATCGAGGCATGTTATTGTTATTTATTACTAATTACCTACCTATTTATCGTTTTTGATGTCAAATAGTTCGACAATTCGCCATAGAGAATGCCGAATAATCGCTTATCAATTATTCACCAAACATAACAAATATACACTGGCCTGCAAAAATAAGTTGGTATGAAAGTGTAGTACGGTACCTACTTATTTTTGCAAGCCAGTATATTTGCAGCATCTCTACTATTAAGCGCTTAAAACCTATTCTTACTACTCACCAGATTGATGGTGACGATCAGTTCATACTGCTGGTGCTTGTGCCCTTTCTTCTTCTTGCCCTGGGGAGTTTTGACTGCCGCTGCTGCCGCCGCCTGCTTTGGAGGCGCAGTCTTCACTGATCCTTTCTGCGCTGATGGCTTCACCGGGGTTTTTGGCCCACCTTTTGTAAGACAAGAGATAATTGTTATTAAATATATAAGAGATTTCTAAATGACGCGGGCGAGACTTAAATCCGTGATCTCTTCCGCACTCTGGTGTCGCTCTAACTAACTGAGCTACCGCGTCTTACCCACGTCAGTTGAAAGGACAATGCCGCTCCATGTAGGGAGCCCCGTAGCAAACATAAAAATCCTGGTGGATTTTAGATTAGATTAGTTTTTTTTTCTAATCCTTTGCCCCCCACCCCCTCACCCCTAAATAATATCTGGGACTCCTAAGCCCAAAAATATTTTTGGGACCGTCCACTGCCATTTCAACAAACGTTAATGAAAGTTATGGATGTATACATAAGCTGGAACCATGTGGTGATGATGTACACGTTTCCAGACATGGATGGTGCAAAAATCGACTGGTTATAACATAAGGAAGGGTAACATAGTTCCGGTCGCGAATAAAATCAAACTGTAGGTACCAGTACCTATCACAAATCGATCTGATTTTATAGATAACTATGACAACATCCCTTCTGAGTTTCTATTGTTGTAATCATCGCGAGGTAGTTTATATTAATTTCTGTTCAGACAGATTTTCCCATATGCATGTAGGTTGTTTGTTATACAACTCTATGTTGTTTAAGGCATCTTACACACTGCCTCCGTTTGTTGTCGCATGCACTCCCGTGCCCTGTCACGTGGCATGGGGCAGTGCGTGCTAGCACGCGTGTTTTATATACAAACTGAGCTACTTGCATACAATGATTAAAACCGGGGCCCCGTGCCCAGTCGCGTGGCACAGGGCAGTGTGTATGACGTCTGAAATAAAAGAAATTAGGTATCTATACAAAATACTCTTTACCTTTTTGACAAGGTGCGGTTGATTTCTGTCCTGCTGCATTCTTCTGGTTGACGTGGCCACTACCATCAGCTGGCTTGTTCCGCGCCTGCAAACAAAAAGATGAAACCAAATATTAATTACAGGCAGAAGATTAAGACATCAGTCGTCAGGGACAGTTAGATTCTGTGGCGTCTACAATGACATTGTGTAACATGTTCTTATGCTGGGACTGTTTTATGTGATTTAGTGGTAAACAAGCTGACTTCCCGCCTGATGGTAAGTGGTTATCACCGCCTATGGACATCTGCAATACCAGAAGTATCGCAGATGCGTTGTCCACCCTAGAGTCAAAGTTGAAATGTCTCATGTGCCTGTAATTACACCGTCACCCATACCCTTCAAACTAAACCCTTCAAAAGTAATGCTGAAAGAAATAAAATGCATTTATTTCCGTCGATATGCCGCATAAAAATAAAAATAACAAAAATATGGAAAAAAAAATATTATGGAAAATATTTCACATCCGCGCAAAATGGCCATCACTCAGTTAAGTAGCGATAGTGACCTATGCACGGAGCAGAGCCACAGCACTGGTTTTCAGCGACAGCCAAAAATATCCAACTAACAAAATCATATCGTAAGTAATAAAAAGTCAGCAGCACGTTTCTATTTGAGCTATTGGTGGAGAGACGGATCTTTAAAATGTCGAGTAAACGATCTGTGCACGTTCTCTCAACGCGAATTGGGCGCACTTCTCTCAGCTTTTAAATGCAGTAAATATCGTAAGATTATCGTCTGAATAGCCATTTTTTTTTTTTTCGAAATGGCCTCTCGCAGTTGGCTTCTAACAGCCGTCACTGCTTAACGCGGACTTCTGGTGAGGACTTACAAATGCCTCCAGCCAGGCTTAAATCTAAATAAAAACTACAAACTAAGCGACCACACGCTAAGGGCACCCCTAGTGTGGTACGGGCCTCGGCTTAGGGCGTCGCTGGGGGGAAGGCAACTAGAGGGAGGGATTACTAGCTGGATCGGTTCATTATTTTGGGTCGAATTTAAATCTACAGGCTCAGCGCGGGCTGGCTCGAGCAAGGGTCGGTTTGGGGTCTGAGTCATACTCGGCGGCGGACTCGGGTCATGACGGGATCTGAATAGCCATTTAATCGAATGAATATAGAGTAATGCTGTGTTGACAGCGGGGGACTTGCTTGTCCTCTTAGCTGTCGGCACAGCGAATCCTCATTAAGTGACGGCATTGCGCAATAATACTCGGTGTCACAAGCGTTTTATAGGCTTCGGTAACCGTCTACCATCAGGCAGGCCGTACGGCAGTTTACCACCATCTTCTAATAAAAAAAAGTGCTAATTTTAACACTACATAGGACGCCTCCCATGAGGTTATTTATGAAAGTGAATTTTAACTTTATATGGGAAGGTGAATTTTCATTAAACTGCAAGATGAAAACGACATCTTAACTATGTTTCTATAGAGTTGAATTGAAGATGGCGCGGTTGGTGCTTTAAGAAGATTCGGGTCTCAACTGCAAATAAAATTAGTATTAAAAATATTTATGCACCAATATTTATAGTTGTACAACTCTACTAATGGCCGTTTCCAATAACCGATCTCTCGGCTCTTTATCTTACTTGGGATAGATTTATGGCATTCCTTCAAATAGGGTAAAGTAGGGGAAAGAAGTGATAGATCGGTTATTTGGACTGGCCATAATTATGTGGACTTGTTCAATTGTTTATGGAAACTGATGAATAACTGATACATTATTCAATTGCATATTACTAGCAATCTACTCCTGCATCGCACGGGTACAACCTACTGGTGACATGTCAAAACATCCAGATTTTTGTATCTAAATTAACAAATATTAAATACACATTATTAGACACACGAACTTTCTGGAATAAATTCTCTAAATGGTGGTGAAAACCGTATTATAATCCATTACGTAATTCAGAAGAACAAAATGGACAACAAGGCACGAAAGCTACTTTTATAGATCATAATATTATATATTGCTGCAAGTGCATTCATTTTTATCCGTCGCGTCCGACGGTTTCACATGGGTATGTAGATATACTCGTAAATATTTAAATTTCCTGGTAGGTATTCAAAATAGGTATGAGCCCTTTTCAAGGCCTAAGCTACATCTACGCCCATCACAGGCATCGATTCGGTAACTGCGGAAATATTTTTTTTTTAATGGTGAACATAATTCCTGTTTTATTTAATACAATAAGTAATTAATAAAATGTAACTATCTCTAATTAAATTTTAATAATTAAGGTAATCACTTTAAATAAACTACCAAAACATGTAGACGAAATTCGCTGACATAGTGTACTCGACCCAGTACCTACAAAGACCCACAATGTAGCCCCTGTCACCCCAGTGTTGCCAGCTCGAGTGACGGATGAGCTTCCTGCGACAGCTGTCCGGAAGCAGCCGACAAGTGTATCTTTTCGAGCTGGCAACACTGACGCCTAACGAGGTTTTCATGAATTTGTGTAGTACGTAATAGGTAGATAGCTGTACTATGCTGTTTAACACGTCCGGTGCGATAATGCACGATGTTTTGCGCACTATACCTTACTTCAATTCTTCTTTAATACAAAGACATAACATATTGTATTTGTATGAGCTACAATTTTTTTTTCGGATGTAGAAGAAACATATTCACTTTATGTAATTTATCTGAGCAACAAAAAAGCTCGAGATGTTCTATAATTTTTAGTTATCAAATTAATAATTATGATTAAGTAGGTGATATTTGGTCACCAGCTTATGCTTCTAATTTCTACCCACTACCGAATTAATATTTTTTTATTTTGGTCATCAATAGAATTTTCTGACGAGTGTCATATGATGAGACACATACAGTTATATTTTTTCGAAGAACTTTATAGGTAGGGTAGGGTGGGGTTTAAAGGTCCGCGGGTAAAAAGGTCCACCATATCTATTTTTGTAACTAACAGTCCCTTAGACAATCGAATGATTGGAGTAAGAAGTGGTTGCGGGAGGGGCGCACATGCTGCCCCGCGCAGTGATCTATCGAGCGCCGATGGGAGAGTACGCGCACGCGGTGCGAAAAATTCACGTAAGTAATATTTTGCATATAGTTTATTATTGGTTCCATTGGTTGTATTTGTAACAGTACGAAGTTAAACTTATCTTAATAATTACTTTGTGATGTCTAGTTTACACTGAGCGCTATAGTTTCTTTGATGCACCATTATTTATTTCTTTATAACCTAAAACTCATTTCAACCTACCATTGGGGTTAAAAGGTCCACATGCGATTGCTCTGGACCTTTGTGCGCCACAGTGGACCTTTTAACCCCATATAGTAGATGAATTGATTTTCAGAATGCGCAATTACAAAAGAAAAACTGAGCGAGGTACAAAATCGGTGGAGTTGATGAAGCGTGCGGCAGAGTTAGTTTTAAAGATATCTAAGATTAAGAAGATTCATAATATTGGTTTTGGTTTATTTTTTTGCTAGATATTAAAGATATCTTAGATTAAGAAGATTATATTGTTTTTGGATTCTAGTTTTATTAGATTTGCTAGATATTTATTTAGTTTTTGAGATTTCTCATTTTATAAAGATCTTTTAGGTTTGGAACCAATAAAACTTGAACTTATAGACTCTGTTATTAAGACTGACATGCTGTGCCATAGGTTTAAGCTTAGTAATTAAATGTGATTGTACTAGATATTTGTTATTTCTTAAATAACTATAAAGATACTTTAATTTTGCAACAATTAGTTTTATTTCCTTACTTCAATTAACCATTTAAACGTATTGGTCCTTTTTTCCCCACCACTGGTACTTTTTACCCCACCTGCGGGGCATAAAGGACCTTTCGGACTGGAGTTCTATATCGCCATTTTCTGATGTATGGACTTACTCTGGTAATGTTTTACTGTTATTAACTTGTAGAGGAAGAATTACGCTAGCCAATGGTATTTAAGTTTATTTCAAAAACTTAATACGTAAATAGTTATGGGGCAATATACGTAAAATGGACCTTTTAGCCCCGCCCTACCCTACTAAAACAATCAATTAAGTCTAAAAATGGCCTTTCTCACTAACCGATCCATATACTTACGGCTATTTTCCTTTTCGAGCTAGAGATCGATTTTTGACATAAGCTATAATATACTTAGAAGTAATGTCAAAAATCGATCTCTAGTAGGGGATAGAGCTGATGGATCGATTATTGAGAAAAGCCGCAAGATATACTAAAATAGTTATATAAAAAAGTTTTATGAACGTTAATTAGAATACCTTTCACAACTAAAATCTTTTCAAATTAAAATGACGCAAAGAATTCCTAGAAAGGCGTCAAAAGTTTCAGCAATAAAAGAGGTCTAATTAAAAATAATTCTGTTCGTTTAAAGTCGTGAAGAATTCAAACAAATGAACGTCATTAAGGGGCGAGCTAAAAACCGGATGGCTTATAGTTAAAACTTTTTACTGGAAAAAATATAATGGGAACGAGAAATTGCGGATTTAACTTCATTTTTCTTTTTAACTTTCAGTTAGAGCATAGCGCGATATCTCGCTCAAATCTGGAGCAGCCAGACTAAGGAAGTACCTCAAACTTACAGATACCAATGTCAAATAATGCTACTCTTCGGTAGTGTTGTGTTCCTTTTAAAAGGTTCATAATAAGCATAATCGGCCTACAATGTTCCCACTGCTGGGGCACAGGCCTCCTCTGTGAGAGGGAGTGGGCCGTAGTCCACCACGCGGGCCCAATGCGGGTTGGTGGACGTCACATGTCTTCAAATTTTTGGTTCTAAGACATGCCGGTTTCCTCACGATGTTTTCCTTCACCGTTAAAGCAAGTGATAATTAATTTCTAATACGAACATGACTTCGAAAAGTCAGCGGTGCGTGCCTCGGGATCGAACTCGAACCATTCGCCGTGGGAGGCACATGGTTAAATCACTAGGCTATCACTGTTTAAAAGGTTCACTTTATTATTATCTTACTTCATATACTTACCTAAATATTTTCTTGAATACAGTCAATACTTTCGTTTATAAAAAAAATTCTAATATTTACAAGAAGATCCAGAAAATTTTAAAATCACGTATAACTTGTGCACTGACTTCCTTATTACGAAGTCATAAAGTATAAAATGTCAAAAACATATTTCCCGTACCCAAAGTAGCAGCTATTATATTTTTTTACTAAAAAAACTCGTATACCATTTAATTTGTGGTGTCATAAATGTTTGGCGACAATTGTTTTGTAGGCGAGACAAGCCTACCCGAAACTAACTATAAACTTCGGCAAAAAGTATAAATCTGGACGATGTGACTTTGGCCCAGCGTATTTTTTGTAACATTATTTATTAAAGGTGAGCAGGAATAATATTTTACAATATTTTTATTTGTATTTTATTTGTTTTGAGGTATTATAAAAATATTTAATTTAGTAAATGGGAATTTATTTCCAAAAGATAAAAGTTTACGCTCACGTCATTCTATTTTTGAAAATATCTTTTATATTTATTATCATAAGAGAAGCTTAACATGGCTTGGACATATTTTAAATTCACAATAAAATATACCTACATTTATAATAAAAGTTAAACTTAATTTTACAAAATAGGATAAAAAGATCTAAGTACATCATCGATCGAGGTAGATGATAATAACAACAACATTTTTATTTCGGAATTTATACAATAAACTTTCACTTTCAGGAACAAATTATAATTATTAACAGCGTTAATTCTAAGGATCATAAAATCCCAAGGGATGATAATTTCGAATATGCTAATGAAAGTTACACAGCCAAGTCAAACGATTCCGAACTGAGCATCAAGGGATCACGGGCACGACAGTCAAGTCTATGCATAAATTAACCGGCTTACATCAAACCTGTCACCCTTATCATTTTAGCAATGATTTAAACCGCTTTACGAGTTGAATACGAAAGTTACGGGATCCTGTTGGGTAAAGATGTTACTTTATCTTAATCATAACCTAAGGTTGAATTATTATTGTCGCTTCGAAATATGGTTGTAATTTCCGTTTGTGTTGTATATATCCGGAATATAATAAGGATTTTTTTTTTCATTTTTTATCAGATTATTAGACGTTTTCAATCATTTATCTATCCGACGTTTTGCTTACTAGGTGCAGATATAATTCTGACATTAATATAAATACTTTCAACATTACTTTTTAGACTGCCAAAGTAACAATGAAATATTAACCCCAAATAAATTATTAAGACTTAAGTTTTATGTTTTCATTATTCAGTCTTTTGACGATTGTGGCTGTTTCCCTAAATTTCAGGCTATTATTACACTTAAAGACAAGTTAATGCTACAGCACATTTTGTCATTTTTAATTCTAATAAGTTTCAAAAATCTTCAAATATATTGATTGTAGGTATCTATGTTTTAACAGTGTACAATAATGTATACTTTGACACAGTTTGATCAACTCAATACTGTATCCAAAGTGTTATTTTCAGGGATTCGCTTAAATCTCAAGGGGTATTGGCTTATGGAGCGTTGTAAAAGCGATGATTGGCTTGCTTGCCTTATTTTATTCTTGCGAAGATTTTTCCTAAATCCCAGTTGTAATAATGGGCCTTCATCTTCCTCCAAATTTATTTATCCTTGGAATTTCGTTTCAAGAGGGTTACATTTTACATTAGGTACTGTTTTATTGTTTCCTTGTCATTTTTCTTAAGACGTAAATAGTATTTGTTTTCTTTTCTTGAATAAAATTGGAATTGTGATCTTAGCGTCCGGGGCTTGTGCTAAGTATGGGCGAGACAGTAAATTGTCATTAAATATGCAGCGCTGCAAACGCAGCAGAAAAAGCTGGGCCAGTACCAACATAATTATTGCTAGTGCAACTTGATTTATGCATCTAATTGCCAGTATAATAAATAATACAACAGATGTTGTAACAGTGCTTTGTTTATTTAAGTCATTTTTAAATTAAAAATAATGTATAGGTAAGTACCTATATCAACGTTAAGGTAAGCGTTAATAAAAAAGCTTGTTCTAGACCACTTCTTAAAAAAACCTTATATTCATATAAAAAGTTAAACATAACAGAAAATAAGAAATTATAAGAATAAAAAGCTAATTTTGACATAAATGATGACAGTATAACGTCGACTTGGGACAATATTAAATGCATACATTTTCAAGCCCAACATTGTATTTTCTTCAAAGAAAAACGTAAAAAATTGCCCATTTCTCTTTAAACATTTTGCTAGCAGAATGCAATTTTCACTTGATGAATTTTATGAATACTCAAATGCTGCTAATGGGATCTTTGATTTTATAAAAGTATAATTTTTCTAAACAAAATGATTTAGATGTATGCATTAGGTAAGATAAATGTTATTAGGTTAAAGATGTAGAACTGTTTGTTGAAATATATTTATTTGATGACATTTTAACTATGGAGTGAAATTGAACATTTTCTACGATTACCGAAAGAATTTTAAGAAATCTTTAAACGGTAAGATAATGCATATGCATATTAGTGTATTGCTTTGTAAGTATCCGGAAAGAAAACTAATATCCATAGGAGAATCAAGGCTTAAATATAGCTAAAATAAATAATAAAGCCCTAAATTGAGTTATAAAAAGTCAACCTAGACCCCTTTTTGAAGCCAACAGACAAATAATAATTTATATCTGCAATCTCAAGAATGCAAAAATACTTAAAAATTCAATGTAAAAATAAAAATCACCACAGGGTTAGGTCATAAACAAGCTCATTAAAATAATACTTATCACAAATAGGTTACAAGATAAAAAGAAACAATAAATAACAGTATATAAAATTCTTGATTTATTCAATATTAACGTGAGCACACAAATATTTAGGTAAATGGCGTCTAGTTTTGTTAGCGCGATTTTTCTACTGTAATGACAAGTGTGTCTGCGTTTTGTTCATCATTTCTGTCAAGAATTCTGATATATTTTATGTAGGTAGTCATTATAGAAAAATCCTACGTATACCTAATAATATTATACAGAACCTATGACTTCGATCTCCGAGCTCAAACAGAAGGAGTGTCTGCTCGGACTGTGAAACGGCACGGCTTCGATAATACAGGTGTGTTTTTTTCAACATTATAATATGCAACGTAAAGTATGTTTTCATCCAATTGTACGCAATTACAAATGATTACTGCTCGTAATAGTAGACTGTTGTACTTTGTGTCCATTCGTTACTTATATTTTTACTCTGTTTATTTGAAATCTACGACTGGCTTTCACAAATTGCACCTCTTTACTTCGGAGGTGTCCAAAAGCCAGATCAAGTTTAGTCAGTTAATCTGGAGTCAAATTTTAGCTGTGATGGTTGGTTCAAAATAACAACAAGCAATCAAGTTACGTAACATGAGATTTGAAACAGATTAAATTAAAGGCGTTCAGAAACTGAAGGCAAGTCTTCCAAAATAGTCTCACATCTGCACATTCGGGACTCTAACCCTTTACTCCTCTATAAAATAAAATACAACATTATTTTTGGTATATTATTATACAAAATCTGGTAGTAGTTTGTTCAGAATAAGTAGAAGAATTATTGATTTTAGATTATTATTGAATCATAATATTAAATTTTATCAAAAAATAATTTTCGAATGTTTTTTTCGCAACGCGAGGACGGAACTGGCGTATAACTTTGTCAGTTTTCATTATTTCTTTTTATAATATTTTACATAGACTAAGGAGAATTTTCACCAACCTATCAATATCTGTCCATTAAGCTAAAGATAAGTTTTTGACAAATTTTCTATACAAAATCTGTCAAAAATTTAAACTTAATTGACAGATTCCTTTATTGATAGGTTGGTGATATAGCCCCTAAGTATTTACACTTAAATCTTTTAGGATGTTTCGGCTTTTGCATTAACAAATAATGTTGTACTTACTTAGGTATATGAAAAATATATTATTTAAGCTTATTTTGACTCATGACTTTTACTCTGTCTAACGTAAAATAAACTCCATTTTCATCAACCCGACACAAAATAACAAACAAGCCGTATTAAAACCGTAGTTTCGCTGGTATTTCGATTTACCTGGCGCGGAAACTGGGGAGGAAGAACGTGTAGATTTTAAACATCTAGGCAAATTTTGTAATGGAGGTTTGTTCACAGTCTGTTTGCAGCTGTGGAATGAGAGTGGTAAATGCGATTACCTTCGAGTAATCCTATTTTGCTCTAATAATGTAACGTATTTGCAAATAATATTTCAAGCTATGTATGTTATTTGAAGTAGGTGTTCAGACTTAGTGGTACGCAGAGATTATTTAGTGTTGGCATGAGGAATATATCCGGATTAATGTAAAGTAACTTTTAACTCCCAGTCATCATCCTTCTGCCGAACTAACTTAACCCAATCTATTTGGTGTCGGGCAGTGTGTCTTTTTCTTCCTTAAAGATTTATTAGCCGTCATCTCATAGCCATATTATCATCTTCCTCTTCTTATAGCCTTCGTTAATGATAAATTCCAATTTCACAAGTCAATGCGGTAACGTGGCTGACTGCCTAGGGTGCGCCCAACGTAAGCCTAAAAGTGCAATAAACTGCACTTTTATTATATTATAGGTATATTTTGTTGTACCTACAACGGAAACTTACATGGCGATTTGAGAAACAGGTAGGTACTAACAAAACAAATAATTAACAAAGGCTTGAAAGCTAAAAAAATATGAATACAATAGGTGCTTCGTTATAGGTATTATAAAATAATTCATGTTCTATATAAAATATATTACGCCAAAAATAAATTCTAGGCCGCCGCTACAAGACTACGTCAACCAAGTAAAATTGTCCCGTACAAGCATTGTGCCCGTAACACCTCGTTTAAATTTCGAACGTGTTTCTAACCGGCCAGTTTAGTGTACACGCCGCGCGCGCCTTGGCCAGAGCCCGCTTATTTTTGAATTTTTGAATAGTTCCATTTGACATTTAATAATTCCAAAATGGTGTGTTTTTTTAATTTGAAAATGAGTTTTTCTTTTGTTGTCTCTAATTGTGTTAATTTTAGTTAATTATTAAGTCATTGGTACATAATTGTTGTTCATGTTATGCATTACAGAGTCGAAGAAAAGATCAAAGGGATGATGGACAAATCATTAGTAAGTATTTTTAGCCTAATTTGTGTTAATTTATCAGACTCTACCAAATTGAAATTAGCCAAATAAATAGGACAAATTAAGTTCAGTCAGAATACGCATTTACTTAACTATACTAAGACGAATTTAAACGATTTCCATAGAGATGTTAGAAATAATCTAAGAAACTGTCAATTTTTTTTTTTTGGAAATATACCAAAGAAGAAAATCATTTTCATTAATTACGCACCTAAGCAAATATTAAAGAACAGGCTAAATATAAATCAAAAATAGAAAACAAAGCTTCACATAAAAATATTCCATCTAAAATGAAATTTCATTTCTTTGAGCACATAAAATTTTAATGCAAAACTGGAAGTAGGAAGTAAATTGCTAAACCACATACTGCTCTCGGCGCCATTTTGTATTATTTCAGGCCACGGAAACCATACATACAGCCTAGACAAATAAATATGTGGAGATTAGCGACGTCATTATGTGAAGTTTATTTCGAAATTCAAAAATGGAAATTGTCTTATTGGTTGAGTTAATAGCAAACATTGCAGCTGATCACCGAGTTTCATTCTTAGCTAAGACATTGTTTTATTAGATTTCTTGGAAAGTTTTTAAGTAGCCTGGAATTCAAAATGGGTATACCAAGGCTTGCAACAAATTTATTTGAAAAATTCATTACCTACAATAAGTTATTTCTATATTGCCAAAACCACAAGAAAAAGAAAACTTTTCTAGACATTTATTAAAATATTTGTTGTAACAATGTATTCGAATCGCCTACCTCTATCTCAATCCAAAGGTCCGAAACCGAAAACTCCAAGAAGATCCAAGATAGTAAAAACTTTTGCAATTTTATATTTATTTCTTTTTCAAACAAAAAGTTTTTATTCTATTCGTCTCCTTTGTAACGCGCAAGCTGTGGCCGCGACATCTTAAAGTAATATACAAATTAATGTGCGAAATAAATTAAATCATTTCTTTTAAACCATGCAGGCACATAAAAAAATCTTAAGTTTCATTAGATATTTACTAACGAGCATGGCTATAGTGCAGTGCAGTGGATAGCCCAGTGGTCTAACCATGTGCCTCCCACGGCGAATGGTTCGAGTTCGATCCCGAGGCACGCACCGCTGACTTTTCGGAGTCATGTGCGTATTAGAAATTAATTATCACTTGCTTTAACGGTGAAGGAAAACATCGTGAGGAAACCTGCATGCCTGAGAGTTCTCCATAAAGTTCTTGAAGGTGTGTGAAGTCTGCCAACCCGCACTTGGCCAGCGTGGTGGACTATGGCCTACCCCCTCTCATTCTGAGAGGAGGCCCGTGCCCAGCAGTGGGACAGTTTATAAACAGGGCTGATATTATATTATATTATGGCTATAGACTTATGAATAGTCAGCAAGTGGTGCTGATTCTGTTGCTCATCGCACTAAACCAATTTGAAACACATTTTACTCTTTCAATAATAATATCATTGAAAAGTGATAGAAAATTTTACGAACTGTCAAATTAATCTACACCCTTGTCATTTACGGAAAAATAGTCGTGACTTGTTACGATGACGACTAAATTCACATTAAAATAATTAAGCAAGAGAACTAATATGACAGGATTAAATATCTTCTATCCCTTTCTCATGTTTGTCGTAAGAAAGAGACTAAATTAGTTTATGTTATTAAATGTATAAGAGATTTTCAAAATTCGAATTACCCGAGCGGGGTTTGAACCCGCGACCTCTGTCGAACGGTGGCTAGTGATCTGAAACCAACTGAGCTATCGGGATCCACTTTATTCGAAATTTGAAATCCGCTGAGTCCCTAAATTTGAACGCTTGGCGTCATCTATCGAAACCAAATCCCGCTCGGGTCATTCGATTTTTGAAAAGAAGATCAAAATGCCTTTGACATAATATATTTCAATTTCACAAAAAAAACATAAATTAATTTAGTTTGTAAACAACAGAATCGGTACCATTGTCTAATAGATAGAGATTAATTTTAGGATAAAAGATGTCACTTCTTGGTGATCTTTTATAACAGAACAATGTTGCGTCTATGAATGAGACAATATCTTTGTAAGCCGTTTCAACGTCACAGCTGCGTTCAACAATGTTGGATTAAAATCCACATCTTTAGAATATTAAATTGAAATATCTCTTTGTCCATTTATGAACGAATAATCTACAGATTTAAAAGCGCTGTTGCTGATTCAAGCTTTATGTATTTTTTTACGTGGATAGATATTATTTCCGAGTAGTTTTTTAACCGACTTCAAAAAAGGAGGTGTAAGTGTAAGTAAGGTGTATTCGTCCCGTATGTATGTATCTATGTATGTATGTAGGTATGTATGTATGTATGTATGTATGTATGTATGTATGTATGTATGTATGTAAGTATGTATGTTTGTATGTGCGCGATTTTCTCAAAAACTACTGATTCGATTTGGATGGGGTTTTCACTAACGTAATCGACATACTTTCAGGAAGGTTTTAGTATATAATACATTATGTAATCATTCCTATGTACAAAGTTATATGCATAAATGTACACACTCCGTAGAAGATTTACTGTTGAACGAATTTGTGAAAGTAATCTAACACGGGATAAAGAACTAAAAAGGGAAAAATAAAAAAGCAAACAAAAACCAAAGCCACCGACTTCCGAAACCAAAATTATTATTTTCTTTGTAGTGGATTTTTGAAGTCGGTTATTTTTTTATAAAAAAGTTTTTTTTATAGAGTCTAAGAGAATGTCATAAAAGATTTATTATTTTAAGATAGCGGACATTACTTAGGTTCAGCTAGTTTATTCTGTACCGACACGTTGCGTGATATCACGCGAGAACTGCCAATTTGTTTGCGTACGCTCGAGGGAGAATCTCACCGTGAGCTCATCGGATTCAGGGGGTCTACTCTGTAAGTCCGTCAACGAAGATACGGGCCCGTCCGAAAGTACAATAGACATAAAGACTCCGTCAAAACAAGTGTCAAATTCAATTTTTCGGACGGATAAAAACATATCGGGAGTTGGGACAACTGTCAAATCGTGCTATCATTCATTCTTAGTTCGGGCCCCTAACTAATCTTAAGTCCGTAGGTGATACGGAGTAAGAAACGCCCGTAACTAAGGTCGAAACTACGGATTTCGTGCTTAGAGAGTAGACCCCCAGATGTTATCACTAAGAGAGTTCTCACGTATGATATCGCACACCTAGATAAAGAGTAGCACAACTCAAAAAAATCCAAAATCAAGCTATCGCGACTATCGGAATCTGCGTCGAAATAGATTCCGATAATCGCAATAGGATTTAGAATTATTTTGATTTGTGCCACCCTTTATCTAGGCGTGCGATATATTTTATCGATTGTGCCTTTGCCAATCCCCAAGTTACAAGCGCGATGACATGACAGCAGTTCTTGCGACGAATGCAGTCGGCGTGTCGTTACAGAATAGACTAGCAGACAAATAGAGCCTACCAAACACGTGTCTTGGCCAAGTAGTATCCCTGTCACTGTCGCGCAATTGCCAAATTAAAATGCTAGACAGAGATGGGGACATAATATCTTAGCACGTGCCTTGTGGGTCCTGTCTGATAGGAAAGTTATACTTTGATTCCTAATCCACCTTTCAAATGTAGAAGAATAAAGCGATTTCCCCTTATATAAGTCATTTAACGTTATTCACTGCATTAAGAAAGTCATAGTCAGCAGTGGACGTTATCGAGCTTATTATTATGATAAAGGGGCAATGGATGCAACTGCTCTCCCCTGACTCAACAACTGAAGTACTTTGCCTTGCCTTTAGCCCTTGAACGGAACCCTGTATCAACGCCTGTTGAAGACGATAATAATGTATTAAGTTCTAGCTGTGTTTACGACCCCTTTATTATGTAACTAAACATTTAGGACTATGAATAAATAAAAAAAACCGGCCAAGTGCGAATCGTACTCGCGCACCGAGGGTTCCGTATCAGTTTTGGACGTATAAAGTGAAAAAAACCGGACCGCATAACAAGAAGAATTTGTGAAGAAATTTTGATGATTTTGAAAAAAATTGCTCACTAGATCTCGTTCAAACCAATTTTCGATGGAAGTTTACATGATAATGTACATCATATATTTTTTTTTGTTTTATCATTCTCTATTTTAGAAGTTACACACACATTTTACCACTTTGGAAGTGTCTCTCGTGCAAACTATTCAGTTTAGAAAAAATTATATTAGAAACCTCAATATCATTTTTGAAGACCAATCCATAGATGGACCCCACACGGATGGGTTTGATGAAAAAAAATTTTTGAGTTTCAGTTCTAAGCATGGGGAACCCCAAATTTTTTTTTGTTTTTTTCTATTTTTGTGTAAAAATATTAATGCGGTTCACAGAATTCATCTCCGTACCAAGTTTCAATAGTATAGGTCTTATAGTTTCGGAAAAAAATGGCTGTGACATACGGACGGACAGACAGACAGACAGACATGACGAATCTATAAGGGTTCCTAGTTTTACTACGGCACCCTAAAAACAGGTAAATTATATAAGTGGTTCTCGAGTTCTAAACGCACGAACGGACGCACGAACGGACCGATAAAGACGTTATCTACACTAATATTAGGTCTTTACCTATGAAATTGCCGTTCTGCAGTACTGGCCATTTCAAATCAAAATAATTTTTGTTTGGCTAAGAATTCTAATTTCAAATTAATTTTATTTTAAAAACATGGTTTTTTTTTTCCAAAAGTAGTCATTTATTTATTGATTAGTGTTACATTTTCATCGCATTTCAATCTTTTTCGTCATCATGGATACGTTAAAAATTCGAGTAATTATGGAATACGAGTACCGTCGTGGCAGCAACGCGCACAAGCGGCACGCAACATCAACGACGTTTACGGAGCTAACACTACAAACCAACGCACCACCTGTTATTGGTTTGCTCGCTTCCGTTCTGGAAATTTCGACCTGAAAAATGAACCTCGCGGTCGTCCGAAGACTTTGGTTGACAATGACGAATTAAAGGTGATTGTGGAAGCTGATGATACACAATCTACGGCTGAATTAGCAGCAGCTTTCGACGTTAGCGTCAAAACAATATTGGTCCATTTGCGTCAAATTGGCAAGGTAAAAAAGCTTGACAAATGGGTGCCCCACAAACTCAATGATCGCCAGCGCGAAGTACGCGTCGAGACGTGCCTTGCACTGCTCAACAGACACACAAATGAAGGAATTTTGAACCACATTGTTACCTGCGAAGAGAAAGGGATTCTGTTTGATAACCGCAAGCGCTCAGCAAGTTGGTTGGATCCTGCTTCAGCACCTAAACAATGCCCTAAACGAAAACTTACCCCTAGAAAAGTGATGGTCACTGTTTGGTGGTCTAGCGCCGGTGTGATTCATCACAGCTTCTTACCAAACGGGGTGAGCATTACTGCAGATGTGTACTGTGAAGAACTGAACACAATGATGAAGAAGCTGGCACATCTCCAACCAGCATTGGTCAATCGCTCGTCTCCACTGCTCCTGCACGACAACGCGCGACCTGATACTGCACAGCAGACGGTCTCCAAGTTGCAAGAACTGGGGTTGGAAGCTCTCCGTCATCCGCCCTACTCACCAGACCTTGCGCCTACAGACTACTACTTTTTCCAGAATTTGGATAACTTCTTGGCGGGAAAAAAATTCAATACCCGAGAGGCAGTACAAAATGCCTTTGAAGCTTTTGTTGCCTCCCGTCCAGCTGATTTCCTTAAGAAGGGCATCAATAAACTGCCACTGCATTGGCAAAGATGCATTGATTGCATGGGTGATTACTTCGATTAATACAAATAAAAAATACATGAAAAAAATTAGTTTAAATTTTTTCATACAAAACGGCAATTTCATAGGTAAAGACCTATTATTATAAAGAGAAAAGTTTTTAGTTTTTTTGTTTCTAATAAATAAACTCAGAATCTACTGGACTGATTTTAAAATTTTCACCAGTAGAAAGCTACATTATCACTGAGTAACTTAAGCTACTTTTTATCCCGAAAAAATGAACAGTTTCCCGACGAAATCACCGTCAGTGCTAGTAAAATAATTATGTAAGGATATTTCTAAAGTCCCTAAACATCGTATGGCACATCTGGCAATATAGCTCCAAAGCACGTTAATATTGCCAACATTTGTCGTCCCGTGAACACATGGCTTAATGTTAATGTCAGCGATGTTTTGTTCTTGATATGCAGCGCATAGCGTACAGCTATTAATTTTGCTGCAGCGCTTAATTGCCTTATAATTATGTTGGAACAGCGACATTGTTAATGCAAGACATGCACTTACGTAGTTTAGTTTTAATTTTTACTTATATTGACGACAAGCTATTATTGAGGTGAGAATGAAAGCATTATGTGTTGTAATTTAAGGTCTAAAAGCTTTATTATATTATTAAACTGTGCTAATTTCGTATATTATAAGGGCAGTCAGGCAGTCTGTTAGCGTTCCTTTTACCTACCACTGCTGCATTAATTTAGCGCTCTATAAATTGGATAATGTAATGTAAGAAGGAAAGAAGAAAGAAAAGAAAAATTATTTATTAGACTCGCACAACAAGAATTTACCCTATTACATAAAATAAATTAAAAAAAACACTTAAAAAAAAACGAAAAATATAAAAAAAAACAACAGTTTAAAAAAAAAGTCCTGGTGCGAGGCCAAAAGGCCACTAATGTGGCGTTTACTTAGATGACGTAGTACCCTCTCGGCACATAATTTTTTAACGTTGCAAATAATCGCCGTATTTTTCTATGTTCTCCGTTACAAATTGTAATGGACAACATAGGAATTACCGTGTTTTCATAGCTCCTAAGAATGTAGCCCAATGATCTGTAGTTTATAAAAACCTTGACATAATCACTCATCTAGGTATAGGTACGTTCATCTGAATCTGATGGTAAAGGTAGAGATTAAATATTTTTGCTACCAGCACTATCGTGAATGGATGAAAGGGTTTAAGCTTGCACTAGCAATTTTCAGAATTTTACACAACTCGTACTTCATTTGAAAAGTGAGTATGCATTGCCGTGCCAAAATCATTATTCAATTTATTTTTTGTATGTCATGAGATTCTGGTTTACCCATATCCTACTAATATTATAAACGTGAAAGTTTGTGAGGATGTAAAGATGTAGGTATGGATGTCTGTTACTCTTTCACGCAAAAACCACAGAACGGATTTTGATGAAACTTTACAGTAATATAGCTTATACATCAGAATAACACATAGGCTACATTTTATCCCAAAAACGCGGGCGAAGCCGCGGGCGGAAGCTAGTCTAATATGTTGGTTGAAGCGAAATGACACAACGTGAGCGAAGCCGCAGGAAAATAAGTTTATACCCAAAGATGAATCTATACCAAAGATTTATTACCCGATCTCCGTGGAGCGAAAATGGAAGAGTTATCACACTCGGAGGAGATCCTGCATTTTAACGTTTTACCGACCTTTAATAAGAATCGGCTTTGCTGAAAATGTAGGTTGTACCGTATATGTGGTTGAATATTAGTATTTTACATAGAGCATGAGAAATGAAGTATATAAAAAAACCGACCAAGTCCGAGTCGCTTTGCAAACTTCGGAGATAAGGGGGTGGGAATGGTATTTTTTTAAACATTTTTCGTCATATGTCGAAAACTATAGAGCATAAAAAATACAAAAATATATTTTGAAATGTGCAGTTAAAGCCCTTTTATATGATGCCATTTGACCTAGTAACTCCATTTGAAAATTTCGAACCCCCACTTCGGTGCTATTTGCAATGAAAATAAAAATATTTTTTGACTTTTTTCATTTGCATTATATTTAGGCGAGCAAGCATTTTTTATAACTGTTCCAAATTTCAAGTCGCTAGAATAAGTAGTTGCTGAAATAATCAGCTGTGACAGACAGACGAAGTTGCACCATAAGGGTTCCTTTTGTACCGTTTTGGTACGGAACCCTAAAAATGAACTCTTGCGTCAGATGCGTTCAAAGGTTATCTGTTAGGAATGACTTTTGTATTGTGCCGGGTCCGTAAACCAAAGTGCCTCGATGAAAGCCAAATAGTCACCCATCCACTAACCGACCGCGGTAAGCGTAACTTAACTTTGCAGACTGATTTAGAAATAAATATTCCTTTATTATTTAGTGTACCAACCTCATTAGTCAAGTTTATTACTTGTTATGTCATAAACAAAGTTCATGAGTCGGCCATCAGTTTGCGACCCCTGATCGACTCCTGATTGCCAAAGGTTTGATAAGGGTAGGGGCGCCGCATTAGGGGTTATAAACTTGTTAATGATGATACCTTTAGGCCTATCGTTGACGAAGTTATTCAACGCAAAGATATACCTGATAAGGAGTTGGTTAAGGCTTCTTTTTGACATGTAGTTAATCTATATTAGTATTTTAAAGAGGTAAGGTAAGTGCAGTGATAGCCTAGTGGATTAACCATGTGCCTCCCACGGCGAATGGTTCGAGTTCGATCCCGAGGCACGCACCGCTGACTTTTCGAAGTCATGTGCGTATTAGAAATTAATTATCACTTGCTTTAACGGTGAAGGAAAACATCGTGAGGAAACCGGCATGTCTTAGAACCAAAAATTCGAAGACATGTGACGTCCACCAACCCTCACTGGGCCCGCGTGGTGGACTACGGCCCACTCCCTCTCACAGAGGAGGCCTGTGTCCCAGCAGTGGGAACATTATAGGCCGATTATTATGCTAAAGTTTACAAGGTTGTAGGTATTTATAAGGTAATCTCTTGAACTACCAATCCGTAATAATGTCTTAGGTTTTCGCGATTATTACACATTATAATAAAACAAGTTTAAACGGATTAATCGCGTATATTACAGAGTTTTCCTGACGTTTCGAACACTTTGCAGCGTTCGTGGTCGCAGGACGACTGAGGTGGTAGGCGTCATGACAGCTAATTTATAGAAAAATTATTCTCGATCTACCCGCACAATCGATTCAATCGATATTATTCGAATCGTACTCGTTTCGATGCACACAGTAATCGCTCACGGTGTCTCGATGTTTTGTAGTCCGGTGTGAAGTTTGGGACTTGATTATTTTAAGAACTGGATTCCAAACAGGTGGTAATTGCCAACCATCCTCTCTATTGAAATTAGGATGTTTTTTAATTTCAATAGCCTCGCGAAGCATTCTAGGTACATATCGGTTCTCCTTTGCTACCAATCCGATTCTAAAAATTATTTAAATAATAGCAAGCTACATTACTCCAGGGCCCCAATTCTGCTATTGCAATTGTGTACGAATGGTGTGATAATGACACCATAACGGTCAAAACCTAAGCGCTCATTGGCTTAGAGTAAGACTATCTGTTTCGTCATTGGTCAAAACGATGTCATTGAGAGACCATTCTGACACGATTACGACAATTGCATTAGCAGACTTGGGCCCCTGAGTGTGTATACCAGTTCCTGTGGGGTTGAGCGGATAAAGTTACGGGAAAAGTGCTAGTATCCAATAGTTTAGTGTCATACAATAAGTTTAATTACAAGATTAGGTTTTATTCAAACTAAAATTATGAATGCGAAAGCAACTCTGTTTGTCTGTTTGTTACGGTTTTACTGCTAAACCACTACACCGATTTTGAGAAAATATAATATGGAGATAGTCTAAAGAGACAAAGTCTAAAAAAAAAAGAAACACACGTTACTTTTTATCTGGGTGGTTTATATAAAGTAAGTAAAGTAATTTCCTTAGAATGCGACTGAAACGGCGGGTAACAACTAGTTTTCATAATATTTTTTGAAAAGCCTTCATTTGTTTATTTGTTATAATAAAAGAAGTGTGAGTCTTCAAATAGTGCAAGAAGTGAGTTGGTCATCTTACCTATAGGTAAGATGACCAACTCACTTCTTGCACTATTGCCTGCCACCAACCTGCCACCCTGTATACAGGGTGGCAGGTTAAACAGTGGAAATATTTTAAGGGGTCATTGTACTCATCATTATGAACAACTTTTACTATGGGACCAACCCGGAAATCGCGAAAAAAAAATCAGCTGTTCCATACATTTTGTTGAGCTATGTGAACATAAATGTATGGAACAGCAGATTTTTTTTTTCGCGATTTCAGAATTGGTCCGATAGTAAAAGTTGTTCATAATGATGAGTACAATGACCTCTTAAAATATTTCCACTATCTAACCTGCCACCCTGTATATCCTGCTTATATGTAGTGAAAAATGCCCATTTAACTTCGTTAAGGTCTTAAAGTTATAATGACTAGCTCGCAATCCAATCAAATATTTTTAGTAACTTCGTTTTATACTTAGCAATAAGTTTTGTAAATATTCGAAATATCATCGATAAAAGCTGTTTGATTGGTCCAAAAATTTTTTAACAAAAGCCCTTTACGAACTTAAAACTGACAGATTTAATACCTGTGGGATTTTTCAGTGTTTTAAAAAACATAACAGTTCAGTTTTATCCTGTAAAACTAGATTTTTGAAACCGTAAGCAATCAATTTTAATCCGCCGCCTGACATTACTCATTCGGTGTACACTGGCGGCCAAAATAAAGTATTAACTACGAGCACTATCCATCTCGTGCTAAAACATTTTTCAATATATTTTCTTACGCTTTTTGATATAATATATCGTATTTCAACGACATTAAGTTAAATGTTAATATATTTTATTTTATAAAGTTGTTTGCAATCCTCGTCGGAGTAATAGGTATTTGTGTGTGTCACATTAGCTGTGATAAATTGAGTTAGATAAAGTAGTAACTATATTCATAGAACTATATAAATCAAAAAAGGCACTGGCAAAAACTTCCGCAAGGGCGATGTTATTTATTATCAAGTTTTAAAAATGAAATTTTTTCTTAGTTTATATTAAATAAATAGTTATTTTAATTAGTATTTCCTTTACTTATCTCACTCATTCTACTTTACTTTTTAACCGACTTCAAAAAAGGAGGTTCTGTATTCGTCCCATACCTATGTATTCTCTCATTCTGTTAGTAAGTCCTATAGTACAGCGTTTCCCATTTGCTGGGTCGCGACCCGGTACCGGGCCATCAGAATAAAATACCGGGTCACCGGTAAACCCGTATCGGATACCGGTAAAGTGAAAAATAAGCAGCAGCTCCATACTTCGCTCTAAAATTTTATGACTACATAGGCCATACCAAAATATGTAGTATTATAAAACATTTTTACTATTAATAAATGTATATTATTTTACCTAATGGAACCAGCTTGGGTTTAAAAGTATTAAGTAGGTCACGAAGGGGCAATGTGAAAATTACCGGGCCATGGCAGAACATGTTTAGAAAAACTGGTAGGTATAGTATATACGGCCAACAATGTAAAATAAATTTTAGCTTTAAACTGTTCCGCTTTATGATGCCAAAGCTTAAACGCTAGGTTAGTAAAACGTTTTAGCCAAACGTTTTTACGCCACAACCTGACGGAATACTTTAAAAGTAAAATTTGAAACGTGTTTCAATTAAGAGGGCTCTCGCATTCGGCACCTCTCTCGCTCGCACAGAACCATATATTTTAAGAATGTTAAATTAAAAGATGCATTCTTGAAAAATTTAATCTGATAGCGAACTACAAAATGATATTAATTATAATATTATAAACTCAAATTTAATTATTAAAAACACATGCGTTAAACAAACCTCAGAAACAGATGATAATTGTTGTTAAATTTTGTTTATTAGATATCACAGTAGAAATGTGGTTTAATTATTTACCTGTGAAATTAATATTATTTTGTAGTTCACTATTAGATTAAATTTTTCAAAAATGCATCTTTTCATTCAAAATTCTTAAAAATGGTTCTGTGCGAGCGAGAGAGGAGACTAAATTCCGAGAGCGCCCTGTTAATAGTTACTCGATTTTTTTTGTTCCGACATAATATTATTTTCTTTTTACTTGATTTTTTTTGGAAATAAAATTTTATTTTTGCCGTTTTTTTTTTTCACTTTTAATTATTATCTTTTATGAATTGCAGTAATATGTAGGTAGGTATGTTTGAAATATCTGCATTATCTAGCATTGCAGTCCCTTCAGTAATCATAATAGTGATTAAATTAATGAAAGAAACAATTGGTGTTATGTTTAACACAGAAAAGTTTATTGTTATCATTTTGCTTTCGAAATTTGAACCAGAAAGTTTTCTAAATAAGTTTCTTACTTAGTTTTGGCACTCAGTATCTACTTATATAGTACCTTTCTACTAATACCGCTCTCTTTGAAGTAAGTGGATCGTCGATTTTCACAGAGCGCCGTTTGAAATTTAGATGCTCTCAATTCCGTAAATTTTGTCGCTTAACTTTTAGGGGGTGAAATCAATAACTAATTTCTGGTTGTTTTGAGTATCCGTTTTAGATACGGACGGCTTCAATTTCTCTTTGTGCGAGTTTCTATTTTAAGTTGTTTGGAAAGAATGAAAATTGTAAAACGGGCACTGATTTTCATTCTTATCGATTTTAAGTTGATAACAATCTTCTAAAGTATAATCCAATGAAATGAAAAAAATATGGATATGAAATAGAAATTAGCTTGTACTAAATAAAAATCCTAAAAACCATAGGCGTAACTGCCCCCTAAACACCCAGTGGCCAATTTAATACAGCATTCTCCAATGAATGGTTTCAAAAAAGATCTAATTCATTTTTTTTTCACAAATAATGTAACAGGGGCGCCTGACGGGTTAAATGCTAAAGAAAAGTCATCTATTATTTTAGCTCAAAATTTCTCATTAGCAAAACTTTCGAGACACATGGCAATTTAAAATTCAAAAAGTAATAAATTATTCTTGCTCCACAGTGCTCAGGCGCGCGTTCAGCATGTTCGACTCAGAGAAACAAGGCCGCATTGAAAAGGAGAAGGTCAAAATGATACTGAACACAATGGTACAAAACTATGATGACCTTGAACTTGACCAAATGCTTGACAGCGAAGATGCTCAAGGTGAGTACATTATTAATGCTACGGGTTAAGCAACGGCGTGCGATTAGGGTTGTCAGATAGCCAGGAAATTAGGAAAAGTCCCGGAATTATACGTCTGGTCACGTTTCCAGTAATTAAACTTTATTATCCCCGAATTCCCGATTACTACTTTTTTAAAAAGTTAACTAAAGTTTTTTTAAAACTAAAGTTTTTACCTAAAATACTTACATATTACTTACGAATACCTACTTACGAGTAGTATATAGTCGTGTCCCGCGTCTGTCATGAAGCAAAATGCCACTGCAGGTTTTAATAGGCATAGTTACTTTAGAAAAAGATCGAATTTTTTATGATTTTGTTAAATCAATTTTGTATCTACATCATAATAATCTGGAAGTAGATTCTGTATGCCAGTGTAAATGGCTGAATCTCAAGTAGCTGAACAATATAGTAGTAAGGAACATAGAACGACAATTTAACATCGGCATTTTAATCTTAAAGATCGGTTTGTTTTCGCAAGATTAGGTAGCTACATAAAACAGCGTCCACAATTACTTTAACAGAAATAACCTCAGTTAATCTCGCCTTAACGCGTCTAAAGAGCGAAGTTTATGTGTTCGCGACGATAAGTCCAGAAAATAGTTCTGTTTTTCTTCAAAAGCCAGCGCTCACCAGCCCGCTGACATTTTTATTTCCTGCTGACAATTGCCCTGTAAATCTGCACTACACTGTACGACGTAAAGAACACTTTAATACTGAAAAATTAACTCATGTTCATAATATTTCATCACTTCATGTTGATTTTCATAAATTTCAATTTGATTTAATGGATTAAGTTTTTTACGACATTATTTTATCATTTTAAATCTTACCGTGAAGCGTAGTGGGCAGTTTTTCATTTTTATATTATTGATGATGTTATTTTCATTTGGCTTCCAGTGTAATTGGTTAATGGGTTGATATTATGCATATCACACAGAATGCTCCCAGCTCCAGAATGTGGATTTTATTATCTTGAGTTAATTTTATTTGTTTTTAAATAAATAAAAATATAATAAACTAACTTTTGCGCGGAACTCCGCCGAACTTGTCACAAAGTCACACTAATATCATAAATGCGAAAGTATATGTGCATTTGTTGTTGCTCCTTCGTGCTGAAACGGCTGGATAGATTTAGATGAAATTTGACAAAAAAATAGCCTGGGATCTGGAAAAATCCACGGGCTATTTTACATCAATTTTTACGCAGACTAAGTCACGGGGAACAGCTAGCAAATAATAATTGTGTGCAATATAATGTTGTTGTATGTTGCAATCTCAGATCATAGAAACATGGGAGATGTGCCGAGGCGTTATTGAGCTTGATACTTTAATTTGAGCATTTTGGCACATATTACATTTTGGGCTTAGTACAAAAGTACACGCTGGCGACGAACCGAACACGATCGATGATATAAATACAGTGTTTTAGTTTAGTGCTAGTGTTGAGTGACGATTAACAGTGTTAGATTGAGGGTGTGCGGAATTTTTAATGTGTGGGAGATCTTTTTATTCACAAGGATTATTTACTAAAAGTGGCGACAGTTGTTCCCGTACTAATTTGCTATGATGGCATATGAATGTCGATTAGGTGCCTACTTATTCATTAAACTAAGCTCACCATAAATCACCTAAAACCTTTACAAACAAACGGTCGTCAATACCAAAAATAACAAAGAAAGCTGGAATTCGCGTGTCTCAAAGTGTCAATTTTTGAAACATAGAACATTGTAACGAGGTTACTTTGCGACTTATACCCCGTCAACCGTCACTGGCGTAAATTACGAAGTCACGGCAATTTGCTGCGAGACGAGATCGGGGCTCCAATTAGAGGTAGACGCCATGTGCCTTGACGGAAATAGACGTCAGGTGCTGCGTATACCGCTTTGAGTTTAGACGGGACAAGTTTAGTGTGCGCACTAAACTCGGAAAAGAAAATATAATTATATACGATTCGATCTACCTATACTTATATTATAAAGCTGAAGAGTTTGTTTGTTTGATAGAGCGAATCTCTGGAACCATCGGTTGGATTCGAAAAAATATTTTTGTATATATGATAGCCAAATTCATGAGGAATAGTAGGTATATAGTAGGTTAATTAACATCATGCTACGATCCTTAGGAGCCAAGCAAGAGGGGTGAACTAGCTGTGGGGCACATTTATTCTATATAAAACTGTAAAAAACGCCGTGTCTGTACATTGAATATATTATATTATATTATATTCCAGAAACAACAGTTGGGATTGGGAATTGGGAAGTAAACATGCTGAAAAGAAAATCTTTTGGATTTTTTATCTGTCTGTTTATGCACGCATCACGCAAAAAGTACTTAACGAATCTCGATATGGTTTTCATAGCTTGAAGTTCAATTTCAAATCTAAGCCACATTTCATCTAATTCTAGAAGGATAAACCAGAGATACAACTTGATATTTTCGTAGTATTAGCCACCCTACAATAAGGAGGTCATTTCAAATGGTTAATTTACTGTAGTACACGCGGACGGAGTCGCGGGCAAAAGTCTGCTAATGAATAATTTGTCAAGTAGTTGCTGGATACATAATTATTTTATATGAGGGTTCTGTAGCTAGAAAATACAGTATGTTAGCTTCACTGTTAGGTGTTTGGCACATGGGTTATGGACATGTAATATTATAGTACCGGTAAAGATGTGAAACCTTTCAAAAAGGGATAGCTATTTTATTTGATTTAAGTAGGTACCTATCAGAGTTTTTCTGATAGATTCATTGTTAAAACGCTTACAAGGTGAAATATCGTATAAGTAAACGCAGCCAGTCAGACATGACGAAAGTAAGTTTACCGTTATTATTCATTAATTTACGGAACCCTACAATACGGATCATCCTGCTCACAAGGTCAAGCGCCGGTTTCCTCCAACAAATACGTACTAAAAAAATTAACCTAAAAACATTAACTGATAAAGTTGACAACCCTTTTATTAAACATTGGGTAGGATTACACGTGCTAATATGTGTCAGGCCACGTATATATTAATAATTATTAGTTTTCCTTGTTTGATGTCGTGTAAAAATTTACTAACATAGTTTTTAAGATATTTTGTACTAATCATTATGGATCGATCAATGGTCTGAAATAAAGAAATTTATTTATTTAATTATTTATAAACCGGCAGGCAATATTCATATGCACCTATTCTCTTAGCTTTAAAATCATACATAGTAATGTATGATTTTAAACTATTTATACTAAATTGACTCGTGTCAAGCGCGTTTTCTTTGAGTACAAAGAAAACGCGCTTGACACGAGTCAATTTAGTATGTACAGGTTGTACCTTATATCTAATTAGCAAACACAGGGTTGTCTATTAAACAAAAGTTGTAATTAACGTTGAATGACAGCGATAAACATTTCAAGTGACACGAACAGCAATTATGAGAGTAATTAGAGACGGTCTCAGATGCTCTTGGATTTTAGTGTGAGGTGCTAATGTGGGCGGGGTTGTTTTAAAGTGCAGTTATTCACTTTGGATGCTGACTGTAATATCCAGTGCCTTTGGCGCGCCCGGTGCGAGCTCCTATAACTGCGCTCTTGAATAGTGCTCCAATCTGAAACTTGGTTCTGGTATGGTTATTTCTGCGCCCCTCCAGGGTCTGCACCTCAGATCATAGAAACAAGGGAGATGTACCAAGGCGCTATTGAGCTTAACGCTTTCATACGGTCACATTGACCGTATATAAAAAGTACACGCTGGCGACGAACCGCACACGATCGATGATATAAATACAGTGTTTTAGTTTAGTGCTAGTGTTGAGTGACGATTAACAGTGTTAGATTGAGGGTATGCGGAATTTTTAATGTATGGGAGATCTTTATATTCACGAGGGGCGCTTGTAATTGTGTTAAAAAATGTACTAAAAGTGGCGGCAGTTGTTCCCGTACTAATTTGCTATGATGGCATATCTCCTTGTTTCTATGATCTGAGGTCTGCACCATGTGCCTGGGCACGGCTGGCACCGCCCTAGTTATGGCACTGGTGATATCTAATAGATACTAATAAATTTATTTCCCACGTAGACTTAAATAAAGTATAAGACGGTTTTTTTTAATTAATGTTTTAAATATTGAATAATTTGCAATTTTTGGTTATTATAAACAAGAATAGGCATAGACATTTAAATCGGATAATGGTGCTGATTCTGTTGAACATCACACTAAACTAATTTTAATCACTATATCTCTTTCTCACAAATATCATTGAAACAGGACAGAAAATATTTAGAACTGTCAAATTAGCCTACGGAAAAATAGTCGTGACCTTTTGCGATTACGACTAAATTGACATTGAAACATTCAAGTGGACTAATTGACAGGATTAAATATCTGCTATCCCTCTCTCACGTTTTTTATTAGAAAGAGACATAATAAGACTAAATTAGTTTAATTCGTAAACAACAGAATCGGCATAGCATGCATAGCATAAGCATAGCATAATCGGCCTATAATGTTCCCACTGCTGGGACACAGGCCTCCTCTGTGAGAGGGAGTGGGCCGTAGTCCACCACGCGGGCCCAGTGCGGGTTGGTGGACGTCACATGTCTTCGAATTTTTGGTTCTAGGACATGTCGATTTCCTCACGATGTTTTCCTTCACCGTTAAATCAAGTGATAATTAATTTCTAATACGCACATGACTTCGAAAAGTCAGCGGTGCGTGCCTCGGGATCGAACTCGAACCATTCGCCGTGGGAGGCACATGGTTAATCCACTAGGCTATCACTGCAGTCGAAGAATCGGCACTAATATCTTATCAAGGAAAATAATTAATCATCTTAATAAATTCAAACTTTTGTTGAAATACAAGTGTAAACTATTGTTAAGTATAAAGTAATTACTTGTAACCACTTAAATAAACCCCTCTCAGTTGATATCGATGCACTAACAGTTGTTTAATGACGTCATTAAGTTCTTAATAGCCTGGATCAAGTGCGATGTAGGGATTATCGCGGGATCCTTGTCCATGTCTTGTTTGTGGCTCGTTAAACGGAATGCTAGATTATAATGGATGGTTTATAGAGTAGATTAAGTACGCTGCATTTAACTGGACTAAGCCTTAGCTTAGTTTCAACTAATCACTGGTTATCGTTTTAAAATATAGGTAATAATTAATTAACTACCTGTTGTGCACGAGAATATATTTTTTCATTATTTATGTGTCAGTTCTGAATGATAGCAGAATGTCTGCTTTGGTTTTGATCAACTTTTGGTCAATTTTGGATTTCATTGCATTATAAGGTCACACATGTCGTTTGTTAGATCACCATCTAAATGAATTGATGACAGAGACTAGATCGGAACTATATTTTGAAGGTTTAAATTAGGAGAATTGCCTTTTAGATATCAAACCTTAGTCTTGAAGGGTAACCTTAAACGTAAAATGAAATGAAATATTTTTTGCAAATCACATTATTATAACATTATAAATGCGAAAGTTTATAGGTGTGTGTGTGTATGTTTGTTACTCCTTCACGCTGAACCGGCCGGACGGATTTGAATGAAATTTGACAAAGAAGTAGCCTGAAACTCGGAAAAGCGCATAGGCTACTTTTCATCCACTTTCATGCAGACAAAGTTGCAGGCAACAGCTAGTTGGTAGTAAACTACACTTTTACACGATTTTACATTTTACCTTTGACCTTTTACACGTGAATATTTCTTTTTAAACTACTTATACGTAGTTTAAAAAAGACATATAAATGTCTTTGAGAAGAAACGTGTGTAGCGCCCATAAGTTTTATGCAGATGGACATCATAACTGTATCATAAACATTTGTCAAATAAAAAAATAACCTAATTAAATAATGTCTTACTTTATTTTCAGCATGTGGGAAGCTGAATTTTGATTCCTTCGTCCGCGTCGCCGTTTACTTCTTACAAGAAGACGATGAAAAATTACAGAAAGAGCTCAAAGAAGCCTTCAGACTTTACGACAAAGAGGGTGAGTTGATATACCTAGCTAATTGTTCAATAGTTAAGGGTATTCAGAATTAGCCTGTTAAAAATGTAGTTAGTGTTAATGAAAATGCTGGGAGCCAGTCAGACACCATAAAAGAATATACATCTTTTGTTGTTTCTTATTTACTAGCACTTTGCCCGCGACTTCGTCCGCGTGACCCACAGGAACTATGACAGTTTTCGGGATAAAATGTAGTCTATGTGACTTGATAATAATGTAGCTTTCTACTGGTGAAAGAATTTTTATAATCGGTCCAGTAGTTTTTGAATTAATTCATTACAAACAAACAATGAAATCTTTTCTGTTTATATATATAAGTGTAGATAAAACAATAACATGCATAGGTATTTTTAAGTAATCATAAAGTACACATACTCATCAGTTAGTTACAAGTCATCATATCACATACGAATATACGATTGAAAAATGTCTAGCTCCACGAATTTTTTAATCAAGTTTTCACCGAAACAACAATCTTCCAAGCACAGTAGTGACAGCTTAGGATTCTGCAACCCCTATTAAATGAAAATGGCGTGAAGGTTTATACTAATTTATCGTGGCAAATTCCTCGTTCAAGCCCGAAAGCTTTTCCACTAAAATTTAATTGAAATTTCTTCGCGTTGACTTCCTAATTTATATCTGGTTTATGTGTGTCTGTAATTACTTTAAAGATTTTTTCTGCTGAATATTCAGCTTTAACAGACCCAATGGCAAAAGCGTTTTTGGGTAATTCTATAAAAAATCTCCATTATTAAACACACCGAATTTATTTATTAGACTTATCGCAGTTAAATTATTTACATATGCTATCTACAAAACATTGATAAAATAACAATCGACAAAAGGAAAAAGTAACAAAAATAAAATTAAAGGATACCTATAGGCTGGTTTTAGAGCCACGCTGACCGTCAGCACCGACCATCGGCGCGTAGCTAGTCGGCGCTGACCTGTCAGCGCGAGATTAAAACGCTCAATGTCTGTGGAGGCGCTTCGGCGCCGCGTACGGCCGCGCACAGCTCAGCGCTGACGCTCATCAGCGCCGACCGGTCAGCGTAACTCTGAAACGCTTCATAGTAATACATACTAATCTATATCATATCATAATATATATCATACTATACTGATCTGTCAGCGCCGACGGTCAGCGTGACTCTAAAACCAGCCATAAAAAAATATGCAAAGGCGATAAATTTAATGTTGAGGTTGGCACGAAAGCGCTCATTAATATTATCGTCATAAAACAATTGCGGGAAGTATTTTTTAAAGCATGAAGCCAAGGTCATTTGGCTGTCAGGTTTTTGCAGCGAACTTTTTACTGCTTTTTTAGAATTTTATTTAAAAATAAATTAGAGGCGCACGTTGTTTTATTAATTATGTTATTAAAGTCATATTTGCTTAGGACAGAAAAGACTTTTTCATCCCACCATCTCGGAAAGTGTATTTTTGCGCTTCGATATCTGAGTGCAAAAGCCGTTTTTATCCGCTAGAGGTTAAAGTAAATTGAATTTAGAACATCGTGTGCACTAAGTTTTTTTTTAATCAGTTGGCGTTCCTGACGGAATAGGCTAAGGTATGAGACCATGCTGCCTAGTCATCAGTTAGCATTTTTTAATTACATTATAATGTAATTTATCTTATCAGTAAAATTGCTTTACACCAAATTCGAGATGTAATTTAGCTGTCAATAGGTTTACCCTTTTTGTTGTTAAAAAAATAACAATATTCCAAAAAAAAAACATAAACCAACTGCCGTTTAGTGCTATAGTGTGCAAAAACCAGACATAACTGGATTAAACTAACTAGTTAAACTTAAAACGTTGTTCGAAACAAATACTTGTTTCATATGGAAATAGTATTGAAAAGTTTTCAACTTCGTAACTAGAAGGCTGATATAGAAAATGTAGGAACGTCTATGTGATTCCAGCTCTTATTATAAAGACGTTTAGGACTATTTTCGGATGTATACTTAGAATTGTTCGATAGAGTTTGCGGGAACTGTATAGGTACCTACTCAAAAATGGATACAGATTTTTGTCAAATAAAAGTTTTTTGTTTTGCATCTCGGATTTGCATTTTTATGACTTCAATTTGCAAGTCGGTTTGTTTTAAAGTCATTGATTTCTTCTAAACAAACAGAAAGAAACAACAAGAAACACGAGACGAGAAGAAAATAGCAACAAATCTAAATAATTCCATTTAATGTTTAAACATATTTAAGTAAGAATAAAATGAAAAAAGAAAATAAATAAGATAATTAAAAAAAAAAACTGCACTTCTTACAAATGCATGCAATCACAATGGACGTCTTTACGATTATTGGATCTTACGGTGACGTAATTCTTATGAAAACCATTAGCATCAGAGCAAAACAATCTACGGACAAACTTATTGTATCTTAATAGCGTGAATAACACATTTCAATAAATCACCACCAATCTCACATGAGATATGAAAACTTTAAATATTAAATTCATCCATTTATCTGCACCCGTAAATCGCGTTGTATCAAATTTATAGTGGTCACTGTGTGTTTTCACTGATAATTGTTCGCAATAACCGTCGATCGATCCGTTGGATCGACGCCAGAACCCCTACGATTTGTCGACGATAGAAATACGATGTAGAAATGATAAAAAGTCGAGATTCCGTGACAAGTGTGTAAGTAATAAAAATGTGTATTTATGTACCAACTAGTTGCGTTTGATGGTAATTTATGTGGACTTTTATATAATTGTTGTGGTATGTATATAAAATTGGTGATATATGGTTTGGGCTATCTAAGCTTGCGTGACCGTGAAATCATTTTTAGTACCTAGGTAGGTAATAATTGTGTTATTGTTAAAAAATAAATGCGTTAAATAAATATTTGAGTCAAATTATACCTATATTATCAAAATGTACCTGATTTCATTTAACTAGCTAAAAAAAATTTAAGAGATTGTGTTCTTGGTGATGGCTAAAAAAATACCCAGAGTCAACACGAGCTTCTTATGTGTGGTCTGAGTGAATGGGCTTATTTTTTTACATTAAAAACATGTTTTCATTTATTCGAAAAACTGTGGGATTTTGTTTTTTTTTCATATATAAATCATGTCTACAAATCCTTACTAATAATACTATAATATTTTCAGTGTGAGAGCAATTGTTTCATAATTGTGTCAGAATTATCTCTTAACAATATTAAATACAGACTAAACTTTTGCCCGCGACTCCATCCACGTGAACTACAATAAAATGACTAGTTTAAATGACCTTCGTAGTGTAGGGTGGCTAGAACCACCAAGAGGTCTAGCTGTAACTTCCGTACCCCACGGATTTCAAGTTTTGCACTTTGGTACCATCAAAATGTCTATTAAAGCTAACCCGTTGGATAACATTTCATTGCTGTCGATACTGGGTTTTCAGTGTATTTTTAGACAGCTTCTTTAAAAAATCTTAAGTTAAAAAATCCAATTAATTTGATTTAAAAAACGAATAAGTTTCATAATTACCTATCTAATCATAAAACCGTCATACTCAGTCATACTTAATGTTAATAACCAATATATCTTTTGGTAAATTTTAATTAAGAAATTATATGTGAGATATTCAAGCACGTTCTTCAAAAAGTACCTACGAGTCAAACTTACGTATTTGATATCAAAAATATTATTTTTGGTATTAAAAAGATATTCATATTAAAAATATGACGGAACCGGGCTTGTTCAGTAATATGTCATAAACAAAATATACTTACGAGTCAGGAAATTAATATTCATAATATGTATTTAAATATCTGCTAAACAGCGGGTAGGTAATTCCTTTTGTACATTACATAATTTTATTACATTTATTGAAAAAAATACGTGGACTTAGAAACGAATATGATTTTTTTGATTATTCTTGGCGGTCAAACGCAAGCTGTTTGACCGCCATCTCGCGGTCTACGATAGAGCACTTCACTCGCGACTTTAAACACAACCAGTAGCCCAATTCACGTAATCAAGACCGCAACGATATCGTAGCGACTCAGTCGTTGAATACCTTTTCGTATTCACATCCGTCGATCGAACTTGAACGGCACCGATTTTAAAGTCGTTCGATCGAAGTATCGTTGACGCGGATAATTAATCGTCCTTTTACATTTTACGTTTATTGATTTCATTTTAAATTAAATTTATTTGACCATAATGACGTAAATCACAGAATTTTGATTAAAAAATGTGTTTCATAAACTTGGTAGAATACAAAAAAAATTAACTGGCAATAAGTCGTTCAGAAATCGTTTAGTTTCGATTCTACTGAGTTGAAGTCCTATTGAACTACGTTCAAGAAATACGTGAATACCAAATATATGGGTAGGACTTCGATCAAACGACTTTCAAACTTAACTCCTAACCTACCTACAATAATAATATCCCTATTTAAAGTAAATATCGTACTTTACTGGTTTAATTATTATAAAATAATAATCATTAAGTTCATCAATATAACTAAGTTCTATTGGTCTCCAGTATAAATCTTTCATGAAATATTCACTTTATCCTTTTATTATTATATTTGAATATTATTATTCAGTCAACACAATTATCATCTTTACAGTCGAGAATCGTACTTCGATCAACATACGACATACATACGATAAACAATTAATTTTGTGAACTTCCTTAGAGCATTGATTCTCAACAAAGAGCTAGAGTAGCACAAGAGCATTCTTTCTCGATCTTTTAGTGTAAACGATAGCTCGTTTTCAGCGTTTACACTAAAATAACAACGAGCAAAAATTAAAACCAAGAACTAGAATAAAATGCATGCACAATAGAACAACGAAAGATTGTCTACGCCTGTTTACACTAAATGAATTTGGTAGAGGGATTTGAGTATCTGTCTCTCAACCTATTTAACAATCTCGATCATGGACAATTCCCATCATTGACTCTACTACTTTTCTACACTATCAATTCAATAGTAGTTCCCCAGCCACGCTTGATCGAATGCACTCCGAATATATTCGCAACTGTGATCAGATTAGCGGCATTTCATCAATATCACTCCCGATTCATTGACAACCATTTGATCTGGTCTAACACCTAGATTTTGATCTATTAAACAAATATATCAGATATTTTATGTAGGTGGAAATCAAAAAGCTATTTTGCGTTAACAAATTTAATTATTATGCTAAAGTCATTGCTTCATTAATGAAACATTTTTATTCGGGTGAACAATTTTGCACTGCACATTAGCAGTATTTTTACTCGACTTTCAAAAGGAGGATAATGTTATTTGAGTGTATGATGACTATTTTTTGGTATGCTCCGCAGTCTAAATCAAAAATAAAATAACCATAATTATCCTTAAATCCAAATTATCTATATCAAACAAAATAACAGCCAACAGTTTTATAATATTTTATGACAAAAATGATCATGATCACACTTAATACACAAATGTCACAACAACAATAAATTCATTGTGGGTAGTACAATATTTACGTTGTCGCGTCACGCAAATGTCACCAGACAGACCGACAAGGTCCTATGTATCATAATTTATATCAATTTGATGATTTTTTAAGTGGACATCGCTGTAGAGATTACATCGACATACATATTTACGAGTTTAACAACAAGGAAACGTGATATAAAAAAAAAATCTTGAAATAACGACGTGTTTAATAAACCTACTATTAAAACTTATTATTAGCTGAAAATATTTGATTGTGATAATCTCTGTAAAATAATATACTTCGGGGCATTTTCACCAACCTATCAATATCTGTTCAATAAGCTAAAGATAAGATTTTTGACAGATTTTCTATACAAAATCTGTCAAAAATTTAAACTTAATTGACAGATTCCTTTATTGATAGGTTGGTGAAATAGCCCCTTAACCAAGAAGGCCTTTAAATAAGGCCTCTAACAGACAGGTTTTTCGTGCACGTGAGAGTACCTAAGTAGGTACTCTCACGTGCACGAAAAACCTGTCTGTTAGTTACTACTGTATGTTACTATTTTTTTTATTAAGTAATAAAAAAAATAGTAATAGTGTAATTGGTTTCGACCGTTCTATAAAATGGCGATTAAATAGATAAGTGATAATGATATACATTAATATTCAGTAAATCGTCACTACGCCTACAAAAATCGCTATATGGTTTTTTTTCGATTGTTGGTTTTTCCCTCAGATCATAGAAACAACGAGTTATGCCATCATAGCAAATTAGTACGGGAACAACTGTCGCCACTTTTAGTACAACACAAACACAATTACAAGCGCCCCTCGTGAATATAAAGATCTCCCACACATAAAAAATTCCGCACACCCTCAATCTAACACTGTTAATCGTCACTCAACACTAGCACTAAACTAAAACACTGTATTTATATCATCGATCGTGTTCGGTTCGTCGCCAGCGTGTACTTTGTACTACGCCCAATGTGGGCAAATTAAAGCATCAAGCTCAATAGCGCCTTGGCACATCTCCCTTGTTTCTATGATCTGAGGTTTTTCCCAATAAAATGAAGATTAAAATTGCATCAAAATATAAACGATACATAGCGCAGTGACGAAATGTACGTATCATCGTTTCAGTCGCGATACCTACAGTTCGCAAAAGACGAAATAATATTTGAATTTCTTGGGCTCCTTAGAGTCCCTCAAATGCCACTATTTCCAGATTTCCACCAATCTTGTTCTGCCTGTCATTCTGTACCGACACGCCACGTGATATCACCGCGAGAACGTCACGGTGAGATTCCAGGTGAGAAACAAATTGGCAGTTCTTGCTCTCATATGACGCGGCGTGTCGGTACAGAATAGCACAGGCAGGTCTCACCAACAAGATCGGACTTCGCTTCGTCATTGTCAGTGTGGATAATCACGGCACTCATGGCAATAATTCCAGGCAATGGCTACATCCCCACCTCAAGTCTCCGAGAGATCCTGGCCGCGCTCGACGACCAACTGACTCCTGACCAACTGAACGAGATGATCGCTGAGATCGATACTGACGCGTCAGGCACTGTGGACTTTGATGGTGAGCTTTATGGATTCTACTATTCTACTACCTACTTCAAAAATAAAAAAAAGTAAAGTAGGAAACCGTCACGGACTCTGAAATTGTTTCCCAAGTATAACTAGCGGCACCAGTTATGATCACAAACGTCACCTGCGCATTAGCTGGTTTTTCGGTCTCTTTGGCGGAATGAAGAAGATGGAGGGTGCCGAGGCTGACGTGATTCGTTTGTCAGTCGATGCTCGTCGTCTATTGGACTATTCTCTATTACGTATTGTCAACTGTCTATAATTGTCTATTGGGCCAAAAATATACATGCGCGATCTGTGACATGATTCCTGCCGGTACCTATAACATCGTTTTAAAAAGTCTATTTTTGCCTTTTTAGCCATCATATCAGCCCATAAACTGTTGATAGGTTTCTTACTAAACGAATTTGTGTTCAAAACATCGTGTTGACTTAGCTTTTTACTATTTTTATCGAAATGTTTACGTAAATATACTCTACTCATGTTTAAAAATTAAGGACAAAACTAAACCTCCTCTTTCTTTGAAGTTGGTTAGTTAGTCTTTTCTTACAATTTAATTCATTATGCATCCATAGTAGTTCAGAGATTAGTTTTCCCAAATGATTATAAAGGGTTTTTCAACAAGAACTTTGTTTTCTAAAACAAAATAATACAAAGAATTTAGAGGAAAATGAATAAATTTGTTATTGTATTATAAAGAGAAAAGTTTGGCAATTATGAATGAAAAATGATATCTGGCAAATGTTCACCACAACCACGCTGACAAAATGTAATCAACATTTTGTCAGCGTGGTTGTGGTGAACATTTGCCAGATATAATTTTTCTTTCATCAAAATTTTTAAAAAACGGCCCAATAACGCCTCCAGACCACATAGCGCACCACACAGTGGCACGTTGAGCATGCAAAGGCTTCTCAATAATTGCTTTAGGATTTTCAGAAGCCCAAATGCGGCAATTTTGCTTGTTGACGTACCCTGACAAATGAAAATGGGCTTCGTCTGAAAAAAATGATTTTTTACGAAATGTAACTTTAACAGAACGACCGTTTTCATAGTGGATTTGAATTCTTTTAATGCGATTTTCGAGCGAAATTTAATTCATTGTAACCGTTCTTGGGGTTGCCCCAATTGAAAAACAAAGTTCTTGTTGAAATACCCTTTACATACATAAAAAATAAAACATACGCGACGAATATAAAACCTAAGCTTCCTTTTTTAAAGTCCGATTAAATTCAAACGGAATGACAATTTCATTAATTTTCTATTTACCGAAACCGGAAGTGTAAAGCACAAACAAATTCAAACATTACCATAATGACTGTTTCAGATTACCGTAATGACTGTTTCAGAATTCATGGCGATGATGACTGGTGATTAGTGGTGATGAAGCGGAGCGGTCTTGATGCTGAGTTATGTTAATAAAATAATGATTTAGTTTTTTTGTTGCTTGTTTTATTTTTATTTTGGTTTTATAAATAGCCTTGTTCTAGTAGTGATCAGAGCAGCAAACAATTCCTGGTAGGTATTTGAGGGAAAATAAACCAGTTTTTGTGTCCAATTATGATAAATATGATAATTAAACCAAGCTTACTCAAATACACGTTGTTTTTGGGTCGTATTTAAGGGGGTTATTTGGACTGTTATTCCAAGCAACATTTGACAGGTCAAACAAAACAAAACGGATACTTTTTTTCGACTCTTTCGAGTCAATGCGTATGCATGGAAAGTCGAAATTTGTTTTGCTGTTTTTTTTTATTTGTAGGTCAAATTACAAAAAAACAGAAAAAAATACCCAAATACAACGTGTATTTGGGTGAGCTTGGTTTAATTGTCATATTTATCAAATATTCCTCTAAATAACAGTATAAATTCAATAACAGTCCGAAAATTCTCTTAAATATGACCATAAATTTCTTTTACATATTGTATTAGGTACACGAAGATATATTTTTCATAATTTAAAAATATAGGTACCTACCTACTAGGTACATCCATAATCATCAGCAATTTCAGCCTATAACAATTACAAAGCGAGCCCTTGCCCTTCAGAGCGACACATTAATTCTTTTCCTAGCAAATCGGACAAAGGCCCTTTCAGAGACCAGAACGAAAGAGGGTCTTTAATTAACACATGAAACGGGCCGCCTAAGCTTACAGCTCACAAAGAAAAGTATACAGCTTTGTGGCGACTCTTAGAAATTTAGTACTGTGTTCATGAATTGTACTAAAAAAACTCTGAGGAAAGTAATAGCTTGAGGGTAAAATACTAAATACCCTTAATCATTACCGTCAACTAAAATGGTGTTAAAGGGTGCTGTTATTTCACTTCATTTGAATGAAAATGACAGAGACGGGAAAAATATTTGAGGTTTTTGAAAAAAGAGTAGTATAATAATATTTATTTATTTACTTTATTGTACACCAAATATTATAAAGGTACAGAACATATAAAACAAAAACATACAATGGGCGGCCTTATCGCTATCTGCGATTTCTTCCAGGCAACCATATAATAAATAGTGTATATTTTATTATTCTGCATAGAATAGTGTAGCTCCGTTATGAGACATATTTTATGTATTAGAAATAATGTACAATAATCGTCGCTGGCAGGCGATGATTGCCGATGATACGTCTATGACCATCCATCCATAGAAGCCATTTGGTATGCGTCAGTCATTGTAGCTTTTAAGGCCCTTAATCCAACGCCAAACTTTTTCAGGACCAAAACAATTGAAACGTTAACTATATTCAGACGGCTGCATTGATTGGGTATCTTCACACATATTATATATATATTATATTATATTATATTATATATATATTAAAAAAACGGGTAACTAATTTATGCAGACCTAAAATTAATAGGTACCTACTCCCTAAATCTACTTTATTAGAATTACCCTTGGCAACCCATTGGGTACTTAAATATATCTTAACTAGCTTCTGCCCGCGGCTTCGCCCGCGTTTTTGGGATAAAAAGTAGCCTATGTGTTGTTCTGATATATAAACTATATTACTGTAAATTTTCACTAAAATCCGTTCAGTAGTTTTTGCGTGAAAGAGTAACAAACATCCATACATCTTTACATCCTCACAAACTTTCACGTTTATAATATTAGTAGGATGATGAAACAATAAAGTAAACTGACCTACATTTATAGCAACACATTGAAATATGTCTTACAAATGTACCTATCTTCGTTCGCAACTTGTTTGGGTAAAATACGGTTTGTATATCCATAACCGGCTTTTTATGATCTATAACATATTTTACGGTGGCAATATTTTAGCCACGCTCAGGTGGGACATGTATTGTAAAGGGAAATATTCGTGCAGTAACAAATTGTTTGCACCTGGGACATTCGGCGCTTGTAGAGACTATATGGTCCCAGCGATTAAATATCTAATCTTTATCGACGGATGCTACTGCTTGTATGTAAAAATATAATTGTAAAGTTCAAGTAACTGATTTCAAAAATACGAAATCAACTGGATAAGAAAAATGCCTCCTTTTTTGGACGAGTTTTGGACCTACTCGTCAAAAAAAGGAGGCATTTGTCTTATCCAGATTTGATTTGATGATTATGATTCCAAAATTGAGATAAGTACCTACTTATCTCAATTTTGGAATCATAATAACTCATGGTCTATATTATATTATAGTTCGACGATTCATTAAAAAAGCTTAATTCAATAAATATCTTCCTCCTTGATTCTCCCTCTTTTGTCAGTCTCTCATTAAGTATTGAGTGAACTTGTTCGAACAAAAAGAAATATCAGACTTCTCTTTTTATTAATTTATCTTGAAAGGTAATTATTTAAAATCGACATAGTAAGAGGCGAAAGGATTTCATTGAAATACAACAAAAACAGATTCCCCAATAAGCCGGAATACAAACAATAAAAAGAAAATAAAGCCAGGTACTAGAAAATACATTTAGTTGACTGTGCTATAGAAGGCGCCCAGAAAGAAGAAATAAGGCGCCCAGGGCGCCGGCGACACTCACAAGAAATATTTTCTTTCGCCAACCCTAAGGTTAACGGCTTGGCAACACACAGCGTTTGAGAACCTCAGTGCTCAAGCTCTTAGTTGTATGCACATACGAACGAAGCCTTAGGGTAAGCAACTCCCGGATAAAAGGTTTGGAATGTCTCATTTTACTTATCAAACATAACTGTTGAATTATTATTAATTGTACAATGTACTTAAGCTGTATTTTTTCAGCACTAAGGATAAGACCATGCTGAAGATGCCTATGCCTCGCCATAGCAGTTTCGATCGCTAAAACAAAATGTATGCAAACAAAAACAAAATGTTTTTACATCGCAGTCGACGGCAAGCATCGATGTGATCTGACTCGTGACTGGTCAAATCGGTTCGCCGGAATGGATAATCGGAGTTTCGGGTTTTTTAGAGCGTCGCATCCGTCACTGATACAAATGTGTGACGTTTTGTCGCTGACTTGCTTAGATGCCCGCTATAAAACCAAAGCTAGGATATCTCTTTCTAAAGCGATACATGCATACTTGAACCTCAATTTAACTTGTTGTGGTTCCGTACGATTTGGAAATTCACTAACGGTGCTAACAGATGAGCTGCATGCCTTTATCACATCAATTGTTTACGACAGCCGTCCCTAGAGATGGAGGCTGGGCCGCTATCGTTTATCGTCGATTGTCTTCGACAATCATCGCCTGCTAGAGATAATGATTTAACTTGATTAAGCAAGTCCCATATGGGGTAAACTTATTGCCACTATGTATTGACAATATTATAGTTAAGTACGACCCCCGCGCAATGCACCAGGACAGTAATTTCCTTAACCTAGTCGAGCGTCATGTCTGTCGCACGACGTACTAACTTTCTGGTATTTAATAAACAAGTCAGTGACAAAATGTCACATAGGTATGAGTGACGGATACGACACTACAAAACCAAAAAAAACAAAGCTCGATTATGTAATATTATTGTGCTGCCTATACCACGGCCTGTACCTCAGATCATAGAAACAAGGAGATGTGCCAAGGCGCTATCGAGCTTGATGCCTGATCTTGAGCAAATTGCTCATATTAAAAACGTACGCGCTGACGACGAACCGAACACGATCGATGGTATAAATACAGTGTTTTAGTTTTGTGCTAGTGTTGAGTGACGATTAACAGTGTTAGATTCAGGGTGTGCGGAATGTTCAATGCGTGGGAGATCTTTTTATTTACAAGGAGCGCTTAATTATGCGCATAATTGTGTCGAAAAATGTACTAAAAGTGGCATCAGCTGTTTCCGTACTAATTTGCTATGATGGCATATCTCCTTGTTTCTATGATCTGAGGCCTGTACCAACGTAGGTAAATGTCTCCATTTGTCTCCAAGACACTAACAATCTTGTTGAAACAGTCCCTTTAATCTGTTAGAAGACCTTCATAAATATCGTAGGGTACTCTCAAACAAACTGGTCCTAAATACACGCGTTGTAAAATAAAGTATTTATTACGTGTAAGCCTGTTGCTACGGAAATACGGACCAAAAATTGAGACATTTTTCACTGATATGAATATTCATTGTTTGTAATTGAGTGGTGGTCGAGTTCAAGTTTCTGTCTGAGCTGTTCAAACACCATGTGGCAATATTGAACTACATGATAGACGATAATGAAATAGATTTATAATTATGTATTTTTGTGTGATATAACTACAAATTAACAATTTTCGGATTTTTTCCTCTATATACATAATGTTTTGAGACCTTGCTTTTTAGCAAATTTCATGATTCTAGGTCAACGGGAAGTACCTAAATAGGTATTGATTCATTTGCGAGTGTCAAAATATACAACATAAATGGCTGTATTTTTTTGTATAAGTTTTTTACAGTTCCAAGACCGTAGACTTAAGTATTTCAACTTGATACCTTCACACGTTTATGAGAAAAAGGGTCTTGACAGGCAAACAGACAAATAGACAACGAAGTAATCCTACAAGGGTTCTTTTTTTTCCTTTTAAAGTACAGAACCCTAAAAAGACCCTAAAGTTAAACACCGGTTGATATAATCACAACACAATTTATAAAGATCTCAATTCTTAAAGCTCGAATTCTCCCGTCAAAATGTAGACATCGCCGTTACATCAGTCGCTTTCAAATCAGACTCAAGTCGAAACTAATTCGAGATAATTATCATAGTTTCTGTCGCTCTCAGAGCCGGGAATTTCACACTCGAAGTGTGAAAATAGGTTTGTAGGTCAAAGGACTCTGTGTAAAATCGTTTGGCAGACGCCATTTGTAACTGGGGTATGATTGGATAGTTTCCCGGGCTTTTGAGGCAAATATAATGAAACTGTGATGTTAGTTGTTATTCATTAAAATTGGTCTTCTAGTACGTAAGATCATTGTTGGAACTATTTTTATTGAGGGAAAACTTCTTTAGATGCGTTGAGAGGTTTTCGCTAAGAGAAAATCTTTTGGGCTCGCATCGCCGACGTGTTAATGTTAACAGTATGAGTATGTGTTGCGCTATAAGTTTTCACTTCTGTCGGCGGTCCCCATGACTGTCTAAGTTTTTCTTTTTATGTGAATCATAATATCAAACCTACAGGGTGTACCGTGTTGTAGCAAAGACCTTCACGACCAAGAATATCGTTAATAGTCCTCTCAAATGAACTGAAACCTAAAATCATATAAAGCACTACTCCAACGTAGGTACCATTAGACTTAGGGCGGGTTGCTTCAAACCATCTGTATCCGTAAGTCAGTACGTAATCGTTAAGTCAGTATGAAATTGTCGTACAAGCCGCCATATTTGACGGTTACAGATACGTAACTGTAAGTTGAAACAACATGGCCTTAGCATTATTCCAACGTATTATTTTGCGTGCCAATACGGGATAGTAACTTTCTACGCACCTTTAAAGAAACCCCCGGAAGACTCCGGGAGAAACGATACTCCATAAGTAGTTAAGTACCTATGATACACCCCGTTTCCACCTGCTTGTATTATTAACAACAGCTTGTATAATATACGACAATATCGTCGAGAACATAGCAACCGAAAGTTGATATCAGACCCTTATTGTAATGGCGTCGGGTAAGGAGAAAATTTACATAATAAGGTTAACACACTTCTTTTCCTGGAATAAGATCATTTACAGCAGGGAAAAGTATTAATACTATATGACTATATGTCTTTACCACTCCCAAGGATGTTTTGCGGATATTCGTTTTTAAGGGATTACAAATTCATAACATTTATTTAGTATGGGAATCACTGTCGTCACTTCTAAAGCAATGTGCGTCACAACTACAAACGCGACTTAGTAAATAGAAAGAAAGAAGAAAGAAAAAATATTTATTGAACTCGCACAACAGGAATTACATATAATAGAAAAAATACAAAAAAAAAAAACTTAAAAAAAGTAAAAATATAAAAAAAAAAACAGTTTAAAAAATAAAAATAGAAGTAAAACCTGGTACAAGGCCAAAAGGCCAATATCTCAGCTTAATGCTGCGACCTAAAAGTGCCGCAGCGCTGGTATTCTGATAGGGCCCAATATATATCTTTAATATATATTATATATTATCAATAAATATCTAACACGGTTATTCGTCACTAGTTACTCACACTAAACTGAAAAGCTGTACCTAGGGAATGCAATCTCGTCTCGCCGAGATCCCGATCTCGCGAGATCCCGGCCATATTTTACGAGATTGTATCTCGTCAAATTTCGTACGAGATCTCGCGAGATTGCGAGATTGAGCGGGGTAGCATAATCCGTGTGTGTAACTGCCTATCGTCTGTGATTCCTACGAGTGTTGAGGCAGAACGAGAATTTTCGGCCCCAGGGTAGGTACTTGGCCTGCAAAGTCAGGAGTCACCGTCTACCAGATGAAACCCTTTTGTGCTGTTTTTGAGAAGTAATTTCAAAAATAACTTTAAGTCCCATTTAAAACACAGAATGACAAGTTTCATCTGACTAACTTTAAACTTACTATCTATTTATTTGATTTCTAAAGCAATTCTTATAGCTTTTGATTACTTCATTTAAATGCTTTATTTATTTTTTTTGAAAACTTGAGAAGTTCAATTTCATTTAATAAATAAAATAAATAGGTAATAAGACAGAAAATTATAATCTCATGGTAAAATATTTAACTAATTTTTACTAATAGACGCCTCTTAACTTTAACCACTGATTAAATATACAACTATTTTTCTCATTGAATAGAGAATAAAATCTTAACTTTAACCACTGATTAAATATTTATTATACAACTATTTTTCTCAATGAATTATAGAGATGACAATTGACTTAAAAGCTGTTTAATTTAACCATCGTCTATTAGTAAGGGAGGTAGTGTCTTATTTTGAAATAAAACGGATATAAATATGTCAGATTACATGCATTTTCTATTTTCATCTTACATGTCGATAGTCAGTAAATGGAATGAATATCATTTGCATACGTTTTCAATAAAAAATACCCAATCTCGCGAGATCTCGTAAACGACGAGATCTCGCGAGACTGGGTTTTGAGTCTCGCGAGATCTCGCTAGGCGGAAATCTCGTACGAGATTGCATTCCCTAGCTGTACCTGTCATCGATCACGTTCGGTTCGTCGGCAACATAATTACATTGATCATGTTAAAGCATTAAGCTTAGATCTTGGTCCATCTCCCTTGTTTCTATGAGGAGTTATCCAACGTTTTGCTAAATAAATGATTACGGATGTAGACCTCTTTTGGAAGCCAATCATCTTATGAAGATCAACAGGCAAGTTGAAGATCTTTTTGTGGTCTTTGTAATCGAGAAGAACGAAGCGATACTCAGCTACAATACTCTTCGTTTGTGGTAAACTAATGACGTTATAATGGGTCTCTCTACCTGACATAAAAGGTTTGGGATTATTCGTAAACCTTTCAGCTAAAGTTTTGGGTCGAAAGTGGATTACAAAGCGTATAAAGGTTGTTTTGTGTTATTAAAACTAAACGGACATTTGTGGGATAAAATATATCCCCTAAGGGCTCTAAGGTAACCAGCAAAATTCGAATTTTTCTAACGATTTTTGCAATTCCAGCTCTGCATCAGATTGTATATGTTGATGAAAATATTATTCGTGACAGTAATAAATATGTCATAGAACAAATGTATTGGAGGCGAAAGGTGATAGTGTCAACGCGCTCAAAATATAGGTACCTTCATAATAATATAATCTTATAGAAAATGTATAGGAACCATTAATGTCGCTTGGCAACTGGTGCTGTGGTCGGTCGTTGTTGCCGGTGTCGGAATTGTATCTAATAGGTCATAGCTCATTAGAGCCACCCGACACCCGACCTCGAGCGATCAGTATTCTTTGTATACGCTCACTACATCAACTCCGGAGCGCCTCGCCCGCGGGCTGACCACGCGCGGACGCCGAGGGGAACACTCGGCGACCACCCGTTGCTCGCACGTTTGCCTTGCGTTGCCCACGCGCAGGTCCCGAATGGATCGCGCACTGTCCGCAAGTGGTTCACACGTTCAAACCTAGTGAATTCCTGAAAAACTCATCTATTTGCGGAAAACCCAATGTTCACTCGTTGAACATGCCACGTTCACTAGTTGACACGCGGCATCCAACCGTGGACCACCTGTCAATAACGAGTGGACACCGAGCGACGAGCCTGGGCCCCAATTCTGCTATTTGAATAGTGTAAGAATGGTGTCATAATGACACCATTACTATCAAAACCTAAGCGGTCATTGGCTTAGAGTAAGACTAACTCTTTCGTCATTGGTCAAAACGATGCCATTGAGACACTATTCTGACACGATTATAACAATTGCATTAGCAGACTTGGGGCCCTGGTCGAGTGTCGAGTGGGTCTAATGAGCTAAGACCTGTGGCTATGACCTAAAGTTTTATGTCCTTCACTAATATTAATTGATTTCAAGAAAATGAGGATATCAGTTCTAATCTGATTGAATGCGGAAATAGGTATCCATGCAAATGGTACTAGAATCGATTATTCGGATCATGTTTCAGGATGGGGTTGGTTGCTCTGAAACGCTATTATCTAAATTCCTACCAAATAATTATAGAATATTATGGCATCTCCAACACAAGCCTGCGTGGAAGGAATTTTGCCATATTTAGGCTTATGATATTATTATCCAGCATATTCTGTGGTGCTGTGTATTTTCGTCGCCTCTTACCACAAATATGGCGCGTTGCCCTTATTTATGTTTAGGATGAAAGGACTACGTATTATTTGCCTACGCTGTTCCCAACTACCTATGTTTTAAACAGCTGGACTAAATTTAAACTACCACACTTAAATATTGCCACAGTTTTGTTTACTTTTTCTTGTAAAAGTACTTGAAAAACCTATTGCCTAACCGCTAACGGATGACACTATTGACAACTAGGTATAAGTTATTTAATTCAAAGAAAGTTAGAAAAGAAGGTTATATCCAAGACATTACAAGAAATATTTACGTGAAAACCCTGCAAAAATGCGAATCCTGAATCTTACAACTCAAATGAGATAAAGATTGATTTGATTCCATTACAAGAATCTAGTTTCTTTGTAGTAGGTAGGTACTTGGATTTTGGCTAATATTTAGTTCGCTAAGTGACCTAAATTGTTTTTTGATTAGCTTTTAGAGCTTATTCGAAACCAATTTGTGATTGATTTCGTGTTTAATCTGGCACCTCATAGTGTAAAGAAAAGTTTCGTTACCTATATCGTAGTTTAGGAAGAAATAAAAGTACCTAATTACAATTTCTCCACGCAATTAAGTACAGCATGATTAAAGTCTTTGCTTTTGAATTGATCTTCGTTTTTAGAATATCATTATTTCTTATTTTTTCATGTCATTTTTTATAAAAATAATGTCACGTATCATCAAATTCTTGTATGACACAATTGGCACAAAATTTTATCTTTATATCTTCTAGTTCACTGCTAATGGTTGGCAGCGCTCTTCAATAAAGTCTTCAGGTGATACTTCGCAGACTCTATTATTATTTTGATATGTAATAAAAAATCTACAATGATGTGTATTGTGATGTGTCGCCACTTACCGTTCGCAGTTCTGAATCTACGCAGATGGAGATGGGCTACTGCTAAAACAAACTACAATTTATAACGCGTATGACTCATGACAAAATTATTTTGGCAATGATTTTTATCACGTAAAATTGTGGAGTGATCAAAATTTTAAACGAGTAAATTCCTACACATTCAACATTAGCAATGGTAGATTTTATGATAAGACTTGTCCAGATAAAGAAGTCTTTCAATTTGATGATGCTAAAGTATTTGGACACAATGACTGTGGACTGACTGTTCGGACAGTCTCAGTACAAGCAATTTCCTTCCTGATAGTGTCTACAAAAGGACAAACTTACAAATTATGCGATACTTGAGTATGGGGCCCAAAACATTTGGAAGTAGGTACAGGAACAGATATTATACGGGATAATATTGAGGAAACTAATAAAATTACCAAAAGTAGCCATTCAGATAAAAATATTATTGGTCGAGTTTATCTATAAAAATAAAACTGATTCTATATAAAGCAGAAAAAGGGATGGAATTCATTTCGATTCATAAGGTCCTACAAAAATAGCCGCAGGGCTATAAATGTGAACTGATCTGTACAACCTTTTTTTATTGTACATAAAGTTATTAAAACTTTGCTAATACTTGTTAGAACAAAAGCGATCCAAGAAAGTACTCACATCAAAGGTACCTACAACAATTTTATTTAAGTGCAATCTAAATTCTAATAGAAACCTTTTAAAAACTATGATCACAAAAGACATGAATCTTGTCAAAGATCTTCTACTGAACATAAAAATCATTGCCGACGAAAACGAACGAAATCAAATGCTCAATATTGAAAATGGATAGGCGAGGTCAAGCTTTTACGTTTCATTACCTGACTTACACTCCTAAAGCTACTGGTGCTAGCGCTCCGAGCCTGCAAGAAGAAACATTCGTTCCTATACACTAGCACACACAGCTTTTGTCACAACGACCAAGAAGATTGACATGCTGAATGAACAAGCTGTTTGCGAGGTTGTAAAACGGTCACCGCTCACAATAACGGTTTCATTCAATAACGTTTTCAAAGTTGTTTTGATAAATTGCTGTTCTTTTTTCTTATTGACAATAAAAAAGTTCATGACACCTAAATGTCTTTCTGCATCAATCTTTTCAGATATTGGTAATGATATTTCCGAGTTTGTGTCTGAAGAGTTTAAAATGACTGATTTTGTAAAGTTTCTGAGAGAAATCTCATTTTTCATATGGACTTGTAGAAAGGAATTGTTAACTGAAACTGACAGTAGCCTAAGTGTATTAAATTTAATGAATGTTAGTTAATTTTAACGGTAGGTACCTTCATCTATTTCAAGGAAAAATCTTTCTACGTTTGGTTTCCATCTCAGATCATAGAAACAACAACAACTTGTTTCTATGATCTGAGGTTTCCATCAACATGTTTTTTACCTTTACATATTTATGATTTTGGCTCTCCAAAAATAAATTCATATGTAGAGGTCTTTCAGTTTTTACATAATGTTTTAACAAACTCTTTGTTGTATTTTTACTGCCTTTTATTAGGACATTAATGTTTCCACGAGATCACATAATTGTCACATTGGGATGATATAATGCATACAGCGATACATGTTTTGTTTAAATCTTTTTTTATGTTTCCCTAAAGTACCGCTTAAAGCAGTTTATCTCGCTAAATATGAAATCCTTATGTAATTACTTACACAAATACTGGTGTTATTAAATAAAAACTGTTAAAATAAAAATAGGTATGTACTTTGGAGAATGGAGGAACGAGGTAGAATGTCCCTCCATTGAAAAGGGAGGATCCTCCTACCAGACCGGATCTTAATTGTCTGGCGGGCCACTGCCCCGACAGTTGATGTCGGGTTTCTGTATATATGCTAATCGCTGTGAAAATTCCGCTTGCGCGATGGAGGATTTAGACGTTTAGATGTCATGTAGTGACATTTATCAATGTTGTCACAGTCAGCTGTCTAGCTGCGTAGGTAGTCTTCGCTGTTGTCGGAGGAGTCGCTACAGTACTATCGAAAACACTAACAATTTTAAGAAGTTTCCATGCATCCTTTAACATTTTTAATTTGAGTGCGAAAAAATCTTTTTCGTCATAGCCATCAATATTTCCCTGAACAGCAATCTATCATGAACAATAATTTGAAATGTTTAATTATTTTTTAATTGTTCACTATCTAAACAGCTTGCTGGTGCATCTATGTGCATAGCGTTGGAAGAAAGAGACAGATCGTGCAGCATTTCTAATCTTGTTGGTCGAGCACACAAGAAACAGTTAGTCAAATGTTTTAATGCACAGATATCGGAGCTAAACTTGGAATTTTGAAGGCACTTCAAGAAAAAGAGGTACTAGAACCACAAAACTGAATAAATTTATTTAAAGAAGAAAAGTAATTGGAAGATTTCAATGCCACAATTATAGATACAATAAAATGCATTATGTCTTGGGTAGATCCACGTTCTAGCAGCAAATATTTAATAATCTCTTGGACTTGGTCCCAGTTTTGAATTCAAAAGCATCTATGAGCAAGGTTATTTTTTATTCACTTCCTCATGAGTTCATTTCTTGAATTGAGTTTCAAAAGACCAAATTAAGCTCCACACATAACATTTAAATGCAAGCAATTTGTTCGTTTGTGTATATAGAAAATCCAGAAAAACAGTGAGTTTGAGTTCTCATACCGCCAGAGGGAAGCAAGATAGATAGTTCGCAACCAACATTTAAGCGACTCTTTACAATTCTTTGTGAGAAGAACCAAGAAAAATTTGGACAAAAAATTCGTGCGCTTTGTTTGACAAAAATTGTATTGTGCTGAAGAAGTGTTATAGAAATAGTCAATTTACTGAAAACAGATTAAAATAAAGACTAATAATATTTAAGAATGTTACTTGCAGTTAAAGATTTGGCTCCAAAAGTCGAAATGCTGTAGAAACCTAAAATTTTTAATCAAGCAGATTTTGTCAAAAATAACGCACTAAAAGAAAATTTTTCAACAGTAACACTAAGACAGTAATCAAACACCAATTAGATTCAATTCAATGATTACGATCACAAGTATCATCAATTTAATTGATACTTATAATCGTAAAGATGTAAAGAGCACTATATTAACATTTAAAGCATTTGCGAAGACGATCAGCAACATTTATTTACAACAGAGACATATATTTCTGCATTAATCTATATGTCTAGACAAGCAGTTCCGAACATTAAACATGTCACACTCAAGTGTTGTGCGGGCACGACACAAGCCTCACATTCACTTTGACGTTTGATGCGGTGAGCAACAGACAAGTACCCGCGTGTGGGGCATGATTTTTGTTCGGAACTGCTTGTCTAGGGACATATAGGTCAATGTATTTCTGCGTATAACGGTAAAGGCTGAGGTCAGTGTGCAAGTTAGCGTTAAAAGTCATTTGTGGTTTTATTTTGATACTGGAACATCTGAAACAGAAATTTTAGACACCAAAAAAATTTCAGTCATGACTTATTTACAGTGGGTCGACAGGTCAAACGACCCGCAGCTGTAAACGCCAAGTCGTTTACGGTTCGTAGCCGTAGTTGCTTCGGAAGGCAGTGAACGAAAGCGATAGACGACTCGGTGTAAACAGCTCGTCGAAGGTGGTAGTCGACTTTGTGTAAATTAGCCATTATCTACATTCAGTAAAACAAAAGTTTGCTTTGCTGAAGTCGCCATCTTTATTAGAACTGATTATGTCCATAATAAAATCCTTATTGCATTTCAATTATTTAATATAACAAGAAAGAATCTTATTCAATATCATTAGAGTTAAAATTTTGTACCCTGTAATAAAAATAATCTTATAGCTATCTTGAAGATTTTTTACATAATTATGTATCTTCATAAATCTTCTTCATACACGTTGAATTTGATACATAAAGTTGTAATATTCTCTTTTCCTATAAAATCTCACTGTAACTTAGACACGTCCTATAAAATATGCATTAGGGAGGCACTATATCATTTTCCAATATGAAAGTCTACGGAAAGTTAGCACAGTGAATCCCCAATGATCCCACCTTAAATCGTTTCAAATCTTCAATTTACCAAGAGACTCCTTGGAAAGAGTTTTAGTGTTTACCCACACAATTTTCTTGTTAAAATATTATTATTTATTCATATTTTGTCCTTTCGCATAAACATTGTATGAGGAAATGAATATTTCCTTACTCCAATTTGTTTGAAAGCGTTTTGCGAAAATGTTTCGTTCTTTTTCGTCTTGTCTAAATTGCGTAATTTTTATTTATGTTTTCTGTACCATTTTGAATAATTATTTATACTTTAGTAAATTCCATCTCTTGTCAGGACACTCCCTATTTCTTTTATATTCAGACAGATGAATAACTTGACATTTTGTGTAAAATAAAATGAAATAATATTTATTCACTGGGTACAAATAATTTCATTTAGAGCGCAATTAAACAGGTAAGATAATTTTAAGAGATTTGATACATTTTTTAAGTCTTCAAAAAATCTTCATTCCTTTGTAAGAAAGCGATTTAAATTTAAATTCGATATGAAACATTAAAATTCTAATCGAATACTTAATGCAGTACCTACAATAGGTAAATAAGTAAATATTGTTGTTGAAATGAATTTGCTGTTGCTAATGTGTATGTAATGTTACATTGCCCCTACAATATCAAGTTCATCGTAATAAGCTGCTTCAAAGAAATAAATTATTGAGAAATGACGTAAATTACACGTTGTTCAGGTTGATGAAATAGATTTCCACCTAAATTATAAGGTCCGGAGCTTACAGTAGCCTTGAGCACGACATTGAATTTCACATTGTTTTGTAAACAGCAATGTAAACCGTGCCTTCGATGCCATTAGGCATCGCCTACACTTAGCTAAAAATATTGCTGTCTTTTACTAACAAGCATAGTATGACAGAGACAAAAGATATTTAGATTTAAACTAGCTAACTTAAACACATTTTAGTAATTAATAGATGTGAGAGATTTAGTTCATCTTAACTTGATAGCTCTAATTTTTTTAATCTCCTTTCTTTTAACTGTTAGTTAAAGTTAGCAATACTGTTAGTTAATATTTTACAGCTTATACATATTAATAGTAATAGAAAAGGTTTGTTCGTAAAAGATTACTACCATGTTTTTAGACCACGAGGTCATAAAAATAACCATATTCGAAACCATTCTAAGGAATGGTTAATAAAAAATGCAAGAGGGAGATAACAAAAAGGAAAATGGACCTAAAATTATAATAATCGTTCTCCAAATGTCTTGAGGTAAGCTTCCAACTAGATGCGGCCAATACAGATAGTTGAGCTGTATAACGCTATTGTGGCGAGTGGCGGCAACGGAGCATAGACGTGGCGTGGACAAAATAATGTCAACTAAACACAAGCGTAAAAAACGTAGTAATACACAAGCAACGGGGTGCGGGCTCGTCGCGTCTGTGCCACGTCTTCGCCCCGTCGCCGTCGCCGCCACATATAAGTAGAAACCACGGCGAAGGCGTGATGACAATTTTTAAGAGAGGTAGGGCACAGAGAAATATCTTATTCAAATCTGGAGCAGCCCGACTGGGGAAGTACGTATACCTTACAGAATACCACAGACAAATAGCGCTAATCTTCGACAGTGTTGTGTTTCTGTGGTGAGTTAAATTCGATAGCGTTCCTGAGGATGCGCTATGTTGACAAGGGACCTGCTTGTTTTTAAGCTGTCGGTACAGCAAATCCTCATTTTAAAGGCATGGCTACGCGGATGTGATACTCAGTAGGTCTTGTAAACGTTTAATAGACTAAAAAAATACGACGGACAAAGAGAAGGCACGCAAGCTTATTCTTTGTTTGTTGTTTTTACATGGTGATCAACGACACAATACCCACAAGGACGGCGGAACGCAGGAGCTTAGATGTAAAATTCATCTAAAAATTACATAATATATCATTGATGTTACGACTCGTCTATCTATGCTATGTGCCCTCTGTGTGCACTGTGTAGTGTGCATATCGCCTTAAGCAGAACTCCGTTATCGTGTAAAGTTGCATTTTAGTGTTGATCGATATTTAGCATTAGGTATCATAAAAGGAGGGGAAAATAACATGGGGAGATCGTAAGTGGCTAACGTTTTTCAAGCTTTTGTTTATATGCAATATTTATTGCAACCTAATTCTGGACACCTCTTGGACTATCAAGATGAAATTTTGTATACTCGTTCAGTTCTGATGAGAGTGCATTCATTTGGTAGTCATAGCTTGATGGAATAGTCTACGTACAAAAGAAATACAGATTATTTATTATTTATTGAGTTGGAATCTGTAATAGTTTCCGATAGATGTCGCCAAACGCTCATGAGGCGTTACAAAGGGATCTCAAATTTCGAGTTGGCCGAGCGGGTCGCGGTAGCTCGGTTGGGAGAGCATTGGCACGGTACGCCACAGGTCGCGGGTTCAAATTCCATTCGCAACACACGATTTTTGAGAATCTCTTAAAATATTTAATAACTTAAAAATACAGATTTGAATTCACATAACATCTCTCTTGAAAATTTCCAGAATTATCTCATCGTTTACGAACACATCAGTCGTTAAATTTAACGCGTAACCAATGCTCAAATACGGCAAATAAAAAATTCTACAGCATATGAACATCATCAAAATCCCATTTGTTTTTATGTAACATTCAAACATAACTTTTTATTACGTTTCAAAGTCGTCTACTGGTATAATTCCCGATTCGATGGCGAGTTATTCCCGGAGGCGTTGCCGACATCGTCCGACATGTTCCCGGTGGATGAAAATTGTCAGAGAATGTGATGACACTGACAAAGTTATGTTGTTATGTTGACAGTTAGAAGTTAGAACTTTGTTTTGTACAAGTAATTTTTTTTTTTGTTGATTGTTTATGAGTACCTAAGCGTCGTTACTATTTTATTGGCAGTAGCGTGTTCGAACAATAAGGCTGTGTATATAAGCGTTTCTTACTTGAATGTATACAATTAACAACTCTGTGCCCGTCAAGTAAAGAATACAAGTTACGAAAGAGAAAGAGAGCCATAAGAGGGAAATCGGTAGTTAGCTGTGGCTACGTTTATCACATGAATACAATCCTTCTTCCAGGCGCGTTCCGATCCCCCAAAATCTTCTAAAAATGTGCAAAACACGGTAATTCACGGTATAGCATGTCGGAATTAATTGATATAACCACCCAAAGACTTCAGCTGCGGTATGACACCCCGCAAAGTCTTCGTCTGCGACTGCGCCTGAATCCTTCTATGTTTATTATTCCTCTAAGACTTGTCTTCCACTGGTAATTTTTTCAAAGATGGCGTAGGTATGGAGCTTGTGTTGCGAGTACCAATATTCTAGTGAATTAACAATTCTCAGTAGCAGCCTTTGATTTGGCAACGTGCCCGGGAAATAGCAAATGATCTCACCCCTATTATAAGGAAACAACTTTATTGGTAGACATGTACAGTCAACAATATTTGCGAATATTTTTTTATTTATTAGGTATTATATTATGGTATCAAAAACTAAAAAAATAATATAATTATTAGTTTTAGAATAATGATAACCTCTAAAAATAATTTTGCGCATGCGGCTACCAATATGTGGAATATGGACATAAACATCTACTGACAAAGGTTGAAAATAAATATTCTGCAATTACTTTCCCCGTATACCTACCTATCTGCGCGCAAGCACGCACACCAAGGACACAAACTGCATCCGCTACGAATGTGTCCTTATTATAATTTATAATAAATTGATATACGGGGGCGTTAAATGTGTCGCGTTTCAAATGTGGCGCCAAAATGATCGTAGTGATACAAGTGTAGGTACCTATTGGTGTGCGGCCCGATAGCAGTGATAGCCCAGTGGTTTAACCATGTGCCTCCCACGGCGAATGGTTCGAGTTCGATCCCGAGGCACGCACCGCTGACTTTTCGAAGTCATGTACGTATTAGAGATTAATTATCACTTGCTTTAACGGTGAAGGAAAACATCGTGAGGAAACCGGCATGTCCTAGAACAAAAACTTCGAAGACATGCGACGTCCACCAACCCGCACTGGGCCCGCGTGGTGGACTACGGCCCACTCCCTCTCACAGAGAGGAGGCCTGTGTCCCAGCAGTGGGTACATTATATGCCGATTATGCTATGCTTATGCAATAAATAAAGATCACGACTTCTAACATGCCAATCGAACGCCTTATCTGTTGGTAAAACAGCTTTAGCACAAGACGTAAACAAAACATTATTTGTCGACCAACACAAATGTTTACAAGAAACAAATCAATCAATTGGATTTCCCTCCAATACTGTTTACTGCAGCAAGAAATTCACAAATCCTCATTAATTACAGTGATATATCATCCAATCCCTTGGTCCCAATTGGGACACGACGGGTACATGCTTGTAAATAAATAAATCTTCAAACATGCTTAATTTATGGGGGTAGGGTAGGATGCTCCTACGTATAGTAAGATAGGTAAGGCACATCGGGATATCTCGCTCAAAGGAGCAACCCGGCTGGGGAAGTCAGAACCACCATCTTATAGAATACCACAGCCAAATAACGCAACTCTTCGGTAGTGTTGTGTTCCTGTGGTGAATAAGGTCGCCAGAGCTCCTGAGGATACGCTGTGCTAATAGCGGGGAACCTACTTGTTTCGAAAGCTGTCGGTAGAGCGAATCATCCTCATTTTAAATGGTCGGCAACGCTTATTATATGATGTTCCAATTATTACAAGCGTTTCATAGGCTACGATAAACGCTTACCATCAGGCAAGCCGTAGGTACGTCCCGTAGGTAGTAGCGAGCACAGACGCTAACCGAGAAATCCACGCTTTGGTTGCGCATAATAAATGTGGAGGAAAAGCGCTGAGTACGACTTGGCATTATCAATACAACGTTATGACAGAGACCAATAATAACATAGACCTATATTTTTGTCAGTAAAGCACTCAGATCACAGAAACAAGGAGATATGCCAGCATAGCAAATTAGTACGGGAATAACTGATGCCACTTTTAGTACATTTTTCGACACAATTACGCGCATAATTAAGCGCTCCTTGTAAATAAAAAGATCTTCCACGCATTGAACATTCCGCACACCCTCAATCTAACACTGTTAATCGTCACTCAACACTAGCACTACACTAAAACACTGTATTTATACCATCGATCGTGTTCGGTTCGTCGCCAGCGCGTACGTTTTTAATATGAGCAATTTGCTCAAGATCAGGCATCAAGCTCGATAGCGCCTTGGCACATCTCCTTGTTTCTATGATCTGAGGTAAAGCAGCTATGTTATTGGCAAGTAATATAATAAGAAACAAAAGCATAAGGCACGATTCCCTTCGTTCATAGAGCGCGGTGGGCCGTCAGTTCGGAAATGCGGCCTCCACGGCCGGATATTAGCCGGACGCAGCACGGAACTGCCAATAACTGAACATGCAATAAACGGTACGTTTTTCTGCTTACACATCATGACTTGTACTTTAGGGTTGAGTATGTGTAGTGGATGTTAGAAGGTTTTTTGCGGCATCGTAATTGTCTCACTCCTTCAGCGGTAAAAAGAGATGTCACTTGGTAAGGATTAAGAGTAACGTCCTAGGACGTGCTGCGGTCTGGTATTTATTTTTAATATTTTTTAATACGCTTGTATATAATACAACTTGAATATTTCCCGATCTCAATGCAGGGAGAGTTGCGGGCAAAAGCTACGTAATAAATATATAGTGATGATAATAAGGCAGTGATAGCCTAGTGGTTTAACCATGTGCCTCCCACGGCGAATGGTTTGAGCTCGATCCCGAGGCACGCACCGCTGACTTTTCGAAGTTATGTGCGTATTATAAATTAATTATCACTTGCTTTAACGGTGAAGGAAAACATCGTGAGGAAACCTGCATGCCTGAGAGTTCTCCATAAAGTTCTTGACGGTGTGTGAAGTCTGCCAACCCGCACTTGGCCAGCGTGGTGGACTATGGCCTATCCCCTCTCATTCTGAGAGGAGGCCTGTGCCCAGCAGTGGGACAGTTTATAAACAGGGCTGATATTATTATATATTATTATAAATATATAGTCCCAAAATATGTACCCTAATAGGACATTGCAATTTTAATTTAGTACGATAAACGACTCATTCAAATAATTTTAATAATTCCTTACGAACTTAAGTAATATTCTTGTTTTAAATATATCATAATACTAGTTTTTAAAGTATTGCCTGCTCTTCAATAATTTGATACAAGCAAATAATAATTGCTATGTTTTCATTCATAAAACTTTTTAAGACTTTGGGCTGATGTTTATCGACTTAAGTAGCTGATTATTCTACACAATGTTGCTATAACGAATGCCCACATAAAATTGCCAAAAAAAGATTTATACCAGACAAACTCTTTAAGAACGGTGGTAAAGCAAATAACAGGAAAACTCCCGAGGGGTCCCCTTTATCTCAAGGCCTGTGTTTGACCTTGAAGAGGTTTAATGTGTTTGTATTCCCCACCCTTTTCTTATAAGAATAATGTACTAGCAGCTAACATCAGATAGTTATGCCCCCACAGTCGTTCAAGTTGATCGTCTCATTGATCAGAGGAATTTGGCCGAGTGTATCAATTTACATGACATTGGACGCAGTACAAATGGATCAAGCCTCAAATCTCATGCAATTTGAACGATAATCCTTGATCGTGTAAGGCGGTCATTAAACGGGGTAGTTACGTGCAAAATAAATAGATACACAGGCCGGCTGCCTTCAACGAGTGAAAAGGCACGCACAAATAGCCACGCGTCTTCGTACACAAGCGCACTCACGACTGGTATTCGTTTGAGATAGTTTGAGATCGCCGTGTATGACTCCTGTATCTATTTATTTTGTGACTTGGGCTATAAATGATTAATTTATTTTACGATAATTCCCGACTCTTGCTCGTAGTTGCTTGGACCCTGTCCTGGAAGCGTTGGCTATTCTGTATCATAATTTTTTGTTTTGGTTTTTTTTACACGGGTAGTCCCGGACCTTTTGAAGGCGTGCGTGGGGCCGAAGCCAACACGTAGAGGCCCTTTACAACAATTTTAATATAAAATGTAATGGTGACATACATGTAATGGTATCATCATAATTATTATAGTTCATATCTTCCACGGACTAGATCTTTCACAAAAATTGAATTAGCTTTTGCACACGAATTTATCATTGTGGCCACAGAAACTGATATTATAAAAAGCCTATAGCACTCAGGGATAATCTACCTTCCTATTAGTAAAAGAATTTTCCAAATCGAGTCAGTAATTCCGGAGTACATAGAAATTTGACCTCTTTTTAATATTAGAATAGCTATTAGATATACCTACTAACTTCTTAACAACAATACTAGTAAATAGACATGCTATTGTCAATACCGCCAACATACTGGCAAGTAGGTCACATCCGTGATCGGAACAAATAAAATATCATCTCAGTATATCAAAGCATGAGAGGAAATTGCACCAAGAATAGCAAATAAAAAGTTGGCAAGGATAAAAGTATGTTCGACGAACATTTAGCGTTAGAAATGTGTTAGATTTGAGAGTTTTATGGCAAAAATAAAAGTAGGCACAGGTACCAGCAAGAGTCGTGAGCACAGATCGCGCATCATTTTCGGCCCAACAGACAATAGGCAGTTGACAATACACAATAAAGAATAGTCCAATAGATGACGAGGATTGACTGACGAACCAATCGCGTGCAGCCTCGGCGCCCGCGCGCCCTCCGTCTTCTTCATTCCGCCAAAGAGACTGAAAAATCAGCTAACTACTACGCAGGTGACGTTTGTGCTCAAGACTCGTGCCTGTACCTATCTATGAATACAGTTAAGGGTGGATCCAAACATCACGAGGCATGCGCCGCGCACGCCTCGCAACGCACAGCTCCGATATACATTTGCACATGCCTCACCACGAATATGAACGTCCACACATTGCGACGCATGCCTCGCAATGTTTGGATCCACCTTAAAATTAACGACAAACTGATCGACCACAGAGTAAACACTCCCAAACTAAATCAGAAGGTACAAAAAGCAGTAGGTAAAAACATAAAACCAAACTTCGGCCAAACTTTTAAAGTACTCAAACTACGTCGTCCAATCTTTCCCTCCTGGCCGCAATCGATACTGCTGTACCGCCGCCGGTCCGGCAATCCCGCCGTTCATCCGGTTCAGTTGCGATTCATCCGGTCGACTTTTCAATTCCCTAGGCTTAAAGTTCGGTAAAATGTATTCATTCTTGTTAGACGTCCGATTAGAATGGAAATCGTGAAAGATGGTTTAGGATGGATATAATGGTGTTCCGATTGTTTGTTTGTTATGAGATTGATATAAGCCTACTTATTTATAAACGCCTTTTAAAGGACGTCGGCAGTTTTGGGCTTGATATGGTACAGTAATAAAAGCTTAACCAAAAATAAAAATATATTTTAATTGTTCTTTGGCTAATTTATCTTAGAGATTAAGAATTGGAATCAAAAATCGAAATAAATAAGAAATAAAATGATTATGCCGTTAACATTTTGAAAAAAACAATAAAACAAAAACGGGTGCATGCTGGCTGGCGCGTGCCTCCACAGAATATCATGTCGACAGCAACTAGAACATTTGAATTGAGAACTCATTAGTGTGGCTGTACTTCACTGGATCATTCACACCATGCTTAACCTCACTGTCAGAAATACGAAGATTTCTTTTTAACCCAATTACGCACAACAACAAATAAAAAAATAATTTAAATACTCTTGAAATACTCGATCACACCAAACTAATTTCATATCTGTACCGACTTACACAATCTGAAGCCCAGCGTTCTATGGGCGTCTGCCAGTGCCCTTTAACCACTGATTAAATATACAACTATTTTTGGCATTTGTATCATAATGAATAGAGATGACAATAAATTTAATTTAATCATCATCATGTAGGTAAGGGCGAAGGTGTACAACAGTGGTTCTTAAACTTTTTGTAGACACGGACCACTTTTAGAATTTCAAAAATTCTACGGACCCCTGTCAAAGAAAATTTTAGGAAAAAAAAAAACAAAGCATACCTAATATTAAAAATATCACATTTATTGGTTAGCTAATTAACCAATGCATGAATTAGCATTATTTTCCTAATAAATATGTGAGTGAACTGAGTGGCTGAAACCCCTGGCACTCACGTCACGGACTCCCTGGGGGTCCGTGGACCCCACTTTAAGAAACCCTGCTGTACAAGTACATCGTACTCGTGTGGTGTATTGCCGCTGCGCCAGCGCATGTTTGCGCGACCCACACGCCATGCCCCTCAAATATATAATAAACAAGCCTATAATAGTTTTTTTTTTTTTTATTATTCACCGATAGGCTTGCATTTGACCGCCATCTCGCCTGAGCGATGATGCGGTCTACGATGGAGCACGCTTGCCTAGAAGAAACCGATTCACTCGTGACTTAAAGATACCTAGGTTGTAACTGTTGGGAAACACCCGCTCAGGCAGCGCATTCCACTGTTTGGCGGTTTTCACAGTGGAATTAAAGCGCTTCGTTCGGATTTATGGTATTTCAACCATTGGTATTTGATTTAAACACGTGTTGCTATTACTAGAATTAGTTTGAAAGGAGTTTATTAGCTAAAAGTTTTCTCTTTCATTATATTCACGGTAAGTCAGCGCAACTCAACTGCTATGTAAAGAGTATCCAATAACTCAGTTTTCGTTACAAGAGAAAACCATTAAAGGTGAAAACTCATTAAAGTTTATAATGATTTCCTATGCCGTGCAGAGATTGGGAGCAAGCGAGTCAGCGGCGCTTGGCTGTGTATCACACCGCCGAGTAACTTACCGATTTTGTAAGTTTTTTTTTAGAACAAAATCCACAGAATAATTTTAACTAGTTACTTTTTTGAACAAGTGCGATTGTGAACTAGAAATGCATGATAATAAGTTACTGCTGTAGATATATGTCACAAAAATGTATTATCAAAATTACGTATTATTCAAAGGAAAACATCGTAATATGATATGTAATAATATCGGAAAAGTCATGATTATGTACGGTTAAAAAACGAAACGCAATCGCGCCATCTGAAACTACATTATGGCGCCCTTCGACAAAGCCTTGAAAGAAACAGAAACAAGAAATAGTTTATTTCTGATTCTCAAATTTCGTTATCATCAATCAGAGAAATCAGTGATAGATAATAATAATTTTTTATTTGGAGTATGTATTTTCAATAAAAAAAAAATGTGTTGCGAATGTTGCCATCCTATAATATAATATCTGTGTTCTCATTGCACATAATTCCCTTATACTATCTACTTAGTTCTGCCAGAACGGGACATATTTTATATTAATAATACAACTTTTATAGAGAAAAGTGAATAAAAAGTATAAAACTCGGTATAGAACGGTGTGACAGCGGCCCTATTTATCCATGAAGTTCGACGTGGCATAATGAGCAATTTCCGAACGAACCGTACTAATGAACCGATCTGAAATTATACACTGTGAGCCACAATTACTTGTTCACGTTTATATTTCATTGAAACGCCCACGGATTGTTATAAAAACCCTTTTAATTAAATACCCCGGAAAGCCTTAAAAAAACAATTACGATGTCGCTGGTTCAAAACAATGGGAAAGAAAGCTTTGCCATATTGCATTTGGTAGAAAATTATCCTGAGTGAATTCCGTACCTAATCAGGGGTTTCTCATGAAATAAACAAATAAAGAACTAGTTTTAAAGCCTGAAGTAACAGGCCTTAAAGTTATTCTAGGAAAATAGCCTTCGTCAAGTAAACCGATACAAAATAATGAGTTATAAGAAGGTTATAAGCATAGCGAAGTATGTAAACAAAAAGTTTTTAACAAAGCAAGTGACTTAATTATTATAATTAATATGAAATGTCAAGTTATACATCTGTCAAAATATAATATCTCGGCGTGATATTAAATTGTAAATCTGAAACACAAACAACATTTACCTAAGTTTCAGTCTAGTTCAGCGCTTCACTCAACCAAACTAATTTGTACCACAAATCTCGTAAATCTCAAGTGCATACTAATTGTAGGTACAAGCTCTGCCTGTACACTAGGCAATTAATTATTTATCTGCCACCTGATTGGATAAACCGCTGGTAAACGCACCTGCTGCTTACTAATTAGGTAATAAATTTACTGACGTTAGCACCAGCCAATGTTACTTTAGGAATTGTATTTTGAAACTGGTTGTGCTAACTTTAGTCTAGGAAAGTCACTTTAGGAATCGTATCTTAATTATTATTTTTCTTTCATGATTTCACTATATTAGGAAAAGTGACTTTAGGAGTTTTTAATTATATCGGGACTTTTCGCGCACAAACTTAATCAAAATATAAGAATTTTGACTAACCTCGACGTTTCGATCAAGTTGCATTGACCGTGGTCACGAGAAGACTCAAAAGTCCCGATATAATTAAAAACATGTGCACAATTCGCGAAAGTTTAAAAACTACGACTTTAGGTATTTTTGTATTTTTTTTTTTGTATTTTCGTACATTACTATATAATAAATAAGTAAAATCAATACCTTGCTTCTGTTTCTCGGATCCCTGAAGTCTTCCTTTGATGCCTTCCGCCGCTTGTCTTTCAGAATCATACGAGCTGCCGCGAACGCCATTTTGATTCTTAGTAAATCCCTTTTCTTTATGATTGCCACTCTTCACTTTAGTAAAAATCACTTTAGGTGACCCTAACACTTTAGGGAGTTCCCACCACTTTAGGAATTATCACTTTACTTTAGGGGTTAATAGAACTCAATCACAGACTTTTATTTTGAAATTGACGAATTTAATTGCTTTCTAAATTATTTTTAAATCACTAATTTTACTCTAATTAGGTCGATATTTTACTTTTCTATCGATAATTTTTAACTTGATATTTTAAAACTTAACAGTTATTGCCTTCTTCGTTCTTCGTCAACGACAACAATTATTTTGAACCAATTATTAACACTTTAATTGAATTTGAAAAATTGGAGATCACACTTAAGCTGGAATTGAAAAATTGTGGTTCCTTATTTTATTGTTGTCAAGAACGTCTAAATTATGTGAGAATGTGTTAAAACCCAAATCAATATTTTAAAAGGAAACATATACCTATATTTTTACTGAACACTATTTTGTGAAACTGTAACACTGAACTTATATTATTTGAAATTAAATATTTAAAAAACCGGGCAAGAGCGTGTCGGACCACGCTCAGTCTAGGGTTCCGTAGCAAGAGGTATTTCAGTCTTCTGACCGCAAATATAAGTTTGTATTTCATAATATTACCTATTATGAAATACAAAGTTATTTTTGCGGTTGTCAAACTCAAAACCGAAAAAAGTAAATATTTCACAAAGTGATTGACGTATCTTTTTCATGCCAATTTTAATCGAAAGTATTTATTGAATGCTATAAGCTTGACTTTTTTCTGATTTTTGGATAACGCGGTTGGAAAATTACACCATTGTTAACGACTTTCGCAGCTCGTAGTTCACTAATATACCCTTAAATAAAAAGTCATTTAGAAACCTTTATGTTATTTTCAAAGACCTATCCAACGATACCCCACACGAAGGTATGTGCGTAAATATATTTTTTCATCCCTCAGTTAAATCTAATTATTTTTTGTAATTTCACTACAGGCCATTATGGCGGCTTACAAAAGACATCTACTTGCGAAGTTTCATACAAATTGGCTATGAACTGTAGATTTGACGAGGGTGTGACAGACGGACAGACGGACATGACGAAATTATAAGAGTTCCTAGTTTTACTACAGAACCCTAAAAAGATAATAATTTAAGATTTCATCAAACAAAAATGCAAATTAGACTTATTTAATTTGAAAATATTAAAAATTCTAACAAAATTATAATTATTTTAACTTTTATGAATCTAATCTTTTACTTAAAGTTTACGTTACCTAGATTGTCTGTCTAGGCTTTTGTCTAATAAATTCGCAGTCGAAAAGGCAGTCTTTAACAAAGGCTTTCGAGTCATTGTTCGATAAAAAGGAAAGAATTATATGAAAGTATCCGTTTGATCCCTCCATTGTTAAATGGTTTATTTATATCTCTTAGGAAGATAGCGGGCTTTCTGCAGAATTGAGATTTAGATGCTTTATTAGGTAAGTATTTCAGAATACTTTAGCTCAATAATTTTTACGAGCATGCAATTCGATGCTTCTTATAAATATGATTTGCAGAATTAGGTAACTAGCACATATTAAAAATGACGTGCGGTACGTGCCTGCATGCTTAATGGTTGAAAATTATACCACACGATGCTTCCACTTAGGAGAATTTACAATCCACCGATATTGTAGTGCTTTAACCGCATGCGGGCGACTTGTGACCATGTGAGTGGTTAGTTAGGTACCGTACCCCTTTGTAGTGAGTGAAATAACACATCACTAAATCAAGGTTCATCATAATATTGTACATTGTTTGAACGAACAACAATCGATTGAATTACTTAAACCTACTTAGATCTATCAAAGTATTGTAGCCGCCCTACAATTGAAAAAAAAGGTTTAACAAGATATTAACACAAAATATAAAAGTATTATCTTGTTTCAATCCATCTGTATCCAGATGGATTGAAACAAGATAATACTTTTAAAGTAGTAGTTAGTAGAGGACTTTTCCAGCTGAAAATTTCAATTACAAGCAAAAAACAATACAGATTGTTCTGAAAGTATACTCCAAAAATGACATAAAACAAAAAAAAGCATGTAACAGTTGAACATCAATTGTGTTGTAAGGACCCTCACACATGAGATGTAACCCTACATTCGCTTATGTAACAACGACGCCGAGACTCTTCACGTCAAGTGCTCTCTGTCGCATCAAACTACCCACATGAATGACAAAAGAAAATACAGCTTATGTTTCCAGAGATAAAGTTGGAATTTCTGTGTGTTTTTGGAGAATAAAGTTATGCAATATAAAGCGCTGTTAAGTTTAAATTATTGAGTTTATACCCAGTTCGGGCTGTCGCCTCCGATTTAAGTTGGTTTTGTGAGGATAATGTTCGTATTTTTTATGGTATAATGTGGTTACAGTTTTGAGATACGATTTTGGAAAGATGCTAAAATGTTTGCTACTTAGTACTTATAGTATTTCGTTGTGGATATTCAAAGATTTGGAATTAAACTGGGTGTAATTTCATTTACTCGAAATCTGAAAAGAGGTCATTATGAACAACTTTTACGAAAAAAATATCAGCTGTTCCATACATTTTGTTGAATTATGTGTACTTATTTAAATGTAATGTAACAGCTGATTTAAAAAAAAAAAAAAAAAACCGACTGCGTAATAATGCCCACGATGAAAACGCATTTAACGGCATACGAGTATCTATCAATGTTAAAATCCCCCATACACTCGAAAAACATTACCCTCCTTTTGGGGCCGTCGGATAACAAACAACCCCGAACGGGTACAGCTACGCCAATTACCATCGTTAACAACATGGAAAATCGATGGATCGCACGAAATGTGTGCAACTTTCAATAGATAGGAACCGGGTTATGTTAAAAGAGCAAAGTAATATAAATAGGTACTTAGCCGAAAATAAAAATATCCCCCTTTTTATACAACCTGCCCCAAAATCGATGGGTGTGTAAAAAAGTGTATGGGTGACGATGACGCGACGTAGGTATTATACACATAAACCAAAATATAGAAAATATTTTTAGTAAGGTTCCTCATGATTGTTTCTATACGTTTTTGATCCGCATTAGAAATATCAAGCGAATACACAAACAAACGACTTTGTTTTATACCTACCGCAGGATCTGAAACTTTGTGAAAATGTTCGGATATTTTGGATGTTTTAGACGCTTAAACGCCTGAACAGATTTAGATGACACAATGATAGACCATGTCCATGATTGCATACAATACAAAATTTGACAGTTTATAGGTATGATGAAGGATAGCTACGCAACCCTAAAATACCGCATTCAGCGCTCACTAAGGCGATTCACACACCGCACCGCACCATCACGCAGCGTAGCGCGGGAGTGCGTGATCTGCCTTTGTTTGCAAGTACCTGTATTTGTATAGAAATCGCGCGTAGTACAACACACTGAAAACGCATTCACACGCGGGGCTTTTGTTCCGTCGCCACTCTCCACGCACCCCGCAGCGTAGCGCGGGGCGGTGTGTGATTCACCTAACGCAATAAAAAAGTAAAATTATTTCATTGTGTTTTTAGTATTACACTATCCAAAATATTAAGTCGCATTGACTGCTACTGCATTGTAAACTTTGTTAATCGGTCCAATTATATTGATTTTGATTCCTTTATGCGTTGACCTCGATTATAGATAAACACATACATTATTTACGTTGATATATCAAAGTATTGTATATTTTAACTACTAGCCTTTTTATGGGGAAGTATTTATTTTAGGTACGCTAACTTTTTCCCGTGATTTCGCCCGCGTGACCCACAGGAACTGATATTAACAAAAATAACGCCACTTTTCGTCAGCGTGACTGATAGGAACTTAAAACGTCGATTTTTAACAAAATACTATATTATTTTTCTAACAGTTAAGGTAGGCACGATAATGTACACGAACTTGAAAATATGGATCAATTTATTAAAAATCAACACTTTCCTTTTGTTTGCCGTATGTAATTACTTCCCAGAAATTGATCGTTAATAGTGACACTATCGAATGGTACAATAACACAGTGTGTTTATTTTTTTTCCCAACATCAAAGGGTTAGATTCCCGGCAAGGACAATTGACATTTCAAAAATCTTATAAAGCCCGTTACAGACGTAGCTATAATATATATTAATATGAATCATAGCAAGGCATATTACGACATATTTTTTACTAGCTTCCGCCCGCGGCTTCGCCCGCGTTTTTGGGATAAAAAGTAGCCTATGTGTTATTCTGATGTATAAGCTATATTACTGTAAAGTTTCATCGAAATCTGTTCAGTAGTTTTTGCGTGAAAGAGTAACAAACATCCATACATCCATACATACATACATCCATCCTCACAAACTTTCACATTTATAATATTAGTAAGAAGTAAGATAAGATAAGAAGTAAGATATAAATTTTCGAGTGACCATCACACGCAGCTATAATATATATTTCTATGACGTCACCCTTTCTATACGTTTCTATTTCTATATCTCGATATATTAATATATATTATAGCTACGTCTGTGACGGGCTTAATGCAGTTTTAGTTTTTATCAAAATCGGCCCCGAGACTCCTTTCAGTGCTTTTCGCTATTTCTTACAGTTTCGGGTTTGGCCATTCACGCCCACTTGAAAAATTCACCAGTAGGTATAGTAAAATGTTGAGCTATTTAATCGCCCATACCATGTTTTTAAAGCGCGCGCTGCAGCGCTGGCGTGTCGACATTTTCAATCAGCGAGTTCACACAAGCGAATAAAAGCTAAAAAAAACTATTTCAACAGAATCTGTATTTGACACTGTACTTGTAAGGATGAAAAAACTAAAAATGAAAGAGGGATTACATTGCTTTGTGGATGATGATTACTTGAAAAAGATAGATGAACAAAAAGGTAAACGACTCTTTTTCAAAATTCTCTGCGTTCTAGTAGACGCAAGCGTAACTGCTGAGATCGTTAGGTCTCAGATGCGATTCCTGAGTCAGGCAAAGTGTTATTTGCTTTTCCTGCCAAGAAATTCTTAGTAGCAGCCCGGAGTTTGGAACTATGGCCGGTAAAAGGTAAGGCTCATTATAATTGAGACTTAGCAAGCTGACAAAACGTTTGTGTATTAAAGCTCTGTCATTGTATCGGGAAATTGCATAAGATTATCACATGCCAATTCTCATTCACCACTTTTTAATTAACCGACTTCAAAAAAGGAGGTCCTGTATTCGTCCCGTATGTATGTATGTATGTTTGTATGTGCGCGGTTTTCTCAAGAACTACTGATTTGATTTGGATGGGGTTTTTACTAACGTAATCTACATACTTTGAGGAAGGTTTTAGTATATAATACATTAGGTAATCATTCTTATGTACAAAGTTATATGCATAAATGTACTCACTACGTAGAAGATTTACTGTTGAACGAATTCGTCAAAGTAATCTAACGCGAGATAAAGAACTAAAAAGGGAAAAATAAAAACTTTTTTAACAAAACATAACCGACTTCAAAAAGCCACTACAAAGAAAATAATAATTTTGGTTTCGGAAGTCGGTGGCAAAAAAAGCAAACAAAAACCAAAGCCACCGACTTCCGAAACCAAAATTATTATTTTCTTTGTAGTGGCTTTTTGAAGTCGGTTATTTTTGTTAAAAAAGTTTTTATTAGTATCCTGGGCATTACTTTAACACATAAATCTACAAAAAAACATAACGTTAAGACCTAAACAGAAGTCACAGACAGGGGAGCCAACATAGCGTCCAAGGGACTTCTTTTGTGAAACGCTGTCTAAATGTCAATGCCTGCTGTATCCTGTATCAAAGAGAATTTGCCATATACGTCATGTTTGACAGACGAATTTACGATCTTAGGATCGTAACTCAAGACATCCTTAGGTTAGGTCGTAACCTAATTCAAGACTCAAGCATCACATTAAACTGGTTTCAAGCCATTTGATTGGTTGAAACTAGTTTTATGTAATGCTTGACTCTTGAGTTAGGTTCTGTAAAACGACTCTTAGAAATCTACGTTGCCTTTAACGATCTCCAGTATAGCATAGCGTAACACACAGAAGAGGGTGTATCCTAACTTCCTAAATGCGAAAGTAATTTTGTTTGTTTGTTACCTTTTCACGCGCAAACTACTGAACCGATCATCACGAAACGCTTAAACGTTGTCAGGAGTACAGAAAAGTTTTTTTTTTTTTTTTTTGAATGGCCTCTCGCAGTTGGCTTCTAACAGCCGTCACTGCTTAACCGGTCATCTGGTGAGGACTTACAAATGCCTCCAGCCAGGCTTAAAACAAAATAAAACTACAAACTAAGCGACCACACGCTAAGGGCACCCCCTACTGGGGTACGGGCCTCGGCTTAGGGCGTCGCTGGGGGGAGGGCAACTAGAGGGAGGGACTACTAGCTGGATCAGTTCATTATTTTGGGTCGAATTTAAATCTACAGGCTCAGCGCGGGCTGGCTCGAGCAAGGGTCGGTTTGGGGACTGAGTCATACGCGGCGGCGGACTCGGGTCATGATGGGGACGTCGCGACGGGCCTCGTCGGCGAGGTCGGAATGGTGGTACAGAAAAGGGCATAGCGTACCTTTTATCCAGAAAAAATGTACTGTTCCCGAGGGGAAGAACAATAATTTTTGACGTTCACAATTGCTTTAGAACGCTAGACGGCGTTAAGTGAACACGCGGACGAAGTCGCGGGCAAAATGCTAGTTTTGTTATAAACGTGTAAAGTACCGTACATTATTAAATTCATAAAAAATCACAGTCATTAAATCGCTGAACATGAAAGAAACAACACATGTACGGCATATTAAATTGTTTGTATCTTGCCACGCCTCGAACTTATCCAATTAGTGACATGCGGACCTTCGCCGCGCAAGGGTTGAAAGACATGTAAACATGTTTAGGTATAATATTATTGTGACCATTTTCACGCAATGTTTTTGGGTTAATATTAGGCCGGTTTACATTATTCCAGTCGAGCATTGAATTTCAACTGGAATAATCAAAACCAGCACTAAAATATACTGAATCCAGTCCCGTAACTAGACTAGCAGTCTACTTTTTGATCCAGAGCGTCATTCCAGCGCCACTGGAGCAGTGTAAACCGCCAATCCAGATTCTAGTGCCATTCCAGTGCTGGCAGTAACGTTAAACTTCTAAGTTTCTTCTTGAGATCGCTATGGTGCGTACTTACATACAATTTAACAGCTTTTAAATTATTGGAATAATTTAGATAATATTTAAGCAAGTTCAGCGCTGGATTAATTCACTAGATTATTGGACTGGAATAATGTAAACCAGCCATGTTCAACTTAATTCACACAACCAAATAATTCACACAACCAAAGAATTCAAAATAATAAGTCAAGTAAGAAGATGTCGCAAAGGTGCGTGACCTTGTCGCTGCTTTCGAGAAAATTATGTAAGGCAGATGAGCACATTGAGAGAGCGCTTTAATAAATGTGACAGTTAAGTGAACGGAATTAAGTTTAATTTTGTATTGCATTGGATGCTTTCACCAAAGTCAAAGTAAGATTTTATTCCCAAACGCGTGTCGCCGGTTTGCAGTCAATACTGCAAACCGGCGACATAATAAAATCTAATACTTAGATGACTTTTCTTGTATCGTATTACTTAGATTTCGGTGGCCATAACGTACCTCAGCTAAAAAAAACTTTCGCATTGCTGCGAGCTTGTTTACGATGGACAAGAACATAACTTATACACAACACATAAGGAAAATAATCAGAATAATGCCTACTTAATCCAGTATAGATTTCACCCCCCTTCAATACAAGTCAGTGCAATAAAAGGACGCCAGGCAGTCGCGTTTGTTTCACAAGCTGTACCCACGGTTTCACCGCAGCCTACTAATGTTATTGATGGGCAAAACACCCGGGTGTTTTGGTAAACGTCGACAAACACCCGTAAACACACATAAACACCCAAATTTTGGGTGTTTATCGGGTGTTTACCAAACACCCGGGTGTTTTGCCCAACTATAACTAATATTATAAACGTGAAAGTTTGTGAGGATGGATATATGTATAGTTGGATGTTTGTTACTCTTTCACACAAAAACTACTGAATGGATTTTGATGAACCTTTACAGTAATATAGCTTATATATCAGAATAACACATACGCTACTTGTTATCCCAAAAACGCGGGCGAAGCCGCGGATGGAAGCTAGTATATAATATTACTGTCATTCAAAGAGAAGGGGAGAGACGGAAAACGCCCTTCATTACAAGTCAGTGCAATAAAATGACGCCAGGCAGTCGCGTTGGTATTACTTGATTACGATAAAGGCTCCTTTATTGGTTGATTAGAAACGTACACAACTCAGCTGCTCGTATTTTTAATTTTTTCTTGTTTGAGATTGAAATGTGATTCGATTCTAAAATCGATGTTTCTCTAAAGAAACAATATTTATTACTACGCCAATGGACACATAAAAAAATAAAAAAAGTAGAACTAAAAGTATGTTAAAATATTTTCGAAATAATGTTGGATCGTATTCGCATGGGGATGGGTCAACACTCGGCAAAATGTAATGTGACAACATTCCAATTTTTTTTTCAACATGCCACACCAAAAACCCTGAATGTATAGGTATATTCGTAGACAAGCATTTTCCTTTTTTTCTAAAACCAATGCAAGTTGTTCAGTAAGATTACTTTTAAAAAACTTGACAAGTGTGAGTACGACTCGCGCCCTGAGGGTTGCAAAATATGCAATAGCGGCATCTAGAAAGATAGCGCTATTGCCTATTTCTAATGGCGCCATCTATGAGCAAATGGCTCCACTTATAGTCATGACAGACGGACATAAAGTGATCCTTTAGGGGTTCCGTTTTTCCTTTAGAGGTACGGAACTCTAAAAATCGACTCACAAACTTATTGGTTGAGGCCGCAGGACTTATCAAACGTGGTGCTGGCTGGACGCCAAGTCAGCTCCATTTGTTACTTGCTTGCATATTAAGAGATAAGAAATAGACAGAAAGACTGCCAGGTTTTTTTGAATTGCACAGTGGTTGAAAACTTGCCTTTATAAGCTGTGGGTTCCAGGATCGATTTCCAAATTGCATGTCTTCTAAATGATGATTAAAACAGCTAAAAATGCGATGTAGTAAAAAGACACTTAACTTTCTTCTGGACATGTTAGTAAAATCAAACGAAAAAAAAACGATTATAATCATTCAGAGAAATAGATTTTCGCTAAAAAAAAGGGACTACAATCACGTCTATAACAACACAAAGGCAAAAATAAAATAAAAAATTGTTAAGAGTGAGTTTAATAAATCATTGATCTTTTGTTACGCAAATAAAGAAAATTAATTGTATTTCAATTTTTCAATTTCATTTATTCAATAACAGTTTACATTGCGTTTGAATTTAAACTAGCATAAAACATAAGAGATGGGTATATAAAATAATAATAAAAAAAAAAAGTTATTAATATAAAAATCTTAGTAACTGTACAATAAATAGTCAAAAGTAAATAGGCTAGGTTATCCGGGTTAATCCTGGATCCGGAAATAATCTAGCTAGAACCGGGGACGCGTGTTACAAGGACCTAGCTGGATCTAACCGCTGTAAGTAATGGGACGTAGCTACCCACCCGGAATTGGTACCATGAGCAGCGGTTATAATGTCATGTGGTAATTCATTCGGATATTTATAGGTATACGATTCTATTTAATTTAATTTTACACGGCCGATAGCTGCTTTAATAACGATATAGAAGAAATTCCTAGTGTGGTAACGTTTAAAAAAATACACGTTTAGCATACCTTTACGAGTTCATATGTTAGATATTTTTTCATGTGCTAATTCCGATCAGTACGCTGATCAAAATTAACATTACAGTGCGAGGAAAAAACAATAAATAAAAAGAAAGAAAAGCAAGTAAAACTGCACACATTTATAAAAACGAATCGCACTCAGAAAAGATACCTACTAATAATGTCTTAGGTTTTTGCGATTATTACACATTATAATAAAACAATTACGGATTAAATCGCGTATATGTATTACAGATTTTTCCTGACGTTTCGAACACTTTGCAGCGTTCGTGGTCGCAGGACGACTGAGCTGGTAGGCGTCATGACTGCTAATTTATAGAAAAATTATTCTCAATCTACCCGCACAAGATTTATTTTTAATCGATATTATTCGAATCGTACTCGTTTCGATGCACACAATAATCTCTCACGGTGTCTTGATGTTTGTAGTGCCTACTATACCTACTAAACCAAAACACGCATAATATTCTAACTACTTGACTTCCTAATGCTTCCATTTACCAAACCCATCAGCTCCCATTACATTAACGAAGTAAAACATTTTACGATCAATTTAATGGTGTGCCATTTCTCGTGTCCGCCATTGCACTTCGTCATAATGTCGGTCAGTGGAGTGCGTTGCAGTGCCATCGCAATCTCGTATCTTATAATGGATCTAGGGATGTGCCTGACACGTGGAATGGATGAAGTGCATTGTGAATGTGGTCTACAGTTGTTTTGATCCATTTTCACTGGTGTTACGGGTGATAATTGAATAATTGTCCACGCTTACTTACTAAAATAGTAGAAAATACTACAAACGTGAATGAATATTAAAATTATATTCAGCTCTGAAACTTAATTTTATTAATTTAATAAGGAATACGCCAAATAAAGCTTCCTGCGAGACAGGCCTAGCCTAGTGTAGGAAGTCTTTGTAAATGTATTCATTAAGTATATTCATAAGAAATGACAATGTTTTAGTACTTTTAGTTATTACTCTACTGTAATTCTTTGTTTTCTTTTAAAAAATTTTATTCTTATTCTTTTTTTTATTCTAATATTATACGATTGAGCCCTGTAGCGTGCTTTGGAATAGGGCAAGATTTTTAAGGTTTTAAAGGGCATTTTAAAGGTCAATATTAAACTTTTACTGGTCCGACCCAGCCGCAATACACGCACGGCACGCAACGGATTTTGTTTTGCTTTGTATGAATTCATATAGCACTGCGTCCACTATCGGTACCGTGATTTTTTTTTTTTTTTTTTGAAGGGCCTCTCGCAGTTGGCTTCTAACAGCCGTCACTGCTTAACCGGTCATCTGGTGAGGACTTACAAATGCCTCCAGCCAGGCTTAAAACTAAATAAAAACTACAAACTAAGCGACCACACGCTAAGGGCACCCCCTACTGGGGTACGGACCTCGGCTTAGGGCGTCGCTGGGGGGAGGACAACTAGAGGGAGGGGCTACTAGCTGGATCGGATTAATATGATTTAGGGACATATTTAAATCTACAGGCTCAGCACGGGCTGGCTCGAGCAAGGGTCGGTTAGGGAGCAAGGGTCGGTTAGGGAATCGGTACCGTGAGCACCGAGCGCCGTATTATCCGTTGCGTGTCGTGCGTGCGTTGCGGCCGGGTCGAACCAATGGACGTTCACCTTAAAGCACCTCTTTCCTATAAAGCTTATTTAACTTTAAAGCAATAATTGAATTTTTCTTTGACTCACAGATTTGTTCGGATGTAATATAAGATATTATTATCTATACTAATATTATAAATGCGAAAGTCTGGATGGATGTTTATTACTCAATGACGCCAGAACAGCTGAACGGATCTGGATGAAATTTAGCATAGAGATAGATTATACTCTGGAATAGCAGATAAGTTACTTTTTATCCCGAAAGAATGTATGGTTCCCGTGGGATAGATATGTAATTTCCACGCGAACGAAGTCGTGGGCAACAGCTAGTAGGGAATTGAGAAACCTATGTCGTCCTATGAGCATAGCAAACTTTTTAACCAATCTCATATTTTTAAAAGGATCGCAGGATGCTTCTGACATTTGCAGATTGGATGAAAAACTCTCCCGAATGGCGCCCAACTTTGAACGCGTGAATTTGAGTAAAAAAACAAGTTTTACGGATGCAAAAGTTTTGATTGATTTTCAATAAATCTGATGATTGCAAGAAATATTCGATGTACGTAAAATGTAGGTGTTTAGAAAATCTGAAACTAGTTATTTTGCAGTCACGCAACATTTGTAACAGGTCGTTCTCAGGAAGAGTAATTTTTCATTTACTTTAAAAAGCGACTGAAAGGTTTTGTAAACATAACGGTTCCTATAAATTTACGAAGGCTTAAAATTAAAGGTAATTTAATTGTAAAAAGAGGGGAATTAAACTTACCTACTATGCGATAGATGTACACAAAAAAAGACATGTGTGTTTGTTGCCATTAAGGCAGGTCAAATAACGTAAACATACACGCATGATTTTTCCATACAAAACGCTTTAACTCAAATGAAAGTTGAATTTCGTTACTTTAGAAACACTTGGTTGAATTTCGTTCACAGATGATACTAGATAGATATTTATAATTTTGGGCCTACTCTTTTCTATCTACCCTTCAGTGCAAACTGAAGCGAACATAAAACCTGACCTCTTCAAAACATCAGCCGACAAAGTGATACTGCATTTCAAACGCCCGACCCGAGTCCGGCCCGTTCCCGTATCGGATAAAAACCGTATTGAATGGGACACGCGGACGGCCGGCAATTACGTAAATGGGCCGAGCCTGGAATGGTTTCGAAACGCACGCGACACGACAATATGCATGAGCACGGTGGAGGATTGTATATTTTTGCAGGCTTTTAGCATGCGAAGCTCTCTAGCAATTTTGCGTTGGAAGTGGACTGCAAGTCAAACGCATGACTTTGAGCTTTACGGTTTTTTCATTGCTCCAGGCTTCATTTTTAGGGTTCCGTAGCTCAAAAGGTAAAAAAGGAACGCTTATAGGATCACTTTGTTGTCCGTCTGAAGGTACCGTTTCAAGGTATCAAGTTGAAGTTAATGTCAAATACCTACTTCGTCTTCATTTAGGAAGCGAGTTAAGGTATAATAATATTTATAAGTAGTATTTAAATTTAAATATGGCATTTCCTAGGTTTGCCTGGGTTTTTTTCGGTATACCTAGTCCTTAGCATTGTTAATCTAAAGTTCTATGTCACACAAAACTTCCGTATTCAACTTTCAGTTCCGTACTCGAAGTTAATTTTATTCAACTCGTTTTGGACTGCAAGCAGGCTAAGTTTGCGCCAAGAATTTAGTGCTTGGCAAACTTGGCGATTAGAAACTTGGCTTAATTTGCGATTCCACACATCTGTGGGATTAGTAGTTGCAAGATTGTTACCAAGTTGCATCGCGAAGTTCGGTTCCTTGATAAACATTGGTTAATTACTATGTCGTGTGCAAATATCGAGTAGACGTTTATTATTAAACTAACTTTTACTACCGGTTTCAATCGTATCCCGGTCTAACTACTTTATGTACTGTTTATATAAAACTATTTTATGTTCTTATTCAGGATTCAAGCTATTTTCATGTCAGGTCGGCAATCTGTCACGATCACAATACAATGCAATTTACATAGTGACATATGTTGCCTGTAATCTATCAATCAACACTATCTGTCACAGGCCGCTGTCGGACCAACGTTAATTTTAAGCAAACTCATAATTTAAAAAGAAAAACAAAATAAATACAAAGCTTATAACCATTTAAAGATTACAAACCCTTTTGTTATGGCTAAATGGCTAAAACGGAACCCTTATAATTTTGTCCTGTCCGTTTGTCCGTCCGTATATCACAGCCAGCAATCTGAGCCTGGTGAAACTTTTTAGGAAGCACTCCATACATGAAACTGAAGGACGAAAAAAAATTTATTCGCGCACCCTTTACGTTTATTAATCCATAAAAATAACATGAAGACTTCTAAGTGACTTTTTTTATTCTCCCTCTAACTTTCCACCCACGTTATCGAGAATAATAAAATCAATTATGTGGCACCTAGAAAACACTCTTGATGAAAATTGGTTTTTAAAATAGCTGCTTTTAGTTTTGAGTTAACCAACCACAAAAAACTTATATTTGCGGTCGAAAAACTGAAATACTCCTTGCTACAGAACAGTGTGCGTGGTCCGACACGCACTTGGCCGTTTTTTTAATATTTATAAAATAAAACAGGTTTAAGTCAAAAAATAAACCAAGACAAATTACTTGGCCCAGTTTGTGTGGCAGCCCTGACGAGGTTACGTCACTTATGTCAACACGACAGGGTTGACAGCTGGAGTCTTTGTTTACCCACTACGAATGTGCTCTAGGGACGGCTAGCTGATATTGTAGTGAGTATTTCAAAGAGTTTTTATGTACGGTACTAGTGTTTTTCGAGTGATGGGTGAGTTTACAAAAAAGACAGCCGAGTGTTTTGGCGTACTAAAGAATTTTTTGCATAGGTATATTATTATTGTAGGATGTCTTATTTTCTTTCTTAAAGTTTTTTTTTTTATCCGACTGAGAAGGAACTGGAAGGTAAAGTTTTTAATTGGTATACGTATGTCTATATTCTCTCTAAGGGGCTAAACGAGTGAACCGATCTTAACCAATGAAGTTTACACAGATTCGTCTTAATGGCGCGAGTGTGTTAATTAAGCGTTAAAGATAAAAAATCAACTTTCCGAATTTAAGATGCAATTACTATGAAATACATTTTTTAAGCATATAAGTAACCATGTGGGGTATTAAATTAAAGGGCTTGAGGAGATGATTAAAAAAATATAACTCACTAAAAGGTTAAAAATAAAAATAAAGCAAAAAACCTCGACAGCAAAAACACGTCTAATAAGTTTAAAACAAGATCATTTTTGAGCAAGAAGCAGTCTGATGCTAGCACTAAATCTAAGCTAGAACTGCCTCGACTTCGGCTAAAATGTCCAACACGCAGTGAACAAACGTAGTAATTAATGCTCATTTCTTCTCTGTTAATAACTAGCTGTTGCCTGCGTTTTTGTCTGCGTAAAAATAAATAAATAGTAGAGCTTATGACATATGGGCTAATTCAAGTCCCAGGCTACCTCTACATATCAAATTTCTTCCAAACACATCCAGCCGTTTCAAAGTGAAGTGAAGTTTAATATTCTTAGTCTACAGGGTGGCAGGTTAGACAGTGGAAATATTTAAAGGGGTCATTAAACTCATCATTATGAACAACTTTTACTATAGTACCAATACTGAAGTTGCGAAAAAAAATCTGCTGTTTTATACATTTTGTTGAGTTATGTGAACATAAATGTATGGAACAGCTGATGTATTTTCGGGATTCCAGGGTTAGTCCCATAGTAAAAGTTGTTCATAATGATGAATACAATGACCCTTTTAAATATTTCCACTGTCTAACCTGCCACCCTGTATATTAGTATCCTAGAGAGATAAAATTAATAATTATGTATGTAAGAGATAATCTCCGCAACCACTGATCCGAATTTGAGAATTATTTCGCTAATAGGAAGTTACATTATACCTTAGTGAGATAGGCTACTTTTTATCCCGAAAAAATGCACAGTTTCTATGGATCACACGGATGAAATCACCGGCAAAAGATTGTAAAAAAATTAAAGTTTGACACTGACAGCTGTCAGTACGGGTCATACAGATTGAAACGAGTATTCACACAAAAAGCGGTTGATACAGTCCCAATATGATCTGTTTGCAATTCACGTGAATTTATAGTCCGTTGGACGTGCCAACCTTGATGTGGTTACGTCATGCGAGACAAACGGATAGGGGTGACAGGACAGAGTACTTTGTTTACAAGCTAGTGTTCCAAGTAATTCACTACTGTGGGTGAAAACTGGTGGTTATTTTCTGCATTATTGTGGATTCTATGGAAGTTTAAATAGAGTAGAGAATGCTACTAAATATGGCTTATTTGCTACCCCTTGATATATAAAATATAAATGTATTCAAGAGTACAACATTTTTATAAAAGAGAACGTGAAATGGGGATAATTTTTTATTATTAGGTATTATTGAATGGCAAATAAGCAGGCGGTCCGCGGTGGTCTTCTATACTAATACTATAAAGCTGAAGAGTTTGTTTGTTTGAACGAGCTTATCTCTGAAACTACTAGTCGGATTCGAAAAAATCTTTTTGTTTATGATAGCCAAATTTATGAGAAATTATATAAACTACTAGCTGACCCACCCGGGCTTCGCACGGGTAAAGTTTAGTACACCTACCCTTCACCTACCCTACTCTACACCTATCCTACACCTACCCTACGCCTACCCTACGCCTACCCTACGCCTACCCTACGCCTACCCTACGCCTACCCAACGCCTACCCAACGCCTACCCTACACCTACCCTACATCTACCCTACACCTACCCTACACCCCAAATCTCAAAAATAAGTTTCAAGCTTTAAAAATTACGTAATTTCCATACAAACTTTCATGCCCTATTTCAACCCTTTACAGCCTTTTTTATCGCATTAAAAAGTAGCCTATGTCCTTTCTCAGACTCCTGACTATCTCTGTACCGAATTTCATTTGAATCGGTTCAGTAGTTTAGGCGTGATTGCGTATCACACAGACAGACAGACAGAGTTACTTTCACATTTATAATATTAGTAAGGAAGTAAGGATTTAACTTCACGCTACGACCCGTAGGAGCCGAGCAACGGGGGTGAAATCGCGGGGAATTACTAGTCTGTGATATTAGAGGCATCGTAGATGCGTGCCACCCTAGAGACTAAGTTGAAACCAAAATCGATCATAAAAATAAAATAATCTAACCCTCTATTACAAATGTCGAAACCAACCTTCAAATAATCAGAGCCATGACCCGAAAATCGTAGCCACAATTTCCTTCATAACCACCGAATAGCCGACTCCAATTGGAGATTCATTCATCAATGCGAAATTGGGCCCTAGTACAGTGAACAAAACAGGTTGCTGTGCAGGCATATAATAAATGTGATTGCTTGCACAGTTGCACTACGGCAAAATTCATTGTAGGTAATTGCGAACGTAACTTTTTGAACATAAGACACATCAATGAATAGTTTAGTCAAAGATTTTACACTTTTTTTTTTTTTTTTTGAAGGGCCTCTCGCAGTTGGCTTCTAACAGCCGTCACTGCTTAACCGGTCATCTGGTGAGGACTTACAAATGCCTCCAGCCAGGCTTAAAACTAAATAAAAACTACAAACTAAGCGACCACACGCTAAGGGCACCCCCTACTGGGGTACGGACCTCGGCTTAGGGCGTCGCTGGGGGGAGGACAACTAGAGGGAGGGGCTACTAGCTGGAACGGATTAATATGATTTAGGGACATATTTAAATCTACAGGCTCAGCGCGGGCTGGCTCGAGCAAGGGTCGGTTAGGGGACTGAGTCATACGCGGCGGCGGACTCGGGTCATGATGGGGACGTCGCGACGGGCCTCGTCGGCGAGGTCGGAATGGAAAGATTTTACACTTTAAGAGCTAGTTGTTTATACTATACTTGCCTGTAAAATAGCATTATTTAACCGTGATAACTCAATGCGGATTGGTCAGACTATTACAAATCCAGGTTTTCTCACGATATCACCTTCTGTTAGTGATGTCCAAGATTAACAGACTAAAAATGTCACATTGGTATCTACTAGCCAGGTTGCTTATAGCTACCTGCATAATAATCTCTTTTGCTGACCGTACCTAACCCGTCGCGAGGCGTTTGAATCGCGAATATTAGAGAAGGGTCCGAAGTCAGACATTATTACACAATGTATAATTTTAGAATAGAAATGTTTAATTATCTTCTTTGCCACGACGTACAAAATTATAATTATGCTACATTATTTGACTCAAATTTAAACTTATCGTGTGATTTTACTATGTTTCAAAGACAAAATGGTCGAATTAACAATTATGGAATCGCAAATATTTTCAATAATGTGAAAAAATACGTTTCTACTAACTATAACGTAAATATCCGGGAATCAGTGAACGAAACGTTATCAATGAAAGATCCTTTACATTGCGATTCATCTTATTCCATTAATAATTCATCTACTACTGATGTCTCTAATCTACATTTTTTTCGTCTATGATAGTCTAGGCATATTGCATCAAAACATAAATGGACTGTTGGCAAAGGGTGACATAATAACGGAACATTTAGATACTCTCTCAAAAAATGGGAAATGTGTTCATATTCTGTGTTTTACAGAACACAATATGAAGCAGGGTGACACTGACATTCTGAACATACCAAATTATACTTTAGCCACATGCTTCACAAGACAAAAGCGAAATGGAGGCTCTTGCATATTAGTTAATAACCACATTAGTTTCTCAGAAATAGAATGGGTAAAAAGTGTCAACATCCCTAACGTCTTTGAATGGTGCGCGGTAGAATTAACTGAACATAAAATTATAATATTGTGTATTTACAGAGTACCGGATCAAAGTAAGATAAATACGTTCTTTGATAATTTCACATACATATTGCGACAGTTTTGCTATAAAAGTAATCAAAGAATAATAATTTCCGGGGATTTTAATATCGATGTTCTTCAGAAAACAAAAAACTCTATACTACTTAAGCGTCTTCTGAAGGAGTTCAATCTCAAAATAGAAATAAAAGAACCTACGCGTCCTAGCAGTGGTACTTGTCTAGATAATTTTTTCCACAACATACGAGGCTGCAAGAGTGAGATCTTGGAGCTAGGTGTATCTGACCACACAGCCCAACTGATGAAATTTACGGTAAAACAAACGTGTATTTTAAAATATTACTACGTGAACAGACGTGATTACAGCAGAGAAAATATAAACCTTTTTAGGAAATGTATTGCCAGTCTTAGCTTTTCCGATGTTTACGAAACGGATAACGCAAACAAAAGATATGATTCATTTTTTGAAATGTTTAAATTAATTTATGATCTTTGTTTCCCAATTAACAAACATAAAATCTCCACAATTATTAGGCCAAAGTGGATCACACGGGGAATAAAACGCTGCAGTAGAACTAGACGATCTTTATTGTGGAAATATAGAATATCCCGAGACACTGATTCAAAAACAGCTTTCAAAACATTCTCGAAAAGATATCAGAAAGTTATCAAATTAACACAAAAAGCACAAAATAGCTATTTTATAGGAACGAGTACCAACAAGTCTAAGGCAACTTGGAAGGTAATAAATTCTACAAAACCTAACATCCCTAAAACGAACATAAATGCTATTAACGTGAATGACAAATGTATAACAAATCCTAAAGAGATAGCACAACAATTTAATGATTATTTTGTAGACTCAGTTCAGCCGAATGCTAATAATTCTTTGACAAATAATAGCAATAACTTTATTGCATCAGGATCACATAAATCTATGTTTATGGAACCAACTATACCAAACGACATCATTACAATAATAAATAATCTCAAAAACACAAACAGTACAGGTTATGACGATATTGATACCAGAGTAGTCAAAGCAGTGGCTTCTGTTATAGCGCCCATATTATGTGATATTATAAATAGTAGTATTCAAAATGGTATTTTTCCCGAAAAGTTAAAAATTTCTATTATCAAGCCATTGTACAAAAAAGAAGACAAAACAAAAGTTAATAATTATAGGCCTGTAGCGCTAATACCAATTTTTTCTAAAATTTTTGAGAAAGTCATTTATAATAGCATTTATAGTTACTTTGAAAAACACAATATCTTCTGCAACGAACAAATGGGCTTTAGAAAATCTAAAACCATTAATATGGCCATTTACAATTTTCTTGAGAAAATACACTATAACATGGACAATAGAAAACCAGTAATGGCAATGTATATGGATATGACCAGGGCATTTGATTATGTGGACCATAAAGTTCTATTATCTAAGCTCTTTAGATACGGCATCAGAGGTAACGTGCTTAATCTCATAAAATCTTATTTGGAGAATAGAAAACAAATTACTCAGATTAGCCAAGTGAATATTAAATCTAAAACTGAAGTTGTGTATGAATCAAGCTCTAGAATACTTTCTTATGGTGTTCCACAAGGTTCTGTATTGGGGCCAATGCTGTTTATTTGTTACATTAATGACCTTCCCCAGGTAACCAAGCACCAAATGTCCTTATTTGCCGACGACAGCACAGTTATCTATAACACTGGTAGTAATAAAGAAATAGAAGATGACATAAACACTAGCCTTGTTTCTATTATTGACTGGTTGAATGCTAATAACCTAAAAATAAACCTCACTAAAACTAAAATTATGAATTTTAAAATTAGACAAAAGGAACAATCACACATTCAAATAAACTATAAAGGAGATCAAATACTTGAAACTAATGTAACAAAATTTCTGGGACTACATATAGATAACGATATGTCATGGAGGACTCAAATCGATAATGTGTGTGGGAAGCTTAGTAAGTTTTCCTATGCTCTTTATATGCTAGGTAAAATTGTGAATAAGACCGCGCTCCTAGCGGCTTATCATGGTTATGTCGCCTCTACTTTGCGATATGGCCTGATATTTTGGGGTAATGCTACTAAGGTTGGAGAGGTCCTTATAGCACAGAAGAAATGCATTCGCGCCATATGTAAAATAAAACGAACAGATTCATGCAAGCCACATTTCCAAAACTTAAAAGTATTGACCGTACCATCACTTTATATTTATGAAGCATGTATATTTGTAAAAAATAATATGAATATATATAAATCGGTAGAAAGCCAACGTCGCTCAAAAAAGTTGCATCTGATACCCACTAAAACCAAACTTCTTTACAAAAGTATTTATGCAATGGCTCAAAAATTATATAATAAATTACCTGATCGAATTTTACTCAGCAAGAGCACTAATGAATTTAAGCATAATCTTATTAAATTATTGAACGACAAGGCGTATTATTCTGTTAATGAATTCCTAAATGACAAATTGTAATATTATTTATATTTTGACATGATTTAATTTGATTGTTTTTATTGTTATTATTCTGTTAATTATTATTTTTTATTTTTTTCAATGACCAATTGCTATATTATTTCTATTTTGACATGTTTAATTTGATTGATATTATTATTGTATGTACCTATGTAAATGAAATTGACTTTTAGATATCGTTCATATTGTGACATTTTTATTTGTTTACTTACCTACTAGTTATGCCAAGAAATTAATTTTACTATTACAATATTAACTAGTACCTATACTATATGTTTGATATTTTGTATGCCTCTCGGCGGGACAATGTATGGAACAACATCTATGTAAAACATCTGTATCAATCACCCTTTGTTCACAAAATAAATGAATTTGAATTTGAATTTGAAGTCCGGTCCAACCCTTTCGGATCCAGGCGTTACTTTTATTATCTTTATTGATTCCGGACGAACCACTTATGATTTTAGGTCAAGTTTCTTTGGCTACGATTTTGTACAATCTTTTTGTTAGCGTAGCAGAATCTTAGAAATATTTCTTTACTGATTTGGGGGTATAAGATAAATTGTCTTTCTTTAGCTAAGCATTTTTCTAGCTTCTTACCAAAATGTTGAATTGATGGTTTAGCTTTTATATACTGTTAATGCCGGCACTGTATTTGAAAGAAATATAGGCTAGAGCATGTAAATGAACTGTATAATATACGTTTTCCGAGCAGACAAGAACCTTGGTATAAAAACTATTAACCTTTAAAATGAGAATGTAGAAGGTTCTTAAGCTACCGCCAACGTTCGTATATGCAATGGTGATTCGGTATAAACTATTTCGTAGAGACGTCTAGTGAAGTCCATACTAAGTATCTATTACAATGCAGTTTGTTTTATTTCATCTCAGCAAAAAAAAAATGCAAAATACAAAAATATCCATATTTTTCGACAAAATTTACCTATGGAACAGGTGATTTTTTTCGTTATTTAAAGGTTAGTCCTGTAGTTAATCAAACTATAGTATCCAGTACTGAATACCCTCCTTCAACATATCCCTCATTTAACCTGTCACCCAGTTTAAATTAAGAACATATCAACCCCCGAAGTACGTGTAGTGGTAGTGCGCTAAATCCGCCACAAATTATCTACTGTTATAAACAAGACAAACGCAGTAACACCCGTAACATGACGAAAGCATAATCTCGGCGTTATGACAACTCCCATGGCGATGACTCTTCATGCGAACGACACGGTATCCCCCACGGAAGGGACGTGTTGTAACGTTAAACTTGAGGGTTAAAGTTTTAATGTAACCTAAACTGTTGGTGTAATCAATTTAAGTTTAGACTTTTATGATGAAGAATGTGATACTACACAAATAAAAATAAATGTGGTGGTAATATTAGAATGTGGGGCAAAATAAGTGTTGTTATGGCAAAAAAACTCGTCGCTTATTGTTATGTTGTAATAAGAATGTAAAAACTGATTTTTCATTTAAGGTGTACCTCCAAAATTTTTCGATTTCCTAGGTGTGCCTTGAACACAAAAAGTTTGCGGAACACTGGACTAGATCATTTATAAGCTTTTTATGACACGTACAATCTTCCCATCTTTACTTCATAAAGCAAGCAAACTAAACGCAAATCGATTTACCCCGATCCACATCCCCAGTCATTCCCAGTCTATTGTCGACCCGACGATTGATTCTCTGCGCGCGACAGAAGTGACCCGAGCGTCATTACCGGGTGTCGGACCACGCTGTCATGCTACGTGTCATGCTGTGCGGTTCCGATGAACTATGTTAGCTTTTGAATGGCTTGTGTGTTTAGAATTAATAATAGGAGTATTGGTATGTTTATTCGGGACGCGACATCACGTCAATTCTTGTCCTATTCTAAAATATACAAAATGTAGGTATAGATACATCCATCGTGAAATTATGTTTTTGTGACGGGACGCATTGTATAAATAATACATATACCTTAATTTACAGATACACAAAGGCCTTCTGCGGCCGCCAAAGGATAAATTTTTAACTTTCTCATTTTACGCTTATTAATATGTTAAATTATATTGGATAAAATGTAGCTAGATACAACACCCAATACCTTAACGTAATCATTAACTGATACCCGTACCTATACCTGCGTGCCATACATTTATATTTTCATATGTCTTCATAAATGTACGTTTGATTTTTAGGGAAAAATCCAAGTTAAAAATACACCAGACTCGGTGTATGGTTAGTTTGCTCCTTTCACGCGATTTGTCTGGGATTTCCAGATTTCCAGGCAAGAAAAATATAACTTTTAGACTAATTCTATTGAACGTCTTGGACGGCTGATAGAAAAGCATGAAAGAAATACACCTTCACACTTTGTAATACGCACACCTTATGAAATTAATCTATTAATTTATGAAGAAGACAGAAAAGCACATTTGATTTAAACCATTTACTTTTGATATAGGTATTATTTAAAGCAAAACATTAACATATAAAATTTTCACACTTTCTGTTAAATTATAGTTTAGCCATAAAAATAAACACTTAAACGATTACAGCCACCTTTCATGGAAATAATAATCGCAATTACCGTGAAGTGCTGTGTCATCGGTATAACAAGTATTACTGAAAGCTAATTGCCGTATTAACTTTGTTCAAATGTTTGTTGAGTTATACAGGGTGGCAGGTTAGACAGTGGAAATATTTTAAGGGGTCATTGTACTCATCATTATGAACAACTTTTACTATGGGACTAACCATGAAATTGCGAAAAAAAAATCAGCTGTTCCATACATTTTGTTGAGTTATATGAACATAAAATGTATGGACCAGCTGATTTTTTTTTCGCGATTTCAGGGTTGGTTCAAAAGTTTACAAAAGTTGAAAGGTTAATTATTGTGAACTTTAGAAATTGTGAAATTTATATTAAGCATGTTGTAAGGATTTGTATCAATAAAGTATTATTTATTTATTTATTATTATTTATTTTTATCACATAAAAAAAAAAATTGCGATTACATTTTTAACGTTCCTATCAGAGCGCGAGTCCTACTTGCACTTGTCTGGGTTTTTTTAGAATATTTCGCACCAACTATTTCAATTTCAGGGAATTTGGCATAAAGCGCGTGATAGCAACGCGCGGAGTGATTTACAGCGCCTGCTACAAATAGTCTTAATAACAACTAGCTGTATAAGTAATAAATAATAGATTGTTGAGCAAAGTTATAAGTTATAGTTTACTTTTGTTAAATCCTCACCTAATATTAATTAATATTAATGCCAAAGTGTGTTTGTTGCTTTGTCCCTCTATCACGCAGCATCGGAGCAACGGGTCGCCATGGTTTTTACATAAAGTATGAGTCAGAAAGTGAGAAGCTACTTTTTATCCCGGTAGTACGTTCCCGTGGGATAATTTCCAACCTCCAAGTGAGCGAAGTCGTGGGCAAACGCGAGTACTTTATGCAGTGGAAATAAAGGACATTTTTTTATTTTAATTTTTGGAGCCTTATTATGGCGATTCATCATCATTGATTGGTATATATGAGATAGAGTTACACAATAGAGAATAAATAGCGCCATCCCGTTTTCATAACGGAACAAATACGGTTTTAGCACTTCATAGTAGAACCCACAGAGACAAAAAAGGTCTATTCCGTGGTAAAGCCTCACGACCAAAACTCATTACCGTAACTGAAATTTAAATTTAAAATGAAAATTGTGTAATAATTCACAAGTTGGACGAGGCGTTAAATTGTAAAGTTTTAAATTAATCCGAGGCTAGCAAATGACGCTTATAACTGTGGACTCACTTCCAGGCTTTGTTATATAACTTAGTTTATTTGCAGTCATTACCATCTTAAGTCCGCCTTTTGTTACAGAATAAACTTTATTAAATATCTAAATAACTTGTGGCTTCTATCTTTAGGACGGCACGGTTGTCGTAGTGGTTGAGCGATTGGTTCGATTCCCGCACGAAACAAATAGTTGTTTCGGGTCTGAGTGATACACAATGTCTCATACACAATATGAGAAAATATGTGTTTTTGATCGCGAATGTTATGGAACTTCGTTCCAAAAATTCAGTTGGCTTAAAAATCTCCTCCTTTTTGAAATCGGTTAAAAAACCGAACCAATAGGTACATACTTTCAATTTAACACAAAGCTAGCAGAGAACCAACAGTCATTACACAAAGTGGAAACCCAAATGAGTTTACAAAATGCTTTTTAAAGCACCGGCTGCTCGTTAAGTCCGCGCCGCTCCCGGGTAGGTTGACCATGACGTCACGGACTCAAGATATTGGATTTTTTGGGTCATTTCCGTTGTTAAAGGAGCTCTGTCCTGCTAATGAAGGAAGTCGGTAAGAATGTAATGACGTTATAGTTAAGGATTGTTGCGGCATGTGTTCACTTTATATTACATTATATTTCCTAAATTATAAGGTCTGAAACAACTAAAATTAATTTAAATTTTAGAGATTTTTATAAGGCACTTTTGTTCATGACCTTGTTTGACAAAGGACTAAAGAGCTAGTTAAAACAAGAGCATTCATTCTCGATCTTTTAGTGTAATGAAAAGCTCGTTTTTAGCATTTACTACACTAAAATATCAACGAGCAAAAATGAGAACCAACAACTACATATTTAGAATATTCCTTAAAATCTTTGTGAACGCAGGCAGAACAACGAAAGAATGAAGAACGCACAGACTACATAGAGATACTGCTCTACATTTGTTTACACTAAAAGAATTTGATAGAGTGGGGATGGAATGAGCATTCGCTCGTCTGATGTAAATCAGCCGTAGGACGGTCGCCAAACATGTGTGGCATTGTGTTGTTATAATACACCAAATATTTTATTATAAAATATAGTAGTAGATAATAGCAATGCGCTCCCCACCGATTACACGGGACTTAAACAAAACAGACTGATGAAATGTAGTTGTAAACCTTTGCCTAACCTTTCTGGGATTATACGCGTGACATTGTTTACAAGAATATGTCATTAAGAGCCATATCACATTAGGACGCCAGCTGCGATGCCAGCAACACTTCCGTGGCGTCCGTGAGAGGCCAAACGGGCCGCCAAAGCATCGAAGAAATGTAGGTATTCGTGTCGAACGAGTGAGCTTGGCGTCCTGGCTGGCGTCGCCGCCAGCCCGAACACACGATGTTCATTTTGTTTTCATATACTAATTTCGTCTGGCATCCACTTTGGCGTCGCTGCTGGCGTCCTAATGAGATATGGCTCTTAAAGTACCAAAGGGACTCAATGCACAGTGCATGCGTTTAAAACTAGGACAGCATTATGCAAATCAAAACGTGCAACCACACTACTTTCCAGTGCAAAGCTCTTTTTCGCGAAAAAAGGTAAAAAAAATGAGAGATCGTGCGAACAAATCACATTTATAGTTGGATATAAAACTCCGCTGTCGCTGCCACTCGCTGATAACAGTATTCTATGCACTCACTGATAAATTCACGTCAAAAAATAACAGTGATTTTGCACGTATGTAAAATAACTGTTATTTTTCACGTGTTTAAAATAACTGTTATTTTTTATGTGTGAAATATCATGTGTGAATGTCACGTAGAGTTGTTCGTGCGAATAAATAACATTGTTGACGGTTTTCGTGTTCAGTTGTGTGGGCAAATGTTTTTAAGCTGATTTGTTTGTTAAACAAAAATGTCGACAATCAGCGGTTTCTAATTGAAATTGTTTGTTTTATACTGTGAACACGTTCATGTTTTTTAAAGCCATTTACGCTGTTTTAGTATTGCACTATTCCTATCACTTTACTAATCCGACACGAGAGAGAACACTTCACGTGTCTAATACGTTCCGTATACGTTTACCAGACCGTAAACGTCCACTGCTGAACAAGTTACAATATATTTTACGAAATCACGCGTGTCTTGTTCCGCTTGTTCCGTGGTCGCCATTTTAATTGGCAATTAAACTGCTTGTATCCGTGCCAACTAGCATTGTGCCTGCTATTGAAACGTGTTTCGTAAATTGAATCGGGTAACGGGTTGAACGCCTGTTCTGGATATTACACAAAAAAACATTGGTGCCTTTATTGGTGGTCCTATTTTAATGTGTAAGGAGTACTTAATTATGCAAGTCTACCAATGGTTTCTTTTTATTTATTTTTTTGTTAATAGGCTTGCGTTTGACCACCATCTCGTCTGATGTTAAGCGATGATGCGGTCTACGATGGAGCATGTTTGCCTAGAAGAAACCGATTCACTCGTGACTTGAAAACACCCATATTGTAACTATCGGGGAACCCACTTCGGCAGCGCATTCCACTTTTCGGCGGTTCTCACAATCAAAGCGCTTTATTCGGGTTTTAGTAGGTATATCAGCCATGACACTATGCTCACTATGCACTATGACTTTCCCGTGATATTTGGGAAGTATTTCGTTTTAGAATTTTTAATGTAGTAACGTTCTCAGTGAGTGTTCGTTTGAGGAAGTTCTGCCACTACACTTATTTCTGACGGCAAGCTTCATTGCTCTATCGTCTATCTCGTTTCGAGTCTTTTGTGGCTGAATAATGTAACTTTTCAAACAAATAAATATAGAATTGGTATCTCGGAAATGGTTCTAACGATTTGGGTGAAATTTTGTATTTAGATAATGTTTTACTTTTTGGCCGACTGCGGCGAAGCCTAAAGTGAGAGTAGTAAGTATTTTTACTGGAAGAAAAGTAGCCTACGTCAAACACACTTTCACATTTATAATATTATGTAGGAATTAAACCTCCTTTTAAAATAAACCGTACCATAGAAAAGCATGTTCCCCACAGATTTAAATCGTAGATGCGCCCTACCGTGTCAAATTATGGTCACGTTTCCAAAGTCGATTTCAATGACATCTGAAGTATCAAATATAGTATTGTCTCACTCACTTATATAATATTGCACACTATCGTTCTCCGTCTAATTTGTGAGCTCACACATCTCAATAAGGACACATTTTCGCGCGATGTAAGTATGGTGAAGGCACATCTACGATTTAAATCTTTGATCTTCCCAGCAAAAACCCTTAAAGTTAAATAAAAATCGTTCATAATTTTTTACCCTACTAACCCTAAAAGCTATTAATATACCTACTATCAAATTAATCAATTAATGTATCATAATACAATCAAATAATATCATAATACAAGTTTGTTATTAAATTAGGGTCGGCAGCGATGGAGCTGACTTGTTATATGGCTAATGGCTCATCGATCATCATTAGTGAAGTGCTGAATCATAGGCGATGTGTTTAGTAACGATAGTGTAATTTACTACTTAGGCAGTCCACCACTGGACCACTGTACCTAACCTACGGCTTATGAAATAAAAAAAAGATTAATAAGTATTACAAAAAAAATCAACCGCCGCCAAAAAACAATAAGGTACAAAAAAAAATATTTATTATTTATTTATTTATTTATTATAAAGGTACATATTAAGGTCTATAAAATTGTTTCGGAAGTTGGTGGCTTTGGTTTTTGTTTGCTTTTTTTTCTTCCAAACCAAAAATTATTATCTACTTTGTAGTCTTTTTGAAGTTGGTTGTTTTTTTTTGGCAAAAAAGTTTTTTATTTTTTTCCTTTTCACTACTTTACCCTGAGTTGATTACTTTCACGAAATTTCTACGAAGTGTATGTATGTATATACATACGATAGAAATGATAACGTAATGTAGGTATTATATGAGGCGGTGAGAGCCAGAGTGGCCTATTATTTTCAGACACAATTGAAATCAATTGTGTCTGGAAATGATAGGACACTATGGCGTATAATATACTTAAACTTCCTGAAAGTACGAGTATGTAGATTACCTAACCTCGACATAATATCTTATAGAACAAAAAACAGACAATCTCATAAATAGTAAAACACTTTGCATTTAATATTTAACAATGAAATACCTTCAAAAAGCATTATCTTTAACATAAGCCGTCCAAAGAACCTAAAGGTTCCTTACATACACGAGGCGATTATTGCAACAATCCGTCATTCGATTGTACGTGTGTGGCGATATCGTATGTAGACTTTTAGTCAAACGATCGATCGAAGATCGCATCGCAATCACATCGCGTCCGCCACACACAATGATCGATATCATTGAACAATAAGATCGATTGTCGAAACGATTTAGTCGTTACCATAATCGCCTCGTGTATGAGCACCTTAACTTCGAAATAAAAGGTTTCTTTATACGTCTGTAATCTATAACTTTGCTATACAGGTAGCCGTTCTGAATTGCGCTTTATTTTCTAGTGACTACAGTATAATTTCAAATAGGTACCTACAGTTTTTCTATTGTTTCTTGTTTCACGTACAGCAAGTTTGCCAAAAGTGATCTTAATCTAAAGTCTGTTCTGTTTACCTGTCAAAAATGTTACATAGTTTTTTCACACCACATTCTTATTTGGTGAAATAAGTTCCTACGATTTCGTTCACGAATATTTTTTTTTCCAAATTTTGAGATTTTTAGTTTTTACGTAGGAATCCCAAATATTTCTGGTATAAAGTAGTTAAGATTTTTTTAACCAGTCATCTATCGGCGTGTCTACATGAGCTCAAGAAAAGGCATATGATATGATTTTCCGCCTACGGCTTCTCCCGCAATTTTTCGGGATAAATAAAGCTATTTATCCCGAAAAATTGCGGGAGAAACGTGGACAAGCGTTTAGTTAAAAGTATTTTTATTTTAAAATATAATTAATTCTTAAAATAATATTTATGTAACCCTCGTTGCAGGAAATCCCATGTAAAAAAAGTCGTATTAATAAATATTTAAGCCATTTACATCCCACAAAGCGCGCCATTGATTGGTTACAGACCCGTGTCATTTATGACGAAAGAGTATTTAATCAACAATGAGGTTTTAGTTTTTATAATAAAAATAATGAATAAAATTGTTTTGTTTTTAAAATCGTTATTATATGACCTTATAATGAAATTGAACCCCTTATTTATTTTATTAGATTCAAAACCAACAAAAACTTTTGTACACTAAGGGCGGGTTGCTTCAAACCATCTGTATTCGTAAGTCAGTACGTAATCGTTAAGTCAGTATGAAATTGTCGTACAAGCCGCCATATTTGACGGTTACAGATACGTAACTGTAAGTTGAAACAACATGGCCTAAGATAATGATTATTTAATTATAATTACTATAGACTACAACCTCATTAGTGATTATGAATCATAAATAACACGGTCTCTAACCCAAAAATGGCGCTGCTTTGTGAGATGTAAACGCTTTAAATACTTATTATTTAGATAATTTTTACATAGAATTTCCTGCCACGAGGATTGGAAAAATATTGTTTTCAGAATTAATTATATTTTTTGGTAAAAACACTTTTAACTGAACAACTTGTTCACGTTTTAGCCTGAGCTCCGAACAAAGTGAGCATTTCCCTTTATCTCTGTGCCAAAATTCATCAGATCCGTTCAGCCGTTTTAGCGTGATTGTGTTACAAACATCCAAACTTTCAGTATAATTATTACTACAGTATAGATGTAGTTTTATAATCTATAGGATTCATTAAGCACTTTAATAATCTGAAGTGGAACAGCATAGCTATACGGATTGAATCGAGTATGAACGCCAAGTAAATCCATCTCAACGATACTGTGACGTCACGGATTGATGAAATATGATGACGTAGCACTCTGCAGCTCGAGATGTCTGCCAAGTCACGAACATCTGAGGACGTTGGAATCTTCCACATTTATTTGAAAAAATTTTGAAGTAGGTACCTAGGTAACATTTTTATCAACATTAAGAGTAGAAGCGATCGAAACGGGTTTTGTCTACAGAAGAATAGACAAAAGTGACAGATTGTAAAAACATTTCTACGTTTTATGCATAAAACGGTAGAAATGTTTCTACCGTTTTATGCATAAAACGGTAGAAACATTTCTACCGTCGTGGTCGTGGTCGTGGTCATGCTAGGCCGGTTGGGGTAGGTATAAGTACTAAGGCGTTGAACCACTGTAAGTAGGTCTTTATACACTGGGCTAATCATATCTATATCTCCTAATAACTTAGAAGAAAGATAAATCTCTCACGGCGATTCCGTAAGATACTTTCAATCACGATGACGACGCTAATCTCTTAGAAAGATAGATCCATTGGCCATCGATGATTTATTTCCTTTAGTATTATCTTTCTTTATTTTGTGGAGATTGAGATGGTGAGTATTTCGTATAACATAACATTACACCTGTAACCGATGAGGTAGGCAGAACTGTGTAGTACCATGGAGGTGGTTTCATGATGGAGCCGGGAGGTGGCTATAGGAACTCCTCTAATTCTTAACATAACTCCATCGTGTTTGGGCTCGTTAGGTTTGTTTTGACAAGTACTATAGACCTAAATGATGTCCAGGGCCTCACTATGGAGCTGGGACGTGGTCATTATAAAAACTTGTTTTGAAAAATGTTTTTCACCATAAAACTTATTCCACACTTGGACCAATATTACACGACAACACAAGTTTGTGCTAAGAATCGAGCCCGTAGATAAAACTAAACCTATATATAGGTACGGTTACAATCAGGTCTTTATCATGCAACATCTTTCAAGGTGTAGCCGTTTATAAGCCAAGTAAGCCGGAGATTTGCTCGACCTAATGCCAGCTAGACAATATCTCAGTATTATCAGCGAGTTGGAGGAATTTCCCGCGCTTGGAACACATCCAGATTTCTCTATTGGTTGTAGTTAGGTATTTATGTTTCGGTGTTTTCAACCTGAATTACAATAAATCAATTTTTGAATTAAAAAGGTTTTTTTAAGTAAAATTCTGTGTTTCTAAAATCATTTAGAAATCGTGGTAGATGAAAAAAAAATGCTGATTATGTGCATTGAAAAAGCCTCCAAAAATATGAATACGTTTATTTTGGCTTGCCTTTGTCCGTTATCTCCTTTAAAACTTAATGACTTTTTCTGCAACTGACTGTTAGTGTACTTATGGTATCATTATTTTGCTTTGAAATGTCAAGGTTAGTCAACATAGGAAATATTAATTTATTGCTGACATGAAAGATTGAACAAATTCCTTCGTCCGCATAATCCATCACCCAATAATTTAATTTCATCAGATTTTTCCCAACAATGTTCATTACAATTCCAAGAAATATGATGAAAGGCGAAGAATTAACAAGATTAAAGTACGTAACTCGGCTACCTTACCGCGAGCCGCAGAGTTTGCGAACTCCCTGACAGCTATATAGGATTACGAGTCGTTTCAGATGGCACGGAATCTGATCCGGGTTTGGGAAACCGTATTGCCTTTGCTACCGTTTTTGGTAATCGAATCAGGGAGATTTGTGATTACGACTTTATTATTTCTTGTATTACAAGCTATCTCTACAATTATAAAACAAAGTCCCCCCGTCGCGTCTGTCTGTCTGTCTAAAGTTCTGAACGCAATAAACTCAAAAACTGCTTAATGGATTTTTATTTAATACGGTTTTCACCAATTTGTGCATAATTTATGAATGTTTTATTTACATTAGCCGAGCTGTTACGGTTTTTATCAAGGAATTTATCGTCACAAGTAGTTAATGGAGAAGATTTTTACTATTCACAGTATCTTATTTAGAGGTATATTTTAAAAGATAACACGCTGTAATCAACGCGCGATGAAGAGATTTAATAATAATTTGTGACATTAATTGCTTCATAGGAGGGAATTTCGCGTGACTCGATTGATAAGGATAAAATAAACTTTAGCCGTGCGAAGCCGGAACGGGTCACCTAGTTCAATATAAATCTGTGGTTCCCAACCGGTGGTCCGCGGACCACCGGGGGTCTGCGAGGATCAATTTAAGGTCGGCGAGAGCTAAATTGAGGTCCGCGAAACAAAGTTACTCTATGTCCACCAGATTATCTTCACTACAACCTATAAATTAACAATTACCAAAACACGCCAAAAACATACCGAAACCACCAAACTCTGAAACAAGTAACAACAAGTCTGAAAGCTGAAATAAAAGGACGTTCAGCAGTAAAGCATTACAATGAAGGCTCAAGCCACAAGGGGCTTATCTGGCACGGAACCGAGATACAAAGCGCCGGAATACCGACTTCTGTAGGGGGAATAAAAATACTTAGGACAAAAGCCTACTGTAGCTTCACATAAAGATATGTGCATGTAAATAGGTATACGTCAATATAACAGACAGTATCAGGTATACCGGACAACTCTGATCCATGACATTTTGAAAAATAGCTGGAGTTGACGCTATTCCATAAATTAACCGTTTATATCTAAATAATCCTCTATGTGTAAGTAATTTTTGACTTTCTTTATCTTCCGGATGCTAAATTTTTCAACGGTAGGTCCCATTTGTTCTATGGAACATGACGTAATAGAACAAGTTGAGAACTAAAATGAAAGTACTGAACTCTTTTACTTTTACACTTTCCCTGTGAAACTGTGTTCACTGAACCCCTGTATTCAAAACCTACCAGAAGCAAAGGGTGAGGGAAAATTGGTACAAAGAAATAGTAACAAAATTATTAATAATTCCATTTCATTTATGTCATACCTATCAGTATAGTTTATTCACTGTATTGACCTAATTTGAATAGGCGAATAGATATGACATAAATAAAACGGAACTATCAATAATTTTGTTACTATTATATTGTACCAGTTTTCCCTCAACCTTCGCCATTGATACCTGGTTTTTTTGTTGAAAACAGCGCTACCATTTCCAGTCATTAATATCGCTGCTATATCTACACGTCACGATGTAACAATCCCTCTTTATGAGAGCAATCATGCGGAGCTTATCTCCCAAGCTTACAAGGCAATATTGCTTTATGGGACCAACGAAAGGTAGATGTGGAACATTAGTTAAGTGAGTGGTTCAAGAAACCAGTTTACCGGAAGAATGGAAATTGTATGTCCGAGCTATTTCGATGTATCTATCGTATTTTAGATAGAAACAAATTATGCTGAGGATAAGACGATGGTTGTCGAAAAATATAACGACATAAGTACATAATCGCTATGTAACAAAAAGGTAGCTAGGTATCAGTGGTGAAGGGTGAGGGGAAACTGGTACAATAAAAAGTAACAAAACTATAAATAAATTCGTTTTACCTTGTCATACCTATTCGTTTTCATTTTATTTACATATTTAAAATAAATTGCAATGGAGAACTTGAGATGTGCAATGCATTTTTGTTTTTAGTAAAAGCGTGATATTATGTTATGTTAGGCAACATATCACGCCTGCATCCTCCGAAGGGTTAGGCAGAGCTGAATAGACTGAATAGAGCTGAATAGACTGTAGGTATAGTACACACACATTTCGTCAAATATGCTTAAATTCCTTGTAATAGGGGGCGCGCCTATTGCCATTAATTGGGTACAAATCTAGATTCCAAGCTGCTACGTAGAATTTTCTAATGGACAACCCCAACTCATTGTCCCACCCAAGAATCGAATCCAGGACCCTACGCTCAACAGTCACGCTTGAGACCACCAGACTAACGAAGCAGTCAGATGTTTACTTTAAACTTTTAAACATGAAAATGTTTCACATAAAAGGTTAGAATAGCCTCGAAATTCTTTATAAGACCTAGTAATAAACAGAAGATAGGTAACATTTCATAAAATAATATTAACACCACCAACGCTTAAGCCCGCCTACCATTACAAGCTATAAGCGGCTGAAAGATAGTTTATGCTAACACAGGAAAATACGCTTCACCTTTAATTTATCTGGGTTCTGTTTGTGAATCAATAGAAATTTGTATTTTCAAGCGCTCATGATAGTAAACAAATTCTGATATTGTTTGAAGTACGTTGCAAAGTAGTGACTAAGCACAGACCGAATCTAATCTCGAACATTTGCTCAAGTACATACAATAAAATTGTCTTAATAAAAAATAAAATCAGTGGCGAAAGATGAAGGAAAGCTGGTACAATAAAACAGTAATTGTTGTTCACATAGATTTTGCATTTTTAATAATACTATGACAAGTAACACGCGGTTAGTTGGTCAATATTCAACAATTAAATTTATGCATGTTGACAGTTTGTTAACATACGAAAAAGCTTACCGGAAACCCAAAGTTGCTCTGATTTAGAGCTAATTAAAGATTGACAATTGAATGTACAAACGTTTGACAGACTATTGACAGCCTGTCACATATTTCTTTCAACAACCCAAAACACGTTTAATTTGAAGTTAACAGAGTGTTGACGTAAATATTTCGATAATTTTTGTTTCGGAAACTGGGGGTATGTCTCTAACAAAGCTTTAAATAATTAAGTATTACTTAAAATCATGTCCGGCCTATTCTTTATTCACTTTATTAACATATTTCGGATAAATGAATAGATATGACCACAGAAATCTAGTAGGTACCTAGATAACATTTCTATTGACTTCATGTAACACACTACATGCCTTACATAATGTGTTCAAAAGCGGCGACATATTTAGATTTATTTATGTGGCTATGACATAATAAAACAGAACTATTTATACCTAATTTTATTACTATTTCATTGTACCGGCTTTTCCTCAACCTTCCTCACAGGTACATAAACAAGCAGGCATTACAGTTCAACGCCTCGCTCCGCTTGCAGTGTGTTGTGGTCCTTAGACACGACAATGGCCTGGTGACGGGCGAGCATACCGCCTCAAATTGCTGCGAAATTGTTCGGACGCCTGAAATAATGGTTTCCTACGATTAACTTCAGACAGGTCACTGACACGGAAAGTACCTATTGTGTTTATTTATACTTTGAATTACGGAGAAAATTAAAGAGGAAAACGGCCTTATTGTTTTAGTAACTGATGAAGTTCTGGCTTCATCAAGGTAAAGCAGTTTTAACCACAATGACAATACGGTCTTATATTCTTCTAGCAAAACATAGATCTTAGATAGATAGATACCTTAGGAACAAAAGATATTTAGTTTCAAAAATACCTGTGTATATTGTACCCCATTGTACCCCATCATATTATTATATCATCATATTGTACCCCATCATTGTAAACGAAAAATCAATTACCATTGTATAATTCAAAACCCAAAACACAAATGACCCTAAAATATCATCCATTTAAACTGCTGATACCCCAAGAGAAAAACACAAGTGACATACAAAAAAATCTCTTTGTCCTCCCCGTTTTTCGATTTATACTCCGTAGGGGGTTGTCAAGCGAATTTATGTGCCAGCGATTAGTTGAATGCTTTTTAAATCGACGTTGTCGGGTAAGTTATGGTTTCAGGCGGTATCTGTTCCCTGCTATGTGTTCAGTGTTGTGATTGTATAAATTAAGGGATGTGTTATGGAAGCGAGGAGATGGGAGGTAATATTTCTTCTGGGTTATTTTAAGGCACAGTCAAATAGGCACTTTAAATCCTAATCCCTAATATAAATGCGAAAGTAAGTTTGTTTGTTTGTTACCTTTTCTCCTACTAAACCATTGAACTAATTCGAAATTTTACGTATAGGTACGTTGTCAGAGGTACAGAAAAGGATATACAGGGTAAAATTAAAACCAGTGCGGATACTTTAGGAGGTGAAAGTACTCATGAATATGATCAAAATGTATGGAACAGCAGATTTTTTTTTTTTCATGTTTCTGTGTCGGTCCCATAACAAAAGTTGATCATATTCATGAGTACTTTCACCTCCTACAATATCCGCACTGGTTTTAATTTTACCATGTATATGCCTTTCAAACCGATAATCAGGAAATTTTACATATACGTTGTCAGGGGTAAGGTAAAGGATATATGCCTTTCATCCAGAAAAATAGTACTGTTACCGAGTAAAAGATTGTTTCGATTTTAATTTAACACTAGCCGTACCCAGTATATTATGTCACAACTGTTTCCTTGAATGTGTATAATAGCTAGCTTACCGATGAGTCCTCAACATAGCATAATTTTTTGTTAATTCGTGGAAAATGTTGTGGTTATTACATTGATTTTGTTTTATATACCATACTAATAAGTGCTATATGTAATGTAATATCGTTTTTTTCCCAAATAAATAAAATAAAATAAAATAAAATAAACGCCATTTTTTTGTCAGAAGCCTTCTTAGGTACGCGCACAACAACTGTACGAAGTTTCAAGTAAAAACGCATAGGTGACAGACAAACAAACAGTCGTTTTTATACATAATTATATTAGATTATGTTCAGTTAACACTTAAAGTGCAGAAGTGTTAACCGACTTTTGTCGCTGACTGTGTACCCCAATTAATATTTGATTAAACAAAACAATGTCGTGCTTTGTTTTTCTAAAATGGGGTCAAAAGACCGCCTCAATCTTGACAGGGTAAAAAATTATGGCAGGGGAGGATGGAGGCGTGGACTGAATTGGAGGCGACACTTTAATGAAAACCGCTTACAAAATAACACAATAAACGTAAAAACAGAAGTCTAACCATATCAGGCAATTTTTATTATCAGAGGACCTATAAGACATGTTTTTGCCATCATAGTATCATTATGCTAATGAACCAACTAAGGTCTGTTTCTGCGGCAAGCGAAAAAACGGACAATGACTTAGAGTACCGTACTTTAGGACTAACCGGTCCTTTTCCCATTCACCCAGTTCTATTTTTAAATCTTTACGTCACCTTCTGTGCAATCTTATGGAAATCGCTATCTCTCAATCGCAAAACAGGTTTGTTATCTCTAAATGACGGTGTCACTCACCCCACCACGTAATATGAAACGCAGTAAGTAAGTAGCGTAAGCGATAGAAAAGTATTTCGAGATCCATCTCGAAATACTTTTCTATCCAGCGATACATTTGATAGGACTTGAGAAATGCCAAAATTGACATTTATCAAAAGTGAAAGGTCCCGGATTGGAATGACTGCATGTATGACAGTTGGGGACCCCCTTTTCCCAGCAATCCCTCATGATCGACTTGCAAAAATCCTCACAAACGATTGTTGTAATGTAATAGGCTAGTCTGTGATAAATTGATAATACTTAGTGTCATTGTTCGTTTTTCCGCCTGCCCTCGAAACATACTTTAGCTGATAATACCATAAGTAAGCAAAAACTTTGTATTTATGAACCTAAGTCTATGGGTAGGTATGTAATAACTTTCTGATATAAATAAAAAAATGTTATTAGTATTTATTTTTCCGGTGTGAGAGAGACACCTTAACTACAAGACGAATAGAACCATTTTTTACAACGAAACAATGCTAGTTTTAACACTTCAAAATACGGCTCCGAAATGGTGATTTAAAACGATATCATTGAATCACAGTGTTCTAAAAGTGATATCATGCAGCTCTTTATAAAACACAAATCCATCCGTATAAATTATAAATACAAACCTTAGGATAAGACCAATTGTTGCCGTGTGAAACGGCTTTTAGCCTCACCACACACGGGCTTCTCGCGACACCCACAACCACCACAAACCCTAATCATGTGCGGTGAGTTCATAAAAAATGTATGAAAAATGGAGTCCGCAGTTCGGTGGCGGCGTTTTATAGCTGTCGTGAATGGCCCGTGTGCGAAGGCGTAAGATGTTTTACTCAGTCTATGGGCTTTTGCAGTGCGACGCGGATGACCTACGCGGATATCCGTGACGGAGGGAAAATACATTATACGTATCTGCCTGTTCAAAGTGAGGCGGACACGGGGAGCTATCCTCGTCCGTTCATCCACTTGCGGAAAATCCGCATCGCACTGCAAGGGGCCTATTGCTTCCTACTTGGTCGCGGGCTTTGGGAGTTTTAGTAGAGCCACAATACATAATATCCCGCATATCGATGAAAGCCTTCATTTAATAGTGGCTTTTTTTAAAATAAAATTTTTGACTTGTATTTTCTCGCTAGTTTACAGTCCAACTCAAATGGTTTAGTGACTAAATAAGTAAATAACGATAAAGCTACAATTCGGGCAGCGGCTATAACGATTGTGTGGCAGGCTAATTAATTTAAGCGTTATTGTCACTATCCGTAAATTAACCGTTCGAAACTATATTTTGCATTGATGGCAGAAGTGCAAAACGTGTTTGTGCTTAAGCACTACGTCCGCGAAACTTGTCGTCATGTGTTGCGTGTATGTTGCTTTCTTTCTTTAAAGCAAACGCCCTGGTACTGCGTCGTCGGTCCGAGTTTTGACGGACAAATGCATAAGCAAATCATCCGTTTTATTGCCGGTAAGTGAGTGGAGATTTCACATCCGATTACGGACAAAAAAAAAACCGTGTAGTACACGGGCATTTGTGTACTACACGAATTTTTTAATTAACCGACTTCAAAAAAGGAGGTTCTGTATTCGTCCCGTATGTATGTATGTATGTTTGTATGTGCGCGATTTCTCAAAAACTACTGATTCGATTTTGATGGGGTTTTCACTAACGTAATCTACATACTTTAAGGAAGGTTTTAATATATAATACATTATGTAATCATTCCTATGTACAAAGTTATATGCATAAATGTACACACTCCGTAGAAGATTTACTGTTGAACGAATTCGTGAAAGTATAGATTACTTTCACGAATTCGTTTAACAGTAAATCTCTAACACGGGATAAAGAACTAAAAAGGGAAAAATAAAAAACTTTTTTAACAAAAAATAACCGACTTCAAAAATCCACTACAAAGAAAATAATATTTTTTTTCTGTCCGTATAGAGATGAGATCGCATTATGGACCCTGCCGGGCACAGCTTGTTATGCCCAAATTATTGAATATTACTAATTTTCTTTTCTATTGTATGGTGATAAGCATTAAGTCCGTAATGTTTAGTCTCATTATTTTGTACTAAGAAATATGTTCGAAGTTAACGATCTGAGTGTATCCTTTTTGGATTGGGTCCAAATGGGACAATAACCCAGTAATACTGAGACACTGGTACGAAGGAGATTCAAATGACCTTTAAGAGGTTTTTAGGGGTCCGTAGACTCACAGACCTAGTTCTTACGTAGAACCCATATAAATTATAAGGAATCTTCTTTTGAAACGTCAATGATTTCAAAATCATTTATGATCCTTTTAAACTAACGTTTCAATTATTGATTTGAATTACATTTTTTTAATGCAATGCCCTGCCCAAGTTGTCTATAGAACAAGGATAAAAACGCTTTAAAAGTTTATCCTTAATAATTCCTTCTTAGAACTAAACAGACAATAAATTGCTAAGAATAGTACGTTATATCTGTACATAACGTACTATTCTTAGCAATTTATTGTCTGTTCAGTTCTAAGAAGGAAATATATGCTGTCATATAAAATAATCATGAGAGTGGCTAGTGACGTAGTTAAATGGCGTACGATTGGAGAGGCCTATGTCCAGCAGTGGATAACTTTTAGCTGATGATTATGGTGATGATGATGTGTTCCAAAATAATATTATCACATTATTTATTCAAAATAGTTATAGGTACCCACCCATAAATTTTTGGACACTGACAGTAAAAAGATAGCCCCTTAAAGTATCTGCCCTGAACCATTTTCATTTACGGGAGAATTTCCCATTAACAAAACCCAATAACGCGTTTCCCGTTAAGAGGATCAATCCCAGAACCTTAGCAGTTATGCTTGCGACCACCAGACTACCGAAAGAGGCAGTATAACTACCAAATAATCCTTAATTTCACATACACAATGCTCACAGATCCCTTGAAGATTACCTCTCATGAAAAACTTATTCAAGTTACTTTTGGAACACACGCAATTTTAAACCTTACTTCAACGTTATAAGTACTATTTTCGGGTAACGCAGTAAAGTTATTCAACCGCCATTACACAAGTCTGAAATACGTGTTTCAGTATAAGTTTTCCAGGAAATGCACGTCAGGGGACATGTTTGAAACATTTATACGAATGTAAAATGAGAATCCTGTATGTTTCTGCTTCATTATAACAGTTTTGTGGATAAGAGCTTAACAAAGAGGGATTGCAGTTTTAAATTATACACGTGTATATAATTACACGTGTTAAGCTATGCATGTGAGTCATGATGTATGTGTGGGTGTATGTTTTAGCCTTATTAATTATGGCGTTCTGTATTTATTATTCAGATGTCTATTTAGAAGACAAATATTAATTGCTTTTGATTTACATAATTCCTATAGAAAATACATAATACAATAATATTAAGAACACTATCATGACTTTTATCATTTATGTAGTAGATACCTGCATAAATATAAAAATCTCTGAAATACTCCTTCAGACGAAAATTCGGCGTTAGACGTTTACATTTTTCACGTTATAGTTCTTATCACGTTCAGCGTTTCCATTTTCGTGTTAAAGTAAAATTTTCTACAAAATTAATTAACTTAAAATCCTTCATTTCCTAACACTGAACAATAACCTACTTCCATACTTAATACGAAGTTCCTTGTCCTCTAACAAAATAACTTTTAGAATAATCATTATTTAGAAGGTAATTGTAATAAAAACCAACAGCTTTGCCGCACTGCACAAAACGTTAATTGTGTGTTTGCACGCAAACTACTATTGTTATTAATGAAATATAGTTATTTGCTAAAGTAGTGGAGCTAGCTAATAGCTATTGCCACCATCGATCTCCGGCAATATTGCCACTATCAAATCTTGTGCTGTTGTTAATAGTGACGAATACGAAGCTACAGTTCTGTAGACGGTAGGTCTTAATGCATCAAAAACTATTTGACCAATCACCAAGACACGCACTAGGTGCGCCTTCAAAGTGCGAATAGGACTCGCGCCCTGAGTGTTTCGTACAAACTTAATTATGTGTGTAGATATAACTACTAATATTATAAACGTGAAAGTTTGTGAGGATGTAAAGATATATTGATAGATGGATAGATGTATGTCTATCCATCTATCTAAACGGATTTTGATGAAACTTTACAGTCATATAGCTTATACATCAGAATAACATAGACTACTTTTTATCCCAAAAACGCGGGCGAAGCCGCGGGCAGAAGCTAATATAAAATAAAATATTTAATTACAAATACACAATAGTGCCATCTACGATGCCTCGAACTAGCCACGGACAGACGGACGACAAAGTGATCCTATCAGGGTTCTGTTTTTCCGGAAAAACGAGAAAACACCGCCGCCTAATCAAATGACGTGACACAAGCCCACTATTTCCTACTTATCAAAATTGACCCACGATAGAGAGACACACAAACGAGTAATACAAATGAATGACACAGACGAAGATAGCAATCAGTTGCGGTAGCAGTGATAAACAGTGCGTGTTTGTCGCTATCCTGATTAGCTGCGGCAGACTACTGAGACGAACAGACGAACTGAATTAACCACTAGGTAATGAACAGAGGCGGTTAATTGCTGGAGGTTTAAGCACTAGGTTATAATAATCAGCTATACCATGGCATACCTATTTTCTGTGCCGGATTAAACAAGCGCGGGGCCCGTAGCAAATTCTATCGAGAGGCCTTTGATTTACTATGGGGGCTACGCTTTGTCTATGTACGGCAATATCGAAAATGAACGTTCACCGCTGCATCTAGCGATCATGAGAGACAAATAAATGTGCAAAGCAATTTCTAAATTGGGGAAACACGATTCTAATGAATTATCCATTAGAAATTTATAACATAACATTTTAAAAAATTACAATAAAAAGATACGCTCAGGCGGAGGTTTGGATACGCGGGGCCCCCTTATTTACACGAGGTCCGTAGCAATTGCTACTCTTGCTACGTGGTTAATCCGGCACTGCCTATTTTTACTGCTAAGCTGCTTTGCTGTATTCCAGGTCTATACCCTTCAAGCTGGATGTCAAATGTCTCATGTGCCTGTGCCAAAATTGTAGTTATACTTAACCAAACTTTTGGCTACATGGGGGCCATTCAAGTACGTAAACACCATAGAAGGCGACGATTCGACGATCCTAACAACCAGTGCCTACATATGCACGGTAATTACCGTGCATTATTTATAATTTTGTCATATTCTACCGTAATTTTGTCTAGAAACACCGTACTTTTACCCATGCAATGGGTGCGTCTCATATCATTTATAAAGTTATTTGGTATATTTTCATTTTAATAACGTTCACAAGATATAATAAACGTGAGATATACCAACTGTTGATATAATTTCTTTATATATAACATTTATATACTCTAAAACTTATTTCGTATAACGTTATTTGATATAACGTTTATTTAATCGAAAATCATTAGGTATATCGTTTAAAATATATATTGATACCATAAATATTATGGTTAGGTACACATGTAAACGTCGAAAATTAAAATTAATATGATGTGCTACAAAAATTAGTGACAGAAACGAATCGCTGCAAAACCGACTCCACGTAGTCCTGTCTGCCCTACCCCTAGAGTGTAATTTTAATTCGCGTGGGCGCGGAGGGGCGAGGTAGCCCGCGAGCTGAGGAGCAGGTGGCTTCAACACTCGTCGCCACGGCTGGCCGGCCAAGCCGGCTAGCAAGCCGAAGCTGCGGTGGTGAGTGTTCAAACCATCTGCGACGATAAGCTCGCGTGGGACCGCCAGAGCCCCGCAGCGCCGGAGCCGTGACAGAAACCATGCCTGCTGCATGTTGCATGTTTGCTTGCATGCTGCATGCTTGCTTGCATGCTGCAAACTTGCTTGCATACTTTTAGACTAAATAGGTTTTATGTCTTTTGAGTGGTATATCAAACGATTTTATATTCAATGTATGTTATGCTTATAAAAATTAGTTATTTAAAAATTATATCAATCGTTTATTATATTAACTGATCATTATCTATACTATTATAAAATTGTAAAAGAGCCGTGTCTGTACATTGAAGATATTCCAGAAATAATAGTCGGGATAGGGTACTGGGACGTAACCATGCCCGAAATTTTTTTTTTTGAATTTTTGTCTGTTCGTCTGTTTGTCTGTTTATCTTTTTGCTGTTTGTCTGTTTGTCTGTTTGTCTGTTTGTCTGTTTGTCTGTTTTTGTGCGCATCACGCGAAAACTACTGAACGGATTTTGATGTGGTTTTCACAATTCGATAGCTTATGGTCCAACTTAAAATCTAAGCCACGTTTCAACTGATTCCGCTGAAAAAAACCAGAGATACAGCTTGACCTCTAGGTAGTACTAGCCAACCTACACTACGAAGGTCATTTAAACTGGTCAGTTCATTATAGTCCACGCGGACGGAGTCGCGGGCAAAAGTCTAGTATCAAATAAAATTATAGATTCAGTTGTTATATCTTGTAAATATTAGAGATTTTACTTACCCCTTACAATACGGTAGCTTTTGATTTAGGTATGGAGACACTGCTAACAACCATCAATTATTTTTTTACCCGAAGTAACTTCTGGCATATTTTTCATAAATCTTCGGGAGCGGTAAGGGGGCGCGGTATAGAACCAACATGGCCGCATCTGACGTCACCGCAATTTTTCATTCCCCCCGACGCCCAAGTCGCTATCGAAGTTCGGTTATTACCCCTCGAATCGAGAGATTTGGCCGATATCATGCCGATTGGTGCCATATTGGGGACCGATTTCTTAAAAAAAAATTAAATGTAATAGGACTTCACTTGAACAGATGCTTTTTTTAACCTTTTTTGTGTTGATTTTCTATTCGGATATAGGCTAAGTTCCAGTGGCGAAAAGTTAGGGGAAGTCGTTACAATAAAATAGTTACAAATTTATAAATAATTTTGTTTTGCTTATATCGTAACTATTCACGTAAGTATTCAAAATATGTTAATTCTGTGAAATAACGAATAGGTAAGACAAAGTAAAAGAGAATTATTTACAATTTTGTTACTCATTTATAAGTTTGATATTTAACCCATAATCGTAAAGATTTTTATCAAAATATTTACGTGCCGAACGTTCAAAATCGCATGCTCTTTAAAATCTGAACATAAAAATTAACATTTCACAAAATTATTAAATAGGTAGGTAAATACCACCATATTTACAAAAGGCGCTAATCAAAAATACTCACAACTTAATCGCGTGTGAAACCATAAAAACCAACATAAGCACGCATTCAAATAATATCAACACGTCAAAACAAAATATATTTTTTATAAACAATTAAAATTTCCAATGACCTAGTTGGATTAGATGTTTGGGCTGATATGGCCGGGTCGAGTTAATACGCGCCAATACGAAATAATTTATAATAGTAATTATACACGCGAGTGTGATAAAATATTGTGTTTTAACGCCTACCAAGTTATGCAGAAGGTGATTGTTTTATTTTAAAGGTCAAATAGATGAAATTAAAATAAGGCGTCGAGTGATTTTGAAAAGACGCAACGCTAGTGTTGTAGGCAGTATAAAATTAAAGGTATCATTATACGTGTTTGCATTGTCAATCTTTAAAAGCAATATTTAAAAATAAAGGCCTGACTGATCAACGCCTTCCCTAAGGGTGCGTTTCCACTGACGCGGAGCTGGGTGGAGTGGAGAGAAGCGGACTGTGGCCAATCACAGTGCTCGAAATCTCCACTCCGCATCAGTGGAAGCAGTGTGATTTGCCAATTCACGGTCCGCTCCTCTCCACTCCGCCCAGCTCCACGTCAGTGGAAACAAACGCACACCCTTGGACCTAGAAAGCTGAAATTTCGCACAAAAGTTCCTTTTATAAAGTAGTCAAGAAATAAGGGTTTTTTGGAAATTTTCACGGAATAGGGAATAAAGACAATTTCACGCGGACGGAGTTGCAGGCAAAAATTAGTACATAAATAGATAAAAAATTGTGAAATAAAAACGTCGTGCTTGCTTTAAGTATGGTTTAAATGGCAGAAAACATGATAAATTCTTGCATACATATCTTTTTGCTGACTGTACATGGTCAGTGCGAAAAATCGTCTATCTAAAAAACCATCTAGAATTCTAGACTAAACCTTAAAAATACTCGCACATAAACAACATAGCCTTCGCTATGAAAACAATTTATCCACAAAAATTCCGTCCATGTGTGCTTTGTCTCCATGCCAAGGGTTCCGCACACAGAATTCGACCTTTGGCACCACATATGCGATAGTTTCCCCGTAAAATTACCATACAATGATATTTTTACAGGAATTTTTGTAAGATAGAGATTCTTTTCCGGTGTTTTGTAATATGAGCGACTCGAATATTACTGTTGGAAGGACTTTTGTCGAGTTTGATAAAAAACCTTCTGGTAAAATATATTTGACTTAGTAATAGAGCATAGTTTGGAGTTTTCAAGCGCTCTCGGAATTTTGTCTCCTCTCGCTCGCACAGAACCATTTTTAAGAATGTTGAATGAAAAGATGCATTTTTGAATCTGTAAAATGTAATCTGATAGTGAACTACAAAATAATATTAATTTTACAGGTAAATAATTAAAACACATTTCTACTGTGATAAACAAACTTAACCTTTAAATACCGACGTGCCGTTTTAGTTACATAAGTACCGACGTGAAGTCTGCTAGACCACCATAATTTTACAATAAAAAAGTACTGTATTTTTTTTATTTTTCGAAAAATATTGTTTCTAAGTATTATTTAAACATCTTATATTGCCATCAGTAAAGCAAAATAAAAGGTTTGGACGTGTATTTTTAATTTTAAGCATTTAAATCAAAGATGTCAATTTTTTGGGAGTAAAATTTGACTTTGAATTAAAACTTAATATATTTAAATTAAACTGAGTTATTTTCTTAAAAATATTTATTTCTTAAAGTTAAATAACTAAGCAAACTAGGAAAACAAAAAAACTGAAAATGATCAGCCATTTTTTTAAAAACCACAAGGCATCATGTTGTAGCAATTATGAAATATTTGTGTTTGCGCACAAGCTTGGTGCATTGCTGCTGGGACATCGTATTTTCAGTTTCTGATTATGTCTGTTCAGAGTCCATATAATCCACACTAAAATTCGGGTCAATAACTTCAAAGTCGGACCCGTGGTCGTCATTTAGCCCTACCGCCATAATTTCTTCGTGTTGGCTATTATGAGGCCGTGTTTCAAATCTCTTCTTAGTTTCATACCCGAAGACCCTGGCTGATTCATAAAAGTATTTGACTAAAAATAAAAGAGAAAATCCATAAAACTTGCAAAAAGTCATATCCAAAAAAGTTACATAGTTACCGACGAGTGGTCTGACAGACCACTCGCGGTCTTTTAGCAGTCAAAACTTACCGAAATTGCACAAACCGACATTGCCACTCCTCACAAACGCTGCTGGGCGACCACTCGAGGGGTAGAGAGAAACATGGGGTAATATTACTACGCTATCATAGGTATCTAGACTTTTCGAACGCTCAAAGTGTCTGTCAGAGCACACGTCGGTACTTAAATGTTAAAAAACAATTATGATCTGTTTTTGAGGTTTGTTAAACTCTGTGTGTGTCTCAATGTGTCTTTAATAATTAAATTTAAGTTTATAGTATTATAATTTATATCATTTTGTAGTTCGCTATCAGATTACATTTTTCAAAAATGCATCTTTTCATTTAACATTCATAAAATATATTTTGGTTCTGTGCGAGCGAGAGAGGTGCCGAATGCGAGAGCCCTCTTAAGTAAAAATGGATTTCGACTACCCGTTATCCGTGCGAATAAAGAACGGGATTGAAAATGACGTCACCCCTATTCACTTTTCGCTCGTACTCGCGGGTGTGAGTATAAACAGCATCAGTGTGCAATCGAAAGTTGAATACAATCCCATTTTTATATGCACGGGTTTTATTTTTTAATAATAAATTTATTTTTAAATGTAGGTAATGAATAAAAAAATAAGTTTTTATGTCTCTTATGTATTTAACAACAATAAAAAAATAATATCTTAAATAAAGTTATTATTTACATCATGAACGACCATTTTTCCATAAAGTTAGCATGACGACAAGTTTTATTGGCTCCCAGAAGAATAAAAACAGTCGATAACAATTTTAAGGCATTTGTCTTTCCGTAAAAAATCCTATATTCAAGAGTTTACCCAGTTCACAGTGATCGATATTTTGCAACGACTTACGATATTCCAACTGAAAGTTACGAGTATGCGTGCGTCGGACCACTTTCTATCTACAGTGACACACCTACGGATGACCTCATTGAGTAAGAATAATTATACATAGAAATACGATTAGAATCTACTACTCTGGTATTTTTAGTTAATTTAAACACATACTCGTAGTAATACATTTTTAGCGGATTAGTGCACTAATTGGGTGCACTAAGCCCGCTAAAAAATTATGTGTTATTCACTACCACAAATTGCAATATGTACACGTTATTTTTATATATGACCTTCAAAAAACATTTACCAACAACTTCTATATTAGTGCCTGAGTAACCCTGTAATTTCATTGTTGTTTTAACAAGATCCTTATTTAAGTTTCCAGAAGTAACGTTTGTCAGATCATTTTCAAATATAAACGGTGGCGGCGGTTGCAACATTGACTCCATTTTTGAGTTGACGCACTCTGCTTCTTCATAAATTTCGCAATCACTATTGTTGCACGACATTTACTTTTACTACTTCTCGATCGAAGTGTACCGCGTAAATTTGCTGCGTTCGGAACGTTTAGGAAATAATTTCATCCTACCGGCTGCGCCATGTCAAGGTAGGAGATGTGGGCGCGTCAATCAAACAAGCGTCTGGCGCTAAGACTGTTTTATTATTCCACTTCTTCTGATACCCACATATGCACGACACATATATTTATTTATCAAATACCTACAATAGACGTCATATTCATACAAAGCGCTGTAAGAGCAGTAAGGCCCACCATACACGGACTGCTTGAGCAGTCAAATTCAAAGCTTGAAGCTGCCATTGATATCTGCTGCAGCAGTTGGATCTAACTATGTAGCATAAACCCTGGAAAATATCATATATTTTTCTGATTTTGTTTACTGCAGTGGATTATACAGGGTTATTTGTAAAACACCATAAAAATATCAGCTGTTCCCTACATTTACCTATGTTCGTATAACTCGTCAAAATGTAGGGAACAGCTGATTTTTTTTCCGCGATTTCAGGTTTTGTCCCATAGTAAAAGTTGTTCATAATGATGAGTACAATGACCTCTTAAGAGGTTTCTGGTGTTTTACAAATAACCCTGTATATTTAATTATTTAAGGAAATATAAAACGTGTGTTTAGCTCTTGCAGTCGCCTTAAATTAAATATCTACAGCCATATAAATAAAATCACTGCCGAATAAAAATACTTCAATTACGGTACCCCAAAAAAATTATGATTACTGATTACTTAACTAAAAGTTATTCGCGGAAATATAAGGAAAATATTTAATAGAAGGATACCACAGAAGCTTGAATTCTGGTGCAGTTGGCTTTCCTCCAAACTTTGAAAACCAGTGATAAAGACCTCTGCTTCTCCTTAAAAAGTAATTTGAATGGATAGGTTTGTGAAACTTGGGGAGGTCTTCGCAAGCTGGTTGATGTAACTCTAGAGCCGTTTTGAAACAAAATACTGAGTGTTATCGTTGCGGTTCGCTATGACAAGAAATGGCGTTCAGTACCGTTTCTTAAATTTTAGTACAAATACATCATAACATCACGACGTTATTACCCGATGGGATGGGCAAGGCAGTGTTGCCTTTAAAAACGCGCCACGCGCCTAGCGCCACCGAAACGTGAAAAAAAAACGATTCGTCAAAAAAAAACAAATCGTCGTCATGTGAATGAGCCCCAACACCATAAACTATGGTGAAACAATACCATTAAAGAACTACGACGTTCCTGCCTTCTATTATAATCACAATAAATCAAAACAAAGTTTCGTTTTCGCACGCAATCATCATGAACGTTTTGAGGGCTACTTACGATACGTTATGTTCAACACGCATTTCTGGTAATATTTTGTTATTTTTCAATTATGTTTTTGACGTGGTTTTGTTTGTGAATTATTGGACTGTAAAATTGTTATGTTTATTAAACCTAATTACAAAAAAATCAATTTAGATTTGAGTGTGTGTTTTTAATATTAGACATATTATTTATGGTTTTACACACATGTCTTTATTTTGGGTATGCCGACTAGTCTCGAACGGAGGTCATAAAACGGTGGAGTCGCAGGAATATATGTGTAGTAATAGTAATTAAAAGTAAATAAGAGGCCAATGTAAAAGAAATATTAAAATGTTTCATGATAACAATAAAAAACCTTTAATAAAATTCAGGCAGGTAATAGTTACTGGAATCATAATATTTCAGGTCGGAAATGTAAGCGTTTTAACTTTTAGTGCGTGATAATAAAAAAAATATTACAGGTCATAATGTGAGTGGAACATAAAATTCACTGGCTTTTTTTATTTTATTTTAGTCTTTGACAGGATTAGCACGTGACTTTAAGCTGTATCAAAAGTTCAGCTATAACAATAGCAGCCATCTTAATACAAAGATTAAAAGTGAGTTTTAAAACTATATTTATGATACCGCACCTATCTGCCGCACCTAAGGGTGGATCCAGACATTGCGAGGCATGCGCTGCGCATCGCGAGGCATACTTGGCGCACGCCTCGCAACGTATGGCTTGATATACATTTGCACTTGCCTCACCACGAATATGCATACATTGCAAAGCATGCGATGAGCGCTGCGCCATACGCGGCGCATGCCTCGCAATATTTCGAACCGCGGCGCATACCTTAATTTCAGATTATCGTTAATATTTAACTCAGACACAACACCGAAATCTCGTTGTTTTGACATGTCGCCATATATAATGCACCCGAGCAAAGCAAGGGCAGGACGCTACTAACAAATAAAACATTTATGACAATCAGAACACGAACTCACAACATTTCTAACAATATCAATCACTTTTCAATATATTGATTGATCCTGAGTTTGACACCATTTCAAATCGCGTGTTTACATATTTCAGTTCCGTGGGTGTCACTGTCCAAACAAGTTAAGGAAAGTGATTTAAAAGTTATACTACCAACACGCTTAGTAACCTCAATTTTCACTTTTGAATAGATTTTATTTTTTTATAGAGTTTTTCAAGTGGTTTATGAATAAAACGATTGAGAAATATGGCACAGTGGGATATTTCGCTCAAATCTGAAGCAACCCGACAGGGAAAATATCTTCAACTTACAGAATACCACAGCCAAATATCGCTACTGTTCGGTAGTTTTGTGTTCCTGTAGAGAGTAAGATCACCAAAGCTCCTGAGGATAAATAATATTTATTTTGAAAGTAGGTTAAAAATAACACTTTACACGTCAAATCATTGTTTAGGCTAGATGAGATCGGTTGGTAGTGAGTGAGTCAATAGGATCAAGTAGACAAAGCTCAATTGACAGGGCTGACTTTCTGCTATTAAAATTAATATTGCTACTTTACTAACTTTTAATAATGGCGTCAATTAGTGCATGCCTAATTGTGCTAGGCCGAATCTATGCATACGAAAAATAATTAAACTTAAAATCCCAAATCCCAAAACTCTAATCTCTTACACTGAATCATAACTCAAAACTCAATTAGATTCATTAAAATAATTACCTAAATGTGGGTTAAAACTTAAAATGTTCACATAAAAGTGCCCTTAAACCAAAACCCAGTTTTTAAATTGGAGGCACTAAAGAAAACATTAATGCTAAATTCATTTTAATTGCATCTTCAACGTGCTCCGTAGTGGCGTAGCGTCGTAGCGCTACGAGATAGCTACGAACTTCGTAGCCGGTTCGTCGTAGTGAATGAAGTTGTTATAAAGTTAGAGATGTGTAATTACTTGGAGGTTAAGTAAAGTGAGATGTAACTTAAGATAAATATGTAAATTAAGATAAATAGAGGGACATTAATTTTAATTTCGGGTTCTAGTATTAATGAAAACATAAATATGTTTATGGTTCGGTGGCAGAAATAATATTTTGCCTAATTTAAGGTAGGTTTTAAAATGTAAAAGAAATAAAGTTTATATTGAACGTAAGAACTGACATTCGTAACGCGTTTTAACAATAGGCACTTGACTTTGTCATTTTTATTGCAAAAAGCCACAGTAGCATATTACAACTTTTTAGTTATCTGATATTTATGAATAAGTACTGGATATGTACAAATAATACCGCCTACGCATAGAAATACCTACCTTAGCGAAAGGATAACTAATTAATACCTATTTATCAATATTAATATTTCCCATTTGTCTGTTTATCCTTACCGATTTATCAATCAGTATCTTACCGATTTATAAATATTAATAATTTGAATTTGTCTGTATACTCTTTTGATAGTTTATTGGTTTGATTAATTTATTTATCACAAGCGACCCGACCCTACTTCGCAAGGGTGCAATCAACTGATATGGCAACAATATGTCAAAAAATCTAGATTTCTGTGCTATATTTAAGTTAAATTTTAACGTTTTATACACATAAACCTTTCGGAATAAATTCTCTAACTGGTAAGAAGAAGAAAAGAAAGAAAGAAAAAACATTTATTTACGTCGATATGACGCATAAAAATAAAATGATACAGGAAAAAAAATAAAACTCTGGGGAAAGTATGCGTCACAACCGCGCAAAACGGCCATCGCTCAGCATGATGCTGTGACCCAAGCACGGAGCAAAGCCACAGCGCTGGTTTTCAGCGACAGCCGATAGTAGTGGTAGTAAAAACTGAATTAAAATCCATTGTATAGTTTAGAAGAAACAGACAGACATCAGACAAGAAAAGCGACTTTGTTTTATACTATCTAATTATACACTCACAAAATAAAAGAGGTACACTTTATATAGGTTGCATAACACTTCGACAAGTTGAATCAGAAACTATAATACAACCATCACTGCCCCCGAATTTATAGGAACTCGTAAATAATGAGTGGGTCGTAAGTAACTTCTATCAGGAAGTGTTCGTTGATCACTCACTGCCAATCTCGGTAATTGACCAATAGAATACCAGGAAATTATCTCAATTATTTCGTTCAGAAACTTCTCCAATTACGACAAAAAACCAATAAAGAAGAAGCCATATCAGGAAAAAAGTAAAATCGAGTTTCTTGGAACCAATGGTTATGGGCACCTAGCGAGTGAGAGATCTTAAGTTGGAACCCCAAGCTTTGATTTTTTATAGACGTAAAAACAGTTCTACTACGTAAATTATGTACTAGAGACCGTTCCACGTAAGAATTCCCCTAGAAGTTATGTTGGCTGCCCTGCTTGTCATTCCTATTTAGGTCATATCGTTTTGTGTTTTTTGTAGATTTATGTTTTATAATAATATTTAGGACGTTAAAAAGTGATGAAAGTGAATTGGTGCTGAAAGGAAACGTCCAACACCGTTAAAAATGTTGTAATAAATTGAGATTCAGGGCAGCCAACATAACTTCTAGGGGAATTCTTACGTGGAACGGTCTCTAGTACATAATTTACGTAGTAGAACTGTTTTGTGTGTTCCCCGATAGTTACAATCTGGGTGTCTTCAAGTCACGAGTGAATCGGTTTCTTCTAGGTGGCAAGCGTGCTCCATCGTAGACCGCATCATCGCTTAATATCAGGCGAGATGGCGGTCAAACGCAAGCCTATTTACAAATAAAAAAAATAAAAAAGTGCACAATAGGCTATAATACACTAACTAAACACGTACAATATACGTCTTATATAAACTACACAAATATGTGCATAATCTAGTTCATAATCAGAATCATACTGGACAACAGTTCTAAATTAAAGAGCTAAAATTTTCCTTTAAAAAACTCATGAACTTACTCGTATAATAACACAAATAACTATATAATACCCTAAAATAATCTTGCGAAAACACAAAACACCCTCACAATGATGACGGAAAACCTTTGAGAATTAATTTGTCAGGAACACAGCGTAATATAGCTAGTTGGAGCGCTGCCAGGCTGCTGCGGAGGCATTTTAGAACATCGTATTTTTTTTTATAATTGGGCAAAAGTGAAATTGTAACGATGAGTGAAATTAACAGCGGATTGAGTTGAAAATGTTTTGTTACAAGCTTTTTGCAATACAATTAAGCTGTCTTCAGACTACGCTATGCTATATAGCATTATAACATATAGCTCATATCACGACAATGTCGCGCACCATACATTGTTATGGACACGTTCACACTGTGCTATACTATATAGTATGGCTTTGTATGGCGCGCTATACTATATAGTATAGCGTAGTCTGAAATGCTCTTTAGTGTAAATTGTTGTTTTTATAATATAGGAACGTATTGAAGGAGGTACAATATTAAGCATAAGCAAAGTCGGATACAGACATTGTGAGGCATGTGCCGCGCACTCCTCGCAACGCACGCTTCGATATACTTTTGCACATACACCTCACTACGAATATAAACGTATCATACGATGCGCATGCCTCGCAATGTCTGTATCCACCTCAAGACTAACATAGGCACGGATTGAACTCTAAAGCCTAAACATTATAATTGTGTGTCATGAATTCTTAATACCTAAGAAATCGTTAGTAATCGTATTGTTTTTCCATTGAAATTACCTTTAAATTGTAACAGTAAAGTAACATAGATTTTACCAGAGTATCATCACAAAAAGCAAAAAAAAAACCTGTATAAAAAAGTCAACCGGGAAAATATCTAGAACATTAAAGTGAGAAGTTACATCCTAGTCCCTAAGATAAAAATTGTAATCTTTAAATCCAGTCGCTAAAAGTCTGGAAGCTATACCTAGCTTGACCTCTACATATATATTTATGTAAAATCTCTCAGGGAATTCAGTGCATCAGCAGAAAAGTACGAGTGGGCGGCTGCAGTACCGTCGGCAAATAAATGCATTATTAATGAGCAAAAATGCTCATTCAAGTCGATTGATAGACCAGCGGACCGAGCGTTCTTTTCTATTTTTATTCTATTTAAAATTGAAATTGGTGGTGAGTTTGCAGTAGACTTAGGATATTTTCGTTGTATCTTTTTAAATTAATAAAATAATAATGTTAACTTTTTAAGCTTTTTTTGCTGTAGTAAACTTATTAATGTCTTAACAAGATATGAGCATAAAATATGAATTAAGAAAGCTTTAGCGTTATTTTCCCTAACCATTTTAAGAGCAATAGTGTTAAAAAATGCGCAAAGTGTACGCCTTTCAAGGTTCAAATCCACGATCTACGACTTGTAACTTGAGTTCGTTACCACTGAGCCACCACTGCTCTAAGAACTATTACAAACTATAAAAAATACATTATGTACCCAAAAATTGGTGATGAATTGAAAGCACAGAATATAATATGAATCTGTTCTGATTGATCTTGTGTTTAGAACCTATGCGGTACAATTTTCTATTTTTTTTATTCGGTAATAGGCTTGCGTTTGACCGCCATCTCGCATGATGTTAAGCGATGATGTGGTCTACGATGGAGCATGCTTGCCTAGAAGAAACCGATTCACTCGTGACTCGTAACACATACATAAGTTAGGTAGTTTTTATTTCTTATTGTTTTTTACCGTTGTTTCCATAAACCCACTCACCTTTTGGAACCTGTGTACGAAAGTTGAACCTGTACCTGTACCTGTTTAAGAAAACGTAAAACTATAATTATGGGATGTAGCAGTAATACTTATAAGCCAATTTAACTGTATCTTTAATCTTTAAGAGGTGGGGACCTGGTGACCTGTATTACAGGTATTTACTACCTACCACAGGCACCAGCGATCCACAATCCAGAAATGTGTCACCCCTTGCTAATGTTTAATTTATTAATTTATCACTGCTTGTATTTTGGTTTGTGGTGAGAAATAAATGTTTTTTTATTTATTTTTTTATTATTATTACTTACCCGGATTGTAACTGTCGGTGAACACCCACTCAGGCAGCGCATTCCACTATTTGTCAGTTTTCAAAATGAAAGTGGAATCAAAGCGCTTCGTTCGGGTTCTACATCAACCATGAACCGATAGCACTTTTATATCAAAATGTAGCGATAGTTGCATCATTAAATAAAATAATATCAGTGTGCAATGTTTCTGCTAACAGTAGGTACAGTCGCATCCGCCGCTTGCGACCGAGGACAAGACAATTTCATTGCTTTTGGCAAACAAGTTCCAACTGTACTCGTTATGTCAACTGTGACAAGAATAGAACGCACCCATGCGTTTCTTAAAATAGAACCTTCAAGGTTCATACTGAGGGCTAAGCAGGGACCTTGTGGCATTCATCAATACTAATAAATAATAAAGCTGAAGAGTTTGTTTGAACCCGCCGCTTATCTCTGGACTGCCACTAGCCGGGCATAAATCCAGACACCAGGCTGCTACTATTTCCTAATGGCAAACCCTCAGATCATAGAAACAAGGGAGATGTGCCAAGGCGCTATTGAGCTTGATGCTTTAATTTGCCCACATTGGGCGTAGTACAAAAGTACACGCTGGCGACGAACCGAACATGATCGATGATATAAATACAGTGTTAGATTGTGGGTGTGCGAAACTTGTAATGCGTGGGAGATCTTTATATTCACGAGGGGCGCTTGTAATTGTGTTGAAAAATATACTAAAAGTGGTGACAGTTGTTCCCGTACTAATTTGCTATGATGGCATATCTCCTTGTTTCTATGATCTCAGGGCAAACCCAATAACACTTTGCGCGGTCGAGGGATCAAACCCAAGACCCTGCGCTCAATAGTCGCGCTTGCGACCACTAGACCGACTAGGTAGGTAGTAGGTACTTTAATTCTAACTTCCTAATCCTAATCCTAACTTAATATTATAAATGCGAAAATAAGTTTGTTTGTTTGTAATCATTTCACACACCTCAGAACCAATCATCACGAAATTTCGTATACACGTTGTCAGGCGTACAGAAAAGGACATAGGGTAACTTTCATCCAGAAAAAAGTACTGTTCCCGAGGGAAATAACAATAACTTCCGACGGTCAGGACGCTAGATGGCGCTATGTGTGTGTCACGCGGACTAAGTCGTGGGCAAAATGCTAGTAATAATATAATTTAGGGAAGAAATTAAATATTAAATTACTTAAAAGTGGTGCACCCGGGACCCGGCACGGAATATGTTAACAGCGTTATCTTAATTAATAACCCAGAAAACACAAACACACAACGACCTTAATTACCTCATCATGCCTTTATTTTATACCTACCTATATAAATACACTTTATAAATAATACAGCATGTAACAAATACCCTGTTCGATCCTAAAGGGGCCATTGTGCTCATCATTATGATTAATATTTTGTATGAAACAACCCCAAAATCGCAAAAAAAAATGCTGTTTGTTCCATACATTTGTGTTCACATAAATCGATAAAATGTATGGAACATCAGATTTTTTTTGCGATTTCAGGGTTGTGTCATACAAAATATTGTTCATAATGATGAGTATAATGGCCCCCTTTGGGATCGAACAGGGTTTTTGTTACATGCTGTATAACCGTTTAAATTATACCTACAGCCTCTTTTCACGAAAATGTCAAGAGGATAGCCACCGAAATTCTGTTTAAAAATATATTTTCTTATAACATCGTCGCAGCTCAAAATTCGGGGAAGCAACGTTCACTGACAAACGACTCCCGGTGTTCCCGATGTCGGAGTATATAATAGAAAAGACATATAAGCAGTCAAGATGTTACAGGAACTTTAACTGCGATGAAACTATATTCTATTTTAATAAATATTTTAGTGTGTTATTGAATTTTGCATTCGGAAACATAGCAACCCTGAGTTTGGGTCTGTTTTATATTTTTAATCGACTCCAAAAAAGAAGGAGGTTGTACATTCGGCAAGTTTTTTACCCGACTGCCAGGGAAGGGTTATTTTTTTCGTGCGTATCTTGTATGTATGGGTACTTCTTTATGACCTCGTATAAAAAGTATAAAAACATTATTAAAGATCATAAATTGTAAAAAAAAACTGAAGTAAATCTTAAATCTAATCTAATCTTCGATATGTTTGTTGTTTGTTTTATTTCTTTTTTTTTGAGTAGGTATCGACTGAAAAGCATAATTAATTAACAAATTGCATGTTCACATTGCATGCGAGTTTAGGTGTTCCCATAAAATATACGATAAGTAATGTTTTTTTAAACAGCTAGCCGATATCGATTCTCGTAACTAATGACCGCCCGCCAAACTATATAACTAAGTACCTATATTACATCATTATTGGGTGACACCTACTTGCTTTTAACTCAAAAATTGTTACATAACTCATATTCAAAGTTATTTTGTCTTGCAACAATCATTTTCGCAAGATCAAGATCACCTAATTACAGCAAGATTAAGACCAAGACCAAGAATGAATGTACAATACTAAAACTAAGACCACGACTATGGGTATTGACGCAGAACCGAGACCAAAGACGGGGTTAGACTCGTCTCGGTCTTGAATTTGGGCAACACTATTTTGTATATCTATATCTATTAAAAATACATTTAAAATACATTTGACATCAAGAGAGCCGTCCAACTCTCGTGCGGCAGCCGTGCGGGCGTCGCACGATAACCGGATGGCTCTGTTGACGTGTCAAATGTAGGAAAAAAACAATTGGCGTTGCGCAGTGCGACACTTGCATTTTTTGCATGATCTAATTCCCTCCTGTCGCATGATCTAATTCCCTCCTGCCCTTTCTTCTATCGGACGGCCAGAAGCACAACAAAACGCCATCGGTTCATGGTAGATATACCAAGAACCCGAACAAAGCGCTTTGATTCCACTTTCATTGTGAAAACCGCCAAGCAGTGGAATGCGCTGCCCGAGTGGGTGTTTCCCAACAGTTACAATCTGGGTATCTTCAAGTCACGAGTGAATCGGTTTCTTTTAGGCAAGCGTGCTCCATCGTAGACCGCATCATCGCTTAACATTAGGCGAGATGGCGGTCAAACGCAAGCCTATCGTAGAATAAAAAAAAAAAAAAAAAAACACCCGCACTGCTGCCGCACGACTACCGCACGGCAGCATTCCAACAGCAACCTTCCAAACTGAAAGAGTTCCTATCACAGTCTGCCTATTATAATATAATACTCCTTAGGCCGCGGCCGCACCGGTACACGCGACGCGACGCGACGCGACGGTGGCGGCGATTTCATGAAAACAACTTCATATAAACATATATGTCGGTGGCCGCACTGCAGAAACGACAAGCGGAATTTATTTGTTCAGGAAATCGCTGTCGCGTCGCGTCGCGCGTACTGGTGCGGCCGCGGCTTTACAGTCGTTCATCGCAAGGGATTTCGCAAGTCAATCGTGCGGGAGGGTGCGGGGGGGGGGCTTATGTCCCCAATTGTCATACATGCAGTCCGGGACATTGACGCACATTCATTAAGATTTATGTCATTAACGACACTTCTCAAATCCTGTCAAATGCAGACAACCCATTTCTCACGCACAATAATTATTCATTTCTACCCATGTCCCATAACTTGACATAACTTGAAGGGGTTGAAGGAGGTTGACGTCCTGTACCTTACCTTTCTTTCTACCATTTGTTTAACCCTGGAAAAAATAAAACATATAAATGTATATTTTTTTGTGAATTTGAAACATGTCAAAGCCATGTTATGCTTATATTAAGTTATAGATGGATAGACAGATGGTGATATCGCATCGATGTCCGATAACTGCAAAGTAATTGGCATTGAGTTGGAAATACTGCATAAGTTTTCCGATAGATGTCGCCAAACGCTCCTAAGAAGCGTATTACAAAGGGGTCTCAAATTTCAGATGAGTCGGGCGGGACCCGGTAGCTCAGTTGGTTCAGAGCACTAGCCACGGTTCGGCAGAGGTCGCGGGTTCAAATCCCGCTCGGGTCATATGATTTTTGAGAATCACTTATATATTTAATAACTTAAATAAAACATATTTTTACTGATATATAATTATATCAGTTAAAATATTTTTTATTTTTATTTATTTATCTATACTACTAATGTAAAACTGAAGAGTTTGTAAGGTAATCTAAATAAGGTACCTATCTTATTTTCCATAATCAATGTTCTGAACTCAATTACAAATAAATGTTAAAATAATGTACTTAAATAATACCTAAGTATTAATTATTTCTAATTGTATATTTTTTTAATATATTTTATTACATTTTGTTGTGTCCATGATTATGCCTAACTTTAAGCCATTATTTAAGATTTTGTAAAGATTATGAAATATAAAAGAAAAATGTGAATACTTTATCTGGTTATTCAATTGGCGTTGCTCCACCTAAAGCATTTCTCCTGCATTGTGGGTGTGTTTACATACATGTAATAGCATAATCGGCCTATAATGTTCCCACTGCTGGGACACAGGCCTCCTCTGTGAGAGGGAGTGGGCCGTAGTCCACCACGCGGGCCCAGTGCGGGTTGGTGGACGTCACATGTCTTCGAATTTTTGGTTCTAGGACATGCCGGTTTCCTCACGATGTTTTCCTTCACCGTTAAAGCAAGTGATAATTAATTTCTAATACGCACATGACTTCGAAAAGTCAGCGGTGCGTGCCTCGGAATCGAACTCGAACCATTCGCCGTGGGAGGCACATGGTTAAACCACTAGGCTATCACAGCAGTGATAGCCATACATGTAAATCACATACAAATCCTTGAATGATAAAAACAACGTTTAAAACGCACGGTTCCCTTGAACCCTTCAGTTGTGTTCAAGTTCAAATCATTCAATATTAACTTCATTGAAAGCGAGTGGGGTAGGCTTGAACAACGAGCTAAAAATAATCCATTGTTCAGAATTCCCTAAGCTGAATGGAAAGATACTAAAATAGTAACTGTTTATTTATAATAATTTACCTACCTAAATAGACGGCGAAAGTATATTTTTATTATCTACTTTTACCTATCACGTTATTTAGGAGAACCGTTCAAAAAAGGCTCTTTTAGTCTTTTTTAAATGCGTTGTTCAAATAGACATGTTTTGGACGGTTAACTCATATTTATATTATTGCCTAGCTTTTGCCCGTGACTCCGTTCCCGTGAGAATTTCGAAAAATCCGGCTTTATGTCTTGCCTACATCATAAAAGGAACCTCTGTGCAAAATTTCAGCTTTCTAGGTCCAAGGGTTTGGGCTGGGCGTTGATGAGTAAGTGAGTGAATCAGGACTTTTTTTATGTAAAACTAGCACTTTGCTCTCGATTTTGTCCGCGTGACATACACGAAGCGCCATTTAGTGTCCTAAAGCAATTGTGATCGTCGAAACTTATTGTTTTTTCCCTCGGGAACAGTCCTTTTTTTCTGGATGAAAAGTGCCCTATGTCCTTTTCGGTACCCCTGACAACGTACAATGCAAAATTTCATGATGATCGGTTCAGTGTTTTAGGCGTGAAAAGGTGACAAACAAACAAACTTACTTTAGCATTTATAATAATAAAATAATTGGTTAAGTTAGCATAATTATAAGATTTTGTTTTATCTGAAGACCATACAAATAATTAATTGTTACTTGCGGAAACCGAACCCACAAAAGACGATTGCCCAGAAACCAACCGTGCCAATGTGTAAAAAGATATTTAAAATTTATATTCTTACCATCTTTTCACACAATTACTGTATGAAAGAAAATATGCGTAGATGGAATCTGCTCTACCTTTGCAGGACCTTGTCGTTACAGGTAGACTATAGATCTGTGGCAGTGTTGGAAGAGGGGGATGTATATGTAGGCACCCCCCACCCCCTAACCCTTCGGGACTCGCAAGCGTGACTTTTATTGTGTTTGGTATTTTTTTCGCAATCGGGAGTTATTTCCAGGCATTCATTCTCTTGGTTACGTGAGTAGAATAGATAATTTTAGCATATTTTCGTTTCGCCAAAATTGGGCTATTCATAGTATTTTCATGGGTTCCAGTTGTTAATACACTTGCGAGCAATAACATCGGCCGTATCATGAAATGGAATGAATGAAATGATAAAAAATTAAAATGATTTTGTTTTTTATAAATGACGATAGTGGCACACAGGCGTACGACCCGCCTCATGGTAAGCGATTAACATTCCATATGAAGCGCTTGCAACACCAAGTATTATGCTGCATGTGCGTTACCGACACTTTAAGGTGATTTCATAGTCGCGCTGACCATCAGTGCGGGCGGTCAGCGCCGCTCGTAAGCCATACAATCGCACGCGTCTCACTATGACACAGTACAAGACACGCCTCCTCAGGAGTTTTAGCGACCTTAATTGACCTTGATTTGGAGATTGGCATGTACGATTTGTGTCTGTAGACCCACCTATGGACTCAAGAAAAATCTTAGGTGTACAGTACGACACCCGCACGTCTGCCGCACTGCAGCGGTCCGAAACCGTTTTTAGGGTTCCGTACCAAAATGGTAAAAAAGGAACCCTTATGGTGCGACTTCGTCTGTCTGTCTGTTTGTCTGTCTGTCACACCTGCTTATTTCAGCAACTACTTATGCTATCGACTTGAAATTTGGAACAGTTATTAATAAAGAATGTTTGTTAAATTTTATTGCAAATGAAAAAAGTCCAAAAATATTTTTATTTTCATTGCAAAAGGGGCCGGAGTGGGGGTCCGAAATTTTAAAGTGGGGTTACTAGGTCAAGTGACATATCATATAAAAGGGCTTGATATGTACATTTCAAAATATATTTTTACTTAATTTTATGTCTCACAGTTTTCGGCATATGATGAAAAATGTCTGAGAAAATACCATTTCCCCCCCCCCCTTATCTCCGAAGTTTGCGGAGTGAGAAATCTGAAATAATTAGAGTTGATAGGAATTGACCCAAATATGGCACCAAAAATAAAACGATGTTCCTAACTAGTACAGTTTTTTCAAAATTATCAAAATTCTTTCACAAACAAACTTAGTTTTGCGGTCCGGTTTTTTTCACTTTATACGTCCAAAACTAATACGGAATAACGGAACCCTCGGTGCGCGAGTAGGTACGACTCGCACATGGCCGGTTTTTTTTATGTACCCTTGATCTATCAACCGGGAATAATAAAACAATTTGTGTCGCAACATTTCCTTCCTCACACTAAAACATTTTCCTAGTTCATGCAAAATAATATATCAAAGAATTCTTTTGCGTCCATAATTTTATCATTCGCTTTACGGCGTCGTAAAAAATAAGCGCAAAATAATAATACGACCAAAGTGTAGTGAAACTTTTCAATAACCCACGTTCCAATGGCTCAAAGGAATCTTTAAGGCGTGTTCACATTTTAACGGATGGATGTTGGCGAATAATGAATATCGTAAACTGATGTGGAATGGGAGATATAATGACGGATGTGACACAATTTTTGATATATTTTTGATTGATTACCAAAATGGTGGTGGATGGTATATCTAAGACAGCCAGATTAAGGTGGCTAAAAAATTACCGTTTCTTATTTGATAAGACTCTAAGATAACCCCTTTGTTTTCTGCTAGGGGACTTATATTCACGAAGAGTTCCCCACGTAATAACAAAAAAAATTACAACGTCATACGTTCTGTTTGCGAGACAAGATAATGAAAACGAACAGCTACGTGTAATAAAGACACATTTTATTTATGTCTCACACATTTGTCTACGTTATTATTACACAGACCTTTAAAACAAGCATATTATTATGAAGCTCACCTTATCTTTTTCTAAGACGTAAATTCCGCTTAAATCTCTAACCGCTAATGAATAGGAGTAGATACAACAAACAAGACACTTGATATTAACACAGTACACCTCAATATCCAAGACACATTACCGACAAATTTCGTATCTGCGAAATATTGCGGACGGACGCGATGAAGTGTAAATCACCCTTAAGTGACTGTAAAGACTCATATTATTATAAAACTTTTGAATTATTTCATTTTCACAAAAACTGATATTGAATACAATGAATGTTAATGTGTAGTTATGATACATTATGTATAACTTATGTAGGTACCTACATTATTATTCATGCATGTATGTATGGTAATATATCACCATTTTGAATGTAATTAGTGGATGGATTATGTATGAGATTCATTTTAGTAGATTTTGATTGAGTCATATGGAATGGCCGTTGTTAATATAGTAGTTATATTTTCAGAAAATATTTTTTCCAAAATTTCCCAAATTCTGCATAGTTATAATCAAACGTAAAATACTACGCTAATAGCGCATGCAGCGAATGAGCATAGGGGGCGACGTAAGGGCACAGCATGAAGAGAGTGTGCGCTTACATTTTAGATAACTTTGTGATGCCATATCTATTCATCTATAGTAAAATAATAAACCAGTATTTTATTATTTTTATCAACTGATAAAAAATTCGCGTAGTGTAATGGTCCTTTCACAAAATTAACCAAAACTACCACAAACACAACTTACTCCGATAATATTACGTCACCATCACAAACAAGTTCATTAGTAAAGTTTCAGTTAACAGTAGATAATTATGTGTTGGACTCAGTAATTATCATGTTGGACCCAACCGATAATGAGTAATGAGAACACAAAAGTATTTTTTAATTATTCTATTTCAGGTTATTGTAACGAATGACAAAAACCTGAAAGTCATTGATATAATTAGAGAACCGTACCCCTATCATGAGTTTTTTTGACGTATAGTATCGTTAACGTAAGCATGTAACGCTAACCTTTTTGGAACGCATCTCGCGGGGTGAACTATCTAGAATGTTCTAGAACAACGGAGTGCATCCGCGCACCCCGTCACGCGCAGCAGTGGAATAACAAGAGAGAGTCTGACGGACCGCGTAGTGACAGCATGTCCGATTACTTGATATATTTCTATATTGTACCTACCTAGTGATTGTATTCTTTGCCTAGAAATAAACTTTTGCGGAAACGTGTGTAGGTTTCATTCCTTCGCCCTTCGCCCGAACCCTCCGCTTCACGGATTGTTACAAGCATAATTATTTAGAATTTAAAATACAGCAGTTCTGGAACATTTTGATAAAAATAATGTTATACAATTTGCACATTTAAAAAAATACAGAGAAATTAATTAAGTACCTATCTAATTTATATAAATATTGTTTAACAAACGTGTATTTTTAATTCAAAATATGCTTACGTTAACGATACTACACGTCAAAAAAACTCATGATAGGGGTACTGGTATTTACGCAAAAAAGCATGGATATCGACGAGGCTACATTTCTTTTTGGAAGAGACAGAATCGCAATATTGGTAATGATGATGTAATTATAACTATCATATTATAAATCACAAGTGTTTCTTTTTAATCATAATATCACGCTTGTATTCCCTGAAATGTACAGAGGTATATTGTAGTAGGTATATCCACATTTTGCCAGTTATGTTCAAGCTCCATGTAAATAGGTGGCAAGCCGATTGCCAATTTGCCATTTACCGGGCACAAATCCGAAAATGCTCAGTAACACTACCCACCCCGAATCAAACTCAAGATCAAACGTTTAGAAAAAGATAGCACTACTAACATACCTACTGCCATCATAATTTAATAAGGCTTAGTAACTCCACATTTCCCAGTACCATTGCTGTCTTGCGCGTCAAGGACGGAGGATTTCCCCTTCAAAAACTTTTAAACCATGTAGCTACTTTACTTTTTCATTGATTCCATTTACTTTTTAACCGACTTCCAAAAAGGAGGAGGTTCTGCATTCGGTTGGTTTTTTTTTTTTTTTTTTTTTCATGTATGTACACCGATTACTCCGTGATCTCTGAGCCGATTTACGTGATTCTTTTTTCATACGGTAGAAGAACCTCGCGCGGTGGTTCCATTTAAATTTTATTAACTTTGATTGAGTAGATTTTTAACCATGTGTAATAAACGATATTTTTGGTGTATCTCGATGACATCATGACAATGATGAAAAAGTGATATTGTGTAAGTACATGAATTCCTGAATGCAATCGATCTCGATATTATACATACATAACATCACGCCGGTATTTCCCGCAAGGTTAGACAGAGGTGTATAGTACACACAATTTTTTTATGCTTAAGTCGCATTTGATAGAAGGCTAGGGAGCGAGCCTATTGCTATTATAAACTGAAACAAACACTGTTTTTAGGGTTCTGTACCAAAATGGTAAAAAAGGAACCCTTATGGTGCGACTGTCTGTCTGTCTGTCTGTCACACCTGCTTATATCAGCAACTACTAATGCTATCGACTCGAAATTTGGAACATTTATAAAAAATGCTTGCCAAACTTTATTGAAAATAAAAAAGTCATAAAATGTTTTTATTTTCATTGCAAAAGGGGCCGGAGTGGGGGTCCGAAATTTCAAAGTGGGGTTACTAGGTCAAATGACATATCATATGAAAGGGCTTGATCTGCACATTTCAAAATATATTTTCATTTTATTTTATGTCTCACTGTTTTCGACATATGATGAAAAATGACTGAAAAAATACCATTCCCCCCCCCTTATCTCCGAAGTTTGCAGAGCGAAAAATCTGAAATAATTAGCGTTGATAGGAATTGCCGAATTGACCCAAATATTGCACCAAAAATAAAACGATGTTCCTAACTAGTGCAGTTTTTTTTAAATCATCATAATTCCTTCACAAACAAACTTAGTTATGCGGTCCGGTTTTTTTCACTTTATACGTCCAAAACCGATACGGAAACCTCGGTTTTTTCCTTCAATATACATTTAGATTTTTATTTATGGAAGTTTAACATTTTTATTTCATAGTTTTTAGTGTAGTTGTTGGAAGTCGGTTTTTTTTAAACCTGTTTTTTAACACATTGTTTTCTTCTTAAGCATTCTTTAAAGGTAGAATTCTTGTACATTTTAACTAGTAGACAAATACCCTATTGTACTCATATTACTTTTATAGCTCTATATTTAAAAGTAGAGGTTTACGGGCAAATTATTCTATTACACAAAAGCCTTTTTAAAAAGTTCGCAAAAAGAGCTCCAAAGTTGAACAGATCTTCATTCCGCGCACGTTGTTTAAAATGAACTTCACAAAAAATGTTCAGTTCATTCTTTATAAGAAAATAACATGTAACATACTCGCACTTACAAGTTGTTAAGGTTCGATCAATACGCGATATTTTATTACATCCATTTGCATAACGATGCTTATTATACCGCTCCAATATCGAGAAGATCTTTTTACGAAAAGAATATTTTTTCAAACCGAATACGACGTGAAAAAAAAGAATATTAAAAATACAACAGAAAAATCTGAATGAAAATCCTGGCTGCATACATATAATTACGTATCTGTACCCCGATCATGAGTTTTTTTGTAGTATCGTTAACGTAAGCATATTTTGAATTGAAAATACACGTTTGTTACACAATATTTACATAAATTAAATACTTAATTAATTTCTCTGTAGTTTTTAAAATGTGAAAATTGTATAAAATTTTATCAAAATGTTCCAGGACTGCTGTGTTTTAAATTCAAAATATGCTTACATTAACGAAACTATACGTCAAAAAAACTCATGATAGGGATACTGATCTAAGGCGATTGGCACACTGCCCCGCATCACGCAGTAGCGCGGGGGTGCGTGATGTTCCGTTGTTTGCAAGTAGGTACCTGTATTTGTATAGAAATCACGCGTGGTGCAACACACTGAAAACGTATTCACGCGCAGGATTTTTGTTCCGTCGCCACGCACCCCACATCGTAGCGCGGGGCGGTGTGTGATTCGCCTAAATAATTTATGCTGCCAAAGACAAAATGTTTTTAATTTGATTTGAAAAAGGAAGAGCGTTTGCATTATGAATGCCACCGCGCGACGCTGCAACCGATATAATTAAATTTTTCATTTTTTTTTTTTTTCATTGCTAAATGTCATTCTATCAGATCTTCTAAAGTACAGAAGCTTCTTAACATTAGTAGAGCTTCTGAAACGATCCATGAGAGATGAAACTACAGGTCTATTATAGCAAATGGTTTGATTGTGGAAAGGTATAGTAATAGTAGCCTTCATAGTCCATTCACCATCATAAAATATAAGGGCTGCCCTTCGACCGCTACGGTGGTTCACCTTAATGGATGAGTTGGTAATAACCTAATAACAGTATGTTATTATAGGTAAGTAGGAACTGCTGTTCATCCCATCGCCATAATCCCTCCCATTTTACGACATCCTAGAACGTAGTTTATCTATTCCTTTCTCGCAATTAAAATTTAACATAGTGATCAAAAGTTAATAAAAAAATCGGATAAGTATTGGGTTCTGTACAAACTTAATTATGTATGTTGTATAATCGTGTATCAAGGAATGTACAACCATATATGTCAGCGCCCCGAACCGGAAGAGCCTAGTCTAACTGACCAAGCAGCTTGTCAAACTTGCTGTAGATTTATCGATAGCAAGACAATGGTTCAACAATGTTCTCATAGATGGCGCTATTACCAATTACATCAAAAGTATGTGACATAAATAGCGGTATCTTTTGATTGCATTGACTTGAATTTTTTACATCTCTACGGGACTATAGACTTTAGTATTTCATAACTCGATACTGTTCTTGAGAAATGGAGATTGACAACCAAGTGATCCGAAGAGTTCCGCATTTTCCTTTTGAGGTACGGAACCAATGATTAACACCTCACCTGTCAAGGATATCATACTATTTAAGCATCTAAATCTTGTATAAGTAGAAATATGAAATTCAGTAATTTTAATGGCATAGACATAATATGAGCTACCTTCTGACAGAAAAAATGGTTTCATCACACTTAGTAAAATCTACAACAAGTAGGTAATAATACAACATTATTATTATCTCTTAGACGTAAAGTTTATGGTAATAACACGAATAATATGTATAAATTATGATAATAACAAAAAATCTGGTTGTTATATTTTGATAATTTTAACGATAAAATCTGAAATTAGGACATGTATTATAAAATCATTGCGGTTCACTATAAATAGTAATCAATCAATTATTGATATCTGAAATACAAATCTGTCGTTTTATAGTCGCTTATCCCAAAGGACTAAACTACAGACTTTTAACATTAGGCTGTCCTTACGTAAGCCGTACTTATCTAAACTGCTTTTTAACATACTCACATAACTTCAAACAGACAACAATAACTCGGGACCACGGCTAAAAAACGAGCTGTTTATCAATTTAACACTCGTTATTTTAAATAACTAATAACACGTTATTATTGCTTCGAGTTCTTTCAATTCCTTTTTTGAATGCACTTGAATGACAGTTCGAATTGGCGCGAAAGCGTAGGGTTGTGATTAGGTTTTTTTATCGATTTTGGGTAGGGTTTTATTTATACCGAGTTGCATACAGCCAGGGCTTTCGTATTTTGTTTATTTTGTGGTATGTTTACTTGAGAGGTGGGAGCGCGCGGCCCGGCTGCCGACTGCCGGCGGAGTAACCGCTCATGCTTAGGGTTGCGCGCGCATTCTGTAGTGAAATGCGTCGATTTTATACCGTAGGTGTAATTTTAAGCGTTTGGTACGGTTTAATTAATCGTCCATAGGGATTGAGAGGTGAATTAAGTTGATATTGTGGTCACTACGGGCATTAATTTGGTTTAATTATTATGTCTGCGGACTGGAGTAATTAATTTTGGTTTTGGTTTAGTTCTTTATAATTTCGCGCGAGTCATACATAATAATGTTGTGACCCCGTGTGTAATATTTATATGACTATCTAAGAATTTTAACCATTAAATATCCCAAGGTTCACAAATTGTTTCTAGTAAAAAACTAAAACAATTTATCACAATATTTCTCAGTTATATTACCTGCCAGTTACATAAATGGTATAAGAGAAAGACAGATCGTATCAACTTTATTTTGCCGCATAAGTTATGAAGTTAGTTTTTATAAGCCGATCGAGAAAAATGGGTCAATATGATACTAGAGAAAATAAGTTTTATTGGTATTCTTGGATATTGTTCAATTTAAAAGATACCTCTACATCACACATAAAAATAGATTTATTCGGTACTAAAAACAAAGGAAACTGGAGATATAAAATAAATGAATCAATTGAAGATACTGCAAAAAAACCTTTTCGAATCGAATACAGCAGTTGTGAGAGCCCTAGCTGTCACTCAGGTGTGTTACGTCAAACTGTATTAATGAGCAACGGTTATTAAAAATAACTAATATTTTTGTAATATGAATATAGTTATTAGAGTACCTATAGACAAATTTATTATTTGTGTGATCGACCTTGTAAGGGGTTCATGGTTCACCAATCGACTGACCACGTCGATATGTTAATGGATAACCATACGCAATACTTAACCCCATTTTATGAAAGCCAGTTCAATTTAATCTGTTGTCAAATCTCATGTCAAGTAGTGTTTCCGTTCAATAGTATCAATTAATATCAATATATTATCGATTGTTTTGGACTGTCGATAGTATCGATAGTTTATAAAGCAATACTATCGATAGTATGTTTTGGACTGTCGATAGTATCGATAGTTTATAAAGCAATACTATCGATAGTATCCATACTATCGATAGTACCTATGGCCTTTTTAGATCGATAGTGGAGCTATCGATAGTATCGGTCGGCAAATTGGTTGATATGATTGGCCAATATTAGTTCGGTAAACCAATAACAACATACATGACATTTACCCCCCCCCCCCCCCCTCTTCATACCTACGCGAGCTCGGTAAAGGCACACACTTCAGTCACATCACCGTCAAGTCACCAATTAGTCACGTCAAAAACTATAGTTTAGTAGAGTTGATAAAGTCGTAAGGTATCGGTAACATGTCATTATGTCAATCACGTCACTACAGGCACGTCTAGTCAGTCAACGACGCATTACCGGCACGTTTGAAAGTAGGAAAGAAGAAAGAAAAATATTGAATTTCAATTACGTGGACCACATACAAAGATAAAATTAAAATTAAAAAAATACTTTAAGTAAAACAATACAAAAAAAATATAAATAACAGTATTTTAATCAGGATCTTATACGTCGCATTCACATGAATAATATTTGGAAAAAAAAAAACAAGTTTTTAAAACGGACTAAAACTATAAAATAATTTCTAATTAAATGGAAAACATGGGGTGCATCTTACTTAATAACTATTGCATGCGCTCCACGTTTTCCATTTCATTAAAAATATATTTTATACTTTTTAGTCCGTTTTAAAAACGTAGTTTTAAAAATAAAATCATATACCTTTTATTTTTTTACTTTTTAGTCCATATTATTGCATTGTCATCCAAATCACATAGGTATACCAAATTTCATATTAGTCCGTTGACGGGAAGTGCTTGAAAAATGAATTGCAAAATTGCAAATGTACCGAACAGACAGACAAGAAAGCGGGTTAATAAAGACGTGGTAAAAACGGCGACACTCAGCAAAATGTTGTACTATGGCAACATTGAAATTATATTCTCAGCATGCTACACCGACAACGCTGATTTTCAGTGCTGTCCTGAAACAAAATATGACCACCTGTTCACACACACCCCATCACGTCCCTTTGACGTGACGTCATTGACTTGACTGATGTGTGTGCATGAACTTATAACCTTTGGCCCCGGTTGTTATTGGAATATCCATGTTATGATATTAAGTATTTGAGGGAAGTCAGACAGTCAAAAGTCAGACAGTCATAAAACTGGTCTAACTTGAGATAAGCTACTGTTAAATTGCTGGGCAATACCATTTATATTTATTAACTATAATAACATTCTGAAGAGAGAGTGCGAATTATATTTGTTTGTGTATATGTGAATGGTAATCTCCGGAACTACTGATCCGATTTTGAAAATTCTCTCAGTAAAGCTACATTATTATTGAGTGCCTTTATAGGTCACTTTTTATCCAGAAAAAATAGTCAGTTTCTGTGGGTCACGCGGACGAAGTCGCGAGATTAGTGCTATTTTATTATAAAGCCGAACTCATCTAGTGTGAAAAGACATGGAGGATGAATCCCTCAGATCATAGAAACAAGGAGATATGCCATCATAGCAAATTAGTACGGGAACAACGCGCATAATTAAGCACTCCTTGTGAATAAAAAGATCTCCCACGCGTTAAATATTCCGCACACCCTCAATCTAACACTGTTAATCGTCACTCAACACTAGCACTAAACTAAAACACTGTATTTATACCATCGATCGTGTTCGGTTCGTCGCCAGCGCGTACGTTTTAAATATGAGCAATTTGCTCAAAATCAGGCATCAAGCTCGATAGCGCCTTGGCACATCTCCCTTATTTCTATGATCTGAGATGAATCCGATGAATCACACGTGTTACGTTATTGTTTATGAAAAAATAATAAAAATATATATTGGAATTCGTTATTTGACGTGTATTAACGTGTCAAATAGCGTTAGTGTAATGAAGCCACATAATAAAGTGACTCCATTCGCTACAGAATTGCGTACAGTCAAAACATAAAATGTCTAACTGTTACTTTTACATTGTATTGATGCCGATTCTGTTGTTTACGAACTAAACTAGTTTAGTCTTGTTATGTCTCTTTCTAATATAAAACATGAGAGGGGGGATGGCAGATATTTAATCCTGTCAAATTAGTGCACTTGAATAGTTTTAATGTCAATTTAGTCGAAATCGCAAAAGGTCATGACTATTTTCCCGTATATGACAAGGGCGTAGACTAATTTGACAGTTCTAAATATGTTCTGTCCTTTTTCAATTATATTTGTAAGAAAGAGTGTGATTAAAATTAGTTCAGTACGATGTTCAACAGAATCAGCACCATTATCTGCGTTTTTACATAACACCTACATTGTCAAAAAAATATTCGATACACTACTTTTCAGAATTTCATGTATTGTAACAGAAAAAAAAATATTTTAATGTTATATCCGTGCCATTTTTTTTAATAATCGTGTTCAGTTATAATTTAATAAAATGGAGTGTTAACTGATTTTTGTCGCTGACTGTATGACCTTCTTACGTCCATATGTTTCTATTACAGGAGACATTATAAGATTGCGTACCGAAAAGTGTTATTTATGTTTTGTTCTTATAAAATATTGTATAAGTTATCTATACTAATTTTGATTCAGGATGTGTCTTCACGCGTGGTCATAAAAGGTAACCAAATGTATGAAAAAATAAAACGCTGGAACGAAATACACACATCAAAAGTATCTAGGGATCAACATATATTTTTGCAATAACTTTTCTCCTGATTGATATTAATTAAAATTTTCTTTAAGGATTCATCAAATAAAGTGTTTTCGTTTGTCACAGTAATGATAAACCAAGTCACCTTTGCATTAATAAAGAAATTTGCCATTTTCCTAATAAAGGGATTTTTGACATTTGAACCACTAACATTAAAGTTCGAAAAAAAGACTGAAATAACAGTTTTCTTTAAAATTTTATTGGGTAACTTAAACAATTAATAATCCGTGTTTCTACCGCGAACACTAACAACACAAGAACATCGGTTTGGCATACTCAAAATGAGTTCATCCAAATCACGCTGTGGAATGCCGCCCATGTTCGTTGCAACAACAAAAAAAGGTCTTCTTGCGACTGGATACCCTCCATATTCGGCAGAGCTCTTCTCTGTAGCATATCCCATGCATGCTCAATCGGGTTCAAGTCTGGCGACTGAGCAGGCCAGGGCAGGACATTGATGTTAGCTGCGGCGAGAGTCTGTCTTACAACTCTTGCGGTGTGCGGTCGTGCATTATCATGCATTAACTGAAATAAGGGACCGATTTGCACTTGTAGAGGAACGATGACGTCTGATACAATCGTCTCAGCATAAATTTGAGCGTTGAGGTTGCCTCTGATCCAAATCAACTCAGTTCTTCCGCCGATCCAAATACCCGCCCATACCATGATGGTTCCACCACTATAAGGATGGACTTCCTGGCAGGATTTTAATCGCTGTTGGCGTCCAGGGGTTCTCCAGTGTCGTATACGTCTTGTATCCGGTCTCATACCAAAACGAGACTCATCAGAAAAGCACACGAAACGCCATTGTTCTTCTGCCCAATTTCTGTGTTCAAGAGCCCATTGATATCGAATCCTACGATTGTGCATTGCTATAGGTGGTACCCGTAGCGGTCTTCGGGAATGAAGGTTCACTTCATGCAAGCGGTTTCTGACTGTTTGGTCGCTAATTAAGTTCCCTGAAGAGTGATGAAGCCTCACGGCTAACATCATGGCGGTTATTGTTGGAGCTCTTCGAGTTAAGATTTGAATGTATCGGTCTTGTCTCCGTGTGGTGCAGCGATACCGTCCTCCATGGCGCTCAGCCACGGTACCAGTGCTTCGGTAACGTGTCCAAAGTCGACTGATAACACTCTGACTTGTATTCAGAGCTAAAGCTACAGTACGTTGCCGGGAACCAGCTTCTATCATTCCCACGGCTCTGAGCATTTCTTCCCTGCTTAAATGACGTCGCCGCTCCATAATAACGTTGGTTTTAATCAGTAGTAGGGAAACAGTAGCACTAATAATGTCTTCAATGCGTTGTATGTTTTTATAGGGAAAATATTGACAGCTTATTTTCATCTTTTACTCGAATTTGATTGAGAGTTCCTGATTCAAATTATGAAATGCACCAAAAAGGATCCATATAAATTTATAAAATCATAACTTTATTACAAAGCCACATCTCAATCTCAAGAAATCCGCATAAAAATGCTTGATCCCTAGACACTTTTGATGTGTGTATTTTATCCCTAGTTAGAGTGCAAGTTACGAAATATGTTAAAACATTTTAATAAGTATTTTGTTTTTTTTTTAACACGTTTTTTGTTCCGAGCCCTTCTCGGTACAAAATTCCTAAAGGCCTGGCCTACTTTTTAATGCGAAAAAAGGGCTGTAATGAAAACCCAATCCAAATCGAATCAGTAGTTTTTGAGAAAATCGCGCACATACAAACATACATACATACATACATACATACTTACATACATACATACATACATACATACTTACATACATACATACGGGACGAATACAGAACCTCCTTTTTTGAAGTCGGTTAAAAAGGGTTGAAATAGGGGATGAAAGTTTGTATGGAAATTACGTAATTTTTAAGGTAGGTGTAGGGTAGGTGTACGGTAGGTGTAGGGTAGGTGTAGGGTAGGTGTAGGGTAGGTGTAGGGTAGGTGTAGGGTAGGTGTAGGGTAGGTGTAGGGTAGGTGTAGGGTAGGTGTAGGGTAGGTGAAGGGTAGGTGTGGGGTAGGTGTAGGGTAGGTGTAGGGTAGGTGTAGGGTAGGTGTAGGGTAGGTGTAGGGTAGGTGTAGGGTAGGTGTAGGGTAGGTGTAGGGTAGGTGTAGGGTAGGTGTAGGGTAGGTGTAGGGTAGGTGTAGGGTAGGTGTAGGGTAGGTGTAGGGTAGGTGTAGGGTAGGTGTACGGTAGGTGTACGGTAGGTGTAGGGTAGGTGTAGGGTAGGTGTAGGGTAGGTGTAGGGTAGGTGTAGGGTAGGTGTAGGGTAGGTGTAGGGTAGGTGTAGGGTAGGTGTAGGGTAGGTGTAGGGTAGGTGTAGGGTAGGTGTAGGGTAGGTGTAGGGTAGGTGTAGGGTAGGTGTAGGGTAGGTGTAGGGTAGGTGTAGGGTAGGTGTAGGGTAGGTGTAGGGTAGGTGTAGGGTAGGTGTACGGTAGGTGTACGGTAGGTGTAGGGTAGGTGTAGGGTAGGTGTAGGGTAGGTGTAGGGTAGGTGTAGGGTAGGTGTAGGGTAGGTGTAGGGTAGGTGTAGGGTAGGTGTAGGGTAGGTGTAGGGTAGGTGTAGGGTAGGTGTAGGGTAGGTGTAGGGTAGGTGTAGGGTAGGTGTAGGGTAGGTGTAGGGTAGGTGTAGGGTAGGTGTAGGGTAGGTGTAGGGTAGGTGTAGGGTAGGTGTAGGGTAGGTGTAGGGTAGGTGTAGGGTAGGTGTAGGGTAGGTGTAGGGTAGGTGTAGGGTAGGTGTAGGGTAGGTGTAGGGTAGGTGTAGGGTAGGTGTAGGGTAGGTGTAGGGTAGGTGTAGGGTAGGTGTAGGGTAGGTGTAGGGTAGGTGTAGGGTAGGTGTAGGGTAGGTGTAGGGTAGGTGTAGGGTAGGTGTACGGTAGGTGTAGGGTAGGTGTAGGGTAGGTGTAGGGTAGGTGTAGGGTAGGTGTAGGGTAGGTGTAGGTTAGGTGTAGGGTAGGTGTAGGGTAGGTGTAGGTTAGGTGTAGGGTAGGTGTAGGGTAGGTGTACTAAACTTTACCCGTGCGAAGCCCGGGCGGGTCAGCTAGTTTTTCATATATATGTAAAATAAATAGTCCAAATATCATAACGCGTTGCATACGGTGCATAATAAGGGATCAGTTTGTCTCTACCTTAAAAATCTCGGCACCTGAGCAGTGTGTACGACGCCTAATTTATAATAATAATAATAATAATAATCATTTATTTCAGACGTTTTTACATCCATATTGTTGTTAGTAACACAAAAATACTTAAAAACTAATGTTAGTAGGTAACACCAAATACACAGAAACACTTTATCGGACAATCCGACACTTGTACGCGTGTTTACTTCACTGCGTGCAGTCGTATCCAGCGCCCAAGCATCGGAGAATCCCACCGAACCGCCAATGCGCACAGAATGCTGTTGGTGCTAGCACGCATACGTGTTAGGCTAGATGTGCAACGCTTGCGCATGACTGTAGCGAAGCTGTCTACGTTGGCCTCGGCAAACATGCCGGAGGCGCTGCAATACCGCGGCAGTCCCATCAGCATCCTGAACGCATTATTATACTGCACTCGCAGGTCACTGTATGCCCTCTGCAAATAGTCCACCCACAGGCTGCACGTGTAAAAGGATTGACAATATGCTTTGAATAGCGTTATCTTTACTTGTTTTGTACACCGTGCAAACCTGCGAGCTAACATATTGCATCGCACAGCCAACGACCTGCGCTCTCTCTCAATGTCAGTACTGTCCTTTAAGTCATCGGTGACCCAGTGACCCAAATACTTAAATTTTGTAACCCTTTTTAAAGGGGCACCACACAAGAGAACTTCGGGTACGTTCTCATAACATTTAGCACCCGCCTTAAATACCATTAACTCAGATTTCCTTGAGTTATATTTGAGCCCATGGGCCTCCGCATAGGATTCACAGATATTCAAGAGCTTTCTTAACGCACAGATCGAGGGGCTCAGCAGCACCATATCATCTGCGTAGCTTAAATTATTAATACAGACACCGTCTATATGACAACCAATACTAGTGCTACGGAGCTCCTCGATCAGCTCGTTCACATAAAAATTAAAGAGAAGAGGGGAGGAGAGTCCCCCTTGCCTCACTCCGCAATCCAGTTTGTACTCGTCAGAGAGTGTGCCTGCCCACCTTACTTGATTTTTCTGCTTATCATACCAATGCATCAGTACAGACACAATTTCCCTGGGTACACTGGTATCCTGTAGCTTTACCCAAAGTTTGTTATAAGACACTAGGTCAAACGCCTTAGAAAGGTCTAAAAAACAGGCATACACTGGAGTTTTCCTAGCAGTATAGTACTGGACTGTCTGTTTAAGCGACAAAATGGCACTTTCGGTTGAGAGGCCAGATCTAAACCCAAACTGTGCATCGTTTAGTTTCAAATGTGCCTCCAAGTGTCGATTAATCAAACTGTCCAGTACCTTGGCTATAGTTGTAGCCAGAGAGATGGGCCTATAGTTTGAAACCTCTGAGGAGTCACCTGTTTTATTTTTAATAACAGGGACTACTACGGTGTGCATTAATTTCTCGGGTAAATAGGAATGGCTTAAGCATAAGTTAAAAAACATTGATAGCACTCTCGGCAGGTGAACTCCAGCATACCGCAGATGCTCGATGCTGAGACTGTCATGTCCTGGAGATTTTCCGGTCACCATTTTCCTTATTATAGAAGCTACTTCTGCTGCAGTAAATCGTACACTTAACTCCGAAACATGAGCCCCAGCATCGGGCATCGTCGGTGAGCTTTGCCCCAGTGGTGATTCTACACTAAAATGACGCAGAAATACATTTGCTATATCACCAGGATCGTGGGCTCCCGCTACGCTCACGGGAAGGCTAGGTCTAAGATTCATCTGGTTACTTAATTTCCAAAACTTGTTAAAATTCTTATTTGCGTGGTGTTCAGCAATAATATTCATTTTAATTTGTTGTTGATTGTTTTGGCACCATTTCAACCTAGACTTAAAATATCGTCTTGAATCACACATGTCATTGTAAATACTACCGGAGGTCGGTTTACCATATGATAACCATACTTGGTAACACAGTCGCGCCCTCTCGTGAGCGCTGCACACATACCTATTCCAACCCGTAACAAGTTTTCTTCGCCGTTTAATTTTAACATTGTAGCTATATTCTGCGGCTTCGGAAAGTACTAACACAATTTTATCATACATTTTGTTTATTTCCATTCTATGTGTAAGATCGGTGCACATTTGATCAGCACAATTGGTGAATGCACTGGGAAAATCTATGTCTCTTAATTTAGAATGGCAACTATTATGATACATACTAATCTGTTCTATGTCACGTTCACCCCATTTTATTTTATTTTCGCGAGTTTCGCTAGACACATTAACCTTAGATTTTAAAAGATTAAAATTGCATTTCAATAAAATGGGTAAATGGTCAGACCAGTATGTGTCATACAACACAGAGCTACTTATTACTGATTGGGACGCAGCTTCGGTCACCACACAGTGATCTAACCACCGCCGGCTAGCGTGCACGTCACTTACAAATGTAAATGTATCTATAGGTAGCAATTGCATATCAATACACGACCAAGACTGATCGGCACAAAAACTTAATAATTCTGATGCAAACAACTCACCGGGGTGGGCGTTAAAATCACCTAGCAAGTACACTGATTCCACATTGTGACTTTCAATTATCGCATTAATCTCACCTAGACACCCAGTAAACTCAATTAAATTGTCTCTTGAATCGGTGGGCATATAAACGGAAAATATGATTGCTGAGCAACTACATAACTCGATTTTTATCGCAGCCAAACGCACACTGTCACACTTCACAACAGTAACCACTGGGAACATAGTCTTTTTCCACAACAAGGCAACACCACCGTACGGTCTGCCTCGAAGTACTCCCGCAGAAGTGTCGACCGCTGAGGTACCCGTGCAGCCAAAACCGCTGTCAATACTGCCAAGGAACGTGAGGTCGTGTGGCAGCAGCCACGTTTCCTGGAGTGCTATGATGTCGGCAGTTTTACATAGCTGTCTCACACAATCTACAGATCTTACAACATTTTTACAGTTGAAACTAACTAAGTTTACTGCATTCATTTGTAAAGAGTTATCAGTGTTTACGCAACTATACATTATTTGTAGGTGCATTCCAGTCATTCTTATCTTTATTCTCATATTTATTTCTATTGAAATAAACAAACCGTCGAAACTGTATGCCTTCCGGCCAAAGTCCATCATCAAGGAACAAAGATAGTTTTGTTTGTGGTACAAAGATTTTGTACGCATCATATGATTTCTGTGTCTTCATTTTAATTTTCTTCATAGTAACATCTATGTTAGTCTTTTGTACAATATATTCAATAATATCGCTTTCACTCGTCCTCTTGTCCACGTAATTAATAAAAAGTGGAATGAGATTGTCAGCGGCTCTAAATTTGGTATTTGGTACAGCTTTTCCTTTTATACCAATCAACCGATTTGCTAATCTTTTCTTTTGTACTGAGATCCATTCTTCATCCATTTATATCTTAATTAAATTTGTTGAAATATATTCAGCTGCGATGCCATGAACCCTATTGTCCTCCGAAACTAATAATATTCGCTCCGTTTAAATTAATTTATATCTATCCTAAAATGACAAGCGACCTCTGGCATTTAAAATCTAATTAAACGAGGTCGATATTTATGCTAACTAGTTCAGAATCTTATTTGATTTATGTAAAATAAAGTTATTTGACTCCAATCTGGTTTAGTTGGTAACAAAATATACAGTGTGTCTGGTCACCGGTGTCCAACCCCTTAAGGCGAAGCAGTATGATCAATTTTATCGACAAATCCACCATAATAAGGCATTTTGGAAAACAATTAAAAAGTAAAAAAAAAAACAACCAAACTTTGTCACTTTTTAAGTTTCTAGTATTTTAATAGGAGTTTTTGAATATTTTTTTTTAGTGTGAACTTATTGCTTACTTTTGTAGCTATCGAACGAAACCACTTTTATCCCTGTAGGACCTCTAATATTGGTAGATATGGCAAAAAGTAAAAAAGAATTAAAATGGCCGCCATTTCAAAACAGTAGGGGCAAAATGCCTTATTATGGTAGATTTGTCGATAAAGCTGATCATATTGCTTCGCCTTAACGGGTCGGACACCGGTGACCAGACACATGTATAAAAATAGGTCTAAATAATTACAGGCATATTATTTACTTAAAAATACTTTTCTTTTCTTTAAAAAACTGATCAATTTTTAATTATTGTGGTGAAATAATTTACTGTAATGAGTCTACCTGTATTATTTAAGTTAAAAAATAAATAAGGTAGGTAATTTCATAAAATCTAAAATATTTAATGATTAAATTATGTACCAAAACCTATTTATAATTATTTCAAGTTTCAGTAACTGACATACGGTTCATATAGTTCAAGGTCTTTCAGTACTAGAACGATTAATATAACACGTTGGAGTTAAATTAATTTATTTATTTAAATACTTGTCTCGAATATATTAGAAGTCAACTGGACTGATTTTTAATGTAAAATTTCTATAATTATAATCAATTACAATAATAAATAAATGTATAATTTTCGTAAATTCTTATAATTTATAAATGTTGACCTGTATGTAAAGTTATTACTTAAAATAAAATTACATAACATTTTCATAGTTTCTATCACTTACCTGTGTATCATTACTTATAATGATGATGGATGGATGATACTTCGAATGATAACTATTGATTGTTCACTCGGTACATACCTGTAATAATAAAACAATGTTCAATTATCTATTACAATAATATATTATTACAAGAAACAAAATAATAATAAATGTATGCTACGCACAAAGGCTACGCGCTTGCTACGGCGTAGCTATCAATACCGCTACGCAAGCTACGAGCTATGCTGTAGTAGCATATCTAATCCATGCTTGTTTAATTTTATTACTAGCTTCCGCCCGCGGCTTCACTCGCGTTGTTGGGATTAAAGTAGCGTATGTGTTATTCTGATGTATAAACTATATTACTGCAAAGTTTCATCAAAATCCGTTCAGTAGTTTTTGCGTGAAAGAGTAACAAACATCCATGTATCCATCCATCCTCACAAACTTCCTTATTTATAATATTAGTAGGATTAATATTATTGATATTATATAATTGATTACGTTTATTCATTGTATAACATTTTTAAATATTTCTAAGATATAAAAAACAAAACATTTAAAAATATAAAAAATAGTGCTCCACCGGCATTGGGAACAGGGTCCAAGCCACCGGCAGTCAGGGCCCCAGAGAGAGGAACCTCCTAACAATACGAGCCGTGTCCAGAGTACCGCTCTCTGCATCAAGCCCTTGATCCAACTGCCCAACGAGAGCCTCCTCAGGTGTTGGTCGAGGCTCTTGGCTATTAGGCCATTAGCCGAAACGACTATCGGCACAATGATAATGAATCCACGGCTGAATCCACCCCCCACATGCTGACAACCTCGTGTGCCAAGTCAAGATACTTGATTTCCTTATCTTTTTTGGCTTTCACGAGATTGCCATCATGCGGGACCGTGATATCAACAATCAATTGTTGATTATATTATTAATATTATTCGTAATTTTTTTTTTTTTTAATAAAAGTAACTGAAAGACAGAATTATGATGCTGCGGAGTTTGTTGCGCCGTTTCTTCTTCGCAGCTATAACACTAGGAAGCGGTGAAGGGTGGGCGTTTTTGGGGGCTGTCTAATGTATATTGACGTTCAATAAGTGCTAATTAGCTTTAGCCCAGTTTGAATAAATGACTTTTGAATTTGAATTTGAAAATTTGTATTGTATTATTTCTATCATGATGAATACAACAAGAGATTGTACTGATTCAAAGGCCTTTTGCGCATTATAAGAAAATTTCATGTCGAACATGCAGACGGAAAATTACTAGTATGCGAGTGTCTCATCGGACATAAGAAAAAATATCTTAGTATAACAATAGTTAGTCAGTAGGTATGCAGTACATATCTACTGACTAACTACTGTTATACTATAAAAAAATCTTGTCTTATGAGAAATGTCTTAAGAATCTGGTGAAAAAATGAAAGAATGAAAAAATTGTGATCTTTATGTATCAACGCCCTCTATTGATGCAACTTAAAACTAAATGCAATTCTGAAAGTGAAGTCCAAGCACAACGAGACTTCTAAGTTCTGAATAAAGTTCCGATACCTAGCTCTTTGGGCTGTCGCGAAAGTAATGCCATCTATCGGAGGGTGTCAAAAACTGGTAACGCTTGCTTTTCAGTAAGTCTTCAGGAAATTCGGTTCCTTGTGATAGCAATAGATGGCTCTGTTTTAAACTACGAATTAAAATATTTTGGAACAATGATAGGTATTTTAATGGAAGGTTTAGTTAATTATTATTATTACAATTAGATAATTTACTATAACAAATAGAAGAAGTACACACAATAAGCAAAAAATTTAAACAAGAAATTAGGGAAACGAATAGATAGGTACCTACTTATAAAACAATAATTATAAACTAAACAACCCAACTAATTACGTAAACCCTATTTGCCCAATTAACCCACAGTTCAATTTAGAACTCAATTGCACGCAAACCAAATTGTTTAAAGAACATTTCTGCTCCTATTTGTATAATTATATGGATAGAAAAGTTTTAACTTGAATTTTGTTTATTCAAGTGTTCTCCCATTTTGTTTTCGAGAACTTACATCGAAGATTCCCGTCCTAATTTGATCGTGGATGTTATGGCAAAACTTTGGGAGAACTCAGCTCAACTCAGCTGTGTAAAATTATAAACTCTTATATTTTAACACAGCCTTTCCTATATACTTTTTCCCGCTTCTCTGTCCACGTGTATTACAATAAACTGACCATTTGAAATGGCCTCCTTAGCGTCGCCGCACACGGGCCACTTGTGGCGCCACAAATGGCCGCCACTTGTCGCATTTGACTTGTCACAGGAACAAATGTGACAAGTGGCGGCCACTTGTGGCGCCACAAGTGGCCCGTGTGCGGCAGCCCTTAGTGTAGAGTGGCTAGTACTACGAAGGGGTCAAGCTGTATCAGCTGAATCATCCCATCTTTATGAAAATATGATTTAAATTTTAAGTTGGACTCCAAGCTACCAAACTGTGAAAACCACAACAAAATGCGTTCAGTACAACACACAGTTCAGTGGAACACTTAGATAATTACGGTTGAAGCACTTCAAATTACACTTTGGTACTGGTAGGAAACGGAAACTTTATGGGTGAAAAAGGTGTTTTATCCATAAAAGTTGTTCTAAAACCCCTCGTACTTTACCTACGTAGGCCGTAAACCCTAAACTCTTTACTAAAAAACCTTTTTTTAATCCCAAAATGGTCTCGAGGGCCTCAAACCTAAAATACCGCAAATAATTTTGACCCTCAAATACTCGATTCCTAAAGCCCGCATACATTACGAATTTTCGTTCCCGTAGATTAATTTTATTTTCGTCTGATCCCTAGGGAACTAATTAATTAAATTTAATTAAACGCATATTTGGAAAAGTACGACCTATAACAGTAGCTTGACAAATCTATAATTATGTCCTAAACATAAATTAACTTCTTTGAACCCGGGTAATGACAAGCCTCCTTTTATATGGTACTAGTGTACCTAGTGTAGGGCTGCCATAAATGTTGAAACGCGGCACCGGGACAATTAGGATACAAAAAAAAAATGAAATTAAAATCTTTTACACCTACAACACCGAGTATCACATGTGCGTTGCTAACCCTTTAAAATGAGGATTCACTGTGTCGATAGCTTGGGAGACAAACAGTTCTCCGCTGTCAACACAGCGCATCCGTCCTTATTCGCCACAGGAACATAGCATAGCAAAGAGTAGCGCTATTTGGCTGTGGTATTCTGTAAAGTGGAGATACTTCCAGTCAAACTGCTTCAGACGAGCAAGATATCCCATTATGTCCTACCTCTCTTAGGTATATACCTAAGAGAGGTAGGTAATATAGGTTATTTAACATCACGCTACGACCCTTAGGGACCGAGCAACGGGTGTGAAACCGAGAGGAACGGCTACATATAGCTATACAAAGTAATAAAGACACACAACCAATCATAACTTCGCTGCCCCACTAGTGAGGAATCGCACGGCCTATTTCGCTCGGTTGCCTCTTACAGCTTATGCGGAATTATACCTGCTATATTAGAACCCACACAAGCATGAACATCGAACAAGGTGGAAATAGGTTGAATGTATCTGATCTGAACTGAATATTAACGTATCATACGCGGCTGAATTCTCTAAAATGTTAGGCAGGGATGTACTAGGTAATAAGTCCATATTTTGCCAGTTATGTTTAAGTACCGTGAAATGGGGTGCCTATTGCACATTACCCGGATACAAATTCAAATTTCGGGCCGCTACCGAATTTTCTAATAGAAAAAACTCAATATGGGCCGTACCTACCTCACCGAGAGTGCAGTGATAGCCTAGTGGATTAACCATGTGCCTTCCACGGCGAATAGTTCGAGTTCGATCCCGAGGCACGCACCGCTGACTTTTCGAAGTCATGTGCGTATTAGAAATTAATTATCACTTGCTATAACGGTGAAGGAAAACATCTAGAGGAAACCGGCATGTCCTAGAACCAAAAATTTGAAGACATGCGACGTCCACCAACCCGCACTGGGCCCGCGTGGTGGACTACGGCCCACTCCCTCTCACAGAGGAGGCTTGTGTCCCAGCAGTGGGAACATTATAGGCCGATTATGCTATGCTATGCTATATATACGGTGAGGGCGCATCTACGATTTAATCATTGCTGGTATTTGATATTACCTTAGAAAGTACAATATGTACCGTTGTAAAAGTCACAACGGTACATGCCAACTACCAAGTTATTTGGTGTACCTACATCAAATGGCCACGACCTATTTCTAAACAGTGAATAAGTGAGTTTGTACCTCGTAAGAGTAACAATTGGGTATTTTTGTGCCTTTTGTGATCTGACAAGACCCAAATGTCTTACATTTGGGTCTTGTCAGATCACAAAAGGTTCTGCTTTCTTAGGACCATTTTATGGTAGATATTAGAGAATTTTTGAGCGGATCTTGGGGGGGGGGGGGGTGCTTAGCCGGGCGGCAAATTCAGAGGGCGGCAAAACCAAGCTTGGTAGACGAATACATTGAGTAGTGTGGCGTAGTAATCGCAAAAAGCAGCGCTAGAGTAATCGTTGTGGCGTGCTTCGGGGGAGGCCTATGTCCATCAGCATCAATGGGCGTGTTATGGCTGAAATGATGATGACGATACAAAAATATTGTCGGGAGGGGGCGACATATTTCAGTTTTTGCACCGCCTTCTAATAATTCAAGATTCGGGGCTGGGCAGCCGTGCGGGTGTCGCACGACAGCCGGACGGTGCTTTCGACGAGTCAACTGTAAAAAAAACAACCAGCGATACGCAGTACGACAAAGGGCCCTTGTGCACCTGTCCAGTTCCAGTCCGTAAAAACGAACGTTTGAAAAGAGAGAGAAGAAGAAAAGAAAGAAAATCTTCTTCTCTCTCTTTTCAAACGTTCGTTTTTACGGACTAGAACTGGACAGGTGCACAAGGGCCCAAAGACTGCTGCACAGCTACCGCAAGGCAACAGTCCACACCAAACGTCTAAATTGAAAAAGCCCTAAAATGTGTATTATCCTGTCTATACTTATACTTATATATATAAAGAGAATAATCTATACTAATATTATAAAGAGGAAAGATTGTTTGTTTGTTTGTTTGTACTGTATAGGCTCCGAAACTTCTGCACCGATTTTAAAAATTCTTTCACTAATAGAAAGCTACATTATCACTGAGTAACATAGGCTACTTTTTATCCCGAAAAAATGCACAGTTCCTGTGGGACACGCGGACGAAGTCGCGGGCGAAGTGCTATTTTCAATAAAGTAAAGTGTATTAATATAAATGTTGGTGTACTATTACACCTCACCTCTTACGTATAGGTACAGACGTAATATTAGTTTCTTTATATGCAAAACTAACTACGTGTTCCCATTAGAGTCCACTATATAGGACCAACAATGGTGTATGTATAACGAATCAGACGCGGTCAGTCTAATCCGATCATGCAAATGGGCCTCGATCTCTAACCCGTTCGACGCCTCTTCAACACACTGTAAATGTAAATGTGCAGAAGGTTAAATATATATGTTACTAAAACTGTAAAAGCCTAGACTTAGGTAAATCTTAAGATTTACCACTAAAACCTATGATTTACGAACCCTTAGTGGTAAAAGTCCGAACTGTTCTGTGATCATCGTTCATTTTGAACTTTTACCACCACACACTCGGTAAATCTTAGGTCTTACCGCAAAGACATGGTAACTGTTAAAAAGAGTGAATAAGTTGTGACATAACCGAATTGGTTTGCCCTACCCCTAGAGTGTTTTTGTAAACTCATAATTATTATTTTTTTCAATATTATTTTGTAGTTCGCTGTCAGATTACATATTTCAAAAATGCATAATTTTCATTTGACATTCTTAAAAAATATGTGAGTGATAGAGGTGGAGAGAGAGAGTAGAGGTGGAGGACAATATGCGAGAGCCTCCTTAATATTTCACGCAAAAAAATATGTTAATCCTCTCTAGTTAAGCTTAATAGGTACCGCAAAACGTTTATACATTTTCAAGGTCAACTGTAACTTAGAACTTCTGTTACTATTTCTCTATGATTCTGTAAACACGGACCACTCACGTCCCAGGGTTGCTTCGCCGCTATATGCACATGCAATAACTGGGCAGTACTGCTGTACTGTTGTTTGTTCAATACATTGTTAGTTTGTCTACTATGTCTTAGGAACGTCTACAAATTAATATAATTATGAGCCAGATAATAATGACAACATTGATTATGTATGAATGCCAGCATTAATTGGTTACCCCCTTTGTTATGCTCTGTATGCGTAGAGTTCCCAATTATTGCAGGCGTTTGAACATCTTCATAATCATTATTAGCGCTTATTTTTAATCTTTATTAAATTACAATACTAGCCGTCCCCGCATTTTCACCCCCGTTGCTCGGCTCCTAAGAGTGATAGCGTGATGTTACATAGCTTATAGTATCTCTCATGAATTTGGCTATCATAACAAAAAGATTTTTTCGAGTCCCACTGGTAGTTCCAGAGATTAGCGCGGTTAAACAAACAATCTATCAAACTCTTCAACTTTATTATTAGTTCATCTGTCGAGCAACCTGATTCAGGTCGAAATCTATTGTGTCTGTCAATTGTAATAGTCAAAGGGATATATTAGTTTACAGAAAAAATTACACTATGCAAACATCTGGAATACAAATATTTTATTTTGTTCTCTAAGTGCCAGTTGCTTAATCACGGCGCCAAGATACATTATTTTCTTGATTTGCTTTTATCAGATTAACTATAAAGTCTCTTATTTTATCTGTGAACATAATATAATAGATATTAAGGCGAAATATGTAGGCAGTATGGTGTTTGTAATGATTATTATACGCCATAAAAATATTAATGACGGTCTTTATGGACGCAGCCTTGGAATTAAGCTGTTAATTAAGCATTTTATGAATGGAAAAGCTGGTAGTGAGAAAATGCACACTAATCACTTTTCAAATGAAGTACGAGTTGTGTAAAATTCTGAAAATTACTAATGCAAGCTAAAACTCTTTCATCCATTCACCCCAGTGCTGGTAGCAACAAATTTTAATTTCTACTTTTGCAATCAGATTCTGTTCGACCATAATACAGGGTGGCAGGTTAGACAGTGGAAATATTTTAAGGGGTCATTGTAGTCATCATTATGAACAAATTTTACTATGGGACCAACGCTGAAACCGCGAAAAAAAAAATCAGCTGTTCCATACATTTGTGATCATCACATAACTCAACAAAATGTATGGAACATCGTGGAACAGCTAATATTCTTTTCGCGATTTCAGGGTTTGTCCCATAGTAAAAGTTGTTCATAATGATGAGTACAATGACCCCTTAAAATATTTCCACTGTCTAACCTTGCACCCTGTATACCTACCATTCCTATATATCAATAAAAAACATAATTTTCAGGGGAAATACCATGAAAGGTTCGCAAGAGTAATCGTCTGGCAAATGAGAAACCGTTTCGAATGACCGGTCCGCACACAAACCTCATTTCTTACAACATGAATTATTTGAGATCATTTTGGGTATACCGAAAAGGATATTCGTAAGATATATCGCTCGGTTATACGGAGATATGAGTCGCTTATGGACAGTTGCGAGGCTCAAGAAAGTATTGAGATTACAGTTCTAGTAGAAAGTTCTTTGTAGAAACAGATAAAAATAACGAGAATTTGAAGTAGGTATATTGCTTTTCACCCGACTGCGGCGAAGCCTCATCTTTTTAATCTATTACTGTTCAATGTTACCTTTGGACATTGACTCAGCACTCGGCCCGGTCGACGCGCGGCCCAGTTAAAATTATGATTTTGCATCTTACACGCATAAATCACAAAGATTTTTGTATACTAGTGTGTGTTAAGAAAAAGTAGTATATAAGCTGTAGAATATTGTAAATAAATCAGATTTGAATTTTATATTCTTGTCTCATTTCCCCTCACTGTGGCCAACACACCTTTAGCCATCTCTGATCAGTCTCGTGAGTCTGCGTGACTGGCAGTGAGTGTACCCTTCCCGAACCTGGAAATCCTGTCTACTATCCGTCTGTCACCTTAGGTCGCATGGTGCAGACATCCCGAATTTATTTATATATTTATTTATCACACAATTTATAGGTATATGGTAGGTTAGGGCTGTAGGGCTTATAGTCGTAGGGACTGTTAGGCTTGTAGGCCTTAGTAGGTTCCCTTAACTTAACATATATTTTCATGTATCGTCACACCCTTAACAATATTGCGGCCAAACGTGACGTTTGTGAGGGGTGGACGTACAATTACGATACCCACAAGAAAAAAAAAATATCATGTCAAAAATCGGACACGCAATTCATCTATCATACTACAAGTTGATACATTTTAGTGCCCGATCGTTAAAACACATATTTGTCTCACATACAGTTATGACTTACTTCGCCTATAACTTTGAAACTAGCTACTGTCGTAAACTTTCAGTACACGCTCTAAAATCAACGTGGGTTTATGGCTAATCCGTTTCCCAATAGTATTAGTAGCGCTTTAATTACTATTCCAGATTAGTAACTTAGCTTAGGAAACCTAAAATATGAGTAGTGTAATTCTAGTCCAATATTATTCTAAGTAATTTATAAGTAATTCTTGTAAAATCTACTGAGTTAAAATATTTTATGAGGCGTTTTCAAAGACACTCCAAATTTCGACTGACGTGGGTAAGACGCGGTGGCTCAGTTGGTTAAAGCGAGGTCACGGTTCGGCAAAGGTCGCGCATATTCAAAAAGCTTCCACGACTGATGTGGCTAAGACGCGATGGCTCAGTAAGTCAGAGCGTTGCCACGGTTCGGCAGAGTTTGCGGGTTCAAGCCCCGCCCGCGTCAGTCGTTTTAGAAATCTCTTATATACCTACAGGGTGGGCCGAAATTGTTGCAAATAGCAACACTCAATTTATCGAAAAACAAATTCTTCACCTTTATTATATTAGTATATAATGTAGATTAAGAATCCTCATATTACAAAACTCATTATCGATTTTGGTTTCCCTTTCTTTCATTCATTCTCACGAAAGTAGTTTTAATTTTAATTAAATTACTCGCAAGTGCGTATAAATATCAGAATAATCTCTTTAGAACTCCCACGCTAAGATCGAAGCTGGATTCATTTTCTACATTCCAAAAATAATCTTATATTTTTATCATTTTCCAAGTTTATCATAAATTAACATACTACTATTATCTTATATAATACATACAGTATTTATAAGCTAAAAGAAAATATAAATAAAATTAAAATTTAAGCATCAAAATATTCGTCCGCATCGCTGTCAACGGGTAAAGTGCCCAGAAGGCTGGCCGCATTGCCACGTTGAATGGCAATGCTGATTCTTTGACCGAAGAACAGGCCAGCCCTCTGGTCACGTGAAGAGTCGACTAGCCTTTTGGAGATATCACGGAAAAGGAGCCGAGCACTCGGACCCCATGGCCCCAGTGTTTCAACCCCAAACGGCTCAAAAATATAATTACCGACAAGATTATTGTATTTGCGCCGTTTGAGGTTTTCCGCAGCTGCAGCGGTCGCTCCGGCACAGCCCACCGTGCTAGGAAGATAAAATGGAGCAAGGGTGTCGACACAGGTTGCGTCCCACACCAAAGACCTTCCCAACTTCCATGGCATCAACGACATTCCATCTGGTCTCTTGCCATCGTCACGTGCCAAGCCATTAGGTTCTAATATAGCTGGCACGCCGGCGGTGACAAGAGCATGACGGATAATATCGTTAATGCTGGCGTGCCGTGCCATGCGGCCTGCGCTCTTACTGCAGGAAAGGCCATGGTGTCCGAGGCAGTCAACCGCTTCACCGCATTGGCAGCGATGCGGAGCCCCGCAGGGTGCGCCCAGACGCAGACATGTTGCGAGCCGAAAAGTATTATCACCCAGCATAGTACCTATGTTGGGTGACGGAAGTGCCTGAAGCCAAAGGCCCGACTCCCACTCGCCCACAGCCAGCAGACGGGCACGCTCAGCAGCATTGGTGGACGTGTTAATGAGATCATTCCGTACCAACCTGCAGAGCGGCTCATCCCACTGTTATAAGTAGACGACTTTTTTATATTTTTATATTAATATTTTTATCTAAGTCTTTCTCCCATATATTTCCATAAAAAGTTATTTCCAAAATAACATGAAATTACCATTACGGAGGAAGTTTTCAGATATTGTATAAATGGCTCTTGAATTATAAAGTACATGTAAATGCTGAAAAAGTCGGATATTCTGTTGATTTTAATTTTGCGAAGATTTTTCCATTTTAATCTAATTTGCCTAAATGACGACTTTGAACTAAAATAATAAATAATGTATTAAGTACTTCCAATGACTATCCAATTGTGATGAACATGCCGAAAGATGATGCAGATGATGATGGTGAGACGATAACACACAAACAACAGCAATGTTATTTTAAAATCCACTTTAAGACTCTCTTTACCCTCGAGTTTCTGACAACCCCCAAAGGACATCATAAAGCTTTAAAATATTCAACCCTATCCGTCGTCAATACATTTTTAAAGCCAAATTTATTGGCTCTGTCAAAATCGAGTGAATTTGAATACATTAAATTGTAATACTTTGGAGTACCGTCCGTTTGTAACGTCTAAGACGGGTGATTTTAAATGGATGGCTCTTTGGAATAATTAGAATTTTATGTGATATCGTATTTTGCTGAACTTTATGAATCTAAACCAGCTACAATGCTAAAATAGAAGCACAATAACCTCACATAAGAATGTCGGAAACCTTCAAAGCGACATTGATAGAGGAACGACAGGAACAAACATTACACGCCTCAGATTTTATTATGCTTTTGAAGAACAATTGAGATCGCGACACTTGGCAGCGAGCCAACACTACATATGAAGGTCAATGGACACACAGCTGAGTAAGGTGCCGAGCAAATGTGGTTACGAACCAACATTCTTCTTTCTATACTATTATTATAAATGGATAAAGTTTGTATGTATAAGATTATCTCCGGAATTACTGATCGGATACTGAAAATTCTTTCACTAATAAAAAGCTAAACTATTCTTGAGAACTTGAGAGAAGTATAGGGTACTTCTTATCCGGAAAAAATGCACAATTTTTGTGGATCACACGGATGAACACGCGAGGGGCTAGTGGAGGGGCTCGTGGCTAAATGACAGCCGCGCTGATCGATCGATCTGCGAGGTTAAGCTGCGCTTGCCGCGGTCAGTCCTTGGATGGGTGACCGTTCTTTACACATCGAGACCCCTCCGTGCCTCGGAGAGTACGTTAAGCAGTCGGTCCCGGTTGTCATAGGAATATCTTTGACAATCGTTACGGGTAGTCAGAAGCCCTAAAGGTCTGACAGCTGGTCTAACATTCGAATACCGGTATTACCCATTAATTGGGTTGTGGAGGTCAGATGGCCGTCGCTCCACGTAAAATATTGAAATTCAGCCGAAACTAGTTAGATTGGAAGCCGACCCCAATATAATTTGGGAAAAGGCTAGGCAGATGACACGGATGATCACGCGAGCAAAATTTTTGAGAATTGTAATTTAATTTCCTTTCATTACCCGAGCCATACTGTATATCATCGTGACACCCAGTCGTAATATGTAGTATTATAGTTACTTATCTCTCGTCATGCAATATAATAAGTGAAAAGTCAATCGGCCATCTATTTCATCCGTATTTCTTACACAAATCCGTCAGTCGAAGTCGCTCATAAAGACGGATATCACGACATCTCCAATACTCGGGCGGATATAACGAATTATCCGTCTTACCGTCCATATATCCGGTTCAACTTTGAATATTTTAGGACTTTCGGGGCCTTTTATATATTTATTAAAAGGCAAATGTTTTCAATGAATATTACCGACGAACTCGTTTAGAAATGTATGAGGATTCCTCAAAGTGGATCATTAGAGGATTATACTATGAACCAATATATGTAATTAAAGAGTGAATAGGTATATAACCTTATTATTGTAACCCACAGTTTTTGAAAGCCTGATTAATTACCCGGTTGCCCCAGAAGAAGGGTAATGTTTTACGGGTTTGTGTATGTCTATATCTTTGGCATCGCTCTGTAGCCTAAACGGCTTGATTGATTTCAACCTGATTATACAATAATATAATAATATCAGCCCTGTATAGAAACTGTCCCACTGCTGGGCACGGGCCTCCTCTCAGAATGAGAGGGGATAGGCCATAGTCCACCACGCTGGCCAAGTGCGGGTTGGCAGACTTCACACACCTTCAAGAACTTTATGGAGAACTCTCAGGCATGCAGGATTTCCTCACTATGTTTTCCTTCATCGTTAAAGCAAGTGATAATTAATTTTAATACGCACATGACTTCGAAAACTCAGCGGTGCGTGCCTCGGGATCGAACTCGAACCATTCGTGGCAGGCACATGGTTAAACCACTAGGCTATCACTGCACTTTATATTATACAATACAATTAATAAAAATAAATAATCTTGCGTTATTTTTTGTTTAAAACTTTAAATAATATCCTTGGCCGAACGTTGTGCACCGTACGGAACCTGACCGGTTTTTCGGTAACTATCAGTTTTCATTTCTTTTTCTTGGCGAAGCCCTCCGCTTCGCCCTTCGAAGCGACTATTTGACTATCGGAGATATGTTGTGTCGCAGATGAGTCCTGTTCTGTTGGAGATGAGTCCCGTCGAAGTTAAGTCTTGTAGCAATTCAGTCTTTAGCTGTAGTGTCTGTCGAAGATCAGTCGTATATCTCTTTATGTGGTCGGTATAATTATACAGAACATAGACCATCCATTTATATAAAGGTCACCTATCCAATGTATAACCGCACCTCGTAAATCATATCCTTCTACTCTCAATTTCAGACACCCATTTGTATTTCTTGCGCGTATTAACACAAAGACGCACTTATAAACCTTACATACATAATGTATGTTTACGAAATATTGTTCGTAACAAGATAAATCATACTCCAATAGAATGTAACAGCTGTTCGTGCTTTCGCCGGAGATTTCATGAATTATTTACGCGCTATGTCAGCGAATGTGCGTAATACAGACAAATTACATTTTTTATTGACAATGGCTGGTAAGCATGATGGTTCTTTTACATACCTTATGGGCAAATAGAATAAAGACAGACATATGATAGGTTATGTATGAGGGTTTTGCATGAAGGTGCAATCAGGAGAATCAATATGTATATAGGTAGGTACCAGGGTTGTTGCGAATATTCGCATCCGCATCCGCAATTGCGGAGCTTCCGCATTGATTTGGACATCTGCATCCGCATCCACATCCGCAATAATCATTGTGGATGTTCATGCGGATGCAGATGTAGCACAGGTCGTGTCAAGAAAGAAATAGGCGGGGCCCGGACAAGAAATAAATAGACTGGCGCCTGCCGTGCATGGCTCATTAACCAATAGGAGCGAAGTTGTCACGAATAGCACGCAGGTTTTTATTGACACCACCAGCCAGTGTTCCTAGTGAATAATTGTTCAGTAGCGCGGGTTTAATTTACGAACCTCGGCGCAACAGGCTTGACGCCGAAAAGGCGGCAAATATTACTTTTAATTAAATGTAATACTCCAATTTTTTACTTTCATTACAAAATATTTATTAAAAATTACTCTCTTATTATTTTATTTCTCCACAAATATAGTTTCTTAAAAAATATCTTGAGATCCGCATCCGCATCCGCGGATGTGAGCCTTCAAACATCCGCCTCCGCATCCGCATCCGCGGATGTGAAAAAATCAGGATCCGCAACATCCCTGATAGGTACTTAGCAAAATTCAAAAGCGATACCATTGGGACCTATGTCCCAAATGGTCCCTATGGACCTATGCCCCAACAAACAACATCAAACATGATCTTATATTACTAACATTCTAAACTGCTATACTTAGTAACAACATTTCTAAATAAATGAAAAACATGGGGCGCATCTTACTATTATCTATTGAATTCTATTGCATGCGCCATTATTTTATAATGTTTAGTCCGTTTTAAAACGTATTTAAAAAAAAAAAAATTTCAACAATATTTTTTTTACATTTTAAGTCCTTATTGCATTGTCATCCAAATTACATAGGTATACCAAATTTATAGCTTAGTCCGATACCAGTAAGTGCTTGAAAAATAAATTGCAAAATTTGTACCGAACAGCCAAATAGACAGACAGACAGACAAGAAAAAACTTGGTAAAAAACAAATAATATTAATCTCTTTTCAGTATGACCACAGATTTTAACCATACATAAAAGATTACGGTCGGATTTCGCCCACTTAAATTGGCGGCCACTATTTTTACTTAATTACGAAAATTGGCCTTTAGTTGTAGACTTTCGGGCTTCTGATTACTCGTAAGGTCTCACATATCGCAGATATTCGTATGACAACTGGAACCAACTCCACAACTCCTTAGGGATGCGAAATTCTTCGACAAAACAATATTTTCTCGAAATCACATTGTCCTTTAGGATCCACAATCGCAATCATATCTCTTTACGAATCAATGTCCCGTGAAAACTGGCGTCCCTATTCGTGACGCGGAGATATGAGCCGTAGTTTTTATTACGTCACATAAATGTCATGTCAGATTTGTAATCTGATGAAACCATAAAATGACGGTGATTAAATATTTGGGAACTAAGAGGAAAGGTATAAACTAGGGAACAGTAACTTTGTTCTTTAAAAAAATTATAAAAATACCCGACCGAAAAACCCGACCGCGGTCTGCCCTACGTTTTATCTGGTATAAAGAAAAGGAAAACAAGATATTGCAGTCGGGACCCATTATATGACTATTACCCGGAAACACTGGGTCCCGACTGCAATATCTTGTTTTCCTTTTCTTTTTGGTGGTTCTATAATACCAGATAAAACGTAGGGCAGACCGCGGTCGGATTTTATAAAATTTTAACTTTCTATTTTTATTTTTCACTTTTTAGTTTTTGATGTGAATGACATATAATCGTCTTTTTAAGCCCTTCATTTTGATACCCCACATGATGATGTAACGATAAAACAAAAATCATTGTTTTTTTTTAGATATACTTAAATGTTTTTTAAATGTATAAGATATATATTTTTTCGTAATTGTCTCTCTAAGACCTTTATGTTTGTGTGCGAATGTTTGAGGGAGAATCTCACCGTGACATTCTCCCTCGAACGTTCGCAAACAAATTGGCAGTTCTCACAGTTGGTAGGTTGGTACAGAATAGACAGTAGAAAAGAAAAGGGCGACGCGCCGTTCGTGTGTTACAATTACACAAACAATTTCGAGCTAATTTCTACCCTCCGCCTCCATAACTATTCATAAATTACATTTAGCGTACACACTTGTAATTGACTATTATAACTTGCTAACTTAGGTACCTAGGTACTTACATATTTTGTAGCAAGAAACAAGTTTTCTTAGTTATTGATTAAACAAAAAAAACACTTTTAAAGTAATTGAAGAGTACATCGCTGTAGGAATTTCTTTACATCTTGGCGCTCATTCAGATTTCAATTCACTTATTGGCAAAGTCGACAATCCTGCAAGTACTGATCTTGGCTTCTTTTTCACATTTATATTTTTGCTAAGTTATTACTTCAAATTGCATGTCCTCGTATAAACAAACACGCGCCTGAAGTGGCCCAACTTACCTATAGGTACTAATATTAGAGAGAGTGCAATTTTTTTGAGTTTGTGAGTTTTTCTCTGGAACCAACAATTTGATTTTAAAAATTCTTTCACTAATAAAAAGCTACATTATCCCTGAGTGCTAAAAGTTACTTTTTAACCCGAAAAAATGCACAGTTCCTGTAGACCACGCGGACAAAGTCGCAAGCAAAGCTGTAGTATTACATACTTAACTGTGATCAAAGTCTTGGGTTATTTTGATAAACTTTGGGATACAAGTTTAGGGTTTATGTAATGTGTTCCCATAAAATGAAGATACAAACATCTACTTCAAACATATTGCGGGCTTACAAGAAAACTTGTGAAGGGATGTTGTTGTTTCTATGTGTTATGTAATTAAAGTGAAAGAAAGTTTAGTTACGTAAGGATTACTCTTACGTAACTAAACTTTTTACCCAACTGCGGTGAAGTCCAAAAGGAGGGTTTAGTGTTTAACCTGTATGTTAGTATGTATAAATACTAGCTTTCGCCCGCGACTTCGCCCGCGTTTTTCAGTATAAAAGGTAGCTTATGTGTTATTCTGATGTATAAGCTATATTATTGTAAAGTTTCATAAAATTCCCTTCAGTGGTTTTTGCGTGAAAGAGTAACAAACATCCATACACACATCTACACATCCTCACAAACTTTCACATCAATTTATAATATTAGTAGGTTAGTAGGATTTTGGAAGGAAAATCAAGGTAAGTAAGTAATGAAACTTTTTGATTTAAATAATCAAGAGCAGACGAAGTTGAATTTCGAATTGAAAACTTTGTTTTTAAAATTTTATATTTATTTGAATTTGGAATAATTCGTCACTTATTTTAATATTAAAGTTGAACGCCCAATTATCCAAGCCGAATGCGCTGGAGGAGCCGACCGAACCGAATTTTCTTAAGCCTTGCACACCTATCCGCGCCGAAGTAACCGAATCTAACACAGATATAGAATAGGCTAGATATACCGCATGTTTCTTTAATAGTATGAAAACGAATGTGCCATTTTCCTTACTTACCTACTTATGCATACCAGGCGCTTCGTAAAAATTCAGAGACGTCATCAGAATTTTGAGGACCTCCCAAATTCTTCCGATTCGGTGCGGATAGGTGGGCGAGGTTTCATAGGATTTCATACAAAGAATTCTAAAATTCGGTTCGGTCGGCTCTTTCCGCGCGTTCGGCTTGGGTAAATAGGTATTCAGCTTAAGTCCTTGCTCAGTGCTCTAACCAATTGAATTTTGAACTCTATCTTTAAGAATTTTAAGTTTAAAGTTGATCAGACCAAGTAAACACGTTTTCCCATACAAACTTTGCCACCCCTTTTCACCCATTTGGGGGTGGAATTTCCAAAAATCCTTTCTTATCGGATGCTACATCATATAAGGAATACGTCCTCCAAATTTCACGTTTCTACGACCACTAGTTTAGGCTGTGCGTTGATCCATCAGTCAGTCAATCAGTCAGTCAGTCAGTCAGTCAGTCAGTCAGGACAAAGCATTTTATTAATATAGATAATACGGTCGTATCTATATCTATCTGTAAGTAGGTACTATAATAAAGCGCAGGCCACACCACCAGCTATCGTGCGAGCGAGCGAGCGAGCGACCTGGCGGCGAGGGAAACTATACAGGGTGGCAGGTTAGACAGTGGAAATATTTTAAGGGGTCATTGTACCCATCATTATGAACAACTTTTACTATAGGACCAACACTGAAATCGCAAAAAAAAATCAGCTGTTCCATACATTTATGTTCCCAAAACTCAACAAAATGTATGGAACAGCTGATTTTTTTTTCGCGATTTCAGGTTTGGTCCCATAGTAAAAGTTGTTCATAATGATGAGTACAATGACCCCTTAAAATATTTCCACTGTTTAACCTGCCACCCTGTATAAATGATGTTCATGTATTAGTGTACTCATTGTTGAAGAGCCAAATAAATAAATAAACAAATGAAGCTTTGTATCGCTGACGTATCTCTGTGGTTCGGGATGTGAACCGAAGAATGAAAAAATAGTAAATTAAAATTTAAAAAAACCCGACTGCCAAAAAACAACTAAAAAGTTCAAAACAAGAGCACTTTTCAAGCAGTCTGATGCAGTTGGTGGCAATTATTTGTGTTAAATCTTAGATTTTATGCCACCAACTGCATCAGACTGCTTGAAAAGTGCTCTTGTTTTGAACTTTTTAGTTGTTTTTTGGCAGTCGGGTTTTTTTAATTTTTAATTTACTATTTTTATTTTTCACTTTTTAGTTTTTAATGTATGTTTTCGTAATCTTCTTTTTTGTTTGTATATCGTTAATACTTGAAATAAAAACTTAAATCAATAAGTAAGAATTAGCGAGAATGATTGCTTTGTTAAACAACTTTAAATCGTTATATATCCTAAACTATTATTTAAAATGAAAAATGATAAAAGGAACCTAAAGATGATTTAAAAATACCTATTCAACGACACCCCACTTGACATAGTTCATCAACATTTTTTTTTTTCATTTTGACAAAATTGCGTCTGGTTGTCGCTGTGGTGAATTTTGATTACTGTTATGTCTTTAGTGACACTCGCAAGATTAAGACGAATCGATTGACGCAAGAATTATCAAAATCGGCCTACGCATTTGGTCTCTAGAACGCCACATAGAAACAAACATACATACATACATACATACATACATACATACATACATACATACATACATAGACTGATAAACACATTACCCTCCTTTGCGTCTCGCAGTCGGGTAAAAAGAGGTGAAACGATGCTCGCTCGCCTTCTAGCTGGCGCTGTGGCCTGTGCTTTATAATAGATAGATATAGATAGATAGATTAGTAAAGATAGATATTGATATGACCGTATTATATTTATAGGTATGTAACACACATGTATAGGTCGCGGCGTGAGTTATGATCACAAACGTCACCTGCGCATTAGCAATTTTTCGGTCTCTCTGGCGAAATAAAGAAGACGGGGGCCGAGGCTGCAGGCGACCAATCACCTGCAACCGATGCTCGTCGTCTATTGGACTATTCTCTATTACGTATTGTCAACTGTCTATTGTATATTGGGCCGAAAATATACATACATGCGCGATCTGTGATCATCTTTAGTGCCGCTAGATATATCTACCTACAATTATATGCCTAAGTAATTTGTGGTAACGACTAGTTATACCTACACGTATATGTTTAAGTAATCTGTGGTAGCGACAACATAAAATATTGTTAGTGCCAAACCAATCACTTTTTGGTTCACACCGTACCAAGTAAAGATTAGATTACGATTACACGTAAATGTCAAACTTGACGTGTATTTTCTGATTTTCGGTAAAAAGGATTTTCAATGTGTATTTTAGGTACAATATTTAAGCCTGTCCTTTTTTTGGCTTAACAGAGTAGGTAATAAGTATCAACTATTTTACCTATTATAGGTAAAATATTTGATAAAGTTAGCGACAAAAGTCAGTTACCGATTCGGTTTTTTAAATCATAAATGAACACAGTGATTGTTATAAAAAACCAGCCAAGTGCGAGTTGGACTTCGGGCACTAAGGATTCCGTTCCGGTGTATGTAAAAAAATATAAACAGATTAAACGAGCTGCTGGATACCAGTGCCACAGATAATACAATACTACGCGTACAGATGCCTCATCTCATACAAAAAAACGTGACCGCCGCCGTAACGCGGGCTATCGGGCTATACATTTTTTCGTATCTAAACGATTTTTTAAAATTTTTACTAATATTTATATTTGTCTATTTACTCATGTTCTACATTTTACATAAACTTCAATAACAAATCAATACGTATAACGTCATCTATTAAGAGTTATTTTAACAAATGTTCCTTTGTTCCTGATGAGACCCCGTGCCAGTGCTGAGAAAATCTAAACCCATCAACCAAGTACTGGCCCAATTAACTAGAGTATAGTCGTTACTTCAACTGAACAGTACAGATAATAAAATAATGTAATCAAACAAAATGCGAACGAGGTCAGACGTAAAAGCTAGTGCAGGATAGTAATATTCATTTTGTAAATAAATGTCAGGGACTAGCAAAACATTTTTATTACATATTTTCATCTACTAGACTCTAATACTATCGAGACTTATTTAACTTTATTTTTACTTGTATAGTCCAGTACCCCGATCATGAGTTTTTTTGACGTATAGTATCGTTAACGTAAGCATATTTTGAATTGAAAATATAGGTACGTTTGTTACACAATGTTTATATAAATTAAATATTTAATTAATTTGTCTGTATTTTTTTAAATGTGTAAATTGTATAAAATTTTATCAAAATGGTCTAGGACTGTTGTATTTTAAATTCAAATTACGCTTACGTTAACGAAACTATACGTCAAAAAAACTCATGATCGGGGTACAGCAAAGATTAATCGTATAAATAGACCGTAAATATTCCTCTCTAAATGGCTGAATATCAAAATTTTACTAGTACCGACTGCCATCTGACCTTCATAAGGCAGCTACTGGGTAATACCGGTATTCTAAAGTTAGACCAGATGTCAGACTTTCAGGTTTGTGACTACCCGTAGCGACTGGCAAAAATTCGCACACAACCGGGGCGGAGAGTTAAATGTCTCCAAGGCACGGAGGGGTCTCGGTTTGGTCACGAAATAGTCACATATCTATATAAATACACAAAGTTCATATTTTTTATTTTGTTTAAATTTTGTGTAACCAACAATCCATTTATTTTAAATTAGACAAAAATCTGTAATATCTGTTTCGTTATTTGGATCTAGGCATCATTATTTTGCGATAATTACAAAGCTGTTTTATTCATTTACCATTTTCATGAAGATTCTACATACCTATATAAAAACAAAAATGCAGTCATTTCAGCAATATAACACAAAAACTATCGTTATGTCGATAATTTGCTAATGCTATATTTAAAGAAAGTATAGATTATATGAAAATGATGACAAAATGTGGTCTCTATAATAGGAGCATACTTTTTACTTCCTCGGTATGTGTTAACTGCGTGTTATGTATCCTACGTTGAGGTCCAAATAAATAAAAAATATTTGGTGTAATTAATTTGAAGGTTTTATTCCTGTCTAGTCCGCCAGCACAAATAGGATGATTAACGTCAAGTTTCTTCATTTTTTCTACGCAAAAACAGCTGATAAAACCTTCTCCCTCGTCCCAATAAGTATGCTAATGTTAACACGAGTAAAACCAGGCGTTAGACTATAACGTGAAGAAAAGCAAACAATACAGTGTTTGCCCGACGTAATCCTTATTATTTTGAGGAGAGGAATAATTATTATGAGGAGAGAAATTACTATTATGAGGAGAGGAAAAATACAAATACATTTTGATTAACTTTTAGCGGGGACAAGCCTGATTAACATAATACCGTGTCTCTTGAATAATTTAATAATTTTGGATGTTAGAAATTATAATGGTGAGGTGGAAAAAATATGGTTAAATATGACTGAAGACAAAAATGCCTGCGGCTGTGCCAAAAATTCAAGCATAAGAAACTCTTGAATACACATACCTATTATATACTAGCTATACTCGTGGTGTTGCCTATATGTAGAACAATACAGACCTAAATAATGAAGATAACCGACTTGCAACCTACCAACGCTAGACAAAGGCACACAATATACCTACTCGTATATAATGGCGTAAAATTCTTACATATATCTTAGATTTCGTTTCAGTATCGTTCTCAAAATGGAGTGATCATATTTTTCCAAAAATATTAAATGTAGTCAATGTAGTAAATGTAGTATTCTTCGTTACGATTTTACTGTAAGTGTAGATATTGATACTGCAAGCAACAAAGTTACCGAGATCAAAATTAGATCTTTAGAAGAGAAACTCGAATTGTTATCTATTCAAATTCTATTTCAGGATATACCACTTCATTATAACAAGGATATATCAATATCACAAAGTACCTTCAAGAGTCTACTCCATCCCTTCCAAGTATCAAGAAGCGTGCGCCGCATAACAATCCAATTAGGTTATTATTAAAGGATGACCTTTCGCAATGACCCCAGTATAAGTTGGAATTCCTTGCGAAGGCACATCTTTGATAGTTTGTCTCTTTCAGTAGGTATTCTAAGGATATTGCCCTCGGGATACACGAGTACAATTAATTAAATACAAAGGTTTGTTTAATTGAAAATTATTAATTAAATACTTCTAAAACATAACTTTACGCCTGTATTTTCCGAAAGTATGAGTAGAGCCGAGCCAATTACCATTCTTTAGTCACAAACCCAAACTTTGAGTTGCTACTACTATTACTACTTATAATATATCCGTATAATAATATGTCCTTCGTTATGTCGTAATTTCTTATTTAAATATTTTTTTGTATAAATAAAGCGCATGAGGGCAATAAACAAAATGTATTAAAACAAAAAACCGGCGGTACCTCAGATCATAGAAACAAGGAAATGTGCCAAGGCGCTATCGAGCTTGATGCCTGATCTTGAGCAAATTGCTCATATTAAAAACGTACGCGCTGGCAACGAACCGAACACGATCGATGGTATAAATACAGTGTTTTAGTTTAGTGCTAGTGTTGAGTGACGATTAACAGTGTTAGATTGAGGGTGTGCGGAATGTTCAATGCGTGGGAGATCTTTTTATTCACAAGGAGCGCTTAATTATGCACGTAATTGTGTCGAAAAATGTACTAAAAGTGGCATCAGTTGTTCCCGTACTAATTTGCTATGATGGCATATCTCCTTGTTTCTATGATCTGAGGTAGGTACGGCAGTACGACTCTCGCACGGTAGCAGTCCGACACTAAACGTCTAAATTGAAAGAGCCCTTTAAATTATTTTCCACCACAATAACGTTAATAAAAACAAAACAAAAACCTCTTCAATCAAATCTTGAAAGCCTTCTGATTTTCCCTCCAGACTTGAAACAAAGTACTCTTCTGTGTCCCTCATTGACGTCACTACTATTCCTCTTAGAGACCGTACAACAACCAATTTGTGTGGAAAAGTGGCATTCTCTACAATGGATATTGGACCTTATGGTTTCGGAAATAGGTGTAGTTTTAGCAGAGCATGAAGTGCAAATAAGATACTATTGTTAAGGTTTATACAACATCTGTTTGGTTATAAATCAGGGGTTTATTGAAATTTTCTTGTTATTGTTAAAGTTTTGAAAATTTGTAGGTGACTAGGTTTATAATTAACTAGCTTCCGCCCGCGGCTTCGCCCGCGTTTTTGGGATAAAAAATAGCTTGTGTTAGTCTGATGTTTATAAGCTATATTAGGTGCTGTAAAGTTTCATCAAAATCCGTTCAGTAGTTTTTGCGTGAAAGAGTAACAAACATCCATACACACATCCTACTAATATTATAAATGCGAAAGTTTGTGAGGATGGATGTATGGATATTTGTTATTATTAGTATTGATGTGTTATAAATAAAAATATTTCATTACTGGAAACAAATGGAAAATAGTTGATGTCACCGTGTGCTGTGCAAACTCATTAATCAATTACTGCCAACGATTCGTGAAATATTGCATTAATAAATTATTTCACTCAGTATTATAATTAAGATTTAATTTAAAGTTGAAGTCCCGTACCTACTTCCAATAAAATATAATTAAGAATTATAAAAAAAAAAACATAGTTCTTGGAACTATTTTTTTTTTTTTATAAAAGCAAAATGTAATTATATAATTAACGGTCAGTTGCACAAAAATAATTAACTTTTAAAGGCGGCATCAACCATAAAATTTCTATTGTTAAAGTCTCCTTTAAACTTAACGACCTTTTCTGCAACTCAGCGTAATAAGTTTCTTATAAGTAATGATATCTACATTATGCTGTGCTGTAATGTGAAGTATTAGGGCTCTTTCGATTTAGACCACCGTGTGCATAGGTCCTTACTGTTCCAATTTTTCCTCATAACCATAATGTAGGTATATAATCGCGCTCTATGAAAAAAAAACACCGCTCTTTGTGTTACCGGACTTCCGGTATTTTCACACAACAACATATTTATTATTCATGGGTTGACCCTTGCGGTCATACCTTTGGTTAGGTATTGTTTTATTGTAAAAATGATAATATTTTTATGAATATAAATGGTTTTTCACATCAATTGCCTGCTGTTATGATGATGACAAAATAGGTAGCTTAGGTATTTACCTACAATATTATTTTAGTACGTACTCGTACATACGAAGCATGGAAGTAGTTTCCTATGTATTTTGGACATGTCAAATAGTAACATACAAATATTTTATTACTCATTTCGTTCATTTAACAAATAATTATAAAAGAAAATAGCAGTGATAGCCTAGTGGTTTGGGTTTAACCATGTGCGTTCCACGGCGAATGGTTCGAGTTCGATCCCGAGGCACGCACCGCTGACTTTTCGAAGTCATGTGCGTATTATAAATTAATTATCACTTGCTTTAACGGTGAAGGAAAACATCGTGAGGAAACCGGCATGACCTAAAACCAAAAATTCGAAGACATGCGACGTCCACCAACCCGCACTGGGCCCGCGTGGTGGACTACGGCCCACTCCCTCTCACAGAGGAGGCCTGTGTCCCAGCAGTGGGAACATTATAGGCCGATTATGCTTATGCTATAAAAGAAAACGTAAAATAGAGTTATGCTCGATATTTATGTACAATTTATTAAATATAATTAGTAAAAAAATTTCATTCTTCACCAGAATACCAATTCTAAAATATGTACTAACACATTTCCACTAAGGCGTGCACGACGATCGTTGAGTTTACCCCGCCAAGCAACCTGCACACAGCGGATTATACAACACTTTGCGAACCTATTTGCGATCAAATAGCTAGGTTATATCACCATGTCGTTACATTAAAATATTTAAATTAAATAAAATAAAATAAAAAATAAATTATTGCTCTTTTATTTGATTTTATAATTTTTTCTATATACACTTTGACATTAAATGTTTCCTTTTGAAACAATTTATATACAAAATGACATTGAATGTGATAATAATGATGTAATATATTGATTATAATTATTGTAAATGTGAGTACTATGTGGGTTATTATGTTACTGTTATAGATCTCAAGTTCAGTCTGACAGTTTGAGTGCTTTAGGGGGCCTACCCAAATGTCCTCTCTGATGGTAATGTTCGTCGGGTCGTTGAGCTCCCTGGTTGAGCTACCACGATACCCGGCACATGCGTGCACAGTCAGGTCAGGTCCACTCAAATATGTATGGCTCTTTCCTCTAAAGGCCATTTCAGACTAACCTGCATGGTTCTTACACAATTTATCTTAATTGTCTGGACTTTAAAAGAGACATCAACCTTTGAGTTTGTTTCGGTGTTTCTTCTCAAAGGTAGTCATATAGGAAACACCGAACTCATCTAGCTAAAAAAAATGTTTTGACGTGTAAAAGTGTTATTTTTAACCTATTTACAAAATAAATATCATTTATCATTTATAATATCGGCGTTGCACGTACAAAAGTCGCTATGTTTTTTTAAGATCTTTTGTTTTGGCTGCACTTTAAATTCTTATTTAAGTAGTTAAAACTACATCAAAGACCAAGAGAAGAAAAACCGGCCAAGTGCGAGTCGTACTCGCGCACCTAGGGTTCCGTATCATTTTTGGGCGTATAAAAGTGAAAAACAACCGGACCGCATAATTAAGTTAGTTTGTGAAGGAATTTTGATGGTTTCTAAAAAACTATGCTAGTTACGAAAATTATTTTATTTTTCGTGCAATATTTAGGTAAACTTCTATCAACTCTAATTATTTCAGATTTTAGCTTTGCAAACTTCGGATATAAAATGGTATTTTTTTCATCTTTTGTCAAAAACTATAAGGTATAAAATAAAAATCTATTTTGAAATGTGCAGATCAAGCCCTTTCACATAATATGTCATTTGACCTAGTACCCCGCTTTAAAATTTCGGACCCCAACTCCGGCCCCTTTTGCAATGAAAATAAAAATATTTTTTGACTTTTTTCATATTTCATATTCATATTACAATAATATTGGGCAAGTATTCTTTATAACTGTTCCAAATGTCAAGTCCATAGCATTAGTTGTTGCTGAAATAAGCAGCCGTGACAGACAGACAGACAGACGAAAATGCACCATAAGGGTTCCTTTTTTACCATTTTGGTACGGAAGTTGGTGCTCAAGGACGATATACAACTCATTAAATTTTTCGCTTCCTTTTAAATATTATGCATTTGCATTATAATAACAAACTGCAGTTTTATACAGCATATGGTTGGGCGTCCATTTCCATGAACTTTACGATAAAGGAGATTTATAACACCCGCTATACACTTACTGGCGAATATTTTAAAAATACAATTATGTGGAATTATTCCACAAAAGCTAAGAGCGCATTTGCCTACACAGAGCAATAAATTATTGTAACTATACAGGGTAAAATTAAAACCAGTGCAGATATTTTAGGAGGTGAAAGTACTCATGATCAAAGATCAACTTTTATTATGGGACCGACACTGAAATATGAAAAAAAAATCAGCTGTTCCATACATTTTGATCGTGTTGTAGTGCATTAAGTACATTAAAAAAATATATACTCAGACCATTTTTTTTTCGTTTGTATGGCACCTTTACCACCTATAGATGTGCCTCTTAAAATATTTCGAGTATGAAGGGTAGGACCCTATATACACACATCAAAAGTGTCTAGGGATCAAGCATTTTTATGCGGATTTCTTGAGATTGAGATGTGGCTTTGTAATAAATTTATGATTTTATAAATTTATATGGATCCTTTTTGGTGCATTTCATAATTTGAATCAGGAACTCTCAATCAAATTCGAGTAAAAGATGAAAATAAGCTGTCAATATTTTCCCTATAAAAACATACAACGCATTGAAGACATTATTAGTGCTACTGTTTCCCTACTACTGATTAAAACCAACGTTATTATGGAGCGGCGACGTCATTTAAGCAGGGAAGAAATGCTCAGAGCCGTGGGAATGATAGAAGCTGGTTCCCGGCAACGTACTGTAGCTTTAGCTCTGAATACAAGTCAGAGTGTTATCAGTCGACTTTGGACACGTTACCGAAGCACTGGTACCGTGGCTGAGCGCCATGGAGGACGGTATCGCTGCACCACACGGAGACAAGACCGATACATTCAAATCTTAACTCGAAGAGCTCCAACAATAACCGCCATGATGTTAGCCGTGAGGCTTCATCACTCTTCAGGGAACTTAATTAGCGACCAAACAGTCAGAAACCGCTTGCATGAAGTGAACCTTCATTCCCGAAGACCGCTACGGGTACCACCTATAGCAATGCACAATCGTAGGATTCGATATCAATGGGCTCTTGAACACAGAAATTGGGCAGAAGAACAATGGCGTTTCGTGTGCTTTTCTGATGAGTCTCGTTTTGGTATGAGACCGGATACAAGACGTATACGACACTGGAGAACCCCTGGACGCCAACAGCGATTAAAATCCTGCCAGGAAGTCCATCCTTATAGTGGTGGAACCATCATGGTATGGGCGGGTATTTGGATCGGCGGAAGAACTGAGTTGATTTGGATCAGAGGCAACCTCAACGCTCAAATTTATGCTGAGACGATTGTATCAGACGTCATCGTTCCTCTACAAGTGCAAATCGGTCCCTTATTTCAGTTAATGCATGATAATGCACGACCGCACACCACAAGAGTTGTAAGACAGACTCTCGCCGCAGCTAACATCAATGTCCTGCCCTGCTCAGTCGCCAGACTTGAACCCGATTGAACATGCATGGGATATGCTACAGAGAAGAGCTCTGCCGAATATGGAGGGTATCCAGTCGCAAGAAGACCTTTTTTTGTTGTTGCAACGAACATGGGCGGCCATTCCACAGCGTGATTTGGATGAACTCATTTTGAGTATGCCAAACCGATGTTCTTGTGTTGTTAGTGTTCGCGGTAGAAACACGGATTATTAATTGTTTAAGTTACCCAATAAAATTTTAAAGAAAACTGTTATTTCAGTCTTTTTTTCGAACTTTAATGTTAGTGGTTCAAATGTCAAAAATCCCTTTATTAGGAAAATGGCAAATTTCTTTATTAATGCAAAGGTGACTTGGTTTATCGTTACTGTGACAAACGAAAACACTTTATTTGATGAATCCTTAAAGAAAATTTTAATTAATATCAATCAGGAGAAAAGTTATTGCAAAAATATATGTTGATCCCTAGATACTTTTGATGTGTGTACATATCGTCTTCCGACGCTCGGGGAATACGACCGTTGCCGAACAGTGACGAATATTTCTATGCGCATTATCACTTTGGGAGACCTGTAAAATATGTGTTTTTTTTTTTATTTTAGTATCACTCAGTACTAAAAGATTGACATATGGCGTCACAAAGTTGTCTAAAAAGTATGCGCACGCACCTACTTTTTCCGCTACACCCGTGCGTCGCCCCTTTCTCTCATTCAGTGCATGCGCAATTAGCGCAGTATTTTTAGTAACTATGCAGAATAATTATTCCGAGAAAAATATTTTCTTATGATAATTTTACTTAGGTACCTATTTTTTGCAGAAAAAATGTTTTTTATTAATACCTAGGTACCTAGAAAAAAATTGATGGTGATTAAAAGTCACTTATAGGTAAGATTAGCGCGTTTCAATAAACAAACTACCAAACAAAAAATTCTTCAGCTTTATTATATAATAAAGCCGAAGAATTTTTTCTTTGGTAGTTTGTTTATTGAAACGTGCTAATCTATGGAAGTAACAGTCAGATTTGATAAATTATTTTTACATTTTTGATAGCCCAATTCTCGAAAAAGGTTATAAGTTATTTAACATCACGCTATAACCCTTAGAAGCTGAGCCACGGCGGATGAAACCGCGGAGCACTGCTTGTCTTGTATAAAACAAAGGACTTTAAATCTAGAGAGATCTGACAAAACAATACGTGTCCGCTGTCCCGCTAAACTTTCACATTGTAAGGGCTATGTTCACCAACAAGATAACAGTCCGATAAATTGAAAACGGCTGTTTATCATGACTTTTCATGTTCACCAAAGCTAATCGACCGATTAAACACAGTAATCAACCGTTTTATCTAACCAAGGTGGGAGAGGTCGTTTAACATCCCGATTAGTACTTAATCAGGGTATTTTGACGTTTGACAATGACGAATTTGTGAAAATATTAAACAATCTTCAAAGTCAAAGTCAAAGTCAAAAACATTTATTTCAATTAGACCATTTACAGGCACTTTTGAAATGTCAAACAATATTACAATAGTTGTCAGTCGGTTTGTCCGTTAGTTGAAGCTAGTTGTCCGTTCCAAAACGTAGATTCCTATGGAGAAGAACGGACAAGAAACTCCATGGTTACTCTTTTTCAATAAATTCAGCGTTAATTCATTCTTATTTTTAGCGTTGCTAAAATTAGCAATGCACTTCTTTTTATCCATTAATTTAATCAATTCTGACATTACCTACATACTTTACATATTAGAATATTAATTGTAGGTACAAATTCGAATAAAAATTATCGTCGACATACGAGTTTGTTATTGGTTACTATGACAACATCTAAGATCGAATGCTGCTAAATTAAGACACAACGTAACCAGTAACCAAAATCATAATAAGAAGTGTTAATCGGGACTTTCAATTTTTGAAGGGCAATCTCATAATGCAACCAATAATATAATGTTCATATTTTAAACGGTTTTTTACGTGTAAAGCTACCAATCATAATTAACTGTATTATATAATTCGGTCATTAATTCCTAAAACGCTCGATTTCAAAATCGAGGTTGAAATTAAATAGGAGTGATGAACACGAAAATTCCCGCCTCATGGTTAAACGACTGTATTCGGTTAGCGGCCCGATTACGAAAACATTGGTTATTTCACTGTCGGTGAACTTAGCTCTAAGTGAATTTAAACTGTGACTGCACTCTAAAATATACTTTTTGAAACACGTTCAGTGCACGTGACGCCGGGACACGGAATAGTATATCATCGGAGAACTCGGTAACTGCGCAAAAATATGAACAGAAGTTTTAATAGGAAAAAGTTAAATAGGACATTTACAGTAGCTTTCTCTAAGTTTGCCCTACGTCTTATCTGGTGTTATTAAACCACAAAAAAACCCACAAGACATTTGCAGTTGGGACCCAGTATATGACTATTACCCGGAAACTGTTGTGTTTCACTTTTTTTTTTTTTAACGTTGCCCCACACTAGTATTTCTCCTGTGTCGTGGACCGTGCGTTTACAAACACAAACACATACACAAACAGCCAGACCTATGTGCAATGCGGAAATCGAATCCACGCCACGTCGCGCAGCAGCCAATCTCTCAGCCACTGCGACAACCGTGCGGTCAAAAATAATAATTGAAGTTAAATTGTTGATTCCTAATAACTTTAGGCAGCACGGTTGCCGTAGTGGCTGAGCAATTGGCTGGTGCGGTGTGGTGCGTGACGTGACGCGGGTTCAATTCCCGCACGGTTAGTGGTTTTAGTAACACCAGCCGGCCTAGCATGACCACGATAGAAACGGGTTTTGTCTACATAGAAATAGACAAAGTGACAGATTGTAGAAACATTTCTACCGTTTCATTCATAAAACGTAGAAATGTTTCTACAATCTGTCACTGTAAGAGGTAGGGCATACCGAGATCGGGTTTTAAAACTTTTTTACTATTTGGTTTTGTAGGAACTAAATCAAAGGCTTTTGCGAGACAGACGAGCTAAATGAATTGAGGTAAAAAGTTATCTAACAACATTTTATGTAGTGAACCTTTTGCTTGTACAATTTGTGGTAACAAAGGTAACTTTTACGTGATATTAATGGTTACCCAGGTAACCTAGTGTGGAAAATTATGGTAGTTAGTGAGTTTAACGATTAATGACAGTTTAACCTCTTTTCTAACTGGAAAATAGTTTGCGTTTAATGTGGGTATTATTGCCGCAAAGGAAAAAATAAACGTTCCATTTAGAATATAGTTTATTTTTGTAACTACATTAGTACCTAGTAGGTAATAATGCTGTTGGGCTTGTCGTTTATGCAAATTAATTAATTTGTGGTTGGCTCCTATATTAACTATGTGTTGGGTTTCATATAATTATACGCTAATACTCATCTAGGTATATGTAGGTACCTATGTAACAAATAGTTTTGCATACCAGCCGTACCATTAAAGAATTCTTTTAAATTCATAGTTTAGCGATTCTTCTTAGTACTGCCTAGCCGAGCTACCATGTGCGCTGTGACAAAATTTATTTGACGCCTTTATCGTGCATCTGAAATTACTTAGCAGAGTGATTTTTGTTAATAATCAATAACGTAATAATGATGAAAATTCAATTTCAATTTGAAATATAATTGAATCTTAACTATACCAAAATATTTTTTAAATTAAATCTTTAAAATGACAGATTTTGAGATCAAAACGAATAAAGAACATACAAATCAATTCATTTTAAATAGACTTTAGAATATTAGATTTTGAATAAAAAAATTCTAATAGATATTAAGATTAATAACGTTAGGGATTCATCACACTTGCACGAACGGTTTCGCAACACAATGGATCGAGCAGCTAATTGACCATTTTAAATGACCTGCTCAGTGTAGAGTGGCTAGTACTACGAAGAGGTCAAGCTGTGTTACTACTGGTTACGTCCCAGTACCCTATCCCGACTGTTTTTGCTGGAATAATTATCTTCAATGTACAGACACAGCTTTTTTACAGTTTTATAAATATAGTAGATGCTTAATATCCATCCATCCTGGCCAAATTAAGCCGTCCTTTACAAATATATTCGGTCGATAAAAATATTCGAATATGAGATTCAAAGAGCGTAAACAGGTCAGACGACTAGGTATACCTACAAAGGTAAGCCGACAGCGCCTTTAAATGAAAAATAATAATCATGTCTTTAATAAAACGGTGGAGGAATACACAATTTTATTATCTTTATTATATCGCTTTTTCAACAAAAAATAGACTAACCCCTCTCTAAGCGTTAACACTAACGCAGTTAAGTGGCAAATAAAGGATTATGGCAGGTATCTAGGTATGATACTTTGCATTAATAAGGCTTTGCAGTAATAGAAAAGATACATTATACAGGGTGGCAGGTTAGACAGTGGAAATATTTTAAGGGGTCATTGTACTCATCATTATGAACAACTTTTACTATGGGACCAACCCCAAAATCGCGAAAAAAAAATCAACTGTTCCATACATTTATGTTCACATAACTCAACAAAATGTATATGGAACAGCTGATTTTTTTTTCGCGATTTCAGGGTTGGTCTCATAATAAAAGTTGTTCGTAATGATGAGTATAATGACCCCTTTAAATATTTCCACTGTCTAACCTGCCACCCTGTATAATGTATCTTTTCTATTACTGCAAAGCTTGCAAAAAAAGCTTTCTATTACTTCTGTAGAGGCTATTTTTTCCACAAAAGTGACCAATTTAATAACGAACCCATATCATAAAAAATTTCAACGATAACAATTACATTAGGTACCTCCTGTTTGATGAAGGCAATTAGTCACGTCTTACAAACACCCGCGAAGAATAATAATACAGTCTATTGCCGCCCGAGAGGCAATTACCTCCCCGCGAATATAAATGTGATACTCCATTCTATTAACAAAGCTCAGCTTCATAAAATACCTTAATTTTCCCCCACCATTATAAAAAACCTCGACCAAAAAACTCTTCACAACATCCACTGCCTTTTTTGTTAATTAAATAAGAGGCTCAAGGTTAATAACTAGCAATGAATACCAAAATATCCCAGGAAGTTGTGTCATTAAACGGTGAAGAATTTTAAGCAAGACGGTGTAATTAAGGTCTAAGGAAGAATTCGATTAGCGCATCGGAAGGAGAGGGGTTGAATGTCACTAGGTCAAGGGTCAGCCTTCAGCTTTATTATACATTCCTGGGTGCAGCGAATATTTTAAGGCTGTAAATGGAGATGTCTGAAACAGGCATATTTCTGAGCATGGGCGCCGGCAGAATTATTTTCAGGGAGGTACATCTGTATCTTCACGTCATTATACTAATCAAATATGTACAACAGTATAATCAAAAATTTCGGATACTTATTTAAATATTGAAGGAATAACCTTCAATATTTAAATAAGTATCTGAACATTTTCGTAACATAATAATACCCCAGCTTCAAAGGGTTTCCCCATATTTATTTGTTAACACAAATTGCCTAAAATTAACGAATCATTAAATATAGCTTTTGGGCAACAATTAACAACAATTTGTTTTCGTAATTAACGTCTATTGGCTTATTGTATGCCGAAAGGCAAAACGAAAGGTCGTGCTTAATTTAAAAGTTGATTTTTATTAGAGTAGAATTCTCGCGGTCATTTATTTTAGGCTAAAATTCTTGTGGTCATAAACATTATACCTGAGCCGGCCTAGCATGACATAGACAAAGTGACGGATTGTAGAAAGAAAAAATCATTTCAGTTTTCAGTTGTTTTCAGTTGTGGTTGTGACACTATTTAAGCGCAGGTGCCATATAAGTCACAAATTAATCACCGGACGGCTATGCTCATCTACATTTATACAAGTAAAATGCAGCGAAGTAAGACTTTTTTTTACAAGAAACAGTAGATATTCTGTTTCACGTGCACACATGCATCCAGCATAATTTTCTTACAGAAATCTAAAAAGCTTTTTGCTCTAAAAGAAGTAAAGTACGTTACACACGATACGTATCCCAAAGAGCAACAGAGGTTAATGCGTTCAACTTTTTGAAACAAGCTTTAACCCGTCGACGACGAGAGAGGACGAGTGCCTCTCAGTTGCAGTGAATTTAGCTTTCTGGGGAACAGCCTGTGGCAGTGTAGGGTTGGGTGATGCGTTGAATCATCGATGTACTTTTAGCGATACAAAATAGACAATGGATTCACAATACAGTTAAAGAGTGATAAAAATGTCAAGTTGTGCAATATTATTCATTTACATATTTATGGTGCAAATATTGACAAATCTTAGTTTTATATTTATAGTTTAAAAATAAACTAAACATAAACAAAAATATGTGGAGCTACCCCCGCAACCATATACGACATTTTATGTAACAAACTATAAAGTTACATTTACTTAAAAGTGGTCAATAAATACTTTTCTCAGGCAGCAAAATAGGGAACAAAATTTTATTATATTCAAGATCAACAGTGTAATATAACTTCCGAAAATGTTTTATGTTTTCTCAACATCGTTTAGGCAAATTTTCAGATAGCAGCCGCCAAATATAATAAAAAACTGTTTAACCTTAATAGCACTTCAAAAGCCTCAACCGTCTGGGTACTTATCTAGTTCAAGTACAAAATCCGAAGGCGATCGGTGTCAAGTTAACGAAAGTGCTTATCGATAGCCCAGTCTGAGACTAAGCTGATGCCGGTATCTTGTAGACGCATAAATTTTCAATGTATATTTAACTAGCTTCCACCCGCAGCTTCGCCCGCGTTTTCCGGGATAAAAAGTAGCCTACGTGTTATTCCAGGTCTCAAGCTAACTCTCTGCCAAATTTCATCCAAATCCATCCAGCCGTTTCAGCGTGAAGAAGTTACAAACATACACACACACACACACACACACACAGACACACACACACGCACAAACTTTCGCATTTATAATATTAGTAGGATTAGTGGGACTAGCTGTTGCCCGCGACTTCGTTCGCGTGGAAATTACAAATCTGAAGTGGATACGGGTAAAATGAAGTTAACGCGATACAAGGGGATTGTAACTTGTATATTTCAATTTACACCGTTACTTCTTAATATATACGTGTACAATATATTTTATTCAAGTGCGTACAGCATAAACTACGACTAGATTTTATTTTCAAAGCGAAAGGAGCAAAAATGAGCAATCTAGGTATGCTAAGAGGTCTAGATTTCGGAGCAAGATCGGACGTGCGTTTAGTGCGGAGCTAGTCAAACACTGAAGTTCGTTGGCCTTTGAACATTATGCAAAATCATCTGTTCCGTCCGAATACGCCCGATGATTTCCGAGCGCGGCACGAAGGCAACACAGGATGCGTTTCGTGTCACGTGTAAGTGCATTCGATGTTGCTCCGATACATACAAAACTAATGATTTACAAATTAAATTGTTAAGTGTAAATATTTGTTATTATTGTTAAATAAGTATGTAAATATTATGTGTGTTGTAAATATAATAAATATATAATTGTTGTATATAATGTTTTATTAATTGAGTTAGTAATAGATAATGATTTGTTGTCTATGATTATAATCTGTGGTGTATCGTTGGAGAAATGTCAAGTGAAAAATAAATACGATGTTTGTGTATTGTGGAGTGTTTTACAATTTGGAAAAACAAGTGTTAAGTGATAAGATGATAACCGCTACACTACTCCCCCCCTGAGACCGTGGCTGCTAAGCTACGGGCGATAGTAGTCCGGGAAGTGAACAGTGCGACCGGAACGGGTTTTCTTATTGACGGCGCCGGTGGGTAGTGGTGTTGACTGCGGTGCCGTGGGACTCGTCGTCGTGCTGGGAGCGGTGTGGTCATCGTTGTCGAGGTAGGCTGGCTTCACCCTGTCTATGGTGACTGTTGTCTCCTTGCCTTTCACCTCGATCTTAAACGTCTTCTCGCCCCGTTGCAGCACCTTGTAAGGCCCGGTGTAAGGTGGGTCGAGAGGACGTCGCACGGCGTCGTGGCGCAAGAAGACGTGGGACGCTGAAGCCAGGCTGCTGGGCACGTAGAACGGCTTCTGACCGTGGCGACTCGACGGTGTTGGCGACAGCTTCGCCATGTGATGCCGGAGTCTCGCTGCGAAGTCTGTGTAGTCCACAGTGCCGGTGAGTGTCGGGCTTATGAACTGGCCCGGAAGTGTGAGTGGTTCACCGTAAACCAGTTCAGCCGCTGATGCCTGTATGTCTTCCTTCCAGGCGCTGCGGATGCCGAGCAGCACCAGGGGAAGAACCTCAGCCCAGTTGGTGTCGGTGTGGCACCGGATGGCCGCCTTCAGCTGGCGGTGTAGGCGCTCGACCATGCCATTGCAGGCTGGGTGGTACGCCGTGGTTGGCCGATGCTGACTGCCAAGGGCTGCTGCAATGGAGTGGAACAGGTTGCTCTCGAACTGCTTGCCCCTGTCGGTCGTGATGCGGTGAGGGCAACCGAAGCGAGACACCCAGCCAGCGATGAAGGCGCGGGCGCATGTCTCAGCCGAGATGTCGGCGATGGGATACGCCTCAGGCCAGCGAGTGAAGCGGTCGATGACGGTGAGACAATATCTGAAACCTAATGAAATTGGTAAAGGTCCGACGATGTCCATGTGGACATGGGAAAAGCGATGGGAGGGAACAGGGAAAGGAGAGGTGGGAGAGGATGTGTGCCGTGCAATCTTGTTGCGTTGGCACGCTACGCACTCTCTGGTCCAGGCCCTGCAGTCTTTCTTTAAGCCAGGCCAAACGAAACGGGTGGAGATCAATTTGACCGTGGCTTGTCGCCCAGGGTGGCTCAGCTGGTGAAGTTTGTCGAACACCTGTCTCCTGTAGGGCTCTGTCACGTAGGGACGAGCGTTGGAGGTGGAGACGTCGCAGTAGAGCTCTGCGTCTGCGTCCGGGAAGCGTACTTTCCTGAGCTGTAGTGAGGTAGTGTTGCTCCTCAAAAGTCCTTGCAGCTCAGGATCGTTCTCCTGAGAATGTGCAAGGGCTGTGTAGTCGACGGTTGTTGGTCCTTTGACTGCCTCCACACGCGACAGAGCATCTGCAACAACATTGTCCTTGCCCGCTATGTACTGGATGTCCGTAGTGAACTGGGCAATGTAGTCCATGTAGCGGAATTGCCTAGGAGAGCAGTTGTCACGGCTGTGTGCATACGCATATGACAGGGGTTTGTGATCCGTGTAGATGGTGAAGTGTCTGCCTTCGACCATGTACCGGAAGTATCTGACGGCGTCGTAGATGGCTAAGAGCTCCCTGTCATATGGGCTGTACTTCCTCTGAGCCGAGGACAAGCGCCTGGAGAAAAACGCTAAAGGTCTCCATGAATCTCCTGCCTTCTGCTGCAGTACTGCACCTATTGAGGTGTCCGATGCGTCTGTAAAGATCGCCAGGTCGGCGTCAGGATCCGGGTGCGCTAGTAAGGCTGCTGTAGACAAGCTACTCTTGCAAGCGGTGAAAGCTTCAAGCATTTCCTGCGACAGGTCGATTACTTGGTTTCCTCTTGTTTTAGGACCTGTGAGGACGACGTTGAGTGGCGCCTGCAAGCGAGCTGCGTCAGGAACGAAGCGGCGGTAGAAATTGAACATACCCAGGAAGCGGCGCATCTCCTTGACGGTCTTGGGCGCTGGGTAGTTCTGGATCGCCTGTACCTTCTCCGGCAGTGGACGGACACCTTCTGCGGACACTTGATGGCCTAGAAAGGTGACGGATGTCTGGCCGAACTCACACTTCGCCGAGTTTATGAGGATCCCATAGTCGGACAAGCGCTTGAAGAGCTGGTGCAGATGTTCGGTGTGCTGGGCTGCCGTCTGTGAGAACAAGAGTATGTCGTCCAAGTAGCAGTAGCAGAACGACAACCCTCGGAGCACCTCGTCCATGAACCGCTGGAACGTCTGCGCAGCATTCCTGAGACCGAACGTCATGTACGGGAACTCAAACAACCCGAACGGAGTGGTAATCGCAGTCTTGTGTATGTCAGCTGACTGTACAGGGACCTGGTTGTAGGCCTTGATGAGGTCGATCTTGCTGTAAAGCCTGCTGCCAGCCAACTGATGAGCGAAGTCCTGGATGTGAGGAATGGGGTACCTGTCCGGGATGGTCCGGGCATTCAGCGCTCTGTAATCCCCACAGGGACGCCAGCCGTTGTCCTTCTTGGGAGCCAGGTGAAGAGGGGACGACCACGAGCTCTCGGATGGACGTGCGGTACCGTTGGCCAGCATCGCCTCAAACTCCTTCTGCGCGATCTTGAGTTTGTCTGGCGGCAAGCGGCGAGGTCGACTGAAGATGGGCGGACCAGGTGTGGTGCGGATGTGATGCACGGTGCTGTGGCTGACCTGCCGCTGTGTTCCTGAGGGACGCGTGACCTCCGGATATTGCCGCAGGAGATCGTGGTACTCCGTGCTACCCCCTACCGATTTAACGGACGCAAGTACCGCTGCAGAACCGGCCGCCGACGACGCCGTAGAGGACAGGTGCGTGAGCCCGTCGATGAGGCGGTAGTTCTTGAGGTCGATGAGGAGGTTGTAGTGGGCCAAGAAGTCTGCGCCGATGATGGGCTTCGTGACGTCCGCGACCACGAACTTCCATGTGTAGACACGCCGGAGTCCTAGGTTAAGATGGAGTTCAACCCAACCGTACGTGTCTATGGTGGTTCCGTTGGCCGCGAAGAGTTGATACCCCGTTTTGCTGCGCCGCTGCTGTAATGCGGTACGTGGGTACACGCAGAGATCGGACCCTGTGTCAACCAAGAAGGTGAGTTTAGTGGTCCGGTCGGTTACAAAGAGGCGGCGTGGTGTGTTGGGGCAGACGTTAGCCGCTACTTCCGGCTGCCGGCGGCATTTCCCGCGTACGTGCACGGTTTGGTGCACCGCGTGGCCTTCTCTCCGAAGCGATTGTGGTAGAAGCAGTGGCTATCGTTCCACTGACGTCTGGAGCGTGCGCGGTTACGTCGCCGGCCCGAGGTCGGTTCTCTGCCACCACGCTGAGATCGGCCTGTGGCGCGCGAGCTATGGTGTACCTGACCTTTGTACTTTAGGGCCGCCACCTGCGATGTTAACGCCGCGACGCACTGCTTCAGCTCCCTGATCTGCTCTGCTTCGGTCATGCTGGCTCCGTGAGGCTCCTGTGTTCTTCTTCGGGGTCACCGGTGAAGTGGATACGGGTAAAATGAAGTTAACGCGATACAAGGGGATTGTAACTTGTATATTTCAATTTACACCGTTACTTCTTAATATATACGTGTACAATATATTTTATTCAAGTGCGTACAGCATAAACTACGACTAGATTTTATTTTCAAAGCGAAAGGAGCAAAAATGAGCAATCTAGGTATGCTAAGAGGTCTAGATTTCGGAGCAAGATCGGACGTGCGTTTAGTGCGGAGCTAGTCAAACACTGAAGTTCGTTGGCCTTTGAACATATATGCAAAATCATCTGTTCCGTCCGAATACGCCCGATGATTTCCGAGCGCGGCACGAAGGCAACACAGGATGCGTTTCGTGTCACGTGTAAGTGCATTCGATGTTGCTCCGATACATACAAAACTAATGATTTACAAATTAAATTGTTAAGTGTAAATATTTGTTATTATTGTTAAATAAGTATGTAAATATTATGTGTGTTGTAAATATAATAAATATATAATTGTTGTATATAATGTTTTATTAATTGAGTTAGTAATAGATAATGATTTGTTGTCTATGATTATAATCTGTGGTGTATCGTTGGAGAAATGTCAAGTGAAAAATAAATACGATGTTTGTGTATTGTGGAGTGTTTTACAATTTGGAAAAACAAGTGTTAAGTGATAAGATGATAACCGCTACAAATCTATCCCACGGGCACCATACATATTTTCGGATAAAAAGTAGCTGTGCTATTCCAGACTATAATCTATCTATGTGGCAAATTTCATGCAGGTCTGTACAGCCGTTCTGGCGTGATTGAGTAACAAACATCCATCCATCCATTCATTCATCCATCCATCTAAACTTTCACATTTATAATATTAGTGTAGATTGTATTTTTCAGTTGGAATAAACAGGGAAGGAAGAATAAATAAGGGGGTTAGAATAATTCAGCGTCTTTCTTGCAGGATGTGATATTAGGTATAGTCTGACAAATAAGAACCTCCAATAACCTATAACCTATCCGAAAATCCATGTATTTCGAAAAAAAAAAATGTTTGTGGTTACGCGAAAGAAATAGACAGACATACACTCGAAAAACATTATATTCTCAGGGCCAGATTTAGGGCAAAGCAACAGGAGCTCTAGCCCTAGGGCCTTCACAGTTTTTTTAGATAATGAAAAAAAAACATCTCTCAAAGAGAAAAAGTTCACATTCACACGTTAGGGTTCCTATTTTAAAAACATTTCGTTACTATTCTGTTCGTTTAGAACATTTTTTTTATTATTATTTATTTTGTATTTTTTTTTCGGAGATTTTTTCGAGTCTCTACTTAATTGCTGTAGGGCTGCCACACATTTGAATAAAACTTTTTTTTTTGTTTTTATAGCACTTTTTAGAGATTTTCCGGCCGCCACACTTTTGAATCCGGCCCTGACTATCCTCCTGGGATCCTGAGACAGGAGGGTAAAAATAAATCCAGATTGTAAAGCTGTGTTCATCCAATCTCCTGCGGAACAGTAATTTGTTCGGGATAATTGTCATGTCGACGCCTGCACGGATGTCGTTATCGTGAGTAATGGCACCAATAAGATCGTTACAGTGCAACGTACAAAGGTTTATTGCCTAGTTTTAAAGATTGAATTGGTGGAGTTTAAAATTTATATGTTGGAACTTTACTGATTGACTTTTTAAGCACCTAATTGTGGATTCAAAACAGCATGAACCAATATTATTTGATTTAATATATTTTTGTAAATTTTAAACATGTCAAAGCCATTAGCATAATTTTATTTTATTGTTATTAACTAAGTTAGAGATTTAAAAACAACTGACACGGGCGGGACTTGAACCCGCGACCTCTGCCGTACCGTGGCGTTGCTCTTACCACTGAGCTACCGTCTCGCACCCGCATCAGTTGAAATTTTAAATCTCTCTAATAAGCCTCTTGTGGATGTTAGTAACATCTATTGGAGAGTAACTGTTTTTAAAACTCTTATAAATATTATAAATCTTATAAATAAAAACAATGCTATTTGATTTTTCCAATGCTATAATTATTACACCCACTATGTTAAATATGATAGGAGATCCTATCTATTAGGCGTTCAAAAAACTATTATAATCAACGATTACGCTACACCCTGTTTATAGAAATAGACTGATGAAAAAGGAATATTTTATAAAAGTATTACATCAATATTCATGAAATATTATTTAAAAGCCATGTAATCTTGATACATCTATGAGATCGTTACTAATTAATTACAAGGCTTCTAGTAAACTGTCTATCAAAGTACAGATTAATTACTGTAAAACATTTAATTCATAAGCTGAAGCGTTTAGAGGCACATGCTTAGAATTCTACAATCCCTACCTTCTTAATGCGAAAATGTGGTTCGTTGGTTTGTGTTTATTTTACGGAGCAACGGATCGCCATCCATTTTTTGCACTGAGATAGCGTTATGGGCCGGAAAATGACTGAGATTAGAAAAAAAAAACTATAAGTAATGCATATTATTTAAATATTATACCCTATGTCATACCCACAATGAAAACCATCAAGCGATTTAGGCTGCATACCACGGAACTCTGCATACATACATACCTACACACTTTTATTTACTATATTTTTAATCATTGTGTTATTAATAACAATCCGTGATGTCACTTGGTCTTAGTAGAATATCAGCACCGATTTGCTGAGCTAAGACCATTTTTGTTTCTCGCTTTTTTTTTCTTATATTTTTAGCTTATTAACCCATTTGTTTTTACCCGACTGCGCTAGAAGGAGGGTTATTTTATAACCTATAGGCGAGAATAAAATAAACTGATTTTTCTTTCTTCTTTTATACTTGAAAAACACTATGCTTTTCCTGAGGCAGTCGGATATAAAAAACTTTTTTAACAAAAAATAACCGACTTCAAAAATCCACTACAAAGAAAATAATAATTTTGGTTTCGGAAGTCGGTGGCTTTGGTTTTTGTTTGCTTTTTTTTGCCACCGACTTCCGAAACCAAAATTATTATTTTCTTTGTAGTGGATTTTTGAAGTCGGTTATTTTTTGTTAAAAAAGTTTTTTATTTTTCCCTTTTTAGTTCTTTATCCCGTGTTAGATTACTTTCACGAATTCGTTCAACAGTAAATCTTCTACGGAGTGTGTACATTTATGCATATAACTTTGTACATAGGAATGATTACATAATGTATTATATACTAAAACCTTCCTGAAAGTATGTAGATTACGTTAGTGAAAACCCCATCCAAATCGAATCAGTAGTTTTTGAGAAAATCGCGCACATACAAACATACATACATACATACATACATACTTACATACTTACATACTTACATACTTACATACATACATACGGGACGAATACAGAACCTCCTTTTTTGAAGTCGGTTAATAATTAATGAAACACCAAAATCGTTTTCGCTCATGTATTAGGCCAAGCTCGCACGTCTGGCACAAGCAGCAAAGGCCCTTTCAATTCATTAGTCTCATAAGAGACGCACCGGTAATGAATCTCACTACTTTTTACCGCACCTCACCGCCAGACAGGGGTTGAATACCTACTGATCCCCTTGGAAAATAATAAAACCATTTAATGGATTTTATTGAATTACTGATGGCCGTTTTCAATAATGTGTCTGGCGTTTTGCTTACAACAGATAGAATTCTGACATTACTAGAAGTAATGTCTGTGTCAGTCTTTAAAAGTTATATGATTTATCTAAGTGAGAAGGTAAGGGTAGTAAGAAGATGACCAGCCTTTTGGAACGTTACCCGTTGACAGCGACGTGGACGAATATATTGATGCCTATTTAGTTTTTTTTTTGTTTTCTTTTATAGCGACATTGTAGTTATTTGCAGTAGGTAATAAATATGTTTATAGTAAAAAAATGTATAATGATATTAAGCTGAAAGTAAAAAAACTACCATCATACATGAATTCTACTCATTATTTATAGTACGTACATCTTGCAAAAAAATGTGTTTTACATTTTGACATTTTCTAAGTCGCCATTTTGAAACTGATTGAATAAAACGGTCTTTAAACTGTGTTGGCGAGACTATTCACAACAGGCCCCTTGCGACAGTTTTATAGTCAAAATACTCCCAGGTCCGTGGGAGCACATAAAGGGGCGGTATATTAGTTGAACAAAGCAGTAAATATGGCAACACAGTCCCTAAGGCGTCGTGAATGTTAAGATCGTTAAATGTATTGGATTTCCTGTTGAGGGTTTGCTTCTTGAGGTCTTTTTAGGGTTCCATGCCTCGAAAGGAAAAATAATCCTTATGAAATCAATTATTATCTGTCTCTATAATTTGGTATTTACAGAATATTTTATAAGCATACAAGAAAATCTTGTAAAACGCAACTATTTTTTGACTATGTGTAGTATATTTTAAAAACAAAGTAACTTTTCGTGTCCTTATGTTTGTCCGCTTAGTTCTTCTAAACTACACAATGGATTTTAATGCGATTTTCACAACCATTTACAGAATTTATTCCATTACGTTAAAAATTTAAGTAGCTTGCATCCATTTTCAAACCGATAAGACATTTCAGCTGATTAAATGGAAGTATTTCATTTAAATATAAGGCGTAGATTCTCAGAATGTCAGTACACTATAGCGTCCGATGAAACAGCTACGTAAATATTATTAGCTTATCCTAACGGTGCTACGAAGCTACGGCGTAGCTCTCGTAGCACGTAGGGTCTACGAAATTCAGTGAAATCATTTTTCAAAGTTGTAAGTTAGTTAAGTTAGTTAAGTAGTAGTAAGGTTAGTTTTAAAAGTTTTTATTTATAAGGTCTAAGGCTTTTTATAAGGTAAGTACTAATAAATTATGTTACATCACGCCTGTATTCCTCAAAGGGATAAGCAGGGGTGTATAGGGAGTAGACATACATTTCGCCACTAAAGTTGAAGTCCCCCATGTAATATTATATCCTGATGGAAAAACTAATAAAATTTTACCCGACCTGGGGATTCAATCCAGAACCATGCTCAGTAGTCGCGCTTGCAACCATTAAACTCACAAGACAGTTAAAAAAAAACAAAATAATTTAATTATGACATTTTTGATAGACCGTGCTGTTTTTATATCAATAACTAGCAAACCCAGCGAACTCCGTTTCGCCACCGTAGTACATGCTATGTATCAGAGATGGCGCTGTATGTGAAAAAAGATTTTCCCGCTTTTCTCTTTAAATTTTCCTGAATTTTCTTTGCTATAAACCTCACGGAGCCCGAGACCTTTCCAACGAATGCAAAACCGTGGAAATCGGTTCGTCCGTTCTGGACTTATATCGTCAGGAAGGAAAATCCGACTTATTTTTATATAATAGATTTGACATTAGGTACGATGACCGGCGTGCGACGCGGCGTCTTGGATCATAGAGTAATATGACAATATAAATGTCATCTAGGTACTACATTTTACTCCCAGACGCGTGTCGCCGGTTTGCTTTCAATGTCAAAACATCCAATGCAATACAAAATTAAACTTAATTTCGTTCGCATACATCACATTTTTAAATGCGCGCTCTCGATGTAGTAGTGTCCAGTAAGACACATATATTATATGCCTTACAGTACGTGGCAGTAAATAATGCACATCGAGCTTCAGAAAGAGATATTTGCTAGCTTCGACTTTATAGAGCGTCATCTCTGTCGCACGAAGCATTAACAGTCTGGTATCTAATATACAAGTCGGCGACAAAACGTCACATAGGTATGACTGACGGATACGACGCTCTACAAAGCCGAAGCTAGCCGATTATCTCTTTCTCAAACTCGATGTGCAATATTTATTGCCGGGTACTGTACATTATTTACTCGAAAGCGGCGACAAGGTCGCGCGCCTTTACCACTTCTATTGACTTATTATTTAGATTTTTGTGGCTTAGATGGACGCATATTCGCCATTCGCTCTCAGCCTGTCTAGTACCAACTCGCCGCGTGATATCACCGCGGGAACTGCCAATTTGTTTACGAACGTTTGAGGGAGAATCTCACGGTGACCTTCTCCCTTTACAAACAAATCGGCAGTCGCGGTGATATCACGTGGTGATTTGGTACAAAATAGACAGGGAGGTGTTTTTACTCACCAGAAGTGCTGCTTTCGTCGCACCGTGCTAGGTATAATTTACACCATGCATGCATGACATGCATGGCGGTGAGTCGGGGCGCAGCGGAGCGCATTAAACAATACGGTTAAGGAAATTAATCCAACAACCGTCCACCAATCCGCACTGGGCCCGCGTGGTGGACTACGGCCCACTCCCTCTCACAGAGGAGGCCTGTGTCCCAGCAGTGGGAACATTATAGCCCGATTATGCTTGAAATCCGTATAGGTATAGACACTTTAATTTCCTTAGCATAAATGCTAAGGAAATTAAAGTGTCTATACCTACAGATTTCTGTCGGTGAATATCGTACTGAGACGGCTAAAATAAAACAGAAACTAGCCAATTTTATAATAAAAAATATGTAACCAAAGCCCCAGCTTTTGAACTCAAAATCAAGAGGGTTACCCTAAAACATTTAACTATAATTTATTATGCTAACGTCACCTCATTATCGGGCCATTAAAGAGGGGCGATATTAATTAATTTTGCGTTTATCTTAAATATATTCCTAACTAGCCTTTGCTCACGGCTTCACCCACGCTGAGGTTGGAAATTATCCCACGGGAAGCATTGTTTTACCCCTAATAATATTATTTAATTTTGACCAAGCAATAGCCTGCGGTCTTGTCAACCCCGCGTAGCTTTAAATGGCAGTCATAATAAAAATCGAATAACTACACATTCTAATTTGAATAAAAAAAAACAGTTAATTAAAATAAAATGAGAGGGTCATACAAATTCAGGCAAAACTTATATATGAAGACAATTAAAATCGTTTATCAACGGATTCGATTTAACATTTCATCTCATCAGATAACTGGCCAATTTTGTTTAGCTGAAAATTCTACGCGATTCCTTTTAAATAAACTCCTAACACTTTCCAATGTGGAATCTATTTTGTAGCTAATAGAGTGCATATTGGGATGGTGATGTTTACTTAACCTAAAAATATTGTAATTTGAACTTTATTACTGAGTCAATATGATAGCTAATTAATTGCACCCATTTGGACAAATTTCAACAGCAGAGAGCATTAATTAGGACTTTAAATGAAATGGCTTTTTAAAAGCAATTTGTTTTTGAGCTCTAAAATTACGGTTAACGAGCTTTCAATGGAATTAGCCGGTTTCGTTGGTCTAGAATTTAAGAATTAAAGATAAAATCTAGATTAAACCATTCCTCAGAAACAAACTCAGTGAAGCGAATCCAATTATATAATCCAATTAATTATTATTAGTTCAATCTATTTTAAAAAATACATATAATTTGGATAGGTATGTTTTCATGGTTCCGTAGTAAACCTAGCCTTAGGATGCGTTTTCACTGACGCGGACCTGGGTGAAGTGGAGAGGAGCCCCACTACCCCAGCTCCGCGTGAGTGGAAACGCACCCTTGTAGTTTCGTCTTGTCCAACTATCTGTATATCTATCCGTCTATCGCACTATCTTAAAATCTTCCGTTGTAAACCGATTTGTATGAAACATTGCAGGTAGGGTTTTCTGTAAGCCTGTCTGACGTCTGTGGTAAAAGGACATTGGCAGTTTTGGGCTTGATCTGGTACAGTAATAAAAGCTTAACCAAAAATAAAAATATATTTTAATTGTTCTTTGCCTAATTTATTTTAGATATTAAGAATTGGATTAAAAATCGAAATAAATAAGAAATAAAATACCGTTGACATTTTGAAAAAACCAATAAAACAAAAACGGGTGCATGCTGGCTGGCGCGTGCCTCCATAGAATATCATGTCGACAGCAACTAAAACCTTTGAATTAAGAACTCATTAGTCGGGCTGTACTTCATTGGATCATTCACACCATACTTAACTTCACTGTCACAAATACGAAGATTTCTCTTTAACCTAATTACGTACAAAAACAAATAAAAAATGAATTTAAATACTCTTGAAATACTCGATCACACCAAACTAATTTCATATCTGTACCGACATACACAATCTGAAGCCCAGCGTTCTATGGGCGCCTGCTAGCCTCCTTTGGAAAAAAAAATATTTAGGGGAGGCAACCCACACATGGAACTGAGGGATCAAAAAGATAAACAAAATTATTTTAAAAAATCGCGCTGGGTACCTGCTTGTCCTCTAAACTTTCGGCATCGCGAATCCTTATTTTAAAGGTTCGGCAACGCGCATGTGGTACTCGGTGTTGCAAGCATTTCATAGGCTACGGAAACCGCTTACCACTAAGGCCTTAGTTCACCGACAAGATAACAGTCCGATAAATTGTAAACCGCCGTTTAACATGCCTTTTTGTATAGAAAAAGATATGATAAACAGCCGTTTTCAATTTAAAGGACTGTTATCTTGTCGGTGAACTTGGCCCTAAGTGGCCCGGACCTCTTTGCCACAATCGACATAAAAAAAAATTAGATACTTTAAAGGGTGAAGACAGCCGCCGTCAAATCGCATTTACTTCTCGTCTCGTCTTGTGGCAGAAAAGATCGGAAAATGGAAATATAATTTCATTGGCGAATTTTCCAATTTCCTGCTTTATTAGCGAAGGCTTTTTTATTTTTAGGGTTCCGTACCAAAATGGTAAAAAAGGAACCCTTATGGTGCGACTTCGTCTGTCTGTCACACCTGCTTATTTCAGCAACTACTCATGCTATCGACTTGAAATTTGGAACAGTTATAAAGAATGCTTGTTCAAGTTTATGGCAAATGAAAAAAATCCAAAAATATTTTTATTTTCATTGCAAAAGGGGGCGGAGTGGGGGTCCAAAATTTTAAAGTAGGGTTACTAGGTCAAGTGACATATCATATGAAAGGGCTTGATCTGCACATTTCAAAATATATTTTATTTTATGTCTCACAGTTTTCGACATATGATGAAAAATTTCCAAAAATATACCATTCCGTATCTCCGAAGTTTGCGGGGCGAAAAATCTGAAATAATTAGAGTTGATAGGAATTGACCCAAATATGGCACCAAAAATAAAACGATGTTCCTAACTAGTACAGTTTTTTCAAAATCATCAAAATTCCTTCACAAACAATCTTAGTTATGCGGTCCAGAATTTTTCGCTTTATACGTCCAAAAATAATACGGAACCCTCGGTGCGCGAGTACGACTCGCACTTGGCCGGTTTTTTTCAAATTTTCTCATTTGCCATTTCAACTGTCTTGGTTTATGGGCTGTGCGAGACTTCGTTTATTTGAATGTTTGAAATTGTAATTTAGGTTGTAGGTAGATACCTATTTGCTTTTGAGTAGACTTGTTAGGTAGAAAGTTAGCCAAATAATTAATATAATTATTTTAAACATTATTTTGTTAACACTAGTGGTACAATCGACAAAGGTATTAAGTATAGGTACCTACCTACAAGAAAAAATGTTTTTTGCACTATGACAGCTTTTTAAACTTATCAGAACACTCAGACAAGCGACGGCAAAGACTTGACTACTTTTCTTTTCTTCTTTCTTTTTTATTTCTTTCTTTCTTTCTTCACAGAGACTTCACTTTATTTTTTAAATTAAGTAATACTGCATTCAAAGATTTTTAAAAAGTTGCTTGCTTCATCTGGGATCGAACCGACCAAATGTGAAAAAAATAACAACCTGTATTTTATGATGCGATCGAAAGGGTTTATTCTAAGCATTAATTCCTTCTAAGTAACATGGTATCCTAAATTAAAGGAACACCGTAACATTATTTTTTTTTCAAATTCGCCTACTGTCTAGCAGAGTCTGGCTCACAGCAAAGATGCATTTAAATAGTATTTTATTGCATTTATTATGCACTTATAAGAAAAACAGTGTTTACCATTACATTACTAAATAATCAAAGCTTTCTATGAAAATCGACACGAAAAGTTATTCTAATAAATTATTTTCCTAAACTTAAATATAAAATTTCACCATGTTCTTCTAATTTAAGATAATATGCTTCTTAAAAGGAATTAATGCTTATAATTAACTCTTTCAATCGGCATCATTAAAATAAAAGATGTTTATTTTTTCACATTTGGTCGGTTCGATTCCCAGATGAAGCAAGTAACTTTTTAAAAATCTTTGAATGCAGTATTACTTAATTTAAAAAATAAAGTGAAGTTTCCATGAAGCAAAACTTCCTATCTCAAATATTTAAAGTACTTTCCCTCCATGTGGCATAGCCATGGGACAACCTGTACATATACTTATTTCTTTTGTCGATTGTACCTAGAAGCGTTGAAAGCATCATTATTTCGTTGTTAAAGGGATATTCATCCTATAAATATATGGCAATAATACGTCATATTAGGTCGGTATCATATCATATGCCGCGAATAGTTATTATGGCGAATAATTGGTTAGCGATTATTCGGCATAATTATAGCGAATAGTCGAATTTATTATTCGACATCGAAAACGAAAACGCTACTGCATATATGTATAAGTTATAAATAACAATAAATGGTCTCGTACCTTTACCATTTTCTATTTGTCTAATTAAATGGGTACGGATCCTACCGTAATCTAACGATTTTACTATAATTTCCAAGGAACCAATAAAATTGTCGAAATTTTTACACCGATTTTAGATTTATTTGTGCAAGAAGCCCTTTTTGTACATACCTATGTGTTTACTTAATCACCTATAGTTTGATTCCTTCTAAATCTGTAGTTCTTTTTTTAAATTTATGTCAAACAATTTATTTGCCGCCATTCAATAATAGACGCATACATTCGCTATTCGACGAATAAATAAAAAAATACGGATATCGAATATTATTCGATATTCGTATTTTTTATGCGGCTAGCCGCGGCATCTCTAGTTTTCATTAACAAAAATAAATCAAGTTCCTTCATGTATAGCGTCCGTGTTCATTCACAAAAACATCCCAATGGGCTAACCAATGACCGGGAAAAGAGCGTGGGACGTCGACCCACCCACGAACTTCGTTTATACAGGGTGGCAGGTTAGACAGTGGAAATATTTTAAGGGGTCATTGTATTCATCATTATGAACAACTTTTACTATTGGACCAACCCTGAAATCGCGAAAAAAAGTACAATGAGAACAATGACCCCTTAAAATATTTCCACTGTCTAACCTGCCACCCTGTATATCGGCGTAAAGTTCGTGACAGAGAATTGCATTGCGTGCATTACGTTTTATAATGGAAATAATCAACTTTAAATTCAAAATCTATGCAAATCAGGAAGAAAGTTATATCCAGAATATGTTGAATATAATATTATTTCCGAGTTCTTTAATATCTGTTATAAGACTTCAGAGTTTGTTCATGAAGAAACTTATGTATATTATCTCTTAGACTCTAGTCTACAATCGAAAATCTATAATAGCTATACTAATATTATTATAATAAAGAGGTTAAGTTTGTATGTATGAGGTAATCTCTGGAACTACTGATCTGATTCTGAAAGTTCTTTCACTAATAAAAAGCTACATTATCCCTGAGTATTAATTTATGGCTGCTAATGCATAGTTCCTGTGGGTAATGCGGACGAAGTCGCAGGTAAAATGCTAGTATTATGATATTTTTCTCCATACCACGCCAGCAAAACCATGACAAACACATAGCTTCAAACAATAACATTCACGGTGCTCTCTGAACTAAAATACCTTTCAAATTGTACCCTCAACAATATTTTTGTACGTTGCGTCGCAAATAAACAGCTCACAACAACATGGAAGCGAAAACAAAAATAAACGGACAATAAAATGGTAAAACAAATATTATGGTGTATGAATGTCGTAACAATAAATATAATTGGAAATCAAGTATTTTGACTTGGCACACGAAATTGTCAGCATGTGGGGGGTGGATTCGGCAATCATTGTGCCGATAGTCGTTTCGGCCAATGGCCTAATAGCCAAGAGCCTCGACCAACACCTGAGGAGGCTCTCGTTGGGCAGTTGGATCAAGGGCTTGATGCAGAGAGCGGTACTCCTGGACACGGCTCGCATTGTTAGGAGGTTCCTCTCTCTGGACCCCTGACCGCCGGTAGCTTGGACCCTGTTCCCGATGCCGGTGGGGTACTATTTTTTATATTTTTAAATGTTTTTTATTTATTTTGTATTGAAATATTTAAAAATGTAAAATATATGTAAATAAAATGAATAAGAATAATATAATTGTACGAGTCGAGTCATCGTTCACTTTTTGACACAGCGTCAATATAATGATTGTCGTAATACTTACTAAACTGCTGACGCCTGCAACTTACTTAATACTGTTCTATTATGTAATTATTTAGTGCAACTAAATCAATCTGTGGTATCGGTTATCTTTTAGAGTGATTTCACAGCATAGACGTGTCTTGCACCGTTTCATAGTGAGACGCGTACGAAATGCGTTCGATTGTATAGCTTACGAGCGATTGTACCTCAGGGTATCGAAGCTCATGCATGTGCGCCCACTCGAAAGTCTATGGGTTTGAATTCTATACGCTCGAAACTCGCTGACTCCAAACACGTTGGACTGCGCTGGCGGTCAGCACAAAAGAGTATAGTAATAAACCAAGTCAGCACGACCATGAAATTGCTTGATCTCTACTTCGCTATCCCATCGATACTACGTACTTGACTTTTGACTACAGTTTTACAAAAATCATACGGTCTGTGCAATATAAGAAAGAATATAAGAGCAGTGATAGCCTAGTGGTTTAACCATGTGCCTCCCACGGCGAATGGTTCGAGTTCGATTCCGAGGCACGCACCGCTGACTTTTCGAAGTCATGTGCGTATTAGAAATTAATTATCACTTGCTTTAACGGTGAAGGAAAACATCGTGAGGAAACCGGCATGTCCTAGAACCAAAAATTCGAAGACATGTGACGTCCACCAACCCGCACTGGGCCCGCGTGGTGGACTACGGCCCACTCCCTCTCACAGAGAAGAGGCCTGTGTCCCAGCAGTGGGAACATTATAGGCCGATTATGCTATGCTATGCTATGCTATGCTGTGCAATATACAGCGTGATAATGGTTGTTTTCCCGCGGCAGAACGATTTGCCCTCAGTAGTACTATCGAAACACAGAGTTAAATAAAATATAAAGCTTTTTAATAAAATATCTATACTGACGCATTCACTACCGTAATCCTACGTTAAAACGAGATAGCCACCATTATATCAGAATCGTCGATTCGATACACCTCATTTGAAAGCAGTAATAATTCCACTTTGAATTCAGTGCGCTCAGCGAGACATGATTGCAGCGCTGTCATTTGCATGTCGCTTCATTTCATTGATTTATAACCGACTTCAAAAAAGGAGGTTCTGTATTTGTCCCGTATGTATGTATGTATGTATGTTTGTATGTGCGCGATTTTCTCAAAAACTGCAGATTCGATTTGGATGGGGTTTTCACTAACGTAATGTACATACTTTCAGGAAGGTTTTAGTATATAATACATTATGTTATCATTCCTATGTACAAAGTTATATGCATAAATGTACACACTCCGTAGAAAATTTACTGTTGAACGAATTCGTGAAAGTAATCTAACACGGGATAAAGAACTAAAAAGGGAAAAATAAAAAACTTTTTAACAAAAAATAGCCGACTTCAAAAATCCACTACAAAGAAAATAATAATTTTGGTTTCGGAAGACGGTGGCAAAAAAAAAGCAAACAAAAACCAAAGCCACCGACTTCCGAAACCAAAATTATTATTTTCTTTGTAGTGGATTTTTGAAGTCGGTAATTTTTGTTAAAAAAGTTTTTTCTACTTATACAGACCTCTGTGATACCTGCTTTTATAGATTAAGAACTTGTTTTATTGTCCGGATATCCTACTAATATTATAAACGCGAAAGTTTGTGAATGAATGTATGGATGCTTGTTACTGTCTCACGCAAAAACAACGCAACGGATTTTGAAGAAACTTTTACAGTAATATAGCTTAAACATCAGAAGAACACATACTAATTTATATCCACCAAAAACGCGGGCGAAGTTTATTCAAGAAGTATTTCAGAGGCGTATTCAAAGAGATTTGAAATTACAGTTTATGCGAGTAGGACACAGTAGCTCAGTTGGTAAGAGCGACGTCACGGTGCAGCAAAGGTTCAATTCCCGCCCGTGTCAGTTTTTCTTTTTATTTCTTAAATATTTTTTATTAACTCTCATATTTTATTTTTATTAACTCTCATATGTACGTTTCAGAATCTAAATAAAGCGAGATAACCAAACACAAACTCACAGTACGTGGTACAGTGCACACATAAAATAACTGTACAACATTTAAACAAATGACATTGTAAGTTAAACAAGCAAAACGTGCTACATTAGGCCTTGTACATAATTAATTCCCACCGTTTTGTAGAGAAACTGGGATTTTGGGCAAATATGAGCTCTTCTTATCTCTACGTAGAGTACTTTAAGTAGAGTTAAGTTGCCAACAATTACTCTACCTGTTAAGTCACATAAAATTATGTATGTAATTTGGTATATCAGTGTGTTGTGTTAGGCAATGTTTGTTTAAAAAATCGATCGGACTTTTCCCTATGGATATGACCCAATGACGACTCAAAGGTTCGATTTTAGCTTAAAGTTAATTATTTGCTAAGTCTCACCTATGCTTGTAATTTATTTGCAAAGTCTTACCTACATTTTCTTCTATTTGAGAAGAACAATATTCTATGAAAATACTAAAAAACCGCATTAAAATACAAAATGTACACATTCACGAAATTCTTGTGTCTCGCAACTGTTTTTATATGTTTGCTATTTTCTATATTGGGCAATAAGTAAATGTAGTTAAAATAAAACAAGGACCGTCCATAAGTAAATTGACAACAATAACCTCCAGCAATGCAGAGATAATAAACATATTAATATTATAAATAACTAGCGGCCCGCCCATGTTTCGCATGTGTGCAATCCATTGATGTGGCGACATGTCAAAACATCGATATTTCTGTGTTGTATCTAAGTTAAATAGTAATGTATTCTACACATAAACCTTTCGGAAGAAATTCTCTAAATGGTGGAGAAAACTGCATTACAATCCATTGTGTTGTTTAGAAGAAATAAGTGGACAAATAGACACCAAAAGCGACTTTGTTTTATACTATCTTTAGAGTATGTATATAAATAATAGTTAGTTAAAATAATTATAATGAAGAAAGAGATATGACTTTTTTTCTTAAAAAAATACGTTAAAACTCATTTTCTAAAAGTACCATTTTGGCGGTTTAGCGATTTCACCTTTCCACTGTCGATATTATAAACTCCATAAATACTCTAAAGAAAGTTTGTACACTCATTTGAAATTTCTCGCGTGTGTCAACAATCTTTTTGTCTGCCATTCCGCCCCGACAAAGAGGCGATATCTTTTAGGTACAGACTTGTTGGATCTTTGCTCATCTTTTGAGGGTAGATGATTTATGTTTTGTCATCCGCTTTTCACGACTACCGTCGTTTTGAATCGTGGCCGAGACCCGTGCAACCTCCGCGCGATGGGGTGGAGTTAGTTGGCTTGCGTGATCAGACAGTATCGGTCACGTCTCATTTTTTATTGAGAAACTATTCCGTCAATAAGACAAGTTTAACTTATTTTCTACACTGCCGTGCAGTATTTATTGTGTGAGACGTTCTCGCAGTGCTGTGCCAATTTCGATGGTGTTTTTGGAACATTCTGTGCCCTCGCTCGCCTCCGCCTTCGATACCAGGACCCCTTGCCGTGCAAGGCTCTCGTGAAGAAACGTACGTGTGGAAGTTTGAGGTAGGTGGCATACTGGATTATCTACCTATTTACGAGCAAGATCCACTTTCCAAACCCTACCTAAATAAGTTGATACAGCTATTTTTTATTAATTAATGGTCCTTCAAAAAATCCAATTTCTTACCAGCCTTCTACAGTCATACAACATTTTGGCCATTCGAGCCGGATATAATTAACTTATTATACTATTTCATTGCATATTTAAAAGCAAAAAATGCCGCAATCAGAAGTAACTGCTCCGATTGCTCCAATTCCTACTAAAAAGGAATTAGAAACTATTCGTAACATAAACAAATGTCTTGCTAAAAAGCAACGTATTTATTCACAATTGCAACAAGTGTTTGATTTATCCAATAAAATAGAGAACCATCCTTCCCTCAAGGAAATGTTCCTTTTGCGTGCCTCAGAGATAACATCACTACGTGAATCATTCGAAAGTATTTGTATGGAAATATATGAAATGCAATTAACTTTAACGCCTGAAGCTCAGTTCTCAGATAGTGATTTGGTTAGTTTCGATGACTTGTTCTTTCGCGTCAAGTTGTGCGCTTCGAAGCACACAACCAAAATGGCGGACGTTCCACCATGCAGTCACGTAGACACGAAAGATAAAAATGGCGACATTCGACCACGTTTACCGAAGCTCGAGTTGTTCACATTTGATGGGAATATTGAGAACTTCACCACGTTTTATGAAACATTTTGCTCTTTGGTGCACAATCAAACGGGTATTTCAAGCATAGATAAATTTCATTATTTGTTGTCATGCACAAAAGGGTCCGCACTTAGCATTGTAAAAAGTGTGCCGATTACTTCAAGTAATTACAACGTAGTGTGGCAGTCCTTACTTGATAAATATCAAGACAATAGGATGCTCGTAGGTAAATACCTGGATAAGATGCTCAACTTTCCCGCGCTCAAATCGGAATCTCCAGTCAATTTAAATAATTTTATTGAGACCTTCGATCATTCTTATCGCGCTATAAATGCTTTAAATATCGAGCACTTATCTAGCTATGTACTGTGTCATATAGCATTGAGGGGATTAGACCCCAACACAAGAAAAACATTCGAACAAGGCATCGATCAAAATACGATACCTACCTATGATCAATTAATGTCCCACGTACATAATCAAATAAAAATATTGGAACATTCTCAATCTCATTCTAGTTCTACTGTTGCGCAAGGTAGGAATCCTACTCTGAACACATGCAATAAAAAGTCGAGTGAAACCGTTAATAGGAAGGCATTTTCTTCGCAGACGCAATCTAATAATAAGCCGAAGAGTTTTGATTGTTTACATTGTGGTCAAAATCATATGATTTTTCGTTGTGTACAATTCCGTGAATTGACTCCTGCGCAACGAGTCAGCCGTGCTGACCAATTGAAATTGTGCCACAACTGCCTCAAGCGAAACCACTCGTCTTCCGATTGTCAAAGCGAATTTAGATGTTTCACGTGTAATCAGCGTCACCATGCATTACTGCACCTTGACTCTAAAGGCAGTCCTGCTACGCGATCCATTCCTGCGCATAATAACAACGCAGAGCCGACAGCTGTAGGTACTCACACAATGCACGCTAAAACATCGCACTCGTCCAGCGGTAACAATATAAAGAGTTATATGGTCCTACTAGGTACGGCTATAGTTAATGTTATAGATTCGTTTGGTAATCCGCAAGCTTGTCGCGTTCTTATCGACTCAGGCGCTCAATCGAATTTTATTACCTTGAATTGTTTAGAACGGCTAGGGTTGTCGCGTCAAAAATGTCCGTTTAATATTTTTGGTTTAGCCGGAAGTAGTGTCAAAAACTTTGGCATGACTTCGTGCACTATTAAGCCAAGACATTGCGATAACCCATCGTTTAATATCGATGCTATAATTTTACAACGGATCACGTCCTTGCCTACGATGGAAATTTCCGAAGAAATTTCTATGCATTACAAAAACCTGTTGTTAGCGGATCCCTACTTCTATAAAAAATCTTCTGTAGACATTATTCTTGCAGGTGACATATTCCCTGACATTTATGACGGTAATAAAATTATTGTTGGCCCTACACTACCCACTGCACTCAGTAGTGTTTTCGGGTTCGTATTGTGTGGGAAAGTTGAAGTACCGTGTACTTCCGATGATGTCACTAATATTGCAACGTCTTGCAATTTCGTGTCGTACACTAATGATAGTGACACCATCAACAATCAATTGAAATCATTTTGGGAAATAGAGGAGTCACCGTGTGACAACCCTATCAGCCCAGATGACAAGCTTGCCGAGGAGATATACTCCGAGCGTCATTATAGGGACGATAATGGTAGGTATGTTTCGCCTATCCTAATGGACCCGAAGTGCGCCGCCCTCGGCGAGTCTTATAACCACGCTGTGCGTAGGTTACACCACCTGGAGCGACGTTTCGCTCGATTGCCCGACTTACGTTCGCCCTACGTAGATTTCATGCGCGAGTATGAACAGTTAGGCCATATGAAACCGTATGTAGGTACAGAACCGAGTAGGTATATCATACCACACCACTGTGTGGTGAAGGCATCCAGTACCACCACGCCTCTGCGAGTGGTATTTGATGGCTCAGCGGCTACTTCAAGCGGTGTGTCACTTAATGACACACTACTTACAGGTAGAAAACTCCATCATGACATATTGAAAATTATTTTTAACTTTCGTTTGTATGACGTTTGTTTTACCGCTGACATAGCTAAATTCTATAGGAATGTCTTAATTCATCCTGCTGAGCGTACTTATCAACACATTCTTTGGAGGGAATCGCCTTCGCATGAAATAAAAACCTACGAACTTCTTACAAATACCTACGGGTTGCGATCGTCTGGTTTTATCGCTGTTCGCTCGTTGCAACAGCTGGCGAGTGATGAGGGCAAGCGATATCCTCAAGCTGCTGATATCCTCATGCAAGGATGTTTTGTTGATGACGTTTTGTGGTCGACACAGAACCTCTCAGATGCCTGTACGTTACAGGACGAGCTCGTAGCTCTGTTGAAGTTAGGCTGTTTTGATCTTCGTAAATGGGCGAGTAATTCCCCTGAATTACTGTCAAGGATCGGTGCCGATCAGGCAGTGGCCATAAACTTCAGTGATGATGACACCGTGCACTCATCACTGAAGGTTTTAGGTCTTAAGTGGCTGCCGACCGTCGATTGTTTCTCGTTCGATTATAACATGACAGATAGCACCTACACAAAACGGTCAGTACTAAAACTGCTTGCTAGCATTTTTGATCCGGTTGGGTTTTTGTCTCCATGCACATTTCTAGCTAAATGCATCATGCAAGATTTGTGGAAGCTGAGTCTCGGTTGGGATGACCCTCTTCCGGTTGATTTGCGTGACAAGTGGTCGGTCTTCATCGCGTCATTGTCAAGTTTGTCGTCAATAACAATCGAACGACATATGCTAATACCTAAATTCTGCGGCGTACATTTAATTGCCTTTTGTGACGCATCGACCCGTGGTTATGCGGCATGCATATATGTACGTAGTGTTGACCCAAACAATAAAGTGAAAACTAGACTGCTTATCAGTAAAAGTAAGGTCGCACCGATCAAACCACTCTCGATACCTAGACTAGAGCTTATGGCTGCTGTATTGTTGTCAAAACTGGTTTTGTTCGTTCAACAAAATATTAAAAACATAAACTTTCAGGTAACTGCGTTGACGGACTCCAGTGTCGCACTCGCATGGTTACTGACCCCTCCCTACAAACTTAAAACTTTTGTTTCAAGTCGTGTCTCTCAAGTAGTGGAGGTGATTCCATCGAACAGCTGGTATCACGTGCGGAGCGAAAACAACGCCGCTGACGTTTGTTCGCGCGGCGCCATGCCCACTCAGCTCGTAGCTGATTATGAACTCTGGCTGCATGGTCCCGCATGGCTATCTGATGACGTTCAGCAATGGCCAATCAGTACTTTTTACGTCACTGAAAAGACTGACATCTTAGAATTAAAGACAAACGTTGATACATTTTCCTATGCATCTCAAAATGTACCTAACGATTTTTCAGAAACGTTTTTTGAAAAATACTCTTCGTTCAACAAGTTGCAACGTATCGTCGCTTGGTGTTTGCGATTTGCTAAAAATTGTAGGTTACATAAGAACGAGCGTTCTGTTGGTCCGATCTCAACTCACGAGTTGAATGCGTCCCATGACGTTATTATAAAAAGTACACAAGATACCTACTTTAGTAGCGAAATCACTCAAATAAAAAACAATAAATTTGTTTCGTCACTCAGGAAGCTATCACCCTTCGTCGATGCCCATGGTTTCCTCAGGGTGGGGGGTAGAATTTCGCTGGCAGATTTACCCTACAATAGCAGGCACCCTTTGTTGCTGCCTAAAAAATGTCACATAACAACTTTAATAATAAAACATTTTCACAATGTGTACCTACATGTAGGACCTCGTTCATTACAAGGAATTTTGTGCAAACGATATTGGATCGTATCCGCTCGCAGTATGATTCGTAGTGTGTTGTCTAAATGCATCGTATGCTTTAAATGCAACCCTACTTCAATCCAACCGTACATGGGTACGTTACCCGCTGAAAGATTAAAACCTAACAAGGTCTTTCATCATGTCGGTTGCGATTTAGGTGGGCCGTTTCACATAAAAGCGAGTTTAAATCGTAATGCAAAAATTCTAAAGTGCTACATGTGCCTCTTTGTTTGCTTTTCCACAAAGGCTGTACACATTGAGGTCCTCAGCGACTTATCAGCTGATTGTTTTCTAGCAACTCTTGACCGGTTCGTAGCGCGACGCGGTCTGTGCTCGTGCCTACATTCCGATAACGGGACGAACTTTGTCGCCGCTGCGAAACAATTGAAAGAAGTTTGCAATTTTTTTAATGAAAATGACGTTTTAATTGCCGACGGTTGCGCAACTCGTTTTATTGAATGGAAAAATATTCCTCCTACGGCAGCTTCGATGGGCGGACTGTGGGAAGCCGGTATCAAGTCGGCCAAGCGCCATCTCCTCCGTGCAGTAGGTGACAAGGCACTTACATTTGAAGAGCTCACCACTGTCTTCTGTAAAATCGAAGCCGTAATGAACTCGCGTCCGTTGTGCCCGTTATCTAACAATCCTGATGAATTCGAATTTTTATCGCCTGGACATTTTTTAGTAGGTCAAAGCTTACTCGCCGTGCCCGAGTACGGTCTTCAAGACGTAGCTACGAACCGACTGTCACGTTGGCAGTGTTTGCAGAAAATCTCCCAATCGTTTTGGAAGAAGTGGTCTGACGACTACCTGCATACTTTGCAGCAGAGAGCAAAGTGGTTCACCTCGCCTCCTAATATTAAAATCGGTGATCTAGTTCTCATCAAGTCTGAGCTGATTCGTCCGCTAAACTGGGTTCGGGCCAGAGTGGAGCGTCTCCATGAAGGTCCAGATAAAATCATCCGCGTCGTTACTCTGAGAACGCAAAAGGGAATCACTAAAAGACCTGTTAATAAGGTTTGCCCTTTTCCATATTCTAATTGAATATTTACAAACTTGTCCCTTAGATTTTAATTATTAACTTTTCTTAATTTAAATTTTTTGTTTAGATTTACTTATTCCTGGCCGTTTCAATGCAATTTTCCTACTGCCTACCAGTTGCAACAGCAATATTATTTAAATTTTTAATTGAAATTATCATGATAATTTCGGTGGGGGGTATGTTGGATCTTTGCTCATCTTTTGAGGGTAGATGATTTATGTTTTGTCATCCGCTTTTCACGACTACCGTCGTTTTGAATCGTGGCCGAGACCCGTGCAACCTCCGCGCGATGGGGTGGAGTTAGTTGGCTTGCGTGATCAGACAGTATCGGTCACGTCTCATTTTTTATTGAGAAACTATTCCGTCAATAAGACAAGTTTAACTTATTTTCTACACTGCCGTGCAGTATTTATTGTGTGAGACGTTCTCGCAGTGCTGTGCCAATTTCGATGGTGTTTTTGGAACATTCTGTGCCCTCGCTCGCCTCCGCCTTCGATACCAGGACCCCTTGCCGTGCAAGGCTCTCGTGAAGAAACGTACGTGTGGAAGTTTGAGGTAGGTGGCATACTGGATTATCTACCTATTTACGAGCAAGATCCACTTTCCAAACCCTACCTAAATAAGTTGATACAGCTATTTTTTATTAATTAATGGTCCTTCAAAAAATCCAATTTCTTACCAGCCTTCTACAGTCATACAACAAGACTGCACATAAAAATTTATTTGGTACCCGAGGACATTGGGTACACGCGTCATTCAGCCGTCTATGGATCAGACGGTAGTTCGCTGCTTTTAAAAATAGAATAGGGGTGGTAAAAGAGAACTAAAACGGCAAGGCTTTTTTAGAGAAGTATTTTTTTAGTTTCGAAATGCTACCTCTATGTAGCCTTCCTCTTTGTACTTGCTTAAGGGTATTACAGATCGGGGCTTTAATAATTATGAAATGGTTTATTTTATTCAGATTTTTATTATTATAAAATCCTAATAACCTCTCAGGACTATATTACTAACATCTTAAACAACTACTTTTGTTTTATGACTATTATCAGATTTTAAAAATATTATCTGGCTTTTGCGTAGAAACGCGGAAACTCGCTGTGTGGATACAAATACTAACTTCGAATTATTATTATAATTGACAGCGGACGGGAGACGTAACGTAGGTATTTACTACAAAATACAAATCTAAAACGTATCTAATAGGTAGTAAACAAAACAAAACAACAAAAACTTGAAAGTCCATTTTTGGTAAATATATTATAAGTTTTGTAAGAAGTTATAAAACAAAAGTTGTTGTTTATGATGTTAATAATAATAATACAGTCCTGCAAGGTTGTTAGTGTTTTACCAATAACCCTGTAGATATACCTACACTAGCTTTCCTCCCCTGCACTTAACTTTACCACCCCTTTTCACCTTTCGGATGGAATTTAAAAAAATCACTGCTTAGTGAACCTTTAGGGTTAGCGTCCATAGGCACGGCCCGGCCGCAGCGGACGCACGGCACGCAACGGATTTTGGTTTGCTTTGTATGAATTCCTATAACTCTGCGTCCACTATCCGACTCGGCCGCACCGCACGCGTGTTATAGGAATTCACAAAATCCGTTGCGTGCCGTGCGTCCGCTGCGGCCGGGCCGTGCCTATGAACGCTCACCTTTAAGGTTCTCAATTAATATTTACTCCAAATTAACCCATCTACATGTAAGTGTTTACCTGGTTGCGAGTGTTAACCGTCGCCTATGGACGTTTGCAATGCCAGAAGCACCGCAAGTGCATTATCTACCCTAAAAACAAAGTTGAAACGTTTCATGTGCCTGTAAATACACCAGCACCCAAACACTACAAATAAAAATATATTTATGCTACTTAGCGGCAGAAATAAGTATGGAAGTAGCAGTGGCGAAGGGTGCCTACAATATGATTCCTACCGGCTTCCATTTGAAAAATAGCACAGGCAGTACTGCCTACTTTTATTGATTAGCTTTTCGTGGCCAGGTAAGCATCTTTCAAACTTAGTACTTACCCAACGAGATTTAGGTTACCTATACCTATACGTTATTCCTAGGTATTTGTGATGTGGTCTGGGTCTGTGGTCAGTATGAATAATATCCACTGCGGCCTTTTGTACGTCAAACGTTGGGATTATCGCTAATACCTGTGCCGGCTGGATTTGACATTACGTAACATAGTGGTTTTCGACGACTGTAATTTGGAAATATCCAAGAAAAGCATATTCAGACCTTTTTTTAGGGTTCCGTTACTTAAAATGAAAAAAGAACCCCTTATAGGATCATTTCGTTGTCCGTCTATCTGTCTCAGGAACGCTTGTAGGTATCAAGTTGAAACTAATAACAAATAAAAGACGACCAGAAGCATGTTTGGCAAGAATCAAGGTCTAAAAACACAAGTAAAGAAAAAATCCTATTAGAACTTAATTAATACTTTTTAGTCCGTTTCTAAAAATGTGATTTTTTATACCTATATATTTATTTAAAAAAACATCTTTATAAAAAAAGATAAAAAATATCTTCAAAACTACGTTAATATTATTATGAGTTTAAAAATATCCTGCTTCTAGTACATTGCAGCATCCATTAGAGATAAGAGTAAAGTGGATGATAGCCGTTTGATGGCCCAAAGCGTAGAACATGAGGTTTTAGATTCTCCGTATATCGTAAAAGTTGTTATGATATGAAGGATAAATTATGTATATAAATGGCATTTTAAACTGAGGGAGGAATGGTAGAGAAGTAAGATAGCTAGTGTTTGTGTTAGGTATATCGTAGATATGTACTTATTCACATAAAATTCAAATGAAGAATTAATATTGTATACGAACGGCACACACATAAAACAAATGATTTCATAGATCCAAATCAATATTTTAGATCTTCATCAGCCTTAACTATATTTTTCTAGAGGCTAAATTATAATTATTCTCACTGAAATCGACACCAAAAAACAACAGTTAAAAAAACTAAAACCCAACTACGGAAAAAAAACTAACTGAAAAGCATAAAATAAGAAAATATTCAACACATCGGTACAGTGGTGTTAGCCGTAGTCGCATGCCGCTATGACCTGTGATGGCTGCTTAATGACGGCATGCGACTACGGCGAGTTTTTTAACTGTTGTTTTATTTGACACTTTTTTGGTGGCTTGGGTCAATCACTGCATTTACTTTCAGACTGTAAGTGTCGCAGTCTTAATCAACGAGATGGCGCTAGTTAGTAGCAAGAAAGTCACAGATCGTACACTTGTAAATTTCCAGTGTTTGCTATATTGGATTTCTTGTAACACCATATACCTCACGATACTCTTTGGATCAAGACAAATTCAAGGACACCTCATTTGTTAAAATCGGTTAAACTTTATTTTTTATGGTCCTATTTTTTACGTTTTGTCGGCCATCTTGATTATTTTTTTTTCAAAAAAAATATAGCCTATGACACTCTTAATGTAAATACGAATCAACCGATACCTCATTTGTCCAAATCTGATCAGTAATTTTTGAGCTACGATCGAACATCGATACATAGACACATACATACATACATAGGCTGTTAAACTCATTACCCTTCCTTTTTCGTAGTCGGGTAAAAGCTACTTCTCTGCCTTTCATATTTAATGTATTATTCCATTTTTTTTTACGCCTCCCACATTTTCATCTAATCCTATTTCTGTATGAGGGTGTAGAATAACAAAAATACCCTTCGTATAATACAATAAGCCCGCCACTATATCATATTCTATCTACCCTTAACGGGAGACACAAAAGCACCGACAATTTGTCTTCCAAATCCTGAGGAATGACGTCATAATACTCGTAAGCCGAACATTCACTAGGCGACAAAAGATGCCTTAGATGGGCAACATGTGGCCTTGAAATAAATTCTGTTAACATGAAGATTGATCAATCTACACAAATAACAATATTTTTTCTTTAATTTAGGGCCAATTTCACTAAGCTCTGTTAGTTGCTAAATGTCCTGTTAAGCATTTTGACATAATGTCTCTCACTACGCTTTAACATAAATGACAACGTTAAAATGCAAGACAAGACATTTAGCAACTAACAGAGCTTGGTAAAATTAGCCCCTCAATATTTTAATTGATTGAGCTACGTAAGGACGCAATTTTTTTGTAGTTATACAAAAAAATATTGATGACAAATGGCTCATCGTTTATTGCTTCAGACTGGCGAGAGAGACATCTATTGGCATTATACCTAAGCGACCCCTCCTATCATAACCATAGTAATTTAGCTTAAATGGGGGGCTAACAGAAATACTAGTCTTATGCAACCTACAATGCTAGTGGACATAAAACATCTGGTGAAATTTTAATGTGGATGTAACGTTTGTCTATAAATTCAAACTGCGAGGTACTAAGTCAAAAGTTCCACTCGCAACCTTGCGGTGTGATACGCTCATTACTAAAAGCTCTGTTCGAATTCGAAACTCGAACGAAAACGATTTTTATTTACGTGTTTGTTTCGGGTTTTCGCGACTAAAACCCGAAACAAACACGTAAATAAAAATCGTGTCACACTAAATATGAATAATTTTAATAATCTTTCAAAAAAGCGCTGAAAAGTTCGATAACACTATTATTTATGAACGAATATCGAACGTCATAATTACGAGTATTCATGTTCGTGAAATCCATCCTCTAGAATACGTACATGGTTGTGTGACGTTCTATGTAGTTACTAGAACTAAACTTTATCTCCCTTTTAGTTTCTCTGTCGGTAGCGATGAATGTAGCAGTGAAACTTAACTTTCAAACTTGTTGGCAACTTCCGAAACTCATGCATAAAGAGATCTGAAGATTCCAATGTTGACAAACGTATTTTCCGATCATACTTTTTATTCGCTGCACCTGCGGTTTTGCCAACGTGACAATGTGTTCACTAGCAAAATCGTCGATTTATGTAGATAATTATGTTGTTATACAATAACTAGGTTCTACTTAATTACATAAATAAAGATAGAAACGCTGCCCCGGTATAAGCAGAGGCCGCAGGTTCGAATCCTGCCTGTGTCAGTTGTTTTTGGGAATATTTATACATATATTTAATAACATTACATAAATAAATATACAGACTACCAGTTAGGAAACGTAGTTACGAGTATAATGGAATTCCTTCAAGGTAATAATGAAATTCATAATTCGGTTTTCTTCTTATTATTAATCACCATACTAAAGCTCGACATGACATCTTGTCTCTTTCGCACACGATATTATTCTGAACTAGTGACAGAGATGAAACGATATCTGATGACTCGGCGGTCCTAAATTGGCAAGTCACAGATATAATTAGTTTGTTTGATAACGTAATAAGATCTAAGGGAATATTCCAACATAGTAATAGGCAACAGTATTACTAGGGTGAAAAAGTTCACTTTGCAGTGCTTCTTAGAGACTTATATTTCGTTTTAGAGGCCGCATTGAACTTCGTTGGACTTTCTGTGGGACTGTATAGTCTTTTTAGGGTTCCGTAACCAAATGGTAAAAAACGGAACCCTTATAGATTCGTCATGTCTGTCTGTCCGTCCGTTTGTCACAGTCATTTTTCTTTTTCCAAAACTATAAGAACTATAAACTCAAAAAAATTTTTTCACCATTCCCATCCGTGTGGCGTATCTATTGATAGGTCTTCAAAAATGAATTTGAGGTTTCTAATATCATTTTTTTCTAAACTGAATAGTTTGCGCGAGAGACACTTCCAAAGTGGTAAAATGTGTGTGTGTGTGTGTCCCCTGTAACTTCTAAAATAAGAGAATGATAAAACTAACAAAAAATATATGATGTACATTATCATGTAAACTTCTACCGAAAATTGGTTTGAACGAGATCTTAGAGACTTATTATGGATTGAATCTTGCTTGCTTATGTAGGTCCAATTTATTATACTTAAGGTAAGATGAGTTTCATCTTTAGTGTCCGTTTGCCAGTGATGCTGATTCTGTTGAACATCGCACTAAACTAATTTTAATCACACCATATCTCTTTCTTACAAATATCATTGAAAAAGGACAGAAAATATTTAGAACTGACAAATTAGTCTACGCCACAAGGGCGTTCTAAATAGTTCTATATATTTTCATTTACGGGAAAATAGTCATGACCTTTTGCGATTACGACTAAATTGACAATAAAACTATTCAAGTGGACTAATTTGACAGGATTAAATATCTGCTATCCCTCTCTCATGTTTTTTATTAGAAAGAGACATAATAAGACTAAATTAGTTTAGTTCGTAAACAACAGAATCGGCACCATTGTCTGCGCAACTTTAGACGCTTTAGGAACTCGATCTTGACACTATTTGGTATACCCGATACGGGGAGCATTTGCTTGGGGAATACCTTAGAATCCTTGTGTGTCTAGTTACTGCAGCACGAAGGTAACGTGCTTTACCGATATAAACTGTCAGAGCTCAAAATTCACTTTTTTTCAAAATTTTTGTCCCAAAAGTTAGTACTTTTGTTTTATAAAATAGTTAAGTACGGTACTTACCATAGCTAATATCCCGGGCGCGTTCCGGCAAGCCTGGTTCGTAGTACAAACATTTTTTTTTCGTTAGAAAACACTGTTTTTTGGGTAACGTCAAAATTTTTGTTTGGAACCTACTCTTGATTGTAGTTTTTAAACTTTCGCGAATTGTACACAACATATTTTTTAATTATATCGGAACTTTTCGCGCACAAACATTATCAAAATATCAGCATTTTGACTAACCTCGACGTTTCGATCAAGTTGCATTGGTCGTGGTCACGAGAAGACTGAAGTATGTGGGTGTCATCGTCTCGAGCGGCGGGTGCGTTCTCGAACTACCCGCGCTTGATTTTGTGTAACGTAACTGTCTAATGGCCGTTCCCAATTACCGATCTATCGACTCTTTCCCCTACTAAAGATAGATTTTTGACATAAGTTCTATAGAAATAACGTCAAAAATCTGTCTCTAGGTGGTAAAAAGCCGATAGATCAGTTATTGGGAACGGCTATAAATCACGACACACAACACTGATAGTTTCAGCAGACACACATGAAGAAAAATCACGACGCGAACACTTTCTGATAACTGACTAACTACTGACTTAACTACTTTTGATTTTTACACCATTCTATAGGCCGCACCAAGTTGCGTCTTTTAGACGATTCGCACACCGCACTAGGGCATCCATTCCGGAATTCCGGAATTTCGCAACTCCGGAATTCCGGATAGTTTTTCCAATATTTCAACTCCGGAATTGGGCTCAATTTATCGTATTTCGATATTCATTATTTTTAATTTAAAAATGTGTTTAATTTTTCAACTCATCGTTTTACGCGCAATTGTTCCTGCGCGTGTATCATTATACTAACTAGACGAGTAGATTATCCTATGGTACCGCACCGGTACCGCCCCCGCGCATCCCCTTCCTCCCAGACTCCCAGCGGCCAGTCAGTCGCACGATTAGTTATACATATTAGTCTATGGATTAGTTGCCTACAAGTGTTTGACGGGAGGAGAGCGCTGCGCGCCAGTGAGCACAATTACGAAAAGGCAATTTATGACAAAATGTAAGTAGTTTTTAACATAATTGCGTTTAATTTAAGTGTGTATGTGTAATATATTATGTAGTAGTAGTAACTACTGTCAACGTTTAATCTTGCGATTATTGCACATAGATACATCAAGCTGGCCAGCGAACCATTTATTCATTTCCTACTATTTACAGTACTTACCTACACCACGCTAATTGTAAGACTAGCTGGTTTAAAAGACGTGTTTACCTCCATTTTTCATGTTATGTCAGCAAATCTTCGAATGGTAAACTCGAGAGCTCCCTAGTCTGGTACGAAGTTACCGCGAGTTTTGTTTCACAGTGCAACTGATTATGCAAAAAGGAATTAATTGAGGCTGTTTGTCTATTCTAAACTGTACACAAAGTACATATATGCATAAAATGAGTAGCAAATTAAGGCAATTTTCAACCTCCTGCATATATATTTGACTGGCCTGTTGGTCTAGTGGTTAGTGGCCCTAACTGCTAAGCCGGAGGTCGTGGGTTCGATTCCCACCCAGGACAAACTTTGTGTGATGAGCACGATTGTTTGTTCTGTGTCTGGGTGTGATTTATCTATAATATGTACGTATTTATAAATTATATATGTATATCAGTTGTCTGGTTACCATAACACAAGCTCTGCTTAGCTTGGGATCAGATAGCCGTGTGTGTGAGTTGTCCCAAGATATTTATTAAGATATTTATATTTATATTATATGTACACAGTAGACAGACACTTACATAAATACGAGTATCTGCAAGTATCTGTCTACTGTACAATTGCACAGAAATAACGTGCCTGATTTACATGTTTTTTTTTCTCTTTAAGGTCGTCGTCGAAAAAAAAGGAATGTCAGTACAAAGAATTCACCAATAAAAGGACAACGACCAATTTATGGACTCATTTTCTTCGTGCAAGTGACGGTCAATCTGCAAAATTTGCTTAATTAAATAAATTTGTAAATTTCGGATCCAGTTCCGGAATTCCGGAATTCCGGAGTTGAGAGACCAATATCGTAAATTAACTCCGGAATTGAAAACCTTCCGATACTGGATGCCCTACACCGCACCGCATCACGCAGCGTAGCGTGGGAGTGCGTGATCTTCCGTTGTTTGCAAGTACCTGTATTTGTATAGAAATCACGCGTAGTGCAACACACTGAAAACGCATTCACGCGCGGGGCTTTTGTTCCGTTGCCAGGCACCCCGCAGTGTAGCGCGGGGTGGTGTGTGATTCGCCTAAATACCTCTCAAGTAGGTACCTACCTACAACTACCGTACGTAAAAAATGTTAGATTCATAAATTTTTGAAATAGTCGAAATCCACAGCAATATAGTTAAAGCACTAATTCGTAATAACTCAGCACCTAATTAGGCTTTATCTTACCTTTATACCTACGTGTTTTCAACCGTCTAATCACGACCATAAATTTCTAACCTATAAACATAATGTAATTAGATAGGCAAAATTTAAACTAATTACTGCAAAGTTTAAACAGCTCAAAGATGAAACTCTGAAACGAATATAGCTTTACTAATAATTACCAAAATTAACACGCTTTTTTAGCTGCGAAACTTTTTCATGTTTCAAGTTTTTTTTCCTGTTGGCGAAAGTAATTAAGATGCTTAATAATTAACTGGAGATCATCAGATTATTAAAGTGAGTCCAAAAATTCAACTTAATTCCTCGGCGGACTTAGATTTAATTAGATAACGTCTTTATCTCAGCAATAATCACTTGTGTAATTTCAGTGAGTTCGTTGTGATTTTTAAACTTTATTCGAAACTTAAGGCGAATCCCACATCGCACCGCATCAAGCAGCGTAGCGCGGGAGTGCGTGATCTTACGTTGTTTGCAAGTACCTGTATTTGTATAGAAATCACGCGTAGTACAACACACTGAAAACGCATTAACGCGCGAGGCTTTTGTTCCGTCGCCACGCACCTCGCAGCGTAGCGCGGGGCGGTGTGTGATTCGCTTAAGGCCTCAACACATCATGTGCCACACATGACGTGTAGTTGCAGTACGCGTGCTGTGTGTTTGGTTGGTGTGACATCTCTCGACCGATTAAATGCGCTAGGTCGAATCTACGGAACTTAAAGTTTTCAGGACATCAAGAATAAAATTAGCAAGCAGTGATAGCCTGGTGGTTTAACCATGTGCCTCCCACGGCGAATGGTTCGAGTTCGATCCTGAGGCACGCACCGCTGACTTTTCGAAGTTATGTACGTATTAGAAATTAATTATCACTTGCTGTAACGGTGAAGGAAAACATCGTGAGGAAACCGGCATGTCCTAGAACCAAAAATCCGAAGACATGTGACGTCCACCAACCCGTACTGGGCCCGCGTGGTGGACTACGGCCCACTCCCTCTCACAGAGGAGGCCTGTGTCCCAGCAGTGGGAACATTATAGGCCGATTATGCTATGCTATTATGCTAAGAATAAAATTTACTATTTACAGGGTGTTTTTTTCAAGTGGGCGTGGATGGCCAAATCCGAAACTACAAAAATAGCTAAAAACACTCAAAGGAGTCTCGGGGCCAATTTTAGAAAAAAATCAAAGTGCTTCATTAGATTTTTGAAAAAAATAAATTGCCTTACCGGGAATGGAATCTATTATAAGCTCTGTGCTAAAAACTGATTTTGGGTGGATGTGTAAATCCGACCTGATGCTTCTGATCTTGAGACCTGTCACATCATTCTTCTGCTAGAAGTCGGTAGAATCAGTCTGTTTCAAAACGTACAAGCCATTCTTCTATCCACGTCGTTCAGTAGACGTATCCGTTTCATTTCTGTATGTGTCAAATAATATACAGATAACAAAACGTAACAGCTGGTTACAGTTACCCCCCATTCAATCGAAAACGAAGTTTCCATGGTAACCAATATTCTTAGTTCATCTTATATTTTTTTCGTAGAGAAATATCGTAAGAAGGTGCGAATTGAAAGGTTAAACGGATTATTTTGTTGCCAGTAAGATACACTACCAATAAATGTTATTATCTTTTTAGGGTTTCGTAACAAAAAGGTAAAAATAGTTGAGTAAAATGATATCACACTCACACCAATATTATAAATCCGAAAGTTTGTGCGTGCGTGTGTGTGTGTGTGTGGGTGTCTGTGTGTATGTTTGTTACTTCTTCACGCTGGACGGATTTTGATGAAATTTCGCACACAGATTATAGTCTGGAATAACATATAGGCTCCCTTTTATCCCGAAAAACGTGGGCGAAGCCGCCTGCGGAAGCTAGTAATTCATAGTCATTCAAGGTACAGTCAGCTCTCCCGTAGAAACAGAATTTTAAATACAATACCTACCCGCGCTACTGCCGAGTGTTTGATTCTCAGGTTGGGTTTTTCCATCAGGAAATTCTTATTAGTAGCCCGGAGTCTGGATTTTCCCTGGTTAGTGACAATAAGCTCACGTTGCATGAGACTTATAATATAACTAGCTGTTCCCCGCGGTTTCACCCCCGTTGCTCGGCTCCTAAAGGTCGTAGCGAGATGTTAAAAAGCCAATACTACACCTCATGAATCTGTCTATGATACACAAAAATTATTTTTCGAATCCGACTGGTAGTTCCAGAGATTAACGCGTTCAAACAAACTAACTCATCAGCTGTATAATATTAGTATAGATTAGCGAAAATTCGTTTTTTTTTCGAAGGGAACTCTTACGTGAAATGCAATTAATTACACACGCTATGTTGGCTCCCCTGAATGTCAATATGTTACAACGTTTTTAACGATGTTGGAAGTTTTCAGCACCAATTCTTCTCCACCACGTTTTAGTGTCCTTGGCATTACTTTACACTTTAGCTAAAATAAATACAAAGTTAAGACTTTGATAGAGTGATAGACTCTATCAAAGTCTTAACTTTGTATTTATTTTTACATTCAGGGAAGCCAACATGGCGTTGGAGGAAATTCTTATAAGTTTTTTTTATTCTTGAAAGATAAACATATTTGACATCCTCCATTCTTCCTCCTACAATAAAACTGTATAAAAAAAATTGAAGAACATGGCCCGGAGGTCACGCAACGCATTCCTCACTCGACTTACAGCCGCGAATGATAAGTAGATGTCACGTACTATTTTTTCTCACAGTAACATTAAGTCTGAAAATGGATTATGCAAACTGAATTCAAATGGTAGCGTTATGCAGAGTTACGAGTCAGTTTGTCTGTTTTTGGAAACACTTAGGCGAATCACACACAGCCCCGCGCTACGCTGCGGGGTGCGTGGCGACGGAACCAAAATCCCGCGCGTGAATGCGTTTTCAGTGTGTTGCACCATGCGTGATTTCTATACAAATACAGGTATTTGCAGACAACGGAGCATCACGTATCCCCACGCTACGCTGCGTGATGCGGGGCAGTGTGCGAATCGCCATACAGGTACTTGCAAACAACGGAAGATCACGCACTCCCGCGCTACGCTGTGTGATGCGGTGCGGTATGCGAATCGCCTTAAACGGCATAAAGTGCGTATGAATGACCCAACTTGACCTCCGATCTACAGATCAAAACCAGGCCGGGATTGGCTCGGTAGAGCCAATATTTTTCGTGGAACAGCATTCCAGCAGTAAACGTCATTCCGCTGATATGATAACAATGATAATGATTTTATTTATTAAATTCGCCTTCCAAAACGCTGAAGTTAGATTTGTAGGTGCTGCGCCATTCATGTCAAAAATAGCGGCACTAGTTATAATCACAAACGACACCTGCGCATTAGCTGGTTTTTCGGTCTCTTTGGCGGAATGAAGAAGATGGGGGGCGCCGAGGCTGCACGCGATTGGTTCGTCAGTCGATGCTCGTCGTCTATTGGACTATTCTCTATTACGTATTGTATAACTGTCTATTGGGCCAAAAATGTACATGCGCGATCTGTAATCATGTTTCCTGCCGGTACCTATACTTATCTACTTAAATGAAATTACAGGGTATGATAATAAAGAAAAGCTAATAATAAAATAAACAAAAAAAAATGACCGCAGTGATAGCCTAGTGGTTTAACCATGTGCCTCCCACGGCAAATGGTTCGAGTTCGATCCCGAGGCACGCATCGCTGACTTTTCGAAGTCATGTACGTATTAGAAATTAATTATCACTTGTTTTAACAGTGAAGGAAAACATCGTGAGGAAACCGGCATGTCCTAGAACCAAAAATTCGAAGACATGTGACGTCCACCAACCCGCACTGGGCCCGCGTGGTGGACTACGGCCCACTCCCTCTCACAGAGAGGAGGCCTGTGTCCCAGCTGATTATGCATGCATGCTTATGCTAATAATAAAATACGTTACAAATGGAACTACCATTTGTAACGTATTTTATCATTGCTGTTTCCGTAATGTGTATGTCACATATAACTATGTATATTTTTATCGCACATTATGTAGATTGGACATACGATTTGTATTGTTTTATTTTCATACAACATTTTATTGTAAGTACTTTTCGCTTTTATTAGCATGTTACTTGTTTCTTCATAGAAAAACATTTTATTATTCAGAATCGATAATAAAAAGTTAGACTTAAGTCTTATTAAATCAGATGAATATTAATATTTTACATGAAATGACCGCCATCTGACCTCCACAGCTCAATAACTGGTTACCTACTATGTATATTCTAAAGTTAGACCAGTAATCAAACTCTCGGGCTACTGACTACCCGTACTGACTGTCAAAGACTTTCATATAATTATATTATCGTGGACCGAATGTAAAACTTGTGACGAAGTAATCCTTCTTTTTACCTAATACTGGTACTTATGGTTCGTAAAATATAGCTTGATCTCTGTGACAGATGTCAAATCCGTACATTTTTAATGCATTTTGACACGCGTTAAACGCGAATGCTACCAAAAATAATACACACTTGTTTTCAGACAAGTTAGTGCTAAAACAAGTGCGTATTATTTTTGCTAGCATTCGCGTTTAACGCGTGTCTATCTTTTTTGTGTTACGGCCTTATTTGTTCGTATTTGACATCTGTTGTAGAGATCAATGTTTTACGAACTACTAGCTTCCGCCCACGGCTTCGCCCGCGTTTTCCGGAATAAAAGGTGCCTATGTGTTATTCCAGACTATAATCTATCTGTGTGCCAAATTTCATCTAAATCCGGCCAGCCGTTTCAGCGTGAAGAAGTAACAAACGTACACACAAACATACACACACAACACACACACACTAACTTTCGCATTTATAATATTAGTGTGATAGTACTGGCATTCTTTCATTACTGGCCACTTCATGCTTTCAAATTCAGTTTGAATTAAGAGCATTGCACTGATGCATTTATTTTCAAGTTTTTCTGCATTGTTTTTCCGTCACCCAAGGCTGCAAGTCGCGGACAGCTCTTTATAAATATTATAATCATAATTATAAATCAAATTTTAATGTCGAATACTTGAATCTATAATAAAAAATGTGTTCATTTTAACTTTAATATTATTCTATAAAAAACAGTTTGTATTTTAAAAACAGTGTAAAAGTGAAAATCACGTTCCTACTTAATTAAAATATTTGATTTTACAGGTACCGTGCCTACTTCCCTTCGCAAGTTGTTTTACTTATCAAGTGTACCCGAAGACTGCCTCAGAGCTAGCTAAGGACAGAGAGGAAGCGACTCCGGGACAAACTTACGCACGAAGTGGTCTCGATGCGTAAAAAAATTTCATCCATCGTGGCAAGCGCAGCTTAACGCCGCAGATCGATTGATCAGCGCTGCAGGTATAAAGCCACGAGCCCCTTTTTAGGGTTCCGTACCCAAAAGGTAAAAACGGAACCCTATTACTGAGACTTCGCTATCCGTCTGTCTGTGTGTCTCCAGGCTGTATCTCATGAACCGTGATAGCTAGACAGTTGAAATTTTCACAGATGATGTATTTCTGTTGCCGCTATAACAACAAAATACTAAAAACAGAATAAAATAAATATTTAAGGGCTCCCATACAACAAACGTGATTTTTTTGCTGCTTTTTTCTCGCTTTTAATAATGGTTATAATATTGTAGTGTCTAATGTTGTGTAGATAATGGTACGGAACCGTTCGTGCGCGAGTCCGACTCGCACTTGGCCGGTTTTCTAAATACTCATAATTTTAACGAACGAATTGAAACACCTGAGGCTAGACTAGTTAGTTTTCTGTTAGCGTTAGCGTCAAACGCTACGGATAAAATGTATGGAAATTACATTTGTGAGTCACGTGACTTTTCCGCAGGTAATGTCATTGCCATACATTTTGTGCTTATCGTTTGGCGTGAACGCTAACAGAAAAGCAACTTGTCTAGAGCCTCTGAACTGCTAAAGTCGAATATAAAGTACTTATTGAGCTCCAGAGTTAACTGTAACCGGCACGTATAAATTAGTAGCTCGTAATTGACTTATGCGAGTTCGTTACGTCACAATGTTCAAACGAACTTCAAACTCGGTGAGTTCGGAACTTCCTGGAATTGGATAATGTGTGGAATTTGGGAATTGTTACCAATTTTAAATATGTTTAAACTTTCGTTGTTTTGCTGCAGTTTTATGTGGTTTGAGAGCTTGAGTTTAAATTAAAGGTTTGGGCAAAAGTGTAGACAAATTATTGGAACGAAATTACTTATGGCGGGCTACAAGAGCTGAGGGGCTAGCAAAATAAATAGGTACTAACAGTCACAAAACTAGAAGCCAAAGGAATTTCGTCCCTGTCACATTAAAACATATTGATAAAATTAAGTCTAGGTACTTATAAAACATAGTTAGTTAGGTGATATTGTTTCAACTTACAGTTACGTATCTGTAACCGTCAAATATGGCGGCTTGTACGACAATTTCATACTGACTTAACGATTACGTACTGACTTACGGATACAGATGGTTTGAAGCAACCCGCCCTTAGTTATACCACCTGTTTTCCGCACTTAGCCTCTTGATTGGGCCATTGTGCGTGTGTGACCGCAGGAACAAGATCGTGGTCACATAAAAAACATAATTAGGTATAATAATAAAAATGTTTTTTTTTTCAAGTAGATAAGCTGTAAAAAAAATCAAATCAAAATGTTCATTCAATTTGCCGACAGGTGTTGACAGCGTCATAGTGAGGAGTAAGCGAATAAAGAAACAACAAACAAGAAAGTCATATCCAGCTATTAGAACATTCTAAAGAAATTCAACCAAATATTTCACATTCATATGCAAAAGCCCGTCAAAGCTAACAGTGCAACCATGTATATGAATAGTCAAAGTCAATCAAAGCACAGAAGCCGTTCGCTCGTAAGTTGACGGAGGAAACAGAGTTATTGTAGCAGTGACGGTCGCCGGTGATTGGTTAGACAAACAATGTGCTAATATCGGAGTAGACCTTAGATCAAAGAAACAAGGGAGACGTGTCAAGCAGTGGCGTTTCTTTAAAGCATTTGGACCAACCGTTTAGGAGAAGTAGGCCTTCAAAGAATGGTATTTTTGCAGTTTAGGGTATCTAACCGCCTTAAACATAACTGGCAAAATATAGTAGGTGTACATCTCTGCCTATCCCTTTTGGGAAATACAGGCGTGATGTTATGTTGGGAATAACTTTTGGCGTCCCAATCTATTTTGATTACATAGAAAACTATTCCAATAGTTCTCAAGTTCATACAAGAGGCAACAAAAAGAACTTTGATCCTACGCCATCTTTGTTTTCTAATAACTTTATAAAGAAAACCCATTACACGGCTTATCGATATCTATCCAACTAGAAAAATGTACGTTATACAGGTATCGATGCCGTCTCGACTACACCTGGGGTACAAAACTTGGAGAATAGTCTCAAAACAAAATCCAACTTCCAGTTGTATCCACGTAATCCCTTTTTACAGAAAACTGTAACCGTGTAACCGCAGGTGTGATGTCGAAACGGAGAAAAAAAAAAAATTTTAAACTGGTACCCGTTTTAAGGGCTCGGCTACATAGAATGCGGCATATGGTAGCTCGATAGCTCGATTGCTGTGGCGCTATATATTAAAGATTTTGCGAAGCAACTTCGGGCTTTTTAAAGAAGCCGTTCGGGCTTTTTAAAGTTGTGTTTTTGAACTATTTATGCAGTTATAAGGTTCTATTTTAAGGGACTAAACTTGTCACGTACCTACAGTTATACGTACGATATAATAAAGATATAAAACAAAATCGCTTTTCGTGTGCGGTTTTCACAACCATTTAGAGAATTTATTCCGGAAGATGTACCTATGACATACACCTTCGAGGGAGAATATCACGGTGAAATTCTCCCTCGAACGTTCTCGCGGTGATCACGCGGCGTGTCGGTACACAATAGACAGGCTGCATCCGTATTCGGTACGCGGTATCGGCCTTTGCTTTCCCGTAAAAACAAGTGAAGGTCAAGTTTACAGTATTCTACAACATAAAAGCAAACATTGATGTAAACGTACGTATTGCAACCGACTCGCTTTCGGTGTAGCGATACCCTGAAACGGGGTATTGAGCAAAATTATTTTATTTAAAATGGCCACGGATAATTTAAATTGTGGATTACACAATGAGTCCGGTTCGGACGGGTTATACCAACATTAAATTAAAATAATTTCAATTTGAGTGGCTTTGTTTGCGGGGATGTCTATGTAATACCCAAGAAATTATTTGGGTTAACGAAATTTTGAAAGCTATTATAGCGAATAGCCCATTCTATTAGTCTAGTTCTATTTAATATTTCTATAAAGACTAAATATTCGATAATAAGCTTTCAACTTGACTCGAAGTAATGTTAATACGAGCTCGTGCCTACCTAAAAAGTACGTACCTACCAAATAAAAGCTTAAAAATCTAACCACCGTGACAAAAAGCTTTATTTGAACCCTGTTTACAATAGCTGTGGAGTAGATACAATTTTCATATTTAATTTTGTAAATAGATAAGTATCTAGAAATATAAAAGCTACGTACATAATTTAAAATGAAATTAAAAATTCTGTAATAAAATTACAACGCACATAAAAAATACATTTACTTAATTCTATTACACACATTTTCGAACTCATTCGATGTAGCAATTCAAATTTAAATAATCTCTTAAATATTCTAAATACCTAGCTTACTTTACTTTAGAAATTATATTCATAAGAAGGTCCCTTCAACCCTGTAGGTGTTTCTAGGTCACCTAGAACACCTACTTCGGAATTAGGTATCTTCTAGTCAGGTCACGTCGCTAGTTCAGCTTTATTATACGTAACAACTTTCTTCTTTAGATTCTAGTTAGAATACTTCAAATTATAGGTAGTTTGGTTGTCAATTTAAAAAAAAAACCTCCTACCATACGTCTATTGTTTATTCTCGACTAGCTGTAGCCGGCGACTTCTTCTGCATTAAAATGGATTAAAAGTAGCTTTAGCATAAATGGTTTTCGAAGTCCCTAGATAAACGGCTAGACGGATTTGGATGTTTGACAAAGAGGTAGCCTCTCTTTGTCAAACATCCAAATCCGTCTAGCCGTTTCAGTGTGAATTAATAACAAACACACACACACACGCACAAACTTTCACATTTATAATATTGCGTGTTTAAAAATATGTTTTTTAATACAGTTGCTCAAAAAATGGCGTATTGCAGGGACGTATAGCGTTTGGGATGTGGGCTATTACATACTCGAGCTTTTTCTTTACCTTTTCCGAACTCGTGCGTTCTCTTTCCCAACTGTCAAAATAATGTCTATTAAAAAAAACCAACCACAAAGTTTTTACAAAAAAAAAAACATTTAAGTTTTTATGATTCATGCAAATATTTCTTAAAAGAAGCTACTAATTTGTTTCAATCAGTTTCAGTTCAATCAGATTTAATGATTTGATTCAATGAGTTAGGTTAGGTTTCATTTCATTTCATCTCATTAATAGTATATTATGCAATTAGTGAATAAAGGACGGATTTAAAGCGAGGGCCACAGATGAATCACGAGCTAGTGAAGGATTCTAACGACTGAATCACGACCGTAGGGAGTGATTCATGATGATTGAATCACGAGCGTAGCGAGTGATTCAATTGTTAGAATCCTGAGCGACGCGAGTGATTCATGGCCCTCGATATAAATCCGTTTTATTCAAGAGTTGCATACTATACTTTATACCATGACTACGAGAAAAAGAAAGATAAGCGAAAATAAACATTTAATAAAGGAATTTTAATGCTAAACTCCTTGTCGAAAATGTCGACCAATCAAATTGAATTTAGAACACATCAATATAGGTCGAATACAAAGATTACTACGGCAAGCCACGACCAAGCGTGCCCTGCATGTTCGACTGTTCTGTACTAAAAAAAAGTCTGTTAGCTCAGTGACGCTTAGCGATTGAAACAATTCTGTTTACGTTGAGCACATCACTAAATGGCTGGGGTGAAGTTATCGTAGGTATAATAACGATGACACGTTCGGTTTTCATACTATCTAATAACATGCCGTATCTAGCCTAGGTACTCTAAATCTGTGGTCGAATACATTGGTGTGTTCCATTTTCAAACATCAAAACAGTGAGTAAAAGTGCTTTTTATTCACTGTTTTCAGTGAATAAAATAAGCTTTTTAGAGGGGGAATGGTATAAATTTCATTTTCATTTCATATCAATAAAAAAAATCTACTGAGGACTTGGCTGTATGGGCATAAGTCCCCTTTGCCTACCCAGAATGGGTGTGGAAAACAACAAAAAAACTCTGCTTATATTCTTTTACGGTTGGCGCCATTTTCCAAAAATGTTCTTTATTACATTGCTTAATTTTTTCGCAACTGTTTTAAAAATAGTTGTTCAGTACACGTGCGGAACCGTCATTGCAACTTGTTCCGACTGTCAACCCTCACCTTCGGCTGCGCCTCGGCTCGGGTAGACATTTGTCGGAACTCTTTGTAATGACAGGTTATCCGCAGTTATAATGAAATATACAATTTTTAAGTAAGTAATTAGTTTTATACATTTTAGTCCATATTATTGCATTGTCCTCCAAATTACACAGGTATACCCAGCTTAGTCCGATGCCAGCAAGTGCTTCAAAAATGAATTGCAAAATTTGCACCGAACAGACAGACAGACAAGAAAGCGAATTAATAAAAACATGGTAAAAAAATGTTTCATTAAGTTATTTAATAGGTACAAAAAGTTAGTTTTCTCAGCTGCACTAATTAATGAAAAATCTGTCTCATTCATTTAAACTAACAGTACCTACAAAGGATTAAAATAACTTTAAGTTTAGTTAAATCTTTTGTTACTTTTCTTTGTAGAGTCGCTCTAGCTAGCAACAGCTCTACGTCACAGATATCTTTGTAAAAGTCATCATCTGCCTAGCCTTTTCCCAAATTATATTGGGGTCGGCATCCAGTCTAACTAGTTTTGGCTGAATATCAATATTTTACGTGGAGCGACTGCCATCTGACCTCCACAACCCAATTAATGGGTAATACCGGTATTCGAATGTTAGACCAGCTGTCAGACTTTTAGGGCTTCCGACTACCCGTAACGATTGTCAAAGATATTCCTGACAACCGGGACCGACTGCTTAACGTGCTCTCCGAGGCACGGAGGGGTCTCGATGTGTAAAGAACGGTCACCCATCCAAGGACTGACCGCGGCAAGCGCAGCTTAACCTCACAGATCGATCGATCAGCGCGGCCGTCATTTAGCCACGAGCCCCCCAGATATCTTTGTAAAAGTCACTCTACATAATTTTACTCTATTGCACGGATGTCTGACACATTTTTTAACAGTTTTAAGAACTCTCAACACTTAAGACGACGTATAAATATTGTAGAGGTACTCTACTTTTGTAGAGGTAAATAATAATTTATGTTATAAAAAGTATTTGGTAACAGAAAAACCAGACAAGTGTGAATAGGACTCGGGCGCGCAAGGTTCCGTACAAATTGTAAGTTTGTAATGAAATAAATTCTCTAATAGTAGTTCTCAATAATAAATAAATTGAACAGTAAGTTAAAGAGTCTCATACCTTCGATAATATTATAGAAGTGTGTAAACTCTACCCGCAACGAATAACGGAAAACAGGAAATCCAATTATCGTGCAAAACATATTATGCTGACTTTATTTCGATTTTGCCAAATCACCAAAAAGAACCAAATTAGTCTCGCCTAACAAAAACCCTTAAAATAATTCGAGAAAAATCCCATGAAAATAAATTATTTGTGAAAACATCTGGTATCTGGGATTACAGTATAAAAACAGTGTAGGGGACGGGCGGGCAATTTTGGAGCTCATTTATCACTAAATATGGAGAATATTTATAACCAAGAAAAAAATATAAAATATAAAAATAAAAATATTTTATAAACAAGAAAGAAATATTAATGCTATTTTCAAAGACCTATCCAACGATGCCCCACATGAAGAGGTGCGCGAATTTTTTTTATCCTTAAATTCCTGGTATACAGTGCCCGCTAAATAATTTAACTTTCGTAATTTTACTACACGCCTTTATGGCAGTTCACAGAAGACATCTACCTGCGAAGTTTCGTACAATTTGGTCAATAACTAAAGATTTTACGAGGGTGCGACAGACGGACCTGAAAAAACTATAAGGTTCCTAGTTTTACTACGGAACCCTAAAAAACCACCTTTACTTTATTTATAGCGAAGCGCTGGCTTCCCAAGTTAACTATCGGTCCTTCCATTAACTTGGCTTTGGCTAGCAGTATGTTCCTCGAACATAAAACTGAGCTTATACGTTGACCTTCACGTTTACTGTAGAAAACGTAAGGAACTTCTTTTCAGAAGAACTTTATACCAGGTGTAATTTTAGTTAGGCGAAATACGAAAACGGAATAGAGAATAGAGCAGCTGATTTTTTCGCGATTTCAGGGCGAAAGGGGGTATACGAAAAGGGGTCAAAAAGGACCAACCTTTTTGACCCCTTTTCGTATACCCCCTTTCGCCCTGAAATCGCGAAAAAATCAGCTGCTCTATAGATTTATGTTTACTTAACTCAAAAAATGTTTTTTTTTTTTTTTAAAAAAACGTTGCCCCACACTAGGATTTCTCCTGTGTCGTGGGTGCGTTTACAAACACAAATTTCACATACACAAACAGCCAGACCTTGTGCAATGCGGGAATCGAACCCGCGACACGTCGCGCAGCAGCCAATCTCTCAGCCACTGCGACAACCGTGCGGTCAAATGTATGGAATGTATGGAACAGCTGATTTTTTATTCGGGGTTTCAGGCCCCATAGTAAATAAAAGTTGTTCATAATGATGAGTACAATGACCCTTTTTCGTATTTCGACTGACTAAAATTACACCCGTAATTATTGTACACGATTGACTTTGACTACGACTTCGATTTCATCATAATCGTTTCAGCTGTTTTTAAACATGAAATGTGACTGGCATTAGATTTTGTTTGTATTATCTTGCTACAAAAACAAATGAATCGAACTTTCACCGCTGCGCTGCCGCTGCTCCAAAATGTATCTATTAATGGGGTTTCCTATTGTACACCTGACAGGAGACAGTATATCATTCTGATTATGTATTCATGTTCAGAGCGGCCTCGTATATATCTTGAAGACTGTTTAGCGCAAGTATCAAGAATAATATTTACAGGGCCCCAATTCTGCTATTTGAATAGTGTAAGAATGGTGTCATAACGACACCATTACTATCAAAACCTAAGCGGTCATTGGCTTAGAGTAAGACTAACTCTTTCGTCATTGGTCAAAACGATGCCATTGAGACACTATTCTGACACGATTATAACAATTGCATTAGCAGAATTTTCCAAATAAAAATACCTACATGTATTTTAATAAATTATGACAATAATATTGAAGCTTTGAAAATAGTTATGTAGGTACATATGCTTTATCTACGGGTTCTAAAACTTTACTAAAAATTCTAACGGTGAGTTTGTCTATTAAATTGTTTGTTACAGTTTTTACCGCTTAGCTTACCTACCAAAAACGTTTTGGTGATCCACTAGATACAAAATAATTTGTTTGGTATCTAGAAAAAAACACAGCAATTTGAGTTTAATTTTTATAACTAAAAAAAACCGTGCTAGCCATTTGATGGGTTTGACTAAATTAAATTGAATCTAACTTTTTTTTAATTAGCTTAATGTCGTATTTTATCTATTCGCTTTTATTATCTGCGCATAATTTAGTGCATACAGTGCTCTTTTTAAATATTTAGCTTTATAGACTTAAGTTTGCAATGTATTAGTTTATCTATGTCATTGTGGACCTACCTACTCCTTGGGTCCAGTTGAAAATCAGCGCCAGGCACTAGTGGTCTGGCATATGCTGAACTGGACCTATTTGGCAGAGTCACGAGACACACAGCAATCACTTTATTATATAAGATCTTTTATTTTCATTTTTTATTGGCGTGGGATCCGACTCGCCGCCTGACGCTCGCCGTGAACGGACGTGTCGCTCCGCGCTCGCTGTTTACGACGCTGTCAAGCCGCCCTTCTCGTCACGCTCGCTCGTGACGTCATCGTAGTCACCCGACTACAACCATTTAATCAAAAGCTGCCTTTTTCAAGGCGGTGGCTGATTACTGTTTCTTTACCCGCGTTGTGTAGCTTCACCTAGGCCCCCTCAGGGCAAAAACCACAGTTTCGTGGTCCTCGGTGGAAACCTTACGGTGCCAACGAAACCGAGTGGGGTGTTGCCCCAATCACACCCGCCGAGCCCCTTCAGGGTGAGGCAGTCAATTGGAGTCGGGAGCTAGACCACCGGCCTTGGGGGGTCTCCTAGTCGGTCCTAGTCTCTGGTTTCGTTCACAGCTACACACCTAGTGTCGTTAGGGTGTTGTCTAACACCCTTAGCGCTAGACTGGTCAGGGCCCCGTTCGCACAATAAGACTGGCGACGGGTTACAAGCTTAGGGCACACCATAGGTACTCACCTCCCTGTCTACACCCGACAGGGAGGGTTACACATCCCCGGGCCCATCCACCCGGGGAGTTAGGTATTTAGGGTTCTTAGGACTCCTACGGGAGTAATGTTAGGTTCCCCTCAGTAGTTTTAGCAATTTTTTTTTCTAAGATGGAGAGCGCCGATCTAGCGCTCTCCATTTTAAGAGAGATCATAGCCGAATTCCCGGCAGTTAGAGCGAAGTATGGGACCATGCTAGCCCGCTCCATCGGTCCAGTAACACTGGATGCCCCGGAATCCCCCGATCCTCCATTTAGCCCCGCTTTTAGTTCCGGGCCCGCGAGCCCAGTCCTCCCTAGCAACGAAGGAGAGGTAGCCTCCACCGAGGCACTTTCCTTCGAAGTAGGATTGTTGACGCCTCTATTGTCCGAAAAGACAATAGAAGCGACAACAATGGTCGTTTCTAACGAAACGCAACCGCGCCCCGTACCTGCGATTCCGGAAATCGCTCCCTTTGTTTCCAACAATCCCATTGTTGAAGCAAATTCCGCCGAAACCGGCACACCTGCGCAATCCTTTGTGCAGACCGCCGAAGCCATGGACACCTCCCCTGTGTCCGATTCTGATAGCGAGCCCTCTCTGAGTGACTCGAACCCTTCCTCTTCCGAGGAAGAGGGATTCCAAGTGGTAACCCACGGGAAGAGAAAGAGGGCTACCCCTCCCTCCTCTAAGGCTTCTAAAGCCAAGAAAACAGACGCTCCCCGCGCTCCCACCCCACTCCCGTCGGCCGCTTCCCAGGCCAGCCGCCCTTCCAGCCCTAAGGCTAACGCCGCTCCTGCAGCGTCCTCCAAAAAGGAGCGCCCTCCCCCACCCTTATATATTCATGATAAGGGAAAATGGACCGATGTGTCCAAAATGTGTAGTAGCCGCTCAATTGGCTACACAAAGGCCGTAGCTACCCAGCTGGGTATTAAGGTCCAAGTCCCCACGTCCGATGATTACCGATCATTGGTAAAACTCTTGAAAGGAGTTCAAATATCCTTTCATACCTACTCCCTTCCGGAGGAAAAACAAGTTCGCGTGGTTATTAAGCGCATCCCCAAGGAGTTTGACTTCGAATCAATACTTAGCGACCTTCAGTCACAAGGTATTCCCGTTGCGGAAGTACACCGCATGCACCGTGGAGGGCCTGAACGTCAGGCCTTCGACATGGTACTTGTGGTGTGCGACCCCGTTGAAGGCCACCACCCCATCTTCAATGTTAAATCCGTATGCCACCTATCAGGCATATCGATTGAAAAACCATATAAAAACGGTGTAGTCACGCAGTGTCACAACTGCCAATTTTACGGTCACTCGCAGAGGAACTGCTTTGCGAAGCCCAGGTGCGTCAAGTGCCTGGGTGACCACGGCACTTCTCAGTGCGAACGCCCCAAAGACCGCACCCTTTGCGGCCCTCTTGGCCCACCCAGCTGCGTGCTCTGCGGCGAATCCGGGCACCCGGCTAATTACCGTGGTTGCCCCAAAGCCCCCAAATCCTCCCGCAAATCGGCCAAGCGCAATAACGCCCGCCGAAAGAGGGAGAGCCCCACTGTCCCGATTCCCTCGGCACAGTTACCCAATAGGCTCAGTCCACAGAGACCCTCTCCGTGGAACCAGCTCAACCACCAGCAAGCCTTCCCGGCTTTGCAGGTGGCTCCCTCAACTCCAACCCCTATCCCCGCGCCGATAGTCCCCCCCATCGCCGCGTCACCCCCTGCGACCGCTCAAGTAACGCCCGTCACCACCGAACCCGCGTCCGCCCCCAAACCCGCGTCCGCTCCCAAAACTGCGCCCGCTCCCAAACCCGCGTCCGCTCCTAAACCCGCGTCCGCTCCCAAATCCGCGTCCGCTCCCAAGCCCGCGCTTGCCCCCGCAACCGTGCCAGCCGCCGCCGCGTACCCCGCCCCCATTACCCGCCCCACTTGCAACGTCTCAGACGTCATGTCGGTGGCTAGTCCCATAATTAAGCTGACGTCGGTGTACATGAGCCCCAGGGCATGTGAAATGTCGCAAGCCATACGCGCCAACGAAGGCAACCCTTTTGCACTTTCGCAAATATGGGAAAGCTACCAGGACGTCATAGTCGCCCTGCAAAACCTCAGATTCAACCCTTAGTATGGATAGTACAAAAGAAAGGTGCAGAGTCAAACCCCGATCCCTTAATTTAGGCTTCTTTAATGCCAACGGTATTAGAAATCAACGCGATGAGATCGCCACCTTCCTCCGCGACCATCAAATTGATATATTCCTCGTACAGGAGACCTTCCTAAAGCCCAGCACGCGTAACCCGTCAATTGCCAACTACCAAGTTGTACGCAATGACAGGATTCGCTGCCACAAGGGCGGAACTCTCATCTACCACAAAAGGTCACTGTACTGCATACCTATGGATCCCCCACCTCTTTTGCAGTTAGAGGTCTCAATCTGTCGACTAGGCATGACAGGACATCAACCGATCACTTTAGTATCGGCTTACCTCCCTCCCTCTTCCTCCGATAACAACGATCTTAAAAAAGATCTTGAAACACTTCTTGGCTTGAGTAGCTCCGTTATCATAGCGGGCGACTTTAACGCCAAACATATCGCCTGGAATAGCCACTCGAATAACACGAGAGGCAAGCTCTTACACCTTATGTGTGGCCAACTCCACTTCGACATCATCGCTCCGATGAATCCCACTCATTTCCCTCCCAACCCAGACCACCGTCCTGACGTCCTCGACATAGCGCTTTTTAAGAACGTGAACCTCGGTTTGCGCTCTATTGAGACGCTACAAGAGCTCGATTCGGACCATAGACCAGTTGTCATGGTACTAGGCCCTCTCACGGGTCCTAGAGATCCCGATCTTACCAAGACCGTTACGGACTGGGGGAATTTGAGCGAAGGCTTAAAATCCACCCGGTCCGTACACTTGGACTCTATCCCCGACGCTATTAACACAGTCGACGAAACGCAGGCGGCGGCCTTCTCGATCGGCAGTCACGTACAGTCCATCTTGGACGACTCTTCGAGGCAGGTTCCAGCGATGGACGACCATCGCTGGAGACTGCCCGATGATGTGCGTGCTCTGCTGACCGAGAAGAACGCGGCCATCCGTGCGTATGACGCTTTTCCCTGTGAAGCGAACCGTGCTCATATGCGCTATTTACAGAGATCTGTAAAGAAACGCATATCAGAAGTGCGGGGAGCCCGCTGGGACAAGATGTTGAGCGAACTCGAACCGACCCATCAGGCTTTTTGGCACTTGCAGAGGAAATTAAAATCCGAACAGGTGACCTCCATGCCCCCCCTAGTACGTCCCGATAAGTCGATCGCCTTCGACGACGAAGACAAAGCTGAATGCCTAGCCGACAGTCTTGAAGCCCAATGCACGCCTAGTACGCTACCAGTAGACCAAGCCCACCTTTCCCGGGTAGACGCTGAAGTCGAACGTAGAGCTACGCTTCCTCCCGTAGACGACCCCGATAATCCCTTGCCCCCCATCACCCCTGATGAAGTGCAAGATCTCATTAAGGGGCTTAACCCCAAAAAAGCCCCAGGCTCCGACGGCATCACCAACAAAGTGATTAAATTATTCCCCGCCCACCTCATACTGCTAATGACCGCCATCTTCAATGGTGCATTAAGCAATAATATATTTCCACAAGCGTGGAAAGACGCCATGGTTATAGGCATCCATAAACCCGGTAAGCCCAAATCCGAACCCTCCAGTTATCGCCCCATTAGCCTCCTCAAGGTTTTCGGGAAGATCTACGAGAGGCTAATTTACAAAAGACTCAAGGATTACGTAGAATCCAAGAGTCTCCTTCCTGACGAGCAGTTTGGGTTTCGACCCAGACACTCTTGTATTCATCAAGTCCACCGTATTGTTGAACATGTAAGCCACGGCTTCACATATGGAACGATGACGGGCATAGTATTTTTCGATGTGGCAAAAGCCTTCGACAAAGTCTGGCACAACGGCTTATTGTACAAGCTGTACGAACTCGGAGTGCCAGATCGTCTCGTGCACATCATCCGAGACTTTTTGTCGAATCGCACCTTCCGCTATCGCATCGAGGGAGGCGCTCTCTCCTCCCCTCATCCCATAAAAGCCGGAGTCCCTCAAGGCTCCGTGCTGTCCCCCCTCCTGTTCACGCTGTACACAAGCGACATTCCCAAAAAGGGAAAGGCCCAGTTGGCTTTATTTGCTGACGACACGGCCATCTATTACTCAGGCATCAGCCCCAATAGCATAGCTCGAAATCTACAGACCGCGGTCAACGCCCTAGGCGATTGGTTTCGGAAATGGAGAATCGAAGTAAACCCCGATAAGAGCCAGGCGGTTTTGTTTTCCAAACCGCGCACTCCTCCTGATAACCCCTCCCCGATCTCCATGTTCGGCAAGCCGATCCCTTGGGATAGGCAAGCCAAATACTTGGGCATCATCCTCGATAGGAGATTGAACTTTATCGAGCACATAAGGACGGTCCGCTCTCGCGCCGCCTTCGCTCTCGGTCGCCTCCACTCCATCCTTAATGCACGTAGCAAGTTGGCACTTAAGTACAAAGTGCGCATTTACGTGACTTGCATACGCCCTATCATGACCTATGCTGGCGCTGTGTTCGCACACGTCAAGGCATCTCGAATCCATAGGATGCAAATCATCCAAAACAGGTTCTTGCGAAAGGCCACGGGAGCTCCCTGGTACGTTCGTAATGATCGCCTGCACTTAGACTTAAAACTGCCCACCATCCAGCAGTGCTTGAAACGCGCCTCCAAGCGCTTCTTTGACTCTGCCCCGAACCACCCGAATCCTCTGGTGGTATCGGCCGCCCGATACACCCCCTCTCAGATTAGTAAAATTCGCCGCCCGAGGCATGCTTTAAATACTCCCGATGATGCTATCACCTTACTGCAAGAGAGCAGCAGGGAGACCAGCACTTTGCGTAGGTACAAACACAGACCGGCGCCATTCCGACCTCGCCGACGAGGCCCGTCGCGACGTCCCCATCATGACCCGAGTCCGCCGCCGCGTATGACTCAGTCCCCTAACCGACCCTTGCTCGAGCCAGCCCGCGCTGAGCCTGTAGATTTAAATTATGTCCCTAAATCATATTAATCCGTTCCAGCTAGTAGCCCCTCCCTCTAGTTGTCCTCCCCCCAGCGACGCCCTAAGCCGAGGTCCGTACCCCAGTAGGGGGTGCCCTTAGCGTGTGGTCGCTTAGTTTGTAGTTTTTATTTAGTTTTAAGCCTGGCTGGAGGCATTTGTAAGTCCTCACCAGATGACCGGTTAAGCAGTGACGGCTGTTAGAAGCCAACTGCGAGAGGCCCTTCAAAAAAAAAAAAAAAAAAACATTTTTTATTTTTATTATTTGCTTTGTGTCTACCTGTGCCAAATAAATGTTTTTTCTTTCTTTCTTTCTACTCATTGTTGAAGAGCCAAATAAATACAATAAATAAATACAAAGATTATTGAATTCATTGATAGTGTAACCATAACCTGTTAACCATACTTTGTGATTGGAATACAATATTACAAGACCTAACACAAATCCCTCAAGTATCTCCTTACTAAAACACTAAATGCCATGAAAAGGCTGTAAGATTACTCAGAACGCCTCAGAGGTACACCGCTTTGTCTATCTCGGAGTTTTATAAAGAGTGCAACGGTAAATGTACCATGTATGCAAGTTTAATGACGATCTCTTAGGGGAAGATTCTTAGGTCATGTTTCATAAGGAAGTTTTCTTAGGATTTTTCTCTCATATAGCATTTTTGTGCAAAATAGTAACGTAACGGTATGTTTTTTAAATCTTTTAATAACAAAAAGATAGCGTAAGATGGCTTTGACATGTTGAAAATACATACAAACAGAAACTCATACCTTTTTCCCATGGTGCCTTTTTCCCATACAGAAAGCCACGTGCTAAGATTCTTTAAAAATATACATTTTATCAAAGATGATAATATCGTATCGATGTTCTTATGATTGCAAAGTTAAAGACATTGAGTTGAAGTCTTATAGGCATTGAGTTGAAGTCTTATAAGAATCGAATTGGAGTTTTAATATATAAAGAATTCTAAAATAGAATTCTAAAATTAGTTTTGTTCGGCTCATTCGTCCACCTTAAATCAACTTAAACTAGAAGTCAGTTCAATATACTTCAGTAAAGCCAATAATTTCTTGTAACAAACACAACAAACCATAAGCTTTAAATAAAATAAAACTTCTTACTAAAGGGCACTGGCCCATAGAACGCTGGGCTTCAGATTATGTAAGTCGGTACAGATATGAAATTAGTTTGGTGTGGTCGAGATTTCAAGAGTATTTAAATTCATTTTTTATTTGTTTTTGTACGTAATTGGGTTAAAGATAAATCTTCGTATTTGTGACAGTGAGGTTAAGTATGGTGTGAATGATCCAGTGAAGTACAGCCCGACTAATGAGTTCTCAATTCAAAGGTTTTAGTTGCTGTCGCCATGATATTCTGTGGAGGTCCAATGAAGTACAGCCCGACTAATGAGTTCTCAATTCAAAGGTTTTAGTTGCTGTCGACATGATATTCTGTGGAGGCACGCACCAGCCAGCATGCACCCGTTTATGTTTTATAGGTTTTTTCAAAATGTCAACGGCATAATCATTTTATTTCTTATTTATTTCGATTTTTGATTCCAATTCTTAATCTATAAGATAAATTAGGCAAAGAACAATCAAAATGTATTTTTATTTTTGGTTAAGCTTTTATTACTGTACCATATCAAGCCCAAATCTGCCGACGTCCTTTGTGACACTGCAAGCATTACCATATAACTACAATTTTATCCATACTTTTCCGACTCTAGAAAGAACTTGAAACTTCGGCTCCCATCGTGTTTGCTCACATTTACATTTCGCGTCTGATTTACATCGGAACTCATTCGCTTTGCCATCGGAAACCATTACAGCATGTATGTTGACAATTTCCATGTTTATTACACGATCCATTGCTTTGTATTTCTATATTTAGTTCATGTTTATGCATTCGCCAGATACAGTGAACATCAATAGTGAATGATGAATATTAGTTTATAGAGGGCCCTATCAGAATACCAGCGCTGCGGCATTTATTTTTAAATGTCGTGGCACTATGCTGAGATAGGAGCCTTTTGGCCTCGTACAGGTTTTACTATTTTACCTTTGTACTTTTATTTTTTTTTATTTCATACTTTTGTATTCTATTTTTCTATATGTACCTACCCATGTAATTTACCTACTGTGCGAGTGTCAAATAAATAATTTTCTTTCTTTCTTTCTTTCTAATTTTCTAGTTACAAAAGTATTTTATTAACTAGACTTTTGCCCGCGACTCCGTCCGCGTGGATTACAATAAGCTGTTTCTCTGGTTCTTCCCGCCGGAATTAGATGAAACGTAGCTTAAATTCTAGGTTGGACCCCAAGCTATCGAACTGTGAAAACCAAATTAAAATCCGTTTAGCACTTTTTGCGTGATGCACGCACAAACAAAGATACAAATTTTTAAAAAAATATATATTTTCGGGCATGATTACTTCCCACCCAGTACCCTATCTCGACTATTTTCTTTGGAATATCTTCAATGTACAGACATGGCTTTTTTACAATTTTATAATAGTATAGATAGATTTTATTATTAAATAGTAAAGAAGTAAACTTGCTTATTTATTACTACGTATTTGATCTACCTATTAGCAATGATCGAGAACCAAATTATTTAAATTAAAAACCGGGCAAGAGCGCGTCGGACCACGCTCAGTCTAGGGTTCCGTAGCAAGAAATATTTCAGTCTTCCGACCGCAAATATAAATTTGTATTTCATAATAATTATTATAAAATACGTTATTTTTGCGGTTGTCAAAACTCAAAACTAAAAATAGTGAATATTTCAAAAAGTTATAAACGTATTCAAATTCAAATTCAAATTCAAAAGACATTTATTCAAACTGGGCTAAAGTCAATTAGCACTTTTTGAACGTCAAAATATACATAAGACAGCCCCCAAAAACGCCCGTCCTTCACCGCTTCCTAGTGTTTTAGCTGCGAAGAAGAAACGGCGCAACAAACTCCGCAGCAACACAATTCTGTCTGTCAATTACTTTTATGTAAAAGTTATATAAAACAAAACAGTAAAACTGAGATTTAAAACAACAAAAAAAATAATAATTAAGTATATACTTAACAGTAAAGAAATAATGATGTAACCTTGTATCTTGTTCAAACTATTTTAATCGAGAGTATTTATTAGATGCTATACTTAAGCTTGAATTTTTTGCAGATTTTTTGATAACGCGCTTGGAAAATTACAGGGGGGGGACACATTGTTAACGACTTTCGGAGCTCCTTGTTCACTAAATATGCACTTAAATAAAAAAGTTATTTAGAAACCTTTATGTTATTTTCAAAGACCTATCCAGCGATACCCCACATGAAGGGGTGCGCGAAAATATTTTTTCTCATCCCCCAGTTTCATGTATGGGGCCCACCCCTAATTATTTTATTTTTTGTAATTTCACTACAGGCCTTTATGGCGGTTTACAGAAGACATCTGCCTGCAAAATTTCATACAAATTGGTTATGAACTGTAGATTTGACGAAGGTGTGACAGACGGACAGATAGACGGACAGACGGACAGACGGACGTGACGAAACTATAAGGGTTTCTAGTTTTACTACGGAACCCTAAAAATGGGTCAAACACATGATTTTGTGCCGTCACCCCGGATGGAACTTATAAACTTTAGTAACACGAAGTTTTCAAAAGTACCTTCATGTTTTTAGTGTCACAATTTTTTGGAATGACCGCCGTATCAAACATCGAATTACATGTGAAGATCCTGGCGGTGATTCTATTATCATCAACTTTGTAGCACTTGTACGTGAAATTTCTACCAAATCTAAGTATCACGTACCTACTGCAAGCCGCTCTTCTAAAAAATACAACTCCAATTCAACCTTACGAATCCCCAATTGCCTCCTAGTAACATTTCAACGGGAAGTGGGTTTGAATTCCTGAGGGCATCGGATACGCTGAAACTTCCCGGAAGTGATGTGACCAATCCGTATTGGCAGTCTACAATTTCTATCTAAAAGGCTTCACTAATTGGCACAGACTGTAGAGGTGTTAAAAGCCTTTCACTATATGTCAAGTCCATTTAGTTCGTCATGTTCACATGACCGCAAAATGTTGTTACCTTGTGCCGATATAGTCGGATTAATGTAGCTATCCAATTTGGTCGGCTTCTGATCAAAATAACAGTGTTGCAACAACACACACAGCTGGCCTAGCATGACCACGACAGAAACAGGTTTTGTCTACATAGAAATAGACAAAGTGACAGATTTCATTCATAAAACGTAGAAATGTTTCTACAATCTGTCACTTTGTCTATTTCTATGTAGACAAAACCCGTTTCTATCGTGGTCATGCTAGGCCGGCTGGTCGAAAGACTTAATAAAAACAAAAACGTTAAGATTTTAGCTATTTTCATTGAAATTATCAATTTATGTAAATTTTACCCGATTGCGTCAGGGGGGTAATGTTTTTCGAGTGTATGTATGTATAGTATATATTTTTTTCTATTTGATTTAATTTTAACATGTTATTACGTGTGTCGTTTAATTCGTCTTCATGAGCAATCAACGGATCCTAGACAACCCTGTACAATCGCTCAAATTGTGAGTCAATAAACATACGGGCAACTACACTCACAATGACATCTACTCTCCCTCTTACCTCAAACTAGCTTGAGTATAGTTCCATGGAAACAATGCAGTGCAAGTAACATTTACCTAACCTACCCCATGTTTATTCAGCCAGCTACAAACACGATTCGATTCAATTCACAATTCGCACAGCTGTGTAGGTATCGATAGAAATCGAACACAACTCGTTTATGGGTGCGCAATTTAAAAGCTATCTTCATATTGAAATGTTCTATTTTATAGTTTAAAATCGCATCTATTGCTGATTGTTGTTTGACCACCTTCTTACTCATAAGCCTAAGTATTCACTTATAATGAGAATGTTAAGCACACGAATTTTGTTCATACGTATAGACGCATATAGCAAAGTGAACACGAACAGCCAACAGCCAAGCAGCCCTGGCTCCGTCGTTGTAAGTGGACGATTTATTACAAATGTTGGTACGTAACGTTAATCATGTTTTCCGAACACCGTCCAGGCGTCCATAATCATGCATAGAACATCACCACGAGCTCAGATCATAGAAACAAGGAGATATGCCATCATAGCAAATTAGTACGGAAACAACTGATGCCACTTTTAGTACATTTTTCGACACAATTACGCGCATAATTAAGCGCTCCTTGTAATAAAAAGATCTCCCACGCATTAAACATTCCGCACACCCTCAATCTAACACTGTTAATCGTCACTCAACACTAGCACTAAACTAAAACACTGTATTTATACCATCGATCGTGTTCGGTTCGTCGCCAGTGCGTACGTTTTTAGTATAAGCAATTTGCTCAAAATCAGGCATCAAGCTCGATAGCGCCCTGGCACATCTCCCTTGTTTCTATGATCGGAGACCACGAGCGTGTTTGATAAACAGTGTATTCGATGTTCGTTAGTGGTATGCACATGCAAACAAAATTGGTGTGTCTGATACAACGCGACAAAGTTCGTACGTGTGTACGACTTTACATTAAAACTAAATGATTACATGACATGAACATTGGTCGAACAGGGGCGAATCACTATGAAACTAAAAGGTTTATATATGTGCCAGAATAATCGATAAAATGATTGTGCCGAAGTTTGACTCTATTCGTTGTTCAGTTCGACGAAATTTAAATCTTCAAATTCTCAATGTTCTATTGAATGTTCAAGTTTATTTGCATCTTGAGAAACAGGGAGCTTTATATATCTTGATCGTTTTTATCAAGATGAAAAGAAGTACAATTTCAGTTCGCGAAATCTTTTAAGCCAGTGTACAGTCAAACGAATTCAGCGTCTGAAATTCCCAAAACACAAACGACAGTCGTTGAAAATATACTACCAATTCAATTATCAGTATGAAGGTCGGAGAACGTTGCATAAGCAATACCATGTTTGCGCAAATGCATGTTTGTCATACGAGTTACATGTTTTCTGGATATAAAGTAAGTGGCATTAACTATTACATAATACCACGCCTGTCATAAGAGGCGTATTCAAAGAGATTTTTTTCGATTGAAGCGGGTGAGACGCGGTAGCTCAGTCAGCAGAGCACTTCGATTCGGCAGAGGTTGCGGGTTCAAATCTAGCTCGTTCAACCCTGCAATCGCTAAAAAAAAATCAGCTGTTCCATACATTTATGTTCACATAACTCAACAAAATGATTTTTTTTTCGCACTTTCAGTGTTGGACCTATAGTACAAGTTTTTCATGATGAATGCAATGACCCCTTTTCGTATTTCGGCTGACTAAACTTACACTCCCGTATATTGCAACGGATGGGAATCAAAACGACTTCTCAGCCATCGGTCTGACGCCCAGCTATTTCGCTACTGTCTTTCCAAGTCTTAAAAAAAACAACATCTGAAATCTTTACAGTAGAAAAATACGAAAACAGTACAACACATATTACAAGCAAAAACATCTACTCAGAAAGTCTAAGAGTCCAAACAACTTCAATAGAATTAGTCATGAGATTACTCGGTAAGCTCCTTGCCTATTCTTTTCCGTAATCAGAGTGAAACTACGGAAAAGTCCAGTACATAGGTACGTTAGATACGTATAACGTACATATTCATTTATTAGTAAACGGGTTCAGATGCAGTGGTAGTAAACCACTAGGGTTTAACCATGTTCCTCCCACGGCGAATGGTTCGAGTTCAATCCCGAGGCACGCACCGCTGACTTTTCGAAGTCATGTGCATATTAGAAATTAATTATCACTTGCTTTAACGGTGAAGGAAAACATCGTGAGGAAACCGGCATGTCCTAGGACCAAAAATTCGAAGACATGTGACGTCCACCAACCCGCACTGGGCCCGCGTGGTGGACTACGGCCCATTCCCTCTCACAGAGGCCTGTGTCCCAGCAGTGGGAACATTATAGGCCGATTATGCTTATGCTTATGCTATGGCTTCAGATTGGGAAGTAGAAGAAAATGTTCGTATATTGAAGTGTTCGTCATATTTGGATTTTCCTTGTACCGACCCCAGTAGCGAGCCGACATACGGCTCATTCACACGGATTCAGTCATTGACGATTCGTCTAAAAACACGATACGTCTTGACGGATGGACGTTCATATTGCATACGGAATCGTGTTTTATCACGATTCGGTAAAATATCCGAATGGATGTTCACATTCCTTTCGTAATTCAGAGTTCAGTCTTGGATGAACAACGAAACACGATCCGTCACAAAAAAATCACGATTCGTGATTACGTGGTTTTTAAAAGACGAAACGTGATTTAAGGCGTTTCAACCATTTTTCACGATTCGCGATGCATGTGAACACGGGCATTTAAAAAGTATTGCCGCCGCCCGTCAAAAAAAAAACGAATAGTAAAAAAGATGATTCGTCAAAAAAAAAAGAATCGTCGCCGTGTGAATGAGTCCTTACAAGTTGTGAGTTTGACTCCCGGCAGGCACATTGTCCAATTACTTTTATCGCCACTGTTCACAAAATGATGAAGTAATCACCGCAAGGAAACTAGCATGTTCTTAGACCACGGCCAAAGACCAAACTAATCCTTCGACTTTCTAATTCAGTGATTTTAGTATTCTAGAGATTTCTTGCTACATGAAGATAAAATCAAGTTCATTATCATAAAGCCAGCTGACCGCAGCGTCTCCTCAATATGCGCTTACACTAAGAAATGTAAATATTACAAAGACTCGAACCACAGTTTTCTTCTACCATTCCGATGAAAACTGATTTAATATTCAAGAAAAGTCAAATGGTAGCTTTATTATTAAAATGCAATATAGGTACCATATTGGATCATATTCAACACTAGCTTCCGCCCGCAGCTTCGCCCGCGTTTTTCGGGATAAAAAGTAGCCTATGTGTTATTCCAGACTATAATCTATCTGTGTGCCAAATTTCATCCAAATCCGTCTAGCCGTTTCAGCGTGAAGAAGTAACAAACATACACACATACCCACACACACACGCACAAACTTTCGCATTTATACTATTAGTGTGATTTGTGTGAGTAACTGATTGGAAATAGCTAGACATCAAATTAAAAAAAAAACTGAAGTCTTTTCCGTTACTCTTTCTAACAATTTTTCTATAGGTGGTAGGTTCCTTTCCGTTACTTATTTTTTTTAAAATATTTATCACTTTAAATTACGTCACACTAAATATATCGGTCTGACGCAGCTCTGAGATATGAAATATGGACTGCTGTGACGATCTGTACAATATTTTTGTCAAAATTTATGCAAAACCTACCTGCCTATCGACTAAACTATATAAAAATACACCATAAAATGTGCTTCTCTTCCATTATCTACAAGGGTGCAACTGCACCATTTAAAAATACCAGCATGAACTTTGAAATACAAATAAATAATAAATCAATCGTATCAGTTAAAATTCCATTTGCGCCACCAATGCTGCTGCAATTGATTCCGTACATTGTATTATTAGCCATTAGCGAGAAGCTCGCGTGCCAAAGAACTGCCTTGAACAAAGTGGCCGTAACGAAACGCTTCCTTCCTACGGTTACGTTTTAACTATACTACACTATTACAGCAAAATGTTCGAGATTCTTATCTGTGATGAAGGCTAAAAAATGTTTAATATTTTTTGTGTTCTTGTTCCATAACCACTTCTAATCGTAAAGTAATTTAAATTAATTAAGAGCAATATATAGCAATACAATACAATACAATACAATACTCTTTATTGTACACAAAATAAACAAGAAACATTAATATAAAATAGAGATGTACAATGGGCGGTCTTATCGCACTAGGCGATTTCTAGCATTAAGATACGTCTTAAAAATAAGCTTATTTATTTTATTTTTTATGTAATTATTTGTTCGATTCAGGTAACAAATATCCATAACATAATTGTTACAGAATGCTATGCAATTTAATATTAATAAATAATAGCTGTAAAAATAGTAGCTTTCTATAACTGCACGTAGCAGCCAAAGATAATTTGTGAGTAGATTTCACCACCCCTGGTTTTTATAGAACAGTTCATTGTGATATTTTATTGTGTGCTTATGTATTAATCCTGTAATAATGACCCACCCCCAGCCAAAATTAGATTATATTGCAAAAAAATTAAAATGCAGTGTAAAAGTACGAGTTTGTAGCCGACTACAGACAGCAGCGACACTACTGGTTTCTATATATTTCTATGAAGACGTGTCGCTAGCTAGCTATGGAAGGAATTTTCATAGAAATACATAGAAACCAATACTGTCGCGGCGACACATCGTCTGCTGCTGCTGTCTGTAGCTACGAACTCGTAACTTACAAAGTAAATTCAATTCTGAAAATCTTAAAATTCACGTTTGCGTCAAGTAAAAATTTTAAAATATTGATTTTGCAGTATTCGCTGAACTTTTGGAACGTCCAATTTGTTCTACGTTGTCTTCAATTGATAGTTTTGTTTGTCCTCTCTTTTCAACTCCTTCCTTTAGTCATAATTTGAATTTACTACATTTCCAACTGCAAGTAATATCGGGTTGTTCGTAACACGACTTGGATATCTTTTCGCTTGCATTTTTATGAGAATGGTAAGAAATGTTATCGTAGGTACTTATTTTTTTTTTATCAATTTTATATTGATGTTTGTACCAAATAATGTACCCTAATAAACCTTAAGTTGCGTACAAACGACCCAATTTGATATACAAACATAATAAGGTCGAGTACTGAACCTCCTTTTTTGAAGTCGGTTAAAAATACAGTAAGTAAGCAGTATGGATTCCGCATCCAAGGACAGACTCACTGATCTACAAACATCTCACAATAGAAATAAAAATAAACGACTAATACGTACTGCACACATACCAATGCCATATGACGCAACACAGTGTATCAAGAATCCCTCTATAATCGTAACCAAGGGCGAAACGTGACTAACGGGAGAAGGACAGGCTTTAATACACCAGTGTCGTATGTCCTTCCATTGTGTGCAAGAATTTTCTTCACTATTTCCACTTTTATAGGGAGAAAAGAGAAATGGGGTGAATTTGTGTAGTGTGTTGAATGTTGTCTTTATGATATTAATTAAAAACCGGGCAAGAGCGTGTCGACCCACGCACAGTCTAGGGTTCCGTAGCAAGAAGTATTTCAGTCTTCCGACAAACAAACAAACAAACTCTTCAGCTTTATAATATTAGTATAGATGACACTCATAATGAAGACGAATCTAACGTCACCTCTTAAATTGAAATCCATCAAGCGGCTTAGATTACAGAGCCTTTCAAAGAAATAGACACATGCATGATTTTATGTTTAATTTAATAAAGATAATTTTAATAAATCATTCCCGAAATATTCACTTAACTAAAGTCCACACCCATAAACCTTAATATCAAACACAAAAGCTATAAAAACTATATCGCAAACTCCAGTGTACACCACCCCCGATTTACATACGCATGGTAATGACTACCTTTCACAAGTTCCGTACTTAATAAACCTCACAAAAGCTGTCATTTACCCCCCAGGTATGCGGTAAATACCTGTCCAGTACCTCAATACCGCTTGAATACCGCTCATCTGTTTACTTGATACACAAAGCTTGCATGATAAGTAGTAATGACGTTCCTGGTAATGACATGTCAAATATTTTTGTGATAGCTGCGTTTATGGTGGAATTCTAAATGTTCTAATGCGGAAGTACGGAAGGACATTATAACGTATCCTTGACATGAATAAGTCATAATATTATCATTTTAGTTTGTCAACTTTTACCGCTTATGATTATCCTGTGACTTATCTAACGGTAACTTTGCCACATACAATGTACCTATCTATGTCTTCTGTTATCCTTTTTGTTAAGTAATTAACACAATACTATGTATGTGTATGCTTAATAATACATAAAATAACTAAGTGAACCTAAATAAATAAATAAAAAAACCACACCTTTGATTTTTAACCGACTTCATCTAATAAATATAATCATAAGATATAATAAAAGTACACTATGCCACGCAAAATCGCTTCAGAGGTGTAGGTCACCTAAAATTGTCAGTTTATATAAAAAAAGTTTCATCAAAGAGCTCTCAATCCGTCAACCAACTAAAGTGTGGGCAACGTCCGCCATTGTGTACACGCTTTACAAAACTCTCGATCACAATGGCATATTGTTGGCATCGACAGGTTGCCTACTCGTTGTTACTGGAATCCTTAAGTAAGTTCAGTGTTTCGCTCAGTTTAATCTTACAACGAAGGATGATCTTATACAGGGTGGCAGGTTAGACAGTGGAAATATTGAAAGGGGTCATTGCACTCATCATTATGAACAACTTTTACTATGGGACCAACCTGAAATCGGGAAAAAAAATCAGCTGTTCCATACATTTATTCCATACATAACTCAACAAAATGTATGGAACAGCTGATTTTTTTTCGCGGACTAAAGTTCAGATTAACGGCCGGGCGGTATTTGAACAAAATATGAAACTCGGAACGCAGCATAGACTGTATATACAGGGTGGCAGATTAGACATAATTATGTGGCATATTTAAAGGGGTCATTGTACTCATCATTATGGACAAATTTTACTATGGGAGTAAAATTTGTTCATAATGATGAGTACAACGACCCCATTAAATATTTCCACGGTCTAATTTGCCACCCTGTTATGAACAAATTTTACTATGGGAGTAAAATTTGTTCATAATTATGAGTACAATGACCCCTTTAAATATTTCCACTGTCTAATCTGCCACCCTGTATATACAGATGCTGCGTTCCGAGTTTCATATTTTGTTCAAATACCGCCCGGCTGTTAATCTGAACTTTAGTCCAGTTCGAGTTAACGATCAGATATGCGGCCAGGTGGCCTCCTGTCTGCGATCCAACACCTGAGATCACCAATCAGTACCCCTATCATGAGTTTTTTTGACGTATAGTATCGTTAACGTGAGCAAATTTTGAATTTATAATACAACAGCCCTAGAACATTTTGATAAAATTTTATACAATTTGCACATTTTAAAAAATACAGAGAAATTAATTAAGTATTTAATTTATATAAATATTGTGTAACAAACGTGTATTTTCAATTCAAAATATGCTTACGTTAACGATACTACACGTCAAAAAAACTCATGATCGGGGTACAGTTCTATCATCTTGCAGTTACTTGTCTGTAATTGTTAATAATGGGACCCCGAATGTATGGACGATATGAAACACGGAAACACAACTATTTTAGGCTGTATATTATCACGAAATGACCGAAGTACATTTATAATTGCTGCTTGCGTTTGACCGCCAGCTCTCCTGATGTTGAGCGATGATGTGGTCTACAATGGAGCACGCTCGCCTTGAAGAAACCCATGTACTCGCGACTTGAAGACACCCAGATTACGCAGATAGGTACTACAAAACTATAATACAAAGACCGATGTGTATTCTATGACGCCTAGATTCGACACTATATTTGAACATAAACTTTTGCTCTAACAGTTTGCCAAGGGACCTAGTTCGTACGAATAATTCACACATAATCTATTTGTTTTCCTAGTGACGAACTTTGGGGAGTGTTATTGATAGTTTTGTAAATGACATCAATCCATCACGAAGAAAATATTATGGCCTGAATGTTAAAAAAGAAAAAGGAAATGGATTATGAACAACTAGTTGACCGCGGATTTACTCGTATAAACTACTTTATTTACCAGGATAAAAGTAATTATGTACTAGGGTAAAGGGTGAAAGTAATTATGCACCAGGGTAAAAGTAATTATGTACCAGGGTAAAAGGCTTGCCCGGGGATTACCCCCATACCTCAGATCATAGAAACAAGGAGTTATGCCATCATATATGTTAGGACAATTTTGTATTTCATTGGATACTTTGACATTGACTGCCAACTGGCGACACGCATCTGGAAATAAAATGTAATACTGCCATTTCTATTGACTTATTATTTAATTTTCTGTGGTCGCTACAGAAATAGTTATGGTGGCAGTACTTCCCCGGACAAGATATTTTACAAAGAGTTTTATAGCGACTCCACATCTATTAGATAGCAGATAATGTTTTAGTATTTTATACTAAATAAATGTGTTCTTCAAACTTTGCAACGTAAAAGAGTCAACTCAAAACATTTCCCGAGAATCCACATAGATCATTAAATTTCTTGAAGCGTCTAACGTCTGACTTTTACAACCAAACAAATGAAGATGGATGCTGTTCAAAGGTTAGACGAGAATCACATAAATATGAAAGTCTTGTTTTAAACCTACCTTTTTAAACAGATATACCTACGTATAAGGGGGGATACAGACATTGCGAGGCATGCGCCGCGCACGCCTCACAACGCACGGCTTGATATACATTTGCACGTGCCTCACCACGAATATGAACGTCCACACATTGCGAAGCACGCGATGAGCGCCGTGCGTGGTACATGCCTCGCTATGTTTGTATCCACCTTAACAGTTATCAACTTATCATAAATGTCACAAAGCATGAACTCCTCTCTATTTTTTAAATGCATAAAGGTACACATACACGAGGCGATTATCGTAACGACCAGATCGTGTCGGTAATCCATCTTATTGTTCGTGCATAGCGGACACGAATGTGATCGAGCGATTTCTCAGTGTGGCCGCTGCTGTTGCTATCTTCAATCGATAGTTAAACTAAAAGATTGAATACGATACAGCCACACATGTACAATCCACCATTCGATATCGGTTCAGATGGAACGACCACAGAAATCTGAATAATAAGTCAATAGAAATATTATCTACTATATTTTACTATCAATCGCGTGTCGCCGGTTCGCAACACACATGTTTTTTACATCCAATGCAATATAAATTAAACTTAATTCCGTTCACATACGTCACTTTTTAAACACGCGCTCTCAATGCTGTAGTGTCGTGTAAGACACAACGTGCCTTACATAATTTTCTCAAAAGCAGCGATAAGGTCACACGCCTTTGGGACTTCTATTGACTTATTATTTCGATTTCACTGGGACCGACTAATCGTTGCAATAACCGCCTCGTGTATGAGGTACCTAAAGGGTATCACCACGCATTTTTTCCATTACCCGTTTCGCAAACTAACCACAAACAAAATATTTTTAAATGAGCCGAACCCCTCATTTTTCAGTCTTTCTAAGGCCGTCGTAATAATAAAGGCGGGCACGCGAGCAGCGGCAGCCATTGCTGTGACAAATTTGTATTGACATAAACCTACTAAACAGGCCTACTTTAGGATTTTGGCATTTTGACGAGGACGGTAAAGCTTAAGAACAGAATACCAAGTTTGTTCGACTTCATCATCCGCCTAGCCTTTTCAAAACTAGATTGGGGTTGGCCTCCAGTCTAACTGGTTGCGGCTGACTGCGACTGCCATCTGATCTCCACAACCCAATTATCGGGTAATACCGGTATTCGAATGTTAGACCAGTTTGTCAGACCTTCGTGCTCCTGATTTACCCGTAACGACTGTCAAAAATATTTCTATGACAACCGGGACCGTGCTTAACGTGCTCTCTGAAGCACGGAGGGGTCTCGATGTGTAAAGAATGGTCACCCATCCAAGGACTGACCGCGGCAAGCGCATCTTAACCTCGCAGATCGATCGATCAGCGCTGCTATCTTTTAGCCACATGTTTTATCAAAAAGGTTTTTTTATTCAAACACGGACACTAATAACCGGTCTAAATCTAACCGGTTAAAAATTCAATTTAATTAATTGAACTTCTCTATTTACCTACAGTGTCTTCAAGGCGACATTCCTTCAAAATTTCATCAGCAACAAAGCTTAGTGAACAAAATCCACGCAATTTCGCAGTAAAGATTGACAGAATGGACATACGGTTAAATGAACACGCGGACTTCTTCATTAAGTCGCGTGGAAGACGTTTTCCTTCTCAAAACGTCTTGAGAAAATGTTCGGCACGCCTTCCCTTAATGAAGATTTGTTATATGGAATGGACCGTAAAAATATCTTCGCAGTTTTTTCTTAAGACGCTTAAGGATGGCAGATTGTCGACGGCAACGGCAAATTCAGCCATTAGTGGTAAGTTTTATATCGTTTGTCCTTATATAAATATCCGTAAAAGACATCCTAATTCATCCGATACAGTTGACAAGTATAATGTATTTCATTCTCTTGCTCTCCAATATTGAAAGCGGATCGAAATTACCACTTTGAATTACCTTGCGCGAATTGACAGTTATTGTGACAAATACCGTTATTTATGCTACATACGATCCTTCGTAAACGACTTACAAGTAAATTATAATGTTGAGGTAATATTGAAAATATTACCTACTTACTAAGTTAGGATTAGGATATAGGGATGTGCGTGGATGGTCAAATTCGAAAAGAAATACCTAGTGAAAAAATACTCAAAGAAATCTCGGGGTTGATTTTGATGAAAACGATATCAGAATCCCACTATCAGTTACGCTCGACATGAGGCAGTCTAAATAAAATAAATGGGAAGTTAGAAATGTTTCTTAAAATATAATTTCCTTGTTGGGAAATTAGCTCGCCTCTTCTAAGTACTACGAACTAATTGGAACTTCAAAGCTCCATTTAGTCTTACTCTTACACCTATAGCGGCGATTCCGCTTCTATAACGGTTAGTTCTCTCTATTATACAGTGTCTGGTCACCGGTGTCCAACCCGTTAAGGCGAAGCAATATGATCAATTTTATCGACAAATCCACATTTTGCCACTACTGTTTTAAAATGGCGGCCATTTTTTTTTTTACTGTATGCGGCTGGGTTTATTTATTTTGCCATATCTACCAATATTAGAGGTCCTACAGGCATAAAAGTGAAAGCTACAAAAGTAGCCAATAAGTTGACACTAAAAGTTTATCAAAAACTCCCATTAAAACCTTAAAAAAATACTGGAAACTTAAAAAGTGTGAAAAAATTTGGTTGTTCTTTTTTACTTTTTAATTGTTTTCCAAAATGCTTTATTATGGTGGATTTGTCGATAAAATTGATCATACCTATTGCTCCACCTTAACGGGTCGGACACCGGTGACCAGACACACTGTATAAGTAGACTAGTTAAACTCGCGGCTCCGCTCGCATAGACCAATTATACTTTAATTTATATATATAGAGAATATAATCTAGAACAGAAAAAAGATTTTAGAAAGACACAGTGGCTTTTGCTATTTATAATTTAAGGATCTAGTCTTACGGCAGGAGTCTCGCATTTTGATTAACTTGAAATGGAATGAAATGAGACTATTTATTCTGCAAATAGTGATTTAGGTTTAATGCGGGTTTCACCGCCACTTAGAGAATTTATTCCGAAATGTTTATTTAAATAATACGTTAACATTTAACTTAGTTAAAGCATGAAAATCTCGATGTTTTGGCATGTTGTTACATCAGTAGATTGCACCAGGGCGAGTTGCTGGTATAGTTATACAGGCTGTTGTTGTAGTCACCTGCAACTTTTTAAGGGGTGATTCATGAAAAAAATTGTATGTACTAGCTGACATCGGCATTTCCTAACTTAGTCTGATTGTTCATAAATATTCTCCAGTCTGCTAAGAACCACCACCAAAAATGAAGATAGTCCAAGAGAGAGACTATTGATCGGTTCAGGTAGAGTGAAGCATTTCATTTTAATCCAGCGACCTATTTACAACTTTACTTCATCAGTGAAATATATAGATGAATAATTTCACTCATAAATTACCGTGTTTGAATATAAATTCAAACACGGTAATTTGACCAAATACCAATTTTCGATCAATTACTGGTGCATAATTTCTACACGCAACTGATTGGAATTGCAATGATATTCATGAATATCGTCAAACGAACAATTAATATTCATGTAATAATTTGCCCGGCTGTGAGGTGCCGCCAAATGAAAGTTGAGGGTGAGTGGGCTACCACGCTCAATTTCCCCTGCGGTAGAGGCAAAACTTTGAGTAATGTCTAACACCTTGTTCGCCATAATTCAAAGTTACATTTGACGGGTTATGTGAAACGAGAAGCGTTTCACACGTATTGTGAAGGAACTTTGAGAATAATGGATTGGAGACAATTCCAAGGACATGAAAACACCAAATTCAATTTACAAATATAAATGTACGAGTATGTTTTAGTGATTTTGAATACTAATGTCAAAGCCATGCTTATCTTTTTGTTACTAATTATACAAGGTGTAATTTTAATCACTCAAAATCCGGAAAGAGGTCATTCAAATTATCATTATGAACAACTTTTATTTAAGGGACCAACCCTGAAATCGCTAAAAAAAATTCAATTGTTCCATACATTTTTGTTAACATCACCATATTATAATTTATACTATGACATCACTCAGCAAATTGAAAGGAGCAGTTGATTTTTTTTGCGTTTTCACACATGAAAAAAAATAGGAGATGTGCCAAGGCGCTACTAAAATTGACGCTTTGATACGGTCACATTGACCGTATATAAAATGTACACGCTGGCGACGAACCGAACACGATCGATGATATAAATACAGTGTTTTAGTTTAGTGCTAGTGTGGAGTGACGATTAACAGTGTTAGATTGAGGGTGTGTGCAATGTTTAATGCGTGGGAGATCTTTATATTCACGAGGGGCGCTTGTAATTGTGTTGAAAAATGTACTAATAGTGGCGACAGTTGTTCCCGTACTAATTTGCCTATGATGGCATATCTCCTTGTTTCTATGATCTGAGGTAAACAAACATCCGAAATGATAACCTCCTCGTTTTTGAAATCGGTTAAAACTGTTTAAATTGGGTGCAAAATTTTGCACAGACGTAATCACGAGTAGCTTTCGTCGTATGTATGTAGGTATGTTATATAGGACTCCACACTGCGTCACGCGTTCATAAATGAATAATTATGATAGATGAATGAGTCGGTAATTTTCCGTTCACACGCAGTCGCCCCTTTAATGGAGTAACGTTATTTTATCGATAACTTTAGAGATGCATCTTATTCAATATATCGATTTACAAATACTTTGTTGAATTTTAAAGTATTCTTATTTAAATTTCATGTCATATTTTATGTACCTACTGTATTTCTTACAGGTATGTTAGTTATTAGTTTTATTTTAGTTAGTAGTTATTAGTTTTATTTTATTGAAACTATTTAGGCAAACTGAAAAAATAATTTGATATTTCTGAAAAATATTCTCACTAACTTTCATAAACTATTTTACATTAATCTTCATATAATTTAAGTATCCAATAAAGGTGTCAGTTTTTCTTATTCACAACCGTCACGCTTCTCGAATATATTCAAAGTTACATGGCTAAAGTCAAGCAATACATAAATGCGTCCTCGACACGATTCGATACAAAGATCCAATCAACTTACTATCGACCGACCACTTAATTGGACGCAAGCGACCCCACTTACCATTTAACCAAGTATCGCAAAATACTTTTAATACTATACATGAAACCTGTCAATCGCGCACTGTGCTTTTTGAATCACTACATATTTCTATTACAATTTTCTGCTAATTATTAATTAGCACCTGGGCGACCGAGATTCGTTTGGAATTTTCTCAGAGATGAGACCTATCTAGATTATAAATTGGTGAGTAAAACATTACCTATCTAACTAAATACAAAATTATATCGAAATTGTTAATGCCGTTTCCGAGAAACCAGTTATATAAATATTATATACCAACTAGAATTGCTCACTCAAATGATTAATTACCTATACATTTTATCACCTCAAACCCAGCAAAAAGGCTGGGTGCTAAATATAGCCTATAGCAGTTAGGCTTGGAAATTGATCGGACGATCCACCGATTGCGAATCTCTATTTAATTTTATCTTCTCAAAATATAAGCTAAGAAACTCAAATACCACGGTAAATACCTATTATTGCCGTGTTGTTTGAGTTTCTTAGTTTTCTTTAAGCAAGCAAGGAGAAAAGACGCTTAACTGCAACTAACTAGTTTATTCTTCTCTTCACGATAAACTAAAAGCGGGTTTCATCTTATGCATTCGTAATGTTCAAAGCCCGGACTCTCTTGCTGCGCTGAAAAGTTTCTAATACCAATAAATCTCGCAAGAAAATTCCCGTCAGAATAAAATATATAAAATATGTTTTTAGAAATATCAAAGCAGTTTAATAAAGGAACAAAAAATGTTTTATTCTAACCGTTTTATATTCTCGTTTCAGAGGAAAGCTATAAAACTTTTCTAAATCTTAACAGCAAACATCAGGAAAATAAAAAAAACACAGGGTGTGGCCGGGAAGTGGCATTGATATCTACGTCAAGACATCACAACCTGTAGAGCCTCCTGACACAACCTGTTACACTCGACAACGAACACCTTTTATATATACAGATATACAATTCTATATAAAGCTACGCATTGTACGTACCCTTCGCATCACCCGCAGGGAAAACGAGGAAGTTTTCATGTTTATTTTTTTGCGGACACTAAACAAATTTAGCAAAAATTTTCCAACTATTGCAAGTCACTACACTACCTTCAAACACTCGCGATTTTCAAGGTTAATGCAAAAATAATTATATTTTAATTTAAATATCTATAAATATATCTGCTATTACAGATCGATTTTTTTTCTGTATATATATTAAAAAATATACGAATATAGCTAGTGTTTATGAGTATGTGTATATTTTCTTGGCGGCCCGAGTAGTTCCGGAGCGGGCGACACGGCGGACGGTATATTCGCGACTGATTACATGCCCGTGGTGGAAACAGGGTGAAAAGGACACACTGTTAACTTAAAAGCATAGTGACGTAAACGCGAATACCGCAACTGCAAAACCTACTTTGATACTGGATTGTAAGGTTGAAATTCCATTGCAAATAAAGTTCAACTTTTGAAGGATCCGTGTTTCCATCTTGCTCTCACATTCATCTGGTTGGACGGAACACAGATACAGGATGAATTGAATTTATACCTCCACTACGTAGTTCTTCACTTCGATTTGTTTTTGTCGTTTTGCTATACAATTCAATACATTGCTGTTTTAGGTAAAAGATCTTAAGTCACCGTCAAAGAAAACCAGTGATGGATCGGAAGGTTATTGGGATAGATTTTCCGCTAGCGTGTATAGATGAAATCCAAATTTATTTCGTCTTATCTTACATGATTGTTCTTTCAGAATTCTAGATTATTTGTAACTGAATACATTGAAGATATTATTATAGTGCTCACAATTTTCTTTGCCCTTGACATAGCTTTACATTTAATGCGTGTTTTAAGAGCTTATTCTTAGTAACCATGGCTACAGAGAGCTGAATGTGGGCGTTAAAATGTGGATATCTAATCTAGACCGACGCTCTTGAGATTTGTCTATCTCTATTTACGAAGTAAAAGGAATTGTAATTTACTCTATAAATATTTAAAGATTCTTTTTACATTTTTTGTATAGATAGGATGATAAGTATACACCTCAGATCATAGAAACAAGGAGATATGCCATCATAGCAAATTAGTAAGGCAACAACTGATGCCACTTTTAGTACATTTTTCGACAGAATTACGTGCATAATTAAGCGCTCCTTGTGAATAAAAAGATCTCCCACGCATTGAACATTCCGCACACCCTCAATCTAACACTGTTAATCGTCACTCAACAATAGCACTAAACTAAAACACTGTATTCGTCGTTTCGGTTCGTCGCCAGCGCGTACGTTTTTAATATGAGCAATTTACTCAAGATCAGGCATCAAGCTCGATAGCGCCTTGGCACATCTCCTTGTTTCTATGATCTGAGGTATACACTTATGGCCGTAGCACACTATTAGCTATGCTATTAGGGAATAGTCCGTATCCGTGATGCATTTGTCCGTGTAATTTTATTCCTTATAAAGCTTGATCAGAATTGCGCATTTGTTTTATATACTTTAACATATTAAGGGTTTTTCCCTTTGTTATTCAAACCATCTGTATTCGTAAGTCAGTACGTAATCGTAAAGTCAGTATGAAATTGTCGTACAAGCCGCCATATTTGACGGTTACAGATAGGTAACTGTAAGATGAAACAACATGGCCTATGGATTTCAGACTGTTTCCTTACGGTGCTTTAATTGAGAGTTAATGGTGTATTAGACTTTAATAGAACATTATGATAACAACAATATTTTAAAAAATTAGATCTGAAAGTGTAACATGAGCTAACGACACATGTGATCATTTATGTATGTACTGTACATTATGTATAAATACATGGCTTTGTTCCTATTCGTAATAGGAGAACCTATTTGGACATCCACCCACGGAGTGAACTTTACCAAGAAGTAATTACAAGTAATGGCATTAGGAAGTTTGTGTAACACAGTCTTATTGTATTAGTAATAATATTTCCGAGCAACTCCCGTTTATGTCTCTTTGAATAGTTTGTTTTATTTCGTATGTCTTTGCTTCTTGTCATCAGAACATTTGCTTTGATTAAATAGATAGACGATAATTAATACTTTCAATATACCGACTGTTTTAAGAGAATGATTTTAATCAGTGCAGTGTAGACAGACTCAAAATATCGAAAACATTGAACCAGCTTTGAGTCAATGGATTTCTATAAGAATTTTTATTGAGTTCTTTAAAGAAATCTACCTTTCTAAATTCTTATAGAAATCCATTGACTCAAAGCTGGTTTAATGTTTTTGCATAGCACAGCTGAGATATTGCTCAAATCTGGAGCAGCCCGACTAGGGAAGTACCTCCACTTTACAGAACATCACACTGAGATAACGCTATTCTTCGGTAGTGTTGTGTTCACAACCGTTTTGAGAGCGGCCTCCTGCTTGTGCCCTAAGCTGTCAGCACATGCCGGGAAAGCGGGATTGTCCGAAAGGGATACCGCTGACCCGGACAAAAGGACTAAGGAAGGAACACGGGTGGGTTTTAGTCAGTAAGAGTCTGACACTCCCTCCCGCTCCGCCCAGAGCGGGAGGGGTCATTTGATGATTTCCCATCCTCAAAAAAAAAAAAAAGCTGTCAGCACAGCAAATTCACATTTTAAAGGGTCGCAAATACGCATGTAAAACTCAGTATTGCAATCGTTTCATAGGCTACGGTTTTCATCAAGCGGACTGTGCGTGTGCACCTGTTTGCCACAAACGTCGTAAAAAAAAAGTTCAATCTTGAAGAATACAAAAATTGACAGTGAGTTTATTTTTTTTAAGGGATTGAGGGCAAGAATTTTAGTTTAAGGCTGCGTTTCCACCAGAGATGTGTGCGAGGGATGTGTTTGTTAAGAACCAATAGAATCGCTTCATTTACCTCGCCTCAGGTAAATGAAGCGATTCGATTGGTTCTTAACAAACGCAGCCTTAAGCAGTAGTTTTTAAACTTTTTGTAGCCACGGACCACTTTTATAATTTTAAAAATTCCACGAACCCCTGTCGAAGAAAATTTTAGGAAAAAAAATACAAAGCATACCTACCTAATATTAAAAATCACATTTATTATGGTTAGCCACCAATAAACGTGATTCATTAATAAGAATCACTTTTATTGGTTAGCTAACCAACCAATGCATGAATTACTGCATTATTTTCCTAATAAATATGTGAGCGAACTGAGTGGCTGTGGACCCCTGGCACTCACGTCACGGACCCCCTGGGGGCCCGTGGACTCCACTTCACTACGAAACCCTGGTTTAAAGTTAAACGGATTTTAATTAAACACTTTTTTTACCATCCGATCTAATATTTACAAGATCCTTTTACACTAAAACAAATTAGGTACTATTTCGGTACGCCGAAGTTGTTTTAAACAAAGTTTTATAAAAAAGGTCGCAAACTGCGCTGGTCAAACTTTTCTTATAATTAGCTTCAGTTGGGAAAACTGTTTCGGGTTTTTTTTTCAGTTAATTTGTTGGTTTTGATAACCATTATGCAGGAAAAATTGATAATAAATAAGGTAGGTATTTCTTGATTTAAGGGTACCATATGTCGAAAACTGTGAGACATAAAATAAAATGAAAATATATTTTGAAATGAGCAGATCAAGCCCTTTCATAATTTTGATATGTCACTTGACCTAGTATCCCCACTTTAAAATTTCGGACCCCCACTCCGGCCTCTTTCGCAATGAAAATAAAAATATTTTTGGACTTTTTTTATTTGCAATATAGTTGAACAAGCATTCTTTATAACTGTTCCAAATTTCAAGTCGATGGCATTAGTAGTTGCTGAAATACGCAGGTGTGACAGACAGACAGACAGACAGACGAAGTCGCACCATAAGGGTTCCTTTTTACTATTTTGGTACGGAACCCTAAAAACATTAATTTACCAAGTTTATGCGTATGATTTGGTATTCGTAGCACGCGTAGCAAACTTGCTACGTTTAGTTACTTTCGTAGCAGTGTGCTACGAGATATCGTAGCACATCTATTGTACTCTTTTGCATAGAAAATCATTAAGGGTGCATTACGGCAAATCGTGTTATAGGATTTCAATGAGTTTATATAGAAAACGTAAAGTAGTAGCCACGAAAAAAGGATAAACCTTGTAGATGAATGTAAAAAAAAATGAAAATCACTAAAATCGTGCAAAAAAGCTCTGCCATACTTTCATAACTTTGAAATGAAAATTTTATGAATTTGACATAATAAAAACAGAGAACCCGCAATATTTTTTCTGTATTACATAACAATGTTTCCGTTTAGTGTAAAAAGATCGCATGTTTTTTTTACTTTTTTTCCCAAAATATCCATAAAAATTATAATTCAAAAAAAATCAGCAAGTTTGCGATTTTTTTACACAGAACAGAAGTATTGATATAGAAAAAAAAAACAACAGCTACTATTTTGTTCTTTGTAGCCTATAATTAAGTTAGTTTCAATAAGTGTTCGTTCTTATTTACGCTAAAGTTATTATTCTACGGCAGTGCTTTTTCCACTTTTTCAATATTTTTTTTTACATTAATCTATAAGGTTTATTCTCAACACGATTTCATTAGCCACTAGTGAAACTCTTTAGCTAGCCAGACCTTTTTTTTCGTAGCTACTACTTTACCTTTTCTATATAAAGTTATGGTTTTCCCATAGGAATTTTGCATGGTGCTGACCCTTATATTGAGTCTCGTTTATTGTTTCTTCCGCATTTTTTCTAGAATTATTTTATTGCCAAGGCCAGCACACAGTCTACTTATCCTGCGTGTACTTAACAAGCAGATTAGTGTTTCTTTAATTGTTAAATCATCTCAGTAATAATACAACAGCCTGTATGCGCGCCTACATGATCAGTGAAGCTCATATTTTCAGTTGTTTTGCTGCAATATAAATCCTAATTACTAACCCAGAAAGAAGACAATAGAGTAGCCAAAATGTCCCACTTTACAGAATTGAATACTGTACTTTATGGCACTGGCAGAGTTCCAAGCAACCTACGTGCATTGGATTTAAAATTGCAACACACAACAGGTTGCGAACCCAATTTCTTCACTTTATAGGTAACTTATTTTAGTATAAAAATAAAAATAATAAACCGGTATTATCTGTAACCGAAATTGGACCAATTGTATTTGTTAAAGTGCGGTAAACGGGCTAGTTTTTTGACAATTTCATGCTGAGTTGAGATCTATATCGTGCAACTCAGTAGAACAATTGCCGCAATCTCGCAGTATAGCCCAGCAATATCCCAATGAAAATAAATGATGGTACATCACAATAACTGCTGTAGGTAAGATATAGATCTCAACTCACGTCTTGCAAAAATTTTACCCAATTTTCGAGAGATTTTCATAGGAGAAACTTACACTAGCGGAAGTTGATCACGTATTAGAAAAGAACAATGGCCGCTTTCCTAACATGCTTGGACTCGGAAAATCTTATAAATGATTTTATCCAGTTGAATACAGCCTGGGATTTAATTTATATTTAGAAATAAAATCCTTCATTTTATCCTGCGTTTTGTTTTAATCTTATGTTATAATTTTGAAGACGTTTACCAATTATTATTTCCCGGCTTTTAAAAATAAACTGATGCCATCCATTAATTACATTAACAATGTACTACATTTTGCTGACATTATTATCTCTATAACAATTAATGTTTTTTCCGAGGCCAAAATAGCCATTGTTCTTTGCCCAAGAAAAAAAAAGAAAAAACGTTAGAAAGTTTGGAAATGACCTTGCCCATGCCCCCTGTTTGATTTGATCCTGTGTACATACAACGTGGAAACTTGAAAAGTATGATAGGCGAGAGGGGTAGGCTCTTTTGTGCAAGATGCCATAAAATACCGTGCATCAAGCCTTTACCCAACTCGGTACAGTGACTAGTCTAACTTTATGCATATCAATATTTTACATGATATTACTACCATCTGACCTCCACAATCCAATAACTGGGTAATATAAGGTATTTTAAGCTTATATCCACAGAAATCTAAATGAATGTAATATAAATTAAACTTAATTCCGTTCACATACGTCACATTTTTAAACGCGCACTCTCGATGTTGTGGTGTCGTGATCACGTGATGTAATGTTACAATGATACAGATACCTACCTTAAAATAGGCAGTAAAGTATATTTTCGATCGTTAGGTAAATAAGTTAAAATGTGTCCCTACGGAAAGTTTACCAAACGTGTTACGACGTCGCAGTTAGGTGTCACGTTGGACGAAGGTTTCTCATTGTGCCGTCCGCAGGGGTCCCGTGGACATACGGCACAATAATTGTACCGGCCACGACTGAAAAATATGAGGGTCATCAACCTCCTGCTTTTTTAACCGACCTCAAGAAGGAGGAGGCATACAACTCAGCTGATTTTTTTTATGTATTCGATTTTAATTATTGTTTTTTCATTTCATAGAAAAAGCTCGTCCAATGGTCCCATTTATTTTTTTGACTTTAGTTTAATAGTTGCTTAACTGAAAATAATAAAAAAAAACTTGAAATAAAAACTAAAAACCACCTTCAAAAAGATCACAATAATGTTGTGTGAAACAGTTTCGGAAGTGGGTGCGAAATCAAACCAGACCTAAATCATAGGCATCGATTTCCGAAACGGTTAGAGCTTGTGTATACGCCACCGCGCCCCGCTGCCGCAATATTATCGGTAGTTGTAAGTGTTACATTGCTGCTATGACTTTCTATTATTCGTATTCGCAGAAATGTAACACTAATAATATTGCGGCGGCGCGGCGGCGCGACAGCGGCGTCATCTCCACGGTCGCTAAGGTTTGTCTCTAAGGGCCGTTAGATCAGTCGTAGCTTAACCACGAAAGAGAGTTTAATCTCCCGTCTTCGATTGTTTTTTTGGGTTTTTGTATTAGAAAACAATCGAAGACGGGAGATTAAACATTCTTCCGTGGTTAAGCTACGATTGATCTTACGGCACTTTTTTTTTTTTTTTTTTGAGGATGGGAAATCATCAAATGACCCCTCCCGCTCTGGGCGGAGCGGAAGGGAGTGTCAGACTCTTACTGACTAAAACCCACCCATGTTCCTTCCTTAGCCCTTTTGTCCGGGTCAGCGGTATCCCTTCCGGACAATCCCGCTTTCCCGGCAGGCTTGGGCCCTAATGGGCCCCCTCTCTGATGCTGACATCTCTTTGAGGCGCGCGTGGAACACGTACGCGCCGTTCGGCACGGGCCTGGTCCTGATCGGACGGTGAGCTACCCATTACTCACCGCCCGCAGGCCCGCGCCTACGGTGGCCGGGAGTCATCACGCGGCTCCCGACGCCCGGAGCGTCTACCGCGGCGGCTTGGACGGGAGAATCTCTCCCTCTCCCGTCCCGCCGCCTCCTTCACTAGCATGACTGCTTCATCTTACGGCCCTAAGATGGACAATCGTCAATTTCAGCTAATCGGTGCCGCACGTTCCAATATCTCGTGTGTTATATCCACGTACATACATATTACAATGATTTCGTAACGCCCATTCGTTCATCTGTCACGTCCTTTGCAAAAATAAAGTGCTCCCTTCAAATATCACGCCATCTTTATTTTCGTGTTTCGACAGTCATTTGTCTATGAATTAAAAAATACACTCTCCTTTTCATAACTTAAAAAATACGAGTTGATGTTTAAGCACTGTCTGCTTGACCCTTTGGGGGATTCAGGCATTATGTTATGTTATACGTATTTTAAGCCCACAGCTGGGCAAAGTTCCTTTAAGTTAATTTGAGTAATAAACAAAGTATAAATTGCTAGTAATTTGTATTTTTCGATTTAAAGGTATTGATTGCAATCGCCATTTCAGTTTAATCAAACAACATTCACGCCATTTCACAATTATGAAGTTTATATTTATATTTATAAACGGGAAACATTGTTAAATGTTTATTTAGATTATAAACTTGTTTGTTTAGTAATTAACAGCTTTGTTAGCCTCGTGACTAAATATTATTAACCGACTTCAAAAAAATTGGTCCTGTATTCGATCTGTTTGTATGTATGTTTGTATGTCCATGATTTTCTCAAAAATTACTGAACCAATTGTGATGATTTTTTTTGTTAACGTAATCTACATTCTTCTATCATTTCTTTATCCGCACAATATGGCGCTGGCCTTACAAAATAATTAAATTAATATAGTTAACAACTCCGATAATATAATGGAAAGAGCCACACCATACAACCATTATCAAATACGCTATACAGTATGAGTCACTTGTGGGCGGGGCCCATTACGTTTATTAACTAGGTACCTACGTTTTAATTCAAATGGGCTCCTGTCCCGGGGGCCACGCGTGCATTCAAGGTCAAGGACGGGAGAATTATATGCTGTTACGGTCACTCAGGTCATAGAAATAAGCTAGCTTTGATATGATCAATGTGATCATGTTACCGACTGAACGAACGCGACCGATACTGTTGTTCGTCACTCGTCACTAACACAAAACTAAAACACTGTATATGTATTGTATGTTATGTATATCTACAGTGTTTTAGTTTTCTATCATATTGATAGTGTGCGGCATTTTTAATGTGTGAGAGATCTCTATGTTTACAGAGGAGTGTTTGTAGTTGTGACGCACACTATAATTAACTATTACCACGGGGTCTCATCAGGAACAAAGGAACATTTGTTGAAATAACTCATAATAGATGGCGTTATATGTATCGATTTGCTATTGAAGTTTGTGTAAAATTGAGAACATGAAAAAATATATCATGAAAAATATTTGTTCAAATTTTGAAAAATCCTTTAAGCACGGAAAAATGTATAGCCCGAAGATAGCCCGCGCTAAATCGGTCACATTTCTTCGTATGAGATGAGGCATCTGTACGTATAGTATTATTTATCTGTGCTATTACTAATTTTAACATATCTCCTTGTTTCTACGATCTGAAGTTAAGAAATAAATGGTGCTTTGTTAATAAGTAAATAGTCTCTTCTTTTTTGATACTACAAATAACAATGTTAATAGAATTACCTAAAATATTGTAATTACCTAACTATGACTGATTCCTGAAATTGAATAATGTCAAAGATTCGCAACAATATGTACCTACGGTATTGTATAGTTAATAATACATGTTTATTATAAAATAAAATAAGAGTATGGCTCAACGAAAATAAATTTGTTACCATGAATAATTCTAAAAGTTTTATAAACTCTAAAAACACGGTCTTTATAATTTTAAGTTTTTGAAACTCAGATCTGAGACAAAAGTATGTAAACCTTATACTAAACATTTGCACAGCATTATAGAACAAACCAACAACTATACCCAACCAATCCGAGACTGCGCCAAAAGTGTTTTTCTAAAAAAAATTGTCTTGCTGTATTATCAAATGAAATTTTCCATTAAGTTTCCCCCTTTCCTTGAAATATATACTAGCGTCCTTCAACCAAGGCCAGTGGAATATTTCAAGTTGCATAAGTAAATAAGCTAGATAACATTTAACCAATTTTCATAAGTGCATGTTTGTGGCAAATAATTCTATACTATTGATACTGCATACCGTACTTGAAAAGTTCTTAATTGAATTCTTAGTCCACAATGTTTATATTTTCTGGGTGTCTTCAAGTCACGAGTGAATCGGTTTCTTCTAGGCAAGCGTGCTCCATCGTAGACCGCATCATCGCTTGACATCAGGTGAGATGGCGGTCAAACGCAAGCCTATTTACAAATAAAAAAAACCGGCCAAGTGCGAGTCGTACTCGCGCATCGAGGGTTCCGTATCATTTTTGGACGTATAAAGTGAAAAAAACCGGACCGCATAACTAAGTTTGGTTGTAAAGGAATTTTAATGATTTTGAAAAAACTGTACTAGTTAGGAACATCGTTTTATTTTTGGTGCCATATTTGGGTCAATTCCTATCAACCCTAATTATTTCAGATTTTTCGCTCCGCAAACTTCGGAGATAAGGGGGGGGGGAATGGTATTTTTTCAGACATTTTTCATCATATGTCGAAAACTGTGAGATGTAAAATAAAATGAAAATATATTTTGAAATGTGCAGATCAAGCCCTTTTATATGATATGTCACTTGACCTAGTAACCCCACTTTGAATTTTCGGACCCCCACTCCGGCCCCTTTTGCAATGAAAGTAAAAATATTTTTGGACTTTTTTCATTTGCAATAAAGTTGGACAAGCATTCTTTATAACTGTTCCAAATTTCAAGTCGATAGCATTAGTAGTTGCTGAAATAAACAGGTGTGACAGACAGACAGACAGACAGTCAGACGAAGTCGCACCATAAGGGTTCCTTTTTTACCATTTTGGTACGGTACTCTAAAAAAAGATAATTATTATTATGTTGATCACAGCATAAAAAATGTTCTAGGGGGGATCCGTCAAGGTTGCGCGAAATTAGAAATATCTTAGGTTTCTTGCAAATTGCAGCACTGTTTTACATTGCATGCTGATCCAAATTCAATTCGCGACAATAATGGTAGGTGGATATATTAACATAATACATAATATAAGCATGAATGATGAATGTTTATCGAACTTTACTTGCCAGGTGGTGGCACTAATGAAACTGTATGACTTCGACTAGAAGTCGTAGAAGCAATTTCCATATTCCCTTAAACCGAATACCTGCCTACATTTCCAAGCCAAGCCGTCTCCATAACTTTGACGATGAAATAACATCTTGTATAAACATAATGATTATAATCCTATTAATTATTATCAACGCGAAAGTTTGTGAGAATATATTATGGATGTTTGTTACTATTTCACGCAAAAACTACTGAACGGATTTTGATGAAACTTACAAAAATATAGCTTATACATCAGCATATCATCTAGGCTATAAAAAACCTATAAAATTGTGCAAAATTTGAATTTAGTCGAAGGCGGAGCCGCGGGCAGATGCTCGTAATTCAGACGTCGCATCCACAAACAATTGTTTTTTTATTGTTCTACCTTCTAGGTACCTTATATGGCTTATTAGATAAAACAGGTCTGCGACTGACTGACTGAATGACTATTTTCAGAAAACGCACAGTCTGGGTATAAAAATGTGCCCTTTCCCTCAGCGATATAATACAAACAAGATTATTCCACGAACAAGATTATTCCAAATAGACGTATTCCACTTTACTCGTCAAAAATAGGTATGAATACGAAAACATTTTACGATGATCCACGATACGGGATGCGTGCCGTCGATCTACGAAAATCGTTTATGTTAAGAAAAAGCGTGACGCGTACGCGCCATGCGTTGAGAGCGTCGGAACGGTTGGAACATTTGTCTTCTGTTCAAACACGATTTTCTCATTTGAGGTCAGATCATAGAAACAATTAAGGGAGATGTGCCAAGGCGCTATCGAGCTTGATGCCTGATTTTGAGCAAATTGCTCATACTAAAAACGTACGCGCTGGCGACGAACCGAACACGATCGATGGTATAAATACAGTGTTTTAGTTTAGTGCTAAATCAAATCAAATCAAAAATATTTATTTGCCAGAATATGGTACAATAGGTGTTACATTAATGTTATGTCAGCATATCCTGCCATAATATGGCGTGCAAATATTTAGTTTAATATCTGGAGCAATCAATTTATATAATTTATTAAATTATTATTGTCTTATTTTCTAAATAATCCTTAACAGTATAATACTTTTTAGATAATAATAATTTGAATAATATTTTTTTAAACAATGTCAATGGTAAGTCTTGAAGAGTATTTGGTAAATGATTGAATATGATTATCGACATGCAGTAAACGTTTCTCTGGAATAGTTTTAGTTTTATGGTTGGTAACCGAAGTCTCTTTTTATGCCGTGTCCGGCTATTTGGCTTGTCATCAATAATGTCAAATAGATTATAATGTTTTTTTACAAAGATACATATTTCAAAAATATACAGACATGGTAGCGGAAGAATTTTGAGTTTCTCAAACAGTGGCTTACAGCTATCTAAAAAGTGGGCTCCACATATTGCTCTGACACATTTCTTTTGCGCTTTGAACAAGTTTTGAACAAGCGCTAGTGTTGAGTGACGATTAACAGTGTTAGATTGAGGGTGTGCGGAATGTTTAATGCGTGGGAGAACTTTTTATTCACAAGGAGCGATTAATTATGCGCGTAATTGTGTCGAAAAATGTACTAAAAGTGGCATCAGTTGTTCCCGTGCTAATTTGCTATGATGGCATATCTCCTTGTTTCTATGATCTGAGATTACCTCTAACGAGTGAATCGGTGTTTAGTATTTGGTGCAGCTTTTAGTGTAAACTAAAAAGCCATCAGCATGGTGTTTTGAGACCACGGGATATCTAAAAAACCTGTTTTCAACGCCGTAGAAATGGTGCATTTCATATAAAATGTTCGTAATGTTTTAAATACGTATTTTTATTAAACATACAGAATGTCGGTTAGGTTATCACATTAAATGATACCACGTGAACATGGTACTATTAGAAACTTCTAATAATACCACGTGATACATGGTATTATTAGAAGTTTTAAGTATGTAATGCTTGACTGCTTGAGTCTTGAGTTAGGTTATGTAATACGAACCTAAATGTATGAAGATTAAAAATGTTTACCAAAAGACACTTTTGTACATTTATGTAATATTTTAGTGGGGTTTCTTTTCGTTTTAGTTTTTTTTATAACATCATGTAGATACTTTAATGGCAAGATCCTATTTGGAAACCCTCAAAAATAAATGTACAAAAGTGTCTTTTGGTAAACATTTTTAATCTTTATACATTTAGGTTTGTATTACATAACCTAACTCAAGCATTAGATACTTAAAACTAGTTTCAACCAATCAAATGCTTTAAATCTACGCTCAAGGCAAGATCTGTGCTTTAGTATCGTTCTGTAATTATTCTCGTTTGGTAAACCACTCATTTGATCATATAAATAATTCTATCATTTGATGACTGCAGCACGTTCACCTTAAAGTGTAATTTTATTTGTTTTATTGTTAACTAAAAAAATACGTTTAAATAGTCATACAAAACGATAGTACTATTCTTTGTGAATATGTACGATCAACCGTAAACCCTTTTATTGGCAAAAAACTAAGAAGATCAAATAAGTAGCGCGCATTTATGCTTTGAAGGTTAAAACGTAGATGGATTATTATAAATCCGTTTAAACCAGCCTAACAAGATTTTCCTCTTTTAACCTCGTAATTTCTCGTGGATGCCTCCAAATAGTATCTAATCCCACTTAGACGTAACCAGAGGAAATGTTAATAATAAATAAGATATAATATGTTCCCGATACCGGGGTAGGTACTATTTTTAGGGTTCCGTACCTCAAAAGGAAAAACGGAACCCTTATAGGATCACTTTGTTGTCCGCCGTCAGTCACCGGACCATAAGTGGAGCCATCTGCTCATAGATGGCGCCATTGGAAGTATGCAGTAGCGCCATCTATGATCATATTTCGGAACCCTTAGGGCGCGAGGCATACTCGCACTTGTCCGGTTTTTTTAATATATTTAAATGCTTTATTTTTTATAATTTTTATAATGAAATATTTAAAAATGTGTATAATGCATGATTTTAAAGAATTGAAGCAGTTGTAAGTCGTTAGATTCAAGGTTAGGGCCTCAGATCATAGAAACAAGAAGATATGTTATACACACTATTGTTCTGTGGTTATACATAACAGTTATTAAATATGTAAGAGATTTTTATGATCACATTGATCATATTGTTTAAGCGTCAAACTCAATAGCACCTTGTCAAAACTTCCTTGTTTCTATGATCTGAGGTTAAGCCTAATATCAGAGATGTACCAGCACCAGTGTGTCAGGGACACGTACTTACCTATAACTTATGTAACTACCTAAGCTGAAGTTGGAGTCTCATATAAATGTAGTATAAGTAGTGTCCTTTCAAAAGCACTTTAGTCAAACAGACGACTTTTATTTTAAATTAGTAACTGTTATTCAAAAAAAAAATATATTTGTATTATATTATATTGTGTGTTAACTCATTATTACAAACATAATTACATATATTAAAATTTTAATATATTATGTGATAAACTCAATATTACTGATAGTTCAAGCTTCATAAAGAACACTCCACATCAATAACTATTTCAACAAGCTGTAACTAGCTGTCTTAAGTTTATCAGTCCACATAGTTCTCCACTAGACCGCTTAATTACGCAACCATAACTACACTAATTAATATAAATTTCGTAACGATAGAACGGTAAAGTATGGGCAAAGTTTTCAGCCCTATTACTAGGGTTGTCTCCGCTAAATTGAAGATTTATGCGCGCTTCCATGTCCGTTGGAAAAGCACGTACTTCGAAAATTGTGCAGTTAACACCCCTGAAACGCCAATCTGGAAAAATTGGAAGTGGAAGTGGTTAGTAGGGTAATCAGACATTTTGGTAGACAAGATATTATCTTAATCTTGTTATGCGAAAAAAACCGGCCAAGTGCAAGTCGTACTCGCGCACCGAGGGTTCCGTATCATTTTTGGACGTATAAAGTGAAAAAATCCGGACCGCATAACTAAGTTTGTTTGTGAAGGAATTTTGATGATTTTGACAAAACTGTACTAGTTAGGAACATTTTTTTATTTTTGGTGCCATATTTGGGTCAATTCCTATCAACTCTAATTATTTCAGATTTTTCGCCCCGCAAACTTCGGAGATAAGGAAATGGTATTTTTTTGGACATTTTTCATCATATGTCGAAATCTGTGAGACATAAAATAAAATAAAAATATATTTTGAAATGTGCAGATCAAGCCCTTTCATATGATATGTCACTTGACTTAGTAACCCCACTTATTTCATTTGCAATAAACTTGAACAAGCATTCTTTATAACTGTTCCCAAGTCGATAGCATAAGTAGTTGCTGAAATAAGCAGGTGTGACAGACAGACAGACAGACAGACACAGACAGACAGACAGACGAAGTCGCACCATAAGGGTTCCTTTTTTACCATTTTGGTACGGAACCCTAAAAATATAAAACCGCCAACAAAAAGATCACATGTTAACTCATAACATTGTGATCTTTTTGTTGGCGTTGTTTTTATATTTTTTACAATAGTTTCGGAAGTCGATGCCCTCTCGCTCACACAAAACCATATTTTGAAGAATGTTAAATGAAAAGATGCATTTTTGAAAAATGTGTATATTGTTCTATAAAATAATATTAATTTAACAGGTAAATATTAAAAACACATTTCTACTATGTTATCTAATCAATTTAGCTCAATAACTATTAGGATTTGTTTTTGAGATAAGTTCAACTCTTGAGTTTTTAATAATTTAATTTGTGTAGGTAGTTAATATTATTTTGTAGAACATTAATGAATTACATTTTTCAAAAATGCATCTTTTAATTTAACATTCTTAAAAATACGGTTCTGTGCGAGCGAGAGAGGTGACAAAATGTAAAATGTAAATGTTAAATTTTTGATTTTTTTTGATTCGGCACTGTCCTCCGAAACTGTTTCACACTTATCATTATTCTGGTTTTTTGAAGACAATTTTAACTTATTATTATGTTTATATTAGGTCTTTACCTATGAAATTGCCGTTCTGCAGTACTGGCCATTTCAAATCAAAATAATTTTTGTTTGGCTAAGAATTCCAATTTCAAATTAATTTTATTTTAAAAACATGGTTTTTTTTTTCCAAAAGTAGTAATTTGTTTATTGATTAGTGTTACATTTTCATCGCATTTCAATCTTTTTCGTCATCATGGATACGTTAAAAATTCGAGTAATTATGGAATACGAGTACCGTCGTAGCAGCAACGCGCCACAAGCGGCACGCAACATCAACGACGTTTACGGAGCTAACACTACAAACCAACGCACCACCTGTTATTGGTTTGCTCGCTACCGTTCTGGAAATTTCGACCTGAAAAATGAACCTCGCGGTCGTCCGAACACTTTGGTTGACAATGACGAATTAAAGGTGATTGTGGAAGCTGATGATACACAATCTACGGCTGAATTAGCAGCAGCTTTCGACGTTAGTGTCAAAACAATATTGGTCCATTTGCGTCAAATTGGCAAGGTAAAAAAGCTTGACAAATGGGTGCCCCACGAACTCAATGATCGCCAGCGCGAAGTACGCGTCGAGACGTGCCTTGCACTGCTCAACAGACACACAAATGAAGGAATTTTGAACCGCATTGTTACCTGCGATGAGAAATGGATTCTGTTTGATAACCGCAAGCGCTCAGCAAGTTGGTTGGATCCTGGTTCAGCACCTAAACAATGCCCTAAACGAAAACTTACCCCTAGAAAAGTGATGGTCACTGTTTGGTGGTCTAGCGCCGGTGTGATTCATCACAGCTTCTTACCAAACGGGGTGAGCATTACTGCAGATGTGTACTGTGAAGAACTGAACACAATGATGAAGAAGCTGGCACATCTCCAACCAGCATTGGTCAATCGCTCGTCTCCACTGCTCCTGCACGACAACGCGCGACCTCATACTACACAGCAGACGGTCTCCAAGTTGCAAGAACTGGGGTTGGAAGCTCTCCGTCATCCGCCCTACTCACCAGACCTTGCGCCTACAGACTACTAACTTTTTCCAGAATTTGGATAACTTCTTGGCGGGAAAAAAATTCAATACCCGAGAGGCAGTACAAAATCCCTTTGAAGAATTTGTTGCCTCCCGTCCAGCTGATTTCTTTAAGAAGGGCATCAATAAACTGCCACTGCGTTGGCAAAGATGCATTGATTGCATGGGTGATTACTTCGATTAATACAAATAGAAAATACATGAAAAAAAATCGTTTAAATTTTTTCATACAAAACGGCAATTTCATAGGTAAAGACCTATTATTTAGAGTGACATAAATACACGCGATTGCAGAAATAGTGTGAATTTATAACCACGATTCGAACCATACAATACCATTTTTTGCTGTGTTAATTAATACATCGCTAAATAGGCGAAGTGAATTATATAATAAATAAAATTATAATAAACCGAATTGATCACTGAACTTATGATACTTGACTTTTTACTGCGTCACGCAGACGGTGTGCCAAAAACAACGGCGACCCCCGATAAACCTTTACACAGATTGTATTATCAACTCTTTCGGATAACTGCTGGGAAATCCAACGATGATATTTGTCAGTACACAAACATGAGTATCGCGGAGGTCATGAGAGCAGCGGCGATATCTAAATGTAGGCGTTAGAGCGCGAGTTTATGAAATAACCTGATGTATTTTAAGAACGGATCGCATATAGTGACAACAAAAAAAAAACAAAAATGGTTAAATCCAGGCTGACATACATATCAGTGCCTACGTGTAAAAAAAACCGGACAAGTGCGAGTATGCTCGCGCCCTAAGGGTTCCGAAATATAGTCATAGATGGCGCTACTGCACACTTCTAGTGGTGTCATCTATGAGCAGATGGTTCCACTTATGGTCCGGTGACTGACGGCGGACAACAAAGTGATCCTATAAGGGTTCCGTTTTTCCTTTTGAGGTACGGAACCCTAAAAAGGGAAAGAAAACGAATGCCTTGCTTAGGGTACCTCTTGTTTAGTAGGGTTTTTCTTTTTTTCGCTGATAACCCCTCCCCGATCACCATGTTCGGCAAGCCGATCCCTTGGGATAAGCAAGCCAAATACCTGGGCATCATCCTCGATAGGAGATTGAACTTTATTGAGCACATAAGGACGGTCCGCTCTCGCGCCTCCTTCGCTCTCGGTCGCCTCCACTTCATCTTAAATGCACGTAGCAAGTTGGCACTTAAGTACAAAGTGCGCACTTACGTGACTTGCATACGTGACGTGTACTTGCATCATGATCATGACCTATGCTGGTGCTGTGTTCGCACACGTCAAGGCATCTCGAATCCATAGGATGCAAATCATTCAAAACAGGTTCATGCGAAAGGCCACGGGAGCCCCCTGGTACGTTCGTAATGATCGCCTGCACTTAGATTTAAAACTGTCCACCATCCAGCAGTGCTGGAACGCGCCTCCAAGCGCTTCTTTGACTCTGCCCCGAACCACCCAAATCCTCTAGTGGTATCGGCCGCCCGATACACCCCCTCTCAGATTAGCAAAATTCACCGCCCGAAGCATGCTTTAGATACTCCTGATGATGCTATCACCTTACTGCAAGAGAGCAGCAGGAAGACCAGCACTCTGCGTAAGTACAAACACAGACCGGCGTCATTCCGACCTCGCCGACGAGGCCCGTCGCGACGTCCCCATCATGACCCGAGTCCGCCGTGTATGACTCAGTCCCCTAACCGACCCTTGCTCGAGTCAGCCCGCGCTGAGCCTGTAGATTAAATATGCCCCTAAATCATATTAATCCGTTCCAGCTAGTAGCCCCCCCTCTAGTTGTCCTCCCCCCAGCGACGCCCTAAGCCAAGTCCGTACCCCAGTAGGGGGTGCCCTTAGCGTGTGGTCGCTTAGTTTAATTTTAGTTTTAAGCTTGGCCGGAGGCATTTGTAAGTCCTCATCAGAAGTGACGGCTGTTAGAAGCCAACTGCGAGAGGCCCAGTCAAAAAAAAACAGATATATAATAGGATAGGACCGTTACTCGCGTGCACGATATTCATCTGTCGGCGCTCCGCCAGTGAACACGCGACATGAAGCTCCTACTTGTGTTACTTGTTGTGTTGGCTGCACTCGGCATAGCGTGTGCTGGTCCTATAGTATGTCCAGTATGTCCAGGCGACGACGTTCCGAGGTCCGGCAGATGTCTGTGAGTATTCGTGTGTATTAATTCACTCTGATCTTTTGTTATAACTTTATAAGGTATAACAAAAAATAGTATTAAATATTTCAATAGTTCGCAGCCAATTACACGGAATTTATATCATAACTGGCAAAATGTAAGTGTACTACACCTCTGCCTACAGACGGTTAACCGGGTGATACACACAAATTAATGTTATTCGAATTCCAGTAGGTAAAAGTTGATGATCACTGATTAGTAGGTAAATAATAAGCTGGTAACCGACAGATGATAGCCGTGACAGGTGATCTGTGGTGGTGAAGTGATAGATGATATTGGATGACCAGGCTGTTGGTTTATTCATCTGTATCGGTTTAGGTTGTGGAGTGATGAGGGGGTGAGGGGGAGGGGGAGTTAATCAAAGTGCCCGTAACACATATCTCACCTATTAATTTCAATAAAACTTGTTTTTTTCAATTTACTAAAACATTTTGCGAAAACTTCGAAAAAATCATGATTCTTTCCGAAAGATTCGTTCTGTTAATTTTTCTATGTAACATGCGAAAAAAACAGAAATAACTAGTTTTTTTCATGAAAAAAAAACAACTGTTTTTCGGAATTTTCAACGCTACCCCAAGCTATAGAACTGTGAAAACCATATCAAAATCTAATAATGTTTTAGGTTTTCGCGATTATTACACATTATAATAAAACAAGTTTAAACGGATTAAATCGCGTATATTACAGATTTTTACAGAGTTTTCGTCGAGAGTCATCCTGCGACCACGAACGCTGCAAAGTGTTCGAAACGTCAGGAAAACTCTGTAAAAATCTGTAATATACGCGATTTAATCCGTTTAAACTTGTTTTATTATAACATATCAAAATCTATTCTGTACTTTTTGCGTGATGCGCGCACAAAGAGACAAAAATTCATTTTTTTTTTGTTATGTTTACGTTCCAGTACCCTATCCGGTTCTCCGGTCCTATAGGTACCTACTGTTTTTTCTGAAATATCTTCAATGTACAGACACGGCTTTTTTACAATTTTATAATAGTAGTATTATATTATCTGTGGTATAGATGAGTATAGTCGACGTGCAAATTTAAAACTTATGCCGCGGCCGCACTGGTACGGCGACAGCGACGCGACGGCAATTTCGTGAACAAATAAATGTCGCTTGTCGTTTCTGCAGTGCGGCCACCGACATATGTTTTTATTATGAGTTTGTTTTCACGAAATCGCCGTCGCGTCGCTGTCGCCGTACCAGTGCGGCCGCGGCATTATAACTTAACGCTTAAATTATTTTATTCTTCAGGCCTCCACCCGATAACTATAATGACTACAATCCCGATTTCCTATAGGTATCCATGACGAAGTATGTACATTTGTACAACATATAAAAACGTTTGATTTTAAAAGTAAATGAAAGTGTATATGTTCAAAACAAAAGTAAGACAAATGTGTGACGATAACCTACATCTAACTTGCCCGCGACTTCATCCGCGTGACTCACAGGAAGTGTGCATTTTTGGGATAAGTAGCCTACCTACAGTACTCACAGATAATGTAGCTTCCTACTAGCGAAAGAATTTTCTGAATCGGATCAGTAGTTCCGGAGATTACCTCATACATACAAACGTACAAATATACATATATTAACGTAACTATCTGCTAATTAGAAAACCTAATAACAAACAATGTGCCTAACCCGAGGGTCGAACCCAAGACGGCCACGCTCAGCACCGACGAGGCAGTCTCTCAGTCATCTATACAATCAATTTCGACCGCACGGTTGTCGCAGTGGCTAAGAGATTGGCTGCTACGCGACGTGTCGCGGGTTCGATTCCCGGACTGCACACTGGTCTGGCTGTTTGTGTATGGTGGGTTTGTAAACGCACCCACGATACAGGAGAAATCCTAGTGTGGAGCAACGAAAAAAAAAATAGTTAACACATACAACGCCTCAATATAATGGGTTCCGTTTTTCCTTGTATATTAGACAGATTTCATTTTCAAGTACTTCTGACGTAAACATGGCGCGGTTTGGACTGACTCAACAGGAAACAAAAATTATTTGTCGAACAAGGACCACGAACTCACTCTAGTACAGGATAACTTAAGAGGAATATTAATAGACACTTTTGCCACTTTCAGTACAAAAACAATCTCCATGTACCTAAAGTTATCCATTGAAAAATAGGTCGATATATGTATATAAAATCTATTTTACAGTATGTAAAAGAATATTTAAACATAAATAGCCCTTACAAGCTGATAGTTATTTATTTACAGATAAATAAAAACTTATCACTAGTTTTGTTTTTTTTACGTTTTTTTTATTGACGTTAGTAGAATAAACTATGTCGGGATTTACACCATGTACCTGTTTATTTTTGAGACTCCGATATTTCGGCGCAGTTGCATGCGCCATGATCACGGAAGAACTGTCGATTGTTACGTGCGGGTAGATGTTATTGGCAGACGAAGCGGTCTACCCTCCGTCTAGTTCGTTTATTACGCTCGATACTAGTACCACCAAAAATAAACAGGTACATGGTGTAAATCCCGACATAGTTTATTCTACTAACATATATTTAGAATCTCCTTTATCCAGGGTAAAACCAGCCGTGTTCGTGACTTATCGCATCTGTGAAGAACCTCGTAGGAAACTATTTATTTGTATGAAAACTGTTTATTTTCCAAAATAAATAAAGAAAACAATTAAAGTCATTGTAAAATATTAATTATAACTGTTCGCCAGTAACATAATGGATAATTAGAGTGCGTTCACATAAGCATTCCCTTCGACGTTATGCTGACTCTCCTGAATGTCAATATGCAACGTTTATAACCTTTTTTTTTTTTTTTTGAGGATGGGAAATCATCAAATGACCCCTCCCGCTCTGGGCGGAGCGGAAGGGAGTGTCAGACTCTTACTGAATGAAACCCACCCGTGTTCCTTCCTTAGCCCTTTTGTCCGGGTCAGCGGTATCCCTTTCGACAATCCCGCTTTCCTGGCAGGCTTGGGCCCTAGTGGGCCCCCTCTTTGATGCTGACATCTCTTTGAGGCGCGCGTGGAACACGTACGCGCCGTTCGGCACGGGCCTGGTCCTGATCGGACGGTGAGCTACCCATTACTCACCGCCCGCAGGCCCGCGCCTACGGTGGCCGGGAGTCGTCACGCGGCCCCCGACGCCCGGAACGTTTATAACCTTGTTGGAAGTTTTCGTTTAGCACCAATTCTCTTTCACCATTTTTTTGTGCTACCCACAGGCATTACTCTAACACTTAAATCTAAAACAAATATAAAACGTTTAAGACCTAGACAAAGTGACAGACAAAGTACACCATTACCTCCTAAATTGACACAAAATTATTCGACACTGCTTGTCATAATTTCCTGTAAAGTCATGACTTTGTGTTATTTTAGAATTTTAATTTAACATCAGTATGTTCCTAGATTTTTTTTATAATATCATTATATTAGTTCTGATTTAAAAAACTGAAATTTAAACCGAATTTTGTGTGTGTGTTTGAAAATGTAGTAAGTAGTAGTTTATCGTGAACGAGGAAAATAAATAAAATTAAAGCAAGATTCCTACTGTTACATTTTTATAGACAATTCTGTGCAAAAAAATAGCAAATATCGGAGCAGATAGTAGGTATATATATATATGTATATATATAGTAGAAACGTCACTCGCGTACCCGAATCCCGGTATTCATCTGTCGGCGCTCCACCAGTGAACACGCGACATGAAGTTCCTACTTGTGTTACTTGTTGTGTTGGCTGCACTCGGCACAGCGTGTGCTGAAGCTGTATTAGATGCATGTCCACCCGGTAGTAGGAAGCTTCCTAAAGGAATATGTTTGTGAGTGTTCTTGTGTATTAATTCAATCTGATCTTTTGTTATAAAGTACCTATAACAAAAATATTCATTTTATAAATGCAAAAGTTTGTGTGTGAGTGTTTGTTATTCCTTTAAGGGCGCTCTCGGAATTTTGTCTTCTCTCTCGCTGGCACAGAACCATTTTTAAGAATTTAGAATGAAAAGATGCATTTTTGAAAAATGAAATCTGATAGTGAACTACAAAATAATATCAATTTTACAGGTACATAATTAAAACACATTTCTGCTGTGATATCTAATAAACAAACTTAAAAAACAATTAGGATCTGTTTTTGAGGTTTGTTTAACTCATGTGTTTTTAATAATTAAATTTGAGTTTATAATATTAATTAATATCATTTTGTAGATCGCTATCAGATTACATTGTACAAAAATGCATCTTTTCATTTAATATTCTTAAAATATATGGTTCTGTGCGAGCGAGAGTCAAAAAAAAAACCTCATACACAAGTTATTATACGACATATTATTAAATCAAAAGTCGACTTTTTTCCACGATTTGGTATCGCAGATGAAGTCACGAGCACAGCTAGTTATGATGATCTCTGTCTACTGGATGTTTACAAATATTAAAAGATATTTAAACATGTATGTGGTGCGTGGATGTAATAATACTGATGGAAATAATTTATATATTAGCTTTTCCATTAGTTTTGTGAATCTTAAAGAGTTGTCAAAAATAAAAATATTATCTATGAGTATAATCGACGACGTGCAAATTGAAACTTATAACTTAATGCTCAAATAAATTATTTTATTTTTCAGGCCTCCAACATCACCACTACCCGATTACTTCGATGACGACAATGCCAATTTCCGGTCTTCATGACGAGGTAGGTACATAATACAAAAACATTTGATTTTAAAAATAATTTAAAGTGGACATTACTGTACATATTCAAAAGTAAGACAAATGTGTGACGGTAACCTATATCTAACACTTGTGTAGCATTTTGCCGCGACTTCGTCCGCGTGACCCACAAGAAGTGTGCATTTTCGGGATAAAAAGTAACTTACAACACTCAGGGATAATGTAACTTCCTATTAGTGAAAGAATTTTCAGAATCGGATCAGTAGTTCCGGAGATTACCTCATACATACACAAATACATACAAAAGCACAAACTTTTCCTCTTTATAATATTAGTATAGATATTATATTAGGGAGTGCCTCCGCAGCCGGCGGCAGCTCCCAATAATAACGCCGTTGGGAACCGGAGTAGCCTTGGAGTAGCAGTGATACCAGACGAAAATAATTGCAAACTACCGTAGCAGCAGATTAATGTTGCCGTGTTTTAAGTTGAATTATCTACCTTAGACTGACTTTTAAATTACAGTGTCAATGTAAAACAAAATACAACTTTTTTCGACTTACAAGGGGGAGGGTGGTGGTCGACGAAGCCCCGCTACGCGGGGCTCCTATTTCTGTCTGCAAGGTTAAAAGTAATAGGTTACTTTTTTCGTGTTAGGACACGAAGAGGTTAACGGGGGCTTCGTTCGCTCGCTTTGCTCGCTTACTGAAGCCCCTGTCAATCCGTTCGAAGCTAACCTGTCCGTGTCGGGTTGTCCAAGTACCCGAGCTCGCTTCGCTCGCTCTTGGACCCTAGTTAGGAATTTTACTCAAATGAAACATGAATGTTTTTTTAATTATGACAAATTGCCAACCTCATTTCCCGCTTTTTTCCAAAGTCAGAGCCGGCTGCCAATTTAGCAACCGGCGGCGGCTGCAAATTCAGGTCACAGCGGCGGTCGCGGAGTCACATCCATTATATTAATTTCCAAAGGGGTAAGGCCTTTAAATAGTTCAGTCTGAGTTCACCAGCTAGAGAGACTCGTCTGCTAATTCGAAAACCTAATAACAATGCAAGTGCGGTTCGAGGGGGGTCGTGGGGGTCATGACCCCCCCAAAATCGTAAAAAAATGTGTGAAACACGGTAATTCATGGTATAGCACGTCTGCATTAACCGGTATGACCCCCCTCCCCCCCAAAGTCGTCGGCTGCGACCGCGCCTGTAATAATGTGCCTAACCCAAGGGTCGAACCCAGGACGGCCACTCTCAGCAGCAACGAGGCAGTCTCTCAGTCATCTTACAATCAATTGTTAACACATACAACGCCTCAATATAATGGGTTCCGTTTTTCCTTGTATATTAGACAGATTATTTCATTTTCAGGTACTTCTGACGTAAACATGGCGCGGTTTGGATTGACTCAACAGAAAACATTTATCTATTAAATATACGGAATCATTTGACGAACAAGACCCAGGAACTCATTGTAGCACAGCACTTATATAAGAGGAATACCTATACAGTAGACACTTATTAAATAAAAAAAAGATTTCTCAGTGAAAAGTATATTGGTCCCAATAGACAAATAGCTTTTGTTATTCGTCCATTATATCGGCTCATTTTCAATAAAATGGGCCGATATATTTTCAAGGAACTCTATAACTAAGGCGATTCGCACACTGCCCCGCATCACGCAGCGTAGCACGGAGGTGCGTGATATTCCGTTGTTTGCAAGTACCTGTATTTGTATAGGTGCAACACACTGAAAACGCATTCACGCGCGGGATTTTTGTTCCGTCGCTACGCACCCCGCAGCGTAGCGCGGGGTGGTGTGTGATTCGCTTAAAAATAATTACTACCTGCACGCCAAGAAACCAATGGGTAGTTTTTTTTACCGATGTATTTTTGAATCTGATTTGTCCAGTTTAAAACCAGCCGTGTTTGTCTGCGGAGAACCTCGTAGGTTGTACTTATATTATTTTTTTAATAAGTAAATGTATGTAAACTGTTTATATTCCAGAGTAAATAAAGAAAATAATTAGTCATTGTAATAAAATTATAATTGTACCTAACTAATATGTTCGCCAGTAGCCAGTAGCATAATGCCTGTTATTGAACCTTGATATTATGTATACTTCAATAAATATTACCTGTATAAAACAATATTTTAAATCTTTCCTTGTTATAACTATGTATTATTATACCTAAACATAGGTTTATTCAAGAAGGGCATTTAGTTTGAGACTCTCGTCCAATTTACCATAAGAACAATCATGAAAAAATATGAAAAAAATACGGCTGTTCGACATTTTGTTTTACACACATTTCAAGGTTGGTCCCGCAACAAATCGAACTAGAATCGATTACTCAATACGTCTTCTAATAAATCCCTTATTTAATCAGTCACTCTGTGTATAGGTATATGTTACTGTAAAAGCCCGAACTTAGAATCATTTACCAACTCTGTGATCATCGTGGATTTCGATCTTTTACCACCATTCACTTGGTAAATCTATGGTTTTACATCAGAGACACAATAAGGTGATTCGCACACCGCACCGCATCACGCAGCGTAGCGCGGGAGTGCGTGATCTTCCGTTGTTTGCAAGTACCTGTATAGAAATCACGCGTAGTGCAACACACTGAAAACGCATTCACGCGCGGGGCTTTTGTTCCGTCGCCACGCACCCCGCAGCGTAGCGCGGGGAGGTATGTGAGGCCTTAGTGTTGAAATGACTCTACGTGGTCTTATCTACCTAACCCTATTTTAGTAAAAAGTAAAAAGTGGTGAAAGAAAATTGGTGCTGAAATAAAACTTCACAACATAAAAAACGTTGCAATGCATGTATGGTGCGAATGTTTTTTATACCAGTCGTGTGTATGTATGGAGTGCATCTCAAAAAGTTTTCGTAATTTCAGTTCACGTCTGTATGGAGTTCACATATTAAGACACTAGACTTTTGCCCGCGACTCCGTCCGCGTGTGGCGTGGACTACAATGAACTGACCAGTTTAAATGACCTCCGTAGTGTAGGTTGGCTAGTACTACCAAGAGGTCAAGCTGTATCTATGGTTTTTTTTTCAGCGGAATCAGATGAAACTTGGCTTAGATTTTATGTTGGAACCCAAGCTATCGAACTGTGAAAACTACATCAAAATCCGTTTAGTTCCTTTTTGCGCACAAACAGAACAGACAAGAATTCAAAAAAAAATCTTTTTGAGTAAGTATGGTTACGTTCCAGTACTCTATCCAGACTGTTTTTTCTGGAAAAACGTCAATGTACAGACACGGCTTATTTACAATAATTTTATAATATACATCTATCTATTTATCTATATCTATCTATACTAATATTATGAAGAGGAAAGATTTTTTTGTTTGTTTGTACCGAATAGGCTCCGAAACTACTGGATCGATTTGAACCGTTTTTTCACCAATAGATAGTTAAATTATCAGGAAGTAACATAGGCTATAATTTATTTTTTTTAAAAATTGAGATCCCTGTAGCAGCAGCCGCACACCAGCGCGCGCGCCGCTACACTAAATGAACGTCCCGCCGGCACTCATATTTATAATATATGCCGGCGGAGGGTGTCTCGATAAACCGTACCTGTGTCGACATCGCTACTGGATTCTGATTGGATGTTTGTAAATAATACTATGTTTAATATGTAACTACTTGTGTGTCCAAAAATTGTATATATGTAGCATGTAAATTCAAATAAATAATTCCAATTCCTTCTACAACAAAACACTGTTTCATTTATAACACATAGTGTTAAAGTGGTGACCCCGAACTCGAACCCGAACTCAAACCCGAACTCGAACCTGAATACCATCCAACGAAGTCTGCTCACCTGCAAACGTGAATATGGACGAGGCAACAAAACTCCAGCAGGAAATCGCCGGAATCGCGCTTTCCATGCGAGTTCCACCCTTTTGGCGATCTTTTTATTCACAAGGAGCGCTTGTAATCGTGTCGAAAAATGTACTAAAAGTGGCGACAGTTGTTCCCGTACTAATTTGCTATGATGGCATATTCCCTTGTTTCTATGATCTGAGGATGGGAGTATAAAGATGAGATAGTGTAACAGCGAGAGGTGAATAAAAGCGACGCAATTTTCAATCCCATTCTTTATCTGCGCGGAATGTTGTAGTGGCCTAGTCAGGATAAACTAGTAACATATTGACAACATAATTATCATTAAAGTGTATTGAGTTTGTTTTCAATTTCATCACAGGGGAAACCTGTTTTTTTCGTCGCCTGTGCATAAACACAACTCGGTATTTACAAAATCAACAATAATATAAACGATAAAGCGTCTATTACGATAAGTAATTATAATTGGAAGATTGTTAATTATTATCCTTAGTTTTAAGATATTCTCCGTAGCAGCCAGCTCAAGGGCGGATCCTGCCTTAGAGTCAGGGGGAGTCACTACGTGTTTTTTACTACAAAGTATTTTTTTAGATTAGAAATATTATCAGTAGTCCCCACTCAGATGTGCCAAGGCGCTATTGAGCTTGACGCTTTAGTTTGATCACATTGACCATAATTAAAACGTACACGCTCTAGCGACGGACCGAACGCGATCGATGATATGAATAGTGGTTTAGTTTAGAGTTAGTGAGGAGTGACGATTAACAGTGTTAGATTGAGGGTGTGCGGAATTTTTAATGTGTGGGAAATCTGTATATTCACAAGAAGCGTTTGTAATTGTGTCGCAAACTAAAGTGGCGACAGAGTTGCCGTACTAATTTGCTATGATGGCATAATATCTCCTTTTTCTCCAATCGACACTTTCGATTCAAATATTAAAACAATAAACTTACGTCAATATTCACTATTTACAGTTTTGAGTTTGCTAACCGCAAAAATAACTTTGTGTTTCATACTAATAATAAGAAATACAAACTCATATTTGCGTTTGAAACACTGAACTTGAAAAGATAAAACATATTTTTTTAAAATGACGACTTATGACCCAAGATAAAGTTATTATTTCACCTATACCTGGTATATATAAGTGTCCCATTTCATCATTCAGTAGTAACATAAAGTTTGTGGCCGGAGTCGGTCGATATTTTGCTAAAAATGAAATACCATTTTATTATATTTTTTGTGTTATTTGTGTTAAAAAGTGTTATATCTGTAGATCCTCCAAATGTGAACGATACGCATTTAAATTGTTACCGATCGTACAACATTGGGTCGCGGTCACGCAGCCGCCCAGCCTCCACTCGGGTGGTGCCCCTGGAGGAGGAACGCGTGTCATACGACAATATCGGCGTATCTCGTCATCATATAATCCCCTACGCTACACTCAGAGATTTTTACAATAGACTGGCACAAAACAGGGTACATTTTCACCGTCTTTTGGAAAATGTTCTTGAAATTGCTGCACGAAACGTCGGACTCACTGTGATTAGCTTGGAATCTATACTGAGAACTCAGCGTTTGGGTGAGCTATCGTTAGTTCTCCGAAGTCATGTCAGCAGCTACTATAATCAAAATTATCAAGTGAGTATAGCACAACAGCTATACGTATGGATGCAGTTTAATATTTTCTTAGGACCTGCTCCTAGGGCGAGAACTGATGATCCTCAGAGCAATACTTTTGAAAATAACGCATATGTAATTATTGGACAACCTCGCCATGATCATTTGCACCGGATATATGAAGACATCCAACAATATTTGGCTGGAGCTATTACCGATCCCACTTCTATACTTGATGCGATGGGTGATTTGGTGCGGATTACTCCCGAACCGTATCCATTCAGTACTGTTCAATGGCGCATTCGCATATCTGATAGTCGGTATGCCATTGCCACTGAGGCCATAACGTCTGATCCTAGCTATCGTCAATTGGAATACAGGGACTTTTGTACGGAGGATAGTACAGCTGCATTTTACCGATACAATGTTACCGAATTTGAGCTTGTTGATTTTGTGCCAAGTTCTCGTTATCGTCGAGATGTCAAGATCGGATGTCTTCTTGAGGACAAAGGCGCTAAATACGATCCTTATTGTATCAAGAGTTTGGATAATCTTCGCGAACTTATTAAACAAAACTTATTGTTTATTAACGGTACGGAAATAGAATTAGTTAAACCCCAGGTTAAACCTACCGAAAGCACCTTACTCCCTAGAGATGAGCTACTCGGTTAGTTAAGTTTTGTGGGCATGGTCTTTACATACTCTTTAATATTGTATTCTTTTTTACTTTAACTTATTGCATTCTGACCTATTAAACTAATGACATAAAACCTTGACATTATAACGTGCTAATTACTATTATTCTCATTAAAATGCAGAATGAATTCCTTATTTTATTTATTTCAGTATCATTATTTTAGTATCTATTGTATTTACATGTGAGTGCCTTGTAGCTTACATATTTTCAAAGTTTTAAGTGTTTAGCATGGCAGTTGGGAACATGGTCATGATCACTTAAAGGTACCGCTGATAGTGGCGCGCATATTGGATCGTTCTATTTCCTCCAAAATGGTTGAGTTGATCGGTGCTGATGCGCGCGTCATGTTCGTGAACGGGCACTGTCAGTTGGTAAAGATCAACAAACTTCTTTGACCTAGTCTGAAGTTAGCCGTTTTGCAATGGATTATTTATGGTAGAAATTGTCTATTGTTCAGCCAAACCACAAACTTCAGAACGGGCCAGAAAATACTGGTCATCTCTTAAAGTCTCCTAACTGTCTAAGTAAATAGATACCTACATGGGCCAATAATAATACTTACATACCAAATTTTTATTTTTTATTGTTTATAATATAATGTATATGTTACCGGCAATCTGTAAATCTGATGACATGAATGTAATTATTAATAAAATTGTGAATGTGAGTATAGAGCGCTTCACATAAAAAAAATGTTAGGTACTGAAAAAAAGTTCCAAAACCGTTAAAAACGTTGTAACATATTGAAATTCAGGGTTCATTTTACGCTATGTTGGCTAACATAGCGTAAAATGGACTTTTTAGGTGAAACGCTCTGTGGGTTATTATTATCTTACAGTACAGATCTTATATTCAGTTTGACAGTTTGACTATCTTACCCTAAAGCTCATTTCAGACAACACTATACTATATAGCATTATAGCATATAGCTCATAGCACGACAATGGTACTGATTCTGTTGAACGTCGCACGAAACTAATTTTAATCACACTACATCTCTTTCTTACAAATAACATTGAAAAAGGACAGAAAATGTTTAGAACTGTCAAATTAGTCTACACCCTTGTCATTTACGGGAAAATTGTCATGACCTTTTGCGATTACGACTAAATTGACAACAAAACTATTCAAGTGGACTAATTTGACAGGATTAAATATCTTCTATCCTTTTCTCATGTTTTTTATTAGAAAGAGACGTAATGAGACTAAATTAGTTTAGTTGGTAAACAACAGAATCGGCACCAATATCGCGCACCATACATTGTTATGGACACGTTCACACTGTGCTATACTATATAGTATGGCTTTCTTTAGGCTCAAAGGGCGTAACCACCATTATGGCAAAAATGACATTTGATCCTAATATCAATACTTTTAGGCTCAAATCTCATTGTTTTCAAAATGGTGGTTACGCCCTTTGAACCTAACGGTATCGATACTATAATCATGCGCTATACTATATAATATAGCGTAGTCTGAAGGCAGCTTTAGTCAGGGTTGAACTACTACGATGCCTACTCGGCACATGCGTGCACAGTCAGGACAGGTGCACTCAAATCTGTATGGCTCTTTTCCCTTTAAGCCATTCCAGAATAACCTGCATAGTTCTTACATAGTTTAACTATGGATTGTCTGGACTTTCGAGACCTTTGAGTTTGTTTCGGTGTTTCTTCTCAAAGGTAGTCAGGTAGGAAACACCGACCTCATCTAGTTTTGAAAAATATTGTACGTAACGTGTAAAAGTGTAACTTGTAATTTGTTTTCAGAATGAATATCTTCTTATCATATCCACCAAATCTTCTATTTGCACTCCTCCATTTGCAAATGTCGGTGGTGCGATGACAGGGCCCCAAGTCTGCTAGTTTTCATACAAATAAATAGTTTCCTACGAGGTTCTTACATAACGTGACGAACACAGCTGGTTTTACCCTGGACAAAGGACTAAATACATATATTGGTAAAAAAAACAAAACTAGTGATAAGTTTTATTTAAATTTCTCTGTAAATAACAATCAGTTTGTAAGGATTATTTATGTTCAAATATTCTTTTACTTAAGTAGGTACTGTAAAATAGATTTCATATTACATTATGTTGACCTATTTTTCAATGGACAATTCACTTTGCATGGAGTTTTTTTTTACTGAATGTGGCAAAAGTGTCTATTAATATTCTTCCTAAGTTATATTCTGTACTAGAGTGAGTTCGTGGGCATTTTTCGTCAAATGATTTTTGTTTCCTGTCGAGTCAGTTCAAACCGCGCCATGTTGATGTCAGAAGTACCTGAAAATAATAAAAAAACATAATATAATCTAGCCAATTAACAAAGAAAAACTGTACCCACTAAGGAGGCTTTGTATGTGTTAACAATTGATTTTAGGTAAGATGACTGAGAGATTGCCTCGTCGGTGCTGAGCGTGGCCGTCCTGCCGGGCTAACATGCGCGCCGCGACAAATTTCGTCGACTGTTTTGTCTCGCTCTTACTTGTGCGAATATGAGACAAATGCACGATAAAAGTGTCGACAAAATTTTGTCGCGGCGCGCATGTTAGGCGCTCTGGGTTCGACCCTCGGATTAGGCACAGTGTTATTAGGTCGTCTATTATGAACTTTAAATTACCAGCCTCAACTCTGTATAACTGGTAAACTAAGACTGAACTATAAATATGGTCTTACTTTATTAATGGCAAATACAGGGTGGCAAGTAATTCGACCTATTCTTTGAAAGGGGAGACTAGAGCTTATTTCAACAAATTCGAACCCATACACTTGGGGTCGAAACAGGGTGGTTTCCGAGTTATTGCACTTTATAGGTTTTTCGGAAATTTTCCTCCTCTCGACCAAAAACTGCTAATTGTAAGAAGTTCACTCCACCCTGGGCACTCAATTGATATTTTTCGAATAGCTGTTAAACCAATGAATCCTTTAAAAACAATCCATACCAACTTACTACCTTACCATACCAACCATAACTTTGGAAATAAAGCGTCCTACTTAACATGTTATAAACATTTCTAAAAACTACCCCTATTTTTCAAGGATTATTTCTCAAAAAAATTGTATGACACCTTGGCGTACAAACACAGAAAAGAGTTTCTTATTTTATAAGCTTTTTAAAATGGTATAATACTGGTGAACTTTCTCACAGAATTAAATAGAAAATGCACCTATTCCAGAAGAGGCAGTGTTTTGATTGCTCTTGGTAATACAGATTTTTAATTGCATTTCTGGTCTGGTGCGGGTTTCCTTATTACCTACTGGTACATTAAGTAGGTTTTTAAACTTACTGCGATAGATCCTGGTTGATTAGATCAGGCAAGATCTGTCTCTAGGAGCCATATGCAAACATAGGTTTGTTATTTTAGTCATCGTATTCATCGGATGTCGGGCTGAAAAAAAAAGCATACCTATAATCTACTACATAATTATAAATATGTGAAAAAGCCGTGTCTTTAAGATATTGAAGATATTCCAGAAAAAACAGCTGGGCTAGGGTACTGGGACTTAACCATACACAAAAAGTTTTTTTTGTCTGTTTGCGTGCGCATCGCGCGAAAAGTACTAAAGGGATTTTGATGTGATTTTCACAGTTCAATTTCTTGGGGTCCAACTTAAAATCTAAGCTAAGTGTCATGTAATTCCGGTGAGATCAATCAGAGATACAGCTTGACCTCTTGGTAGTACCAGCCACCCTGCACCATAGAGGTCATTTCAACTGGTAATTTCATTGTAGCCAACGCGGACGGAGTCGCGGGCAAAAGTCTAGTTTAAGTTACAAGTTTCAATCTGTATGATGACTGTATTCATAAATCATATTTTTATTTGTTTGACACAAATAAAAATATGATTTATGAATACAGTCACACGCTGTGCCGAGTGCAGCCAACACAACAAATAACACAAGTAGGAGCTTCATGTCGCGTGTGCACTGGTGGAGCGCCGACAGATGAATACCGGGTACGCTTTTTTTTTTTGAAGGCCCTCCCGCAGTTGGCTTCTAACAGCCGTCACTGCTTAACCGGTCATCTGGTGAGGACTTACAAATGCTTCCAGCCAGGCTTAAAACTAAATAAAACTACAAACTAAGCGACCACACGCTAAGGGCACCCCCTACTGGGGTACGGGCCTCGGCTTAGGGCGTCGCTGGGGGGAGGGCAACTAGAGGGAGGGACTACTAGCTGGATCGGTTCATTATTTTGGGACGAATTTAAATCTACAGGCTCAGCGTGGGCTGGCTCGAGCATGGGTCGGTTTGGGGTCTGAGTCATACTCGGCGGCGGACTCGGGCCATGATGGGGACTCGCGACGGGTCTCTTCGGCGAGGTCGGAATGACGGCGGTCTGTGTTTGTACCTACGCAGAGTGCTAGTCTCCCTGCTGCTCTCTTGCAGTAAGGTGATAGCATCATCGGGAGTATCTAAAGCATGCCTCGGACGGCCAATTTTGCTAATCTGAGAGGGGAGGTATCGGGCGGCCGATACCACCAGAGGATTTGGGTGGTTCGGGGCAGAGTCAAAGAAGCGCTTGGAGGCGCGTTTCAAGCACTGCTGGATGGTGGGCAGTTTTAAATCTAAGTGCAAGCGATCATTGCGAACGTACCAGGGGGCTCCCGTGGCCTTTCGCATGAACCTGTTCTGAATGATTTGCATCCTATGGATTGGAGATGCCTTGACGTGTGCAAACACAGCGCTGGCATAGGTCATGATGGGGCGTATGCAAGTCACGTAAGTGCGCACTTTGTACTTAAGTGCCAACTTGCTACGTGCATTTAGGATGGAGTGGAGGTGACCGAGAGCGAAGGAGGTGCGAGAGCGAACCGTCCTTATGTGCTCGATAAACTTCAATCGCCTATCGAGGATGATGCCCAGGTATTTGGCTTGCTTATCCCAAGGGATCGGCTTGCCGGACATAGTGATCGGGGAAGGGTTATCAGGAGGAGTGCGCGGTTTGGAAAACAAAACTGCCTGGCTCTTTTCGGGGTTTACCTCGATTCTCCATTTCCGAAACCAATCACCAAGGGCGTTGACCGCGGTTTGGGGGTTTCGGGCTGATGCCTGAGTAATAGATGGCCGTGTCGTCGGCGAATAAAGCCAACTGGGCTTTTCCCTTTTTGGGAATATCGCTGGTGTACCGCGTGAACAGGAGGGGGGACAGCACGGAGCCTTGAGGGAGACCGGCTTTTATGGGATGAGGGGAGGAGAGAACACCTCCCTCGATGTGATAGCGGAAGGTGCGATTCGACAAAATGTCTCGGATGATGTGCACGAGACGATCTGGCACTCCGAGTTCGTACAGCTTGTACAATAAGCCGTTGTGCCAGACTTTGTCGAAGACTCTTGCCACATCGAAAAATACCATGCCCGTCATCGTTCCATGTGTGAAGCCGTGGCTTATATGTTCGACGATACGGTGGACTTGATGGATGCATGAGTGTTTGGGTCGAAACCCAAACAGCTCGTTAGGGAGGAGACTCTTGGATTCTACGTAATCCATGAGTCTTTTATAAATTCACCTCTCATAGATCTTCCCGAAAACCTTGAGGAGGCTGATGGGGCGATAGCTAGAAGGTTCGGACTTGGGCTTACCGGGCTTATGGATGCCGATAACAATGGCGTCTTTCCACGCTTGTGGGAATATAACATATTATTGCTTAATGCTCCATTGAAGATGGCGGTCATTAGCAGTATGAGCTGGGCGCTGAATAATTTAATCACGTTATTGGTGATGCCGTCGGAGCCAATATCGGGTACGTGAGTGAAGATCTTATTGTATACCTACTATCTGCACCGATATTTATTAATTTTTTGCACAAAATTGACCATAAAAATGTAACACTATCTTGCTTCATTTTTAGGGTTTTTTCCTGTTTCACGATAAAAGACTACATATTTACAAATAATCCTATATATTGGAATAGTACAGTCAGCTACAAAATTCTGTTAACATTTAATTTTTTTTAATTTTGACTAACACGATGATATTATAAGAAAAATATCGCAACGGGTAACAAATTAATACAATTTCACGACTGGTACAGGAAATTATGACAAGCAGTGTGGAATATTTTTATTTCAATTTAAGATGTTATAAAATAGTATTAATGGTATAAGCAATTTATGTCACTGAAGACTTTTAGTTGAAACTGTTGGAAAGATAGAAGCAATAGTTAGCGACTGTCAGAGCTCACAAAGTATCCCAAAAAAGTCACTTATAGAAAAAGTTCTATAAGTGACTTTTTTGGGATACTTTGTGAGCTCTTTGTGAGTGAGATTACATGAAATGAAGTAATATAAAGATATTACTTTATTTTCATGTAATTTTAAAGGCTTATCCAATGACATCCCGTATGTATGGTGCGAATGTTTTTTTAACTCACAGTCATGTGTAGTAGCTGTGGAATGTATCACAAAGTTTTCGTAATTTCAGTTTACGTCTGTATAGAGTTCACATAATATCGATCTATCTGCAATCTCAGCCTGGATTTAATCATTTTTGTTTTTTTTTTGACGTCACTATATGCGATCCGATCTTATAATACCTACGTTTGGTTATTTCATAAACTCGCGCTCTGATGCCTACATTTAGATATTGCCGCTGCACTCATGACCTCCGCGATACTCATTTTTGTGTACTGACAAAATTATCATCGTGGGATTTCCCGAAAGAGTTGATAATACAAATCTGTGTAGAAGTTTATCGGGGGTCGCAGTTGTTTTTGGTTCACTATCCGCGTGACGCAGTAAAGTCAAGTATCTTAAAATATTCAAGGGTGCATAATACAGTCAGCTACAAAAGTTGGTTAACATTTCGGTTTATTATTTCATCATACTTTTGTGTTTTAAGAGGTAATTTTTTTAGACGATTTGGATATGGGTCTCATAGGGAAAGTATGACGAAGTAGAATCATCACCTCAACGTATGTAGACAAAATAAATCAACAGCCTGTATATCCGATATCATAATATCCATCACAAATCACCACCACACATCACCTATGACGGCTATCACCTGTCGGTTACCAGCTTATTATCTACTAATCAGTGATAATCAACTATAACTTACTGGAATCCGGGTAACATCATTTTGTCTGTTACCCTGTTAACCGCCTGTAGGCAGATGCGTATAGTACACTCCAGTGGCGAAAGGTCAGTTTTTGGAAGAGGTAAGCCGGAGCTACAAATGCTTACCTAGCCACGAAAAGCTAATTAATAAAAGTAGGCAATACTGCCTGTGCTATTTTTCAAAGGGAAGCCGGGAGGAATCGTATTGTAGGGACCCGTCGCTACTGGTACACTCACATTTCGCCAGTTACGTTTTAAGTTCCTTGATAGGCGGTGAGCCTATTGAAATACTCTTTCAAATATTTAACACAATTTTTTACAAGCTTTTATTTAACTTTCTCTGTTAGTGGAGGGCAAAATCTTGCAACAGAATTTTAGACCAGTTCCCCACAACCGATTGAGCTGGAATACATTATGTAACCTCAGTGACAGTGCCATAATATGGTACCATGGAGGTAGTATCATAATGAAGCCGGGAGGTGGCCATGGGAACTCCTCAACTTCTGAACATCGTGTTTGGGATCGTAGGTCCTAAATGATGTCCAGGGTCATAGATGATAGAGCTGGGAAATGGTCATTATAAAAGCTTGTTTTGAGAAAATGTTTTTTAACATAAAACTTATTTAACCTATACATATACAAAAGATCAGGTTGAATTAATACACAAGAATACTCACCAACATAATCTTCGATTAGGTTTATACATTTTGATTTTATTGATATAAACAGCAAATGCTGAACCGAACGCATTTGAATGTTATAGAATCGGGTGGACAGTGTGATCCATAGATACGACCAACACACGCTGTGCCGAGTGCAGCCAACATAACAAATACACAAGCAAGAGCTTCATATCGCGTGTTCACTGGTGGAGCGCCGACAGATGAATACCGGGTACGCGAGTAACGTACCTATTACCTATGTAGGTATATCTGCTATATGCACCGATATTTATTATTTTTTTGCACAAAATTGTCTATAAAAATGCAACACTATCTTGCTTTATTTTTTATTTTTTCCTCGTTCACGATAAAAGACTACATATTTACAAATCTACATTATGGGAATAGTACGGCAAAAAAAGGTTAAAATTTCAGTTTCTTAAATTAGAATTAACACGATGATATCATAAGCAAAATATCAGAACAGATTTTAAATTATTAGAAGTCGGTTATTAACACAAGGTCACAAATGTTACAACTTACAAGAAATGATGACGAGCAGTGTCAAATAATTTTGTGGCAAAGGTGGACTTCGGAGGCTAGCGGCCGACGCGACTGACGCGCGTATCGGATTCAGAGAATTTTAACATGACTTTTTATATAGAAAAAGATACGTTAAACGGCCGTTTTCAATATAATGGACTGTTATCTTGTCGGTGAACTCGGCCCTTAGAGTGCCCTTCTCTCTGCAGTCAATAACTTGCCGTAGGTATATAGTCAAGTGTTTCATTATGTCTTCTCAGTTTATTTGGAGCCACCACATATATTGTAACTGAAAAATATAATTTCAGTTTAATGGTCTTCGTTCTTAGTTATTTTCATCATAGACGTAATTCCCACTTGCTCATTCTGGTACAGCCCCTTTAAAACACACACTCTGAAAAACCTATAGGTACTACTACATGCTTAATAAAAATAGGTGGTCTAGAACAGTCATGTCAAACATACGGCCCGCGGATCACTATCAAGTGGCCAGCGACCTAAATAAAATTCCTAAAGAAAGATTCCTATTTTCATTAAAAAAAAATTGCGTTTTATTTTGAGTCTGGCGTACTAGCATGCCCTTAATTTTCTGAATGGCCCTATAGAAAATTAAGTTTGACACCCCTGGTCTAGAAGCATAATTTTTTTTACAGGGGATGGTACCTGAGATTTTGCCGATGGGAAACCTCATCGGTCACACGGCCAGTATAAATATAAGGCAAGACTGCCTCATTGATCCATTGGACGCAAAGTTTGACCCCCTAATCGGACAGTGGTATTTAGCCGATAGATTGGTTATTGGGAACGGCCATAAAGCAGGTACAAATAAAAAAGCAAAAGTAACCGCACTTACTTGTGACAGTGACATTGTCCGTCTGAGCCCCACCTGTGCCCCCGGGGGCACTCTGCCGGTTTGAAGGGCACAATAGGCACAGCAAGAAGTGTACCGAGTGCTGCTAACACCACAAATATTATATACAACAGCTTCATGTTGCGTGTTCACTCGCGGACCGCTGACGGAAGATTATCGCGCTTTAAACTTTTGATACTTAAAACAAAATTAGGCTCGGCAAAAACGGGCCACCGACCACAGCTGGCAGTGGCTGGCACAGGTGGCTGACGCGCGCTACCGCCGCATTTGTAACAGCGGCAGAAGTGCGCGACAGCCACCAGTGTTCGGAAGCCGCCACAATTTATAACCCGCTCTCTCTGTCTAACCTAACTGCGCGGGGATAGAGCAGCACGACAGTGGCATCTTGTGCAGGGACCACAAGCGGCGAGTCGCGGCCACTGCTGTAGCGGGCGGCCGCTACCGGCTACACGTGTGCAGTGCATCTATACAAAATATATGAAAAAAAGTGTGTTAAGTTGCTATCGCTGGCAACCGGTGGCTGTAGTCGGTGGCCCGTTTGCGCCAAGCCTTAGTGTCGCCGTACATGAGCCAATCGCGACGGCCACAAACGCCGCCAATGGAAGCTAAAGGCAGAAACGGCTGTCGCGTGTCAAGCACGTAATACACATGCCTGTAGGTAGCATACTAGGCATGACAAAACGCTACTCAAGCTTGTTACTGGCACGCCAGTTCTGGAAATGCAGTATAGTGCCAGTTGTCGCCCTCCCCGCTTCCCTGCATGGAATCAAACGACTTGCGATTTCCTAGCATGCTATAGTACTAACATACAAGCTACTAGCAAACCTGCGTTACATGTGCTAGTAGCTCGCACTTACCAGTATCTGGCGTGCTTTTGTGCCAGCTGCAGGCATGTGTACCACGAGCTTAAAGCACGTGACAGCCACTTCAGTTCGGTGGTCTATCCAAGTTGTACCTATTGCGTTGGCGGTGACGATTTGTGGGCGTCGCTAGTGGTTGTGTGCGACGAGTTCATATAAAATGTGGCACGATATAGATCTCAACTCACGGCTATACGTACAATTGCAGTGAGAAATTGTCAAAAACCTAGCCCGTTTAACCGCACCTTAACTAAATTCCTCAAGAACATGAACTCTGCCAAATTATTTGAAAAAAATATATAATACTAAAAGTTTGGCAGTTGGAATAACAATCATAGGAAATAGATAATACAAGGAAATAAATGTATATGAATGCGGAATATCCCGTCATTATAATAGTAGAACCCGCGCCAGCGCTAATATCGAATTTGTTCCTGCGACTAGTAATTCAATTTATTAATCAATCTCCTACCTTAATACAATGCAAAAGTTCGCTGCATCGTGTATGGCACTCATCGTGGGTATACTGACAATAGTGGGCCTGTTGCTAGCCGCGACCAACGGGACCATGAAGTTTTTCAAACACAGCGGTGGCGCTCTGCAAGGACAATCGAATGGCACCGAATTCAATTCTGATAATCGTGCATAAGAAGCTACAACCACCGATCTACGAACTATTATCTACAGAACACCAAAGAGTTAGTGCCAACTATAGCAAGAAACCAGAACAATTGCACCGAGGATAGTGAAAGTGCTACGGAACCAGTGAACGTGATAACTACTCCGAAGGAAAATATAAAACCCAATGAGGTAGGGAAAAACTAAACCAGTGTGACTGTCATATAAATATTAAAATTCAAAACACGGAAAAAAAACATAGGTATTTAAATGCGGTAAATATCGTTACTGTAGTTAGGAGAGGGACCGCGATATCGCTTCCTGCTCACATCAGTTACTGCGACAAGTAAGTCAAATTATTAATCAGTCTTCACAATGCAAACGATCGCAGCACTGTGTTTGATACTCTTCGTCGCTACATCCATATCAGCATTGTGCCTGATGTTAGCCGCGACCCATGGGACTATGAGATTTGGCCGCTATTCCAAGAACCCTCCAAAATCGGCTGACCACAAATTATATTCCTATCTACGTAAATATGAAGCTACAGGGGGAGCCACAGAAAACGAGAACTACATTATCGATAGTGGAAGTGCGGAAACAACAAAGGAAATGAAGAGAATAGTGGAAAAATATGTGAAACGTCAACCGATTGAATGGCTTGTTGGGCTATTTTCTTTAGACTATTACTGTCCGGCAGGCACCGTAAGAGTTCGTAACGAATGCTGGACAATTAACTCATCAATGCAGGAAAGCGAGACAAAATTGGTATAAGTCATAAAAATATAGCTTAAAAACAGCTTGAAATATAGTCCAACAGTTAGAATGTTTTTAGTGGAGGGCTAAGCGAAAGAAAACTTGTGTAGCTGTGTACATAACAATTTGTTCAGTTTGTAAACAGATTGGCCAATTAACCCCAATCAGTCAGGAGTAAGTTTTTGAGCTATAATTTCACGACACCAGTTTCATAATGTAACTCCCATTTTAGTAAACATTATTATTATAACCCTAGTCGCTCGCAGTTGCACTGTGCTTAGCAAAAATCTACCTGCATCTGTAATTTTTTGACAATCAATTAAATAAAGTATGTATTTTTTGTAATTACTATGTTTATTATAAGCCGACATTATGCTTTGCGACACGCCTAAAGCCCGTCACAGACGTAGCTATAATATATGTTAATATATCGAGATATAGAAATAGAAACGTATAGAAACGGTGACGTCATAGAAATATATATTATAACTGCGTGTGTTGTCACTCGAAAATTTATATAAAAATATGTCGTAATATAGCTATGATTCATATTAATATATATTATAGCTCTAAGTCTGTGACGGGCTTAATAGCACATAATTATTGTACTAAGTTTATGTTTTCGCTGTAAGTGTATTATTGTTTAATTATTCTGAGAAAATTCTATTGATTGCGACCGCAAGTAGCAGCTTGTGCATGTGTGAATTAATTAATAAATGATTTTTATTAATACTCTGATTTTTTTCCTTATTTATTTATGTACATTTAAATGTCCAGCTGTCTTCTGGTTGAAATAATAATGAAGATGATTCTGAAGTGCAGTCATGCACAAAGCCAATATCACGCGGTGTTCCCAGGCGGTCACCCATCCAAGTACTGACCGCGCCCGATGTTGCTTAACTTTATGTCAAGATACACCTCCCCCTATACAGTTCTTAGATAAACAAAGAAAAATTTAAGAGTGAGTTTCTTAAGCCCTGTTGCGTCCTTCTCACGCACTCCACATATTAATGTCAAGCAACCGTATGCCAGCTATCGTGCGGAGATTATAATTGAGATTATATTGTGCAACTAGACTTTTGCCCGCGACTCCGTCCGCGTGGACTACAATGAAATGACCAGTAAGTAATTATGTTCCTAAATGTAAAATCCAATTGTATGCCACTTTCCGTGGCAGGAAAAAGTAACTACGTAACAATTCTAACAACAGACTAACATGTTTTTAGATGACGACTTATGACCCAAGATAAGGTTATTATGTTAGCCTAAACTTCATTTCACCTACCTATATATGTGTCCCGATTCAACATTTAGTAGATAGTAATCTAAAGTTTGTGGCCGGATTCAGTCGGTATTTCGTTAAAAATGAAATATCACTTTATTTTATTATTATTTGTGTTAGAATGTGTTATATCTGTACCTCCTCCAAATGTGAACGGTACAAATTTGAATTGCTACCGATCGTACAGGATTCGATCGCGGTCGGCACGCGATCGCCCAGGCTCCGGTCGGACAGTGCCCCTGGCAGAAGAACGCGTGTCATATAACAATATCGGCGTATCTCGCCATCATATAATCCCCTACCTTACACTCAGAGATTTTTACAATAGACTGATACAAAACAGGGAACATTTTCAACGTCTTTTGGAAAATGTTCTTGAAGTTGCTGCACGAAACGCCGGACTCATTTTGAATAGCGTGGAACATATACAACTACTGAGAAATCAGCCTTTGGGTGATCTACCAGCAGTCCTTCGAAGTCACGTCAATACTTATAATCAAAATCGTCAAGTGAGAATAGCACAAGAGGTATACATATGGATGCAGTTTAATATTTTTTTAGGACCTAATCCTACGTCGAGGACTGATGATACTCGGAGTAATACTTTTGAAAACAACGCAGATATAATAATTGGACAGCTTCGCCATGAACAATTACGCCGGATGTATGTCGACATCCAACAATATTTGGCTGGAACTATTACCGATCCCACCTCTATAATTGATTCGATGGGTGACTTGATACGAATTACTCCGGAACCATATCAATTCAATACTGATCAATGGCGCATTCGCATATTTGATAATCGGTATGCCATTGCCACTGCGGCCATAACGTCTAATCGTAACTATCGTCGATTGTTATATGAGGACTATTGTAGGGAGGATAATATAGCTGCATTTTTCCGATACAATCCTCCTGAATTTCAGCTACTCGATTTTGAGCCAAGTTATCGTCATCGTCGAGATATCCAGAATGGATGTCTTCCTGAGGACAAAGGCGCTAAATACGATCTTTATTGTATCAAGAGTTTGGATAAGCTTTGCGAACTTATTAATAATAATGTATTGTCCATTAAAGGTACGGAAATAGAAATAGTTAAACCTAACGAAGGCGCCACACCCTCCGAACCTACCAAATCTTCCGATTGCAACCCTGCACTTGCAGCTGCTGGTGGCGCGGTCACAGGAGGGTTGTCAGCGACTGGAGTGTGTTTGCTAATGGGCGGAGCATATGTTCCGGTAGTCGGCTGGACTACTTGTGCTATTGGAGGTTTAATTTACGGTGCTGGTGGAGCTGTCGTTGGATCAACTGTTAGTCTTGCTACATGCTAGACGCATACCAACGGATGGATTAACTAATCTTCTGTATTTTGCAGTTTCATGTTCATGGAGAAATGTATATGTATATGTGTAAATTAACTATCAAAAAATATTAATAATTTGTTGTTTATTTTATCCAATATACCTACACGACATCATAAACAAGTTTAATATCACAATATAGTATAAATTTATAGCGGATACCTACCAACTTAAGTAATTCTGCAATAATAGAGCAAAAATTATAATTTTATTCAATAACTTTTTATTTTCTAGTATAATCATATAATTACATTTTGTAGAATGTTTAATATATTTAAAAAAAAGAATGTTCTTTCCTATATACCTACTTATCTGTTTATTTTGTGCTTTCGTACTTCTGACTTCCCGTAACGACTGTCATAGACTGACACTGACTGACCGCGATCGGTGTCATGTTTCGTTGTTTCGTTAACACTAAATGCTAAATGTACACGTTATATTATAATACTGAAGGATCTGTTCCCACAGACGAACTGTGAAAACAGTTTTGTGGGGCTTTGTTTAGATAAAAGAATATTGTGAAACGTTGATGAATAAAGATACATACATACATACATAGATAATCGGGTTATTCCCAACGGACCACGTGGTCGGTTAGCGAGTTGCACCGACCACCAGGCGCGGTCGCAGCCGACGATTTTGGGGGGGGGTCACACCGCAGCTGAAGGCTTTAGGGGGGGTCATACCGATTAATGCCGACGTGCTATACCGTGAATTACTGTTTGTCTCATTTTTTTACGATTTTGGGGGGGTCATGTCCCCCATGACCCCCCCCCCCCCTCGGACCGCGCCTGCCAACCACGTCGTCCGTTGGGAATACCCGATAAGCGGTAGGAGAGCGTTAGCTTGTAAATCCAAAGATTGATCGCGACAAACACAACTTAAGCGCAGGCCACACCGTCAGCTAGCGAGCGAGCGAGCGAGCCGGGCGAGGCTTTTCATACTCTGACGTAGCTTATCTCTGTAGTTCGCGGTGTGAACCGAATTATGAAAATAGGTGAAACGATACCTCGCCCGGCTCGCTCGCTCGCTCGCTAGCTGGCGGTGTGGCCTGCGCTTTAAACTGATCGATCGATCAGCTGTTATTTAGTCGCGAGCCCCTCACGTATACTAGGTATACTCGCGTATCATACAATGTTATCGCACTGCAGTCCTTGACCATTTGACGGTCCGCTGATAGAGAAGTTCAACGCTTTGTAGGCAGCGATAACACATAGTATATTATACTAGCACTTTGCCCGCGACTTCGTCCGCGTGACCCATAGGAACTGCGCATTTTTTCGGGATAAAAAGTAGCCTATGTTACTTAATATTAATGAAGTAGCTTTCTACTGGTGAAAGATTTTTTTTAAACGGTCCAGTAGTTTCGGAGCCTATTCAATGCAAACAAACAAACAATCAAATCTTTCCTCTCTATAATATTATAGTACCTATAGATAAATAAAGGCTATCATTTAAACGAGAAATTTGGTCAACTCCAAAATGTATTGTGTCAGCAAACAAAGTGAATTGAACTGCTTCTAGTGGTCGGCAAAAATAACTAAATTGACCAGCAATAACGGGATATTGGGCAGCCTTAAAATTAATGTTATAGGAAATTAAATATATCTGCAGCAATATTAGTAATAGAGCAGCAAATCGTGATTAGGATTTTGGCAAGCTGTAAAATTAATTTTGATTGGCTAATTAATTTTATTTCAACAGCGACAAGATTGGGAGGTGGTCGACGGAGTCCCGGGTCTCATAATTATTTCTGTCTGCAAGGTTAATAGTAACCTAACACGAAGGGGTTGACGTTCGCTCACTTTGCTTGCTCACTCAAGCCCCCGTCATGATGACGGGGGCTTGAGTGAGCAAGCAAAGTGAGCCGATCCTAACTTGTCCGTGTCGGATACCCCAAGTTCACGAGCTCGCTGGGCTCGCTCTTGGACCTTAATATTATTTTTGTGCTAACCGATTGTATAATCGTGCTGACCAAATAATATTTTTGTATTAGGACGGCCGGATATTGCTGGTGTTTTTTTGAGGCCGATAAAATATACCTATGTAGGTAGGTAGCTAGATAGGTATCGGCGTGGATGTTGATCACAAACGTCACCTGCGCACTAACTGATTTTCGGCCTCTTTGGCGGAATGAAGACGGGGGGCGTCGAAGCTGCACGCGATTGGTTCGTCAGTCGATGCTCGTCGTCTATTGGACTATTCTCTATTACGTATTGTCAGCTGTCAATTGTCTATTGGGCCAAAAATGTACTTGCGCGATATATGAATGAGAAAATGATAACACACTTTTATTGTAATTTTTTTTATTTAAAATAACAAATTGATAAATTGATGAAATTTGTATTGGTCAAAATAATGTTCCTATTTTATTTAAATAATAACAAAATAACAGTTCCGCTAATTAATAGATACAATATATAATTTTTATAGTTTGTACTTACTATTATATAAAATATTATATATTTTATACACAGCTTAATCATAGTTGATGTATAGATACAGAAGTACAGGTACAGACGTCTACATCTTAATGTTACCCTCTTTGCAAAGGTTTGTCATATACCCAATGTATAGGTACCTATCCAATTAATAAAGGCGTCTATAAAACTGCTAGGTACTTAGTACTTAAGTACTAGAAGCACTGTTCCAAATTACTGCAAAATACAATACCTAATATGCTCAGCATATATGAATATTTTTCACCAACTAAAAACTGTTATTAGTCATACCTACCACAAATTTATGTATTTTGCAGTATAATTTTAAAAAAATCATTTAGGACCGATTTCACCAACGTCAGATAACATTTATCCAAGGAATAAATTTGAGGTTTGACAGATTTTGTATAGAAAATCCGTCAAAAATTTAAAATTAATCCTTGGATAAAGTTATCTGACGTTGGTGAAATCGGCCCTTAGTCGTTTTCATTACTTTAAAATACGGTACCGGACTATTTTTTTTATTGTGAATCTGTAAACTATTTGAAAAAAGCTAATTAACACCAAAAAATCCGATGAAACATCTACAAAATTGGGAAAGTTATAAGCGTTTTAAAATGATTTGCTAGACACGGACGGCATGCATGATAAGTGACGTAACACCACCAGGGTTCCGTACCTCAAAAGGAAAAACGGAAACCTTATAGGATCAATTTGTTGTCCGCCGTCAGTCACCGGACCATAAGTGGAGCCATCTGCTCATAAATAGCGCCATTGGAAGTATGCAGTAGCGCCATCTATGATCATATGTCGGAACCGAGGCATACTCGCACTTATCCGGATTTTTTTTTACTTTTTTGTTATTCCTATTCCTTCTTTGGAATAAAATAATTTATTTGTACTTTTTTAATAGTAGTCCACTACCGTATTATAACATTTTTAAATAGGTACCTACCTACCTATTTATTTCAGAAATAGAAAAAAAAACTTTTTTTGGTAAATTGGTTACTCGTGTACTACTATACTAGCACCACACGTGGCGTATTTGACCAAATATTCGCGTTATTTGGCTAAAACAAAATATACCCTATTTCTATTAAAATAAAGTTTATTTTGTATTAGCGAAATAACGCGAATATTTGGTCAAATACGCAGTGAAGTGCCGTCTTATAGGCAACATTAATATCACTAGGGAAAAACACCTATCACTTACTTCACTAAGGAGCGACACAGCGCAGGTCTAGCGGCTAGTATTGGGTACGGACAGACAATAAGTACATTATATACATAGATGGGACAGAATGATCAATTTTTCTAGAAATTACAACTAATAATAATAGGGTGCTATTTAAACAGGCTTCTTTTTAATATCATTATTCGCCCCTAAAAATGTATGTTGCCTTCTAAATTACTAAGTCAGCCACAATAAACGAGCATCTAAATAATACTATCTTAGCCACTAGTTATCTTCTATGTAAACCACTCTAAATACAACTCAGCATAATGATTATTTTTTAGCATCTAAATTTGTAGCATGCATTCTAACAGTAAACTTCTAAAATACTATTAAATGACATCAAAAAATATATTTATTTAGCTTCAAAATTTTTAACTCAGTACGTTTAAAATATAACTCATCCCATATTATTTGATCGTCAAAATTTTGCTAAAAATGTCATCAAATAGTCGGTATATTGGCCACTAATATTATCAGAAGCTATTGAGGAGAGACAAAATAAAAGACTTTATTTTTTGACTTATAAGGGGGAGGGAGGTGGTCGACGGAGCCCCGCTACGCGGGGCTCCTATTTCTGTCTGCAAGGTTAAAAGTAACCTAACACGAAGGGGTTGACGGGGGCTTCGTTCGCTCGCTTTGCTCGCTCACTGAAGCCCCCGTCAACCCCTTCGAACCTAAATTGTCTGTGTCGGGGTGTCCAAATTCCCGAGCTCGCTTCGCTCGCTCTTGGACCCTAGTTAGGTATGTTACTCAAATGAAACATGAAATGTTTTTTTAATTATGCCAAATTGCCAACACCATTTCCCGCTTTTTTCTAATGTCAGCGCCGGCTGCTAATTTAGCAACCGGCGGCGGCTGCAAATTCAGGTCACGGCGGCGGTCGCGGAGTTGTGTGTGTGTTTGTTAAAAAAACCGTGTAATTGGAGTCACTTCCTAAACAATTACACGTGAACAACTGAACTCGTCGTCACATGAGTCGAATGGCGCTCTCTGATTGGTGCAAATGGCCGGTCGCTGTCGTCTCACGTACTCGCGCCAAATCATGCAGTGGCTATTTTCACGATAAAAGAATATGATGTATTATTTTACATGCTAAGTTATAATAAATGATGCTTTGTGTAGAAGCTTGAATTATATTTTTTTGAGGACATTGCGTGGAAGCTGTAAAACGTAAATTGGTGACGAGGTGTAAAATCCGTGGCCGAGTTAGTAAATTAGGTGGCAATGCATAAATAAGAAGGACAAGTCACAATAATTGATGATCTTTACTTGACGCTTTCTATAGAATATTTAGTGGGCGTTGTAAAAAAGACGAATTAGTTTATTAGAGGCTATGTCATTTTTCCGTTGCTTAGTTATAAAATTAGAAGTTTAATCACGTGTCCAATAAATAATTTTGTGGCTAGACTTATAATTTCCCATAATAATATAATACGCAAAACCTAACTTAACAGGCGTGATACCTGCAGGCTCAGCAGAATTTCGCGCGTATAGTTGTATAAATAATAAGGTTCAAAATACGCATAATCAGATAGGTACTGGCGCCTTTGTGACGTATCACCATTTTATACAGGGTGGAATTTTGTAATGCCACCTGAAGGGAAAGTACTCTTAATACTGTAGATAGAACATTTTACTCAAAGAAAACATTCCTTTATTTTTGAAAAGAAAGAAAATTGCATTCACAGATTTTTAAAAAGTTGCTTGCTTCACCTGGGAATCGAACCCACCAAATGTGAAAAAATGAACATCCTGTATTTTTATGATTCCGATTGAAAGAGTTAATTATAAGCAGTAATTTCTTCTAAGACACGTAGTGTCTTAAAATAAAATAACATGGTGAAATTGGTCATAAACAATATTATAATTGTATTTCAATTCCAACAGGAAGGCGAAGCCGCGGGCGAAAGCTAGTATAATATATTATTAGAGAATACTCTAATAATATATTATACCAGCTTTCGCCCGCGGCTTCGCCCGCGTGGACGTCGAAAATTATTCCATGGGAACGTACCTCAGGAGTAAACTTTAACTACGATTATATCACTCTCCGGTTCATAACAGTACCTACAACAACATGACAGTACAAACAGACACTTCAATTTTATTAATTTGTATACAAGATTTATCAATCTTATTACCCCCGCAGAAGAGCTGTTTTACCCCCGAAGGGGTGAATAGTTTTTTTTTTCTATTTTGAGTGACATAAACACACGCGATTACAGCAATAGGTACCGCAAATTCATCACCACTAACCGATCCTACACTTCTTGCTCATCAAAAAGATTCTGATAAATTGAGAACCTCCTCCTTTTTTGATGTCGGTTAAAAAAGGTTAAACACCATTTCTTTGTTTGTAACAACGACCCGAAACACCAATTTTCATGACCCTTACTTAAAAACTAACGGTAAGTACTCTACATTTTCAACCCCCATTTCCCCCCCCCCCCCTTTAGGGGATGCTTTTTCACAAACCCTCAAATACCTGTTTCTATATACATTTGAAATGAAGAGCCCAAATACAAATTTCCACAACTCTAACTTCAAAAGTAACGGTACTTCCATACAAAGTCTTATCCCCTTTTCACCCTCTTTATGGGTTGAAATTTCATAAACCCTTAAGTAGTTGTTTCTAAGTTTTAAGTTAAATATGTAGATGGCATGGCCAACATTAAATACTAACCTAACAACCAAACTTGTTCAGGATTAGGCTGCCGATGCAAATTCACTATGAACTCATATGCCTTGCTGTTCTCCCATATAAAATAATGAATCGTGAGTAGCTCCGCCATACATTGCATTGACACTCAAGATCCTGCAGTCGCTGTCACATATCACACAAAAATCTACAAGCATAAGCATGCATAGCATAGCATAATCGGCCTATAATGTTCCCACTGCTGGGACACAGGCCTCCTCTCTGTGAGAACGAGTGAGCCGTAGTCCACCACGCGGGCCCAGTGCGGGTTGGTGGACGTCACATGTCTTCGAATTTTTGGTTCTAGGGCATGCCGGTTTCCTCACGATGTTTTCCTTCACCGTTAAAGCAAGTGATAATTAATTTCTAATACGCACATGACTTCGAAAAGTCAGCGGTGCGTGCCTCGGGATCGAACTCGAACCATTCGCCGTGGGACATGGTTAAACCACTGGGCTATCACTGCTGTCAAACTGCTTATCTACAAACGCCTGTATATTATAATTGTGTGCCCCAAGGGTGGGGGGGGGTGGATTGTCTGTTGGTACAACCAGCCCCGGATCCTGGATTATTTAGGAGATATGCAATCATAGTTACATAACTATGATAGGTAGGTAGATAATATATTTACCATTTGCACATTGATGGAATGGAAATGTTTTCTACAGTAGAATAAATGCTCCACATTTGTGTCTGGGGTGAATATGTGGAAATGGCACCCATCTACACAGCCAATGACCCCCGGAAAACCATAATTTGCATAGAATCTGTGGTGATTATTATCAAAATTTTAGTCACAACACTTCCCTACAATGTAATAGAATTATGACCTTTTATGTAGGTAGGTACTAACTTGTTCTTTATAGTGTCTCTTTGTGCTCTTGTCACTGGAAATTTAATGAAGATGTAATCAGTGAGACAAGAGCATCTGTCACTTCGGCAACAATTTTACTTACGGTAGTTTGGCCCCAGTTTTTGGCCACCCCTACCAGCCTTTGATACGAGCCAGTTGCGTCTAACGACAATGCACATAAAACCTAGATAGTAAAAAATAACAATTTATCTTTATTTATCATCGTCTCAATGTAGGTAGGTACCTAGCTATTATTTTGTGTGCTTGTAGCCTTAACCTATAGGTACGCTACCTATAATATTTCATAGCATATACAGGGTGGCAGGTTAAACAGTGGAATTATTTTAAGGGGTCATTTTACTCATCATTATGAACAACTTTTAATATGGGACCAACCCTGAAATCGCGAAAAAAAAAATCAGCTGTTCCATACATTTTGTTGACGAATGTGAACAGAAATGTATGTAATAGCTGATTTTTTTTGGCGATTTCAGGATTGGTCCCATAGTAAAAGTTGTTCATAATGATGAGTACAATGACCCCTTAAAATATTTCCACTGTCTAACCTGCCACCCTGTATAGTACCTACATGTTATGTAGCTATGTAGATAATCATTAAATTTTGTTAGGTAGGTAGGTACCTACCTTGAGTTCTAGGCTTATTCTCCTACTCGATTGCAGGAAAGTTTTTTGCCGGAGCTCTTCGCAAAGAAATAAATACGCATTCTTGCTCAGTCGGTATCTATTTTTAAATTCTGTATCTGAAAGATCCATCGCATTGTGTTCCTTTCTAAGTTGGGCTCTGCGGCTAATTTCTCTGTTTTGATAATCTCGTAGGCACCAATAGTTTTTATCGCAAAAATATGATTATCTTTATAAATACTTAATACATTTATGTAAGTACATAACTTACCTCGTATCTCTTTCTCCATTACTACCTTCTATTAGGCTGGTCGCGAGGTAATAATACAAGGAGTCACGTTGCATTTTAATAGCTAAGTATCACAATTTTTATAAGTTTTGTAAGCTTCTCACTGAGAAATTCCAAGTGATCGTACAATTTACGGTATCGTAGCGATACCCAACCTTTTAACTAATGTCAAAAAACGTTCGTGCTCGCTCCGACGGCTTTTTACTAGTACGACTGCGATACGTGTGCGATACAAATACGTTAAGAAATTAACGTAATCGTTCGTGCTCGCAAAATTAGTTCATTTAACGTACTGTAGAGGCGCTGTATCGATCTTCATACAAAATGGTTACGTACGCGATACGAATACGTTTTCGCAAAATGTTCGTGCTTGGCCCACAGGTTGTATGTTGATTCGCGTAACGAATATGAATTTTTAGAATAATAACCATTAAAATCAACAATACAGCTCTCCAAGTTCTAATTGGTCTCAAGTATGAATATTTTAAATGTATATTTTTGTGAATTTGAAACAGGTCAAAGCCATGTTATAAGTTATTAAACATTTAAGAGATTTTCAAAAATCATCAAAGTGTACTCAAAATTCGAGTTGACCGAGCAGGTCGCGGTGGCTTAGTTGGTAAAGCGTTGGCACGGTTCGCCAGAGATCGCAGGGTCAAATCCTACTCGCGACATTCGATTTTATAAATCTTTTTTCATGATGAAAATAAAATATTAATATTATTAAATATACAGGGTAAAATTAAAACCAGTGTGGATATTTTAGGAGGTGAAAGTACTCATGAATATGATCGTCGTCGAAAAAAAAATCAGCTGTTCCCTACAAAAATGCACTACATCACGATCAAAATGTATGGAACAGCAGATTTTTTTTTTTCATTTTTCAGTGTTGGTCCAATTATAAAAGACGATCATATTCATGAGTACTTTCACCTCCTAAAATATCCGCACTGGTTTTATTTTTATCCTGTACAAGAGATTTTCAAAAACAGCTGACACAGGCAGGATATTAATATTATTTTGAATATATGCATCATCCTTAGGCGAATCACACACCACCGCTAAGCCCCGCGCTAAGCTGCGGGGTGCGTGGCGACAGAACAAAAATCCCGCGCGTGAATGCGTTTTCAGTGTGTTGCACCATGCGTGATTTCTATACAAATACTTGCAAACAACGGAACATCACGCACTCCCGCGCTACGCTGCGTGATGCGGGGCAATATGCGAATCGCCTTACAGTCGCGGATATTATTCTGATCAACGGTGATAAATAAAGATACATACATACATACATACATACTACGGTGTAAAATAGAGCTGCAGTTTGTAAAAAACGAAAGAAAATTTAAATTTCGCGGGCTACATGTGCGTATGCCCCTTAACAGGAAAGTATGTGCAAACAATACTGCTTGTAAATGTAAAAAAAAAAATGTCTAATTTTTGGTATGCAATACAAATTTGAGAACGCCCTGACGTCTCGGTTATAATTCAGAGTAGCCATATTATACAAACTAACATACATACTAACTAACAAGCTTATGAATATACTTGGTGCCATTGGCGCAATTGGTGCTATTCGTCTCGTATAGCTCCATCTCTCTCTTACACTAAAACAATCATGTTCTTAACATATTCACATCATAATAAGGCCCCTGAATTAGCTATAGTATGTTTCCGGGGCAGGCGGAAAACGGACAATGACACTAAGTATTATGTTAGCGTCTAATGGCCGTTCCCAATTACCGATCTCTTTACTACCTACATAGATTTTAGACATTACTTCTATGGAGTTATGTGAAAAATCTAAATCTAGTAGGGAAAAGAGACGATAGATCGGTTATTGGGAACGGCCATAAAACGATAAGTATCGTTTTCTATCGCTTCGTTTGGTGACATGGTGGGGTGAGCCATACGCAAAAAATGTAATTTATTCTATGCTTGTATTGTCTAAACAACTAAAAAAGGGTTTATTATATACACTTATATGTCTTAAATTCTTCCATAAGATTAGACAGGAAGTGAAACAAAGATCTAAAAATAGAACTGAGTAAATGGCAAAATCTCTACAGTACGCTCAAAGGTCATTGTCCGTTTATCTGCTGCCATAGAAACAGACTTTAATTTAACCTAAATTACGATCAAGAAGACTGTAACAGCGAGGAGGCGAATATCTGCTGCATGATCTGTGGTAGCGACGCGACGTCCATACACACGTGCGCGTGGCCTGCAGGGAGCCGGCGCAGGAGTCTGAAACAAATATTAAACTTAAATAACGAATCGATTGACACCTCATTCATCAAAATCGGATGAGTTCAAGTGCTACGGTGGAACACACTCAAATACAAACATACATACATAATAGACTACGAAAATCATAACCCTTCCTTTTGGCTTTGCCGAAGTCGGGTAAAAAATTCTTTAATGCGTCTCAGTTCGGACTCGGCGTGATCCAGCCCAGCGATAATCATTACTATCCTACTAATATTATAAACGTGAAAGTTTGTGAGGATGTATGTATGGATGTTTGTTACTCTTTCACGCTAAAACTACTGAATGGATTTTGATGAAACTTTACAGTAATATAGCTTATCAGAATAACACATAGGCTACTTTTGCCAAAAACGCGGGCGAAGCTGCGGGCGGAAGCTAGTTACTATTATAAATGCGAAAGTTTGGATGGATATTTGTTACTCAATCACGCCAGAACGGCTAAACGGATCTGGATGAAATTTGGCACAGAGATAGATTATAGTCTGTAATAGCACATAGGTTACTTTTTATCCCCGAAAAATGTATTGTTCCTGGGATAGATATGTGATTTCCACGCGAACGAAGTCGCGGGCTAGTCATACCTAAAATGTTGAGTTACTTACGAGGTAGCTTCGTCACCCAGGCTGCCTATGAATATCACGTGTGCCTGCACTCTGTGGTCCGATGTCAGTATCGTGCCCAACTCTTCGGGTTGGATGCCGTATCTATAGAAAAAAAATCATATAAAGTATAATTTTATTTTTTAATTCTTTCATCAGTCTACAGTACACGCTATTATGAATGAAAACTTGGCAGTTATTATGTTCGTAACAAACTATTGAAGAGCAGACAATACTTTAGAAACTAGTATTATGATATATTTAAACAATAATTAGGTTCTACGATGTTGAATTATTAAAATTCCAAAATGATCAGCGACTTATGTTGCTGACCATACAAGTATAGTACCCGGCAGTAATTATTTCACATCGAGTTTGAGAAAGAAATAACAGGCTAGCTTTGGCTTTGTACAGTATTCCCAAATTAATAATGCGCATGCAGATCTTCGCTAATTGTCGTATTCCCGGAAACAAGAAAGTATATAGAAAAATAAAGTATATAGAGTGGTTAAGTGCATTTTCTTCATGCATAATTTAGGGCTCTTACGATTCAATGATTCGGCGTTTCCGGGAATACGACAATTAGCGAAGATCTGCATGCGCAATATTAATTTGGGAATACTGTAGAGCGTTGTATCCGTCACTCATATAGTCATATCTATGTGACGATTTGTCGCTCACTTGTTTATTACATATCGTGCAACAGAGATGACGCTCTATAAAGCCGAAGCTAGCCGATATCTCTTTCTGAAGCTCGATGTGTAAAGCCAAGCCATACATGTTGGCCGAGCTTAGACCAACGCGAGCCTAGACAAATTGACACAAGGCAAGCGCTACTGTCTACACGTTCGGCAAGTTTGACGTCAACCGCATAATAGCGCGCGGACAAACATGTGAACACTATTGTACGAGCGCGCGCGAGCGCCTTTGATTTGTGCAGAAAAACCGACACCGCTCCGAAGTGAGGCAAGTGATCGCGAGCGACTGCAAATTGTGGCAAGCTACGTCAAATGAGGTCTATACACGTTGGCGCTTGTCTATACTCAACCAACTAGGCAAGTGACACCGAGCGATAGCAAGACAAGGCAAATATACCGTCTACATGTTGGTATTGGCCTTCACTCGACAACGCTCGGCCAACATGTATTGCAGGCTTAATATTTACTGCCACCGTGTAATATGTACGTACCGTCTCAGGTTAGCATCGGACAGGATGAGCACGATAGCTTCGTCAGCGTCCTCGGCGGCTATTGTAGCGATGGCGTGCTGCGCAGCCGGCAGCGTGTTGTCGCCCGACCAGCAGAACTGCGCGTGCGCATGCATCGTGCGGATCACCTACACACGTTATCAAAAAAATATATAAAAAGCAAAGGTAGGGGCACTAACTGGCAGCGTTGTTAAACAGGGTGGCAGGTTAGACAGTGGAAATATTTTAAGGGGTCATTCTACTCATCATTATGAACAAATCGCGAAAAAAAAACAGCTGTTCCATACATTTTGTTGAGTTATGTGAACATAAATTTGATTGTATTTGGTTTGTCCCATAGTAAAAGTTGTTCATAATGATGAGTACAGTGACCCCTTTAAATATTTCCACTGTCTTACCTGCCACCCTGTTAAGTCAGTTATCTGTCACTGGCTACAATAAATGTCCGCACGCGTTCAAATTGTTTCTGCAGCATTTTATTTAACAATAACAGGAGAAGGACCATGTTTAGTAAGTGATTTAAGAGCTAGTTGGCTAGGTCTTAAATCACTAACTAAACATGGTCCTTCGAGCCGGATATCAAAATGAGCCCGCCCAACGCCCGAAACTTCTGAAAAGTTCTCGACGCTTTTGAAGTTCTCAAAGCGTGATGAGAGGGGACAAAATTTATCTTCGCTAGAAACTTTCCCAACGCTCAAAATAGGTAGGTACCTGGAAAATTCTTAAAGCGCGACTTCAGCGTGCTAACACTGTATTTTCCTCTCATATTTTACCTGTAGCCTCTCCTTCTCGTTGTCAGGCGGGCGGTCCACTCGGACGAGCTCGAGGGCGTGTTCCTCCCCGGAGTGTCCGAGCATGTCGTACCGGATGCGAGCCTCGTACCCCTTCAGGGCCTCCGTTAGCAACACAACCGCCTCCATCGAACGTTCCAGACGACCGTCGTACGAGTTAAACCTGGGGAAAGAAATAAATATTTAGTTGACACAAACACACATAAATACGATATTTTGACCCATAATTGTTTGCAATAACTTGACAACAGGAGGGATACTACGTCTTTCTAATTAAAACAAAGGTAGTGATGTGTGATTTATTGAATTCAATTATTTTTTATCATTTAATTTTGTTCTTTTTTCAAATTCGTTCAGTGCCCCACTGCAAACAATTATGGGTCAAAGTATAGATATATCATATGAGTATTCTACGGCTCTATGTTCGTCAATTTTTTTTCGCAGGCGTCGAAACAAGAGCAACTCGTCTGGCACCATCCTAAGGACAACTGAACAAAAACAATGGAAGAAAGGACATACCTGTACATACTGCCAGACACGTCCACCACTAGTCGCAGGCGCTTCGGCTTGTCCGGCGGAGCGCCCGGCGGGGGCTCCTGCTCCGTCCTGCGACGGTATATGGAGCGCTCGCCTGCTAAACCTGTTTCAGGGCATAAATGTTATCGAATAAATTGTATAATTGAATTTGTTGAAAAAGAGTAACCACGGAGTTTCTTGTCCGTTCTTCTCCATAGGAATCTACGTTTTGGAACGGATAACTAGCTTCAACTAAGGAACAAACGGACTGACAACTATTGCTTGACAATTCAAAAGTGCCTGTGGTCTAATTGAAATACATAAATGTTTTGACTTTGACTTTCAAATATTGTTATTATATACTAGCTGTTCCCCGCGGTTTCACCCCCGTCGCTCGGCTCCTAAGGGTCGTAGCGCAATGTTAAATAGCCTATACTGTTCCTCATGAATCTGGCTATCGTATACAAAAAGATTTTTTCGAATCCGACTGGTAGTTCCAGAGATTAGCCTGTTCAAATAAACTCTTCAGCTTTATAATATTAGTATAGATTCAAAAGATTTCAGAAACAAATGCCACCGGCGGAAGAGATACAGCTTAACCTCTTCATAGTACTACTAGCCACCCTACACTAAGGAGGTAATTTAAGATGGTCAATTTATTGGTGTTCACGGGGACGGAGTCGCGGGCAAATGTCTAGTATAAGTATCGGCAGGGACCTTGATCTGTGATCAATCATCGCGCATGTACATTTTTGGCCCAATAGACAATAGACATTTAACAATACGTAATAGAGAATAGTCCAATAGACGACGAGCATCGACTGCCGAACCAATCGCGTGCAGCCTCGGCGCCCCCCGTCCTCTTCATTCCGCCAAAGAGACCGAAAAACCAGCTAATGCGCAGGGGAAGTTTGTGATCATAACTGATGCCGCTAGTTATACCTTCTATGATCTTGCCATCGTCCAGTTCGCCGCTGGTCTGGTGTCTACTCCAGTGCCGCTCTTTCTTCTTCGCTTGCAGTTCAGCTAGCACGCCGCGCAGGGCGCCTATCTGTTAAATTAGATATTTTATTTATTTTTACCCAACTTACTCAGAAGGAGGGTAATGTTTTTCGACATACCAGTGGTCGCCAGGTGGTCGAAATTCGACCGTAATCTTTTGTTTCTGGTTAAAGTCGGTGGTCATACTGAGAACTTGAGAAGAGGTTGGGTAATATTATTTTGTAGTTGGCTATGTGATTACATTTTAAAAAAATGCATCTTTCTTCTTTTCTTTTCTTTGTATAAAATTCTTAAAATTATTGTTCTGTGCGAGCGAAAGAGGTGACATAATGCGACAGCCCTCTTAGGCTATTTATATTTACATAAATATGCAAGGTAGCTACATAACAAGAAACACAGTCACCTGTGGTTGCACGGCCCTATAGAACTGTCCATAGAGCTTGGCGTCGAACTCGCTCATCTTGATCTCCTTGAGGCGCTCCTCGAAGGCCTTCCGGTTCATCTCCCGCGCAGCCTTCTTCACGTGTTCCGGTACGTCGTCCTTTTCAGCGTCTGAAAGCTGAATTATATCTGGTATATGAAGTTCAGCTGATAAACTGGGTGTAAAGGTGTTAGACGGGCTGGTTTTTTGACAATTTCTTGCTGCAATACGGTAGTGGACTACTATTAAAAAAGTACAAATAAATTATTTTATTCCAAAGAAGGAATAGGAATAACAAAAAAGTAAAAAAAATATATAACTTATCACAAAATGGAAAACATAGACGCTTTTAAAGTTTTTGGAGGGAGTATCGCTCCGTCTTTGTCGCGCGAAGCGGACATAGGTGGTGTTACGTCACTTATCATGCATGCCGTCCGTGTCTAGCAAATCATTTTAAAACGCTTATAACTTTGCCAATTTTGTAGATGTTTCATCGGTTTTTTTGGTGTTAATTATCTTTTTTCAAACAGTTTACAGATTCACAATAAAAAAAAAATAGTCCGGTACCGTATTGTGTAGCCGTGAGTTGAGATCTATATCGCACAGCAGTTATTGTGATGTGCCATCATTTAATTTCATTGCAATATCGCCGGGCTATACTGCAAGATTGCGGCAATCGTTCTACTTAGTTACACGATATAGATCTCAACTCACGGCTATACAATTGCAGCAAGAAATTGTCAACAAACTAGCCCTTTTAACCGAACCTTAAGTGACACCCTAATCAAAACTGAAACCATGGGTTCAGTACCTCATTCTGAACCCCTCAGCGTTAAAATTGTACATACATTTATGTCCACATAACTCAACAAAATGTATGGAACAGCAGATTTTTTTTCGCGATTTCAGGGTTGGTCCCGTAGTAAAAGTTGTTCATAATGTCATCATTATGAACAACTTTTACTATGTACTATGGTCATTGTACTCATGTACAATGACCCCTTTTTGTATTACGACCGACTAAACTTACACCACGTATATTTCCTGGTACACTCAACAATATCTGTCGGTGAACCAGCCTACCTGATGCACGTCGTGTCCCTTGTCGAGCCGGTAGGGCCCGCCCTTGCCGCCCAGGCCGGCGGTGTCGCGGCCACCCGTGCCGCCCGCCCACGTGTTGCCGCCCACGTGAGGCTCGTTTTTGGGATCTTCCTTCCCATGCTTAGGGGAGGATGTATCTTTGCTGGAAATTACATCTATAATTCAATGAGGTTATACATAGAAGGTATTATGTAGTCTATTAGTCTAGGATGATAGATTTTAAGTTTTAAGCTATCAATATTATGTGGTTCCCGTTCAAGAATATGCCACGCCCAGTTGCGTGGCTAGAGGGCAAACCCGACGCACTTTTATTGGTTTTAGATGGTGTTTATGTTAATTTGTCATGAATTAAAGGCGAATCACACACCGCGGGGTGCGTGGCGACGGAACAAAAATCCCGCGCGTGAATGCGTTTTCAGTGTGTTGCATCATGCGTGATTTCTATACAAATACAGGTACTTGCAAACAACGGAACATCACGCGCCCCCGCGCCACGCTGCGTGATGCGGGGCAGTGTGCGAATCGCCTAAGTGAGTTAATGGTAGTATGGCGCCCCGTACCCAACTCAAGTCTTTTTGTCAGTACCAAACCTACACTAGGTTTGGTACTGACAAAAAGACTTTTGAGTTGGGTACGGGGCGCCATACTACCATTTGGAGGAGAATTATATGCTCTTTCTGTATTGATATTTTTTAGATAGAGCTCCGTTTGTATTTATTTGTAATTTACCTACTTCATATTTTGAGGTTAAATTCGAGAAAATAACTAATTCGAAGTGTTTATGTCAGAAACCCGAGACTCTTTACAATTACAAATTAAATAAAAGTAATTAAGTATAAAAAAGAGTACTTTTATGAACTAAATTTGGTTGTGACAATCCGCGGCACAAATTGGTACGGCCGCCCGGCATTGTCTTTTTCCTACGTCATAGATCACTTACCCACTCTGCCGCTCAATGGTCATCTGTATCCTCTTGAGCGCCTCCTTGGACCGGCCGTCGAGCACGCCCTCTACCGGCAGCCCGCTGGAATGCAGCACTTCCAACAAAGTGTCGGCCATGTCTTGCTGTACCAGTCTAAGTCGAACACGTTGGCTGGCATTGTCCTTTGACTATGTCATAGATCACTTACCCACTATGCCGCTCAATGGTCATCTGTATCCTCTTGAGCGCCTCCTTGGACCGGCCGTCGAGCACGCCCTCTACCGGCAGCCCGCTGGAATGCAGCACTTCCAACAAAGTGTCGGCCATGTCCTTGCTGTAGCGGTCGAAGTCGAACACGTTGCCGATCGCCGTCGCCAAGTCTTCGTTAGGATATTTCTACGAATAGATAGAATATTGTGGGTTCAGATACTGTACTATCCAGTGGCGAGCCTAGAGGGTAAGCCTGACGCATTTTTTTCGTTTTGTTCATCCGCGTGACACACACGTAGCGCCATCTAACGTCCTAAAGCAATTGTGACCGTCGAAAGTTATTGTTCTTTCCCTCGGGAACAGTACTTTTTTCCGGATGAATGATACTCTATGTCCTTTTCTGTACCTCTGGCAACGTATATGCAAAATTTCATGATGATCGGTCAGAGATTTAGCCGTGAAAAGATAACAAACAAGCTTACTTTCGCATTTATAATATTAGTTAGGATGTAAAGGGAGTCGCATCGCAGTATAAAAAAACCGGCCAAGTGCGAGTCGTACTCGCGCACCGAGTGTTCCGTATCAGTTTTGGACGTATAAAGTGAAAAAAACCGGACCGCAAAACTAAGTTTGTTTGTGAAAGAATTTTTATGATTTTGAAAAAACTGTACTAGTTAGGAAAATCGTTTTATTTTTGGTGCCATATTTGGGTCAATTCCTATCAACTCTAATTATTTCAGATTTTTCGCCCCACAAACTTCGGAGATAAGGGGGGGGAATGATATTTTTTCAGACATTTTTCATCATATGTCGAAAACTGTGAGACATAAAATTAAATGAAAATATATTTTGAAATGTGCAGATCAAGCTCTTTCATATGATATGTCACTTGACCCAGTAACCCCACTTTGAAATTTTGGACCCCCACTCCGGCCCCTTATGCAATGAAAATAAAAATATTTTTTTAAATTTTTTCATTTGCAATAAAGTTGGACAAGCATTCTTTATAACTGTTCCAAATTTCAAGTCGATAGCATTACTAGTTGCTGAAATAAGCAGGTGTGACAGACAGACAGACGAAGTCGCATCATAAGGGTTCCTTTTTTACCATTTTGGTACGGAACCCTAAAAACCGGACAAGTGCGAGTACGACTCGCGACCTGAGGTTTCCGAAATATTCAATAGCGCCATCTATGCCGCTATATCATAGTAAATATATCAAATATCTTGATCATAGATGGCACTATTGCATACTTCTAGTGGCGCCATTTATGAGCAGAAGGCTGCACCTATGGTCCGGTGTCAGACGGACAACAAAGTGATCCTATAAGGGTTCCGTTTTTCCTTTTGAGGTACGGAACCCTAAAAAAGACTGGGAACCCTTATCTATTCAATCCTTAATTTCCACACTGACCTGCAAATGTTTGACAATGTTGACCAGCTCCCTCGTGGAGTACGGGTACGTCAGCTGTCCCTGGTCGGCCTTGTCCCTGAGGATCGCGAACGCTTGGACCAACTTCTTCATGACGTCATGCGGCACGTCGGGCCCGTACGAACGAAGCAGTTCCATTTCAGACTCCACCGATGGGTTGTCAACGGCGTGGCAGGAGAATAGGTCACCTGGGTAAGGAAGGAATGTAATGTAATTAGATGAAATGCGCCTTAGATTTTATATTGGACCCCAAGCTACCAAACTGTGAAAACCACATCAAAATCCGTTCAGTATTTTTGCGTGATGCGCGTACAAACAGACAAAAATCCTAAAAACATAACCAATATATGTATAAGTGTATACCCTATTACTATTGAAATAAAGTTTATTTTGCATTAGCGATAACGCGAATATTTGGTCTAACACCTAGTTAAGTTCCGTCTTTACAGTTACCTATCTACAGTCGTCAAAAATGGCGGTCTGAAAGTCAATTTTGTATTGAAACGACAAACGACTCACACTTTACCAAGAAAAGAGGGACACAAAATAGTTCTTGAAATTAGGGGAAATAAACGCTGTAAATGACCTACAAGCTACAAAAAAATCATGTAAACATTATCTTACCTAAAGATGCAAAGAAGTCATTTCCCAAAAAGGGGAATCCCGGTCGATTGGCCAACACAATCATTCTAAAATCATTATGTACAGGTATGAAACTGGACACATCGCCTCCAGAACTTTCCAGCATATGCTTAGGCACTATTCTACGACCATCACTGAGAATCATTTCACCATTCTCTACCAACGTCTTCAAGATACAAGTCACGTGTGTTGGAGCCTTATCAGCCTCATCTACCACCAACACATGGCCGTATTTCACTGCTTTAACTAAAGGCGAATCTTCGTAAACAACTACACCATCTTTAACTGTCGGTTGCACAGTCAAAGATTGCACTGTGGTGTCTCTATGTAGTTGTATGTACTCCCTAGGTCGATTCAATAGTTGTAGGAGCCTATCAGCAATCTTGTTCTTTCCAACGCCCTGATTACCAACTAGAAGTAAATGGTTGCCGAGCAAAAAATCCTGCAGCAACCATTCTAGCAGCCGCATATGCTGAGGCACGTCGTAGAACAAAATATCGGGGACTTTGGTTAACGCGTCCGTTTTGAATATCTCTGTGCTTGTGTTACCAATAGTTAGAACGTTATTGTTTACGGAACATGTGACTTTGGTTTCCGAAGGGTTGTTTCCGAAGATGCCGAATCGTTTCGGCGGGTCGATGCCTAGCTTTTGACTAGCGCCATCTAGCGCGCGTCTGGCTAAGTTAGGCAGGAATTTAGCCAAAAACGTTTGTTGTACGGTCTCGTAGGGCGAGTCTGTGGGGAATTTTGACATTCTGTGGGCGATCCTAAGAAGCTGGCGAGTGGAAAGTGATGATGACAGGTTTTTTAGAGTACTGTCTTCTGATCTTCTCAGTTCGTCCGCTAGATTGATGATTGAGTGGAGGGATTGAGATATATCACCGAACTGGAAGCAAAAAAAAATACTTTAATATCCTTCAGGATATAATAAAGTCAGGCAAATTTTAACTCCTGCATTGATCATATAACAATTTGAATAAAAACAGTACCTATATTATATAACTCGCGCCAATAAAGAAACGAATTAAAAATGGCGGCACTAATCATTCCCTCTCACTCGCACGTTATTGCTGTCTTGTCTATTTTGTCTCACAACCGACGTGTGTGAGTAAAGACAGCAATAACGTGCGAGTGAGAGGGAATGATTAGTGCCGCCATTTTAGATTCGCTTCTTTATTGGCGCGGATCAATAAAAGATCGCTCACCAGACTGTTAATAATGAATATCTCCTCAGTTTTGCTCAAATTCCTCATCTGGTGGAATATGAAGAGGCTGAGTATCTCTGGGGACAGCCACTGCTGCCCGCGACCGAGCACTGGTGGTTCTGCTAACGCTACGATCCTGAAAAGAACATATTTTTTATGTCAATTAAGTTAGAGCGTGATCAAGAGCGTGATGAAGTACACACCATAAATTACAAGATTTTTATGAATAAAATGATAACTATAAATAAACAAAGCAGTATTTAACATTAAACCCTACTTAAATTTACAAAAAAAAAAAAAAAAGTTTTTTTTATTTTAAGCATTGCTTAAACATAGGTATTTACAAGTAAAGATCTTAATTAATAAAATGTTGCGCTATGTTTTGCCAATAATGACGTACTCTTGTGTCGTGGGTGCGTTTACAAACACAAATTTCACATACACAAATACTCTAGACCCGGAACAAAATATCTGCTCCGTGCGGGAATCGAACCCGCGACACGTCGCGCAGCAGCCAATCGCTCAGCCACTACGACAACCGCACCACCAATTATTTAAATGTCACATGCCTGTTTTCACCAACACTAGGAGACACCTAAGTGAAATGTTTAAATATTAAAAGAATTTACCTAGCGCCAAAAAACATATCACCAACCATTAGGCGACAACCATGGATAGTCCATAGTTGTCGCCTAGTGGGTGGTGACATGTTTTTTTGCGCCAGGGAACTCCTTTTCATATTTAAACATTTCACTTAGGTGTCTCCTAGTGTTGGTGAAAACGGGCAACAGTGTATCACCTGAACGCGGGATGTATTTTCTTGACCCCGTTCTCCCGGAGCTGGTCCTCAGTGACTCCTGACCTCAGCAGCTCGTCGTACCGGTCGTGTCGCAGCAGTCGCGTGCCGTCGTGCAGCTGCAGCTCTCTGTCGTGAACTAGCCTGCAATACGACCGTAATGAGATTTCGATAAAAAAAGAATATCCAGTATATTCTCTTTTTATCGAAACCTCATGACTTTGGCAGGTTAGACAGTGGAAATATTTTAAGGGGTCATTGTACTTATCATTATGAACGACTTTTTCTATGGGACCAACCCAAATCCACTGTTTAACCTGCCACCCTGTATACAAGTTGATTTTTGTAATGGGGCCTTTTTTTTTTTTTTTTTTTTTTTTTTTGAGGATGGGAAATCATCAAATGACCCCTCCCGCTCTGGGCGGAGCGGAAGGGAGTGTCAGACTCTTACTGACTAAAACCCACCCATGTTCCTTCCTTAGCCCTTTTGTCCGGGTCAGCGGTATCCCTTCCGGACGATCCCGCTTTCCCGGCAGGCTTGGGCCCTAATGGGCCCCCTCTCCGATGCTGACATCTCTTTGAGGCGCGCGTGGAACACGTACGCGCCGTTCGGCACGGGCCTGGTCCTGATCGGACGGTGAGCTACCCATTACTCACCGCCCGCAGGCCCGCGCCTACGGTGGCCGGGAGTCGTCACGCGGCCCCCGACGCCCGGAGCGTCTACCGCGGCGGCTTGGACGGGAGAATCTCTCCCTCTCCCGTCCCGCCGCCTCCTTCACTAGCATGACTGCTTCGCAGAAGGAGGCGACTGCCTCCCACTCCCCCTCGCCCCGGACCATGGCTTGAACCAGGGCCGGGCGCGAGAGGTCGCCGCCGCTGCCGATCGCCTCTACGAGGACACGGCGGTGCTCCGCCCATGCAGGGCAGGCCCCCACCGTGTGCTCCACCGTGTCCTCGGGGCGATCAACGCAGTGATGACACCCGGGCGTTTCCTCCCGCCCGATGATGTGCAGGTACCTCCCGAAACTTCCGTGTCCGGTGAGGACCTGCGTCAGGCGGTAGGTGAGGACGCCGTGACGTCTCCCTAGCCACTCCTCAAAGAGGGGTCTTACCGCCGCTATTGCGGCGTGCCCTTGTAATGGGGCCTGGATGGCCAAATCAGTGATTCTAGAAATTAGTATTTATTATAGAAATAAGGGAAAACACTCAAAGGACTCTTGGGGCCGATTTGAATAAAAAAAAAAAAAAAAAAAAAAAACGAAAACTGCATAATTAGATTTTTGCTGGCATGGAAACGAATGAAATGGAACATTAGATTTAATGAAATGGAAAATAAACACATTACCCTCCTTTGCGTCGCGCAGTCGGGTAAAAATGGAACTGTAACTGCTAAATTCCTCGATATAAAGTATATCAGGCAGAGTTCAGCCGAAAAGAAATGTGATTATTTGGAAGAGATGAACTTAGCGCCATTAAGTTGTCAATCTATCACTGTTTCTGACACCCATAGTCAGTCAGATCAGCGATCACGCAGTCTCTTCATGACAAGCGAAAAATATCCTATAATAGGCGGCAGTAAATATTACACATCGAGCTTTAGAAAGATAATCGGCTAGCTTCGGCTTTATAGAGCGTCATCTCTGTCGCACAAAGCACTAAAGCCGTGTCTCCTGCGCCCTGTTTTCGTGTTCGACGAACATCGAACAGTGAACAGTGAACGATGGTCTACGTGTTTTGAGTGTTTTTATTCGTCAAATCACGTAGACCACGCCCCTTTCTCGTTCACTGTTCACTGTTCGATGTTCGTCGAACACGAAAACAGGGCGCAGGAGACACGGCTTAACAGTCCGGTATCTAATAAACAAGTCAGCCACTAAACGTCACATAGGTATGAGTGACGGATACGACGCTCTACATAGCCGAAGCTAGCCGATATTTCTTTCAAACTAAATCTATACTAATATAAAATTGTAAAAAAGCTGTGTCTGTACATTGAAGATATTCCAGAAAAAACAGTTGGGATGGGGTACTGGGACGTAACTATACCCAAAAAGATTTTTGTTGGAATTTTTGTGTTTGTGCGCGCATCACGCGAAAAGTACTGAACGGATTTTGATGTGGTTTTCACAGTTCGGTAGCTTGGGGTCCAACTTAAAATCTAAGCTACGTTTTATCTAATTCTGATGAGAGGAACCTGAGATACAGCTTGACCTCTTGTCATTTAAACTGGTAATTCCACTGTAGTCCACGCGGACGGAGTTGCGGGCAAAAGTCTAGTGTGTAATATTTACTGCCACCTATTGCACTTCTTACTTGCCTATGCAACACAGCAAGCGTGCTAGCATGTATCCTATGCAACCCATCTAGAACAGCCATATGTCCTTTTAACGCTGCTTCGACCAGCGCCGAGTTCCTCCACACAGTGTCTCCGTTGTCCAGGGTAGTGCGCTGCTGCACCAAGTCCCGGGCCGTCATGTCCTGATACAGGACTATAGGCTCTATCGTATAGCCTAATAAGGACGATAGTTGCGAGACGAGGAGGCTCTTGCCGCAGCCTTTGGGACCTGATAGACAAAACAAAGTTAAAATTGTTATTAAATTAAAGACTGAAATAACAAAAAGCAATAAGTTTGTGCTCTACTATCAATTTTGTTAGTTACTTATTTACAAAAAAAAGTTAAAAACTAAAACCCGACTACGACAAAAACGAACTGAAAAGCATGAAACAAGAAAATATTTCTGTCTGATAGCCTAGGCCTAGATAGAAAAACTTAATAAATCTAAATCTAAAATATCCAGGGCATAGCTGTGGTCACATGCCACCGTATTGTTGACTAATAAGCCGGCCCAACAGGGCGGCATGCGACCACGACTATACCCCGGATATCACAATTTCAGGCCATCAGACAGGAATATTTTCTTGTTTCATGCTTTTCAGTTCAATTTTATCGTAGTCGGGATTTAAATTATATGAAAATAATAGTCATAAGATATCATTCGTCTTTGAATTGCTAGCCATCTATCGAACGACCTTCGCTGCATCCAAATGGACGGACCTGCCCATTTAATCGAAAAATAAGTCTAAATTCTATTTAAATCCATTAAACAAATTACTTACCAATAATACAGAAGTCTCCAACACTATGACTAAGCAACAATTCATTCAGCAGCTCGCTCTGGTACTCCGTTTGGACCACACGCCTATCCTCAACTCCCTGCTTCCTACCGCCATACGGCACACCAAATTGTGATTTAGCGCCATCAATTTCCATTGTCACTAAAGCATGATTTCCCTTGACCTCGACGTCATGTAGCGATATGTTCCATTTGGAGCCAGTATTTATACTCAGGTTATGAAGAACTGCTTCTACGTTCTTCACGTGTTCTCTAGCGAGGAAGGAATGGTAGGGGTAGAGGAGGTAGATTAACTTGTGTATCGGGATATTTGGGTTTCGTTCCTGGAAAGAAGTGATCGACATTTAAGGTACAATTCCAACACCGGCGACAGCGACCGACCGCAGAGGCAGGTGCTGTCGCCAACGCCAAGCGACAGTAGTGGTCCCTATACATTTTCTATTAGATTGTATGAAAGTACTAGCTGTGCCTCACGGTTTCACCCCCGTTGCTCGGCTCCTAAGGGTCGTAGCATGATGTTAAATATTCTATCTATTCCTTATGAATCTGGCTATCATACACAAAAATATTTTTTCGAATTCAAATGGTAGATCCAGAGACTAGCGCGTTCAAAAAAACAAACAAACTCTTCAGCTTTATAATATTAGTAGTTCCGCCTCCAGTATTTTAAAAATGTTCTGTTTAAGTCGGTCGCTGTCGGTGTTATAGGAATTGTACCTTTATTTTAGTCGCAAAATCTGCACAGTTTAGTCTTCCATCCACTTCTCTACTAAATAAATTCAATGCAACATATGGAAGCACAAGTGTCATATTCCTCAAATGTATCCTAAATAAACTTGCAAACATTACATTTATTTGAGACTTTCCAACTTAGTATAGTCCTAATGGGAGTAATCCATTTGAAAGGACTTGCAACTGATTGTCAAAGATAACCGCAGTTACAGTATTTTTGAATATTTACTAGTCAATATCAGAGAAACAAGGTAATCGCATAGTATAGAAGAAATAGCCCCTCCCTCCTCCCATTTTATGTGACAGGGGAGATACCATTTGACCTTGAAAGTTCCCATAATGTGCACGCGATTCTTTCATCAGAGTAACTCGTTCTCAAGGTCAAGATGGGGTGTTCATGTTTATAGTTTGTTAGTTTTTTTGGTGTCGCTTGTGTTCGTTCCAAATATTATTACGTTGTCCTTTTAGTGACATGAAAAATGAGCGATAGGAAAAAAAAAACATAATTAGCATTGAGCAAAAATTTTAATGGTATGTCGATATTGGCTTAAATGAATATTATCTAATAATATCTACCTTTTTACGTAAATGAGCACTATAACTTGTTACTACGATTAGACAAAGATAACGTAATTGTTTCTCTGTCAGTAATCAAGGCTGACAAATTATTAAGTAACCCGCTCAACATGCAAAATCTTTGTGCTAAATCTAGTAGGTAATTTCCATGTTTAGAAAGAAAATCCAAGAGGAATATTACACTCGACGTCATTGACGGTCGACCACTTTTCACCCTTATGTTCTTAGTAAGAACATAAGGGTGAAAAGTGGTCGACCGTCAATGACGTCGAGTGTACATAAGATTTTATACAGACCCTTCTCACTGTTATCTACTTAACCTACCTACATATTATTAAAAGGATAAACACCGAGCATTTTAATTCAAAAACTTACAAAACAAACAGTCGCAGTAGCCAGTTTGCAATCATTTGTCTTCGTATACATTAGTAAATATCGTGTCCTGGGGCAATTAATACCGGCGCCAAGGTCGTACGTTTTCAAACCTTACATTTTAGATACAAAGAAATTACTTAATTAACAAACTTTTCAAGTAATTACTGTCGGTGGATTGCAAAAATGGTGACACGCGATTATTTTTTAATTTCCTTAAATGTCTCAGTGGAAGAAATTTGTTAGAGAAACTAAACTTTCATAAATAGGAAATGTGTTGTCATAGTTTTGAACTTCGTTACCCTTTACAGAATATAGCTTTTCAGCCGACTGCCTCAAAAGAAAGACAATATTTCTCGAGTGTGTGTATGTCTATTTCTTTCACGTCACTGATCATCACTGTTGTGACATGACGTTTGAACTCACGACTTATCGCTCGCCAGTCTACGCATAAACCCTTGGGCTATTGCAGCTCTGGCTGCTGAAAATTACAAATGTGGTAAAGTACGTAAGACCAGGCACGGTCGCAGCCGAAGACTTTGGGAGGGGGGAGGGGGTCATACCGCAGCTGAAGTCTTTGGGGGGCGGAGGTCACCCGCGGGGTGACCGATTAACGTCGACATGCTATACCGTGAATTACTGTGTTTTGCACATTTTTGTAAAATTTGGGGGGGTCATGACCCCCATGACACCCCTTCGGACCACGCCTGCGTAAGATTCTTACCAGTATAATTGCCGCCGCTTGCAAGCTGTCCACGGGGAAGTCAGGCAGGCTGACCTGCTGCAGCTCAGGACTGATCAGCGCGTAAGCAGCAGACAGGAGCTGTTCCAACTTGACGATGTCCACCCGGGGAGCCTCTTCTCTTAACACGGTCAGGTGTTCCTGGAGAAAATTATTGGAGGACATCATTTTATTAAATTACAATCACAGAGTGTGTAGAAACTTGTCAAATATTTTAATTAGTAGGTAGGAGTGTATTATGTTAGTTACGTTGTTGCATTCTTGACAGAGCTGATAATTATGTTATATTTCGAGCTATGTTCAATTTAAGTAATTACCATCTGTAAAATAATAAACATCAGCAAATATTATAGACAAAAAAAAATCAAAATTAGATGCACGGTAGAAGACCGCAAAGTTCTGAATAACACCATCGATTAAATTACAAAATTAACATAAATAAATAGTCATTCATATTAATACCACTTTATTTCTAATACATAAACAGAACTACATTCCACCTTTTTCAAAAAGCTGAAAACTTTACCACCAAACAAAGCAAATAAAATAATAAGATATCAGTCAACGTCTACTGTCACCGAAGAATAAACCCACACCATGAATGCAAGCAGCAGTTATTTAGAAAACATGTTATATTGTTTCATTTGAAAGACTAATTTAAGTTAGTTAAGTAAGTTATATAATGTTAAAAAAGAGCGCATCTCGCCAGTAAACTTAGCAGTTTGGCGAGTACATAACTGTGTGATCTATGTAAATTAAGAAAATAAATAAATAATAAAAAAATAAAAAAAAATAAAAACTTTCGCGGTTTTTACAAAACTGAAACAATTTTATTACTCCAAAAGTGAACAAAGACATAAAAATACCTCATTCTCGACAAAAAAAAAGCTACAAAACGGAGCTATCGTAAATCATAAGAATTTACTTTTGCGAACCGTTAACAGATTCAGTTAGGGTTGAAAGTCGCTGCAAATTAATTTCTGTCGGGCAATTATGATGATTAACCAGCCGTGTCACGGAACTATGCGATGTTTGGATAACGCTCGGCTTTTGATGGATGGCTTTAGGGTTGTAATGTGGTACGGTGTTATTATTATTCTAGAAATTTTATGGCCGTGTGATGTTGAAAATTGTTTTGGGCATTACTGTGAATAAATTGTAACGTTCATTATGTTAATTTTAAAAATTAATATCATAAGTTATTGATGCATTATTATAATGCGATCTCCAATTTGTCAAGCAAACGAAGTGATTATTGACATACCTCTTATTCCTTAATTACTAACAGTAACTCGCACGCTCATGCTGGACACTGCAACGCTGGACATTATAGGTTAATTCGTCCTGCAGTTTACATAGAAAACTATTCAGACTACCCGAGTTTGTTTATACTTGTAAAGTCCGTAGAAAAAAACAAAATACACAGATTTTTTCACACTCCATTTCACGAAACACCGTCTACCACTCCACTGACATTTATAGACGATACAAACTTTTACGTACCAAAATAACGTTCTGCGGTGTAAAAATAAACAACATTCGCCGGTAGGGACCTAGATATGGATATTACTCAAACACGCAACAAACGAAAATGGAATCGTAAAACCGATTTAGTGCGAACAGTCCATAAGGTCATACATACTTACCTTTATTGACCTTTGATTTTTTTATCAATGAGTTTTCCGGATGCTTTTAACTTTTAAGGATTGGTTCTTTAACGAGCATGAAAAATGATAAAAATAGATATTTTTATGATACTATTATTGAATTATGTAATTTTATCGCAACATTTATTTGGTCAAATTGTACCCGTCACGTTTACGGATTAGGCCAATCTTTATTGAACTCGTAGAATCTGTTAATTGTGAATCGTACATTGATTCTGTTTATAGGAGCCATATTTATACAAATAGTAAAATGGTACCTTTAAAGGAAGTCGATTTGCAGTAACGAAATCGGTCATGGGCTTAATTTATTTGGTCCGATTTTCATTTCACCAATAACATTGCTAATTATATTATCACCGACGAGACGACGACCTAGGCCCATACGTCATATGGTAATAATTTTAAATTCCATAAAACACCACGTTTAATTATAAATTATCACATAATTAAAACCTTAAAAATAATTTCCTTAACAAAAGTCCTATTAGCATAATAGGTACCAAGTTTTCCACTCATTATTTCTGTGTAACCGCAGGCAAAGCGTTTGAGCTCATGATTATAGAGCATGGCATGTTGCCACCCCATTACCGCGGCCGACACGGAAACAATTCGCCCACAATTAATACACACTGAGCTATTAATTCTGACAACTCATTAGTAACTTACCAGTTAATTTAGATAAGTTGGTACAACATTATGGAGCCATTACCAACCACTTTTTTAACCCACGCCGTTTTTGGAACGAAGTTCCTTAACGCGGCTTGCGATAAGAGTTGATTGGTAGAAGTTGCCACGTAAGGAAAAAGCGTTATGCCCCCACCATGTGACTTTCTCCCTCTGTGTCTTATTCTATTATATACGAAGCATAAAAAACTTCGTTCCTAACGGGGGCTCCCCCACCGCATAGGTTTCTTTGTTTTCAAAATACGACTTCTAACAAGATTTGCAAACAATTATATACAACCTGCTGTAAGTCACCACCAGGCTCGGTCAACTGTGCATGGGTGACTTTGGACACAAGGTGGGTTCCAGTTCATGATAAGAATAGCGATATCGATGACTCTGTCTAACAGGCTGATTACAATGAAATGTTACCAAGTAAAATAAAATGAAATATCGTGTAACAAATTATGACCTAAACATGATTAATTTAATTTAAAATGTAGCTTAATAACTAACACCTATTTTTTTACGGTTATATAATTAAAATTATGAACTCTAAACGAAATTTGGAAAAATAATTATATCTTTAAAAATAAATTTGAATTTAAAAAATGGACTCTGGTAGTTTGCTCTGGCAACACCATAAATATGATAAATGTCTGCTGTTATGGTTGGTCGTTTTTTCTTGTTTCTGTTTATTTGTTGTGCTTTAAAACGATAAACTGTTTCTGATTTTTCCATCATAACGTTGAGTCGGCATACTGTTACGCCGTTGCACTGTTTTGGTGAAAAAGTGTTGTGTTGAGTGAGATAGTGACTCTTTCGAGATTTCTTTGTGAGAACGAGAATTGTTTCGCAATTAATCAAAAATAAAACATAGGAAAGTGCGTCACTTGTGGATTTTCAGTATCTCAAGATGTATTAATTTGTATTATGCCCACCTTTATGAATAGATATTATTTTATTGTCATAAACTGTCAATAAAATAATATCTATTCTAGGTGGGCATATAATTTTTTTCATTGGATTTAGTGGGATCCCACTAGATGGCGTGCAAATTCGTCTCATATTTTTACTATGAAGTTGATATTCTTCTCGCTAGAGTATTATTGTTCTGTGGTCACCACTGACCAAAAGTCATATCTATTGCCATATAAACATATAAAACCAAATTTTAAACCTGGTTTATTACAACCCAGACAGTCTATAGAACAAAGACACACAAACCTCTATACATTTGATTCGCTTTTCAGCAATGAATTCTATTATACACAACATTATATAAAATTTTATGTAGGTTGTCGCACCATAACAAAAGGGTGCAGACAATACCAGTCACACATTTTAAATGTCGCCATATAAACGAAGCACGAACACGAATAATAAATTGCTGGCTTTTAAGAATATTATAGCTAAAAGTAATTCATCATGGACGTAATAAAAACGTAGAAACTTAGTTTCTTCGAATAATAAGTTTTTCGCAATTGTATACGAAAAGATCTAGAATTACAGACATGGCATAAGTGACAATGGATTGAGCATAATTCCTGAACCTATCAACTAGTCCGAAACGACAATATTCGCGAATTTTCAATTGTTTAGGTACTTGAAGGTGAAAGAAACAAACTAAAGGTGAAAAATAGCAAACTCAATATTAGGTGTAAGAATCGGTCAGAGTGTACACAATCATTGAATAAAATGTTTGTTGGTTAATTATCGGTAATGCTATAATAAATAGAGGCAATATGTGCCCATTCAGTGTTCGGGGCCACCAAGAATAAAAATCCCTGAAAAATGTTTTGGGCCAAGTTTCCCTTAAACCTAGCCGTTCATGACAGAAACATCTGCAAAAAGTTTTAGCAAGGTGTGACTCTGCGACCCATAAAACGAAAGAAAAGTGAAGAAAAAAGTGTAGCACGATTGCAATCGTAAAACCGAAGAGTTCCTATATGTGGTTCTTCGTGCCTACCAGATATTGGTACCGCTTCCAACGGCTCTTGAAAGCACTAACCTTTATCCATTTGACAGGGCGAAGCGCCTTAGTAATAAACTATGTCAGAAGATACGTGATCGCTGGTATACAAAACACACATAACGCCTGAGCTAGTTATCTGATGGCTACTTATTTGCATAGCGCTGAGTTAGGTAAGCGTTCGTGAGTCAAGTGCTTGGAGTCTCCAAGCACTTGAGTCTAAAGGGTGTACTGTAAAAGAGCAAAAACTTGCATAAAAATATAGCTGTTTTAACTGAAGAAGAACTGTACTGAAGAAAAATTAAACTAAAGAGAAAATATAACGAATACTTCTACCCGTGGCTTCGCCTACGTTTTTGGGATAAAAAGTAGCTTATGTGTTATTCTGATGTATAAGCTATATTATTGTAAAGTTTCATCAAAATCCATACAGTAGTTTTTACGTGAACGAGTAACAAACATCCATACATACATCCTCACAAACTTTATTTGTAAACTTAATTTATTTCTCTGGTAAGAGTTTCCTGGCATTTGAAAAGTCGCTCCTTAACAAAATAATTCAGCTTACAAACATCAAACAACCTATCTACATCAAATTAATGTACAACAGCGTTTTATAGCACATTCAAACCATTTATAGCTACTGTATAATTCCCTTAAAAGATGGTATCAGCGCCCAGCTATTAGCACAAACTTTGCCTATCCACGAGTTCACCAAACTACTTATTTACTACCATAAAACTTAATGTTTCGTGCTCCGAACAGTTTAGATCATGTCCCACCGAAATTATGCAAACCGAATAGCATTTATGCAAAATTTACAATACTATAATATTTCAGAATAAATTACTAACTGTCGCACGATAGGACGAATAATTACTTAGGTTGCCGTGCCACGGGTTTGATGTTTGCCAAATATAGAATTCAGGTACGTACTATCCCAGCGAATGAAAACTATAAAACAGCAAAAACAAGGTTTGTTGTTACACTATTCATGAAAGAAATTGTAAAGCTAAGTGCAGAATTATGTTTTTTTTTTTTGAGGAACGTGACGTAGTAACAAGCAATTATTTTAATATTTTTTTTATATTTTGGGCAATATTACGATTTCCCGTCGTCGTTGGTGCGTTTGCAGACACAAATCGCACATACATAACTACCGTTCCGTTGAATTTTTTTTATGTTGCTGATGATGCATGATTAAAAATGCAAGTGAATCTAAAACAAAGGACATCAACACGGCTTTTTTATTGGGTATAAGTTAAGAAAAGCCGCACTAATTAACTAAATAAAAAAATTACAAATCCTGTCGAATTTCACATTCTTTAACTTTTTTGCTGCAAAAACAGCAGTTTGCAAATGGAAAATTAAAAAGGATTAATTCTGACAAATAACAAAGAACACAACAAAAATTAAACAATTAAACACGCCAACACGGAATAACTTCCAACCAAGCATTCGCGCAAATGATTCATGATTTCAACTTGACACATGTACCTAATATATTCAACCTTAAACCCGAATCGTGTCATCGCGTGTGTAACCGGCTTTACTTCACGACAAAACCGCTCGCAATCGGGGAGCGACGACCAGTCACTGCTTACAAGGAAATAAGTAACGACGCTCGCGATTGCACCAATACTTACGAAATAACAAAATATTTTGCAAATTATAAAATAAAATAACAGTGTAACAGAACTTGGCTTAACTTTTTGACAAGTGATCATGATGTGAATGCTACGCTGGTAGATTAACGCTACGGTTCGTAGATATGCTACGAGAATGCTACGAGTTCGTAGCCGATGCATTGACTCTATAAGAAATATTGATTGTAAGTATGTTTTGCACATTATTTTATACAAATACAACATTTTCCAACATGACTTCGTACATTTTCAAACGTGCATATTATTTTTGGTGGTATTTGTTTTAGTAAATGCGAAGTATAATAAAAACATACAAAAGCTTTGGTAGGGTTGAATTATTAACACCTACTACTTACTACACTTTTAGAATATTTCTTTATACCTATTGCATTTTTTATCAAAACTATCAATGTACGCGTCATCAAAATATTTTTTAAGTTTTATATTGCTCATGTGATTTATAATCCTTATGGGAAATAAAGTATTTTAGTGTACCGGTATCCCCTTACCCTTCACTGATTAGGATCATTTAAAGAGTAGGTGCGGGAAAGGCATTTACAATAATAATTGAGTGTTTTGTTTTAGGGAGCTATCCTACCGCGAGGGGATAGCGTTAATCACGCTTAAACTGAACATACCAGTGTTTTTTGTAATTCAATCATAATATTCTGTTAGCTTGGTTGACCTTTTTGTTTTGCTAATAAATTTTGCAATAAATATTAAAAAATCGAACACTAATTAAATGTCTAAATCAAACTTTATTTTATATCCCTCTTTAGAAGTATCCTTTATAGACTGAAACTTTCTTAATCTCGCAGATCGAACGCAGATAGAACAAAAATATATATATCATACAAGACAAATTCATAAACAGTCTTAAGTACCTAATGATTGATTACTGACAACGGCTTCCCCACGTTACGTCGCGTTAAACTTTCAATTAATCATTGCCTCAACGTTGGGGTTAATGGTGACACCATCTGTTAATATATGTTTTTGGGACACAGTATAAGTTATGAAATGTGGACTCTGGTAAAAACCGCACTAATAACGCAAGGAAAAATATTGAAATTACATTATACCTACTTATAAGTATCGGCAGGGATCTTGATCACAGATCGCGCATTTTTGACCCAATAGACTATAGACAGTTGACAATACATAATAGAGAATAGTCCAATAGACGACGAGCATCGACTGACGAACCAATCGCGTGCAGCCTCGGCGCCCCCCGTCTTCTTCATTCCGCCAAAGAGACCGAAAAACCAGCTAATGCGCAGGTGATGTTTGTGATCATAATTCACCCCGCGACCTAAAACCTTTTCCATATTTTTTCATTTTTATGTATTTTTAAGCAGTTATCTATTACAGTACACACACATTTCGCCAGTGATATTCAAGTCTCATATAATAGGGGGCGAATCTGAATAAATACCTACAACATTATGTTTACATTAAAAACCATAAATATGATTTGATGCAGTACTGTTTAGAATTTCATACCATTTAGAATTAGATAACTGTAACAGTGAATGTCTACCTTGTCAAACAATAATTGGGCACCCTACTGTCTGCTAACTACGAAAACAATTTACAAGCAACAGGCGGAGTGAATAATGAACTGCTACAAACTGTTTATACATTCATTTCTTTTTTTATATAACTTTTAGAATTGAGATTTCCTTTACTAAACTAGTATGTGCTCACTAACTAGTGCTAGTAACTAGGGATTATTGAAACGTTTTATATGAAAATAAATCACATTTTTCCATAAAATGGATAAATTAGTTGAAATTGATGATTGTTTTGGATAACAGTTTCTCTTTATTCCTCCCTACCGCAATTGCTCATAATAATAAGACAATGACGTGTTCAGTTTTCTCATAAAACACCACTAACCAAAGAAAAAGCATTCATTTCATTTTCGACTAAACTCTTAAACTATCAAATAAAACTCCACCATTTGTTCGCAGAGCCGTCGAAAGCCGCGATAGATGATACGAATCAATTATGAAGACTCGGCCGACTCGCGCACGCACTAATAGAATAGGTCGCGTGACTCCATGCGTTAGGGTGTAGCGTCGAGTGGGAATATGGTCCTGTGGCAGTCCTCGCAGCGGCCTATGTACGTCAGGACTGTGTGGGTGGGCGGCTTCCGACACGCCATACTCACACACGACGACCCCTACTTACTCAAGCTACACTCAAAGCGGCGCAGACCCAACTCGTCAGCGAGCTGCGCCACCAACACCAACAAGAGCTCTCGGCTCAGCCAACACTCCGACGACCTCCAGGACTGCTTGAGGAAACTAAACCTAGTCCTCACCAGCGACAAGTCGCGTATCAACCAGAGGCCGGCCACCTCTGGCGGTATAGAGCACCTCAACTTGCACGGCGTAGACCAAGACTTTGACGACGAACTGATTGTGAAAGCGAGTCCGCAACCCTTAAACGAATCTAACATAACCAATTACGATAGTCTCAACATCAACATGAGGAACTTGAGAGCGAATAAGACGGCCAGAGCCGACGCTAAGGAGAACACCGAACTGTCTGAACGTGTCCTGCAATGGCTGGACTTGGCGGGAAAAATAGACTTGTTGGCGCCAGAGAACGTGGAACGAATGTCACAGCCGCGCCACAGCTGGCCAGAGCTGCAACGTCGGAGCCACAATTTGTCGAAATCGAAAACAGCAATCGACATACATAAGGAGGGCGTGCAAACGTCGCCGAAAGGGGGCGACAGTCCAAAAGCGCAACAAAGTGGGACTATCGATCGGCACGAATTTTATGTGCCGACGTCTGCGAACACGATCGAGAACTACGCGCGACAGTCACGGAACGCCAAGAGCACGCCACGGCACGAGACGATCGCCAAAATAAAAGACAACCACAACAAAACAAAGTCGCGAGAGCTCAGAGCTAACGTCACGGAGACGCGGCAAAAAGTTATCAACGAGAAGAACGCCGTCGAAAAACAATATGCGGATATGCTTAACAAAAAGTTGATTCCGGATGTTAACAAGAACCCTAAACGACAAGTACATATCTTCATGCCGGAGCTGCCCAAGAAACTAGAATCGACCCCAACAAGTAGAACTGAAAGTTTATTATCACAGCCGTCTTATAAAAGTTTGAAGTTTGACACTACAATTAAAAAGTAAATTCTAAGTTATTGTTCATTATCTATTTCATTCACGATAATCATTACAACATTGCGATAGCAAAAGGATGGTAATGTTTTTGGTTGACATGTATGTAGGTATGTGTCTTGTGTTCGGATTCTAGAAGCTAAAACGAGTGAACCGATTGACTTCAAAAAACTAGAAAGTTTAAAAAACTAAAAACTAAATAGTGGAAACTTTTAAACCCAATTGGGGTTGCAAGATGCAGTGCAAAACCGCGGTCGGGTTTTTTAATTCATTAGTTTTTTTATTGTTTTTTTTTTTGCAAAAGTCTATACCATTCCTAAGTCTTGGCTACTTCACTGCGCAGTTTTAAAACGGATGCCGGCTGCAAAAGGCTGACAAACGAAACTTTATAGTTCTACTACGAGTTTATTACGGTACCTACTGTTATTAGATATTACTTCATCATTACAATATCTAGGTATTAAATTTAGCCCTTAGTTACACTTACCGAGTAGCCGATAGTAGCGACGTCCCTGGCTTGAAACCGGGACCGCAGCGGCGGGTCGAGCGGCTGCCCGCTGTACCTGGGCACTGGCAGACCTAGCGCTATCACGCGGAAGTTCTCGTCCACGCGGACCAGACGCCATCGTGATACTTCTTCGGCACCGTGTTCCTGAAGAAGATGGTGACTTTGTAGCTCATTTAGTCATTTTAAAGAACAACATTTTAACGTGCTGTACCGACGTGTGTGAGTAAAGACAGGAATAACGTGCGAGTGAGAGGGAATGATTAGTGCTGCTATTTAAGATTCGTTTATTATGTTCGCAGGGATTTCTTCAGACTCGATTTTGGGTGGGGTGGGGTAGAGTGCGGGGGTTTGGTGTGTTTATTATTAAATTGGTGATTATTAGATAAAGTAATTATCAAAATATTTCTTGTAAGATGAAACTTAGTAAGACTCAAATGTGATGCAAAATACAAAGTAACCTTTACCTCCAACAATTTATCATATCTAGCAGCCGGAACTAAAAACCGTCCATCTTCTAAGTGCATCTCCCTGTTTTCTAGTAAATTATTCAGCACTGGCAACACATTACGTTCTGCCTTCTCTATTCCTTCTAAAACAAGCACACGGCCTTCCACTGCTGCGCGGACGGCACTCTGAGGAGTAAAAGGTTTGATTATGGTATGTGCAACTTCTAATATAGCTTGAGAAGAAAAATTTTTACAGGAGATTTTATGAAGTCTGGTATGCCAGTTGCCAGTTGAGCTAGATTGCACGTATTATACCCACATGCATGAAAATTAGCACAAATAACAAACATCCATACATCTATACATCCTCACAAACTTTGACGTTTATAATATTAGTAGGATTATGAATTTGTTTTCACGCAATCGCTGTCGCGTCGCTGTCGCCGTACTAGTGCGGCCCAACTGACCATAAGTTCAACTATTCTTAAAAAATATATAGGTACCTACATTGGTACATGGTCGGTTTACCTGATCAAAATACTTGGCGGTGGAGCTTTGGATCTCTCTCCTCTGTTTGAGGTCAGCTTCTGTCGTATCTCGTGATAGCGCCACATACTCCAACTCTCTCTGTGTCAGCTCTAGGTACTGGAGAGCAACTTTTCTCCTAAAAAATATATTAAAGGAGTTGTAACTTTTCTGTTTTCAAAACCAAGTATAAAGCCGGGTACAGATTACCATACATTGTAATAGGTATGTGTTCGCGAACACATCCCATTGAGCAAATAAAGTGTCTGTTGCTAAGTTTTATTTTAAAAGCCCCAATAAATTATTTATATACCACATACCTACATACAGTCTAACATTTATTATTATGAAAGATTTTCTAGATTATTCTTCATCATAGCTAGCACATACTACTGTATTGCAGTATTAGGATTTTTGGCAAACATAATGTACTATCTCTGGTGCAAAGTCCAAAGTACTTTATCAAAATATTATGTGTAGGTATTTTGCAAGTATCATTTATTTATTTATTGTTTAAGCATGAATATTCTACAGAAACAGACTAAGGGCCAAGTTCACCGACAAGATAACAGTCTGATAAATTGAAAACGGTTGTTTAACATATCTTTTTCTATATAAAAAGTTATGTTAAACAGTTGTTTTCAATTTATCGGGCTGTTAACTTGTTGGTGAACTTGGCCCTTAGCGTCTCTTATATGCCTCTATCAGTCACCAAGCTGATGCAAAGGCAAAACATATTATCAAAACAAATAAAAAAAATGTGGAAGAAAAAATTATGATGTATGTAATTTGATATCAAAAGAATGCAAAAACACAGTCTGGGTTTTTTATTATTTAAAAATAGCTGTTCCTTGCGGTTTCACCCCTGTTGCTTGGCTCCTAAGTGTCGTAGCGTGATGTTAAATAGCCTAAACTATTCCTCATGAATCTGGCTATCATATAAAAAAAGAATTTTTCGAATCCAACAATTCCAGAGATTAGCCTGTTCAAACAAACAAACTCTTCGGCTTTATAATACTGATATAGATGGCAGATAAATGGATTCCAATAAACTTACCTACTGGGTCCAGGCCTGCCCAGTAGGAACATGTCCTGACCGAGTAAATCCTTCTGCATCATCCATCTTAGGTTCCTAAGTGTACTCTGTGACAAGGACTTTATTTCTGTGTCTTCTATTGTCACTACAAACATAAAATTATTGTTAGAAATGCAAATGATTTAGTAGAATAAATTAAATAAAAGTATGCCGATTTTAAAATTATGTGAATTATGAAGCTGTGCTGGCGACTCTCTCTGCATGGGAGTCAGAAAACAACACTATCGTTATTTTCTTCATACAAACTTTACCATCCCCTTTCACCCCTTTAGGGATGGAATTTTAAAAAATCCCTTCTTAGTGCACCTCTAGGGTACTCAAGGAATATTTCCTCCCACTTTAAAATCTCTAAGTCTACCGGTTTAGGCTGTGCATTGTCTGTGAGTCAGTAAGTCAGTCACAGCGCTGTTTTAACCAAAACAATCCAGTTTGAGTAATTTCTGCTACATGAAACTACGGGAAATAATGAGTAATAGTATTTTTAGCGTCTATAACAACAAACAACCTCAGAAACATGTTTTAAACTAGAGTTTTTAGGTTATAAACTGAAGTTTCAAGGTAAACACTTACGGTACTTCCGAGGTACATATTCGACCTTTTTAGGGCTTTTGATGTCCTTGCTGACATCTCCTATAGTCACTTTATCTTCACTAGAATAACTTCTCACTGGATTAGCCGCTAAAATTGCTTTACGATTGCCTAAAATACGAATCAAAACATCGATCCTTCTAACTGTTACCGCGGGGTTATACATGGTTTTATTTACACAAGATCCTCACAGAGTAATGGAATAAATTGTGTACTTTAATAATTAAGCCATTACGTAATTTATTTAAGCATATTTAATAGAAAAAAATGCAATAATCTACAGGTCAAAGTCTAAAACTTATCTGTCAAACTGACATTTCATGACATTTCATCATATTTCATCAAATCAACTCAATCAGTGATTAGGAATGGGCAAAAAATATCGATTTATTGAAATATCAATATTTTCTTATAAAATTATCGATATAATATGCAAGGTAAAATTAAAACCAGTGCGGTATTTTAGGTGAAAGTACTCATGAATATGATCAACTTTAGTTAAGGGACCGACACTGAAATATGAAAAAAAAAACAGCTGTTCCATACATTTTGATCGTGTTGTAGTGCATTTTTGTAGGGAACAGCTGATTTTATTTTCATATTTCAGTGTCAGTCCCATAATAAAAGTTGATCATATTCATGAGTACTTTGACCTCCTAAATAACCGCACTGGTTTTAATTTTACCCTGTATAGGCGATGTTTTTGATCGCGATAAGACGATATTCGATATTTATTTTAGAGTTTCAAAATTCGTATCAATTTCGAGATATTTTTTAACGCAACTCTGTTTTTTTTTTCAACCTAAAACTTGTACCGACCGAGGTACTTTAAACTTCGGAGCAATACAAAAATATTATTTTCTCCATGTGTATATTTTTTTACGAATTTTGAATGTCTTGGGAATATTATGAAGAAAAACATGAATGCTTGACGAAAAAAAATAACCGACTTCAAAAATCCACTACAAAGAAAATAATAATTTTGGTTTCGGCTTTGGTTTTTGTTTGCTTTTTTTTGCCACCGACTTCCGAAACCAAAATTATTATTTTCTTTGTAGTGGATTTTTGAAGTCGGTTATTTCTTGTTAAAAAAGTTTTTTATTTTTCCCTTGTTAGTTCTTTATCCCGTGTTAGATTACTTTCACGAATTCGTTCAACAGTAAATCTTCTACGGAGTATGTACATTTATGCCTATAACTTTGTACATAGGAATGATTACATAATGTATTATATACTAAAACCTTCCTGAAAGTATGTAGATTACGTTAGTGAAAACCCCATCCAAATCGAATCAGTAGTTTTTGAGAAAATCGCGCACATACAAACATACATACATACTTACATACATACATACGGGACGAATACAGAACCTCCTTTTTTGAAGTCGGTTAATAATGAAGTCGGTTAATAAAAATTACGATATAATAACGAAACGTTTAAAAACATCTATACGATAAATATCGATATTTTTTCCACTTGCTCATCCCTACAGTGATGCGAATGATGTGATGATAATGCATGTAATCTTTAACGTGGAGAACGGAGTACCTATTCTGGCAGTCCTCCTGTCGTGGGACAACCCACGCCAGAATACTCCTGGCGGAGGGGGGCGGAATCGTCGCGATGTACTCGCCCGTGGAGATACCGAGCGCCTAAGCTTAACGGTAAAAAAAACGACGAATTGAGAACCTCCTCCTTTTTTTGAAGTCGGTTATTGAAATACTTTCTGAACAAGACAATTTACTTTATTTAGACCGACAACATTTAAATATATTCGTAGGACTTATTTTTAATTATTCTAAACTAACGATTAAAGCATTACCTATTTTTAAAATAAAAAAAAATAAAAAAAAACATTTGTGTACTAACACCAGATTTTTTTTCTAATACAATACTATATTTACTATATTTTTTTACAAGTACAGTCAAGCCCGTAAATGTCAGGCTACAGAGAACCAATCGCCCCATGCCCGGCTTATATCGCAGAGACATAGTATAAATAGGGGAAGTAGGTTATCTTCATACGCACACTAAACACAATCTCGACCCGTTTCTCAGTAGAAACGGGTCGAGATTGTGTTGTGTGCGTGCGGCGACGCATAGATACTTTGGCGCACACATACAAGCCGCGCGCGGTGCGTTTGTATGAAGATAACCTACTTCCCCTATTTATACTATGGCAGAGATATACCAAGCACCAGTGGCGTGCCTAGAGGGCAAGCCCGACGCATTTATTTAGATTTAGAGAGTATTTATGTCATTTTTTCATGAATCTAAGTGAGTTGACGTCGTTATTAAAGCAATACGTACATTAAAAATCACTTACAATCATGAACTAAAAAACTAAAAAAAATGAAAAAATGATGATTAAAAATGGAAAATGAACTAAAATACTCTGTAAAACGAAAAAATGCGTCGGGCTTGCCCTCTAGGCACGCCACTACCAGGCACACTGTAATACCCAGATTGATAAACATTATTTAGCACGTGCTTTGTCTTAGATATGTTCCCGTCACTGTCGCACAACTGTCAAACTACAAGTGCAAGATAGAGAGACGGGAACATAACTAAGCCAAAGTACGTGCTAGGCAACGTTTATCTATCTCGGCCTAGTTTTCAATATTTCTCCTCGAACTATTATTGCCACTTATCCTCTTGCAGCCTTAATTTTCTTGTGGTTGCAAACTACACTGACGAGCATGCATCCTGGGTTTGATTCTCAGGTCAGGTATTCAGATTTTGTGTTAAGAAATTCCCAAAGACGTAGCCGCCTGGAATTTGGAACTGTCCCCGAAAATTGGGTCGACATAAAATAGACAAAATTAATCCATTCTAGTGATCCCCGTTATTCTCATCATCCATTGGTTCAATTTTAACGCTAACAAAATCGGTAGGTTCCAACTCCGTTTCATTATTTTCACACTCTTCTTTAGCTTCAATTTTGATATTAATCATCTTCTCCTCTCTTTCAGCGCTATCTGTGTCCTTTTCACTCTCTCTTGATTGTTCATCGTCCGACTGAGACTTCTCATTTTGTGTATCTTCTGTGGTCACACTCGCTTCCCTTTGTTCTTCTAGTCTTTTCTGCTGTCCCAAATTGCTTAGGGTGACGTAATCTCCCACTAGGAGTTCGTCCATCTGTTTCTTGGGAGGTCCGAATATGCTGGTCATGATTGGTTCGTCGAGGCCCAGGTTGCACTCTCTCGGGTCCAGCCGAGTGTAGAACTCTTTCATGTTCGGCTCAGTACCCTTGAAGCCGTGTCGACGCCGGAAATGTTTGATCATTGTTCTTTTCACGGAGTATGCTTTTGGACACATTTTGCACTGTAACAAGTAAATTAAAAGATAACTTATTATATAAATGATTTTGATTTTAACAGGAGGATAAAGATGAAAATTAGTAGTATGAATAACATTTTTTCCAGGGAAGTATTATTAGTTTACCAACCTAGAATCTATATAACCTTATTAAAACCTTGTAAAAACCTTATAAACCTTATAAAAACTTGTCAGTTATAAGCACTGATCAAATATACAACTATCCTTGTCATTTCTATGCCAATGAATAGAGATAGCAATTTACATAAGAGCTATTTAAATTAAATGACATTTAATCATCGTTTATAAGGTTAGTAACCATTTACACCCTCATTACATGGCAAAGAGACCATTGGAATTTCTTACACATTGTTCTACATAGGAATCCGCGCTGGTCAGCGTCTTGTTGCAGATGGGACAGGGGTGTCCCGCGCGGGTGTGCGGTAGTAGCCAGTAGCTACAACTGTCACTACACTCACCCTGATCGTCTTGAGCGAGCTGTGAGTGATGACGTGGTGTCGCAGGCCGGCCGCGCTGGTCAGCGTCTTGTTGCAGATGGGACAGGGGTGTCTCGCGCGGGTGTGCGTGGTTCGCAAGTGACGCAGCATATAGCGCTCGTCTTGGTACATGCGGTCTGGAACATAACATTTTGTAAGTACCTAGCAGTGGCGAAGGGTCCTTAGTGTCCCTACAATACAATTCCTACCGGCTTCCTTTTGAAAAATAACACAGGCAGTATTGCCTACTTTTATTAATTAGCTTTTCGTGGCCAGGTAAGCATTTGTAGCTCCGGCTTACCTCTTACAAAAACTGACCCTTCGCCACTGGTACCTAGTAGCTTTTACCTGCGGCTTTGCCCGCGTGGTGCCGGAATAAAGTATGTAAATCTCCAGCTCACAAACCACCTCTGTGCATAAAATCATGTCGATCCGTTGCTCCGTCGCTACGTGAAAAAAGGACAAACCTAAAGGCTACTTTTTATCCCGGCAGTACGTTCCCATAAAATAATACCTGATCTCCATGCGGGCGAAGCCGCGGGTAAAAGCTATGAGTACTAATATTATAAAGTTGAAGAATTTGTTTGTTTGAAAGCGCTAATCTCTGGAACTACCAGCCGGATTCGAAAAAATCTTTTTGTATATGAGAGCCAGATTCATGAGGAACAGTATAGGCTATTTAACATCACGCTACGACCCTTAGGAGCCGAGCGACGGGGGTGAAACCGCGGGGAACAGCTAGTATATAATACCACAGAGTACAAACTTACCACACAGCGGACATTTGACTAACTGCTTCTTGGGTTCGTGTATCTTCATGTGTTCCCGCAGCGAGCAGGCGCTCGTGAACAGCTTGGAACACACCGTGCAAGTCTCTAGGTCTGAAAGTACCAATCACATCAGTAGGTAGCGGCGTGAATTATGAGCACAGATCGCGCATGTACATTTTCGGCCCAGAAGACAATAGACAGTTGACAATATACGTAACAGAGAATGGTCCAATTAGACGACGAGCATCGACTTACGAACCAATCGCGTGCAGTCTCGGCGACCCCGTCTTCTTCGTTCCGTCAGAGACCAAAAAATCTGCTAAGGCGCAGGTGACGTTTATTATACTTTAGATTAGGGCTGTCCAAACCAGATACGATCGGGGGCCACTATGAATCACTAAATAGATTGGAGGGCCGCAGAAACATGTGTAGTTTTAATTTTTTTGAATAATTGATGCCATTAAAATAAAATAATATAGGTACTTACCATTATAAGGATTTTTTTTCGTATTTTTGGTAGATCAAAAACACGTCGCGGGCCGCACAAATATAAGCCGCGGGCCGTGCTTTGGACAGCCCTGCTTTAGATTATGTGATCAGTACTCACTCTCTCCAGTATGTTTTCTGATGTGATAAGTCAGCTTCGATTTTTGCACAAACGTCTTGCCGCAGTACATACACGCGTACGACGTATTCTTCAAATGGGTCCTGAAAATTACAATGAACTTATTGCTTATCCTCCTTAGGAAGGTAATCTACGCATTGGACGCAGCAATTACTTTCTCTTGATAAACCAAAAGTGCCAAATCTATATCTCCATACTAATATTATAAAGTGAGTGAGAATTTTGTGAGATTGTGTATATGTGGAAGGCGCAGGCGAGCTTGTGTACCTGGTATGTGAGGCAGATTGTCAGCGAAGCTCCGGGGCGCTCCGGGTAGGAGTACTGCACGAAGCGCATGGGGCAGTACGAGCGTACAATCGTACCTGGTATGTGAGTTGCAGGCCCCCTTGTCAGCGAAGCTCCGGGGGCAGTGCGGGCAGGCGTAGGGCCGCTCGCCGGTGTGGCGGCGCTCGTGGCGCAGCATGTTGGAGCGCTGCACGAAGCGCATGGGGCAGTAGGAGCACGCGTGCCGCGGGCCCTCGTGGATCTGGACGTGCTCACGGAACGAATCGCGTTTCTGACAGAATAAAATGTACTGGGTGTAAATGTACTCTTTCTTGGCTTGTAAAGACTGGCTTCTTGTAAGTCCAGGCTTGATTCAGAAAGCTAAGTGGCTTTTTAATTAATATCAGCCCTGTAATACAGGATGAATTTTTCAAGTGGGTGTGGATGGCCAAATCCGAAACTATAAGAAATAGCGAAAAGCACTCAAAGGAGTCTCGGGGTCGATTTAAATAAAAAATAAAACTGCATCATTAGATTTTTGAAAAATCAATTTTCCTTGCCAGGAATCGAACCCATTGATTTTGGAATAAGTTTTATGTTGAAAATCATTTTTTCAAAATAAGCTTTTAGGTATAATGACTACTTCCCAACTCTATGATAAGACCCTGGACATCATCTAGGTCCAAATAAAGATTTTGGCTAATACAAGATTTGTTTGACCCATCAAGGATTTGACGAGGGCTTGCGCAATCCTACAGTACACTACAGCCTAGACACGACGGAGTTTTGAGAAGTTGAGGAGTTCTTATAGATTAGATGGGCAATCCACCACCATTTGCAACTTTCGTGGTCGCAGGACGATTATCAGCAGTCGTCTGCAAAGTGTTCGAAACGTCAGGAAAAATCAGTAATATACGCAATTTAATCCGTTTAAACTTTTTTTATTATAATAGGTATTTCTACTTACCATAAATATCTTTCCGCAGTAAGTACAGGTGTAATTCTGCTTGTTGGGCACATGGTCTTGCTTGTGCATGTACAGAGATGATTTGTACTGGAATGATTTGCCACACTCTGAACATTCAAACGGATGCTGTCCGGGGTGACTGATTAGGTAGTGGAGTTTCCTGTAACAGAGATTTTGTATTAGAAATTAGCTTTCGCCCGCGGCTTCGCTCGCGTGGATGAAAGGTATAAGGTACCGGCGTGAGTCATGAGCACAGATCCCGCATGTACATTTTCGGACCAATAGATAATAGACAGTTGACAATACGTAATAGAGAATAGTCCAATAGACGAACCAATCGCGTGTAGCCTCAGCGCTCCCCGTCTTCTTCATTCGTGACGTTTGTGCTCATAACTGCTGCCGCTAGTTATACCCAGAAGAGTTAACGAATTGGATAGAAAGAACTTTGTCTATTCTTTGGTAGAATAGAGAAAGAATTGGTCATACGCGTGCTGATTTTGATTTGTATACAAGTTCTTACTTGAAATCGTATATTCAAGCAGACTGATCAGATGCGTTAATGCTTACCTCTCATCCATAGTGTGCAGTATCTCCCTGCAAAGCTTGCACTTGAACTTGCCAGGCCCATGCGCCTGCGCCATATGCGCGCCACATGCCCGCGAACTGCCGAACTCTCGACCACACACGGAACAATCCACTGAGCGCTCCGGACGCGAACGAGATGTGTGCATGGTCTATAATAAAGAGACACAGAAGAATATAGGTACCTAGTCTTTATGTAAAGGACAAGGTATTGTTGTGGAGAACTTATCTGGTAGATAATTTCATAAAAATACTTCAAACAATTCCAGTTTTGAATTGATGATATTTATCTGATGGATAGTGTATTTCTGGGTACAGTACAATATACCAACTTTAAAGAAAAACTTTTTTTTTATTTATCTTACCCGCACATGTAGCTTGAAAGACTTTCTGTGGCTCAATGGCTTATATTGGCAGGAGTCTAAGGAACAGAACACCTTCCTGGCTTCAGGGTGGTCAGAGTTGAAGTGACCCCTCATATCCTCAACAGTTGGCAGCACTATGCAGCAGAGAGAACACTTTAGCAGGTACAGTGGGATTTTTTCAGGGGAGCTGTGTTTTTCCAAGTAGTGATGGATAAACCAGATCTGGGGATGTAAATATTATACAATGTTAATAAGAGCAGTAGAACTGCGTGCTTGTGGTATCATTGAGTTTGATTCAAAGTACACATGATTCAATTTAGAACTTGAAGATGACAGGAAAACTTAGATGATATTTTTTTTTATTTTTATGGTTGGTTATTGAACTTTCCAACTTATAATAATTATCTTCCTAACTTTTATTTATTTCATATAGCAATCCATCTCTTGATTAAACCTGTTTTATAATAACTAGAGGTCGTCCAGTGACCGAAATTCATTACAAGCTTTTATGATTTTTTTAAGATGGAATTTTTTTTTTGGTTTTCTACATTACTCCTTCATGTGCACAATATGCTTAAAAAAGGGGTAAAACTTCTCATTATCTATTAAATATACACTTTACCTTATCACTGAACACGTCATTGCAACTCTCACACTTGTAGTAAGCCTCTTTATGATTAAAGAAATGTGCTCGGACCTGATGAGTTTCTCTGTCCGTCTCATGCCAAAACAGTGTTGGGCAGTACCGGCATTTGAAACCTAAATGAGGACTAAAACAATTATCATATTCTACTAGATTCCAATGTTCCGTTAAATGCCGTCTTGTTGCCTCCCTGTCATCAAATTCTTTATCACAAAATTGGCATATCCACAGATCATCAAAGTCAGCCAGCTCATTCATTATATGATTGTCAAGCTCATTTTGAGTTTCGAAAGTAGTTGCACATACTCTGCATGAAAATATTGGTAAGGACTTTATACAGTGCATTTTGAACATGTGAGTGGTAAAATTGGACAATGTACTGTATCGGACACTGCATAGTGTGCAAACTATGTCCATTGTTACATCAGTTGTAAGCTTTTCATAATCGACGTCTGAGTATTCATAAAACAAGCGAGCGTTGATGTCCGATAATATATCAGTAATATAATCGTAGTAACATTTCTGTACAACTATCACTTCCATTGAAGTTACATCAAAGTCATCATCACCATTATAGTTTTTATAAATATAATCATCATCCTTAATCTTTGCAGCTTCGTCATCATTTTTAGCTTCATCAGCCATTAGTACTTCTTGTTTAATTTCTGGTATAAGAACTTTTAGCAAATCTTTAGTATTACTTTGATCAGCTTCTATAGCACAGTCACTAGGCTTGAATTCAGGATCAACATAACCCAATCTTGCATGTTGTTTCAATTGTTCTTCAACAAATTCTGTTCTGACTTCAGCACCATATACTGAGAATGGTGGATCTCTTCCTGACACAAGAGCAGTGAAGCATTTGAGGGTGAAATGGTGGTAGCCCATGTAATGGTTGAAGAATGTTCTGGTTGAGTTATTAGTCTTAGAACAGAGTAAACACAAAAAATTGGAGGTACCATCATATTCTAGTTCCCAAAAGTTTTCATCATCTTTAGCTGACACATTGGAGACATTGTGTTTTTCAAACAAATGTGAGTGGTATGCATCTCCATCAAGAACACGGAAATGGCACAGTCTACAATGTACAAGATTGTGGATAGTCTTGAGGTGGTGCCGGAGATCTTCTTCTGTTTCAAAGTTTTGAGCACATTGGGAGCAGGGCCAAGGAGTATGAAACTTCACATGATTCCACCAAGAATCTCTATCAGGTACAAAGTATCTAAAAAAATACAAGAATTACTCTTATGATTCCTGCAATAAATACTCACTAGATTGAAGTTATATTAAAGGGTTCATACCTACAAATACCGCAGAAGTCTTTCTTATGATTTAGGACATAGTGAACAATCATTTTGGATCTGTTTATGAACCAATCTGGGCAAAGTAAGCAACTGTAGGGCCCCGAGGGATTAAGATCTTTTAGGTAGAGCCACACGTCTGCAGGCCGCTCAATTACTGGCGGGTCCTGAGCAGTCTTCTTACGTTGAAGCTTTATAGTGATCGAAAGCCGTTTAGGTGGCGGTAATTTCTTTCTCTTCTTATTTGGAACTTCCCAAGTATCTGATGTTCCCTCCTCATGTTGTTTTGGATCAAATTTCTTATTTGCCGCTATGACGGATAGCGGTTCATCATCCGACTCTTCCGAAGTCATCTTCCTGTATTTATTGGTAATATAAATAGGAATTCGTATGCAAGAAAATCATACAACTCGTAAAAATAGTGCACCTATCTGAAAAATTAAATCCAAATCACAGAAAATACAAAAATCCCAAAAATTATACAATTTGTTGACATTCACGATTGACAGTGACAGCTGACAGCTATTCATTGACAATTTTGAATGAGCACACCGTTCTCTTTCTATTTCTACGGAATCGGACAAGATACGACATACGACATAATAATATTTTGTATAGTTCCAGATGCTAAATAACCTAAGAATACTGTTTCTGGAACGTAAAATATTTTTATCGATTATTAGTGCTGTGCTGACCAACCACTGGATATTATCTACTGCCTTTATGAGCCTGAGTCGTATTTCCTGACTAAGATATAATATTGTAGTATGTAGTTCAAACAAATTGCATTAAAATCACACTTTAATTTACATTATCATTCATAAAAATGAATACTGTACCTTTGATTCCATAATCGTTTTATGATTTTATCGCAGGTACATAGACAATTTTATTTTAATTTTAATGTAAAAACGTATCATTTCCATAATTAAATTACAAAGTTAAATTATTTAAAAGTCTATTTCCAATACTTAAATATATTCAAATTAAATAAGGTAGTTATAGATTTTTAAAAGATGTATTAAAAATGTATGTAATGTGCTTTATCTTCTTTCTTTCTATTTTCATGTTTGAAGATCTGTATCTTCTTCTGTCTTTTACTGCTTGAGTTGAAACGCAACAAAAAAATGTCCTTTCGTGGCAGCCATTTTATAGAATTAAAGTTTGTCTATGGTGAGCCAAAGAAAGGCGAAGCTAAACAAAAGGCTAGCATGTAGATAGCATTTCCTAAAATAACAGTAAAATTTGCGTAAATACTGACTCGAAAGACTTATTTTTATGATATACCTAAGTGAACTAACAATTTATATTACATGTGTATCATACAAGTTCATAAAATGAAGCACAATGCATCGTGTAATGGTGGCCATTAGAAGTAATAATTATGTATATTGGCATACTTACTGCTTTACGGACCAGCAAATAAACATTTAAAGGGTTGCACTGACTGTTTATCTTAAATTATAACTGAACAACATGTAAACCCAAGTGATATTTGTGATATGTGAGCAAGGAAAAGTGCCCAGTGTAAATAGACCATTTGGCACGAACCATGGCCCAGAATCAGGGGGAGGTTCAAGTGGGGACACCGAACCAACCCGTGAAGGAAAAAGACATTTACGCCTGTTTGCCTGATATGCGGACGAACGGACCGCTTGGACTCGACGAACCGTGTTCAGGTGGTGAAGAGCTCCGCTGGCTACCTGCGCAGGCCACGGACCGCGATCTGGTTATGTACTTGCGAGCTGCGCGCTCTATGGCAGCATTCGCTGGTATGTGTGACGGGGGCTCCCCCGACGACGGCTGCGTCGCCGCCAGCCGCGACGACACCACTATCAACGCTCTGGATGTACTCCATGACTCGGGCTACGACCCTGGTCGTGCTCTACAAGCTCTTGTCAAATGTCCAGTCCCTAAAGGAATCGAGAAAAAGTGGACAGAAGAAGAAACCAAAAGATTTGTCAAAGGCATACGGCAATTCGGTAAGAATTTTTTCAAAATTAGAAAGGACCTATTGCCTCATAAAGACACTGCTGAGTTAGTTGAGTTCTATTATCTGTGGAAAAAGACTCCTGGTGCTAGTAGCAATAGACCACACAGGAGACGACGTCAGGCATCTCTGAGACGTGTTCGCAATACACGGAATTCCCGTGCTGGTACTCCCAAAGAACAGACCCCAGAAGCTACACCGACAGTACCAGATACCAATGGTTCAAGACCCTCGCCTAATCCTAAAGAAGCAGGGGAAATGAGTTCAGTTACAGAAGATGAAAATTCTGAAGAAGATAGTGATTCTAGAGATGCTGGTGACTTAGCTAAAGTTGACAATATAAGACCAGAAAACCCAGACGACTCACCAAGTAGAATGAGAACCCGAAATAAGTCTAAAGAACAGAATACACCTACTACACCTAATGGGAAGAAGGGACAAGATGAGAGTGATAATGATTCAAAGCCTAAACCTAAACCTAGTAAACCAAATGTACCAAGTACCATCACCAACATCACCAACATCACCAACATCACCAACATCACCAACACCACCAACATCAACACCAACAATAATACTATACCTGAAAAAGTTTTATCATCTCCGGTAAGCAAAGATATTAAGAAAAAGGTGGTGGCAAATGGTAAAGTAGATGTTTCAAAAGTTAAGAAACGTCTTCCAGATGATACAAAACCGGAGAGTATTTTGGATGGTGATGTGCAGATGAAGAAGAAAAAGCCAGTGGAACCTCCTGATAGTCCAGCAGAAAGTCTTACTAATGACAGCTTTCCTGCAATGGATGAAACAGAAACTCCAGAGCCTGAGCCAGAAGCTTGTGACTTCAGTTTTAATAAGACTGACAAAGAAAATGCTGAACAAAATAAAGAACCTGAGCCCGAACAACACACCAAATCTGCTGACCCTCAAGTAAAAATTGAGGTTAACCCTGAACCTATTATTAAAACTGAGAAAGATCCCTTACCTCCAACTTTCCAGGTTGCTACTGAGAAAGATGAAAGAAGTGCTCTTGATCTTAAAACAGATCCTAACACATCCACAAATAAAATGCCCGAAAACATGGAACCAAGACCTCTAGTATCCTCTATGCAAAATCCAATGTTTCCTAAAACTGAACTTATCATACCTAAAGTTACACCCATGTGTACAGATCCTATTGAGAAGATTAAAATCAAAGAAGAAATAGACACAGATGAGACATTAAATCTACAAAAGGAAGATTTCCCAAAAGATCCTTTATCTCACAATTTCCCAGGACATCCTGTGAGCCAATCCAATAAACCGCTTAATTTGGAGAACACAAACTTCTTTGTGAAAGACAGTCACATATACAATCCAAAATTAGGTCACAGTATTAAGATTGAAAATGTGCCTAATAATATTTTCAATCCTTTAAATATAACGAAAGACAGTTCAATTATAAGGAGTGCAAAAGACTTTTCATCTGGCATGCCACCATTTTCTTATCCACCTAACATGAATTTTGCTAACGATCCTTCCAAACATAATCCACATATAAATCCTCTAAAGACAGTGATAAAATTAGAACCTAGGGATGAAACCAGCGAAATGAAAAATCAAAATACACCTGAAATATTTACTGCAACAATTTCTTCAGCCAACAAAGTTGATTCTCCAAATGCTCCTCGGTTAGACTCATTACAGAGAATGAGCCCAACACCTACTAACCCACGTGGATCATCACCACCTCCAATGGAACATCCTACAACTTTGAATACGGAACCAATTTCACCAGCAAACTCACAAGAAAACAAAGAATCGGATGTGGATGACAAACAACCAACAGACCTGAAGACTCAACCTATGCCTAAACTAGATATGCAGAATAGTAACTTGAGGCAACCATCATTCTCACATCCAGTGAGACCAGAAAATCTTGGAATTAGATCAACAGAAGCATCTATTACACCAGTTTCTGTCCAAAACATGCCTCCACCACTCAGTCAGCCTTCTATTGCTGGCTTGCTACCTCCAGGACCTTTAATATCTGTTGGAAATGGTGCAAATGTTGGACCCTATGGATTTATGCCCACAGCATTGTATGGTCATACAAGTCACCCTGGGCATCCAGGACTCGATAAACCTGGTTCAATGCCACCTCTCATGCAACAACATCCACCAACTCATAGTTTACAGGGAAGTAATCTTATACAAGCTCCTAATCAAAATGATCCATCAATGCCACAAGATCTGAAAATCAAGCAAGAGGTACCTGACAATGTACCAGCTAATTTGTCTACACAGCAAGTTGATCCACTTCAATCACTCAAAGAAGTCAAAGTGCCAGGATATCCTATTGGAAGTGCTATAGCACAACATTTGAATACTGAGAGAGACAGAGAGTCCATATCAAGTGTTGAAAATAACAGTAGACCCCCAAGTCAACCTACTAATGAGAATACCAATATGCCTAGTGCTTTCCTTGGCCCAAGAATTGAAAGTATTAAGAAAGAGCCAGACTTCTTACATCAACCTCATCTGCCACCTACTTCTACAAGTCAGAGCAGTGGTTCAGAATCTTCTAATCACGTTCCTCCTGTAAAGAGCCCACATACGCCTACGCCTATTAAAAGTCAACCGGGTCACAATGGAACACCAATGCATATTGCTCACTCATCCTCTACAACATCGCCGTTCTCAAGGCATCTGACAAGCCCTTCGCAGCCGAGACAAATCTCAGCGTCGCCAGTTCAACCAAACACTCCAGTGTCTCATTCGGCGCTCAACCTGATGAATCCTTCGCCATTATCAATACCAGCTACAATACCTGGACCTGTCATGCATTCTGGTCAGCAACCACATCCGTTTGCGTCACCGCTACACCACCCACATTTACTCCACCCGTCTATCTTTCAATTATCTGCAGCGGCCGCTCACGCTATGCACCCATATTATCCACATCCACACCCTGGGTATTCAATGCCTTATCCATATCCTTATGGACCTTTACCTCAACCGCATCCAATACCGCCGATGCACCCTGCGGTTAGCACGGCAGGACGCCATGACCCAGTGAAACCGTCGACGATAGAATCCACGACGATGCTCAGCTCACATCATAGTCACAGCACCAGTTCTTCTGTCACAACAAGATCTCTTAGAGAAATTTCTGAAAGCTCTGAGGATCCAAGACATCCTAACGCGACAACTGAGAGACATCAACTGCACGAGACAACGATGACTCACCATCATTCGACTAGTCATCACAGCGCAGTTCATACCAGTACAGAGAAACAGCCAAGTCATGTCGGAGGTGGCACCAACCACACGCTATCTATATCTCATTCGACTTCGAGCAGCTCGTCGCAATCAATCCAGCACAAAATCAATACGCAGCAAAAGAGTAACTCTCATTCAAATTCCCCGCATCACTTGTCGGCTAGCGTGTCTCAAACGACCAGCTCGTCGTCTAGCGTCAACGTCAACAATCACAATCACAACCACACGCACCATCACTCGCACCATCTCGCACATCACCCTGAGAGACTGTCGCCGGCCGATTCCATGCTTATGCGTCATCATCCGAAAATGCTTCCTGGCAACCCGAATCATCTAATGATACAGCCGCCATCGATGGGTCATCCCATGGGGCTTGGCTTGCCACCAGGACCAGGACCTAGTTCTATTGAAAGCCTTCGCTTACACGCACAGGCTGCAGCTGGACTTCAGGCATCACATCCCAGACCCGGCTCGCCTCACCAGCTTCCTCATGGTCATCCACACCTGCGAGGTCCCCCCCGACCGATGCCGGATGAGAATCCTGAGCTGAAACTTGAAACTCAATCACAGCCCGAGGAAGAAGAAATTCCGAGCCCTGCACACATACCACATGGACCGAGTCCCGAACCGAAAATTGAAGACACAGAATGTCACAGATCACAATCTGCCATTTTCCTCAGGCATTGGAATCGTGGTGATTATAACTCGTGCACAAGAACTGATCTCATCTTTAAGCCAGTGCCAGAGTCAAAACTTGCTCGAAAACGAGAGGAACGTCTTAGAAAGCAAGCCGAACGAGACAGAGAAGAAAGAGAAAAAATTGCCCAGCAAGCCCACAGAAAGATAGCAACACCAGAGAAGCCAGAGACCAAACCGCCATCAAGAGGCGCCATCGAAACGATATCTTCTCCGTACGATCGATTCCCGAGACCGCCTGGATACCCAGATACGCCTGCATTGCGTCAGTTATCAGAGTATGCACGGCCACACGCTGGCTTTAGCCCAGGTAATCTGCCTCGCCATTGTATGGACCCGATGCTCCAGTACCAGCTCAGCTCGATGTATGGTGCCGCCGGCGCGAGAGAAAGGCTCGAACTAGAACACCTCGAGCGCGAGAAACGGGACAGGGAGATTCGAGAACTACGTGAACGGGAACTTAACGACAGACTCAAGGAGGAGCTGCTCAAAAACAACGTAGGGCCGCGAGCACTCGACCCGCACTGGTTGGAGATGCACCGGCGGTACGGCATGCCGCCGCCGCCACCTCAGGGCGCCATCCCCGTCCAGTTCGGGCTGTACCCTCCGGGGCACGGGCCGGGCGCGCTCTCCCAGCTCGAGCGGGAGCGGCTCGAGCGGCTCGGCATCCCGCCGGCCGGCGGCCAGCAGCAGTCCGTGCCGACCACCATGTCGCAGCAGCACCACCCGCACCACCCGCACCCCGGCGTGGCGGCGGCGCAGCTGGAGGCGGCCGAGCGGCTGGCGCTGGCCGCCGACCCCATGGTGCGCCTGCAGATGGCGGGCATCAACCCCGAGTACCACGCGCACACGCACGCGCACACGCACGCGCATTCGCACACGCACCTGCACCTGCACCCGGGGCAGCAGGCGGCGGCGCAGGCGCAGCAGGAGGCGGCGCTGGCGCTGGGCCCGTACCGGCCGCTGCCGCACCCCGACCTGCTGGGCCGGCCGTACGCCGAGCAGCTGGCGCAGCAGGCGGCGGCGCACGAGCAGCTGCAGCGCCAGCTGCTGCTGGAGCGCGAGCGCGGCTTCCTGCACCCCGCGCACCACGAGGACTTCCTGCGCCAGCAGCGCGAGCGCGAGCTCAAGGTGCGCGCGCTGGAGGAGGCGGCGCGCGCCAGCCGCCCCTAGTGCCCGCACTAGCGTGCAGTGTTCGCGCGCCGCCCCGCCACCGGGACGAGCGACGTATCCGTGTGTGACGATACCTGTAATTTATATTTATGATAGGGCCGTACCTTAAGTATTTAAGTTTTTATAATATTTTTTATAGTTGCATGGTCGTGTAGTACGCTTATTTTCCATGCTCAAATTTATTTCTTACCTACTAGTCATAATTAAAATTTTATTTGTGAATGAGATAAAGAGTCACACGTTTTTACGTAGGCTATTTAGATTAAATTATTGTTTATTTTTAAATAGCTTAAACGCCTCGATCGCTACTGGTGTGGCCCGATCGCTTACTTACTTTGCGGCATACAAATGGTCAAACAATCTATGTCACATTACGTGATTGAACGGAAGCCGCACTTGTTCTATACCAGTAGCTTTCGAATGAAATCATAATGCAAATAAATAAGGGTGCTGGTTAGCATTCATGTGAATGGACCACATGATTACAGTAATTATGTTCAATGTAAACTACATTGCTTTTTATGTTCATGACATAATAATATATATAACTATAAATAAGTGTTTATTTAAGTATGAGACAGAGTAGGGACTGTGTGGACTTGCCTTTCTAATCAACTTGCCTTTTACGTATTGTCCCGTAGTGACTTTCTCGCTCTGTATAATCCTAAGGAACTCCTATTTCACTTAAATTATTTACATTTTAAATAGAAATATATATTTTCAAATAGTACCTATCTAGCTCTCAACAAGACGATGTGAGTATCGAGCGATAATGTGGAACATTCAGTCTCACATGAGAGGCAATCGTTTTTGGAACTAATTACACTCACATATCAATTAAAAGATTGAGGTATCGCCGTGAGAATATTGTTAATAATTGATATGTTGCCTTCAAATGTTGATATTGGCCGAATGCAATAATTCTATAATAGTAATGAAAGGTGATTACGGCCTTGGTTTTGTAAAAGATCGTTTTGTACAGATTGTGATGGAATATTTTATTGAATGCAATTTTGTTCTTTTATGTTCGCTGTTGTATGGGATTCGTTCTCAGTTATGACTGCTAATAATATGGTACGCGCATAATGCGCGCGTTTTGTGTAATGAGCGAAAATAATCAATGTCGGTCCGCACCATTATTACGGTTAACGCTAAGGTTATTACATTTATTTATCCCAGTTACCCCACTGATATTCTGATATCCAATTTAACTTAATGTCTTTTTCAACTTAAACCTTTACTAGATTAAAATGTATAGTTCCCAACACAATCAAAAGAATGGACCGCGGGTACTTAAATCAAGTACGATACTTAAACTTGATGAAATCTTATCCAGTGATTTTATAACATAAAAAAGTTGCTTATCGCTATATATACACATATCGTGTATATATATGTTACGTAGATAAATTATTGACGATTAATGGCCGTTCCCAATAACCGATCTATCGGCTCTTTACCCTACTAGAGTTAGATTTTTGACAATATTTCTATAGAGCTTATGTCAATAATCTATCTAGTAGTGGAAAGAGCCAATAGATCGGTTATTGGGAACGGCCGTCTTGAACAGGGGTACTAAATTAGCAGTCATAAATAACCAAGAACTGAGTGCCACTTGCACACTGCAAATTCAATTATTTGAACTCGCGGTGGGATAATATCAACCTATGAATATAATTAAGCAATACTATCGGTCCCTGTCATTCGTGCTGATGTGTAATTTATTTTCTCCCTCTCTCTTTCACGTATGAGTTAAGAGAAAGTAGGGTGACAGGTCAGCTCCACTGCCTGGGACGAGTCGGAGAGCCGACAACTTTGACTAGTTGACTGAAACTCGCCAAAATCCCTTTATTTCGCAGACTAAAATAAAAAAGCTAACACTAAAATATGTACTCTACGTCTACGAAATAAAGGCCATTTTGTGCCCTAAGAAAGTGTTTATATTGTTTTAAAGATATATACTTATAGTAGATTAACACTAACACAAAAATTAAGTACTTATACAATTGAAATTATTTTGATCTTGACTCTATTCTGTGTAATAATAATATCTACTAATGAGTGGTTAAAATATTCTTGTAAATTTTAAGAGTTGTAATTGACGCCCGTTGTACACATTCAGTAACTCTGCACTAGATGTAATATAAATTCCCTTTGTAACAAATAGGCGCTGTTAGAAACAATTCTAAAATTATATTGATTATCTAGAATTAACTTTCACAATGTCGCTTCGTAGGTGTTATGTTGGTAATGCCATAGTTACTTTCTGATATCTAAAAAGAGAAAATGAGTATTATTTTTAGAGACAAATTATATCTTAATTAATTAAGAGGTTGCGTGTCGGTTTAAAAACTTCATTTATTTAGACAATAAGGTTAAATGGATGTCTTAGTGCTTTTGTGTAAATTTTTTTGAATAATATATGTGAAAAAATTCAATTTTGTATTTTTTCCTCGTTTTCGCCCTCTATCTTTCCATTGAAATATTGTTGATGCCTGTAATTGTACCTATGTAGGTAGATAAAACAAACAGCTGTTTAGCTGCCTAGGTACCTACTTGCTCTATTTAAGTAGGAAATAATCTACATATAAAGGTACCATAATTATATATCTTTAAAGAGCACCAATTTTGTATCGAGTCTTCTCGTCAGAAATTTTACGAAATGTCCGATTTCACCGCTCACTATACATAGCTTTAGAGAAAACTAAGGCGATTCGCACATTGCACCGCATCACACAGCGTAGCGCGGGAGTGCGTGATCTTCCGTTGTTTGCAAGTACCTATATTTGTATAGAAATCACGCATGGTGCAACACACTGAAAACGCATTCACGCGCGTGTTTTTGTTCCGTCGCCACGCACCCCGCAGTGTAGCGCGGGGCGGTGCAGGTGCCCATCTCTGTCTAAGTACCCAAAGGAACTAATGTCTTATAGAATGAAATATTCCAACTACCCAGGATAGGGAAATGAATTTTTGTCGCTTTTCCGATCGAATGCAGAACGCTCCTGCCTGTAAACAAACTGGATGAAAAATCAACTATGTTAGGAGTTTTGTAAACATTTTGTTCCGTCGTTAAACTCCGATCGTTTCGTTGTAGACTTCTTTCTAACTCGAAGGTTATATTACAGTTAGATACAGAGTTTTGGCAGATTTCTTCTGGCAGCTTTTCTGTCAAGTCCTAGGTACCTAGTAAAAAAATTTTTCTTAGATTTTAACAACAAATAATTTAATTATAATAAGTAGGTAATTTAATATCTTATCGAAAGTTGTAAAATGTGTTTTCCCACATAGGTAACTAGGCGATAGTTGGATCGATAATACGACAGCATACACGTTACAGGAAATAAACACAATTATTATTATGAATAATGGGGCTAATGAGCAATACTGGCTTATTGGCAAGTGTTACTCCAAAACTTGGGTTTATACAGCAAAAGGTTAGTAGAGCAGTCCTTAATTTTTCTTCGTTAATTCATAGTTACGCAACTTCACTCTGTTGTTGTAAACAGTGGGACAAGCTCCCCAGATTTTTACTTATAAGTTATTTCCATGTAGAAGCTGTACAAAAACTCGACGTGACCTCTACACTAAACTAAAATGTTTATTCTGTTAAACTTGTTTTGGACAGTTGATGTGGCTTCGTCAACTTATAAAATGAAAGAGGCTGTGAATTATGAAGAATTTCGTAATAAAAATGAGGGTAACATGTTTTGTAACCCACTTATACCTTTCTAGTTATTCTAATATTTTTTCTTAAGTAAAGAACATCGCTACATAATTTTAATAAACTTATCGAATATTGTTCAACCATTCCAGAGCTCGATAGAACTACGATGCGACGTGACCCCCGCCCCGTTCATGCTGCGGCCCTACGCTGGCCTCTACAACCCGTTCCCTCTCGCGTGCTCCGTGCTCTGCAACCATCCTGCTGATACCGAGTCTAGGGATGTCGTTAGACGAGCTAAGGACAACTGGGTAAGTTAATGTCAATGGTAAAAAATTAATATCACGTCTTTGCCCCAATAAGGATAGGCAGAAATGATATATATGCCTACCATCCATACTGTATATATACAGCTACCTACTAGGGTGTTAAGTAGAAGTCTCCCCGAGTGACGATAACTTAGTAGGTACGTCCGGCGCACCCTAGGCGGTCAACCTAGTTACACATTGTTGACTGGCCAGTCTCTACACCACGACATAGGTAAGCTGTACCACGAAAGTTAGCTCATGCTGACACGAAAAAGAAGAACTATGAATACTTGAATAGTTCGCGGTGCCTAATATTTGATTTATTAACTTACTTGAATAGTTAGCCTGTAGCGAATTATGTTTTTGTTTACAGATAGAAGGCAAAGGTCATTATTTCCAAGAAGATTTATCAAAGTTCCAAGATGGCGGCGATAAAGAAAAGAATAGAACACCACATGATATTTTTACTGAAGACATGTTTAGGAGGTAAATTCTTGTTAAAGTATTTTAGGCAGATAGGTAATGCATAGGTGTACTTAGCAGTTGGGCGTGTGGTTTGTGGAAACCATTAAGTCATCAAAATATACCTAAGTCGGTGCTGCAACAGTTGCATACGTAATCAGTGTTAGACATCTTTTCAGGTTTCTGCCGCCTACAAAAACAAAATGAACTGAGGTATTAGGAGCCAGATCCTGCACAACTGTATAACCCATCTTACAAGGCCATATAGTTAGTTATACCACCTGTTTTCCGCACTTAGCCTCTTAATTGGGCCATTGTGCGTGTGTGACCGCAGGAACGAGTTCGTGGTCACGCGTACCAGCTCAGCTCCTGCCAGAAGTCCAGGAGGTCTCGTAGGTTTTCAAGCGCGTATCTTACAGTGTGGTATTACGTGAGCCGGTGTTTCTTCAGCTTCCATGCAGCCTCTACATAGGGGGCTGTCAGTGATGCCGATGTTGAAAACGTGTCTGTTGAGTGGGCTGTTACAATTGCCATATTTACCTAATCTTCAATTCTATTTGCAGATACGCCGAAACAGACTCAAGACCGCTCACTCCAGCCCCGACGCTTGCTAGCGGCAAGTCCAGGGGTTCCCGGCGGTGTCTCACGCCGGACCAGCCCCATCAGAGAACTACGATTGTATTGGACCTGAGGCGAAGCCACAGTCAGGTGGGTACTTACCACAGATTCAAATGTAAATCTGCCTTTATTGCGTGGGATCAAGACCTGCTACTGTACAGCCAAACGTTTGTGCCCAGAATAATTAGACAAAATGAAAACTTTTGATAGGTAGTGGTTATCATTATTTCGATAGATCCCAAATGCTTTATCCTGACGACTTCTCTAATATTTCTGCAGTTGTGATTTGATATATGTTTATGCGCCATTACCTTCAGGGCCGGACTAACTATGTCGTGGTCCCTAGGCGATACAACTCTCGGGGTCCCTTCGAGTAGCTTATTAATTAAGTTTTCTAATAAGGTATATCACATGATACGGATTATTCTACTTTTGACCTCTCCTTTTCACTCGATTAAATATTTTTTATTTTATTTTTTCGGTGCGCGGGGCTCCTAGCCGATGCGTGGCTTCTAGGCAGTTGCCTACACTGGCTTATGGATAATACGGCCCTGCCGGCCTAGCATGACCACGATAGAAACGAGTTTTATCTACAGAAGAATAGACAAAGTGACAGATTGTAGAAACATTTCTACCGTTTTCTGCATATAACGTATAAATGTTTCTACAAGTTGTCACTTTGTCTATTCTTCTGTAGACAAAACCCGTTTCTATCGTGGTCATGCTAGGCCGGCTGATTACCTTTTCATAATTATAATATGTCTGGCCTAAAGAGGAATAATGCATGATGTAGGTACTCTTAGAGTAACAAAGTTAGCCACATTTTTCTGTTACCAGGAAACTATCTACTACCATGGATACGCCACCTCTGACGTGACGGGCGGTCAGAACACCAGCCCCACCAATGAGCGGTCCACGCTGCCCTCCCTGAACCTCTCGGATGGCGCCCACAATCGACTCCTCAAGGGCCAGAGCGAGCAGCTCCCCCCTCTCGCCTCCCCCCTCGTGCTGTCCAAGAGGTCTTTGCCCGTGAAGGAGCCTCAAAGCGTTAGGAATGCGAAAAAGGTAGGTAACATTTTCATTCTAAATATCGCATGCTCAATCAAACACTGACCTAATTCAAAATTGCAAACTTTTGGCAATTGACGTTTAAAGTTTTTTGTTGTAGGTGCGCGTGGAACATAAAATATAGACTGATCTAATTTTTTACCTTATTTTGTAAAGAATAGGGTTGTTTTTTTTTTACTAGGTTGTAGAGCATGCTCTTTTAGGTCGGTCACTGTAACTCATTTTGGCCAAATTTTGAGTTCGGTCAGTGTTTTACTAAGCATGCGATATATACTTACAAGTCACAATAAGATATAAAATAGTTATGAATTAAAAACAAAAAATATTAAGTTAAATTGCGTCACAGCCGCTATCAACGTACCTAAGTGTTTTAGCGCCAATCGTGAGCTCTTATCAGAGATATGGAAACTTTCCTCGCCAAGAGTTACTAGACCGTTACTCCAAACACCATACCGCTGATAAACATAGATCGATACATTCGCTGACGTTAGTCCGATACGCCAATTTGTTCAGATTAGTCGTCCTGAGGAGCGATACAAAAAAATATCGCAAATTTTCCGCACCGAACATGTTACCGTTTCTGATATCCAAGACGAAATTATTACCAACAAGGAGCAAACATAAAGATACGGTGAAAGATAAGAAATCGAAAGAAAAGAGTTTCTTCGTAACAGGAGACAACTTGACGTCATTGAAAACACGACGTGTTAGACGCAACACGCCAAAACTACCACCTTTATTGAAGCCGGGAACGTGCGACTGTAGTTTGATGCACCTCACCGAAATAGTTATTAGTTACGCACCAAAGAGCAGGAAAAGAGGCGCTTCCAACATTGTTTTGTCTATGACCGCGTGGGGCACGACCGGGCAGAGGAAGCGCATGAAACTGCCATGTGTGAAATTGACGAAGAAATTGATCAACTGCGAGAAATCTTTGCCACACAACACTGATGAGTTCTTTAGGAAACTTGAGGTAATTTAGTTGTTATCTCGTTATATGAGCATCTTCAGTTTAATCTAAACGAGCGTCGGCATGGACAGACGGACAGTGGTGCTGATTCTGTTGAACGTCGCACTAAACTAATTTTAATCACACTACATCTCTTTCTTACGAATAACATTGAAAAAGGACAGAAAATATTTAGAACTGTCAAATTACTCTACGCCCTTGTCATTTACGGGAAAATAGTCGTGACCTTTTGCGATTACAACTAAATTGACAACAAAACTATTCAAGTGGACTAATTTGACAGGATTAAATATCTTCTATCCTTTTCTCATGTTTTTTATTAGAAAGAGACATAATGAGACTAAATTAGTTTAGTTAGTAAACAACCGAATCGGCACCAGTGGCAAAATTTCGTGTAGGTAGGTACATCAATTTAGGGTTGCCGACGGTCCTGTTTACCCAGGACATGTCCTCCTTTTTGGTGTCCTGGGGTGTCCTGGATAGTTTTGAAGTAGCATCCTGGGTTTTCTGAAGCGTGAAGCGTCCCTTTCGTCCCCGTTCGTACGCACCTTTAGACGCAACGTGCACTCCGCTTGTTGTCTCTTTCTCACTACCATGTACTAACTTTTCTACTATCAACTGCTCTTATACTGCGTCCTGTTTTTAAACTGAAATGTCCTGGTATTCCTTCCTTCAAATCCTGGTTCTCAAAATTTGGGGATTTCTATTCCCTAATCTAAGTATGTACAAGACTTATAGGAAAGTTTTCGAACAGTGAACAAGCAGTGTTCTTTGAGTTTGATTTTGTTTCAGAATCAACTAAAAGCTCTGAACCTGGGCAAGCCAGCGAAGGGTAAGAACAACAACAAAAGTGAACCGCCTGCGTCTCAGCAGTCTAAGCCGGAGAAGGAAGCCAATGACGCAAACGACGCTGCATCCAATGGGGAAGAAGGAGGTAAGTCCAGAAATATTTTAATTCCAAGACTATAAAATGCCAAATTCCAAGATTTGGTGCTGCTTTCTGAATCTGTTCTTCATTTGTTTCTTTTAAAAATCTATTTTTCATTGCACTAGTAGATATATCGATGCATTTACAAACACAAATCGCTCATGCACAAATACCCTGCGAATATTTTGCTGCACGATAGAATTATATCTAGGGCAGAAATGACCCGCCACATGATTCAGTCAAACGTTGAGAAAACTTTGTAACATTCTATTTAACCGACTTCAAAAAAGGAGGTTCTGTATTCGTCCCATATGTATGTATGTATGTATGTATGTATGTATGTATGTATGTATGTATGTATGTATGTATGTATGTAAGTATGTATGTATGTATGTTTGTATGTGCGCGATTTTCTTAAAAACTACTGATTCGATTTGGATGGGGTTTTCACTAACGTAATCTACATACTTTCAGGAAGGTTTTAGTATATAATACATTATGTAATCATTCCTATGTACAAAGTTATATGCATAAATGTACACACTCCGTAGAAGATTTACTGTTGAACGAATTCGTGAAAGTAATCTAACAAGGGATAAAGAACTAAAAAGGGAAAAATAATAAACTTTTTTAACAAAAAATAACCGACTTCAAAAATCCACTACAAAGAAAATAATAATTTTGGTTTCCGAAGTCGGTGGCAAAAAATAACAAACAAAAACCAAAGCCACCGACTTCGGAAACCAAAATTATTATTTTCTTTGTAGTGGATTTTTGAAGTCGGTTATTTTTTGTTAAAAAAGTTTTTTTTGTCTCAAGGTAGTGGTGAAGGTCGCAGGCGTGGTAAGAGAAGAAAGAAAGGACGTCAGGGCGGCAGTGACCGAATGACGTCAGCGGGACTCGCTGCGCAGGCGCAACAGGATCCCGAGACACAGGTAAAGTGCAGCACTTTTTTATGTTGGTTCGATTCTTTGATCCACAACCCATAGAGGAAAAATAGAGCGAAAAGCTAATATTTTGGCACTGGTTGGTACTTCCCTTTGACGGGGTTTTGAGCTAGCTATAAGCTAGCTATAGGGCGACCGTTGTGAGTGCGGCCCACCTGATGGTTTGCAATCGCTTGTGTAGAGGAGATGGGGGAATTGGGAGTCACTTAAGGAAAAGTCATTATTGTAATCACAAATGATCAGTCTTATATTTTTTTCATATTTACTAATCTTTAAAAACTAATCAAGTATCAAGATATATAAGTATTTTTTGACTATCATTAACATAAACATAATTATAATTAAGAAACAAAAAAGTAGACTCCAATTACCCACATGTAAGGGAAATGAAAGTCAGCTCATGGGGGAATAAGAATAATATCTTGCATTAATAAACATAAGTTTAGTTCTAGTACTACATTTTAAGATTATTCTATTCGTAAAATTAACAAATATAGATACTCACGTTTTCGATCGAAATTTCGGAAATTTTACAACGGCCCCTCCCCTGTGACACGTGTGTCGCTCCCGCTCATAGATTATACAGTATCGGTGACGCGAGCTTGACTAGCGGGTCGGCGTATTGGGGAGTGCGGGAGGGATGCCGAGCTAAACCCCGTGCGACATAGCCGTATTCTGTAATGCTTTAGGTTCATTTCTTTTTGAATTGACCCTCATTGCCCACTGACTCTCATTCCCCCCGGCTCCCCTAAGTCAGAAAGACAAAACCGCGCAGGTTCTTATCGCTGCCGGCGACTGCTACACATGAAATTGCAAACCATCGGATTCAACTCACCTGTTATTGATCATAACTTCGTCGCTTAGTATCGGTACCCAAGGGCGGATCCAGCCTTCGAGTCAGGGGGGCGGTCCCTAGGTGTAGTAAAATACTACAAAGCATTTTTTTATAAGTATATATGTATTAGAAATATTATCGGTGGTCGGACCTAGGCCAAGCCCAGGGCCCCCCCCCCCCTGGGTCATGAGTCATGTTTACTCTCACCAGATCGCCGGCATTGGAACTGACTCCCAAAACCCGAGCTCCCGCGGCTCGATAGCACCAACCCAGGAGGATGACGTCATTGTACTACCGGTCATCAAGCCGAATGTCGTGGCCAAGAAGACAGACTCGTTCCTCGACGATGACATACTCAAGTATTTGCATAGAGAGGTCGATGAGCAGGCGATTGAGACTGAGTTTGATATAAAGGTCAGTTAAAGGCTTATTTATTTACTAGCTATTGCCAAGGGCATAGCCAGGATTTTGTGGGCAGGCAAGGAAAACATACATAGAGGAAAAAACATCTGAAAAAACACATCCTTTGCTCATCTGTCTGTTAGAAAAAGATAGCAATCGAGAATCGGCGCCATCGTCGTTATTTTCTTCATAGGTACAAACTTTTCCATTCCATTATGGATGGAATTTCAAAAATTCCTTCCTAGTGCATCTCCTGGGTACTCAAGGAATATTTCCTCCAAATTCCTGAAACTAAGTAACAAAATAAGACATTATCAAGATTCAAGATTAAGTTTGCTAGAGAAGTGCAGGTGTACGTTATACTCAAAAAGCTCGTCCAGGGTTGCCCTACGTCCGGAATTTTCCGAACATGTGTAGGAATTTGGCTCTAAAGCTTCCAATTACTGAAAAAAAAAAAAAACAGAATCTGATCAGTAGTTCCGAGAATTACCTCATAACAAACTTACAACCTTGTCATTTTTATAATATTAGTAACTATAGGTACCGTCACTAATCAGGATCACAGATCGCGCATGTACATTTTCGACAATAGACAGTTGACAACATAGACTAATATGTATATAGGAAAGTTGACAATACGTAATAGAGAATAATCCAAAAGACGACCAGCATCGACTGACGAACCATTCGCGTACAGTCTCGGCGCCCCCCGTCTTCTTCATTCCGCCAAAGAGACCGAAAAATCTGCGCAGTTGACTTTTGTGATCAAGACTGGTGCTGGGACTCATACCTTTCAGCTTATTTTATATTCCGATAACAGGAAGTGCTTTAAAAATGAATTGAAAAATTTGTACCGAACAGACAGACAGACAAGAAAGCCAGTTAATAAAAACGTGGTAAAAAATCAGCATCGGATCAGTACTTAGTTCCGAGAATTAACTCATACAAACTTACAACCATTACATTTTTATAATATTCCTACTACCTACTTATAGATAATCTGCTCTTTTCAGCGTCGCTACGTCTTGGAAGAGGCGATGCGCACTCGACCGGAGCGGGCCTACGGGCAGGAGATGCAGGCGTTGTTGCGCGAGCTGAAGGTGCCGGCCGTGAGCCTGGGCGACTGGCTGCACATACCCCGGGTGTTCTCGCGACAGAACGCGCAGTTCGCCCTGCCTATCGACACGTATGCGTTGGAGAGTGAGAATACATTATGCGCATCAAGCTCAAAGATATATCGGCTAGCTTCGGCTTTATAGAGAGTCATCTCTGTCGAACCAAGCATTAACAGTTCGGTATAGGTACCGGCAGGAATCATGATCACAGATCGCGCATGTACATTTTTGGCCCAATAGACAATAGACAGTTGACAATACGTAATAGAGAATAGTCCAATAGACGACGAGCATCGACTGACGAACCAATCGAGTGCAGCCTCGGCGCCCTCCGTCTTCTTCATTCCGCCAAAGAAACCGAAAAACCGGTGACGTTTGTAATCATAACTGGTGCCGCTAGTTATATTTAAGTATACTTAAATAAATAAAAACGTTAGCCCTGTATATAAATTGTCCCACTGCTGGGCACGGGCCTCCTCTAAGAATGAGAGGGGATAGGCCATAGTCCACCACGCTGGCCAAGTGCGGGTTGGCAGACTTCACACACCTTCAAGAACTTTATGGAGAACTCTTAGGCATGCAGGTTTCCTCACGATGTTTTCCTTCACCGTTAAAGCAAGTGATAATTAATATTTATTAATTATCACTTGCTTTATAAGTTTTATTTAAGTATACTTACTAATATAAAAAAAAAAACTCGACCGCGGTTTGCTCTACGTCTTATCTCGTGTAAATAAAACACTAAAGAGAAAAATAAAACAAGGCATTGCAGTCGGGACCCACTGTTTTATGGTAAGTAATATCCATATAATGGGTCCCTATGATTGAATTTTAACCAACAAGCAGTTATTTTCGTACCAGTGCGTAAATATAAGATGACTGATGCGTACTGCGAGTGCCAAGAAGTAGTTGCTCATAACTGGATCCAGTTACTGGACAGTTCCCAATAAAAATGGCAATTTTCTTTATGATTTGATCATAAGTAGTCAAGAGGTCACCAGCAATCTCCCATTCCCGTCTCCCACTATTCCTGGGAAAATAAATGCCTGCTAAAAGCTACAAAGTAAAGTAGACTTGTTCCATCTAATATTTTACAGCCCTGACGCCGATGAACTACGCAGCGCGCTTCGTAACACTCAAGAAGTCGAAGCAACTGCTCTACCTCACGGTGCTGAGGAAATTCAGGCTGCATGGATACAGGATGCCGATAAAAGTAAACACAAAACATACATCACCTTATTCCTATCATTAGATCAGCCTGTCGCGGGTCTATTTTTATTGAATTATTCTAATGTCATCATTTTATTATGTTATGGAGCTCCGTAACCACAACCGAAACTATTGGATATTATATCCGAAATAAAAATCTATCCAAAACCGTAACCGAATTTGATTATCTAAAAGTTTCGAATAATTTCAGATAGGGGTCTAGTGTAGTGAGACACATTATGACGTACATACACGTTTATACACGCTATACAGTGTCCTTTTAGAATTCCTTAAAAATCTAATATCCGTAACTGAAACTATCGGATAATTCGGATAATTTCTTAAACGTAACCATATCTGAAATATTCAGATCTTCATCCAACCCACTATAATTTTTTCTCTTCTAAAGGACATAGAAGAAGGCCTAATAATGATGATGGGCGGCAGTCTGACGGCGGCGCAAGCGCAGAGTTTCAAGGAGCTCATGGACTGGCCCAGCTACGAGGAGGAGGAGAACATCCCCGATGAGATCAAGGTCACCCTCATCGACAATGGGTACAAGAAGCCCCCTGTTAGCACTGAGGCTGGGGACAATGGGGAGGTAATCCCACAGGAACTTTACGTTCGCCATTTTTGTTAGCCCACTGCTGGACAACTTTTCCTTCCAAAGTCTGATTTCTGGCTGTGTTTCTCATGCGATAATGAATAACGAAAGATGAACTAAAAGAATTAAAATGCCAGTACCTTTGACAGACCTAAAATGACAGTAGAGACCGTTCCACGTAAGAATTCCCCTAGAAGTTATGTTGGCTGCCCTGCTTGTCATTCCTATTTAGGTCATATCGTTTTGTGTTTTTTGTAGATTTATGTTTTATAATAATATTTAGGACGTTAAAAAGTGATGAAAGTGAATTGGTGCTGAAAGAAAACTTCCAACACCGTTAAAAACGTTGTAATAAATTGAGATTCAGGGCAGCCAACATAACTGCTAGGGGAATTCTTATGTAGAACGATCTCTACCTATACCTTTCCATCTGATGTAGGTACAGCCGAATTTTCATGAATATTTCCTGAAAAGACGAAAAAATGACGAATGATTTATAACTGTTTATAAGGTAGCTAAAATTCAAAATAAAATAGTTTTTTCTTTCAGTCTAACGAGGATACGATAAAGTATCGGACTTGGTGTGGTCTTTGCGCGATCTGCGAACGAATGTATGGACGATTTCCGCCTAGAGACAAAGATCCACCTGATGGGGTAGGTATTTTATTTAAGTGAGATAGCTTTTGCCCGCGACTTCTACCGCTTGTCCCACAGGAACTGATATTAAATAAATAAAAACCGGATAAGTGCGAGTAGGACTCGCACCCTGAGGGTTCCGTACAGACCTAATTATGTATGTAGATAAGATATCTTCTATATTAATAAAATGCTTCGTCCTGACTGACTGATGGATCAACGCACAGCCTAAACCGCTGGTCGTAGAAAGATGAAATTTGGAGGACGTATTCTTTATATGATGTAGGCATCCGATAAGAAAGTATTTTTGGAAACTCCACCCCTAAGGGCGGAAAATAGGGGATGAAAGTTTGTATGCAAGTCCTTCATTTTTAAAGTAAAATCAATGAAAATTGGTATTAAGCTTCTCTTTTTAAATAAACAAATACGTATTTTAGGGTTTTTGAAAATTCAACCCCTAAAGGGTAGAAATGGGGGGTGAACGTTGGAATAGGGGTTCCGTTAGTTTTGAAGTTAGAGTCATGAAAATTGGTATTTGGGATCTTTGTTTCAATTAATGAAACAACTACTTAAGGGTTTATGAAATTTCAACCCCTAACGAGGGTGAAAAGGGGATAAAACTTTGTATGGAAGTACCGTTACTTTTAAAGTTAGAGTTGTGGAAATTAGTATTTGGGCTCTTCATTTCAAATGTATACATATAGAAACAGGTAATTGAGGGTTTGTGAAAAAGCATCCCCTAAAGGGGGGGGGGGGGGAATGGGGGTTGAAAATGTATATAAGAGTACCTACCGTTAGTTTTTAAGTAAGGGTCATGAAAATTGGTGTTTCGGTTCGTTGTTACAAACAAAGAAACGGTGTTTAACCTTTTTTAACCGACTTCAAAAGAAGGAGGAGGTTCTCAATTTATCAGAATCTTTTTGACGAGCAAGAAGTGTAGGATCGGTTAGTGGTGATGAATTTGCGGTATTGCTGTAATCGCGTGTGTTTATGTCACTCAAAATAGAAAAAAAAACTATTCACCCCCTCGGGGGTAAAACAGTTCTTCTGCGGGGGTAATAAGATTGATAATCTTCTATACAAATAAATAAAATTGAAGTGTCTGTTTGTACTGTCATGTTGTTGTAGGTGTATGTGTCATGTTGTTGTAGGTGTTGTGGTAGGTACTGTTATGAACCGGAGAGTGATATAATCGTAGTTAAAGCTTACTCTTGAGGTACGTTCCCATGGGATATTTTTCGACGTCCGCGCGGGCGAAGCCGCGGGCGAAAGCTAGTATTAAATAAAATAAAATATTCCACCAGAAATATGCAATAACGCCATCTATGTGCAGATGCCTCCACCCGTTAAGGGTCTTGCCTCGTTCAGACGGACAACAAAGTGATCCTATAAGGGTTCCGTTTTTCCTTCTCAGATACGGAACCCTAAATATAGCTATAGCACTCTGAGATAATTTAGCTTCCTTGTAAATCAGAGCATCCTCGTTTAGAAGGAATTAGGCATCCAGACTGTCTGTTCTGTACCTACCGACACGCCGCGTGATATCACCCCGAAAACTGCCAATTTGTTTGCGAACATTCGAGGGAGTCTCACCGTGACATTGGTGCCGATTCTCTTGTTAACCAACTAAACTAATTTAGTCTTATTACGTCTCTCTCTTATAAAAAACATGAGAGAGGGATAGCAGATATTTAATCCTGTCAAATTAGACCACTTGAATTTTTTTAATGTCAATTTAGTCGTAATCGCAAAAGGTTATGACTATTTTCCCGTAAATGACAAGGGCGGGCGTAGACTAATTTGACAGTTCTAAATATTTTCTGTCCTTTTTCAATGATATTTGTAAGAACGAGATATAGTGTGATTAAAATTAGTTTAGTGCGATGTTCAACAGAATCAGCACCATTCTCCCTCGAACGTTCGCAAACAAATTGGCAGTTTTCGCGGTGATATCACGCGGCGTGTCGGCAGCCCCGGATCTTGAATTATTTCGAGGCGGGGCAAAAACTGAAAAATGCCGCCCCCGCCCGACAATATTTTTCTTATCATCATCATAATTTCAGCCTAAACACGCCCCTTTGATGCTGATGGACATAGGCCTCCCCCAAAAAACGCCACAATGACCGGTCTAGCGCTGTTTGCGATTATTACGCTTGGTAGACGAATACACTGCAGTGTATTTGTCTACCAACCTTGAATTTGCCGCCCGGGGTTTGGGCCCCGGCTAGCCTACATCCGGGGCTGCGTGTCGGTACAGAATAGCCAGGCAGAAGGCTTTTGTAATCAAGTTAATTAAATTATTTTTGTTGCAGATTGAATTAAGTGACTTCTCAATGGTGGAATCTAAATTAATTTCACTTAAAGTACACAGTGGACTCAGAGAAATTTTGAATATCATAAGAGAGCGATGATTTTTATAGGATTTTTAGCAATGTAATTAATGTATTCAGGGATTATTTTATTTATAATTATATTTTGTTATAATGATTAGTCTAGAATTTTTAAATGTTTGTTACAAAATAAAAGTACAAGTTATTTTTAAATGGTTTGTTTTTATTCTATTATCTAGAGCTCTGTTGCGCCAGAAACATACACGGGAGTGTGCACAACTCATCGTAGATGAACGATGCGAGAACGCATAGAAGACAAACACACAAACATGAATTTCTGAATATTAGACAACTAGCTGTGCCCCGCGGTCATAGAGTATAGTAATAGATTGGGAATAGAGAACCCACTTCGGTTTTTTTCTGCAACCTTCAAACGATATTTGAAGCGCCATCTGGTATCGTCCGCCTAAACCTATCGTCTGCATGTGTAGGTATATAGGTACCTCACACACACATATACACCATATACTGTCTATAGGATATTCTATTTATACCTAGGGGATTCGTTCATGCCTACCAAGGAATATAATACTCTCTGACGAGAGAAGAAGCGTCACTCCCAACCAATGAAATGCGAATTACACATACACTACTAGCGCTCTGTGATTTCCGCAGGAACTAACCGTGGCGTGGCGGCAATTTCAAATCTTTGTGATATCTTTAAAATTTATTTAACTTTCCGCTCACTTCATCATGAAGCAATGGAACTGAACATTTTGCCATGATTTTAAAATAATTGCAAAATCTTAGTTCATGTCCCATCGCTTCGTGATGTAGCGAGCTTAGTGGTAAGGAAATAAAAAATAAATAAAACAATCTCTGACTGAGTATTTCTTTATTTTAGATCAGAATTGTTTTAAACCCAACTATCACTCTTCAACATCATACACATAACATTATTTAGGTCTGGACTATCCGCATTTAGGGCGTCAAAAAGATCGTCAAATTTTTTCAAGAGTGTTGCCGTTGCATGAGCTTCTGCCGGTAGTTCGTCTGAAAAGACACAAAAATATTTTAATTGTTGATAAAAAAACATTTTTTCAAAAAATATACTGTAAAGTACCATTTAGATTGTACTTTATTTTTATTGTAGTCTAGCCTAGCTTAGGCTAATGAATAATTTACTTTTTTAGAAAATTGGTTAACTTATAATTATTTTTTTATTTTCCTAAACAGTGTCCTTTTACTGTATGCAATTTATTTATACTATTAATTTCATAACAGTAAATAAATAATAAAGATGTTTCCTGGGAATGCCATAAGGGGCAACTGAGAGATTATCAGAAGGAGGATCAGCAGCAACATTCTCTTGTACAATTACCGTGATCACCAACCCACTTGTGTGTGGTAATTATGATATCGCTTCCTCTTCCTCTTCTGTATGTTTGTTACTTCTTCACGCTGAAACAGCTGAATGGATTTGGATGAAATTTGACTGATAGATTATAGCCTGGAATAACACATAGGCTACCTTTTATCCCGGAAAACGCAAGCGAAGCCGCGGGTGGAAGCTAGTACTATATGAAGTAAAGTATATTGTATTTATATAATACTAGCTTCCGCCCGCAGCTTTGCCCGCGTTTTACGCGATAAAAGGTAGCCTAGTAGCCTATATGTTATTCCAGGCTATAATCTATCTGTGTGCCAAATTTCATCCAAATCCGTCCAGGCGTTTCAGCGTGAAGAAGTAACAAACACACACAGACCCACAAACTTTCGAATTTATAATATTAGTAGTACTTACTTGTAGCAATTTTAGATAGTATGCCTGCTGCAACTGAGTGGCTGAACACCTGAGCTGCCAGCTTAACCCTCATCTTCTGCTTGCTGTTGGGCTTTAAATGTTGTTCAGACAAAGCAGCAGCACTACACAGGTCGTGGTCGCGAGTAATCTCGAGCGAGCAACTATAGAGCCACAAAACTATCAAGAATATTTCACAAATAACTTGAGAAATAGCCTGATAAATTTTGTTACATGAAAAACTGAAAACAAAAGTTAACGAACTTTTTGTGACAGTGACACACTGACAGTTGACACCAGAAAATTTAGGGTTGCCACAACATTAAAAAAAATTTACTGGCCAATGAAATAGTTTTTTTCTTGTTTAAGATGGATTTGTAGCCCAAAAATAAAAAAAGAATTAAAGCTAATATAGTTTTCACTAGTAAGATAATTAATTTCAATAAATTGTTGTTGTACTTAGAAAAAAGAATATTTTGCTAATCTTTACCTCCCGTAAAAATGGCATTCGTTTTTACAAATGGGAACACCCTTATTTCCGCAACCCACACAACGTAATTTGAATGTGTGTGTAAGTGCAATTTATTTTCTATAGAAGATACCACCCCTTGATGCCTACGAAGTACTTTACAAAATGTACACTTGTTATTCATCTGTAGCAATTAACAATAAAATTATTTATTGATATATGGAAATACAACACAGATAGAGACAACAGAAAAGAACAATATTATGTACATATCGAAAGTACTTAGTAGACAACCTGGAATGAAATAATAATCATATTTATTTATGTTTATGTTTATTGAAATATATTTGTGCTGAAAGTTTAACAGTTTAACAGCGTCTATTTCGTTTAAGTTTAACAGCGTCTTTCGCAAATATCACAAAAATAAAGCGTCTATATCGCAAATAATACTAAATAATAGCGTCTTTTCGCAAAATAGGTGAACACATGAAACAGAAGAGCAGAGCTCAACTCACTCATTAATTCACTGAAAACACTTCACAGGGGATGAGTAAGAACTCAAATCAACGCAAATAAACAGCAGAAAACACTCGAAACACACGAAAACTAGTAACTTCAAAATTCGCTATTTGTAGGTACTCGCCATTGTAATAATTTTATTCAAATTTCTTTGTGTTGGCTCAGTGGCTGGCAGCGTTATTGCCAGACAAAAAAATAATTGTAAAATCTTTGATCAATAAATTATATATATTTTCTTATTATTAAAATGTTGATATTTGATACTCATCACTATACATAGAAATAATTTATAAATTTCCATTATTCTAATGATATTTGTTCAAAATTTATTTTTTTATGAAAGAACCATCTATTGTCAATTAAATATACTAAATATTTTGCGCAGATGATAGCAGATGGCGCTTTTCTAAAAGTTTTTACCGAAATCTGGTCAAGTATGGCAGTGACCAGCCCTGCCCGCGGTTTCAGCCGCGTTGCTCGGCTCCTGAGGGTCGTAGCGTGAAGTTAAATAGCCTATACTATTCCTAATGAATATGGCTATCATATACAAAAATAGTTTTTCGAATCCGACTGGTAGTTCCAGAGATGAACGCGTTCAAACAAACGCTTCAGCTTTATCATTTAGTATAGATTTTTTAATTCAGGCCAATCTATACTATAATAATCTATGAATCTATACTACCTTACCTATTGTAAAATGCCGTGTCTGTACATTGAAGATAGGTAGGTATTCCAAAAATAACAGTCGGGATAGAGTATGTGGGGGTGGGGACGTAACCATATCTACCTACCCAAAAATTGTCTGTTTGGCTGTTTGTGCGCACATCACGCAAAAAGTACTGAACGGATTTTGATGTGGTTTTCACAGTTCGAAAGCTGGAGGTCTAACTTAAAAGTCACGTCACGTTTCATCTAATTTCTGTGGGATCAATCAAAGATACAGCTTCATTGTAGTTCACGCGGACGGAGACGCGGGTAAAAGTCTAGTAATATTATAAATAAAAAGGGTTTTTTTTTTTTTTTGCATACCATCATCAAAAAAAATATATATTGATTCACGCACACGGCACAAGTGTATAAATTCCTTGGCTCCTTGGTACGTATATCCGAACATGATTTCATTGACATTTAAGTGACAGTAGTGAGGTAGGTACTCACTTGTCAGCAGAAGTTTATAATTTTGTCGATTGTAAAATTAAACATTTTCTTTCACGGAAGTACAAAAAATAATAACTGAAAATAAAATTATGTGAAATCTAAATTCCCTTCAATATAACTATGTAACACAAATAAACCAATAATATTCTTGTGCCAAATTATTATTGTAGGTTATTCAGTAACCTTCAGCATACCCATTTATATTGTCCAAATCCTTTTAAATTTACTAATTTAATGAAACAATCATGTTTATCACAAGTAAGCAATCAAATTAATATTTTATAAAAAGACTTAATACCTATAAAATAAATATAATGATGAATAAAGATAATGATTGTATAATCAACATTGTATTATTTTATATAGAGCACATTTTATTTACGTTTTCAAACAAAAGTTCTAACTTTCGCTTTTAATAATTATGTTTGTTTGTAAAAAAACACCATGTTTTGTTCACGGTTTTAGGTAAAAAATAATATTGTTTGTCGATATCGATAAAATTTGAATTAGAGTAAAGTGCACGTCACTTCAAATGTTAAACGGTTTTATTGGAAACTATTTTTGTACTGCGATCTAGCGTAACGAATTATTTAGCTAATGAAAAACAAACAATACTGACCGTTAACGCACACGCGTGGTGTAATTCATGTACAACTAATAAATAGTGGTCTATATTTTGTGTAAAACCGTCTGCATCTTGTTGACCGACGACACAATGGATTTGGATAGATCGGGACTGAGCGCGGACGGTAAATCAGTTTATAATTAAAACACCGCGTTGGTGCGAGTTTACAGGAATATTTACTAATTATAGTCCTTTTCCAGAGTATTACGTGACGGCGCAGCAAATATTTGATTATTGTGGCTCCGAGAGTACGGGCACGTTGCGTGTTGACGCTTTGATGGACAAATTCGCTCCTTTCGTGAAAACTAACAAGTGAGAAAATATGTTATTAAGATTTTGTTGAGATTATAAACTGATTTTGTGTATGAGATGAAAGGTCGTCTGTTTATGTTTGAAAATAGCTCCGTTCTGAATTTAGTACTTCCTGCAATACCCCACAAGTTGTTGTTTGAATGTAAAGTTTGTAATCTGACGCATGAGATTAACGACATATACCATTATTATAAAGGTTGCTCTGTTTCTTTGAAATGCCTGACTGTTGCAAGAAGTCACATTTTGTTAATTTGTATGCAAAGTCCATTGTTTTTTTAACGACTTCTTATTTTTTATGTTACTCATGTAACAATAAGAACTTTGTTATCGTTGGTCAACAGTGTTGCTTGATATCACATTTGGTTTGTGTGTGGTGCCTTCTTTTAAAATAATTTATTTTTATACTAAACTAACTATAATTTGTTGCTTGCACATCACGGATGTCTTTAGTATTATTTATTTTTTTCACTGATATGATAATATAATATCTTTATTTTCAATTTTAGGGCTGAATACAGCTTCTTGAAATCTTTATTAGACCCAGATGAAGAAAATCCAGAAATAAATGTGTCAATGTTAGCCAAAACTCTTCACAAGTACAGTGAGAGCCAGAAGTCTAAAGTTGATTTGGATGAAAGGTGAGTTCTGTTGAAATGTCTTCCATAAACCTCTAGTATAAAAATAATCAGTCTAAACAAGTCCCTAGGTAACAAGATACATACATAAATATTAAAAAAAAAAAAATCCTAATAGGTACAACTTTGCGTAACCTGATAATCAAAGCCAAGATCCCACACTTAGCAGTTGTACTACAATGTATACCAGCGAAGCAAACAAACATACATTATTTATTAAATACTCATTGCCTCTGTTAGCCACTGAAACAAACAGTATAGGACATTACAATATCATAGTTTATTATTAAGTTCAATAATGCACTCAATGCTGGTTAGAAGTACCTACCATAACATTGATATAAGGGCATAAACAAATGATAACTGCAATTATTATGAACAATTTATTTAAAATTTCAATTAATTTAAACTTTATCTAGCTATCACTGAGTTGCAGAAAAGGTAGTTAAGTTTTAAAGGAGACTTTAACGATAGAAATTGGGTGGTTAATGTCTCCTTTAAAATTTAATTATCTTTCTGCGACCATATATCCTTAAAAGTGTTTGATGACACCATTATAGTATCAATAGCATGTGCAAAGTCTGCATTATATTTGTCCAATATCAAGTAGGTTAAATCTATGCACACAATATAGTTTTTGGCAATTTGGGCTATGTAAACGTTGCTAAGATGTTTTTAAAAATATCTTTGTGCTTGCATCAGTGACCGCTTTTATTGTTTACTTTTTCCAACTTTCTTTTGATTTAAATTTAAACTGTATCATTTTGAATTCACTGTACAACTTTGTTACAGTTTTAACCTAAAGAGTGGTGCGCCACATGACTCTGACTCGGGCATATCTACAGATGGTAAGTCGTCAAATATTTTGTCTAAAGGTGTCTAGTTTTTTGACAATTTCTTGCTGCAATTGTATAGCCGTGAGTTGAGATTTATATCGTGCAACTCAGTAGAACATTGCCGCAATCTTGCAGTATAGCCTGGCGATATTGCAACGAAATTAAATGATGGTACATCACAATAACTGCTGTACAATATAGATATACTCACGGCTATACAATTGCAGCAAGAAATTGTCAGAAAGCTAGCCTGTTTAACAGCACCTTTACATAAATAATCATTATTGTAGTAAAACTTAGGGATATGTTGCCCAATATACCTACAGCCATAGGTTAAGTTCAATACATAAAACATTGTCTGCTTGGAATATCAAGTAGGATAAAATTGTAAGTCAACAAAAATAGCCTAATAAAATATTCCTAGCATGATCTGTTAGTTTAGTGAGTTATTGCTATGAATATCATCAGGTGGTTCAAGTACATGCATATTCTCACGTGCGCGGAACACTATCGATGTTATGTAGTAGTCTACATAAATAGTGAGGCGAAAATGCGCGGGCGCACATTGTAATCCACATCACATAGAGTACTTTCGTATTTCGAGTATTGAGTATACCGCAGACTTGTCGACCTGTTTGACGCGACGCCGATGTCCGTCAAATATAATAAAACTAGCACTTTCCCCGCGACTTCGTCCGCGTGACCAACAGGAACTGTGCATTTTTTCGGGATAAAAAGTAGCCTATAGCACCCAAGGATAATTAATATTACTTCTTATTATGGAAAAAAAAATCAAAATCGGATCAGTAGTTCCAGAGATTACCCTCCACATATACACACTCACAAAATTTGCACTCTCTCTATACATATAGTATCAGCACACTTTATCGTAATATAAAAAATATAAATATAGTAATTTAATTTAATATACATTGTTGAAATAACTAGCCCCTGCCGGCCTAGCATGACCACGATAGAAACGGGTTTTGTCTGCATAGAAATAGACAAAGTGACAGATTTCATTCATAAAACGTAGAAATGTTTCTACAATCTGTCACTTTGTCTATTTCTATGAAGACAAAACCCGTTTCTATCGTGGTCATGCTAGGCCGGCTGGTCCTAGTTTATCAAGCATGACTCTTGACTGTCAAATAAAATTTATTTGTCTATAAAAGGCACTTGTAACCGGACACACAGCCTTTATTACCGATTAGTAACTAGAATATTAATAACGCCTAAACTTTAAACCATCTTTTGCGACTGCATATTTTTTATTGTTTTTTACTTTATTTTCTTTGATTAGGTATATTGATGTGTGTTAGGTTACATTATTATTTTACTTTTAAGTATTTATAGTTCATATATTTTGTTTTAAAAGCTTAGTTAATATTTTTTTCGTAAATTTATATAATTTTTTAAAACAAAAGTAACTGAAAGACAGAATCGTGTTGCTGCGAAGTTTGTTGCGCCGTTTCTTCTTCGCAGCTAAAACACTAGGAAGCGGTGAAGGGTGGGCGTTTTTGGGGGCTGTCTAATGTATATTGACGTTCAAAAAGTGCTAATTGGCTTTAGCCCACTTTGAATAAATGACTTTTGAATTTTGAATTTTTGAATTTTATCAATTTGGTGAGTGAATTTCAATTGTGACATTCATGTAGGTATGTATTTCAGTTATTGAGTTTAAATCTTTCGTTCTAATCTAAGTTCTACTCCTTGCTTATACTAAAGTGGTACAAGTTTTACATCATTGAATCATTGACAAGGAATCTTAATGAGGAAACCTGTACATAATAATTAGAAACCGCAATTAGTAAGCAAGTGTTTTAATTATGCATGTTTACTCTGTTGGATAAGAGGTATTTGACCTGCATAATGTTTTCATCCCTAAATATACATATAAATAAATATACATAATTATTATAAGTAAAATTTCATGATGATCGGTTCTGTGTTTTAGGCGTGAAACCGTAAAAGTTCTTGTATCTTTGCTGGCCAGGATCCCAGCTGCTAGAAGACCTGCAGTGCGAGCTGCGAGAGAAGGCGCACCTGGCGCACCAGCTGCGCTCGCAGCTCGACTTCACCGACCGACAGCACGAAGAGGCGCTGGCAGCGCTCACCGCGGAGCGGGACTCGCTCAGAGCTCACCTTAACATGTAAGTTCCTTGCGAGAGAAGGCGCACCTGGCGCACTAGCTGCGCTCGCAGCTCGACTTCACCGACTGACAGCACGAGGAGGCGCTGGCAGCGCTCACCGCGGAGCGAGACTCGCTCAGAGCTCACCTTAACATGTAAGTTCCTTGCGAGAGAAGGCGCACCTGGCGCATCAGCTGCGCGCGCAGCTCGACTTCACCGACCGACAGCATGAGGAGGCGCTGGCAGCGCTCACCGCGGAGCGGGACTCGCTCAGAGCTCACCGTAACATGTAACTTCCTTTATCTCTTACCGGCTGCTAGAAGACCTGCAGTGCGAGCGAGAGAGAAGGCGCACCTGACGCACCAGCTGCGCTCGCAGCTCGACTTCACCGACCGACAGCACGACAGCGCTCACCACTGAGCGGGACTCACACAGAGCTTACCTTAACATGTAAGTTCCTGTATCTCTGGCCAGGGTCCCAGCTGCTGGAAGACGTGCAGTGCGAGCTGAGAGACTTCACCGACCGACAGCACGAGGAGGCGCTGGCAGCACTCACCGCTGAGCGGGACTCGCTCAGAGCTCACCTTAACATGTAAGTTCCTGTATCTCTGGCCAGGGTCCCAGCTGCTGGAAGACTTGCAGTGCGAGCTGAGAGACTTCACCGACCGACAGCACGAGGAGGCGCTGGCAGCACTCACCGCTGAGCGGGACTCGCTCAGAGCTCACCTTAACATGTAAGTTCCTGTATCTCTGGCCAGGGTCCCAGCTGCTGGAAGACCTGCAGTGCGAGCGAGAGAGAAGGCGCACCTGACGCACCAGCTGCGCTCGCAGCTCGACTTCACCGACCGACAGCACGACAGCGCTCACCACTGAGCGGGACTCACACAGAGCTTACCTTAACATGTAAGTTCCTGTATCTCTGGCCAGGGTCCCAGCTGCTGGAAGACGTGCAGTGCGAGCTGAGAGACTTCACCGACCGACAGCACGAGGAGGCGCTGGCAGCACTCACCGCTGAGCGGGACTCGCTCAGAGCTCACCTTAACATGTAAGTTCCTGTATCTCTGGCCAGGGTCCCAGCTGCTGGAAGACGTGCAGTGCGAGCTGAGAGACTTCACCGACCGACAGCACGAGGAGGCGCTGGCAGCACTCACCGCTGAGCGGGACTCGCTCAGAGCTCACCTTAACATGTAAGTTCCTGTATCTCTGGCCAGGGTCCCAGCTGCTGGAAGACCTGCAGTGCGAGCTGAGAGACTTCACCGACCGACAGCACGAGAAGGCGCTGGTAGCGGTCACCTTAACAGTAAGTTTCTTTTTATCAGACCATCTACAACTCAAGCATTACTTGAGACTATTTTCAACCAATCAAATAGCTTGACACTAGTCTCGAGTAACGCTTGAGTTTTGAGTTAGGTTCTGTAATACGACCCTGAGTGTGCAGTGCTGACATATCCCGGGTATCTCGGGATGTACCAATACCGTAGCGCAGAAAGGACAGTAGAGTTCCCGGAGCCCTTCTCCAAATATGTCAAGGGAGGCCACCATGTGGCTTACTTTCTCCATGGTATCCATTGAGATTACCTAGAAAATTAAATAGAAAATTCAACTTCTGTTCAAGTTAATTGCGATAGTACGCTGCTCATCATTTTGCTTGGCTTGGGATATTACGCTGCCGAATTAGGCTTCTGTCAGTAATTCAAAAAAAATCTACTTGTTGGTTCAGCAAACGATGACGTTTTGCACTGTCTTATTCTTCTTACAATTACGGTCTCAAGAATCATATGATTAATGTGAAACTACCCGTGAAACTCCCCAAACAAAAAGCATTATTGACCATGTCTGCACAAACATTTTTGAAAGCCCTTTTCATATGGCAATAATTGACTCATCATTAACGGATCATAAGCAAATATTTTTTGAACTAAAAAAATACAAGCATGCTCCAAAACAAAAAATACAATATGAAGCCCTTAACTACAAAACTTTTTACGAAAGTATGTCAGAATCAGAATCAAGCTTGTTAAACCAATTAAATGACTATGACTCATTCGAAAGATATCTTGAACAGGAAATAAACAGAAATAAAATAACAAAATATAAAATAATAAATTCTCCTCAAAAGGATTGGATAAATAAAAACATAATTGATAATATCCAACACCGTAATAAACTGTGGCGAATACATAGATTGGATCCAGATAATGAGAGCGGAAAAAATGACTTCAAGAACAAGAAAGAAGAGGTCGAAAAGATTATTATTGAGGAAAAGAAGAAATACTATCATAAAGAATTTAATAAATGTAAAAATAAACCGAAGAAGTTATGGAGATTGATAAATACACTAGCTAGGAATAAAATAAAATTAGGTTGTGCTCCCCCAAAACTTATAGTTGATAATAAACCTGTAACCGATGGACACAGCGTTTGTGAGGCTTTCAATAACTTCTTTTCATCAATCGGTCCTTTGTTGGCGAATAAAATCATGCAACAAAATAATAATATTATTACAAATCAAAGCAACAGTTCACATGGCAACAAACTCGCATGCTTAACAAACTGCACTCAGTCAGAAGTAGCGAAAATTATTGACGCATTAAATAGCAACACAAGTTCAGGAATTGATGGTATAACAACAAAGGCCGTAAAGTGTGTCAAAGATCTTATAGTGGAAAATCTCACACACTGTATTAATACGTGTTTGCAAAATGGTATTTTTCCAGATTCATTAAAAGTCGCAAAAGTTACTCCTATTTACAAAAGTGGTGTTAAGACTGACCCAAGTAACTACCGACCCGTGTCAGTGCTGCCTGTATTATCAAAGATTTTTGAAAGGGTTTTGTATTCGAGTTTATCTGAGTACTTGAATGATATTAACTTTTTAAATGACTCCCAATACGGATTTCGTCCTAAGTCCAACACTTTAAATGCCACAATAGATCTAGTAACTAAAATAAAAGACAGCATAGATAACAAACAAATAGCCCTAGGAGTGTTTATTGATATAAAAAAGGCTTTTGATACAATTAGTCATTCTTTGCTATTACTTAAATTAAAAGCCATTGGATTAAGTGGTGTAGCCTACGACATTTTTCAGTCATATATTTCGAACAGATTTCAAATGGTCAAGATGGATCATATCAAAGTGACTTGGCTAAAATAGTTTGTGGAATTCCACAAGGATCAATTTTGGGACCGCTGCTGTTCTTAATATATGTTAATAATATAAGTGAAATAGGATTAACAGGACATATAACTTTATATGCGGATGACACATGTCTTTTTTATTTTGGAAACACTATTGATTCTTTAATTGATAATGCTCAAAATGACCTTAACGTATTGTCGAGGTGGCTGCACTGTAACCTGTTGACCATAAATATAGCCAAAACGTCATATATGATTTTTGCGGCAAAAAATAAAAAACTACACCTTTAACTATAAACAATGAACCCTTACAGAAATCTAATCAAGAAAAGTATCTTGGCTTAATTTTGGACAGCAGACTGACGTGGAAGCCTCACATCGACCATGTACAGTCTAAGATATCACCTTTAATTGGTTTAGTTAAAAAAATATCTAAATGTGTCCCATACACCATTCGCAATTTGATTTATTCTACGCTTGTTAAGTCACATTTAGAATATTTAATTCAGATATGGGGCAGTGCAGCCAAATCAAACCTTAAAGACCTTCAAATAGCACAAAACAAAGTAATAAAGGCATTATTCAGGTATCATCGCCTAACATCAACAACTAAGATTTACAAAAATACTAAAATATTTGACATAAAACATTTACACACATATCACACATGCATACTTATTCAAAAAATAATAACGAACACTACACGCTCTCAGATATCATTTAAAAGGAAGACACACAAATATTACACTAGAAGTAGAAATAATCTAGAGGTCCCTATTCCTAGAACAAATTATGGAAAATATAATATAAGATTTGAGGGAGCAAGATTACATAATAGTTTGCCAAGTGATGTCAAAATGTCAACATCTATAAACATATTTAAAGCAAAACTAAAGAAATATTTAACAAAATCACTTTTGCAATAGTCCTGTATAATAATAATAAGTACCTACTGTATAATTTTATTTCATAATCTGACTTGTTGTAACTCTTCCCGATGTTGTACTTTAATTTAAGATTATTTGTTTTTTGTTTCTCTTGTAAGTGAACATTGTAAAGTTCTTTTAGAGAAATAAATTCTTGAAACCGAATGTATCCGATAATAATCCTATTTTCATTGACCAACTCGTGTATCCATTCAGGTTGCGCGAAGAGAACATGACGCTGACGCACGTGCGTCGCGACTACGAGGAGGCGTGCGAACGACTGTGCGGCAGCGACCGCGCGCTGGACGACACGCGCCGCGAGTTAGACGCGCTCAAGCGACGCTCCAAGGTCATGGTGGAACAGGTCGCCACGCTGGAGAACGAGGTGAGACCATCAACAAGGCATAAGCATAATCCTTACTACCAATGCAATCACGCCTAAACTACTGAACCGATTCAAATGAAATTTGGTACAGCGATAGTCTAGAGCCTGAGAAAGGACATAGGCTAGTTTTTAATGCGAAAAAAGGGCTGTAAAGGGTTTAAATTGGGGATGAAAGTTTGTATGGAAATTACGTAATTTTTAAAGCTAGAAGCTTGAAACTTATTTTTGAGGTTTGGGGTGTAGGGTAGGTGTGGGTTAGGTGTAGGGTAAGTGTAGGGTAGCCCCTGTGTGTGTACTAAACTTTACCCGTGCGAAGCCCGGGCGGGTCAGCTAGTCAGCCTTTAATGTTCCCACTGCTGGGACACAAGCCTCCTCTGTCTGTGAGAGGGAGTGGGCCGTAGTCCACCACGCGGGCCCAGTGCGGGTTGGTGGACGTCACCGTGTCCTCGAATTTTTGGTTCTACGACATGCCGGTTTTCTTACGATGTTTTCCTTCACCGTTAAAGCAAGTGATAATTAATTTCTAATACGCACATGACTTCGAAAAGTCAGCGGTGCGTGCCTCGGGATCGAACTCGAACCATTCGCCGTGGGAGGCACCTGGTTAAACCTAACCATGGCTATCACTGGTTCGTTCATCAACAAGGAATCTCTGTAAACCTAGTTTTGTCCATCAAGATGTTCATAATTTAGTATAACATCAATATTTTTAGAAACTAACCCTCCAAGAGCTGTTGACAAAATCAAAAGCGGAGTGCCACCGCATCAACGAGATGTACGCGGCGCGGCAGTCTGCGCTGCTGGAGCAGAACGAAGCCCTACGCACCGAGCACGCCGACCTGGCCGCGAGGCTACAGGACCAGGACGAGTTCGTGCAGCTGATGGTCAAGGAGAAGGTAGTGCCCTTATTGCACCTTTACACACTGAATGCCAATAATTCAGACAAGATCTGCCTGTTTAATATAACTAATAACTATTGAACAATTTGCAGGCGCGGATATAGAGGGGAGGGGGGGCGGACAATTGGTGCAATTGCCCCATTCCCCGAATCGTGGATAACAAACTATAATTTCATAAATTGATCTGTTTAGTTCGAATTTTCTGGAAAATAGATAAAACGCACATAGATTCCTCCCCCCCGCTCCCCCTCCCTCTTGTACGAATTCCAGTATCTGCGCCTGATAATATGGGCTTCCTTTTAGACTTAGGTCTTATTAAAAGTAGTGCATGTCATTGTTTACTCTACAAAGCTTTATATTCCATTTCTGTAACTCAGGTACTCCTGGAAATGGAGCTGAAGGACGTCCTGAACAAGTCGAACCAGACTCAGTTGCGTATGGACCGCAGCATCGACGTCAGCTACACGGAGGAGCAGATGCTCACCGCGCTCGACAGCCTCAACGCGGACACGAGGTTCTCCTCAGGTACTCACTAGTGTATAGGTACCGGCATGAGTCGTGCACAGATCGCGCATGTACCTACATTTTCGGGCCAATAGACAATAGACAGTTGACAATTTATAAACAATAGAGAATAGTCCAATAGATGAATAGACGAAGAGCATCGACTGACGAACCAATCGCGTGCTGCCTCAGCGCCCCCCGCCTTCTTCATTCCGCCAAAGAGACCGAAAAATCAACTAATGCTCAGGTGAAGTTTGTGCTCAAGACTCATGCCGGCAATAATAACATGTTCTATAAGGCGTACTATACTTGTTCCGGTCGGCACATCGATTCGGCAGTATTTATTGAAGAACAAGCCGGCCCGAAGCAATTACTATATTATTCGGCTTTCATTCGGGCTTGTGCCAATCGGAAAACTCCGTTCGGCATCTACCTTCGCTGAATTGGCACGCAAAGCTGTGTATTAGAATGACTAATTTTATTCGTACTTATCAGCTTTGACCTCACTACATTCATTGTATACGTCTAATATGACGACGGAAGAACCATAGTGAACAAAGTCACATTTTGCATCTTAGTAAGAAAGTAATAACGCGTTTGGCCTTATAATACAAAAACAAGTGTGTTGTCATGGTAGAGATTGGGACTTCCTAAGGAAAATAAAATTATACTAAATACCTAGCATAATGTCACTTGGATCACTATAGTTACGTCATCGTCATATGCTCACCTTTATTCCCTTCATACATTTCCTAGAAAACCGTATCCTAGACGAAGAATCATTCATGAACGCTTTAAAAGAAGACCAGGGGAGGGGAACGAACATGTCGCTATTTGAAGAAATACGTTACAGTTTTTGCAACATGTCCCGACATAACACGGGATCCAACAGCATTACGTGTGACAAAATCTTTGACTACTCCTTCACTACTGTCGGGACGCAAACAGACGAATCTAAACCCTATGATTACACCGATAAAGCTGAATTTAAAAGTACCTCAGGAACTCAAACGGAAGAAATTATAAATAACAATAATATCCATGCCAAATGTCTTGAATGCGAGAAAATGAACATATATACAGAACAGTTGGAAAGAGATGTCAGTATATCACATCGTACTGTGACAGAGATGCAAGTAGAATTAGACAGATACGAAGGTAATTTGGACTTGCTTGAGAAGTTTGTGGCGGAAGGGAATGAGAGGAACAGTGTGTTGCAAGCCATTGTGAGGAGTCTGGAGTCGAAGATCGGCTTGCTTCAGGCGGCTTGCGCTAAGCAGGGAGATAGGCTGGACAGCTTGACGCCCGACTGTTGTGCTCACACACAAACCCAGTGGGGTATGCTTTTACCAACTTGGACCGGTTTTTGGTCACAGCTTACATGCTATACAGTGCCTGAGTTCCTACATTTGTCTCCGGGCTTTTCCATAAAGCTTGTTTACTATGCAATTAAAATAAGAATAGGACTGACCTTGCGCAGTATTGTGACGTTTTGTATTGACAATTCAGCTGTTTTGTATTAAAAAATCCATTACAATAGATTTGGCAAGTCAAAGACTCAGTTAAAAATAACTAAAACAGTTAAATACAGTGAAAAAAAACCGTTATTGATTAGCAAATTAATTTTCTTTGTAAGACTAACTTTTCAAGTGATAGTTGACAGTTGGAGGTCATTGACGTTCTTATTCTTATCGCGACCGCATAGTACATCTAGACGTTGATTAGTGTCATTTACTGTGGGTAGCAACAGTAACGACCAGCAAATCGCTGGAGCATAAGTAGGGTTAGGTACAATATGCGCAATCTTAGTTGACTGGACTGAAGTTCGTACGAATGGCTTCGCAGTATTTGATTCTGTATATTTTAAACCCCTCAAACGGCTTTACATGCGTGAAATTGTGCGCGTACTGTAAGGAATAGACTGCGTTTACTTTATTCTCGTTTCTTAGTTTAACTCTCTATCTAAACAGTTTTATTCAGTTTACACAAGCTTTATGAGTCTATGTATGCGATGGGCGAATCACTACGGTCTCCGGAAATCCAGTAACTCTGTGTAGTATGTAATCTGTGGCTAATGCGTGTGTTGTGACGTCACCTGGTGGTGGTTTTTATTATTTAGACATTTTATTTGGTCATTGAAATTTGTAATCATAGTTGTGTTGTCTTTCGGTAAGGATTTGATTATAATAATTATATGTACTTATTAGAATTAGTATAGAATTGTAAGTAAAATTTTCACATGTAAACCATGTAGTTAGTGTATCATGATTTTGTATCTAAAAAAGTACTTAATTGATAAAAATAATGGTGACTTTATGTAGAATTTATTGTGTGGTTTAGTAAATTACTAATTTTGTTATTACACTTAATATTTAGCTTAGATGTAGTAGTTAATTAGTAAAAGTAGTGTAGTCATTACCTGTTGAAGCATCAATATAAAAAAAATACGATATATTTCAGATATGGCGACGGTTTCGACGCAAGTGGACGTGCCTTGCGTCGACTGCGAGAAACGGAACGCCGTGGTGCCGCACCGTAGCATTAGGAAATTCTTTTGGTGCGTACAACGTATTTGTTTTAACACATATTTTAGTTTAAGTAGTCGCTAGAATTAGGTTGATACTGAAAAAAAAAGTCAATAAATCTTCCCTAGACATCAAAAAAGTTAAAGTAAAACTGCGATAAACTTTAGTTCTATCTACCTATATGCCAGATATTGCATATCAAGAAAAAAAAATTGTATCCCAAATTCCCAACTAGTTCGCGATATTTCTCACGCTCTGCAAAAGCTTTTGTCCCGAGCTGCAATATTGGCGTTTAAATAAACATGACAAAGCAGTTTTACGCTTCCGCTTTTTGAATAAAATCGACTGGTTGACATTGAAAACAATTTTCATTTGTGTAAAGTTGCACACTCACACCGCGAGCATTTTGTCGCAAATATTTACGTGGTTGTGAAAACTTCTTTGCGAGCCAATTATAACTAATTATTGTGATTTGGTGTTTGTTGAAACCTCCCCACCAAAGAAATTTCGTGGCCGTGTGCGAGTTTTGTAATGCTCGTAGTTGATTGGTCATTACGCGCGAATGTTCGCGGTGTACATGATGCACCATTTAGATATTAGAAGAAGACCCTAGTAACACATTATGTTCTATTCAATCCAATTCACATTCCATTTTGACCTTTACCCCGTACCCAGCAGAATCTATGCCCTCCCCTCCTTCCACCCCTGACAATGGTATAACATTCCACAGTGTGTGATTGCAGGGATCCCATCAAGTGCCTGTTCCAGCTATTCGCAGTGGTATGCTTCCTTTGCGCGGTGTGCGTGTTATACGGTGTGTCGCGACGCACGCCGGCCGCATGTGTGCGTGAACCCCTACCGTGGCGATGGCTCCACGCGCAAGACATTATGGACCTACTGCTCCGGATAGAGTACGTGGCCGACGTACCCATGTGAGCTGTGTCAGGGTTCTTGATGGTAGCTATGCCCAATTTTCTTGTTAGCAACATTTGTCGCTGAATACTAAGGCAGGCCGCACACCAGAGCAGCATACAGCAATTAATGCACCCATACATTGTTTGCGTACAATGTAGGTAAAATGTATGGGCGCATCAATTGCTGCCTGAAGCATTTGCTGTATGTTGCTCTGGTGTGCGGCCTACCTTAGTTTATAAAATTATGAAGGGTCCACTGCAATAATGATGAATATCCAAAATATATTTAAATCAACAAAAGTACGACATTCGATCACTCAATAAACATTAGTTATGACAACAACAAAAGCAGCAATATCACTCAGTCCCGAGATAAATACGTTTTAAGAATTAAATACGCGGCTAGAATGCTCTGCGATGAATGAATATTTTTCAGCAATTATAAAATTGAAAAAAAAGACATGACACAAAAATAAATAACTGTCCGTTTTGCTTCGTCGTAGTCGGGTAAATACAAAGATACGGAAAAAAAACTGTAAGGAAAACATGCGTCATATCCACGCAAAACGGCCATCTCTCAGTATGATGCTGTGACCCGTGCACGGAGCAGAGCCACAGCGCTGGTGTTCAGCGACTGCCGGCGTTGACGTGATTAATTGATTATATCGATCGGTGAAGCATGCAAAATATGAATAACTACACTTTTGCCCGCGCCTCCGTCCGCGTGGACTACAATGAACTGACCAGTTTAAATGACCTCCGTAGTGTAGGTTGGCTAGTACTACCAAGAGGTCAAGCTATATCTATGGTTTTTTTCAGCGGAATCAGATGAAGCATGGTTTAGATTTTAAGTTGGACCCTAACCTATCGAACTGTGAAAACCACATCAAAATCCTTTCAGTACTTTTTGCGTGATGCGCGCACAAACAGACAAACAGAAAAATTCAAAAAAAAAAATTTTTGGGTATGGTTACGTTCCAGTACCCTATCCCGACTGTTTTTTCTGGAATATCTTCAATGTACAGACACGGCCTTTTTTACAATTTTATAATAGTATAGAAATAAATACACAATAATTTAAGACTTTAAGTAGAACAAACTACAATAATACATACAATTTTTAAATATTGCAATATTCCATCGCGCACCATCGTCGCTCACGCAACAGACAATACATTTGCATTTGCAGACAAAAGCAATTATCCCGAAACAAAGTAATGAGGATATCTATCATTATTGCAGTGGGCCCTTCATATATTACTACAAAATAATTATTGTCACAAAATCTGATAGTTTACTTACTTATGGATAGCTTAAGTTTGTAAATGTGGATGTGTTCAGCGACTTTTGTGGCCTGCCGTAGTCCGTGGAAATGTCAATAGACTTTTATATGTAATGTACCGAAAAGTAAAAATTATACAGTCAAGGGCTACAGAAATTTCTGCCAAGTTGTAACGTGTATCGCTGGCTGAAGGCGTTTTAGTTTGTGTAGTATGTTTTTTTATTTGATTGGATTTATGAGGCAAGTTTATTTTGTGCCTAAAAAGAGAAAAATATTTAATTAAATGTGTTGTGTAATGTATCAAATTAGACGCCTATTAACATTAGTGTTTTTAAAATAATCGACTTAACTCGATATAAGGCTGATAGGAAGTTTCATAAAATTGTAATAGAGCTGCAGATAGCTTGAAATCTCAATCAATGCAAAGTTTATTGTATTAAAACATTACTTATTTTAATTATTAATCTTATGTTTTTTATAACTTACTTTCTTACTAACAATTTATTTGTCAAATAATTATTCTGTAATCTGCATTTATTTAGATAAACAATAATTAGTTTATTGGTCTATTTCGTTTTCATAACTTGCATGATGGTTTTATAAAACAATACATTGTTCAATTTTAATTTTGAAACTTGTATCTGTAATTTGTGCCTTATTTCATGACTATTAAGGTGTATGTTCAAATACTTTGACTGCCCTTAATCATGAAGACTATCGAGTGATAATCATTATTCTTAATTAATTGTAGAACAGTATTTTATCGAAAATACGAGTTTTCTACGACTATCGAATTATCATTTTTTGTGATCATTATATCTTCGTATATGTTTAATCCTATAAAACATAAATAATAAACAAGCAAACAAAGGTAGACTACCGAATTCTGGAGTTTGGTATAGAGTCGTACTATGGCAAGTTACGGTGTGGGAAAGAGATTGAGTTACCATGACGAATAACGTCATCTCTTTTTCACAAAAAAATAACACTTACATTACGGCCACTAGAGGTTTATCATTGAAGTACGGTATGAAGGCTCCTTATTGTAGACGTGCGTGGCAGAGCCCTGGCCAAGTCCTCACCTACTTATCACTACAGAGACCGGCAAACATCTTGAAAAATTATCTTGCCTGCGCTATAGTCGATTTTAGGTTTCTTTGGTGGACTGAACATGGTTGCGCGGGGATTTCAACCGCGGGAATCCGCGCAATTGGTTGATTAGTCAGCCCTTATGTACAACGTGCACCCAGGCCCTGCTTTCTCCCAAAAAAATCTCTAATGATTTTGCACGAAAGCGTAAGTGCTTTCTCCCACTACGCCGCTTTTTGCTCAAGATGTTTGCCGGTCTCTGTACTAGTTATAATAATTATTCTAAACAGATTACTATTCAAATTAGAATTTGTAAACCTAAGCATGAAACAAACCAATTCTGTGATAGAGCAGTGCCAGTGAATTAGATAATAGATTTTTAGCATTTATTACAACCTAAGACTATTTGGTATTTTCTAATTTTGGTATAAGTTTTAAAGTAATATGACATTTTGAAATTAACAAAAATATTTACCAAAAATTATATTTTATTTTGTCTTTGCATTATCTTTGGAATGCATAGTGTAGTTATTTATAGTAATAGTGTAGTTAATTATAGTAGTAGTAGTTGTGTAGACCTTCTAATAATAAAAAAGACTATGTATTTGCCACAGTTTTGATCTTCAATAGAACTTGTAACAGAGTTTACAGAGTATATGGAGCGTTATATGTTCACGACAGACTCTAAAATAGTTAAACAAAGCTATATTTATCACATAATATATAATTTGAACACACAACTTTTAGACACAGATTTCAAAAACGAAACGTCGCAAGCTGTACGTCATTTCATGATAAATTTAAGTTAAAATCCTTTACGAACAGCAATTTAAGTTCCCTCGCAGACTCGATTTTTTTTTATTAATAAAAGTTCGTAGTATATATTTCATACAATTTTATTTACCAATTAAAGTATTGCGAGAATTTTTTAAATTTAGAATAAAAAAGTCTCATAATTTTGCATAACTAACTTCGCATTTACTTTGCATTTATTTTTAGTAGATTGTTTTTACTGATTATTTTCCGACTTTTCCGAGTCGAGTTTGTAATAGTAACAGTCAGTGCATTTATTGTTTAGTTCAGTTTGTTTAAAATGCGTTCATCGTACAGAATATGTGTTGTAGAGTGTATTATTGATTTTATTTATGAGGAATCATGAGTTGTGATCTTAGTAAATGGACATTTTCTAACTTTGCTAAAGTAAGGTACCTACTGTAATAGGGTTTCTTGCTCTCACATCTCTCATCTCAACTCCTCAATGAAGGTAAAATATCACAATTCAAATTCTATTTGCGGATCGCAGATGTCTTATGCTTAAATGTATCTTTAGGTGTACGGTCAGTGAAATAAGTCGCTGATAATTTCGGAATTTTAATAATGTAACGCGCGCTATATTATATACGGAATGCAACTCCTCGACGTGCCGCTAGGGAGCATGGGAATACAGAGTGGTTTTTTGTGACCTAGGGCGGCGACCTTATGATATTTTTCATTTTTTTGGATTATTGAAGACTTTTCTTTACAATAATTAAATTTCGTATAGCCTAATGATTGTTTTAAATATATCGTCGGCTAAGTGTTCTAAGCTGCTAACTCCGTTTTTGGCTAAAACTGACTTTTTCTTATCAAACGAAAGAGAAAAATTTTCTCTTTCATTTGATACCAAAAAGTCAGTTTTAGCCAAAAATGCAGTTAGCAGCTTAGAATAATTAAGCCAATGATATCATAAACATAATACCTACTAGTTTTCAAAGTATTGCCTGCTCTTCTATAATTTGTTATAAGCAAGTAATAATTGGCAAGTTTCCATTCATAAAACTTTCTCAAACTTTGGACTAATGTTTATCGACTTATGCCGCTGATTGTACCACGTGAAATATGTTTTATCTATGTGATCACAACTAATGGTTAATATGTATTATTATTTTTGGTAAATTATATAAATTTTAGTCACTTATCGTTCTGTATAGCAATAAACCAGATCTTCCAATATCACATGTTTTATTTTTAAAATCCTTTTTATCCTGGAATTTTGAAGCGTTTCGGTACACGATTGAAGTTATTAGTCGAGATAAGATAAACAGGGGTCAGAAAGGAAAAGGGAGAAGAAAAAAGGTCATTGGGAACGCAGACATGCATTAGAAAAAAAAAACTAAAAGCATGCAAATCTCAAACCTTCTCAAATCTGTAATAAAAATAGGAAAAATAAAATGAAAACTACACCAGAAGATAGTGGGTAGTTATAAAAAAGTAAAATTAATATTATTGTTTGTCATCGAAGAAAGTTGTTAGCTAATTCTGTTAGTTTCTCATTCTCTGCGTACGCCAGGCAGTGTAAGTACCTGGCGCTGATATTCTATTCTTTTTCTTCATAAAAGTCGAGCAAACAAAACGTAGGTACCTACTTACCTATGTTCGTGTATATTATGTGCGAATCAAAGTGAATAGAATAATCTGTGTGTGTTTGTGTGAACCAGTGTGACCATTTTTGATAGCAGTAAGTAGATACACAATTTATTATAATTTTAATTAAGAAGTAATAATAAACTACCATGTCCATAACCCTTGTGTTTCCATTAGGAAATTCTATTATAGCCTATAGGCTCGCCCCCACAGATTTAAATTAGGCTAGATACCGCATGTTTACTAAATAGTATGAAAACGAGCGTACCATTTTTTCCTACCTACTATGCTGTCTCGCAAGTCATTTAAAGGCCTTGGGCAACCCTATAAGAGTTTGTACAGTTGTTATTGGTACAATTTGCCATTTGTATGTCTTCAACGACACTATTAGCTAAGTTCCACCGGCGCGTTTGAAAGTAAATTCAAGTAGAAAATCGGCAAGTAGGCGCATTGCACATACTTTCGGGCACGCTGGGACGGGCGGCTTGCGGTATCTAGTCTACTCTAAATCTGTGCTCGCCCCCCATAAAGTACCTACAATACGTAAACAGGTACTTGCGATCCAAGTTGGTCGCACTGAAGTTGGTGCATCGTCCGCCTAGTCTTTTCCCAAATTAGATTGGGATCGGCTTCCAGTCTAACTGGTTGCGGCTGAATATCAATATTACATACCTATTTTACGTGGAGCGACTGCCTATAAAAATGAACCTATACAGAAAAAAAATATATCAAACGGGACAACCGCACGTTATTTTGAAACTGAAATGCACTCCTTTATAATATGCAAACCTTAACTACTTACCAAGTAGGTACTTTGGAAATTCAACATGTCTTCAATCCCTCGTAGACTGCAGCTCACCCTACACCCTACAAAAAAGGGCACGCCGCAATTGCGGCGGTAAGACCCCTCTTTGAGGAGTGGCTAGGGAGACGTCACGGCGTCCTCACCTACCGCCTGACGCAGGTCCTCACCGGACACGGAAGTTTCGGGAGGTACCTGCACATCATCGGGCGGGAGGAAACGCCCGGGTGTCATCACTGCGTTGATCGCCCCGAGGACACGGTGGAGCACACGGTGGGGGCCTGCCCTGCATGGGCGGAGCACCGCCGTGTCCTCGTAGAGGCGATCGGCAGCGGCGGCGACCTCTCGCGCCCGGCCCTGGTTCAAGCCATGGTCCGGGGCGAGGGGGAGTGGGAGGCAGTCGCCTCCTTCTGCGAAGCAGTCATGCTAGTGAAGGAGGCAGCGGGACGGGAGAGGGAGAGATTCTCCCGTCCAAGCCGCCGCGGTAGACGCTCCGGGCGTCGGGAACCGCGTGACGACTCCCGGCCACCGTAGGCGCGGGCCTGCGGGCGGTGAGTAATGGGCAGCTCACCGTCCGATCAGGACCCGGCCCGTGCCGAACGGCGCGTACGTGTTCCACGCGCGCCTCAAAGAGATGTCAGCATCAGAGAGGGGGCCCATTAAGGCCCAAGCCTGCCGGGAAAGCGGGATTGTCCGGAAGGGATACCGCTGACCCGGACAAAAGGGCTAAGGAAGGAACATGGGTGGGTTTTAGTCAGTAAGAGTCTGACACTCCCTTCCGCTCCGCCCAGAGCGGGAGGGGTCATTTGATGATTTCCCATCCTCAAAAAAAAAAAAACCCTACAAAAATAAGAGCAAAACAACTAAATACATTAAATGACTCCCACAATCAATCGAAGCAGTATCCGCTTACAAAGGAACCGGTATACTTGCCTTTTGTGGTGGTAACAAAAGATTCGCTGTCAAGGTGCGACTCCACAAAAGATGTATTGGCCCTCAACTCAACTGAGAAATGCGTCCGCGAAAACTTCCCACAAGATCCCACAAGAACGATTTTTTGCAAAAGGGTCAGTGACGAGAAAAAAATCTGTCTACGAGTTTTTGTTGCGCTGTCCGAGATGTATATCTTCGTAATTAATTTGGAAACATCGGTGTGAACGACACTTGAGATTTTGAACGACATAATTTAAGTTTGTTTTTGACTGTGGACACGCGCTGTTTAAAAAGTGGGATTAGAATAAATTGCAGAAGAAATAAGTATGGCTATTTCTTTACAAGAAGATTCTTCATGTAGATAGGTAAGAGTAGAGAAGTATAAGATCGGCCATGATGCAACGTTGGGAACAGAACTCCTGAACTTTGAACCCGTCTACTGCGCCTGTCGTAGAAATATGCAAAGAGTAGGTAGGTATACAACTAGAAATATGATAAGTCATCCTCAACAATAAATCTTTCATCATGATTGTGACAAAAACTTACAATTTTTTTTTTTATTAAAAAAACTTTGTCTCACACTAGGATTTCTCCTGTGTCGTGGCCCGTGGGTCCGTTTACAAACACTTTGACATACACAAACACTCCAGACCCGGAACAAATATTTGCTCCGTGCGGGAATCGAACCCGCGACACGTCGCACAGCAGCCAATCTATCAGCCACTGCGACAACCGTGCCGGAGTTGATTTAAAACAATAACGGATACTACATTTATGTACCTACCTACTTTTGTTTCTTTTTTCGAAGGTAGGTCTGTAGTTTAGGTAGGTACCTATAACTTGCGTAATGCTTTTGATAACCGTCACATTTTAAATAACCCCTATTCTATTTGAACACCTTTATTTAACTTCTTAAACACGTAATAGTTAACTATAACGCACATTAAACTAGCTAGGGGCTAACAAAGATAGTGGTCACTGGTATACCGAGCAAATCCGACCTTATCCTCTTATAATAAAGTCCATTTTAAAGTCAGCAAGTTGGAATAGGAGCGAGCCCCTTTGCACACCTGTCGTGATCCGTGGGAATATGTTTATGAGGAAGGACATTGTGTGATGGAATTGAAATTGCAATTTATGTATCGGTATTGTATGTATAAGATATACCTAAGGAGATGGACCATAAAAAAAAGTATGCAAAAATATTCAAAATATCCTGTAGGCTGCCTATTGTTATAAAAAGGATTATTTTCATGTTTACTTTATCGCAAATTGCATATGCTGCACTGGGCGCTAAAAGGATATTAACTAAACTAAATTCTGAGTTTTTCTCGTAGGTAGGTAATCTTAATGATGCACGCACGATGATAGCTATATTGGCTATTAGTACCTAACTCTAATAAGTCGTGAAACAGTTTTCCCTTCAGCCTGCATGAAACCAGTTTTCATGATAGGTATTTTATTTCCATTCTATAATTAATAAATTTGTTTCTTTTCCTCTATTTTACGCATAAGAGCCAGTAATCTAGTAGGTAGCGTAATTTTTCGACCACTGAAAAAACTATCAAAAGTTCATTCTCCAAACATTGACCCATCAATCTCATTCATAATAAACTTTTTGTCATACATCTCCTGCGACCCGGAAACAGCCCCGGATACGAAGGCTTTTTTCTACATCTCCACTCAATAAAAACGAGTTGATAGTCAAAGGAGCAGTTTTTGTAAACACCTGTTTCCATGGGAACTGTTGTGGGACATAAAAACATACAGATTTTAGGCGGAAGTGTTGTGGCAACTTTAATGAGAATGTATCAATGTTTTTTTTTTGCGGAGAAAGTAAAGAAAATACAAGTTTATTATTGTTATTAAATTATAAGAGATTTCCAACCAACTGACGCGGACGAGACTTGAACCCGAGACCTCTGCTGCACCGTGGCGTCACTCTAACCACTGAGCTACCGTGTGTTGCAATACTTGCAATAATATTAAAGATGGATTAGATATCTAACGAACCCTACATAAAAGTTAGTTTTTACAAGTATCTAGATAGGTACCTACCATTATCCATTTGAAAAATGTTTCCAAAAATATTTCTCTAAACAAATCATCCCCTCATTAATCTTGCAAACAAATAAATTATCGATTATGAAGACAAGGTGACCGGCCGGCCGTGAGAAAGCAAAGTTCCTTTGGTAAAAAATGGAGGGTGCTTATTCCGAAGATTTGTGTATAATACAACACGCCCCTTTTGCAGCCTATGCATGTCCGGCGGAAGGAAGTGAGCCTGTTGTAATTTGTATACGGAGAGTCGGAGAGAGATTTGTAGAATGTGGAAAGCAATATTTCTTGATAGAGTTAAGTAGGTAGGTACATAGTTATAAAAGTAAAAAACTAGGTAGGTGTCTTAAAACACAGACATAATGAATTAAAAGTTATAGGTATCTATAAATTTTTAAACAGCTTAGAATTTGTTGTGTAAGACTTATGACAATGATCTTCCGATGACCTAATTTGACAAAAACAAAAAAAAAAAAAACATTGGAAGTTAGGGCTAATACTTATAGGTATCGTACCTACCTATCTTTAATTGCTCAACTGAGTTTATTATCTAAATTCTAATATATCTACCTACCTAATATTCGCCTATTGCTAATTAGTAAAAAACATTGCGAAAGATGATTTTGCCACCACTGAAAAGTCCAATCCGGAGACCCTAAAAAACCACCACGTCACAGACGGAATCGTGAGAAAACCAACCTTTTAAGGTAAAAAATGAAGGGTGCTTGATCCCACATAATAAAAGATTAATCTTTACATACGTAAGAGGGTAGAACCCTCTTCAGAAGAGATCTATCGGAAGGAAGGAAACGACTCCGTTATAATGTGATAAATAAGAAGATAGTACTTAACCTACTTATATACTTATTATGATATTTTCAACTCTATTGAGACTAGGTATTTAAGACTCGCCTAGCTTGTACCACTAGGTAGGTACTTACTACTAATGAGTTCAAGAATGAGAAGTTGACATTGCTGGATCATTATGAGCATAGTTCCCTAAAAGTGACCTTTGTCAAAGAGTTATTTTTACTTATATTGTATCCTCAGATCATAGAATGATCTGAGATTGTATCTGTTTATTTCCCAAATAAAATAAAAATATGATCGCAGAATCATACTATGTATTTCTCCTGAACATCATTAATCGGATTGACCGAATCGTGAGAAATCTTGGCAGCATCCCGAAGCAAAAAACGTAGGGTTGTCCTAAAGATGTTATTTGTACATACAATACGAGCCCCTCTTCAGAGGCCGGGAAGGAAGGAAGCGGCCCGTTACGATTTATGATAAAGTCCTAATTTATTGGGAACAGTTCACACGCACTGTTACCGATTGTTATGTCCGGGATATGACAGTTTTTGTGTATTACGATGTTGTGGGATGTGGTACTTGAAACGTTTGATTGCGGGATGAAGAGATAGAATGGGTAAGGAAGAAGGTAGGTACTTATAATAACTAGCGAGGACTTATACCTATTATGTAGCAGAATTTGGAAATATTTGCAGGAGTGTTGACTGGTTCTGGCTACGCCAGAAAGCAAGTTACATACCAGGAAGTAATTATCTAAGTCTATTGAGTGCTTGCTGTGGCAGTAGGTAGATGAGTAGAGATGAGTAGAGGGTACATCGATGTGTCTTGCATTGCGTCCGGTCAAGGGAAGCTGGGTACTCCACTGTAAGCTGAAACTATTCTGATATTAATTTCGTGGTGATTCTGATTAGACTAATATTTCGACGCGACCATAGTAGCGGTCCATTGGAATTTTAGGCGGTATAGGTTCAAAAGTAAACATTCAGGGCAAGCTATAGTAAAATTCCCAAAGAATTTTAATTTTTACTTCTACCATCTGGTCCATCCTCGTACCTACCCTAATTCCCAGATCATCATTATTATAAATTAATTACAATATGGAAACTAAGTTCTCACCGCCCACCCCCGAGTGCCGTCAGCGACATGTGACATTCTAATTATTCACCATTCATTAGGCTCATCACGCGATTGCATGGAATATCGTCATACTTGGCCACTCCTATCACTACCACTATACAATTGCTGTTTTTAACTAGCACTGCTATTGTAATATCAGCTTTAATGCTATAGCTTTAGGATGGTCGATGTAATTTTACAAGCCGCACAATTTAATTTGTTTAATAATCCTGTCAAAATTAAAAATGCGTTTTTTTAAACTTTATCACAAGGAAATAGGGTTCATTTTAAACGAGCTTCTTTTATGTGTGTCTGTATCAATAAGTTTGTACCAGTTTGTACATACAAGCGGCTACCGTGGGAGAAATGTCTGGCAGTTTAATTAAATATTTATTAGGTCCATAACGTTTGGCCGGAGGAAAGGTCGCTCGGACACCTGGATGAGGCAACGACTTGTTTGCGGAAATAACTACTTAAGTAGGGTGGTTCTAGTTTTAGAATATTTTGTTTAAACTTTAGAAGACATACATATTTCTAAGGGTGCGTGCGACTGCGCTACAGAATCAGAACAAATCGCACTACGCAATCAATGCACGCAGCTCGCGCGGCTTCCGTAAATGGCATTTGTAAACGGTATTTGCGGCGCATTCGTTAGATGTGTACGATCCCTAAGGAAGTATCGATATAAGGAAGATAAACTTCCTTTATCTATATCAATAGATAAGGCAAAAGGCAAGTAAAGTGTTATGTACGAGTACTTAGGTATTTAGACGGCTTGGTGAAGGGGAATCGAGGTACCTATATGGGTCAAGGATTTTCCTAAGTAGGTACCTACCTATCTAAATACATATACTAGGTACCTTAGCATAAACAGGGTTTCTTTGAGTTAAAAAAGAGCATCCATTTAATTATTACGCAAGTTTTTAGTTCATGCCAGTCGCTTACACCATGATTTCATTTGACCTAAGTAGTTTTAAGTTTTAATTTTTTTAATTCGCACCTCCCACACGTACCTACTTAACTCTATCCTTAAATCCTCAATACATTCTGCCGAAAACTCGAAAAATTTTATAAAAAACCTGAAAAAATTACCACAAAAAAATTACGTAGGTAGGTATAAGTTGCAAAAACTGAAGTGCATAGTAAACAAACCAATGGGACATAGCGTCACAACGTCACAACGAACCCTTTGCACCTATCACACATTCCCACACTCCGTGGGAAAACGCACTCACCCCCTACCATAAAGAACCACAATTACCTGCGAACACACGACGGCAAAAAAACTTGAAACTTCATACTCTACCTTCCCTTTACGCTACGTTACACCCATGAAGTAGCATATAAAATGAACAGTTTTTATAGTGAAAATAATTATAGAACTTTATGGAAAGGTGTGAGTTCATAAAGTGCGGAGTTTCTGTGCGAAGGAGGGGGACGAAATGATTGCGGTTCTTGATGTGCGTGCGTACGGTCGCATTCCCATAGTATACAGGATAAGGGAGCGCAGGTGTAGCTTCACTCAGAGTTATTGTTTAATTTTATATAATAGTGTAATGTGTGTAATTTGCGTTAAATTATTAGTGAATTTAATGAATACCAATGTATAATCTACCTACCTAGTTTTAGTTACCTACCTACTTAGTTTATTTAATTTTTAAATATTGTAATTTAATAGGTAGATATCTGTTTGAAATAATGGGTAGGTTATGGTATAAGTTAAGCTCATACCTACTTGTCTTTTTAGTTAAACGTCCTAAAATACAAAATAATTAATTATAAATGTAGATATTTTTAACTTATAATTATCTACATTTATAATTTCAATTAATGGTACCCATTTCCCCGTTTACAATAACATTAACAACAAAAATACCGCAAAAAAATACCAAACGGAATCGAACTCAAAACAATCGGCACACTAACCGCTGGACCCAACCTCTTCATTCACAACGTTCCCCATTAGAGCGAGAGGGCACGAAAACAAAACATTCCGACACAGTTCCCAGCGCATCAACCCCTAAGCAAGAAAGAGACAGCTATATTTTTTCCTTCGATTCCTAAACGGGATAGCAGGATACAAGGCAATTGAAAAATTTTGCTTGTACAGTTGCGACTTGCGTGCGAGTATCCTCATAAGGTGATCGGCCACCGTCCAGTGCAGACGTGTCGTTTATGTGTATTAATTTAACGTGAAGTGACGAAATGCCGTGCAGTGATGATGATGACTCTCAGACTGGGTTCTCAGAGTCCACCCAAGGGCTGTCTAAGGCGGAATTGCGAAAGGTGAATATTATGTTGCGTCTTTTGAGTGGACAAAAGATTTGTGAAGAAATTAGTGATAATTAGTCCTACATACCTACTACCTAGTGATATTTTTTAAAATTGTTTGTTTTTGTGAAATGTGTTGGTTATTACAGCTGATGAGCTTTTCTTTCCTGCAAGCTTCCAAACATCATTAATTTCGAAAGTTCTTATCTGTAACGGACTCTGGTTCAGATTTTTTATAATAAAGATTGATATTTTTTTTTTTTTATAATAAAGATTATTAGATACTTGTATAAAGAAATATTTAATATTTTTATGAAGTCCTGAGATTAGTTTTTCAATGTGGCTTTCATCAATTCCAGACAAACAAACCGATTATGGAGAAGAAGCGGCGCGCGCGCATCAACAACTGTCTCAATGAGCTCAAGGATCTGCTCATCGATGGAACCGATAAAGACGTAAGTTACAAAATTATTTCTGTAGGTACCGCTAAAAAAAAATATGCTGTAAGTACCTACACTTGACAAACAAAATTGATTCCCGTAATCCGTCTCAAAATTATAGAAAGTCGAGAAACCGCAGCCCCCATGATTTGTCTTTAAACATATCTAATAGTAATTTCACTTGTAATCCAATAAGATTCCAATTAGCTAATAAAAATAAATGAATGAATATTGTTTTTTTCTTTGCAGCCAGCGCGCCATTCCAAACTAGAGAAGGCAGATATTCTGGAGCTAACCGTTAAGCACCTTCAGAAGCTGCAGCGCCAGCAGCTGGCAGCCGCGATCGCTGCCGACCCCGCCGTGCTGCACAGGTTCAAGGCCGGCTTCAGCGACTGCGCCGTAGAAGTCCGAAGATACCTCTCTCGTCTCGCCAGCGTGCCTACGGGACTGAGACATCGGCTCGGAAACCATCTGACGTCCTGCATCGGAGGCATGGAAACCCTGCAGCCGCGAGACTACGCCCCTCTCGTCCCAGACCCGCTGCGGCTAGATGACGAGAGACCCAGTGCGTTCCACTTCGTCAGGTCTACAAGACCCACGAGCCCTCCTCTCAGCCCTTTATCGTGTGACTCCGCTTGCGACTCCTCCACTGAACTTGAAACGCCACCACGACCAGTCCAGACCTTCCCGTTTCCGACCCCTCCCAGCAGATCAGCATCAGACCAGGATTCCAGCCCAGAAACACAGAAGCCAACAGTATCCTCAACAACGATATCACCAAAGAGCAGACAAGAAGCTTTAAGAAACAAAAAATACATGGAGCCGTTGTCAATAGTGATAGATGTGGAGAATTATAAAATAGGAATCGACGCATCGCCTAAACGAGCTGTGGACTACTCCGTCAGACATAAGTTAAAAAGACCCGTAGTGGACCTGACTGGACCAGCCCCGAAAATTCTTAAAACCGAAGAGAAAATCGTTCCCGAAATCTACCGAACACCTGAGAAATCGGCATTTACAAGAGTATCAGAAAGGATACCCACGCTTCCTTCTAAGAAGCTGACGATACCTGAAAGTATACCGTGTGTGAGTGAAAGACCTTTAGAAGCAAGGCCATTAGTGCCTCGAACTGTGATAAGCCATACCGCGGCGTCACTCGCTCAGTCTTCACAAGTAGTGCCTCCTAAAGAAGTTAAGGCGGAAGCAGATACCAGTTCCAATTCCCCAAAGCAGGGTTCCTCGACAAGTGCCGAAATGTGGAGACCGTGGTGATGGAATAGGATATTGTCCGTTCATATCGAGAGATAAGAAGGAAGGCTTGGAACCAATTATAATTGTGTTGTTAAGGCTGCATGAATAGTCCAAGAACTGCTGGTCGCAAGAGACCAGCACAGAGTATACAGTCCGTCTATTCTGGACCGACTCGCCGCGTGATATCCAAGCCAATTTGTTTGAGAACATAATAATGTCTTAGGTTTTCGCGATTATTACACATTATAATAAAACGAGTTTAAACGGATTAAATCGCGTATATTACAGATTTTTACAGAGTTTTCCAGCTGCCGCCAATCATAGCGCGGTACGCCGCGCGCGGCAGCCGCGCACACTTGCCGCTCAATGTTTGGACGCACCTTTAGGAAAACTCTGTAAAAATCTGTAATATACGCGATTTAATCCGTTTAAACTCGTTTTATTATAATTGTTTGAGAACGTTCGAGGGAGAATCTCACCGATACATTCTCCCTCGAACGTTTGCAAACAAATTGGCAATTCTCGCGGTGATATCACGCGGCGAGTCGGTTCAGAATAGACGGACTGTATACTCTGTGCTGGTCTCTTGCGACCAGACCAGACCTGTTTAGAATACTCCATTTATGGAAACTGCTTTCAAAAATTGATCTGGAATATGTTTGAAAGTTTTATAATGTGAAAAAAGAGAGAGTTATTTGGATATTTGTTAAATTTAGATTAGAGAGGAACCTAGGAGTACCTATGACCTCGCATAAGTGCCTACATAGCTTTAAGAATGTACCTGTTCGGTATAATTTTTTACGTGATATATTAAATATTTTTAATTTTTTGTTTGCAATTTTGGAGAAGTTTGCAATTTCATTGTTTGATTTATCCTACTAGCTGTGTTGCAATGCCCGTTTTTTTTTCTCAGAAACCTTACTTGACGTCTTCACAAAGTTTCATCACAATCTGATCAATGATTTAGGAATGCATAGAGGACAAACATACAAACATTGTTTTTTGTTTTATTTATATGTATAAGGTGTAATTTTAGTCAGTCGAAATACGAAAAGGGGTCATTGTACTCACCATTATGAACAATTTTTACTAAGGGACCAATGCTGAAATCACGAAAAAAAAATCAGCTGTTCCATACATTTATGTTTAGGTAGGTACATACAAATGTATGGGAACATGTTTTTTCGCGATTTCAGGGTTGTTGCCATAGTAAAAGTTGTTTATAATGATGAGTATAGTGGCTACATCGCCTGATGAAAGCGATGAAAATGTCACGGTGTAGTAGGATAGAGACCGGCAAACATCTTGAACAAAAGCGGCATAGTGGGGGAAGGTTTACGCACGTACGCTTTCATGCATTAAGGCACAGGATCAAAATGATGCTAATTGTAATAACCCGACTCTTCGTTAGTGTTGTGATCCTGTGGTGAGTAAGGTCGCCAGAGCTCCTGAGGATGCGTTGTGTTGACAGCGGGGGACCTGCTCGTCCCCTAAGCTGTCGGCACAGCGAATCCTCATTTCAAAGGGTCGGCAACGAGTATGTGATACTTAGTGTTGCAAGCGTTTCATAGGCTACTAGGGTCCATTTCAATTAAATTTGTTAACTTTGTAAACAATGTCAGTAGGTATGGCCAACTGTCAAAATTTGATGAATTTGTATATAAAGTTTGTTTACATAGTTTACAAGTTCTATTGAAATGGACCATAGTAATTGATTAAACAAAACGAAATTCAAAAATATAATATTTATTGGCAAGCACATCACATGGCGTAGTTATTACAATAAATTAATTACCAAATATGAGACAAGCCGAGGTTTTAAAATATTATAAAAATCAATAATAATATCATGTTGTAACACAATTTTATTTCATTTTTCATAATGCAAAAATGAGTCAACTTCATTGTTTCAATCATAATAAATTAGGGAGCGCCTCCGCAGCCGGCGGCGGCTCCCAAAAATAACGCCGTTGGGAACCGGAGTAGCCTTGGAGTAGCAGTGATACCAGACGAAAATAATTACAAACTACCGTAGCAGCAGATTAATGTTGCCGTGTTTTAAGTTGAATTATCTACCTTAGACTGACTTTTAAATTACAGTGTCAATGTAAAACAAAACACAACTTTTTTGGACTTACAACTTTACACGGGGGAGGGAGGTGGTCGACGGAGCCCCGCTACGCGGGACTCCTATTTCTGTCTGCAAGGTTAAAAGTAACCTAACACGAAGGGGCTGACGGGGGCTTCGTTCGCTCATTTTGCTCGCTCACTGAAGCCCCCGTCAACCCCTTCGAACCTAAATTGTCCGTGTCGGGGTGTCCAAGGGGTCTACTCTGAAATGACGATTCCGAATGTTCGGAACCGACCGATACACGACCGAAGTTTGCATTGTTGCCCTACTACGAACTAAGTTCGGGCTGGCTCGGTTCCGTCGGTACCATAGACAATGTTCGGAAGAGTGTAGGATCGAACGAAATGAAGTGCTAGAGTTGAACGTTTTGTCGATATGTTTTTACTAGTCATTAATATTCATTTCGATATAATTTAACTGTTGAATTACAGAGTAAAATTATTTGTTTTATCAAGGAAATTGAACTTTGCTTATAATTCGGTATGTTTAACTAAGAACATTGTAATATTTCTCAAAAAAACAATATATTTGTAGGCGATCAAGCCAATAAGCCGAATGCCATTGCCGAGTGTCTAAATAAAAAAATCAAACGATGACAATTTGTTAGGTAAACAAACAAGCGGTGCTTGAGTGAGTTTTTTATTCTTGCAAAATTCAGGAAAAAACTACTTGAACTAAACCAAATCCCATCTGTCGCGATCGTTATAGCGATAACCGTATTTCGGTCGTTTATCATCAAGTTTAGTGCTGATTGAAGTGTAAAGTGTTAAGAAATGTCAACAAAAATAAGCTAAATATACTTTAGACTATTCACTTTACCCGTGTTTAAGTGCCCCTTGGGTTTATCGTTTTCTCATGTTCGACTTTTGGAAGTTTGGAAATGAAAGTTATGAACAATCATTCTGCAAGAACAAGTCACCATGTCCAGACCGACAGCGGCACAAATTGATGCTCTTCTCAATTTCCTCGAAGAGCATCGAGATTTGGCTCAAGGCAACTTGAGGAGTATTGACGGTCGTACGCTCAATCATCGACTGTGGGAGGAGATTTGTACCACGCTGAATGCTATGGGTGGGTGCACCAAAACGACGGAACAGTGGAAAAAAGTGAGTTTCTATTATGTACTACGTAGGTAATTTTTTATCTACTTAAATAATTATATTCCTGTCTGTTGAGCTTAATTTTGACAATTTAAATTACCTACATAATGTTATGTGTATTTAGGTATGCATTTGATGTGAATTTACAAGAACTTTTTTTAAAAAATATCTGTGCCACATTATAAAATGCTTGATTGCGACTATTGAAATTCAAACAATTTTCTGATAAGACTAATTTAGATTTTATACAATATTTTTTGTGAGTGATTGTGTAATTACCTACATTGTTATTTTAGGTGTGGACAGATAAAAACATCTAGCAAAAAAGGCAGCAGCGGCTGCACGGCGGTCTGCGTCTGCCACAGGAGGTGGACCATCTACGGCTCCTTCACTCTCCCAATGGGAACTTAAAATAGTTTCCATTATGGGAGAGGGATTTGGTGAACCGCAGACCTCGGCAAGATCGCAAGCTTTTGTTGAGCGTGTATGTATTTTTTTCCATTTGTTTTTCTATTTTAAGTAATATAAATTTATTTTTTGTGTCCCTGTGACAATTTATAATAAAAATAAAATTAGGTATGTGGCTTTATCTCAACTCACATATTTTTCTTTCCAGCCATCTCAAGAGGATACTGCTGCCTCTACCTATACGCCATCTAACCAAGGGGACCTTTCTTTGCTAAATGGTATGTAGTGCAACTAAATAATATTCCAGTTTCATTATATTACACAGTATTATTTACTTACTTAATTTATTTTTGTTATTACAAACATTAAAACCAACATAACATTAACTTAATACCATAATATGTTAAATTTGTTTTTTTTTTGTTAAACTTTTTTATGAACTTGAAAACTTTTAAGCACTTATTTAGTGCTTAGCTTTCTTTAGTTTATTTTGTTTATTTTGTCCATATTCATACACAGGGTCATACACGCACGCCGTTAAGTTTACCTCGTCATACACACACGTTAAGCTGTGTTCTGTCATTTTACAGCCACACGACGGCGCAGAGAATCTCAGCGGCGTTCTGTCGACTCTCTTCAAGCTGGAAGCTCTGTGCGGGACAGACTTTTCAGAATAGACGAACGTCGTTTGATCCTTGAAGAACAAAGGAACGTGGAACTAGCTGGCATAAGGATGGCTGTTGTAGAGTTGTGCAGAAGATCAAAGAATAATTGCAATCAAGAGTATATATTCTTTTTTTAATCTAAAATCATAGGGCCGTACTACAAAAAAGAAAACATCTGTTCAACACCAATGATACCAAAAAGAATACACACTTGTTTTACTCAAGTTAGTGCTAAAACAAGGTGCGTATTATTTTTGGTAGGTAGCATTCGTGTTCAACAGATGTTTATCTTTTTTGTGGTAAGGCAGATAATCTTTCAATGTAAAGATTGTGTTCAACATGTAAAAAAAAGTGGAGTGCTTTCTATTTCTTCTATAACAAATTCAAGTCAACTGATATCAAGCACCCCACGCTTTTTTACATGTTGAATCTTTACATTGAAAGATTATTTTAGTTCAAATGGCGTTTTTTACTTTTTTCAAACTATAATTTATATGTATACTTACTCTTGATAGCAATAGTTTTATAATACTTTTTTTACCCGCTTTGATTTTTAGTTTTAATTTTACTTAACATACTTATTATTAAAGATTAGCTGTATTGTAACTTTTGGTAGTGTTAATTATTAAGGTTAGGTTAATTTGAGAAATAAAAGAGTTTAGTGATTAAAAAAATATATTTTATTCGTTATTTTCTAATAATTGTATGACTCTATCCCTCTCTCTTTGCCCCCTCCTCAAAGCATCTGTAGCAGATGTAGCAGGCTGATATGTGACCTGCCGGGAGTTCTCCGATTCAAAATCATCTTGGCTTAACTCAGGAGCACTCAGTCCAGCTGTAATTAGCTACAAACTCAAAGTCGGGCACTACATTGGTATTGAAGGAACGACGACGAACGACGAACGACGTCGTCTGCGATTCCTTCTGCGCTCCAAACGCTCTTCTCTGAGAGCTTCTTCCACCAAAAACATACGTGATGCCATTTCACTACAATAATAAGTGGCACATTCACTTTAACACTTTAAATAAACATAAAACTCAAGATAATTGTAATAATTCATTAAATTCGATACTTACGATACTTTAACACTTTAACAAATATAAAACTTATGATAATTATATTAAAATTCAATAAATTCGATGCTTACGATACTCAAAAGGTAACTATTTTGTTGTCGTGAATTTTGACATTAATTTCACGATGTAACTCTTGTCAAACTCAAATTATCGGTCGGACTTTTCTCGTTCGGAGTAGGGTTTACGATACAACAAACGTCAAAATGAAGTTCGGTCGGATCCGACCGACCGAACGAAATAGAATGAAGTTCGTAGTAGGAAACGTCCGAACATTCGGCCGATACTTCGGTTTTAACACTTCGTAGTAGACCCCCAAGTTCCTGAGCTCGCTTCGCTCGCTCTTGGAGCCTAGTTAGGTATGTTACTCAAATGAAACATGAAATGTTTTTTTAATTATGCCAAATTGCCAACCCCATTTCCCACTTTTTCCAATGTCAGCGCCGGCTGCCAATTTAGCAACCGGCGGCGGCTGCAAATTCAGGTCACGGCGGCGGTCGCGGAGTCACTTCCAATAAATTAACAATATCACTGCTAAAACCAAATAACAAAAACAACATGATTGAAAAAAAACAAATCGCTAAACTGCGTAATATTTAAATATTTATAGCGTATGTCACTCCTACAATGGACAAATCTAACGACACCTCATAAATATGTTGAAATCCATCAAGCCGTCACACTCGAAAAACATTACCCTCCTTTCTGTGGCAGTCGGGTAAAAATACAAAAAATCTCATAAAACAATACAATACAAATTAAAATAAATAAATGTAAATACACCGTCGAGTTTCAACCGCTTTCACTGCGGCATGGTGACTCCATATTTTGACTAGTTAGGTACAGTCGACAACGAAAGTCGGTTCACACTTTAGTTTTTTTACATCGTTATATAGCATCACGCCTGTATTCCCCGAAAGGGTAGGCAGTGTGTATAGTACACCCACATTTTACCGGTTATGTTTAAGTCCGATGCAATAGGGGGCGAGCCTATTGCAATTAACCCGGCACAAAATACTCTGGGCTGCTACTAAGATTTTTTTATGAAAAAACCGAAGATGATTTTGCCTGAACCGGGGATTTGTCTGTCAAATCCTGGGCCCCGTGCTCAGCAGTCGGGCTTGTTTCTTGCCATTACAAAATAAACGTTATTGAAATATAAATAGAGTATAATTTTGTATTAGCCAAATAATCAAAAGAAAGAATTTAAGTGCCGTCTTTAAATAATAACTGTACCTACCGAATGTTAGAGTTTGTCTAATTTAAGACTGCACGCGCGTCCACTGCTTGTTACGTACACATTTGACTTAGAAAATGTATTCTAGAAAATTTAGGCTCCCCTAAATTTTCTATAATACAAGTCCGTGCAATTTTAGATCAGATAGTCTCTACCGTTTCCTTGTGGTAATGAGTTATATTTCTTCACTCGTGAAATAGTCACTACACCGCACGCTGAAAACGATTTCACAGCGTATTTACTTAAATCTTAAAGCCTGCTATACATGTTGGCCGAGCTTAGACCAACGCGAGCCTAGACAAATTGACACAAGGCAAGCGCTACTGTCTACATGTTCGGCAAGTTTGACGTCAACCGCATAATAGCGCGCGGACAAACATGTAAACACTATTGTCCGAGCGCGCGCGAGCGCCTTTGATTTGCGCAGAAAAACCGACACCGCTCCGAAGTGAGGCAGGTGATCGGGAGCGACTGCAAGTTGTAGCAAGCTACGTCAAATGAGGTCTATACACGTTGGCGCTTGTCTATACTCAACCAACTAGGAAAGTGACACCGAGCGATAGCAAGACAAGGCAAATATACCGTCTACCTGTTGGTATTGGCCTTCACTCGACAACGCTCGGCCAACGTGTATTGCAGGCTTTACACTTTTGTTATCTCATATATCTAAGCATTAGAAAAGTTTGAGATCACATAATTTGGACGGATTCACTAAATAATTAATTATTCTAACTGCAAGAAACTAGCTACAAAACTAAATGACGTCATAGGCTGTTGAGCCACGAGATCATTACAATAATAATTGTATTATAGTATAATAATATTTTAAAGAATTGTTTGTTTTACCTAGCAACAAGCACAATTAAGCTTCAGTGAACCAAAAATATAAAAGACAGTTTTTTAAAAATACATAGGTAGTTAATAAAAACAACCATTAAAACGTTTTATTATTGCGTGTTGCCAAAGTTACGTTTTAGTGTTGATGTTGCCAACAAAAAAAATCCGCTTTCAAGGATTCGCTTCTTAGGTACCTACCTAAGAAGCTACAAGTATATCGGCGTACCTTACTGGGGAGGCCAATTCAGTGAGTTTACGGTGCGTCAGAAGAGATAGAGTTACGCGATAGAAAGAGGCTACCTTGTAGGTTAATATAATTTTAGGCATGCAGCTCTGTGCGAGCTGAATTACACTTTATTGCGCTGTATCAAGAGTCGCTATTTATTTAACCGTCTTTGCGGAATCATTCTTCTTACATAAAGTACAGAGTGCTAAGGCCAGACAAGATATATACAGGGTGGAATTTTGTAATGCCACCTGAAGGGAAAGTACTCTTAATACTGTAGATAGAACATTTTACTCAAAGAAAACATTCCTTTATTTTTAAAATTAAGTAATACTGCATTCAAAGATTTTTTAAAAGTTGCTTGTTTCTCCTGGGAATCGAACCGACCAAATGTGAAAAAATGAACATCCTGTATTTTTATGATGCCAATTAAAAGGGTTAATTGTAAGCATTAATTCCTTCTAAGTAACATGGTATCCTAAATTAAAAGAACACCGTAATATTTTTACTTTTGTTGAAATTGATGAGATGGCGGTCAAACGCGAGCCTATAATTTAATTTAAAAAAAAAAAACGCCTACTGACTAGCTCATAGCAAAGATGCATTCAAATAGTATTTTATTGCATCTATCATGCACTTTGAAGGAAAACAGTGTAAAAAAGTACTTATTACTACATAATCAAAGCTATCTATGAAAATCGACACGAAAAGTAATTCTAATTAATTATTTTGAGAAACTTAAATGTAAAATTTCACCATGTTATTTTATTTTAAGACACTACGTGTCTTAGAAGAAATTACTGCTTATAATTAACCCTTTCAATCGGAATCATAAAAATACAGGATGTTCATTTTTTCACATTTGGTGGGTTCGATTCCCAGGTGAAGCAAGCAACTTTTTAAAAATCTGTGAATGCCAAGGAATGTTTTCTTTGAGTAAAATGTTCTATCTACAGTATTAAGAGTACTTTCCCTTCAGGTGGCATTACAAAATTCCACCCTGTATATATCGCTAACTACATAGGCGTAACCAGGGTGGGTTTGGCGGCCCCCCCCCCAGATTTGCAAAATTTTCACATTTCTCATTTAGATCCAGTTGTGCCATAACTATTGGCACAACTAAGTCCATTTTTGTTCTTATGCATATAATTATAAACGTCTTTACATATACATTTCCAGTAGCGGATCCAGGAATTAATTTTGGGGGGAACTGAGGGCTCATCAGACAAGATTTTTGAGGAGGGGCTAAGAGGTAAAAATCAAAACACTAAATTACTAATCAATTCTGAAACCTGTCAGAACTTAAGATTTGCCTTAAGATTTAACTTAAGCTGGACTAGCTCCCCCTGGATCCGCCACTGCACATTTCTGTTGTTTTATTTTCTTCAACCCCCCGCCCCCCCACACTAAGGCTGCGTTTCCATCAGATATGTGTGCGAGGGATGTGTTTGTTAAGAACCAATAGAATCGCTTCATTTACCTCGCCTCAGGTAAATGAAGCGATTCTATTGGTTCTTAGCCTAAACCCTGGCTACGCCCGTGATCAACTACATACATGTCCTTACGTCAGTCTACTTTTTATTGAGGAAGTCTTTCCTCTGCTGTTGCAGTTTCTGCTCCAACAGCGTGATCTTCTCTGTGTACTTGGCCGCCTCCCGCGTTAGCGCTTGTATGGCTGAATCCTTGCGAGCTACTGCCACTTTCACCCTGGATATAAAAAAATGTAAGTAATGTTTATTTTATTTTTAATTTATGTGTATGTAACGTTCTCTGGCACATAATTTGCCCTGCAGTTTATTAAGCTAATATTAAGGGCGCTCTCGGAATTTTGTCTCCTCTCTCGCTCGCACAGAACCATTTTTAAGAATGTTGAATCAAAAGATGCATTTTTGAATAATGTCATCTGATACAGAACTACAAAATAATATTAATTTTACAGGTAAATAATTCAAACACATTTCTACTGTGATATCTAATAAACAAGGTTAAAAAACGATTACGATGTGTTTTTGAGACATGTTTATCTCATGTGTTTTTAATCATTAAATTGGAGTTTATAATATTATAATTAATATCATTTTGTAGTTCTGTACCAGATTACATTTTTTTAAAATGCATCTTTTCATTTAACTTTCTTAAAATATATGGTTTTGTGCGAGCGAGAGAGGTGCCGAATGCGAGAGCCCTCTTATGAAACTAGCTTCTGCCGGCCGCTTTGCCAGCGTTTTTTCCGATAAAAGGTAGGCTATGAGTTATTCTAAAGTTCATGTCAAACCATTTTAATAAGAAGGTAAACAAACCCAATTTCGATAAAATGATCACTAAAACACTCACTAAATGGAATTCGTAACACATTAATCCGTATTTTGAAGGTTTCGGCTTGATACTTCACCTTTTTTTCCAGCAACATTCGTTTGATTAGCATTAAATATGTAATTGTATTTGAAAAATAGAAAAAATATCCTAGACTTTCTTAGACGAAGAGTGAGGTTAGATTACAGATAAAAAATCATGGTCTCGAGTGCTGTTCGAAAACAATAGTTCAATTTATTCAATTAAAATATTTGTAATCGATTAATAAATCGTTTGTTCTATAACTTTAAAACAATGTGAAATTCATCGCAATCAAACTCATTATTTTAGGTATAGATCAATAAACTCAATTGAAATAAATAAAATATGTTTTAACTTATTCAATGAATAAAATCGAATCATTCAATTATTTAATTGATTTGTAATTAGCACTACAATTAGACATCACTAAACTGCTGTAGGTACCTGTTTGTTTACCTTTTTATTAAAATGGATTGACACAAACTATAATGTATTGAGCATTATTACTGTAAAGTTTCTTATTTTTTTTCAGTCAGATGAGAAAAAAGTTTTCAGCTTTTCAATAAAAAATCGAACAAGTGCGAGTACGACTCGCACCCTGAGGGTTCCAAAATATGTAATAGCGCCATCTATGCCGCTATTACATAATAGAAGATATACCATATCTTGATCATAGATGGCGCTACTGCATACTTCTAGTGGCGCCATCTATGAGCAGATGGCTCCACTTATGGTCCGGTGACAGACGGACAACAAAGTGATCCTATAAGGGTTCCGTTTTTCCTTTTGAGGTACGGAACCGTACAAATTTGTATAGGCCTGTTGCCCTGCCCTAAATCCGGCCCTGTTGTTAGTGTTACCCATACTAACTTGGCATATAGCTGGTGCATCTGTTCCTCGTGCGTCTTCTTCATATCTTCTATCTCTTTCTTCAGCGCGTCCACCTTGCCTCTCCAAGCCTCCTCGCAGCTCGCTCTCAGCTCTTCCGCGCGACTCTCCAACTGGGTGTTCTTCTATAGAATTATAAAAAAAAATATTTTAAATAATAAACCAATACTTAAATCATTACAAAAAACCGGACAAGTGCGAGTACGACTCGCGCCCTGAGGGTTCCGAAATATGCAATAGCGCCATCTATGCCGCTATTACATCATAGTAAATATCACATCTTGATCATAGATGGCGCTATTGTATACTTTTAGTGGCGCCATCTATGAGCAGATGTCTCCACTCATGGTCATGACAGACGGACAACAAAGTGATCCTATAAGGGTTCCGTTTTTCCTTTTGAGGTATGGAACCCTAAAAAGTAAATAAATCCCGATAGACTACGACATTTGGAGATATAGGAACGAGGTGGAATGTAGGTATACAGGGTGGCAGGTTAGACAGTGGAAATATTTTAAGGGAAGGGGAAATATTTAAAAAATATCAGCTGTTGCATACATTTTGTTGAGTTATGTGAACATAAATGTATGCAACAGCTGATATTTTTTCGCGATTTCAGGTTTGGTCCCATACTAAAAGTTGTTCATAATGATCAGTACAATGACCCCTTAAAATAAAGGGTGGGCCAAAAATTTTTGCACTTTTGAAACATGAATAGAAATAAAACTAAAAATGATAATATATTTTGTTGATCATTTATTCAACGCAACAAACATCTAATGCCATATTTTTTTTTTTAAATGATATCGATGAGATGTGCTCTGTCTCGACGCAAACACTTGTCGAACCTGGAGCGCAAAGTAACAACTCTCTCACATTTTGACGCGTGGAATGGCAGCCATTTCTTGGATGATGATTTATTTTCTGCCAATTGGGCAATTGATGTTATTTTCCTTGTGTATACTCGACTAAAATTTCTAATCCAAGAACAAATTAATCTTATTCTGGGACACTGACTTAGATCCATATTCAGAGCGAAATAAACGCCGAAATTGTACCTAAGATTCACTGTTTTTGTAAAAATGTTTTACACAAAATGCATGCTGTTCTCCCGTGAAACGCTCCATAGTGACTAAAATTGCATGAAGCAACACATAATTTTCCGCCATCCGCGCCCTCCTCCCTCCAATGGTTTTTGATACGTTCAGTGTTGCTATTTGCAAGAATTTTTGGCCCACCCTTTATTTCCACTGTCTAACCTGCCACCCTGTATACCTCCATTAAAAAGGGAAAATTTTCCAGCAGACCTGGTAATCAAGGCTAAGATTTCGGCGGTTGGGTTAAACCCCAAAAACCCCCCCTGACTCTGTTGGTAATGCAGGATATGCATCCCACTAATATTATAATTGCGAAAGTTTGTGTGTGTGTGTGTGTGTATTTGTGTGTGTTTGTTACTTCTTCACGCTGAAACGGCTGGGTGGATTTGATTGAAATTTGGCAAAGAGGTAGCCTGGGACCTGGAATAACACATAGGCTACTTTTTATCCCGGAAAACGCGGGCGAAGCCGCGGGCGGAAGCTAGTAATGCATAATACGGTAGTGGACTACTTTTAAAAAAGTACAAATAAATTATTTTATTCCAAAGAAAATAGGAATAACAAAAAAGTAAAAATAAAAAATAATTTATCACAAAATGGAAAACAGACGCTTTAAAAGTTTTTGGAGGGAGTATCGCTCCGTCTTTGTCGCGCGAAGCGGACATAGGTGGTGTTACCTCACTTATCATGCATGCCGTCCGTGTCTAGCAAATCATTTTAATACGCTTATAACTTTGCCAATTTTGTAGATGTTTCATCGGTTTTTTTGGTGATAATTATCTTTTTTGAAATAGTTTACAGATTCACAATAAAAAAAAATAATAGTCCGGTACCGTATTTAGGATTCTGTGACGTTAGATGTGTAGCGACAGCGACATCTGCCGACGACATCGAAGACTACCTACACAGCTCGACAGCTAACAGTGACAACTTGTCACTTGTCAGAAGTCACTAGGCTACAAGACGTGCAACGTTAAAATCCTACATCACGCAAGCAGAGATTGCGGCGCAATTAGCAAATATACAGAAACCCGACATCAACTGTCAGGGCAGTGGCCCGCCAGACAATATCACCGGGTCTGGTAGGAGGATCCTCCCTTTTCAACGGAGGAACATTCCACCTCGTTCTTCCATTCCCCAAAGATGTATACAGTAGTGACATCTACAACTTCTTATCTTTGAAGTTAGTCCTTTACATGGCTTGTAGATGTCGCTGAATATTTTGCAAGTAACTTGAACGCGTTTTTTGCGTTTCACAGTATTGGTTCTTGTTTTACTTACATTTTTGTTATTTTAAAGCCACTGTTAGTATGCTCACCTCAGTCAAAACCCTGTTCCGAGTCTCCAATTGAGAGATCGTCACTTCTAATTCTGCGCCTGAAATGGACAACAATTTCATTGTTCTATACCTACAAAAAGAGTGAAACAAATTTATTTAATTTAATTTATTTTAATTTAATGAAAGAATTAAACAAAGATACGGTGCTATACTATTTCTTGAGTCAAACTGTATAATACGATCCTATATTATTTCTTGGGTCAGACAGTATAGTAGCATAATCAGCGTATAATGTTGCCTGTAATAATGCCTGTGTCCCACTGCTGGGACACAGGCCTCCTCTGTGAGAGGGAGTGGGCCGTAGTCCACCACGCGGGCCCAGTGTGGGTTGGTGGACCACACATGTTTTTCGATTTTTTTGGTTCTAGGACATGCCGGTTTCCTCACGGTGTTTTCCTTCACCGTTAAAGCAAGTGATAATTAATTTCTAATACGCACATGACTTCGGAAAGTCAGCGGTGCGTGCCTCGGGATCGAACTCGAACCATTCGCCGTGGGAGGCACATGGTTAAACCACTAGGCTATCACTGCTGACTGTCTATTACGGTCCTATATTATACCTAATAATAAATAGTGACAATAACATACATTTATCTTCAGTGTGCCGTATCCTAGCCTGTGCTTCCTGGTACCGCCTCAGGGTGGCCTGCTCGGTCTCTGCCAGCTCCTTCAACTCAGCCTCGTATTGCTCCTTGTTCCTCCTGACAACAAGGTCAAGTTTCAGATGGGTGATCGTAAGTGGCAGGCCTAGAGGATGTTTTTTAGTTTTAGAGAGAATTCATGTTCGTTTTTCATGAATGTAATTGATTTTTAGTGTACGTATTGCTTTAATAACGACATCAATTCACTTAAATTCATGAAAAATGAACATAAATACCCTCTAAAACCAAAAAAACCCGGACAAGTGCGAGTATGCCTCGCGCCCTAAGGGTTCTGAAATATGATCATAGATGGCGCTACTGCATAGGTACTTCCAATGGCGCCATCTATGAGCAGATGGCTCCACTTATGGTCCGGTGACTGACGGCGGACAACAAAGTGATCCTATAAGGGTTCCGTTTTTCCTTTTGAGGTACGGAACCCTAAAAATGCGTCTGAATTGCCCTCTAGGCACGCCACTGGTGATCGTAGATATACAATGGAACTCTTTTAAGGTTCGGAGAACAGAACAAAGTATTGGGGTCAGTTAATATAATGTGCAGTGGAGGATCCAGAAATTGCTTTTGGGAGGGGCTGAGGAGTCATTCAATATTATTTAGGGGGACGTGGGATTAAATAAAAAGAATCGAATCACAAATCTGTCAGTATTTAAGATGGGGGGATTTGAGCGCCCTAGCGCCCCCTGTATCCTCTACTGATTGTGTGAGTCATCTGAATGATTACTGTTGATATTTTAACCACATTTCATCTGATTCTGCTATGACGAACCAGAGATACAGCCTGACCTCTTCGTAGTACTAGTCACCTTACACTAAGGAGGTCATTTAAAATGGTCAATGGCAAAAGCCTATAATAGTAGCCTTTAGTGTACTGGGTACGTACCTTAGCGCGTCCTGTAGTTCCTTCCTGCCGGCCTGGGCCTCTGCCTCCATGCTCTCGATGGCCCTCTCTATCTCCTTGTCCCTCTCCTGCTTGCGCTGCGCGGATATCTCGGCAGTCTTGCGCTTTATATGCAGCTGCTGTTCAGCTTCCAACTGCTTCTTGTAGTCCTCAAGTTGTTGCTGCATTTCAACTTCTTTTTGCTTCATTTGTTCCTAAAATCAAGTTGGATTAATACACTTACTGACTGACTCATCAGCCCCGGATCTTGAATTATTTCGAGGCGGAGCAGAAACTGAAACATGCCGTTCCCGCCCGACAATAGTTTTACCTATAGCATCATCAACACGACCACTGATGCTGAGGGACATAATATGTAGGCCTCTCCCAACGAACGCCACAACGACCGGTAAAGCGCTGCTTTTTGCGAATACTACACTTGAATTTACCGCCCGGGGCACCGGCTTGCGACAAATTTGTAGGTAGGTATTCTGAAAACATTTCTTTTTTTTTGAAGTCGATATACCCTACACGCTACGTTTGAAGACCCGCTAAGATTCTAAGAGAAGTCCAGCGAAAAAAATGGTTTCGAAGAGATAAATAAAAAACTTTTTTAACAAAAAATAACTGACTTCAAAAAGCCACTACAAAGAAAATAATAATTTTGGTTTCGGAAGTCGGTGGCTTTGGTTTTTGTTTGCTTTTTTTGCCACCGACTAACACAAAATTATTATTTTCTTTGTAGTGGCTTTTTGAAGTCGATTATTTTTTGTTAAAAAAGTTTTTTATTTTTCCCTTTTTAGTTCTTTATCTCGCGTTAGATTACTTTAACGACTTCGTTCAACAGTAAATCTTCTACGTAGTGTGTACATTTTTATGCATATAACTTTGTACATAGGAATGATTACCTAATGTATTATATACTAAAACCTTCCTCAAAGTATGTAGATTACGTAAGTGAAAACCCCATCCAAATCGAATCATTAGTTTTTGAGAAAATCGCATATACAAACATACATACATACATACGGGACGAATACAGAACCTCCTTTTTTGAAGTCGGTTAACAAAATAATTGCTCACCTCCATTTTTTCCCTTTCCTTGGCAATCTCAAGTTCCATTTGCATGCGTTTCTCCTTCATCTCATTCTCCTGTTCTTCTCTCCATTTCTCTAAATTAATATAAAAATGTATGTGAATCTATACTAATAATAATAAACATACACTCGAAAAACATAACCCTCCTTCTGGCGCAGTCGGGTAAAAAGAGAGTGCGAATTTTGTGAGTTTGTGTAAATGTGGCGGGTAATCTCCGGAACTACTGACCCGATTCTGAAAATTCTTTCACTAATAGAAACCTACATTATCCCTGAGTGCTATAGGCTACTTTATATCTCGAAAAAATGCAGTTTCTGTGGGTCACGAGGACGAAGTCGCGGGCAAAGTGCTAGTTTGTATTAAAATGCAGCATTATTTAAGAACTATATAACGACAGCCGCCTTACCCAACTCTTCTCTCTGTGCCCTCTCCTTGGCGGCGAGCTCAGAAGCGACCCTCTCATTTTCAGCCCTCATCTCTGACACCAGACGCGTACGCTGCTCCTGGTACGTCAGCTCAATCTCTAGGATCTGCTTTTCTAGCCTGGAACAATAACTTAGTATAGGTACCGGCACTAAAGATGATCACAGATCGCGTAGTTAGTTAGTTAGTTATACCACCTGTTTTCCGCACTTAGCCTCTTGATTGGGCCATTGTGCGTGTGTGACCGCAGGAACGAGATCGTGGTCACGCGTACCAGCTCAGCTCCTGCCAGAAGTCCAGGAGGTCCCGTAGGTTTACGAGCGCGTCTCGTATGGTGTCAGGGTTGTCCAATAGTTTCCCTCTTTGATCGGCCACGCTCTTACAGTGTAGTATTACGTGAGCCGGTGTTTCTTCGGCCTCCATGCATCCTCTGCATAAGGGGCTGTCAGTGATGCCGATGTTGAATAGGTGTCTGTTGAGTGGGCAGTGGCCTGTGATTATGCTCACTATGTGACGGAGGTTCTTTCTGTTTAGGTGCAGAAGTTTGCGAGAGAGGCGTGTATCCAAGGATGCCCACACTTCCTTTGTTTGCCTGATCTGCCCTCTCTGACCTGCCAGATCGCGTATGTACGTATGTATTTTCGGCCCAATAGACAATAGACAGTTGACAATACGTAATAAAGAATGGTCCAATTAGACGACGAGCATCGACTGACGAACCAATCGCGTGCAGCCTCGGCGCCCCCCGTCTTCTTCATTCCGCCAAAGAGACCGAAAAATCAGCTAATGCGCAGGTGACGTTTGTGATCAAGACTGGTGCCGGGACTTATATAATGATTTGGCTGTGTGATGTTTTCAAGTTACTATGATGGTGTTTGGGTCGGATATCTTCTCTTGGTACGTTGGTACGCTGGTACGTTGGCATACCAAGTCTCGAAAGACAATGCCGGGAGGCCGTACCAATTTGAGCCGCGGAGTGTCACAATCAAATTTAGTTCATAAAATTACTCGTTTTTAGGGTTCCGTACCTCAAAAGGAAAAACGGATCCCTTATAGGATCACTTTGTTGTCCGTCTGTCACCGGACCATAACTGGAGCCATCTTCTAATAGATGGCGCCACTGAAGTATGCAGTAGCGCCATCTACGATCAAGATATGATATATCTACTATGATGTAATAGCGGCATAGATTTTTTTTATTTTAAAAAAACGTTGCCCCACACTAGGATTTCTCCTGTATCGTGGGTGCGTTTACAAACACAAATTTCACATACACAAACAGCCAGACCTATGTGCAATGCGGGAATCGAACCCGCGACACGTTGCGCAGCAGCCAATCTCTCAGCCACTGCGACAACCGTGCGGTCGAGATAGATGGCGCTATTGCATATTTCGGAACCCTTGTGGTGCGAGTCGTACTCTCACTTGTCCGGTTTTTTTTGTATACTCGAGTTATCGTCGATCGAACATTTATACATACATACAAATGCCAGATTTTTCAAGTAGACTCGGAGAACTTCGCTCGTATCAAAAATATTTCGCCAGTTCAGCCCACATATCTCTCGTCCCACGTTTTATTTATGGAGAATATTCCTCACCTAGAACTGGCTAGATGCCTCTCCTTGACCAGTGCAGCCTCCTTCTCCTCCTCAAGCGTCCTCCTCAACTCCTCAAGTTCCTGCGCGTGCTTGGCCTGCGCCCGTCCACTGTGCTCCGCGTGCATCATCTTCAAGTCCGATATCTCCTTCTGTTGGCGCTCTGCCATCTCGCGGAGCTCGCCTTCCAAGCCTTTCACTGTTAGCTCCTGGATTTGGAAGAGTGCAAAGAATTTAAATTGCTTATTTAAAAGTATCTGCAAAATAGTAGAGTTAGTGCTCCACATTGTCTGACCCCTCTTAGGGCGCCATCAAATTAAAGCGCTGCAGTGGCGCCATTGTGGTGCGCAAGCCGCGCCAATACTAATTTTCATACAATTTCTAGAAGCGCGCTACTGCGCTTCTAGAAATTGTATGCGCCACTACCGTGAGTCCGTGACACACGCACGTCATGTGGTGCTGCTACTGCGCTTCTAGAAATTGTATGCGCCACTACCGTGAGTCCGTGACACACGCACGTCATGTGGTGCTGCTACTGCGCTTCTAGAAATTGTATGCGCCACTACCGTGAGTCCGTGACACACGCACGTCATGTGGTGCTGCTACTGCGCTTCTAGAAATTGTATGCGCCACTACCGTGAGTCCGTGACACACGCACGTCATGTGGTGCTGCTACTGCGCTTCTAGAAATTGTATGCGCCACTACCGTGAGTCCGTGACACACGCACGTCATGTGGTGCTGCTACTGCGCTTCTAGAAATTGTATGCGCCACTACCGTGAGTCCGTGACACACGTGTTATAAAATAGTAATAATTTGATTATTGATTATGGTATTTTATGCCATTATAATTAATTTAAATGTATTTATTTAATACAAATAATTCAATATATCATCTAAGATAAATAGGTTATTAAGAACAACTGTTGTTTATAACAAAATGTTTGTTATGGAACCACATGTTCTTTTTTATATCAAGAATCTTATAGCTGTGTACTAAATAAATCTTTCTAGATTTTTTGATAACCATTGTAATTAATCATACATCATAAAATCATTAAGTTATGAACAAGTGTTCTTTTAGCGTTGTTTGTTACACTGTATAAAAGGAGACGGAATCGTACGATGTGATTCATTCTGTGTCCGGCCGCCATAGTGAGCAGAGCTCCGTAATATTGTTATAAAAGATAAGTATTGGTATTATTATGTAATAATCGTAGAAAATGCTTGTCTATATATATGTATTATGGTTGTTAATCTGAATATTTTATTATTATATATATAACCTGTATACATATATACCTAAAATAGTTTATATAAGCCTGGAAGTATTACTTTCTTATAACATTGCCTAAAATTTATAAATATATCGTCAATATACATAACATTCATAATATACATAACATTTATAATATACATTATATACATAATAACATACATAATATACATAACATTCATAATATTCATAATATACATAACAATCATAATATACATAATATACATAACATTCATAATATATACATAATATACCTACATATTATATTTTGAACATAATTTATACTTAATCCTATCAATCAATACAGAGTTAATATTCATATATTTATATTAGATTTTGAATATATAATTATTAAAGTAAAATAAATTCTATCGACTTTAGTAATCTTTTGACTTTTACCAATCGTTTTTGTGAAGTGGTGTCTACGAGGTGCCACTTGAGTTAAGTACAGTGTTATTATTCTCTAAATTATGTTAATTTAATATCTTTATATCTGTGTTGCTATATTGCTATGCTTTGTGTATCCTCATTTTATAATTGCTAATTTAAATGAAAATGATTGTCTAAATGATCTAGTTATATTATGTGGGAATATTCTTGTTTTTCTACCCACATGTTTTACAATGGTTATGACTAAATTTAATTTGTGTATATCATGATGAAAACAATATGTATAAAATAAACCATGGAGTTTCTTGCTCATTCTTCTCCATCGGTAATTTCTTTTGGAATGAGCAACTAGTTTTTCGAGTCACAAAAATAAAAGTCTAGTCTTGCCTAATTGTGTTATTTTATAATAAAATCCCTTTTGTGTTGGACACCTACCTACACATATTCATAAATACTTGATAAATCACAAATAATCTCTAACATATATCTATAACAATGTAACCACCAATATAATCTTCTCACACACGCACGTCATGTGGTGCTGCTACTGCGCTTCTAGAAATTGTATGCGCCACTACCGTGAGTCCGTGACACACGCACGTCATGTGGTGCTGCTACTGCGCTTCTAGAAATTGTATGCGCCACTACCGTGAGTCCGTGACACACGCACGTCATGTGGTGCTGCTACTGCGCTTCTAGAAATTGTATGCGCCACTACCGTGAGTCCGTGACACACGCACGTCATGTGGTGCTGCTACTGCGCTTCTAATTTGAAGGTACTATGATAGTTTGATACAGGAGTCACCAAATGGCGGACCGCTGGACCTGCTTTGTGCGGACCTAAACAGAACTATACATTCATAATCTTTTTTACTCATGCCAGAAGATCGAAGAAAATAAAGTCAAAATGTGCTCGTGGTAATTTTATTTAGTCCGCGTTTTATCTTCCCTACCGTTTGAGATTACATATATCAATAGGATCAAAACGACGACGCAAATAAACCGGACCGCGACATCCTTTTATAATATTTTTAAAATGGACCTCTAATATAACTAATTGGTGACCCCTGCAGCCTAATTGCGTAACTCAATTTCTTTCACCATGGCTTTCATTTTGACAGTTCAACAACATCCATTGCGGCGTTGAGATAGTTACGGGAACACGTATTAACAATCATACGGCGTAATGAATGTCAAAAACAATGCCATGGTGATAGCAATTGAGTTACGCAATTAGGGTGCTGGTCTAATAGTAAGTTTATTTGTGAGGAATTAAGAATTTTGTGTGTGGCATACCTTGATTTTTTCCGCTTTCTGCCTAACCCAGCGCTGCCTTGCCACCTGTATGTTTAGACAATAATGAATAAGTGCAAGTCGACTATGAATAAGACAGTGCAATATTTTGACAGTATGAACAAATGACGTCACACGTCTGTAAATATTTCTCATTGTCTAGTGATTGTGACTTGATGATTATTTACTAACATGTGACGTCACTGAAGCCAGTGTGATGCCATATTGCCTAAAAAGCGTTTTGGCGCCATATTTAAATAGTGCAGTGAATAAAAAGTAACCACTTTTTGTGGGTTTTAAAACACTACTAAATAATCTGAGATGTTTTCCAGAAACAAGTCAGATAAATGTATAATTTTTGGTTACCTCTTCGCTAAGGTTTAGATGCGTGAGAGATACCCAATTAATGAAGTTATACATACGTACATTTATCTGATAAAGAAACAAGATTACAATAGACGTTTGAGCGAACCTGTTGCGCGGCTTGCATCTTGTCATGCTGGTTGCGCAACTCGAGCTTGTAGCGCTCTTCCAGCGCCTGCGCAGATCGCTTCCAGCGCTCCTCGAGCGATCGCCGCTCGTCCACCAGCTGCTCGATGCGGTGGTTCAGCGTCTTCTTGTCGTTTATGAGCTGTTTAGTAGAGACAGGTGTCTATGGTAAGTCTGAATAATTTTTTTCAAGTATCTTACCTACCGCGTTTCCTCTTAATCCTTCTCATCGTCTGTAATATATTCGTACCTGATCGATGAAGTTCTGATGCCTTTTGATAGTGTCCTCACACTCCTGCTTCACCTTACTTATATTGCGAATGGATTGCTTCTCCAAATTGCTCACTTTGTTAATCATCTGAAAACATGCTTTGTTTAAAATCTTGTACAACTAGCGGCACCAAATATGATCACAAACGTCACCGGCGCATTAGCTGGTTTTTCGGTCTCTTTGGCGGAATGAAGAAGACGGAGGGCGCCGAGGCTGCACGCGATTGGTTCGTCAGTCGATCGCTCGTTGTTTATAGGACTATTCTCTATTACGTATTGTCAACTGTCTATTGTCTGTTAGGCTGCAGTTAGACGACGCGAAAAAATTCTTGCGGCCGCCGCGCGGCGACCGCGCGGTGGCCGCGTACTAACTGTTCAGTTATAACAAATTTATGTTTTAATAACTAGGACGTAAAGTTGAAATTAATTTTGAGTAACTAACCGCGCGGCGTTCGCTCCTCGATCACACGGCGGCCGCGCGGCCGTCTCGCTCGAATCACTCGAATGTTCTCGATGTACGCCCCGCGCCGGCGTCCCCGCATTCTCCTTTCATTGGTCCGTCAGTCACTTGCGCGAGACGTCGTGACGCGCGGAAATCGTGATTTCGAAGATGGATGAAATTTCACCAAAATTTCGGTGTCACCGTACTTTCGCCGCGCGGCCGACACGCTGTACCATTCCGTGTCATATAAACGCGCCCTTAGGCAAAAAATGTACATTCGCGATCTGTGATCAAGATCCCTGCTGGTAATATCTAATTCTACTTTTAAGTCCTAAATTACTCCTTCAAAGCTACCAAATATTCCGCAAACGTGTAAAAGAACCAATCTCCTACGCACCTGCTCCTTATGGTTGGCAAGACTCTCTTGCAGCAGTGCGATGCAGCAGGATCGTTCTTCCAGCTGCAATGAAGCTGTCACCAGCCTCTGAGCTAACTCCGTCTGCGGCAGCTTTAGCAGCGTCTCTAATCTGACAAACAACAATGATATATTTATTTCCTGTCCCGGCAGGATCAAAACTTGTTGATCCTATAGTCTGTTTTTTTTTAACAAACGAGTACTGAGTATGTCTCTCGCACATTTCCGATATTGACAGAGTGAGATGGGTCATGGGTGGGGGTGGGGCCAACGCCTTTGTTCTTGCTTTGAAATTGTTAAGGCACGTTCATATTGAATAGGTACTTCTAAAATTTACTGTAGAGAAAATTAAATTATTATTTTATGATATTTTGCATACTTAGTATATTTGTAACAAATTTTTCTGTTCGCGTTATATGATATTTTCATAATAAATAACAATAAAACAAATTTGTAATAGTACCTAAGTATATAGATCCTATTTGCTTTATACATAAAATATTATAAAATGAGTTACGTCAATGTGACATTAATTTATCTATTTAATATAATAAATAATTTATGTTTAGATCTTTTGAAATCATTGGTTTAGATACATTATTTTCAAAATGCCACAAGTGGGTAAGCAAAAAAAATGTTTACCTTGTACACTCACTAGTCGATGGCTTACATGTAACTACAGCGTTTGTGTGGAACGGACTTTATGTTAATTACGTGGACCAATAGAAACGCAGTCAACATTTTCAGTACTCGTTTGTTAAAAAAACAGACTATAGTTTAATATTACATCGTTCTGCCTGTCTATTCTGTACCGACTCGCCGTGTGATATCACCGCGAGGACTGCCAATTTGTTTGCGAACGTTCGAGGGAGACTGTCACGGTGAGATTATCCCTCGAACGGTCGCAAACAAATTGGCAGTTCTCGCGGTCTCTACAGAATAGACCGGCTGTTATCATACTCAGTACTCACTTAGGCATAGTTTGCGGGGTGGTGTTAGTAACGACAGATAAAGCATCGTTAGCACTCTGCTCTACTTTTTCCAGAAACTCAAATATTTCCCTGAAAATACAAGTTAGAAGAATAAAATGATGACATTGATCAAAAGTGAAATCAATTTGATGATTATTAGATATTGGATAATGAATCAAATTCATTATCACATTTTCAACTCACATGAAATTATCTTTCGGCGAGCAACTTTCTTCATCTTTCTTACTTTCCGTTTCAGATAGAATCCTATTAGTTACTTCTGTCACGGGATTTTCCCCGTAACTTTCAATTTCTTTCAACATCGAGTAAATATCTAATACTGTAGACTGAGAACTTAGTTCCTTGGGAGCTTTCGGTTCTTTGTCTTCAGTATGGACGGGCGACGTAGGTCTCACTGTTGCGACCCTCTCTTCTGGTCTCGAAGGTTCAGATTTCCGTGGCTCTTCTCCTATTTCTTCAATTTCAAGGATTCTAGGTGAAGGTGCAGATAGAGACATCCACGAATCAATATCTTTGTCATTCTGAACGCTGTCGATCCTAGCGCTCATAGGAGTTCGAATCGTAAACATATTTTTCTGAGTTTGGTTCTTTATGTTAACTGGAATCGGACTTTTGCCACCATTTTTAGAGCTTTTATTATTCCATTCCTGCTTAAACCCTGAAGGATTTTCTCCTGCACCACTATTACTTAATTTCCTATCTGTTTTCTTCGCGTTTTTAGGCGCATTTCCATAATCCCCTTCTTTGACTTTCAAATAATTTTGTATTAGCTCTTTCGTCGAAATTTTGGATATGTCTCGTTTAGGATCTAAAGAGTTTTTATTTTTTACTGGCGATTGGTCTGTCCTATTGCTTTCCTGAGAGCTTTCGCTGTTGTCCTTCTTAGCTTCAAAGTTAGATGCATCTTCGAACATTTTGTCTATGTTAAGAGGAGTTGGAGATATTGCATCAGTCTTTATATCTTTGATGGTAAGATCATGCAGATTGTTTATAGCTTCTAATTCTTTTTTATAATCTTCTATAACCTTAGACGTGTACGCTTTAGTAGTACTATTAATTAGATAGGATGGGTAATCCAAATTATTATCTGTATTGTCAGATTTCAGTTCATCTGTCGCTTCACTACTACCAGGTATATGTACGTCACTCTTGCTTGGCGAATTCTGTGGAGGCAATGCAATGTGCCCTTCTTTCTTTAAGAAGAAATCTTTGTAGAGCAAGCGGCTGTGGTTTAATGGCTCAGTCCATTGACTCTTTTTATCTACAGGATATGTTTGGTACCCCTTATCATTGCTGTTTGTTGAGACACTATCCAAACTCTTAGGCTGTTCTTCGACTTTATCGCGAGAGCTAGATTTCTTTAACATAGACGTATTTGGCAGTGAATAATTCTGTCTGTAAAATCTATCATCATTTGCTCCACTGTCAGGATAACCTGAGTCTTTCGACGACGAATCTGTATGTACTATGGTACTAGACAGTTTATTCTTGTATGAATCCATAGGATTCGTGCGGAAATCGTCGTAAAAACTAGTGTAAGTCCTCGGTTCGCACATGAAACTCTGAGTAATTTTATTATAATCATTACCTTTAAAGTCAACTACGTAAGTGTTCCTTCCAGTTAGATTATCATCATGGTCATCTTTAGCGCTTTTGTCTTCAAGAGAAATTTCTGGAGACAAACTGGACAGGTGCTGTGAAGGGACACTTTCTATGTCTTGTGTAGATTCTTCTTCTACCAAGGAAAGCTGTTGTTTGGATACGGTTAATCGTCGAGAGTAGGTATCTATAGCTTTCTCCACCTCTGATTGTATACTTGTATCATTGTAAGATCCATGAGCGAATTCTGACTCTTTCTTCTCTGATTCAAGAGGTATGAAATATGATTCATACGCTCGTGTTTTGAATGATGGCGATAAACATCTTCCGTGAAAGATATTTTTGTTTCTGTTTGGAGAATGAGCCCTTTCAATGATTTTCACTTCCAATCCATAATCTTGACTAGTTACATCTTCACTTACAGTGTTTTCCATAGGCTTTCGTGTTTTTTTAGCTATGTTCCTATATTTCGCGAAGTTCTTTGAGTTGATGTTCTTTCTAGAGCCCAGTTGAGCTTTAGCCTTGATTTTAGTTCCTAAACTAATGAAGGTGTCTTCAGAACCATAGTCTGAAGCGTTACTGCATATTTCTTTGTTCTTATGAGAATGGGTTTCAATGGATTTTGTATCTCTAAGGAGATCAGTTGTTGGTGCAACTATTTTTATAGTGGTTGGTGAATCTGAAGATAAGATTGGCAGGTAAGTAATGATAGAAGATTTCTAATATTAATTTAAATGTGACTGTTATTGTAAGCCTGAGGCCAGCGGCGGCCTTAGCCATTGCGAGGCCCCGGGGGCCGGGCGGCAGATCCTTGCGAGGCCCTTGTTCTTTGTATAATTTATGTAGAAGAAAGTAAGTATTTTTGATGATGATTGACGAGAAATGCAAAAGTTATGAATAAATAAATTAATGTAGGTATGTACTATGTAGTATCTACTTAAAATATACTATAATAACTTTTTCTACTTGGGTTGTTTTGCGAGGTTGCGATCGAAAGCGAGGCCCCGGGTAGTTGCCCTGCTTGCTACTCCCTAAGGCCGCTACTGCCTGAGGCATCCCACCGCTGGGGAAAGGCCTCCCTGCATGATATCCAGTTTAGAGCATACATGCATGCATATCCATAATCGGCCTATAATGTTCCCACTGCTGGAACACAGGCCACCTCTGTGAGTGGGCCGTAATCCACCACGCGGGCCTAGTGCGGGTTGGTGGACGTCACATATCTACGAATTTTTGGTTCTAGGACATGCCGGTTTCCTCACGATGTTTTCCTTCACCGTTAAAGCAAGAGATAATTAATTTCTAATACGCACATGACTTCGAAAAGTCAGCGGTGCGTGCCTCGGGATCGAACTCGAACCATTCGCCGTGGGAGGCACATGGTTAAACCACTAGGCTATCACTGCTCTGTCTCAGTCTAGAGCAGTGGTTCCCAACTATTGGTCCGCGAGAACTAAATTAAGGTCCGTGAAATAAAGTTATATAAATTAATATTTACGCTGCCGACGCTGCTCCCGCAAAATTTTGGGGGCCTCGACTCCGCGTACCAAACAAAAAAGTTCTAGTGGCCTCTTGTCACAAAAAGGTTGAGAACCTCTGGTCTAGATCCAATGTGGACCATTGTTAGCTGGTTTTGTCCAGGACATCCCACAATCTTCAATGTAAAGGTAGATAAAAATAATAATTACTATTACACGACTGTAGTAGTTCAGCACTGAACGCTTTTAAAAAACTTCTGGTTGATGGCGCACGGTCTTTGGTATCAGCAGAAAATGGCCTCTTGTATCTTTCTGGATGGTCCTGAAAAATAAATAGGTATTTCTGAACTAGAAAAATTATAAAATCATTATAATAAATGCAATGGACAGTAAAAATCTTCTAATTATGTCAGCCCTCAGCTCACATACTTAATACTTAACCCTAAGTAGGTATATTTTATTTTTAAAATATTTACATAGGAAGACCATGAACCTTATCAATGTATGGAATGTTATGTTGTTAGGTAGGTATATTAAATAAAGCATCATCCTTGTAATAAATGTATTTAACCTGTTGCTAACTAAATAAACTTTATTTATTTTTATTATTTATTTTATTTAAAGGGAAACACACTGAGTTGTAGAAAAGGTAATTAAGTTTTAAAGGAGACTTTCGTTGAGTTGCAGAAAAGGTCATTATGTTTTAAAGAAGTTTTTAACGATAGAAATTGTATGGTTAATGCCTCCTTTAAAATTTAATTATATTTCTGCAACCGGCCGTTTAACAATAGAAATTGTACAGTTAATGTTTCCTTTAAAATTTAATTATCTATCTGCAACAGATCTGATTAATATCAACATTATAGAGCGCAGAGAATGAAAGTCATAGTGGCAGTGGCACTCATTTTCTCATGTCAACAAACTTGAACAAACAGAAGGCCAATTCCTGTAATTAATTTAGCACTATAATTAGGAGAACTGCCCTTCTGCATTCAGCTATATAATTGCAGAAACTTTAATGATAAATTTAGCATAATGATAGCTTTAGTAATAGTGGTAGTAGTGAAGGATTTTCAATTCAGATATCTACATAAAGGTTTGTAAGAGAGTTATAGAATGTTAAGCTGTTATTTTAAGTGTAGATTAAATTATGTCTCTAATATTCTATTATCTCTGTACTCCCAACATATCAATAATGTTTGTTCATAAACACTGAAAATATCATGTAAGTAATTGCCTAATCGGAGCACAGCGGAGACCAATCATCAATCTATGTATGAGCCTAATGTTATTTATAAGTATTTAAAGAAAGCCATAAAAATAAATAATCTTCATAGCACAACAATTTTGTTCAATTTATTAGGTATATATTATTGTATAATATATTATTATTTAGACAATAGGGTGTACGCAAGACTTTGGAAGGGGAGACCAAGTTATGGAGCGATAGTCACCATGACGACATGCGACTTCGTTTAATCATAAGCTTAAATGAATTAATATGATACATTTATGTAGGGTAACAATATTATGTTATTATGTGATTTGCTAAATATGAGAAGGTAAACAACTCATATTATTGTAATTGTATAGAAATTAACAAGAAAATAAACAAAATACCGGTGTAATGCAAACTGTGCTTTGTAGCGCGGATCGCGGTCGATTACGAATGTTCCTTTTGTCGTCTTTCTTCTTGCCTCTGTACGATAAGTTTACAGGCGAGCCCAGCAGCCGCAAATTATTGTTTTCTTTAGACATTTCACACACATTCCAACAACAAATTAATTAAAATCACTCCACGTATGACGACCATGGAATTATTTATCTAATATTAATTCCATGATGACAACACATTCAGTTGTTTATTTATTGGTTGTCAAGGCGTTTGGTTTGTTCACAGCGTTTGTTGCTAGGCAACTATCACGTTCCAGATTCATAGATTTAGTTGTGTAGCATAAACCAGTAGTAAACTTTTAATTATTTGTTCTTTTAATATAACGATATATACCTACCTACTAATATAAATATTGATTCATTGATTTTATAATTTTTACTAAAATATTTATTTTAATAAAAAATATTTGATGATAAAAATAATTATTTAGTAATTCAGTTGAGGTCCCAGGAAGTTTGCTTTTTTTTAATAAGTGTTGCAATTATACCATTTGGTATTAATTAGTAGTAAAATAGACTCAGTAATTTACAATCATTTTTGTTTTAGTTTGTTATCAATAAAAGTGCATAAAATATTGAATTAAACAGGTTTATAGTAATCTGTGAAATATACAACATAATGATTTAATGTTATAAATTAATTATATTTATCATTCCATCAAGTTCAAGTATTGCATAAACTAAACGCGTTATGCATTGACGTCATCGATAAAAATAGTCGGTTCGTCGCATGGAAAATGTATCTTTGAGTTCGGGCGGTCAAGTCAATTTTTGTTGAGTAGAACCTTGAAAGGCATTGCGCATTGCAATCGCACCGCACTTCGTAAACGCGTTCCGTGAAATTATATGGTCAGAAACAACTGGTGCAAATTGTTCAAAAATATTCGTGTGCACGCATTCGAACTTCAGTGTTTAAATTGTGATTAAAACTTATAAAATCAGACAAAATGTTCAGCGGAATTGCAGGTAATAAATGTTGACTATTTTTGTTTCGTTTAGCAATTGTTACGATGTGTAAATATTTCAATAAACCTATGTAACTAATAAAAATATGTAAAAAAAACCTTTTTTACATCTATCATAATTACATAACTGCCATAATTATTTTATTTAATTGTATGTAATTTTATTAGAATAAAAAATGCTACTGTAGTATAATGATTGGCCACTAATTTTAATTCCAAATTAGCACTTTGTAATAAATATGTAGGTAGTCTGTAGAATTATTTTTAACACTGCAACAGCTGCATGCTATAAAAATTATCAAATTAATTTTAAAAATGTATATTTATAAAATTGTTTACATTTTATTTCTTAACTTATGTACCTACCAAGGTAAGTACCATCTACCGCTCGTATTTTTGTAGGTACATACTTATAAGAAAATTTTAAAAAAATTACCTTAATTTAACATCAATGTACCTACTGAAATATTTTCATAGTAGAAAATATTAGACATCTACCCATGGGGCAGTACAGTTCGTAAAATAGAGATTGAGTCCTATGACACATGTCAAAATGCATTAAAAATGTACGTACCTACTTTGACATCTGTCACAGGACTCAAGCTTTATGTTACGTACATACATCTGTTTTTCTACCATGTTTTAAAGCAATAGGTACCTAGGTAGGTAAAGTACGTATCTACCTACCTACCTCGCGGCTAGGTAAATATGAATTACCTACATATTATTTTTTATTAAAACATACATTAGTCATTCGTCTTCCAAGGAAGATAGGATACCTAATTAATTTATTGACATAGCTGTTATGCCTGCAATACATGTTGGCCCAGCGTTGTCGAGTGAAGGCCAATACCAACATGTAGACGGTATATTTGCCTTGTCTTGCTATCGCTCGGTGTCACTTGCCTAGTTGGTTGAGTATAGACAAGCGCCAACGTGTATAGATCTCATTTGACGTAGCTTGCCACAACTTGCAGTCGCTCGCGATCGCTTGCCTCACTTCGGAGCGGTGTCGGTTTTTCTGCACAAATCAAAGGCTCTCGCTGTGGCGCTTGCGCGCGCTCGGACAATAGTGTTCACATGTTTGTCCGCGCGCTATTATGCGGTTGACGTCAAACTTGCCGAACGTGTAGACAGTAGCGCTTGCCTTGTGTCAATTTGTTTAGGCTCGCGTTGGTCTAAGCTCGGCCAACATGTATTGCAGGCTTTAGCTGTGCTAAAATAGTATGACTGGATTTAACTGCGTTTTTTATTTATCATGAGCCCTAGATATCAGTCATTCACCGGTCATAGACTGTCACTTTGTCTACATGTCTACCACCTACCACATGACAGTTAATGACTGGATAGAAACTGTCAGCTTGAGCTCCTGGCTGATGGCTCCTGCTAAATATGTTAGGTACTACTACCTACATTGGGAACAATTTGAGATGTTACCTCATTAATGGATCATGTACCTTACTGGGTATTAGCCAAATATTTTTTGACTAATAACTGCTCTAGCCTATTCTACTTTAACTTAATACCTATATCTTAAAACGAATGTAGTTACGTAACGTTTTGCCCCGAATCTTTTGGATTCCCATTAATTGACTAATAACGGGTAACCTATTACTTTATAATCTAAATAGTTGATGTAGGTGTGTTACCTATACCAATTACGAATATATTACTCACACCAGCCGGCCTAGCATGACCACGATAGAAACGGGTTTTGTCTACATAGAAATAGACAAAGTGACAGTGTAGTGTGTGTTTGTCTCATCTGTGGGACTTGTTCAGGGGGTGTTTGTGTTTGCACTGCGTCGGAAGGCCGAGCCTGCTTGGCCTTCTTGCGTGCAGCGTCACTCTCAGCATAATACATGCCCAGTCTAGTTTTAATAGCTGCCAGAGCTGCCCCATTGATTTCATCATGGAATATATTTGTGTATCTCCACTGCTTCACCATAGGACCTCTCTTCCGTTCTTTCTTAATTTTCTTTTCTGGTTTGATTTCTGCATGATGATGCATCAATTCTGCAGTATGTCCATAGGGATTGTCTATGGTGATGGTAGCGTGCTGGGGCTCAGGCTTAGCTTGCAGCACAATGAATGCTGTCGTGGGCTGCGTGGGTCTCGGTGCAGCTGACTGAAGCAAGATGCCCATGCTTTGTCCTCCATTAGGAGTTTGATAAAAATTTGTAGTAGTGCCTGTAGTTAATGTAGCTGTTTGATATTGGTTTTGGAAGTAGTTCTCAGCTATGTTCACCAGATGACCACTTCCTGGATATGCAATGGGGGTCAGAGGGTCCGGCGGTGGTTGTGGTTGCTGCTGTGGCAGTTCCACCTGTGGAACCAACTCCATGCTCCTCTTAGACTTAGGCATAGTTGCTGATATGTTATCCGGATCAAAAGTCTTGATGTAATCTTTCCACATTTTGGAAATATTAATTTCTAAACCAGCAATTTTATCTAATCTGATAAAATCTTTTAGCCGATGTGACAGATTTCATTCATAAAACGTAGAAATGTTTCTACAATCTGTCACTTTGTCTATTTCTATGTAGACAAAACCCGTTTCTATCGTGGTCATGCTAGGCCGGCTGTAGGTACTTGCTAGACACCCTATAGAGGGTTATAAAAATGTCTGCATTAGCCCGCAACCTGCATCTGGGAAGGGGATCACGTCATTTTATGTTAGGCAACAGTACCTACATATTATGAAACAGTTCCTTACATTTTGCTATTGCTCGGTCGAAACCTGGAAGAACATGTAAACTTTCTAATTAGGTACCAGGATAAATCCAGGTATCACTAGCATAAATGAACTGATAGTGCATTATTTCAAGCGTGATCGATCATAGTTTAACCCATGATTCGAGTTCACTCTCTTTCTTTTACTTTTAGAGAAAATCTTCGCCGCCAGGCCTTTGTTGGTCTTCCCTGCCTTTTGTTTTGATAGGCACTCAACTAAAATAATCTTGGATACTATACCTAAGTATTCGTCTCTCACTCAGAGCATAGCGTCATGAATCATGTAGGTACCTAAACTCGAAGAATCAGGATTAGTAATTGCTGCCTTAATGGATTCTTATTGAGTCACTGTGGCAGTCGTAACCGATGGACTGATGTCATTGCGATCATTTAACAGCATTCAGCTTGCTTAGAGTGATTTAAACTCTAGAATACCTACCTTGTATTAAAAAGAATCGGATCTCACAGATGAGCGTGAGTTAACTATTTAACTCGCTACAGTGCCGGTAGAACCAGATTCAAGACATCAAATGGAAAAGTTTTTGGGTCGTCATAAGTCCCCCGCATCGCAAGGTTATTGCACCTAAAATATGTCACGCACGCTGTCTATTAGCTAGACTTTGATCACATTAATTATCATATTAATTTCCCTTACTAAGTCAGCCAAAGGTGTGTAACTATTAGACAAATAGGACTAACTACTAAACCTAACTTTAGAAAAGAACAGAATACAGAAGAACAGTATAAATAGTCACTTCACAGCCTTATTTGCTAAACCTATTGACTGTAAATAATATGGAATCAGTTTGCTCAGATAAATTTTAATGTGTATTGACAAGACTCTAGCAACACACAAGTTGAAGCTCTTTTTACGTCGATTATTAAACAGAAAAAAAAACAAATAGGTAGGTATTATACCTACGATATCAAATTGATAAATAGTGCAGTTCTATTTTTCCGTCATTGCACAGATATTAAATGGTATCTTAGAAAAGTAAGAAGTATTAATTGCCTTGCACTGTGCCGGTACGTGACACGGCCGTGTACATTATAACACGTTAGGTACCTACTAGGTAGGTACGAGTTTATGGATAGGACTAGCGTGACCCGCGCGCATGACCCGCAGACCCTCTACATGGTCACGCACCGGCAGCACGGGTGAGAGATGAATCAGTTGTTATTTTCGTGTGAATCACTGTGTTGAAGGACAATCATTGGGTTGTGTTTATTTATTTACTTGCATTTAATATTTTTGTTTTGACGTGTCCTCCTGATCAGCTGAGGTCGATGTTAGCGTTGGTTCCGTGACCGTTTAACGAAAGGGTAGGTAGGTACCTACCTATATTCGGGTTCCTAACTGGTGAATGTTTACGGGCAGACGTAATGTCTGCCGTTTTAGATGGATCAATATTCGCAGTTGCATGGTGTTGCAAATCTGCAAAAGGTGGTTTTGCAAAAATTACTTATTTAAAACATTTTTTTTGTGGCATCAGTATATACCTACATATTTCTAGCATATTTTTTTCACGGTATAAAAATTAAATTAAATTAAGTCATGCATTTAGGGGTTAACTCTTGTACAGTGTTCGTTATAAATCATATTACCTACATTAATTTCGTATTCTGAATTACAATATTAGGTAGATAGGTTTATAGTTTATTAATAAATATTAAATAATGAATATTCAATCAGTTCAATATTAGAATAGCGACGATTTTATGACGCAAAATCAAGAATTAACACAAAATATTTGTAAGACGTAAAAACTAAAGTTATGAAGCAATATGGCAACTACCTACCTACGCAGCGAGCACGCATCGTCATTCCTTACACGAAGTTGTTAATGGCATTATAGCGTTTTAAATAATTTTGCGCCTCAAGTCACGTTCTCATTCGGCATTTGGGCCAAAACTATAAAATAGTAAAGGCGTGTCTCCTGCAAGAAATTTTGAACAAAACATTGTTTTACGAACATGTTCGCGAATTTAAATCATTCATTCACGCGTCTCCTGCGATGTTCGATGTTTTTGTTTTGCTAAACAAGAACATCGAACAATGTATGACAGGTATGCCTAGGGTTGCCAACTATCCTATCCTACTTCCTACTAATATTATAAATGTGAAAGTTTGTGAGGATGTATGGATGTATGGATGGATATTTGTTACTCTTTCACGCAAAAACTACTGAACGAATTTTGATGAAACTTTACAGTAATATAGCTTATACATCATAATAGAATCAGAATAGGCTACTTTTTATCCCAAAAAACGCGGGCGAAGCCGCGGGCGGAAGCTAGTACTTTATAATAACGTATCCTACTTTATTTTCTACTAGCTTCCGCCCACGGCTTCGCCCGCGTTTTCCGGGAGTATAAAGTAGCCTATGTGTTATTCTAGGTCCCAGGCTACCTCCTTACCAAATTTCATCCAAATCCGTCCAGCCGTTTCAGCGTGAAGAAGTAACAAACATACACACACACACACAAACTTTCGCATTTATAAAGCCGGGTCTCTTGCGCCCTGTTTTTGTGTTCGACGAACATTGAACGAACGATAAAGTGAACGATAGAGTGAACGATAAACGATTTTGTTCGTTTATCGTTCACAAACATGTTTGCCGAGCCTAGCGGAAAACATCACCGCGTTCGCCTGCGGGGGAATGAATGGATTGAATGAATGACCTCACATTCTTTGGAACTCATTTTGAAATGGCATACCTAGGGTTGCCAACTTTTTTTGAGAAAAATAACTTATTTGGAAGAAAAAAAAGGATTTCTCGTATTTAAGTATGTTTTTATAAACATCAAAAAAAAATTGTGTTGGTACTTTTTTAATATTATAAATGCGAAAGTTTGTGTGTGTGTGTGTGTGTATGTTTGTTACTTCTTCACGCTGAAACGGCTGGACGGATTTGGATGAAATTTGGTAAGGAGGTAGCCTGGGACCTAGAATAACACATAGGCTACTTTATACTCCCGGAAAACGCGGGCGAAGCCGTGGGCAGAAGCTAGTAGAAAATAAAGTAGGATACGTTATTATAAAGTACTAGCTTCCGCCCGCGGCTTCGCCCGCGTTTTTTGGGATAAAAAGTAGCCTATTCTGATTCTATTATGATGTATAAGCTATATTACTGTAAAGTTTCATCAAAATTCGTTCAGTAGTTTTTGCGTGAAAGAGTAACAAATATCCATCCATACATCCATACATCCTCACAAACTTTCACATTTATAATATTAGTAGGAAGTAGGATAGGATAGTTGGCAACCCTAGGCATACCTGTCATACATTGTTCGATGTTCTTGTTTAGCAAAACAAAAACATCGAACATCGCAGGAGACGCGTGAATGAATGATTTAAATTCGCGAACATGTTCGTAAAACAATGTTTTGTTCAAAATTTCTTGCAGGAGACACGCCTTAATATTAAAAAAGTACCAACACAATTTTTTTTTTTGATGTTTATAAAAACATACTTAAATACGAGAAATCCTTTTTTTTCTTCCAAATAAGTTATTTTTCTCAAAAAAAGTTGTCAACCCTAGGTATGCCATTTCAAAATGAGTACCAAAGAATGTGAGGTCATTCATTCATTCCATTCATTCCCCCGCAGGCGAACGCGGTTATGTTTTCCGCTAGGCTCGGCAAACATGTTTGTGAACGATAAACGAACAAAATCGTTTATCGTTCACTCTATCGTTCACTTTATCGTTCGTTCAATGTTCGTCGAACAGTGAACAGTGAACGATAAAGGGGCGTGGTCTACGTGTTTTGAGTGTTTTTATTCGTCAAAACACCTAGACCACGCCCCTTTATCGTTCACTGTTCACTGTTCGATGTTCGTCGAACACAAAAACAGGGCGCAGGAGACACGCCTTTAAAGCCGGGTCTCTTGCGCCCTGTTTTTGTGTTCGACGAACATCGAACAGTGAACAGTGAACGATAAAGGGGCGTGGTCTACGTGTTTTGAGTGTTTTTATTCGTCAAAACACCTAGACCACGCCCCTTTATCGTTCACTGTTCACTGTTCGATGTTCGTCGAACACAAAAACAGGGCGCAAGAGACACGCCTTAAAGGCGTGTCTCCTGCACCAAATTTTGAACAAAACATTGTTTTACGAACATGTTCACGAATTGAAATCATTCATTCACGCGTCTCCTGCGATGTTCGATGTTTTTGTTTTGCTAAACAAGAACATCGAACAATGTATGACAGGTATGCCTAGGGTTGCCAACTATCCTATCCTACTTCCTACAAATCCTACTAATATTATAAATGTGAAAGTTTGTGAGGATGTATGGATGGATATTTGTTACTTTTTCACGCAAAAACTACTGAACGAATTTTGATGAAACTTTACAGTAATATGGCTTATACATCATAATAGAATCAGAATAGGCTACTTTTTATCCCAAAAAACGCGGGCGAAGCCGCGGGCGGAAGCTAGTACTTTATAATAACGTATCCTACTTTATTTTCTACTAGCTTCCGCCCGCGGATTCGCCCGCGTTTTCCGGGAGTAAAAAATAGCCTATGTGTTATTCTAGGTCCCAGGCTACCTCCTTGCCAAATTTCATCCAAATCCGTCCAGCCGTTTCAGCGTGAAGAAGTAACAAACATACACACACACACACAAACTTTCGCATTTATAGTATTAGTGGGATTAGTGGGAGTGGGATATTTATAATTTTTCATAAAAATAAAGTATGCGAGAATACTTTATTTTCAATTTTACTATACATGTGCAAATACATCTGATAGCTTACCAAATTAAAAAAAAATATATTTCTGATTTACTCTCTGTTCCCGCCACTTCAGCTTTTACTAAAAGAGTTTTTTCGGTATCGAATCTGACATGGCGAGAAGAGAGAAACAAATGGTCCATAAAAATAAAAAACGAGTTATTAATTATTTATTTAAATATAAATTTCGGTTGTCAAACTAGCCTTGATACTTTCAAAGACAACATAAAAAATATTACGTGTGCTAAAAGTACCAACACATTTTTTTTTTATGTGAATAAAAACATACATAAATACGAGAAATCCTTTTTTTTTCTTCCAAATAAGTTATTTTTCTCAAAAAAAGTTGGCAACCCTAGGTATGCCATTTCAAAATGAGTTCCGAAGAATGTGAGGTCATTCATTCATTCCATTCATTCCCCCGCAGGCGAACGCGGTGATGTTTTCCGCTAGGCTCGGCAAACATGTTTGTGAACGATAAACGAACAAAATCGTTTATCGTTCACTCTATTGTTCACTTTATCGTTCGTTCAATGTTCGTCGAACACAAAAACAGGGCGCAAGAGACCCGGCATAATACTCTAGCGAGTTCATTCCGTACATACCTATTCCGTATGCAATTGCAATGGCGTTCTTGCTAATATTTATGTTGTTTTCAATTATTAAAACATTTAAAACAATGTTTTAAGCTTGCTAAAAGGATGATACATCGATGTGAACATCTCAAAATGCAAATAAAAATGACCTATGAGCCAATAGTGCAAATGCGACCAGTGTGATTTTATACAATGTCCGTGCTCCCATTGGCGACGTTCTTTTGAATAATCTACTTCTGCATTGTGCCATTTCGCCCTCTTGCAGAATCATAAAAGTAACTTCTTTTCACTTTGTTACGTAATCAATCAACGAGACGTAAGAAACTGTAAAGGGGTTGCTTTACATCCATCTAAAGTCTGAACTTTTGACTTTTCTATAAAAAAGGCCTAAAACAATATTCGACAGTTATTAGCATAGTGATTACCTAAACCAATACCTGACTGGAGTCATCTTAACGAGTACCTAGAGACGAAGAAGCAATCGTGAGAGAAGCCTGCTAATAAATAAGATTGGAACGCACTGAACAAAGTCTATCCAACAAGAAGCAGATTGACCGAGGGCATGTACCTACACTGAGTAAATTCTACGTGATATTGATGATTAAGTATCGATCGGGTGGTGTTAATTAAATTACATTGCTGCACAGTAAAAGAACTATGTACCTATTTGTGCCCTATAAACAAAGTGCCTATTGGAATGAAGGAATACAAAAGTTGTATTTAAAAAAAAACGTAGTTTTACTAGCGTGTTATGAAAATTACCTACTTCAGATTCAGGAACAAAATGTCGACCGAAAGCGACCGATGGACTTCGGTATGAACAGATTTTGGGCATTTGACGCAGTTGAAGCAATACCTACTGTCTTCTATTTATGCACTAAAATCTTAGTGCAAAAGAGCACGCTCATTTCAGGGTCAGTAGGACGAATCGAATAAATTATGATTCATTCGCGCAAACTGCGGAATGGTTTGCGTTCTGCGCGGAATGTGCTTTGTTTACGTGCCAGATATTACGTTACTTGGTATCGGAGTATATTTAGCGTCTGTCAGTACAATGTTTTGATTGGACAATGACATTCAGGCTTCGAACTAGCAACAGTAAGATACCCGCCGATCGGTCAGTAAGAGAAGTCAAGGTGGAATGTTCTCGTAGCTTCTAACGATAACATTGAGAAACAAGCTCTGTACCTGCATATCAGAACTCGCAATAAAATTAAGCAGAATAAAAATAGGAGGATTGCGATAGAAATTGCATCTACTTCCATTCAAGCTAGAACACCCTGAAGGGTCAGACAATAATCGTATGTCTATTTGTCTATCACTATTTGACAACTGGGTAGTCAGAATACTTAAAGAACGTACTAACCTAATCTGGACAAGTATCTGTATGGAAAACCAGGTGCAAATTGGAAGGTGCCAGAAAGAGGGCAAGCCCTTGGCCATGTACCGGACGCAATTCCAATTTAGGACTAACCGTTATACCAAAGAATTTCGTACGATTGCGCCTTATTCAATCTGCCCAAGATCACATCTTACCTATTTTCCAGAGTGCTGTTGCAACCGGTCTAAGCTAACGAGGGGCTAGTTAAGAGACAAAGATCGGAATTTTGCTCGCAGAACAGTCTCCTATAGTTATCTTCGTTATTATTCGCTTTGTGCAGAGTCTTCCGGTACTTAAATGAGTTTAAAATGGAAATGGGTCGTAGATCGTAGAGCATGCTTCAGAATGTTGTAATGTTATTATGACATCAGTGCTTTAATAAGACCTAGAAAAGAAACTATGATACCTACACAAATACTAAAAACAGCTCAAGTTTTATTTTTGTATTTACCTATGTTTTCTTATCTGGTGGCGGCGATAAAGTCCGGACTTTGAGAAACAATGAATCATTATGTAGGTAGTATGATAAGTCCAAAAGAGATACGGTGTTCAGATCAAGTGGCATCCGTCCCTGTGGACGAATGTGTGCACACAACAGTCAAAGTTCATAAAACGCAGACTAGGTTGTAACATAAATTATGTCTATTCGAGGAATGAATTATTCTCAGCGAGTAGGTGTTGCACAACAGTGCCACTCTGTCGCGCTGCTCAATTGTAGTAATCAGTTAGTTTTGGCTCTTTCCGTGGCATCCTGGACGCTATTGGACGATTTATGACAAAGCAATCTGAATCAGAATGGATTAATAAAATTATGCGTGATCCCACTGTGCGATGCGAGTGATAAGACTAATTTTCTCCATTTAGTTTGGGACTTTCGGAAGGCACTAGTGACATTTTTAACTTTAGGTTTAAATGTAACGTGACTGTTAAGTCATTGTGATGGATAAATCTTGCGTTTGATTAAAATTTTGATGAAGTCCAAATAATGCTATCAAGATTGTGAATATTGGTACTCGTTTTAAAGGAATTGCTTAATTGAATGATTAAAATTAATCCTCTTCAAGAGAGTTTCCTTCAACATCATGAACATACTCGCAGCTTACTGCGTCTATTTACGTTTTTCTTTCATTCAAGTGCCAAGTAGATGATACAGGCTTAATAATTTATTTCGATGACTAGAGTTCACTAAACCTTCCAAAAATTTCCTTTTATCTACAAACCAAAAAGGTAAAGGTACCTATACAGATTAGGAAAAAAAAATGTCTAAAGCCCAAAAGCGGTTGACTGATTAGATATTAATGCTTATCTTATAAACTCGTGTAGGAAATCGATATGGTCCAAAATTGTAACGCTTTGTAAGTCCGATTGCTCATTTCGTGATCAATGTTTTGACATAACACGCGGTCTTATCACCCAAACGTCTGTATCTGTTGCTATGCTATTTTTGGACATTGCAGGTGATTTTTGAACCGTGGATTCTCATGATCCGTAAACGACTTCTGATGCTCGTGCCAAACCCCTGCCAAAACAATAGGGTATTGAACATTAAAGAATCATCTACATAGACCCAGTAGTTTTTGACATTATCCCAAATATAATCATGTCTAGGATCCGTATTTATTTGTCATGCGCTAAATATGATTCAACATCATTAATTTTCTCCAAGAAGCAGCTGTGCAATTCATACTAATATTTATGAATGAATTTCGCGGGCTAGGCACCTTAACGGATCCCCCCTATAGTCTAAGAATGTGTAAAATTAGAGCTGCTGTGTTTATTGATCTAAGTGGAAGAAACAACAAGGAAGCGTATTTGAAGAAAAATAAATTGCTCCATTTGTTTGTTGTTATTCAGAGTAGGTAGGTTCCTTCTTTTAAGTAGGTGCCTACGTAATCCAATGTTAACTAAATAAATAGGTAGGTACCTTTTATTTGAATATAAAATTAAAAACCGATGTACCTACTTACCTACCTAGTTATTGATGGAAAACTAATTTTAAACTTTTTAAAGCCACGTTTTTCTTTTTACCTCCTTTTTTAAGTTCCCGTAACAACAAATAAAGATCAAGGTAGGTACCTAGTATCAATACCTGGGTGGGTCAAGAGAGCAAGACCGTTCAAAGATTTGTTCAAAGTCACGTAACCACTCATATTCAGTTGAAGTAGGTAAGGTTATGTTCCGTTTACAAAACATTCCTGCATATTAAAGACAACCTGTCGTAGTTCCGTCGCGTCGCCTAGTTCATCGCGTCCGAGCATGTTATGATGATAACACATTTCCCCTCGTCAAAACATTATCGAGAGGTCACATATAGTTCAAATAGCATTGAATGTGCATCGCCTCTATCAGTAAACAATGTCAACAAATAAAATTCGTCGTAACAGAACAACGAAAACAAATCTCGCCGGTTGCACGATGACATCATCAAGGTCAGCCAGTGCCGGGGCCCGCCATTATATTAATAACCGAGGCACCTCGTGCCTCTCTTCTTAACGTATCGCAGTATGAACCAGAGTGAAGAGGACAGATAGACATATAGCGAGATGGTTCTTGCGCAAGCTGCGCAGGAATTCTTTCTTGGCGTTTGCAGTAATTAAGCCTTTGGGCATCAACAGGAATGTCGGTAGTACGAACGATATGTAAGCTAAAGAAAAACTAAATTAAAAAGGATGAAATATTAAAATTAAGAGAGTTTACATCCACCTAAATTAGTTCAGCCTGGTAAAATATGAATTGTTATCTCTTATTCCTTTTTTCCACACGTAAAAGCCGGGTCTCTTGCGCCCTGTTTTTGTGTTCGACGAACATTGAACGAACGATAAAGTGAACGATAGAGTGAACGATAAACGATTTTGTTCGTTTATCGTTCACAAACATGTTTGCCGAGCCTAGCGGAAAACATCACCGCGTTCGCCTGCGGGGGAATGAATGAATGACCTCACATTCTTTGGAACTCATTTTGAAATGGCATACCTAGGGTTGCCAACTTTTTGTGAGAAAAATAACTTATTTGGAAGAAAAAAAAGGATTTCTCGTATTTAAGTTCGTCGCTGCGCCTGCAAAATCCGCTATGTATTTTTTTTTTTAAATCGGTTTTTGATGCTGTGTTTTGTGTGGTGGCTCGAGAAATACTATAAATAAGCATCAAAACCCGATTTAAAAAAAAAATACATAGCGGATTTTGCAGGCGCAGCGACGATGTTTTTATAAACATAAAAAAAAAATTGTGTTGGTACTTTTTTAATATTATAAATGCGAAAGTTTGTGTGTGTGTGTGTGTGTGTATGTTTGTTACTTCTTCACGCTGAAACGGCTGGACGGATTTGGATGAAATTTGGTAAGGAGGTAGCCTGGGACCTAGAATAACACATAGGCTACTTTATACTCCCGGAAAACGCGGGCGAAGCCGTGGGCGGAAGCTAGTAGAAAATAAAGTAGGATACGTTATTATAAAGTACTAGCTTCCGCCCGCGGCTTCGCCCGCGTTTTTTGGGATAAAAAGTAGCCTATTCTGATTCTATTATGATGTATAAGCTATATTACTGTAAAGTTTCATCAAAATTCGTTCAGTAGTTTTTGCGTGAAAGAGTAACAAATATCCATCCATACATCCATACATCCTCACAAACTTTCACATTTATAATATTAGTAGGAAGTAGGATAGGATAGTTGGCAACCCTAGGCATACCTGTCATACATTGTTCGATGTTCTTGTTTAGCAAAACAAAAACATCGAACATCGCAGGAGACGCGTGAATGAATGATTTAAATTCGCGAACATGTTCGTAAAACAATGTTTTGTTCAAAATTTCTTGCAGGAGACACGCCTTAACAGTCAGTTTTTTATCTGTCAAATAAAAACTTATAGCCCGCGGAACCATTGAAATAAATAATGACATAAGAATCCTAATTAGTATTTAAAAATCCATACCTATGTAGCAATGTAGGTATTTACAAAAACCGATCTACGGCACTTTACCCTCTATCTATAGATAGATTTTTGACATTACTTCTATAGAGCTTATGTCAAAAATCTATCTCTAATAGAGGAAAGAGCCGATAGATAGGTTATTGAGAATGGCCATAAGATAGGTATTAACATTTTAGACGATAAGTAGACATAATGTATTAATATGTAGGTACCTATACCTACCAAAGCTATCTAAATATTAAACAACAGAAGAAAGATGTGCCAGGGTTGGGTTCACCATTGATAAATATAATGCAATTCGGGTACATGTAGAACCCACGTTTTGCCATTAAGTAAATAGGTATGGACTTATGTACCCATAATTACCAGTTGATAAGAATAAATATAATAAGTAGGTAGGTATAGGTATGTAACGGCTAATCTGAATATAAATATAAACACGTTTTCCAACTTTAATTAACTCATTAACGGCGTCCATCTAGAAGTGTCTATTCTCGGTAGACAATGGACCCTAATTGCGCCCGTAATCGCCATGACTCATAGACATTGATAGGAAATAGAAACAAGTAGCCTTCATCCTATTTCTATTCAGTCACGTAATAAAGATTATAAAATATTTTATAGCGATGCGACACATTGAACGAATTACAAATTTAATATGTATCATTCGTTCTTTTATACCTAATGGTGTATTATAGATATAGGTTTTAGTGTGTTAATACTAATCGTCTATTTCTCAGGTGTAAAGTAATACTTTGTTTCATGTGACCTTGCGGTTGGTCTGTGGCTGACTATACTATAACATGAGTTTAGAGTAGTTTAGACAGAGCGAACAAGTACCTAATAAAATAATTATTTTAGTACAATGACCAACCGCTGATTAATTAAAAGTAAAACATGTATTGCGTGTCTTTACTACATTTCGAGCCAGTATCTTGTGTTTAATCTATTTATTATAATAAATTATAACAGTAGGTAATAATCTAGGTAAATGGATTTTTTCCCTAAGCGATTCGTGTTATAAAATCTTAGAGACAAATATTAACAATCAAAAAGGAAGTAAAAGTCACGGCAGCATGCGGCCCACATTGTTAGTTACGTACCTATATTTATTTTCTTAGACTTCTAAATCTTGTAATGACATCAGATGCAGTAGATGTATGTGATGTCACGTTGCTTTAGACCGGATATTTATCTCAATTGGTTACAAGCTTGTATCGGCTAAGGAATCTGAATTTATGCCTACACAGTTCTGCGATAATGACAGCTAAATTAGATAGGACGTGCTCCAGAGATTACGTCTAATACATTAGAGGTAATGATGGTGCACACAGTGATAAAAATGTAATTTGCTGTGAAATGTTTTCAAAATATTTCGTGTGTGTCATTCCATGCTATTTATAAAACACGTTAGCATTACCAGTATTAGTTTCGACTGAGCAGATAACATCTGGGTTTGGCCATAAAAGTATCAAATATGTGAGACTAAGCATTTTAAACGTGAAACTGAACGTTTCACATGGGCGGGTCGTGTCTTACGTCACAAAATGGTGCCGCAGTGCTCATAAAGCTAGTCTGGCGCAAAACAATCGATATTTGGATCTAGACTTTCAGGGTTTGCGAGGCCAAGACCTAGACTAGCAGGCGACATATAATATTTAATGCTTTCTTCTAGAAAAATAAGTCAGAGCGTGGAATGATATTTTTATAAGCGAACAAACACTTACGCATTTTTTTGTTCACTTCATGCATGTGACTTGTTTCAGTCTGTCTATCTAAAGCTTCAATTACGATAGCAATTCGAAGCAATATGATGTCGATTACGGCGTCATAGTCGTAATATGTTATTTCTCGCGGAATTGCCTCTAGATCTAATACAATTTTTATAGCTACTTCCAGACCTATATAACTTCCAGTTTTATTCTTATTATCATGCACTGTAAGTATAAATACATAAATACTATACAGGCATCTTCTATCAATAAAGCTGTACCTAATAGTATTTGTCTTCGTTTTATTACACAAAACGAATGTAACTCAAATATTTGGATCAAGTGCACTATTAGTGAGAGAATTCGTACAATTTCAGTGTGTGTTGTGAATTTCACGCGGCTTGTTATCTCAAAGGATATTTTTAATCTTGGTAAACATAGGAAACTTCCATGGACAACCGTTGCGCGTCATGATATCGTAAATTTGATCTGTTCGGTTTCTTCTAATAAGAAAATAATTACTTTATTAGCTCTAGAAAAACAATGTTTATTTATTTTATTAATTCCAGTCAAGAAATAACAAAAGAAAAAATAAAATGTCACACTAACAAAAAAATCAATAAGTTGTAGGTACAATTCTCTCAGACACATTGCTATATTATTACCACTTGAAAGGTATTTGGCCTATCAATCAGCACGAGTTACGAAACAATCGGGAAGGCGAGCGAGCGATGATCCCGCGTTGACCGACTCGCCACGCACTACTCTATTTTCGTTCGGTCAATCGGTCGGACACCGGCCGACAGTATCGATTGACTTCGATTTATCTAACAGTCCGCCGAGACAAGATAGTGACTGAAATATACAGCTTGAGTGGAATTTATTACACGAACAAATAGAAAATAATAAAAAAAGCTCAATCAAGATTATTTTCATTTTATCTTATCTAAGTTTAGAATTATTAATGCAAAGTCCCGATGTTTGCTTTGATAACAGCTAGATTTATGGGTTTTTAATTTCGTTGAAGGCTATTAAAACCTAGAACCAGAAAACCAAAGCAACGCTTACAAAGCCACAAGCCGCGCACTCAGTTTCTTAGTTCGAAAGAACAAGCAATATGTCATCTTAGTTGATCTTAGTTTTATCTTAGAATTTAGAAATCGTAAACGCAATCAATTAAAGAATTAGGAAAAGTAGGGCACAGCGGGATATCTCGTTCAAATCTGGAGCAATCCGACTGGGGAAGTAGGTATAGGTACCTTACAGAATACCACAACCAAATACGCTACTCGTTAGTAGTGTGTGTTCCTGTGGTGAGTAAGGTCGCCAGAGCTTCTGAGGATGCGCTGTGTTAACAGCGCAGAATCTGCTTGTCTCTCTCGATACAACGAATCCTCATTTTAAAGGGTCGGTAACGCGCATGTGATACTCGGTGTTGCAAGCGTTTCATAGGCTACGGCTATTGCTACACTTGCTACGGTAATTGCTTACCCTCAGGTGGGCCGTACGCCTGTTTGACAACATTCATAGTATAAAAAAAACTTGTATTCACCTTGAGATAATTTTGTATCATATATCTAATAATAATATCGTAGAAATTAGAAACATGATATTTATAATTATAAACATACCTAGTATTTTTTATAAACCTAGTGTTGTAGATGCACGTATTCAAGTAATGTCTAATCACTACACTATCACCATGTTCGTCCTAATTTTTAATAAGCAACAGATATTTTTGTAACAATGAAAATCACAGTTCACACCAACATTTTTAGCTAGATGTAGATCAAAAGTAAAGCATGGATTTAGTTAATTTTATTCATCATCCTTATTACTTGTTTAAATATGAATAATTTTTAAATGTATTTCCACGCTTTCCGATAGACAAGAACCTTGGTGAGTTCTTTTATTGTATTATATGGATTTGTTTTTAGTTTACACGCGTGAAATAAATTGTAAAAATGTTATTTTGTAACCTGTTTTTATTTGTATGAACGACCAACGTTACAAGTTGTAGTGCTATTAATGTTAGGTTGTAAACAAAATAGATTATTATGGTGACGTCATTATTAGTTAAGGCTAACATTTTGATCTATCATGATGGATTTACCTTCCTATGTTTACAAAATAAATAAAACATTGGCAGGAAATATGTTCATAGCAAACCCACATAGCCTATGAATATATCAGCTGTCGTGGGTGTATCTTGGGTAATTTGTGCCTCTGCCCATTGCAGAATATAGTCAGGCATCCTGCGGACTGCGAATTATTTCTGACTAAACTGGTTATAGTAACAGCTTTAGTTGAACATGTTATGCGATACGTGGCTCTACGTAAAGGCTTTAGCCACCTAGACCGGACTAGTTCTGCTATGGAAATCAATAAAAAGGCGGCGCTCTGTCGCGCGAACATTATGGAACATAATGGTTTTATACGAAATCGATAAATGAGCTTTCATTTGTTTGACACGTGTAGTTCATGTGTTTGAAATTATTATTATTACCTGTGTATTAAAATACGTACATCTAGGTATAGAGCGTTTCACATAAAAAATCCCTTTGACGCTATGTTGGCTCCCCTGTCTGCCACTCCCGTCTAGGTCTTATCGTTTTATGTTTTTTGTAGATTTATGCGATAAAGTAATGCCCAATCCGAGGCTAAAATTGGTGAACGGGAATTTTTACTGAAACAAAACTTCCAACACCGTTAAAAATACTGTAACATACCTATTTACATTTAGGGCAGTCAACATAACGTCGAATGGAATTCTTATTTGAAACGCTCTTTACTGTTATTTTTGATAAAATATTACAATATTATAAACAATATTAATTTTAAGTAGGTACTAGGTAGGTACAATAATATTTCTACCCAATTTATTCAGTGTCTGGATTCGATTGAATCAATTTAATTTGAAACATATTTTGCATTCGGATAATGCCTAATTCGCAAAATGGCACCCGAGTCTCAAAAGGGCCAATTCGCGAATGGACTAGTTCTCGAAAGGACTTATTCGCAAAATGGCTTATTCCTTTAATTCTTTTAAAAGGCTAATTATTTTTAAAAGTCCTTTCACAAATGAGTCCTTTTACGAATTAGGCATTTTACTATTTAGTCATTTTGAGAATTAGGTTTTTCGCGAATAAGTCCTTTCGAGAATTAGTCCATTTGCGAATTGGCCCTTTTGAGACTCGGGTGCCATTTTGCGAATTAGGCATTATCCGACTAAACGGTTCAATATTTATTCAAAGAACGACGTATGTTTACGACTAAGGTCCCTTTCTATCGTTAAAGTTTATGGCCCATCCAATTCCCATTAGAATATATTAACACTAAACGATGCTGGAAGTTGGTAAACACATATTTTACGACGATGCAGTTATTCTAGTTTCTCAAAACCACCATGAACTTAAACTCGAAGGATTGAAGATCAAAGTCGTTCAAAATGAGTAGTGAATGAATGTAAAACTGATCCAGCCAATCTGCACCCTAATTGCGTAACTCAATTTCTATCCCCATGGCTTTCATTTTGACAGTTCAACAACATCCATTGCAGCATTGAGCTAGTCCGCGGGAACACAGAAAGAAACATACGGCGTAATGGATGTCAAAATCAATGCCATGGTGATAGCAACCGAGTAACGCAGTTAGGGTGCGGAAATGTAGTTAAAATTTGTAATTGGAAAATTAGGAGACCAATCTAGATGAACTATTAGAACGTGATTAAAATAAGCCTTTATTGACTATTAAGCCGTGTCTCCTGCGCCCTGTTTTCGTGTTCGACGAACATCGAACAGTGAACAGTGAACGAGAAAGGGGCGTGGTCTACGTGTTTTGACGAATAAAAACACTCAAAACACGTAAATGATCGTTCACTGTTCACTGTTCGATGTTCGTCGAACACGAAAACAGGGCGCAAGAGACACGGCTTTAGGCTACTCATTTTTAAACATAAAAATCACAAAGTCGAATTAATATTTTTTTTTCCCAAATCGTGGCAAACATTAGTGTTGTGCTTTTACTAATCGACTAAAATTTCAGGGGCGTTCCGAAGCTTTGGCGAGAAGACTGCTTCCCTCTTCGACCGTAAGAAGAAGGATGTCGAGGAAGTCACCTCAGAGACGGCGCAAGATGCTGCTAAAGTTGTAGAAGACCAGATCAACAAGGCTGGTGAAGTCATCGATGGGGTTGGGAAGACCGCCTCTAACGCCGCTGGCACAGGTTAATGTTGCTTGCTTGCCGGCTGTCGCTGAATCAGCATTATGCTGAGCGATGACCGTATTGCGTTGATGTGACGCATATTTTCCAAACATTTTTTTTGTGTCTTGCTATTAGGTATTTAATTTTTATGCGTCATGTCGACGCAAATAAATGTTTATTTATTAATTTATTTTTTTATGTTCCTTCCTAATTTTATTTGCTTTGAATTAACTCTAGTTTTAGTTTAATTATAGTTACACTGAAGTGAATTTGGTTACAAACGGTAGGTATAATGACTGAAGCAGTCTCTAGCTAGACTGCTTCCTGTAATAAGTATTATGATCTACTTGGTTGAGGTTTAAAATCCTAGTTTCTTTAAATAAATCCAATAGGCTAACCTACTTGCCACTTGCATTATCTACAATATTATAACATTTCCGTCCGTTTACCTTTAATATCTTGTTTGTATTAATGATTCGTTTTCGTACCTTTGTAGGTTTATACCTATATCCTGCAATCAATAAAGGTACTTATAACTACTATTTGGCGCACTTTATATCAGGGACCAAAAACCGCTATAAATTACGGTACATGTATCGAACATTATCGGTTACCTTTAAGATTAGGGTTACCGGCTATATGGGTAACCATAAACCAAGATAAATAAACATGTTACCTCTGTTTCGGTTACCATCCATTTTAATACCGGTTTTACACACACAAGCTCTACCCGCCCTTTGACTTATGCCGACGGCAGGTGTAAGATAAAGGTAACTTTTATTTTGGTAACCGTTATTTTACTGGTAGTAGGTATTCAATGTCAAAATTTATTAAGGTTATCTTTAAAAATACCTGTAGAAATAATAAAGGTCGGAATAATACAGGTATTGGTCATACCGGTTTCGCTCCCTGCTTTATAGTTATATTTTCAATAGTGCAGTTTAATTTTAACTTTATTCCATGTTTATAAATATAAAAGAAAACAATGGAATGACACATTTGATCGTATTAAAGTACCTATTATGTTTGTTAAAATGATATAAAACCACTATAAACACTGTCTATTGGCTTCCAATGGCCCCTACACGCGCAGCGTTTCGCGTTCTTGAAATGTTTTGTACCATATCGGGAAACAGACAAAATATGCGCTAATTAAAACGATATTAATTATTATTATACTTCGATTAATTACGTAGATTAAAAATATGAAGCGCAGTAAAATAGTGAAAAATTAGACCAATGATGAAATGAAACAAATTATTTCAAATTGAGTTTGTTATAATTAACACCTTTTGTTGCATCACAGTTGTCTAATCAAGTCATAATCATAACGTCTATTTGAATATACGCATTAATTAGTTCAATTGGAGAGACCAATTAATCGCTATCTTGTAGCCGTAGCACGTTTTCTTCAACATGACCAACAAATCGGTGGTCATTTAAATCTATTTGCGGCACAGTTACGAATTTATTTACATAATAATGATAAGAGGAAAGAGAAAATATTATATAATAAAACACCCAAACGGCGCTGCGTCGCAGCTTCGACGTTGTGTCGCATGTCGTGGGCTGAAATCACGCACAGGAGCATGCAATACCAATACGTTATCGTGTACAGAGCATGCATACATTGAAACTAGGTACTGTGCCCCTTTGTTGACAACGGAAAAGTTCCAGTCTAATTTAAGATTTTGTAGTTCTTAAATTACATACCTAGCGCATAACAGGCTCAGACAGAGCAGTGTGCAGACCTTGAACAAATCTGTGTGATAGTTATAAGATTCGGTGCTTCGTTCTTTACCTTCCATTCACTACATAGGCCATGAAGAGGACGGACCGATAAATCAATCAATCCAGTTATATTTTTATTTTTGATTAGCCTCTGACGCCAAGAACTCAGCCATTGACGCTCTGGACAAGGAGCTATCAAAGGTGTCCCTGGCTGCTGGTGAAGCACAAGACGCCGCCAGTAAGGCACTCGCTGATAGCAAGAAAGTAGTTGACGTCACTAAAGGTAGGGGTGTTATTTTAGTCGATTAATTTTGTGGTTAGTCGATTTATTTGTAGTTAGTCGGTTTTTTTAAATAGGTAGGAATATTGAATTATTTTGTTTGGTAGTTTTATCATATTCAAAGTATTTTGAAAGTTTTGCTAATAATATAGTAGGTAATTTGAGACCTAACTGCTTTTGAAAACTTATCCAATATTTTTAGTTGCTTGTAAAAAAACCAAAAGTTTTTAGAATTTTCTTGTTTTTCTTTTAGCACAATTAACTGGTTAGAATTATTAGTTGCCAAATACACAAATATAGGTACTTATTGTTTTTGTAGTTTAAGCTAAATTATTATTTTTTTTGCTACCCCTTGACTGTAGACACATTGGCAACTACGGCAGATAACACGAAAAAAGCAGCTGAATCTGCATACAACACAACTAAAGGTAAGCTAACATTAAACTACCTTTCAATCTTCTTCTACTCTTCTCTTTCTGTCTGCATGAACTAACTGTGCACTATTATAGATACTGTGAACAATACGTATGAGAGTACAAAGAGCGCGGCAAATTCGGCCGTTGACACCAGCAAAGCGTACGCGGACTCAGCGAAAGGTAAACAAACCTCGTTGTCATCATACCTTTCTTGAAAATAGTGGGCGGAACGGAAATTTTAGTTTTTGGCAACTGTAATTTAAATTACGTGGCCTTTGTTTTTTGCTTTGTTTTGTTAGGAATATTTTTTGTTCATTAAGCAAACGAGACTTGCAATTATGAATTTAGAAAAAGAGAGGGACAACTATTAATTTACATTTTAAATTATGTTAAACATGAATTCTTTTTTATTTTCATTCATATTATTACCTACCTCGTCATATTTTGTTTTTGGTTTTTTATTTTTAGTTGCCATTTTATTTATGTTTTATTTTGTAGATACAGTATCAAGCACTATTCAGAGTACTGTAGATACCACACAGAGAGTTGGTCAATCGGCTATCGATACCGGTAAAACGTATGCCACAACCGCTAGAGGTAGGTTTCGCGCTATACGATCATATTCCTCTTTCATTTTCTTTTTTAGTTTACTATTTTTGTTTATTTTTAGATTCAGTTGCTAATACAATGAATAGTACCGTAGAAAACACCAAACACGCCGCTCAATCAGCCGTAGATACGACAAAGACTTATGTAGATAGTGCCAAAGGTATTTCTATACTTATTTGATTTTTTTGTTTTTTGTCGTTTTGATGTGTCCCCTGTAACTAAAAACTGTGTGTTTTTGCGAATAATGCTTTAGATACTGCCCAAAGCACGTTCCAAATGGCCTATGATGCATCTATGGGTGCCGCAAGCTCGGCTTATGGCATGGGCTTGTCCTATTTAGAGAGTGCTAAAGGTATTTATTTGCAAGATGTTTTATTTGACCTATTTTTATTTTAGTTTGATTTTTAATTAGTTGCGTATTTATGTTTTTGTTTTCTTATTTTTTTTTATTATTTGAATAGGTACATAATATTTTAGTACATAATTTTCTATATTCAGAAAACTTATTTTGACATATTTTTACGTCTTAGATACAGTAGCAAGCACAGTAGATAGCACAAAGAAAACTGCACAGAGTACGTTAGAGACGGGGAAAGCCTACGTCGATTCAGCGAAAGGTAAATACAATACGCTTTAAATGTTTCTTAAAATATTGCTTTTATAATTTGAAATCGGTTCAGAGCACAATACCTACTTTAGATACAACTAAAAATGTAGTTTAATCCGTTGTTGAAACAGGAAAAGCAAGCATATTCTACCAAAGGGAAATCAAAACTATTATAGCTACCTACCTACAATTTTATGAATCATATTTACTGTTTCGTTAGAGGAAGTTATCTGACAAAAAATAAATATAAATACCTACTTATATAGGTATATACTTATTTTTAAAAACTTCCTTGATATTAAATATCGAGGTCTGGGCCGTAGATGTTAATATTCTAATAACTCAGCAATTACTGCAACAGTCAATTGCCGAAAAGGTCATTAAGTTTTAAAGGAGACTTAAAACATAGAAATTGTATGGTTAATGTCTCCTTTAAAACTTAATGACCTTTTCTGCAACTGACTGTAAATGGCGATGAAACTCAAACTAATAACAATGATTGACACTTAGAAAATACCGCAAGTAGCAACTGGGACAGAGAAAACTCGTGTTGCGGTTGATATGGGCGTAACTTACCGCTTACGTACCTACGTAATATCAACAAAAGTATTCAATTCAGATTTTAGCTCCCAGTATTCATTCAAATATTTTTATAAGTCATTGCCTGGTATAATTAGTTAATTTTTTAACACATTCCCGGGCACTCTGGTGCGGTTCTGTTGTTTGCAGACTAAACTAATTTAGTCTCATTATGTTATGTCTCTTTCAAACAAAAAAACACGAGAAAGGAATAGAAAATATTAAGTCCTGCCACTTGCATATTTTTAACGTGAATTTAGTCGCCATCGCTATATCTCGCGACTATTTTCCCGTAAATGTTAGGGGAGTAGACTAATATTCTATCCTTTTTCAATCATACCTATTTGTAAGAAAGCGAAAAAATGTGACTAAAATTAGTCCAGTGCGTTGTACAACAGAATTAGCGCCACTGCACCCTAATTACGTAACTGAATTTCTATCGCCATGGCTTTCATTTTGACAGTTCAAAAACTTCCATTGTTGCGTTGAGCTGGATATTGGGAGCACGCATTAAACATACGGCGTAATAGATGTTAAAATCAATGCCATGGTGATAGCAACCATTTAGGGTGCAGCTCTATCAGCGATAACAATAAAGGCGCGTCTCCTGCGACCATTTAGGGTGCAGCTCTATCAGCGATAACAATAAAGGCGCGTCTCCTGCGACCTGTTTTCGTGTTCGACGAACATCGAAGAGTTTTGTGAGTGTTTTTATTCGTCAAAACACGTAGACCACGCCCCTTTATCGTTCACTGTTCACTGTTCGATGTTCGTCGAACACGAAAACAGGTCGCAGGAGACGCGGCTTAAAACTTCTACTGTGTCTCATTGGGTCCGCGAAAATGAGTTAAAATATTTTCACGAGTCATACCTACCTACGTTGATAAACAAAGCACTGTAGATACCACAAAATACATCATCCGTGGTAAAGAAACCGTACCTGAGGGTCTACTCTGTAAGTCCGTCAACGAAGATACGGGCCCGTCCGAAAGTACAAATAGACATAAGATTCCGTCAAAACAAGTGTCAAATTCAATTTTTCGGACGGATAAAAACACATCGGGAGTAGGGACAACTGCCAAATCGTGCTATCATTCATTCTTAGTTCGGGCCCCGAACTAATCTTAAGTCCGTAGGTGAAACGGGGTAAGAAACGCCCGTAACTAAGGTCGAAACTACGGATTTTTTCGTGCCTAGAGAGTAGACCCCCTGGCTGTCATAGAAACTGCTAGAGGTATTTTTCTATTTTATTGTATTTGTACCACCTATTTTTATTATTTCATAAAAGCTCAGCTAATAGCGCGTATTTATTTTGCGCGACATAAACATTGTTCACGTGTACTTTTTGCTTTTATTGTACATAAAGTGTTACTGTAAATACATTTTTTATACTTAGATACCGTAGCGAACACAGTTCACACTACTGTTGATAGCACAAAAAATGCGGCAGCAGCCGCTGTTGAAAAAGGCACTACAATGATTGGCACTGCCAAAGGTATACCACACACTCAATTTTTTTTATTACATCATACATTTAATGTAGGTATAACCTGTGCAGAAATGAATGGGATTGAAAATGGCATCGCCTCTATTCACATCTCGCTCGCACATTATCGATCTCTATATTTACACCTGCGCCGGGGTGCGAGCAAGAGGTGAAGAGCGGCGACGCCATTTTCAATCCCAATCTTTATCTGGGTGGGGTGTACTGAATATCATTATTAAGCCATTTTTCTTTTAATATCTTATAGAAACCGTAGCAAACACCATCAGTGCATCTGTAGACACAACTAAAAATGTAGCCGCCGCTGCTGTTGATAAAGGCACTACACTTATTGGCACAGCTAAAGGTAGCCCTGCATTTTTTTTTTAAATACTGATTCCAACTAGCTTAGTAAAAACAATCTTCACTGACTAAACAAAGTCTTTTGATGATTCAATCACAGTTCTAATTATTATTATTGAAAGCTTTATATTTTTAACTTGCGCGTTGGTTCTAATCGCAATTCCAATACAATTTAGAAAAAAGTTGTCCTTTTGTGGTTACCTACTCATATTTTGACATTGTTTTGTTATCCCCTTCACGTAGGTATTTAATGTTAAATCCAGCTATTACGTACTCGATTTCGTTAATTTTCCTTGTGTTCATCAGATACGGTCGCAAGCACAGTAGATTCTACCAAAAATGTTGCGTCTGCCGCAGTTGATAAGGGCACCTCATTTATTGGCACTGCTAAAGGTATTTTACACTTATGCAAATCCTTTATGTATCCGTCATTAGTCTATTTTGATTGTAATTTTATTTTCCATGATTAGATACAGTAGCAAGCACTGCACAGACCACAGTAGACTCTACTAAGAACGCTGCAGCATCAGCTGTAGATCAGGGAACCACATTTATTGGCACGGCTAAAGGTAGTTACCCAAATTTTATCGTACTACGTATACTTTTGTAAATAACTCGCTCGTCCATATACTTACTGTTATTACTTTTAATAGATAATGTATCGAGCACAGTTCAATCTACAGTAGATACTACTAAAAATGCAGCGTCCGCTGCAGTTGACAAAGGCACATCACTTATTGGTTCAGCTAAAGGTACTTAGTACACTTCCTTAAAATTACATCATACATGTACAGACATGTTGTAAATAACTTTGTTGTTCATGATGTGCCTAATTTTCATTGTTCATAATGTAGATACGGTAGCGAGCTCAGTTCAAGCTACAGTAGATGCGACTAAAAATGTAGCTGCCGCCGCTGTTGAGAAAGGCACTACCGCATTTGGCACAGCTAAAGGTAGTTTACACTCTTTTGTTAAAAAGAACATTTGTTTGCTTTTTGTTGTGGCTTATTGTTATCGGTTCATGTAGATACAGTAGTAAACACAGTATATGTAGACTACAGTTAGTAGATACGTCTAAAGATGTAGCTGCTGCCACTGTTGACAAAGGTAATGGTTGGCACAGATAAAGGTACTTTTGCATTAGAAATGCATTTTTCTTCTTTATTAGGAATTATGTATTATTATTTGTGATATTTTTCGCTATTAAGAGGTAGATATTGTAATAGACACTACAAACAACATTAGATACCACAATGCATGTAGCCTTCACTGCCGTTGAGACGAGCTATGCAGTGATCGGCGCCGCTATACCTACATTGTTGCTTTGTATAATAACATTTTCGTTGCCATAGTTGTGCTAATCAATATTTTATTTAATTTATTTAGAATCTGTTGCAAATACTGTACACTCAACCGTAGATACCACTAAAAATGTAGCCGCTGCAGCTGTTGAAAAGGGCTCGTCAATAATTGGCAGTGCGAGAGGTAGTTTGTTCATCCTTTTTACGTTCATTTTTGTTTGTTTGCATTTTGTTTTATCATTTACTCATTTTTTCATTTTTATTATTTGTAGACACAGTAGCAAACACAGTTCAAAGCACAGTAGATACCACAAAAAGTGTTGCGGGATCAGCGGTTGACAAGGGTTCATCATTAATAGGAAGTGCCAAAGGTATAATTTCAAATACTACGAAAAAACTCTTCATTGAAGTATATTTGCCACACAAAATATAATTTAAAAAAATATTTTTATAGATACCGTAGGCAATACTTATGATGCAACAAAACAAGCAGCGGCTTCCGCCGTAGATACAGGCGTATCTTACGCCACTAGTGCCAAAGGTAGTTAGCTACACAATAATTTCATTTTCATTTTATTTAGTTACTTATTTACCCTTATTCAGTTATATTTTCCTTTCTTTCGTAGACACACTTGCAAATACTGTACATAGCACTGTAGACGCCACAAAGAGTGTAGCATCATCAGCCGTAGATAAAGGCGTATCTATCGTAGGAAGCGCTAAAGGTAGATATTTTTGGGTATTTTTTGTTCTACTCATTTGAACTGGTATTTTTTATTTATTTTTTTTATTATTTCATATCGTTTCTAGATACCGTAGCCAATACTTTTGATGCAACAAAGCAAGCAGCAGCATCCGCTGTAGGTACAGGAGTATCTTACGCTGCTAGTGCCAAAGGTAGTTTTTCACACGATTATTCATTTTTAATTATTGTCCCTTAATTTCTTATTACAATATTTTTATTTTCTTTCGTAGACACGCTTGCAAATACTGTACATAGCACTGTAGACGCAACAAAGAGTGTAGCATCATCAGCCGTAGATAAAGGCGCGTCTTTAGTAGGAAGCGCTAAAGGTAGATATTTTGGGGTATTTTCTGTCCGATGCATTTAAACTATGTATCTAGTATTTTTTATTTATTTCAACTAAAATAATTCATATCGTTTTTTAGATACTGTAGTCCATTCTTATGATGCAACTAAACAAGCAGCAGGTTCCGCCGTGGATACAGGCGTATCTTACGCTGCTAGTGCCAAAGGTAGTTTGCACACAATTATTACATTTTTATTTAATGTCCCTTATTTTATTATTACAACATTTTTTATTTTCTTTTATAGACACGCTTGCAAATACTGTATATAGCACTGTTGACGCAACAAAGAATGTAGCATCATCAGCCGTAGATAAAGGCGCATCTTTCGTAGGAAGCGCTAAAGGTAGATATTTTGGGGTATTTTCTGTCCGATGCATTTAAACTAAGTACCTAGTAAATTTAAAATGTCACTTACGGGATATCTTCCGTGATTATTGTATTGTTTGAGTTCCCGATATTTCGACGCTGTTGCAAGCGCCATGATCGCGGGTTGACTGGAGATTGCGGGTGGATGAAAATAAATTGTTAGGAGCAGACAAATCTGTCTACCCTCTTTCTTTGTCTCTTGCTACGCGCACTACTGGAACTCGACACTAAGTCACGGCAAAGTCGAGTTCCAGTAGTGCGCGTAGCAAGAGACAAAGAAAGAGGGTAGACAGATTTGTCTGCTCCTAACAATTTATTTTCATCCACCCGCAATCTCCAGTCAACCCGCGATCATGGCGCTTGCAACAGCGTCAAAATATCGGGAACTCAAACAATACAATAATCACGGAAGATATCCCGTAAGTGACATTTTAAATTTAGAGACAAACCGTGAAAGCTTAAAACAGTGTTTAAGTACCTAGTATTTTTTTATTTATTTCAACTATATTATTTCATATCGTTTTTTAGATACTGTAGTCCATTCTTATGATGCAACTAAACAAGCAGCAGGTTCCGCCGTAGATACAGGCGTATCTTACGCTGCTAGTGCCAAAGGTAGTTTGGCTCACAATTACTTATTTATTTTTGTCCCATATTTAGTTATTACAATATTTTTTTTATTTTCTTTCCTAGATACACTTGCAAACACTGTACATAGCACTGTAGACGCAACAAAGAATGTAGCATCATCAGCCGTAGATAAAGGCGCATCTCTCGTAGGAAGCGCTAAAGGTAGATATTTTTTGGCTGTCCCATACATTTTAACTGGTCTTTTTTTATTTATTTCAACTAAGCATATTATTTAACATCGTTTTTTAGATACCGTAGTTCATTCTTTTGATGCAACAAAACAAGCAGCAGGTTCCGCCGTAGATACAGGCGTATCTTACGCTGCTAGTGCCAAAGGTAGTTTGCACAGGCACACATTAATTATTACATTTGTATTTTTTCCCTTAATTTATTATTAAATTTTTTTTTATTTTCTTTCGTAGACACGCTTGCAAATACTGTACATAACACTGTAGATGCAACAAAGAATGTAGCATCATCAGCCGTAGATAAAGGCGCATCTTTCTTAGGAAGCGCTAAAGGTAGATACATATTTTTCTATATTTTCTGTCCCACACATTGTAGCCTGTCCTTTTTTTTAATTATTTTATTTCACATCGTAGATACGTTGGCAAACACAGTAGATACGACAAAGAATGTAGCTGCCGGCGCCGTAGACACAAGCGTATCATTTTTAGGAACTGCTAAAGGTATTATTTTGAGCTTGTGAGTGTATTTTATTTTGCTTCGTGATACATCATTTTATATTACATATTTTGCCTGTATTGTAGATACGGTAGCAAGCACTGTTCACAACACTGTAGATATGACAAAGACGGCCGCAGCTTCGGCTGTAGACAAAGGCGTATCTTTTGTTGGAGGTGCTAAAGGTATTAACGATGATATAATTTTAAATAAAGATGATTTTGCCATCATAGTGTTAAACTCATTTCAGTAGGTATCCTACATAATGAATTAATGACTCCATACATTTGATTTTTCAGTTTATTAATTGCATGGTTTTAATGGTTTTGGCTGTTTGCGCTTTTTAACATTTTTTTTTTTTCTGTGTATAACCCCTTTTCCACTAACTTAATGTAGAAATAGTAACGCACAGATGCTTTAACGTTTCGGATGGTGAAGCGGACAAGACGGACGATGCCGTAGAATCCGAAGGTAACCAAACAATAACTTTCCTTAACTATTACTAACGGTGATCTGGTAAGATACAAATGTATTTATTTATGTAAGATAGTGGTGCTAATTCTCTTGTACATAGCACTAAACTAATTTTAATAAAAAAAAGACAAAAATAAGAGAATATTATGAACTGTCAAATTAGTCGCAACATTTACGGGAAAATAGTCGCGACATTTGGCAATGGCGACTAAATTAATGTTGAAAATATGCAAGTGACTAATTTGACAGGACTATGTCTTCTACTCCTATTTCACGTTTTTTGATAGAAAGAGACATAGATAATGAGACTATATTAGTTTAGTTTGTAAACAACAGAATCGGCACCGGTGACGACTATTACGAATTTTTTCAGGTGTTATTCTATAAGCAGCCTAATTGCGTACCTAACTCAATTTCTTTCACCATGGCTTTCATTTTGACAGTTCAACAACATCCATTGCGGCGTTGAGCTAGTTACGGGAGCACGGATCAACAATCATACGGCGTAATGAATGTCAAAAACAATGCCATGGTGATAGCAATTGAGTTACGCAATTAGGGTGCTGATTGTTACATGACTAGTAAGTCATGTAACAATCAGTAAATCAAATCAGTAAATCAAATCAGTAAAATAAAATATTTAGTTCTACCTATATGCATAGTAATGCATATAGGTAGAACTAAATATTTTATTTTTCATCACAAATAAACGCGTGTGAAGTGTGGTACCTACTACCTACCTATTAACATTTAGGTAGTGAAAATAGAGAAATAACTTTCTCTAAATTACATTAAATATTAACATCTTACCACAAAATTTAGACACGCGTTAAAAGCGAATGCTTCCAAAAATAATACACACTTGTTTTAGACAAGTTAGTGCTAAAACAAGTGCGTATTATTTTTGGTAGCATTCGCGTTTAACGCGTGTCTATCTTTTTTGTGGTACGGCCCTAAGATTTGATGCAAACCAACATCCAAGGGACCAAAGATTCTTTAGAGAAAGCGCTCGGCGTGTGTCAAAAGACAGTTAAAGGTACAGCTGGTACCTTTATCCTACTTCGCTGTTTTTTACATGACATAACTAAACTGGTTAAATCTATTGTCTGTGTTTTTAGAGTGATGATTAACGTTTAATTAATTAATTCATTAACAGTCCACATCAATAAAAAATATACAGAAGTAGAGTTTACAATTGGGTATGTAGGTTCTATTAGGTGCAGTTGATCTAGTAGCGGCTATTAAACGATTTTGACATCTAACTTTGATGCTAATATATACAGTCAGGGAAAGAGGTTCTTCAGCAGGTACACTATCATTCATAATTGGTCGTACCTATATTCAAACTTCGAAGCAAATCCGAATCCGAATTGCTTCGAAGTTTAAATATACGACGCATTACGCAGCCTACAAATAAAAAAGCTCTAAGCTATGATTTTATAGCATTAAAGAAATAAAATCTCATTTTGAACATTACCAATTAAAGTGCCGCATAGAACAGTAAGTGCCCCATATTGTCCTACCCCTCTTAGAAATAGTAAGTTTTTAACGTTGCCCACATTGTCGTGGGTGCGTTTACAAACACAAATTTCACATACACACAAACAGCCAGACCAGTGTGCAGTGTGGGAATCGAACCCGCGACACGTCGCGCAGCAGCATATTTCTCAGCCACTGCGACAACCGTGCGGTCGTGATTCTAAGAGAGGTCAGACAATGTGGGGCATTAGCTGTACCTACTTTAATGTATTATGTATTAAGTACATAAATGGCACTAGCACAACTATCCTTTCCATTTCTGGATTGCATTACTTATCGACACAACTAGAGATCTACTAATATAAAAAGTATTTTTATCGATGTGGACTAGACTAGGCGTGTTTTTCTCGCTCTAATACAAATAGCTTTTGATTGAGGAAAATCATGCAAGTCACTGTCTGGATTAAGACAATGTACAGGAAGATTGATGAGCATGTTGTTTGTACTATGAACTATGACATCATACTTTTCTGGGAATCTTTGAGAGAGCACCATTCCACATGTGATTCAACAGTAGGTATAGGTATTATAAATATTTTAGGTAGGTATACAGGATGTCCCCTAAATAATGACCGCACGGTTGTCGCAGTGGCTGAGAGATTGGCTGCTGCGCAACGTGTCGCGGGTTCGATTCCCGCATTGCACATAGGTCTGGCTGTTTAGTGTATGTGAAATTTGTGTTTGTAAACGCACCCACGATACACGAGAAATCCTAGTGTGGGGCAACGTTTTTTTTAAAAAAAAAAAAAAAAAAAAAAAAAAAATGTATAAAACTTAATGGGTAGGTAGCTACCTAATTTTTAACAACTAATTTGAATTGTTTAAAAATCGGTGACCAAGCTTTTTTCCATTTTTTCTACTAGAAATCAGTTTTTATTAATAAATGTTAATAATAAAAAAATTCCTTGGTCACCTTAGGTACCTACTGTAACGGTTTTTTTTAACTATTCAAATTGGTTGTTGGAAATCAGGTGAGCTACCTACCCGTTACGTTGTATCCATTATTTACGGGACACCCTGTATAAAAAGAGTATTTTGAAATCTATGTTCGACACAGGCTAAAGCCGCGTCTCCTGCGACCTGTTTTCGTGTTCGACGAACATCGAACAGTGAACGATAAAGGGGCGTGGTCTACGTGTTTTGATTGACGAATAAAAACACTCAAAACACGTAGACCACGCCCCTTTCTCGTTCACTGTTCACTGTTCGATGTTCGTCGAACACGAAAACAGGTCACAGGAGACGCGCCTTTAGGTAGGTACCAAAATCTACGTTTTATACTTGCATGTGTGTTCAACTCAACAAAAGGTTCTTTCAAAGCTAAGGTGTGAAACATCACGCGGTATTTAGTCCTTCACTGAATGAGGTTCTTTGTTCGGCAGACACGTTCAACACAACGGTCGACGCGACCAAGAAGGCTGCTGAGGACGCCAAGGAGAAGGCCAGGCTCGCTGCCAAGGCCGCTGAGGATGAGGCCAAGAGAGTTGCCAGTAAGTTTTGTGTTAAAGTTAAAGTGTTAAATACACAAACTCAACGAAGCAATGGATGTTGATGAACTGTCAAAATAAAGGCCATGGCGATAGAAATTGAGTTACGCAATTAGGCCACTGATTGCCACCATCGCCTTCGTTGTTTGGTTTAACAAATGAGAAGTGAATTAATTTATGAACCTAGGTAGGTATTGCATTTAAAATCATTTAGAACCATTCAAAGGGCCCTTGTGCACCACATCCCGTTCCAGTAAAAAAACGAACGTTTGAAAAGAGAGAGAAGAAAAAAAGAAAGAGAATCTTCTTCTCTCTCTTTTCAACCGTTCGTTTTTTTACTGGAACTGCATGTGGTGCACAAGGGCCCAAACAGTGCAACTTTTCGACGTTTGTCCACGACAATTTGCGATAGAAGGGTCATTAACTTAACCGAATCTGCGTACGGTAGTGCACCAGCCAAGTCTGTAATAAATACCCTTTTTTTTTCAGACGTAGCCGTAGAAGAGTCAAAGAAGGCAGCAGAGAAAGCCGCGTCAGATGCCAGCAACGCCATCAGCAGCACTGTGGACAACACGTTTAAGAGGGTCGAGACTGCCACTGGTGAGGGCATCAAGAACGCCCAAACCGTCGCCGACTCCAAGATCAAGAATGCCGACAAATACCTCAATGAGAAGAGGGATCATGTATGAGCACATTTACATGTTTAATTTAATTAAATTATTCGTGATTGACAGTATGACACAGTGTGTCAATGAGTCTAACTGTAGACAAATAGGCATCAAGTGATTCGTCCACCAAATTACAAGACATGAGTAAAACACTAAAATATGGTTTGTGTAACATTCCAGCTGATGACAAACCTGTCGTCGGCCGTCAACGAGGCGTCAACAGGCGCTTCTGGTCTACTCAGCAAGGGACTGAGTGCCTTCCCCAAGTAGACGTCAAGACATGTCTCTACTATCATCGCTACCTTCATGTCTACTGCAGAAACATAACAGGCTTCAGTTAATGGATAAAAAAAAAAAAATTAAGGTCTAAATCATGCGCTTTCTGTGTTAGATGGAGAGCTAGTTCTTTGTTTTAAAATATCTTTACAGTTTTGTAATGACAAAGTATGTACAAATTGAACAGTGATCGTTTTTGAAACTATGCTGAGAACTTGGCTCACTTTTTTCCCGACTACGGCAAAGCCAAAAGAAAGGGTTATGTTTTCAGCAGTCTATCTATTTATTAATATTACCTAACGCAAGTATGCATGCATGCCTTTATTATGAATAATATGATATTCCATGTCTATGAAACCTGTTATTTTTCCACTAGCTACATTATTTTGAATAGTCCATCACATTTTGTTTATAAATACGCACATTGTTCGTAAGTTTGTTTTAATTAATAGTACAATATTGTATAGTTTCTAGTTAGTAAGTTTTACTAACATAAATGTTATAATTGACATTGCTAAGAACAAAATCAAATATTGTATTACTTAACGATACTTTTACATGATTCTGTTGACGATTTTATGCTTTGCAAATTTTGTATTCTTCACAAATATGAATTTGCATTAAATATTTTATATTTAAGTCACAAAATTGAAATCTCATGTGTAGGCGTCTATATTATTTCTTAAGATAAGTTTAAGTTATTTTAAGCTCATTTTGTTTTTTGCATTTGAAATGCATTTCGCATACACGTTTCGAATTTTTATGCTTGGCTTAATACCGTCCATGAGTAGCCTTTTACAATACAAATACAATAAAACTAAGAATCTGTTTCACTTTGTTCCTATAATAGTACCTTACACAGCTTTACAGGATCATTATGTGACAGCAGGATGCCCACGAAGCCTAAAATATGGTATATTATTTGTTACTTATCTGCTCAGCAGTCTATTTTAGGATACGAATATACGGATGTTAAATATAAAATAATATAGTAGTTATGTATTATAAAATCAGCCATATTTTTGAAATGGAGCTTGAAAATTGTTGCTATAAAATGTGTTTTATCCGATATGTTATGTAAGTAAATGTTTTAATCAAATAATTATTCATTAAAATAATCTTGTTTATTTTCTATACATGTTAAAATCATATTACTTACTATGTGTTGTTCAATAAATACATGCGACCCATACATTAGCATTTATCATTCTAATGTCTGCATATGTTTGTTTTTCCTCATAAAATAAATAAATACCCAAATCTCGTAACATCCTTGTGAAATGTAAAGTTCATCCGGATTAATATCATAACGTAAATATTTGGTAAATACCTATCACGTCACGAGTGTAATTTTTTTCAAATTACGCGCTCATACCCCGGAAGTGAATATTCAGCCTGGATAGAATTGCCATAATAAAATATTTACTTTTCTACCATTCATAACGGTGAAACAAAACGTTCTTTAACATATCGCCCGTTACACGTTCACAGCTACAGCACGTTTTTTCACGGACCGTTTCTTTTCATACATTTTAAAAAGTGGTGGGGATCGTTCTGCACGCCTATTGGCTAAAAATCCGTAAAAAACCGGATACGAATTGAAAACGTCTGTAGTGCACAAACAGCCTTATAGGGCGTGTGCGTAACTGACGTTCACTGACATTTGTCAAAATTAGAAATTTATTAAAAAATAAATAAACATGGCGGGCCTAGTTCGAGCTGGATTAACTTTTGCAAAAAAATCAATTTTCTCTTCATCGGTACGCTCAATAGTGACAACGAATCCTTTAAATTTGAAAGAGAGTAAGTAATAATTAATAATAATAAATTATTTAGAGAAAAAAATTACATAACCTAAAATGATTTCGTTCGGCCTTTTCATGACATTATCAATCGTGAAAGAATCAGTTTAATGTTCTATTCGAACTACTTTTAGTACGCGAACGGACCGAGGGTTCAACTGTCATCGTAGAAGCGGTTCCTGTGGCCTCGCCCCGCACTGAACTGTTGATTCGAGCGGACAACCCTCCATCTCAAGACCCTGCTGTCAGCGCATCAGAGAAGCCTCCCTGTTACATGTGTGCACTTGGGCTCGATGTTAAACATACCGATGTTCTGATTCTGAGCCAGTTTGTGAGGTTGGATGGCTGTATGTTACCCCGCAGAATCACTGGCTTATGCCGGCGGCAGCAAAAGAAAATGGGCAAATTAGTTACGATGGCGCAGAAAGCTGGTTCGTAAAATATTCATACATTCTAATACAGTAATCCCACAAAAAAATAAATTGTTTAGTTCTGTGGCTTAAAAGTTTAAAATTAAATTTCTATATCTGTAAGCTTATTGAAAACATAGTTATCTATTACATATTCAATTTAATTGTGTACACATATTTGATATTCACATTCTTACCAAAATTATAAATTCAATAGTGACTATCTCTCGGTAATAGATCAAAATATGAAATAGATAATATGTATAAATGTATTGTACCAAACAAATTATCTACATTTATGTGCATAACTATTCATTGACCAATCATAATTTATTATTTTTAAACTATTGGCTGTTCAAGTAAAATAAAGAACTAAAATAACCATTAATTAGCTGACCATAACATTCATTAAATACAATGAAAACTCTTATTATTCTGGTCTCCTTGTTCCAGGTCTTATGATTAATATGACACCAGATAATTGCAAAAAGGATCCTAAGCAAAGGAGAGATTATAAGAAGTTCAACACTTACTATGATGAGCGTACTATATTTATGAGGAAGATACCCAAGCCAGTAGACAAATTTAAGCGCTAAATCAATAATTGTACAATTTCACTGTTAAATATAAAATATCTAATTAGTTGTAATACTATATTTTTTGATCATATGTGTTGTTGGAGGCAATGGCAATGTTTGCAACATCGTCTGAGTCTGTCTAGTATGCCTTGTGGAATGACTCATTATGGAGACATTTTGGTGAATGTAGATAATGCGAATTAATGCCAGAACTGCCGAAACCAGATATCACCTATTTTAGTGTCAGAAAAGCAAAGATGTGAACCGACTATGGCAAAGCCAAAAGGAAGGGTTATAACTTTAGCAGTCTTTTATGTATACAGGGTGACAGGTTAGACAGTGGAAATATTTAAAGGAGTCATTGTACTCATCATTATGAACAACTTTTACTATGGGACCAACACTGAAATCGCGAAAAAAAAATCAGCTGTTCCATACATTTTGAGTTATGGGTACATAAATGTATGGAACAGCTGATTTTTTTTTTCGCGATTGCAGTATTGGTTTCATAATGATGAATACAATGACTCCTTTAAATATTTCCACTGTCTAACCTGCCACCCTGTGACCCTGTATATGTTTGTATTTAAGTATGTTCTACCGTAGCACCTAATAAACTACTCATCTGATTTTGATGAATGAGGTGTTTCAAATTATCAACCCTTTTTATCTCTTTTTGCCATAGGTTTGTCTGTGTATTTGAACACGCATCAAATCAAAACTACTGATTTGATTTTGAGGAATTGGAAAGTTCATTAAAATCGGTCCACTCCATCAAAAGTTATTACAATTTAAAATCTATCAGTTGTACACAAAAGTAACTTTTCTAGGCGCTCGAATAGGAATAAAGTAGGTATGTGCTTTGGTCCAGTGGTGCGTCTCTCATACCAGTCTCTGCAGTCTCGACATAGATAACGATCGCTTTACAACCGAAATCGGTCGCTGTCTATGAAAAAATATATGGAAAAAAAACGGCGGAACAACCGATTTTGGTTGTAAAGCGATCGCTATCTATGTCCAGACTGTAGGCCCAGGGCTGCAGGAAGCAATAACGGCTAGAGTATTACTGTTCTGTGAATAACGGGCGCCCGAACAGGGGCACAACTACCAGGATACTATGATTTAGGTCATCTTGACGACGTCATCGTTAATTATCAACTTTTATAACGGACGGTAGCGGCACAGATATACACAATTTTCCGACCTCCACGCGGACGGAGCCACGGGAACAACAGCTAGTCCACAATATAATAATAAAATAACCATTATTGGCTCTGCACAACATTTCTAATCATTCATAGATACCAATTTCATTTTATTAGTGTACGGATCAAAGGTATTAGGCAATCAGAAACAGGTGGTTTACTAACATTTGTTCATCTACAAACTACCCACAACACAAAATAAGAGAGAAATATTATGGTAGGAAATCGAACAGAAAGCACATGTCATGAGAAAGGTACTAGGCAATCAGAAACAGAAGGAAAATTTATTTTGCATACTGCAAACTAACAAAATATGAGGAGGGTACTAGGCGATCAGAAATAGGAGGTGGTTTATTTATATTTATTTTTATTAGGTAGGTAATAGAGAGCGAAAATATGAAACAGGTACTAGGCAAACAGAAACAGAAAGGAGGTGGTTTAATCTAACATTTGTTTTGCATCGACAAACTAACCACAATACAAAATATGAGAAAAAATATATCAAGGTAGGAAATCAGGAACAAAGCGAAAACATGAGAAAGGTAGGTACTAGGCAATCAGAAACAGGAGGAAGATTTACTTTGCTTACTGCAAACTAACAAAATATGAGGAGGGTACTAGGCGATCAGAAATAGTAAGTGGTTTACTTAGATTTATTTGTATTAGGTAGGCAATAGAGAGCGAAAATATGAAACAGGTACTAGGCAATCAGAAACAGGAAGGAGGTGGTTTACTAACATTTGTTTTGCATCGACAAACTACCCACAACACAAAATACCTAAATTAAAAATATTAAGGTAGGAGTAAGATTTATGATGCATCTATCTTTGTCTACAAACGAATAAAATACCAATGAGAAAGGTACTAGGCAATAAGAAACAGACAGAACACATGTTATTAACATATTTTTCCAGTGTTGAAATACTGATATTTTCATGCATTTTTCTACTGTCAAAGCAGACCAAAGTGGACTTCCACTGGATGTTATTTTTTTTTGACAGATTAAACTGGTAAAAGCCGTGGCAAGTAAACTTACTATGAAGTCGGCTATCTAAGGGCCGTAAGATCAATCGTAGTTTAAACCACAGAAGAGATTTTAATCCCCCGTCTTCGATTGTTTCTTTGGGTTTTTGTCTTAGATCATAGAAACAAGGAGATATGCCATCATAGCAAATAAGTATGGGAACAACTGTCGCCACTTTTAGTAGGTACATTTTTCAACACAATTACAAGCGCCCCTCGTGAATATAAAGATCTCCCACACATTAAAAATCCCGATTTCAATTGTTTCAATGATCTGAGGTTTTTGTATTAGAAAACAATTGAAGACGGGAGATTGATCTTACGGCCCTTTGCATATTTTTTTAGTAATAACTTTGGATTAGGGTTCATGGTAAAGAAAAAAAGAAATAAGAGAGCATTTTCAGTAATAATTTACTTTCAGTTTTCGTTGTTTTAGTGATGTTCAATGATATTATTACACAATAAAATTATCCAACACTAAGCTGCTTCCCCAATAAATGCATTTGTTATGTGGTACGGCAGGTAAATGACAAAATGTACTTCTGTACAAAGTTATAAAATAATGATCGGTATATTAGGAAAATAGTATACAGCTTAGTTAAACATAAACGTTTACAAAAGTAAAATGGTATAAGAGCATGAGATTCCATCCCTTGTGCAATATTCACACACGAAATGCTGCCATGTCTTATCCTAAGCGGTTACAAGGTTTATTTCTAATTCAATAACTACACATCATAACTGTCAAACTACAAAACAGATAAAAGTCTTACGTAAAAATTGCAACACAAAAGCATTTTCTATGCAAAAATTATTAGATAATAAATTTTATTAACCTAATTCAATTTCTTAACAATTTGTTTCTTTCTATAAATTAAATATCGCCTAAAAGTTGTTTTTTATTAAAATCTTTTATCGTTTACATAATACAAACGCAGTCTAACACAGAGGTTCGTATCCCATACAACCGTGCCAGCGATTTTTGGTACAAACAAGTCATAGTTTTATTATGATCATCACAGCCTTTCGTATAGATATAGGTAGCCGAGATCTTTGGGCGGATTTTCTGATAGGGCCACCTGAAACCAAAGAAAACTGGTTATTTGTTAGCAAAAAGTTATTAGCCCTCACTCACACCGGTGCTTTTTCAACAAGCGTCGTAGGCGTTTGTAAAGATGCACTTGATTCAACGTTGAAATTAAAAATGTGCGCGATTTTAAACGGCGCGGCGTAAAAAAACGATTTTGCGCGAAAAAATAATGTACCATTTGTTTCATTCGGGTGTTTTTTTAACGCGTGTTGATAAAGGGCTCGTGTGAATGAGGGTTTATGCGGAGGTTAAATAAAAAAAATATTGCTTAACATCAGGCGAGATGGCGGTCAAACGCAAGAATATTACAAAAAAATTAAATCTTGTTTATATTTTTTTCTATTATCTCGAACAATTTATTACTAAAGTAAAAGACGTTACTGTAAAGTGTAAGTAGTGAGCACGCACCTTGTTGTCGTTGAATATGACCCATCGTCCTTCGTGCAGCACGTGGCACACGTAGTGGCCCACCATGGACGAGGTGCCCATGTGCGATATGAACGCCACCAGCTTGTACTCTGCAATCACAACATTATAGTAGTTAGAATAAGGTCTGCTTTAAGAATCTGATAATTATAATTATTATAGATGAGCACTTTAGTCGCGATTTCGTCAGTGGAAACAGTGTGATTGGTCAATTCGCGATCCGCTCCGATCCAGTCCTCCCAACTCCGCGTCAGTGGGAACGCATCATAATGTAGCTTTCTACTCCTCAACCTCCGTCGACCACTTATAAGTATTATACTGTTTTTTGCAGTCAAAAGTATTTTTGACGGTAACATAGATAAGACACTCGTAACATAGATAAGACACTCACTCTCTGGTCCGTCCCTGCACCCGAGCGTGCGGTCAGTATCAGGGTTGGTGGTCGGTACATTGGCGCTGTCGAGCTCGTCAGCACGGAGCCCTGCGTGGCTGAGAGTGCGTTTGACGGTAACAGACAAGAAACTCACTCTCGGGCCCGTCCCTGCATCCGAGCGTGCGGTCGGTGTCGGGGGTGGTCGCGGGTACATCGGCGCTGTCGAGCTCGTCCACTCGACTGAAGATCCAATCCAGTGCGCGCGGCACGGAGCCCTGGGTAGCTGAAAGGGCCCGGGTCGCCTGTGCGCGCGTGAAGCCCATGCCCATTATTTGCTCTACGCTCGCCTCGTCTACTACTGCCGCGCTCTCTGCGCCTGCAGGTGAATATTTTGTTGCAGAATTAAAAATAAATATAATAGTTGTGGAACAATAATAGCCCTTTACGGTGAGTGTAAATAGACAAAATGCAAAAATCAGAAGCAATTCTCGTAAATAAAAATGAGTTCCGAGTTTCCGCTAAAAATAATCAGATGTTTCATACATTTATGTTCACATAACTCGACAAAATGTATGGAGCAGCTGATTTTTTTTCGCAATTTAGGGTTGGTCCCATAGTAAAAGTTGTTTTTTGTTAATGTGTACCTGCGCTGCCGGGCGGCGTGAACTTGTTGGCGAAGTCCCAGTCCGTCATGTGCTCCATGAGCCAGTTGGAGGCGGCCTCCATGCCGCAGTTGTTCGTGTAGTACAGCGCCTTCTTGCACGCTTCCAGCGGGAAGCCCATGTCTAACTGTATCAAGAGACCGGTTCGTTATATTATACCGCAACATAATATTATCACTATCTATACTAATATTATAAAGTTGAAGAGTTTGTTTGTTTGAACGCGCTAATCTCTGAAACTACCAGTCGGATTCGAAAAATGCTTCAAAATTAAAAAAAAAATCAAAATTCAAAAGTAATTTATTCAAAGTGGGCTAAAGCCAATTAGCACTTTTTGAACGTCAATATACATTAGACAGCCCCCAAAAACGCCCACCCTTCACCGCTTCCTAGTGTTTTAGCTGCGAAGAAGAAACGGCGCAACAAACTCCGCAGCAACACGATTCTGTCTTTAAGTTACTTTTGTTTTAAAAAATCTTCTTGTATAATATATGATAGCCGGATTCATGAGGAATAGTATAGGCTATTTAACATCACCCTACGACTCTTAGGAACCGATCAACGGAGGTGAAACCATAAAACAAAAAAAACAGTGAAACCGCGGGGAACAGCTAGTTTCGGAATAATACTGATAAACAATGCGATCCAAATAAGACCTTGCGCCGTATTGTGACGTTTTATATTGAAAATTAAGCTGTCTTGTATTAAAAAGTCTATCACAATAGATTTCGTAAATCTAAGGAGACAGTTAAATGAAGTGTAAAAAAAAAAGTTTTCAAGTGATAGTTGACAGTTCGAGGTCATTGACGTTCCTATTTTTATTTGGATCGTATTACAAATTGATTTGTTTACTCTGACTACAGTTGGAATCAAGTACAGTATAATATGAAAGTTCACAAAAGATTAGTTACTTTGGCCCTCACATTCAGTGCATTCTGTGCTTGATTGCGGCAGATGAATTTAAAAAAATATTCCGACGAATTGAGAACCTCCTCCTTTTTTTGAAGTCGGTTAAAAAAGGATAATTTGCTTCATTATTTTTATAGAAATTACGTGATATTTGCCGAGAGCCTCACTCCCCCCCACGTGCGATTGGGTGTGATTCGGCCCCCCCCTAAATGCCTCACGTAATTAATGGACGCCCCGTTTGATGAATCGACGAGAAAATCTTGATAGGCAACGTTCATAGACATGGTAACTCACAAGTTGTGAGAGCAGCGCCTCGTCGTAGACGGGCGCGGGCGTCTCGGGCGCCGCCTCGGGCAGCGGCGTCTCGCCCGCCTGCAGGCCGCGCCCGCGCACGCAGCTCATGTCCATCTGTACAATAAACGTTGTCTTTGTAGCATTCCATATAAAAATAAGGTTTTGTGATAGGACCGCGGAGTTAAAATTGAAACTAGGAATACAATGGACAAGGAAAAGGTCACTCACAATTTTATTAAAAAACCTACTTCATGGAAGCTATAAAATACACTATCAGCTCAAATGCCACAATAGACATAATAAAATTAGGCAATACTTTTAGGCAGACTTTTACCCGCGATTTTGTCCACGTGGACTACAATAAATCGATCATTTTAAACGACAGGAGTGGTAGGGTGGGTAGTACTACGAATAGGTCAAATTATATCTCTGGTTTATCTCACTGGAATTAGATAAAATGTGGCTTAGATTTTAAGTTGGACCCCAAGGTCCCCAAGCTACCAAACTGTGAAAACCATATCAAAATTCGTTCAGCACTTTTTGCATAATGCGCGCACCAACAGACGAAAATCTATATACTATTATAAAATTGTAAAAGAGCCGTGTCTGTACATTGAATATATTCCAGAAAAAACGGTCGGGATAGGGTACTGGGACGTAACTATACCCAAAAAGATGTTTTTTTAATTTTTTGTCTGTTTGTCTGTTTGTGCGCGCATCACGCGGAAAGTATTGAACGGATTTTGATGTGGTTTTCACAGTTCGATAGCTTGGGGTCCAACTTAAAATCTAAGCCATGTTTCATCTAATTCTGATAAGAGAAACCAGAGATACAGCTTGACCTCTTGGTAGTACTAGCCACTCTACACTACGGAGGTCATTTAAAATGGTCATTTCATTGTAGTCCACGCGGACGGAGTCGCGGGCAAAAGTCTAGTAAAAGATAAAAATTTGGGCATGGTTACGTCCCAGTACCTTATCCCAACTGTTTTATCTGGAAGATCTTCAATGTACAATTGTACAGACACCGCTTTTTTTTAATTTTATAATAGTATAGGTATCTAATAGATATCTCGGTTTCATATTTTCTAAAGAGAAAAGTTTGGCGTTTCCTAAATGAAGATGTTAACCGGTCAGCATTCCATTACTGAATTAAATATTTAAATCTATTGGCTTTTACTGGTATTTACCTCCCAGGGCATGTCAACGGCGACGTCCAGCTTAGCGGGCGTCCAGTCCTCCTTGATGGTGAACTTCTTCAGCTGGATCAGCAGGAAGTCGGGGAACGTCGCTAGGCGGGTGATTCTGTAATATTGGAAAAACATATTGTTTTGTCATCTGTATTTATAACTTTTACCTCCAATCTATACAAATAAGGGCGCCTTCAAATTTGCTGCAAAATGCCGCGCGGTGGCAGCGCGGCTGCAGCGATAATTAATAGGCTCTGGCTAGGTTTTAGTATAATATCCATGCAAGCTGTTGGCACAGCTAGTATAGTTATAATTGCTCATCAATTTGATGATGTACTGCTGGTACTTTCAGCAGCCTTGCGATAATTGTACTAGTATTAATGATACTAACTTGTGCGCGGTGACCTTCTTGTTGACTGCGCTGCTGAAGAACTGCTCAACGGTCTCCTCTTTCATGAAGCTGTCGAGACACGCCTGGAACGGGATGTGTGGCCGCACCATCTGCGATGGGTCCCTAGGAATAAACGTCTTATTAATTTCATGTTTATTGTAGTTTGACATCAGTAAATTAGGGATTCTCTCACATAGTGTACGACCAAACTCGTACAATATCAATTGTATTAGTTTTATGCTGACATCGACGTAAAACTTAAAATTACTCATATTTACGTTAGCGATCAGAGGGCCTAGCACGAACGATTTTGACGTTGCGTATCGTAAACGTAAGCATTTTTAAAATTGAAAATACACGTTTGCTACACAATACTTATATAAATTAAATACTTTATTTTAATCTCTGTATTTATTAAAATGCGCAAATTGTATAATTTTTTATCTAAATGTTCTATGACTGTTGTATTTTAGATTCGCTTACGTTTGCAATACGATACGTCAAAATTATTCGTGCTAGGCCCACTGTAGTTGCAACGCTTCAGGCTATTATCAAAAAGATTATTTCATCGCATGTCGATCATTTTATTTTTTTATTTCATAGTTTGTGTATAAGCATTTGGGAACTGACAATACAACACTTGAACTCTAATTAGTTTTCATTTCAAGTGTATGTACCTTTCCAGTTACCCGTACATTTTTGGTCCTTCGAGCCGGATCAGCACTGATCAAGTTCCGGCGCGTGTAGCGCACGTACAGTAGTGACCGGCTAGTGCACACATGACTCACAGTCGCTGTCCGCTGGCCTCGGCCTGCGCGCGGCGCTGCTCGTAGTCGGCGAGCTGCTGCGTGTTGGTGGCGGCGTGCAGCGCGACGGGCAGCGGCAGGTGGTGCTCGGCCCGCCGCGTGTAGCGCACGCCGCCGGACGCGCCGCACCGGACGCGCTCCTCGACGCAGAAGCGCAGGCAGTCCGCCGGGTTCGCCTTGTGCCGACTGTGGCGCTGGAATTACACAAATACATGTTCACTTGTACAATAGCGGCTTCACACATAGCGCGGTTAGTGCTTTTGTTCTGATTTTTTGTTAGCTTATCTCAATTTTTGCGATAATGTGTAGCGAGAGGCAAGTCAACTCGCCCACTAGAACGCAGCACCGAAATCACGCCACCTTATGTCATATAGCGCGATGTTTCCCCTGACAGCCGCACGCCGCCCACTTACTATTTTTATTATAAGAACTAAAACCTCATTGTTGATTATGCAGGTAGGTTGCGGTACATGTGCGGCCCTGGCTTAGATAATGTACCTGTAGCAGCGACAGTAGATGCAGGTAGAACTCGTGCGCGTCCTGCTGGCGCTTGCTCATGAACTCGGGGTGGTCGTTGCCCACCAGGTTGCGGTACATGTGCGGCCCTGGCTCAGATAATGTACCTGTAGCAGCGACAGTAGATGCAGGTAGAACTCGTGCGCGTCCTGCTGGCGCTTGCTCATGAACTCGGGGTGGTCCTTGCCCACCAGGTTGCGGTACATGTGCGGCCCTGGCTCAGATAATGTACCTGTAGCAGCGACAGTAGATGCAGGTAGAACTCGTGCGCGTCCTGCTGGCGCTTGCTCATGAACTCGGGGTGGTCCTTGCCCACCAGGTTGCGGTACATGTGCGGCCCTGGCTCAGATAATGTACCTGTAGCAGCGACAGTAGATGCAGGTAGAACTCGTGCGCGTCCTGCTGGCGCTTGCTCATGAACTCGGGGTGGTCCTTGCCCACCAGGTTGCGGTACATGTGCGGCCCTGGCTCAGATAATGTACCTGTAGCAGCGACAGTAGATGCAGGTAGAACTCGTGCGCGTCCTGCTGGCGCTTGCTCATGAACTCGGGGTGGTCCTTGCCCACCAGGTTGCGGTACATGTGCGGCCCTGGCTCAGATAATGTACCTGTAGCAGCGACAGTAGATGCAGGTAGAACTCGTGCGCGTCCTGCTGGCGCTTGCTCATGAACTCGGGGTGGTCCTTGCCCACCAGGTTGCGGTACATGTGCGGCCCTGGCTCAGATAATGTACCTGTAGCAGCGACAGTAGATGCAGGTAGAACTCGTGCGCGTCCTGCTGGCGCTTGCTCATGAACTCGGGGTGGTCCTTGCCCACCAGGTTGCGGTACATGTGCGGGGACACGCCCGCCTGCTCGCCGCTCTCCGCGCTCGGGAACGAGTAGCGCCCCGAGACCAGCCCCACGCCCAACTTGGCGCTACACGAGGGAATGCTCTTGTCAATAACATAAACGACAACGTAACAGAAAAAAAAATAAAAAAAACTACTTTTTAAGTTTTCAGTTTAGGTTCCAACATAACGGCCTGGCCACGACCTTACCGCTATCAGCGGTAGCTTAGCGCGGGGCGGCAAGCGGTAAAAACAAATATGTATAACAAATGTATGAACCATGCCACGAAGAATCGCTCGCAGCGGCAACGCCGATACCGCGCCGCTTGCCGCTAAGGCAAAGGTTAAGGCATTATGTTATTATTCCTCCATAATAAACGTCAAATAATTAACTGTCAAAAGTGATGTTAACTTATAAGGTGGCATGGCCTGGACCAAAAGCAATACTGATGACATGAAGTTCATTCAAACATTTGAGTAAAATTTACGTACGTTTGCACGTTGAAGTCATTGACGGGGTCTTCGGGGAAGGTGGAGAAGATCTCGGGCGCGCCGTCCACGAACCGACGCACGAAGTCGGGCATGCGGAACATCACCTACGGAAACAAAACTGTTTAAGCATAATCGGCCTATAATGTTCCCACTGCTGGGACACAGGCCTCCTCTGTGAGAGGGAGTGGGCCGTAGTCCACCACGCGGGCCCAGTGCGGGTTGGTGGACGTCACATGTCTTCGAAGTTTTGGTTCTAGGACATGCCGGTTTCCTCACGATGTTTTCCTCCACCGTTAAAGCAAGTGATAATTAATTTCTAATATGCACATAACTTCGAAAAGTCAGCGGTGCGTGCCTCGGAATCGAACTCGAACCATTCGCCGTGGGAGGCACATGGTTAAACCACTAGGCTATCACTGCTCAGTGTGGCATGCCACTTGTGATTTCTATTATGAAGGACGACGCAGCGTCACCGCTCAGAGGCCCTAGACAAGTTACTTTTCTGTTAGCGTTAGCGTCAAACGCTACGGATAAAATGTATGGAAATGACATTTGTGAGTCACGTGACTTTTCCGCAGGTAATGTCATTGCCATACATTTTGTGTTTATCGTTTGGCGTGAACGCTAACAGAAAAGCAACTTGTCTAGAGCCTCAGGCGTCGCAACGCACAGGCAACGCATCATATGGCCTCTCTACGTGTACATACCTGTACAACACTATTGATGTAGCAGGTGTTGCCAAGGTTGTTGAGTCCAGTCAACGACGGGCCGCATAAGGGTCGCAACTCACTGCCTGACTCTTGAAGGGTGTTCCATTCACCGCTGCGCTGGTTCAGCTCTAATTCCAATTCTATCATCGATTTGTCCGTCTGGAAAAGATTGTTAGTGTATTTTACAAATTCGTCCAGCCGGCGTAGCATGACCAATTCTACAGTCCTGCCGCTGAGAGAATGTGTTGCCGACATTTCATTAATTAGCACTAAGCTATTTTAGTTTGTTGTGGACTGATACTGCATATATTTTCCACTTCAAAGTCTCGTCGCCTGTCATCACCCATACATTTACGAACTGTCACGAAAGCATTCTCTGAGTGGCCGAACTGTATCTCTATTCTACCAAAGAATAGACAAAGTTCTTTCTATCCAACTCGTTATCTCTACTGCCCGAGCACGCGGCGACCCCTGCTTGGCCTACCAGACTTTTCTCTACTGAAGAATAGAAACATTTTTTCTCTTTATTATATGCATAAAACGATAAAAATATTTCAACAAACTGTCACTTTGTCTATTCTTCTGGAGACAAATCCCGTTTCTATCGTGGTCATGCTAAGCGTGCAGTAGATGACAACATTTAGAAGAGAAATGTGATAGTACCTTCTGTAATTGCTGCACATTGATACCGAAGTGTTTGAGATGGTCAGCGAGGAAGGGGTCTTCCACCATGTCATCCTCGGCATAAGAGAACACGTCTCCCTTCCCGTCCGCGGTGATGGTGCCCAGTTTGACGGCCAGCGGGAAACCCGTCTGGCGGTAGTGTTCCACCTGTGAGCAAAAAATAATCACGTTTAAAAGCATTACCATCCTTTTTGGCTTCACCGCAGTGGGGTAAGAATAGGTGAGGAACAAGGTAAACATTAATTTTAGAAAAAAAAAAACAAAAAATCCGACTAAATATTTAAATTATTGATGATAAATAACGATACCTTTTGTTGAAATACATCGAGCTTTACGCTGCAGAAATATACATACATACATACTCTTGAAAAACGTTACCCTTTTCTTGTGCAGTCAGGTAATAATACCTATATAATATAAGTAGCCTGGTAATAGCCAAACTCATGAGGAATAGTATAAGCCATTTAACATCATGCTATAACGTGGGTGGAACCGCGGAGCACAGCTAGTATTTACATAAAACTAAACTAACATACTATGCGATCAAAATAATAATAGGACTGAGATTGCGCCATATTGAGATTTTTTGTATTGAAAATTGAGTTTTGCATTAAAAAAACTATTACTATAATATAATAGATTTGGTAAATCAAAGACTCAGATAAGTAAAATGAAAAAAAAATATATAACGTTATTAATTCGCAAGTTAATGTGCTTTGAAGACTTACTTTTCAAGTCATTGACGTTCTTATTCTTATCGCGATCGCATAATAAACTCGACGACTACATAACCTCTGTCTTCATTGTAGTCGGTTAAAAACTCAATATAATACTGACAGCATGGTCGTTCCCGCCGGATCCGTCGAAGAACCGGCGACCGCAGAGCACGGAGCCGTCGGTCAGGTTGAGCCACAGGTTGTTGGTGAGCTCACACTTGTCACACTTCCAGCCCGAGGGCGGAATCTTCACCCCGTTGTCCAGCTGCTTCAGGTCTACCGCGTGGCTGAAATATAATGGTTGATTGAGAGCTTGTACACAAAACTGCGAATCGGCGTAATGCGAATTCGCAACGCAGAAAACTGATTTCCCTCCCTTCCATGTTTCGGGTGACCATGCCTTCGAAGATCGTCAACCGTACTGATTGTACTGAAAGTATATTTTTTTACTAGGTAGTGTAGTGACCTGTGACATGGATAGTAAAAGGAGCGTTGCACTGTTGTTATTGATTAAAAGATAATTATAGAAAAAAAAAACATCGCAAGAATGCGCGTTGCGAATCGATTCGCAGATTCTTGCGATGCGTCGTGCAAGCTCGTAGATATTTGCGATGCAACGTCGTATCGCAGTTTTGTGAATAAGGCCTTAAACAGTTGAACGGAACATAGGATTCCGACACCGGCGACTGATGATTATTGAAAAAATTAGTAACTCACACAGAAACTTCGCGTTTCTCTCCATCCCAGGTGCCTTGCAGGGCTGCCAGCTCAGCGATTTTGAACGGAGACTCCGCATCGATAACAGATTGGACGGCTTTATTCACCTGTATATCACAAAATAATAATAGATTTAGAAGAGAGATTCTCAGAGAAGTTTAGTTTTAATACCTAATTGATTGAAATAAATGTCTTTTTAAATACGCCTCTTATGAGCGTTGCTAGCACCAATATTCTAGAAGCCAAAATTTACAACATTACTTACAATTTCAGGCAGGGCAGGGTTAGGCCATGGGTATGTATGAAAGCCAGGCAGCACCACGATGCTGTAGTGGTCTGTGTACGTAAACTTGGCCTTGCCACACGCGGGATCGAACCCGCCCTCCACGCCGATAGCCAATCGCGTGATTTTCTTTTCTGGACCGTCGCCGGTTTTTTCTGGCTCTGGGATCTGACAAAAAGTGAAATATTGTGAGTTATTAGAGTTCAATTTTTAGCATTTGAACACGAATTCGTATAGGAAATAAATTATTGAGCATGTTATTTGCCAAAAATACTAAAATGAAGAATAGAGCGGAGCATTTAGATGGCTCTACATATAGTTACAATTCAATTGCACAAAATATTGAATCACTTTTGCCATCAAATGATCTTCAATACTATCTAAACCATCAAAAACATTGAGGAATGTGTAATCATATTGTAGAATATATTTGATTGATTGTGTGGGGGCCATCTTACACAGTGGGCATGTTGAGCCATATACATAATGTATATCACAAAAAATATTTAAAACTGTTCCTTATGTTGACAGACACATTTTCTGGGTGTTTATCCCACAAATGGTATGTTCTGACCACTGTTGCCAATTTTGCGATTTTTCCACTAGACATTTATGACTTTTGCGATAAAATTGGCGACAAAGTCGCAAAATTGGCAACAGTGTTTTCTTCCAGAGACTCTCTGGAAGAGACCACTGTCACCAATTTTGCGACTTTTGCGCTAGAAATGTAAGCAAAAGTCATAAATGTCTTGCGAAATAATTGCAAAATTGGCAACAGTGGTTCTGACTACAACTTACAGGCTTTTTGTCCCTCTTGATGTGAAGGAAGACATTATTGCCAGTCTTCTGGAAGTACTGCTCGACGTAGTTGCGGCCGAAGCCGAGGTAGCTCACTAGCGATACGTACAGACCTGTGTCTGACTCCTGAAACATTTTTTTTTTTTTTAAGATTTTGTGGCCAAAATCTGTGAATTTGTGGTTCTAGACTTATCTATATTTTTTTTAGTTTTTTGTCAATTATGTTGGGCATCTGAACCAGTGACATGACTTGACATGAGTAATGATGCTGATGATGCTTTACAAATTCCTGCACAGAAAGAGAAAAAATTTGAAATCTGACAATTCAAATGATTTTGTAAAAAAAGTTGCTCATGTATTGATAAAGTACCTATGTCACTTAAATGCAGGTACTGAAGTTGTAAGTATAATATTTTATAAAAGTTTTCTTTTATGCAAATAACACCACATTTTAAAAGCGCCCCCATCATTTACATACACCTGATAACAGTTATCACTTCCCTGCAAAAAACATGGGGGCAGACTATGTCTCATTCTGGTCACAACAGTAGCAGAAATACTTCTGCATTCTGTTGCCATTTATTACAAAAAAAAAAATACACAAAATATAATGTTCAACTCTGTAGACTTGTACTTGGGAAGTTTTTTAATACTGTGTGGTTTTGTACTAAGTTTGTTAAATCTTAGAAGAATAGTGAAGGGAAGTAATGCATCTTTCCCATCAGTGTTACTATCAGAGAATATACTCCTGACATGCATTGGAATTGCCTTCGTAAGTCGAGCATTACACAAACTAAGTCCGATAAATGTTGAAATGGGAGATATGGAAGAAAGATCAGCAGATATGATGAAATATGAGGAGATAAGGTGTAATTTTACAACATTTTTAATGAGCTATGGTCCCCTGATTGTGTCCATGGTAAACAGTTTCCTAAGCTTGATTATTGACAACTACATGCATTACAAAATTATTGCTGATGTGAAGAAAAATGAAGACGAAAGTGCTGTGCGAGAACTCAGTGACAACTCTAGAGTAGAAACAAGAAGTACTATTAATAGCTTATTATCATTCTGGAAAAAATATTTCAGTTTTATAACTGTAGCTATACAGTGGATTTTCCCAATTTTAATTACATTATCTATGTATTCCATGGATGTAAAGGAAAGGAATATATCTGCAAGAAATCTTCGAAGCCTAAGCAATTCCTGTATGGCATTGTTGGATGTTAGTCAGAAAAACTGTTCCACAATCATTAATATGAATAACACGCTTCAATTACGTACACACATGCCAAGTCCGAATTACTTTGAAATGTATGAGAACTATCCAAATAATACAGGCGAAAAATTTGACTCTATAGTAAACAATGTTTACAAAATCATTGCCAATTTACAAAATGAAACTCATTATGCTGATATTAACGTGACAACTGCTCCGTTATTCAGAACACCAAAAGATTTAAATGAGAATTGTATGCAAATATGTTATTTAGATAACAAAAAATTACTTTTGTTTATGTTTATTATTACAATTGTGAGTTATTTTGTACCAATCACTATTTCCATGGTGATATTGACAAAAATACATATGATGGAGCTGAATAAGCAGAATGTAAAGACGTATGTGAGTAGAGAGCTGTTATACAACATAATATTTTGGAGCCCTGTGATGCTCAATACATTTCTGTCTCTCACTTTATGTTCATACACTATGAATGGAATGAGAACATCTATTTTTAATGTCATTGCAAATGTGTATCAAGCTGTGAAGAACTTTATGAATACTAAATATTTTAAAGACAATACTGTAAGTCCAATTTGAAATGATAGATTTGAACAATTAATTTATCATTGCAATAAAAGGAGTGTTTCATAAAAGTGTTATTTAGTTTTGTGGAATATCATTATTTCTAAATAAAGACTTCATAACTAAGAGTCATTTAATTTAATTAGAAGACACCAGTGATGTAGTCTAAAGGTTCTGTTATCTTTAGACATTTCCTAACTGTGGATTCAGAGGCTAAGAAACACTATAGTCAATAATTGTAAGATGGCTTGACCTGACAGTAGGTACATTATAATTATTAAGAATCTTTGAGAAGCAGCCTACCATATCAAGGCTTGGGCCTTTCATACATTTTTGGATGTTCTGGAAAAGGGTTATTAATTTATTATAAAAGTATACTATCTCTAATTACAATATAGTTATTTTCTCAATTTCTAATCAGTAACTAAAACGATATTCTAGGACCTAGCACTCGGATTACAATACCACAAAAAAAAACGATTATTACAGTACAAACTAGATGTTATTTTATCCACGGACGAACTTTTAGGAATGAAATGGAATATTAATATGTGCCAATTTTTACGTTTCAATGAAAAACTTAGTGGGTTTCATTCCAAATAACACAGATTTTATTGTATAAAAATAAATTAGAGGTTATAATAAAAAGTGCAACTCACCGGATTGTCAAAAGAATACACACATTCATCCTTGTAGATCAGTTGTTGAGAGTTGGGTATTTTGATTTTAGATATATGTGGTGTTAAAAGATCTAACGACGCCATGTCGCAGGTTTAAAATAGTAAAATAATTTTATAAAATGTATTTTTCCCGATCAAAATCAGCGTCACACCAAAAATACTCGATCTATAGTGATGGGGTGTGTGTGATTGGTGATTGACAGAATTACGTGACATGACAACAGTGATACAATACAATACAACTATATCAGTTAACTTTATTCGACTAAATAGAAATATCACCACTAGAGCATTTACCCCTAGATAGAGACGTAGGTATTGATTTGCGGTGAATTACTAAATAACATTTTCTAACAGTAAAGATTTTTGCGGGGGGTGCACTACCAGCGTTGTCACATCTAAGTCTTTTTACGTAGATCTACGTACTTTTGGCCTTTCCCGCAAATCTACGTCCTTCAGTCCCAGAATCTACGTATTTTTGAACATTTATCAAATTAATAAAATAACATTAGATCTGCAGACTGTTTAGGCCACAGAACACTATACTCCTAGCGGAGGCTTAGGCTGAATGTACCTATTGGCGTCAAGCTATTGCTCTGTGCTCATTTACATTTCCTTCGGTTTGTTGTTTGAAAATATGATAATAATTTGAATATTGATGATGATTAATTTAAAGAAATTTCTAACAATAAACTTCTTTGTTTTATTCAGTTTTATTCTCTTTAACTCAATAAAAAAAAATACAAAAAAATAACGGACTCCATAAAGCCACTACAAAGTAAATAATAACTTTGGTTTCGGAAGTCGGTGGCTTTAGTTTTTGTTTGCTTTTTTAAGCCACCGGCTTTCAGAACCAAAATTATTATTTACTTTGTGGTGGCTTTTTGAAGTCGGTTATTGTTTTGTAAAAAAGTTTATTTTTCTTGTATGTACTTTATCCAGAATTAGATTACTTTCACGAATTTGTTTTAGTAAATCGTAATCGTCGACTCTTCTACACAGTGTATACATTTATGCATATAACTTCGTAGGTACATAGGAATGGTTACCTAATGTTAATACATTAGGTAACCATTCCTATGTACCTACGAATAAATGTACCTACATACTTTTAGAAAAGTTTTAATATAGGTATAGGTATAATTACCTATACAGGGTAAAATTAAAACCAGTGCGGATATTTTAGGACGTGAAAGTACTCATGAATTTTATCAACTTTTATTATGGGACCGACACTGAAATATGAAAAAAAATTCAGCTGCTCCATACATTTTGATCATGTTGTAGTGCATTTTGTAGGGAACAGCTGATTTTTTGTTTCATATTTCAGTGTCGGTCCCATAGTAAAAGTTGATCATATTCATGAGTACTTTCACCTCCTAAAATATCCGCACTGGTTTTAATTTTACCCTGTATATTAAAACTTTTCTAAAAGTATGTAAATTACGTTAGTGAAAACCCCATCCAAATCGGATCAGTGAAAAAACGGTCCGTGAAAAAACGTGCTGTAAACGTGTAGTGCACAAACACCCTTATAGATTGTACTAAAAATAAAACCATGTTGATCATAAACTCAAACCAAGGAATGTCCTATCACATCACATGAAGTAATTTACATGTGATAGGACATTCCTTGGTTTCGCAGACTTGAAGCAGCAGACCGCCTTTTACAAGAGGAAACTACACAATTATTTTTTTTTTTTTTTTTTTTCTCTTCGCCCTTCTTGGGCAGGCTAAGGTCTTGGACCATACCGCCTCGTCTTCAGTAATTATTGTCCTTCTTGATTAAAAGTAAGGCATACTACACAATTATCCATTTTCAAAATGACAGTTGTCACGCATGACTTAGTTTTCTTAAGGCCAAATCGGTATGAGGAATACCTAGTATTCCTATGGCTGTTTGTGCACTACACGTTTACAGCACGTTTTTACACATACCGGTTTTTTTTTCATACATATTAAAAAGTGGTGGAGATCGTTCTGCAGGCCTATTGGATAAAAATCCGTATAAAACCGGATACGAATTGAAAACGTTTGTAGTGCACAAACAGCCATAGGCTATTTAACATCACGCTACGACCGTTAGGAGTGTTTTTTGGTAGAGGGGCCGGATCGCCCGGTTTTAGGAATTCCATATAAAAATATATGCTCTAAGGCAAAGTGTATCTTTTCAAAGTAAATGGAGTAACCAATCACGTGCGTTAGCGTCTTTACTTCCAAGCGCGAATCGGTGTTTGATGGTCGTTGACTATGACCTTCGCGAATGTTTTCACGATCGAGTATTCGATAAGTAATATGTTATAAAAAAAACTCGCACTAGACACTTTAAACTTTTACATATTATTGCTTGTGACTGCAGCAATTCACGCAACTAGCGTAGTGGTCTACACATGATTACGTTGGAAATAGTCGATTAGTCGCCGCGCTGTGAGCCACACGATATTGCGTCATCATCGCTTGCACGTTGACTCGACTGACTTTCTGAGCCATTACTCATTATAGTCATTAACATAAGCACAGGATAGTCGAATTCAGGATACAACAGAAGGATAACTCCTCAATGTAGTTATTTACATAAATGCATGCATTATATTTATGCTCTAAGCTTGAAATGGAACGTGATGAAACGGAATTTTTTTTTTAGATTTGACAATTTCGTTATTTGACACTGACATTGCATTTGACATTTTTTTACTGCCTACGGGCGTTTGTGCACTAGAACGATAACAGCACGTTTTTTCACGGACTGTTTTTTTTTTCATACGTTTTACAAAGTGGTGGGGATCGTTCTGCAAGCCTATTGGGCGTTTGTGCACTACAGACGTTTTCTATTTATATTCGGTTTTAAACGGATTTTTAGCCAATAGGCCTGCAGAACGATCCACACCACTTTTTAAAACGTATGAAAAAAAAACGGTCCGTGAAAAAACGTGCTGTCAACGTGTAGTGCACAAACAGCCATAGGCTGGGGATTGTTCTGCAGACCTATTGGCTAAAAATCCGTTTAAAACCGAATACGAATTGAAAACCTCTGTAGTGCACAAACGCCCATAGGCTAAAAAAAAGGTCCGTGAAAAACCGAAACGTGCTGGAAAGGCTGTTTGTGCATTACAGACGTTTTCAATTCGTATTTGGTTTTTTAGTCAAAAGGCCTGCAGAACGATCCCCACCACTTTTTAAAACGTATGAAAAAAAAAACGGTCCGCGAAAAAACGTGCTGCGTGTAGTGCACAAACAGCCAAACGGAGTAGTCACAAACTACTTGGGAGTAGTGCACAATTGCCCTACGACGATTCGACAACTAAATAGATTTATATTAATCTGTGGTCACAACAATCACAAAATCATGAAATCACAAACAATCTTCTCACAAAGTTTGAACTTTTGAACTTGTTTTGAACATTAATTTGAAACTATAGTTACGAATTTCACATCACTCCACATATGCCTTAACCAAGAGGTGAACTTTAAAGTTGTTAGTGTAGAGGCTCAAATTTGTATACATAGCACCCGAAAATACTTATCAGCTAATTTTATCAAAACATTAACAAGGTTACGTGAAGTCGTATTAAGAGTACCTAGTGAGCTGGGGGTCTACTCTGAAATGACGATTCCGAATGTTCGGAACCGACCGATACACGACCGAAGTTTGCATTGTTGCCCTACTACGAACTAAGTTCGGGCTGGCTCGGTTCCGTCGGTACCATAGACAATGTTCGGAAGAGTGTAGGATCGAACGAAATGAAGTGCTAGAGTTGAACGTTTTGTCGATATGTTTTTACTAGTCATTAATATTCATTTCGATATAATTTAACTGTTGAATTACAGAGTAAAATTATTTGTTTTATCAAGGAAATTGAACTTTGCTTATAATTCGGTATGTTTAACTAAGAACATTGTAATATTTCTCAAAAAAACAATATATTTGTAGGCGATCAAGCCAATAAGCCGAATGCCATTGCCGAGTGTCAAAATAAAAAAATCAAACGATGACAATTTGTTAGGTAAACAAACAAGCGGTGCTTGAGTGAGTTTTTTAATCTTGCAAAATTCAGGAAAAAACTACTTGAACTAAACCAAATCTCATCTGTCGCGATCGTTATAGCGATAACCGTATTTCGGTCGTTTATCATCAAGTTTAGTGCTGATTGAAGTGTAAAGTGTTAAGAAATGTCAACAAAAATAAGCTAAATATACTTTAGACTATTCACTTTACCCGTGTTTAAGTGCCCCTTGGGTTTATCGTTTTCTCATGTTCGACTTTTGGAAGTTTGGAAATGAAAGTTATGAACAATCATTCTGCAAGAACAAGTCACCATGTCCAGACCGACAGCGGCACAAATTGATGCTCTTCTCAATTTCCTCGAAGAGCATCGAGATTTGGCTCAAGGCAACTTGAGGAGTATTGACGGTCGTACGCTCAATCATCGACTGTGGGAGGAGATTTGTACCACGCTGAATGCTATGGGTGGGTGCACCAAAACGACGGAACAGTGGAAAAAAGTGAGTCTCTATTATGTACTATGTAGGTAATTTTTTATCTACTTAAATAATTATATTCCTGTCTGTTGAGCTTAATTTTGACAATTTAAATTACCCACATAATGTTATGTGTATTTAGGTATGCATTTGATGTGAATTTACAAGAACTTTTTTAAAAAAATATCTGTGCCCCATTATAAAATGCTTGATTGCGACTATTGAAATTCAAACAATTTTCTGATAAGACTAATTTAGATTTTATACAATATTTTTTGTGAGTGATTGTGTAATTACCTACATTGTTATTTTAGGTGTGGACAGATAAAAACATCTAGCAAAAAAGGCAGCAGCGGCTGCACGGCAGTCTGCGTCTGCCACAGGAGGTGGACCATCTACGGCTCCTTCACTCTCCCAATGGGAACTTAAAATAGTTTTTATTATGGGAGAGGGATTTGGTGAACCGCAGACCTCGGCAAGGTCGCAAGCTTTTGTTGAGCGTGTATGTATTTTTTTCCATTTGTTTTTCTATTTGAAGTAATATAAATTTATTTTTTGTGTCCCTGTGACAATTTATAATAAAAATAAAATTAGGTATGTGGCTTTATCTCAACTCACATATTTTTCTTTCCAGCCATCTTAAGAGGATACTGCTGCCTCTACCTATACGCCATCTAACCAAGGGGACCTTTCTTTGCTAAATGGTATGTAGTGCAAATAAATAATATTCCAGTTTCATTATATTACACAGTATTATTTACTTACTTAATTTATTTTTGTTATTACAAACATTAAAACCAACATAACATTAACTTAATACCATAATATGTTAAATTTGTTTTTTTTTTGTTAAACTTTTTAATGAACTTGAAAACTTTTAAGCACTTACTTAGTGCTTAGCTTTCTTTAGTTTATTTTGTTTATTTTGTCCATATTCATACACAGGGTCATACACGCACGCCGTTAAGTTTACCTCGTCATACACACACGTTAAGCTATGTTCTGTCATTTTACAGCCACACGACGGCGCAGAGAATCTCAGCGGCGTTCTGTCGACTCTCTTCAAGCTGGAAACTCTGTGCGGGACAGACTTTTCAGAATAGACGAACGTCGTTTGATCCTTGAAGAACAAAGGAACGTGGAACTAGCTGGCATAAGGATGGCTGTTGTAGAGTTGTGCAGAAGATCAAAGAATAATTGCAATCAAGAGTATAATTTTTTTTTTTAATCTAAAATCATAGGGCCGTACTACAAAAAAGAAAACATCTGTTCAACACCAATGATACCAAAAAGAATACACACTTGTTTTACTCAAGTTAGTGCTAAAACAAGGTGCGTATTATTTTTGGTAGGTAGCATTCGTGTTCAACAGATTTAAGTTTTAAGTTCAACGGTTTATCTTTTTTGTGGTAAGGCAGATAATCTTTCAATGTAAAGATTGTGTTGAACATGTAAAAAAAAGTGGAGTGCTTTCTATTTCTTCTATAACAAATTCAAGTCAACTGATATCAAGCACCCCCCGCTTTTTTACATGTTGAATCTTTACATTGAAAGATTATTTTAGTTCAAATGGCGTTTTTTACTTTTTTCAAACTATAATGTATATGTATACTTACTCTTGATTGCAATAGTTTTATAATACTTGCTTTACCCGCTTTGATTTTTAGTTTTACTTTTACTTAACATACTTATTATTAAAGATTAGCTGTATTGTAATTTTTGGTAGTGTTAATTATTAAGGTTAAGTTAATTTGAGAAATAAAAGAGTTGTGATTAAAAAAAATTATTTTATTCGTTATTTTCTAATAATTGTATGACTCTATCCCTCTCTCTTTGCCCCCTCCTCAAAGCATCTGTAGCAGATGTAGCAGGCTGATATGTGACCTGCCGGGAGTTCTCCGATTCAAAATCATCTTGGCTTAACTCAGGAGCACTCAGTCCAGCTGTAATTAGCTACAAACTCAAAGTCGGGCACTACATTGGTATTGAAGGAACGACGACGAACGACGAACGACGTCGTCTGCGATTCCTTCTGCGCTCCAAACGCTCTTCTCTGAGAGCTTCTTCCACCAAAAACATACGTGATGCCATTTCACTACAATAATAAGTGGCACATTCACTTTAACACTTTAAATAAACATAAAACTCAAGATAATTGTAATAATTCATTAAATTCGATACTTACGATACTTTAACACTTTAACAAATATAAAACTTATGATAATTATATTAAAATTCAATAAATTCGATGCTTACGATACTCAAAAGGTAACTATTTTGTTGTCGTGAATTTTGACATTAATTTCACGATGTAACTCTTGTCAAACTCAAATTATCGGTCGGACTTTTCTCGTTCGGAGTAGGGTTTACGATACAACAAACGTCAAAATGAAGTTCGGTCGGATCCGACCGACCGAACGAAATAGAATGAAGTTCGTAGTAGGAAACGTCCGAACATTCGGCCGATACTTCGGTTTTAACACTTCGTAGTAGACCCCCTGGGGGTCTACTCTGAAATGACGATTCCGAATGTTCGGAACCGACCGATACACGACCGAAGTTTGCATTGTTGCCCTACTACGAACTAAGTTCGGGCTGGCTCGGTTCCGTCGGTACCATAGACAATGTTCGGAAGAGTGTAGGATCGAACGAAATGAAGTGCTAGAGTTGAACGTTTTGTCGATATGTTTTTACTAGTCATTAATATTCATTTCGATATAATTTAACTGTTGAATTACAGAGTAAAATTATTTGTTTTATCAAGGAAATTGAACTTTGCTTATAATTCGGTATGTTTAACTAAGAACATTGTAATATTTCTCAAAAAAACAATATATTTGTAGGCGATCAAGCCAATAAGCCGAATGCCATTGCCGAGTGTCAAAATAAAAAAATCAAACGATGACAATTTGTTAGGTAAACAAACAAGCGGTGCTTGAGTGAGTTTTTTAATCTTGCAAAATTCAGGAAAAAACTACTTGAACTAAACCAAATCTCATCTGTCGCGATCGTTATAGCGATAACCGTATTTCGGTCGTTTATCATCAAGTTTAGTGCTGATTGAAGTGTAAAGTGTTAAGAAATGTCAACAAAAATAAGCTAAATATACTTTAGACTATTCACTTTACCCGTGTTTAAGTGCCCCTTGGGTTTATCGTTTTCTCATGTTCGACTTTTGGAAGTTTGGAAATGAAAGTTATGAACAATCATTCTGCAAGAACAAGTCACCATGTCCAGACCGACAGCGGCACAAATTGATGCTCTTCTCAATTTCCTCGAAGAGCATCGAGATTTGGCTCAAGGCAACTTGAGGAGTATTGACGGTCGTACGCTCAATCATCGACTGTGGGAGGAGATTTGTACCACGCTGAATGCTATGGGTGGGTGCACCAAAACGACGGAACAGTGGAAAAAAGTGAGTCTCTATTATGTACTATGTAGGTAATTTTTTATCTACTTAAATAATTATATTCCTGTCTGTTGAGCTTAATTTTGACAATTTAAATTACCCACATAATGTTATGTGTATTTAGGTATGCATTTGATGTGAATTTACAAGAACTTTTTTAAAAAAATATCTGTGCCCCATTATAAAATGCTTGATTGCGACTATTGAAATTCAAACAATTTTCTGATAAGACTAATTTAGATTTTATACAATATTTTTTGTGAGTGATTGTGTAATTACCTACATTGTTATTTTAGGTGTGGACAGATAAAAACATCTAGCAAAAAAGGCAGCAGCGGCTGCACGGCAGTCTGCGTCTGCCACAGGAGGTGGACCATCTACGGCTCCTTCACTCTCCCAATGGGAACTTAAAATAGTTTTTATTATGGGAGAGGGATTTGGTGAACCGCAGACCTCGGCAAGGTCGCAAGCTTTTGTTGAGCGTGTATGTATTTTTTTCCATTTGTTTTTCTATTTGAAGTAATATAAATTTATTTTTTGTGTCCCTGTGACAATTTATAATAAAAATAAAATTAGGTATGTGGCTTTATCTCAACTCACATATTTTTCTTTCCAGCCATCTTAAGAGGATACTGCTGCCTCTACCTATACGCCATCTAACCAAGGGGACCTTTCTTTGCTAAATGGTATGTAGTGCAAATAAATAATATTCCAGTTTCATTATATTACACAGTATTATTTACTTACTTAATTTATTTTTGTTATTACAAACATTAAAACCAACATAACATTAACTTAATACCATAATATGTTAAATTTGTTTTTTTTTTGTTAAACTTTTTAATGAACTTGAAAACTTTTAAGCACTTACTTAGTGCTTAGCTTTCTTTAGTTTATTTTGTTTATTTTGTCCATATTCATACACAGGGTCATACACGCACGCCGTTAAGTTTACCTCGTCATACACACACGTTAAGCTATGTTCTGTCATTTTACAGCCACACGACGGCGCAGAGAATCTCAGCGGCGTTCTGTCGACTCTCTTCAAGCTGGAAACTCTGTGCGGGACAGACTTTTCAGAATAGACGAACGTCGTTTGATCCTTGAAGAACAAAGGAACGTGGAACTAGCTGGCATAAGGATGGCTGTTGTAGAGTTGTGCAGAAGATCAAAGAATAATTGCAATCAAGAGTATAATTTTTTTTTTTAATCTAAAATCATAGGGCCGTACTACAAAAAAGAAAACATCTGTTCAACACCAATGATACCAAAAAGAATACACACTTGTTTTACTCAAGTTAGTGCTAAAACAAGGTGCGTATTATTTTTGGTAGGTAGCATTCGTGTTCAACAGATTTAAGTTTTAAGTTCAACGGTTTATCTTTTTTGTGGTAAGGCAGATAATCTTTCAATGTAAAGATTGTGTTGAACATGTAAAAAAAAGTGGAGTGCTTTCTATTTCTTCTATAACAAATTCAAGTCAACTGATATCAAGCACCCCCCGCTTTTTTACATGTTGAATCTTTACATTGAAAGATTATTTTAGTTCAAATGGCGTTTTTTACTTTTTTCAAACTATAATGTATATGTATACTTACTCTTGATTGCAATAGTTTTATAATACTTGCTTTACCCGCTTTGATTTTTAGTTTTACTTTTACTTAACATACTTATTATTAAAGATTAGCTGTATTGTAATTTTTGGTAGTGTTAATTATTAAGGTTAAGTTAATTTGAGAAATAAAAGAGTTGTGATTAAAAAAAATTATTTTATTCGTTATTTTCTAATAATTGTATGACTCTATCCCTCTCTCTTTGCCCCCTCCTCAAAGCATCTGTAGCAGATGTAGCAGGCTGATATGTGACCTGCCGGGAGTTCTCCGATTCAAAATCATCTTGGCTTAACTCAGGAGCACTCAGTCCAGCTGTAATTAGCTACAAACTCAAAGTCGGGCACTACATTGGTATTGAAGGAACGACGACGAACGACGAACGACGTCGTCTGCGATTCCTTCTGCGCTCCAAACGCTCTTCTCTGAGAGCTTCTTCCACCAAAAACATACGTGATGCCATTTCACTACAATAATAAGTGGCACATTCACTTTAACACTTTAAATAAACATAAAACTCAAGATAATTGTAATAATTCATTAAATTCGATACTTACGATACTTTAACACTTTAACAAATATAAAACTTATGATAATTATATTAAAATTCAATAAATTCGATGCTTACGATACTCAAAAGGTAACTATTTTGTTGTCGTGAATTTTGACATTAATTTCACGATGTAACTCTTGTCAAACTCAAATTATCGGTCGGACTTTTCTCGTTCGGAGTAGGGTTTACGATACAACAAACGTCAAAATGAAGTTCGGTCGGATCCGACCGACCGAACGAAATAGAATGAAGTTCGTAGTAGGAAACGTCCGAACATTCGGCCGATACTTCGGTTTTAACACTTCGTAGTAGACCCTGAGCTGTGTTAAGTTGAAGACAAAGTTCACCTGAAAATCTCTTTTGTAATTTTATAAAATGTCTCTAAAATTGTATTGCGATCTTATGTCACAGCCTTCAAGGGCTTTGTATATATTATTGAAGTCAATTAAATGCAATTTTGAGACGAAACTCGTCAATTTACGTGAAGGTAAGTTTGCTTAGTTGGGTTTTTACAGTACAGACTTGGATATAGTCTTCAATGTTGCATCACAACAGTTGGGTCCAATTTAAACATAAAATGGACGTAGTTATGCAAAATAGATCCAACCCACAAAACTGGTGAAATTGAGTTATTGGTACCAACAGAATCTACGAATCAACTTTCATATATTCAAAAAAGATCCAAGCTGCTTGAGACACTCTTTACTCATATTATTGAAAGCTGCTAAGGATACCAACCCTAGATTGAGTCACTTTAAAAAAAAAATACAGACCCATGTGGCATAGTACCTATAGATCTTAAGCTTTTTCATTACGCAAAACAGAACCAAGCTAAACCAAAACATATGGCAATACAGATCCAACCCATAAAACATAATTTTGCAATAAGGAACCATCAGGTTTTTGATCATAAATAGATACTAAAATCTCACTAAAATCCAAATAATGTATTGTCTTAAATCGTCATCAATACTAACCTTAACCTAGTAAAGTTGTTTATCTCAAATAACTTACCTATTTGTTTCTACACACTTCAGAAACAAAAATCTAATTATCTCTTAAGTACCTTTTTGTGGGTTGGTTCTATTTTGCATAACTACGTCCAAATCACTCTGGATCTGCAACTGCCTATTTTGCAATAAGATTATGGTCTAATTACTAGACAACTAATTTCTGGTTCTCAGGGTTTTATTCTTATTTTTTTAGCGGAACATTATTCTGAGGAGTTTACTGCAATAAACAGATTCCAGAAGGTTCCTGTGATAGATCATAATGGATTTATTCTGACTGAAAGGTATATAATAAACTAACTAACTAAGGTATGTTGCCGTCTACAATAACAAGATGTAAGACTTAAAAATTATAAGATTGTTGTCCATGTAACACCTGAGCACTAGACCAACACTTCCTTTTTCAATAAGTACTATATTGTGTGACAAGGCAGTGCTGGTCTGGTTAGATGGAAAATGTCCTATAATCTTTTATATAATTTATATTGCAAGCTTCATGCCATAGAGGCATATCTGCAGTAGCCTTATTTTCTAGGAGATAATAATAATATTTTATTGACATAAAGTAGTATACATATTACATGAAATCTGACACAAAAACTAAATACCTACCTAACTTGTTTGTATTTTACGTAATTTGTTATTATTTTCTTAAAATATATACATTTAAACTACTATTATGTAGTCCCTTAGTATCAAGGTTTGAAGCCTGCAAATTATTTTCATCGGCTGATGTAATTTTTTAATTTTTCATAAACATAAACAGACAAAATAAAAGTTTATTATGTAACCTCTTCATAATAAAATTGTTTTTATTGTTTTTTCAGTGTTGCTATTCTCAAATACCTATCCAGAGAGAACATAATACCACAGAGTTTGTACCCAAAGGAGACCAAGGCACAGGCACGAGTTGAAGAGTTTCTGGAGTGGCAGCATGCTGGATTGAGGTTGCACTGTGCTATGTACTTCAGGGTTAAAGTAAGTAGTAAATACCTACGTAGTGCCTCACTGATATTACAAAATAATTTAGATATAGGTACTGGCGTGAGTCGTGAGCACAGATCGCGCATGTATAATTTCGGCCCAATTGACAATTAATAGATAAAGTCCAATATACGACGAGCATCGACTGACGAACCAATCGTGTGCTGCCTCGGCGCCCCTTTTCCTTCTTAATTTCGCCAAAGAGGCCAAAAAATCAACTAATGTGCAGGTGATGTTTGTGCTCAAGACTGGTGCCAGTCACAATAACTTCACTACTGCTCTAAAAACGGTGAACAAAAATATTTTATAATATAATAAACACCCCCCAGGACTGGAGGCTAGCCGTTGGCTTCTGCTATATAATAAAAAAATGCGATAATATGCCATAGTGGCATCTTGTAGTGTTGTGCACCTCCAACCTGATGATTAATAAATAATGGTACAATCTTCCATTACAGTATTTAAACCCCATGATGTTCGGCAAGCCAACAGATGCTAAAACTCTGGCAGCATACAAGAGTCGCATGGAGTCTGCATTGACAGAGTTCGACACCAAATGGCTTGGCAGAGGCACAGATTTTATTAATGGCAACACTCCCACTGTTGCCGACTTGTTGGCGGCTTGTGAATTGGAACAACCTAGTAAGTAGAATGTATGAAAACTTAGGGTGATTCCATTTCAGTCGCGCTTACGCCGTCGCGGATGGTAAGCGGCGCGGGGCATGAGATAGATGTGTCTTGTACCGTTTCATAGTGAAACACGTACGAAACGCATACGATAGTATGGCTTACCAGCCGCGCTGGCCCCCCGCGCTGACGGTCAGCGCAACTATGAAATCACCCTTACGCCCTGCGTCATTATTAGCTTAACAAAGTGATGATAAGCTATGTTTAAGCTCATTTAATTTTATTTAAATGCTATTCGTCCGCCATACCTTCGCTTGGATCTTTGGACAGGAACTTCGCGACGTGCGTGCGCGTTCGTGAGATTCGCGTCTTCTGTTTGTACAAAAAAACGCCGTGCCCTTAACTCTTAGTAATTGGGTGGATGGTTTTTATAATTTTATCAATTTGCACTTTAGTTCTTTAAGAATTTGATCTTTTTTCAAATAAGTTATTTTGAGAAATTGCCATTTTGCCTTTTCAAAAACTATGGCTGTTGTGTGAATTGGCCATTTTGCGAATTGACCATTTTCCGAATTGGTCATTTTGTGAAGTAGTCATTTTGCGAATAGAAGTAGTCTTATAGAGAATACGTTTGAATAGGTCATTTTGCTATTAAGTCGCTACTTACAATATTATTATACAGGTGGCAGGTTAGACAGTGGAAATATTTTAAGGGGTCATTGTACTCATCATTATGAACAACTTTTACTATGGGACCAACCCTGAAATCGCGAATAAAAATCAGCTGTTCCATACATTTTGTTGAGTTTTGTGAACGTAAATGTATGGAACAGCTGATTTTTTATTCGCGATTTCAGGGTTGGTCCCATAGTAAAAGTTGTTCATAATGATGAGTACAATGACCCCTTAAAATATTTCCACTGTTTAACCTGCCACCCTGTATATTATTTATATACTTATTTTTTAAATGATCTAATATTTATTTATTTTTTTCTTTTCAGGAATGAGTGGCTATGATCCGTGCGAGAATTACAAAAACATTGATGTGTGGATGAAGAAAGTTCGGCAACACTTTAATCCTTACTACGACGATGGACACGTAATAGTTAATAAAATAATAAAGAAAAACTCGCAAGTAGTTTCTAAGGTCTAACAAATTAATAAGAAATATCAAATAAGTTTTTGTTGATGTGGGTGTTTTATCAGATTTTAGTTATTAGTTGATAACAATATGAGCTGTACCATCGACCCGAAAAGAAGATAATAGTTAATTAAAATATTGCATTTAAAACTTGTTGATTCAATACAAAGTATTTTACAGAATATTTTTCAATGGTATGTATGTTATAGATGTATTATATTATTATAAGATTGTCCTAACTCTAACCTTCCACTGCTACCCCTGATTACCTAATCCCTCTGTAATTCCTCTGTGCCTAATCCAAGCGCGGTCACAGCTGACGATTTTGGGGGGGGTCATACCGCAGCTGAAGGCTTTAGGGGGGGTCATACCGATTAATGCCGACGTGCTATACCGTGAATTACCGTGTTTGGCGCATTTTTGTACGATTTTGGGGGGTCATGTCCCCCGTGACCCCCCCGGGACCGCGCCTGGCCTAATCCCTAATTTTATGTTTTATTTGATGCCAAAAAATAAAATTTAAAGAATGCTATCGAATACTTATGCTCGTAATAATTATAGGTATAGGTACATACCTACTTATTTTGTTTTTCTGCTCTTTTTTATATAATACATATTTAAGCATTTTAACTAATTATTAAGTAAAGGAGATAATAATATATTTTAATAATCATATAGTGCATTTTTTATCATTTTAAGGTGACTGTTGGTATAATTACAGTATTTTTATAATGGTGTTTTGAGATTATTATAAGCAATAAAATCACAATAAAGAAATTGTTTTAATTTCTGCTTTTCATTTTATTTCTTGTTACTTAATACCTACTACATAAATATTGTAAGTAGTGTAAGACAATGGAAGCATCATAATTATGATATCCAACCAATAAACAATTCTTATTTGTGTGGGAATTGAATAATGATTATTTGGCGTTTACTTAGAATTCTTTCGGTAAGTGCTAGAGAGCTGCCCGCCGCCGTCGCCCGGCCCAGCCGTGATGTTTTACGAATGTGCTCTTTTGAGAATATGATATTTAGCGACGGAGCGCATAATACGTACCGGACTATTATTTTTTTTTGTGAATCTGTAAACTATTTGAAAAAAGATAATTAATACCAAAAAAACCGATGAAATATCTACAAAATTGGCAAAGTTATAATAAGCGTTTTAAAATTATTTGCTAGACACGGACGGCATGCATGATAAGTGACGTAACACCATCTACTCCCTCCAAAAACTTTTAAAGCGTCTATGTTTTCCATTTTGTGATAAATTATTATTTTTTTGGAACGAAGTTCCTTATCGCGCGTTACGAAAGGGGGCTAGACGGAAAAAATTAAGACGAGAAGTAGTGTAATATTGTTGGACAGATAGTTGGGTGGGGGGTCAAAGTGGAGTCGAAATTTTGATATTCCCAACCGTTTCCGAGATAGAGGACTTTTAGCGGTGGGATGGGGGGGGGGAGGTTATAGAACCTGGGGATTTCTATGGGGAAAAAATATCGATGTATCGATATATCGATATTTTTTGGCGATATTTATTATTTCGATACATCGATATAAAATATCAAGTATCGAAAACGTATCAAAAACGATATATATTTTCAGTAGGAAGACCGTAATCGCCACTGATTAAAATGTCACAGTTTTTAGATTTAAGTGATAAAGTGCTGAAATAACACTTCTAACATCGTTAAAAACGTTGTAACTGAATGAAATTCAGCGCCGAAAGGAATTCTTAGTGAAACCAGTGAAACTCACACTACTTTTATGAATAGTGATAATAATATTATGTGTAGGTACATTTATGCATATATCTTCGTGCATAGGAATGGTTGGTTACCTAATGGTTTACACACAAAAACCTTTCTAAAAGTATGTAAATTACGTTAGTGAAAACCCCATCCAAATCGGATCAGTAGCTTTTGAGAAAATCACGGGTCGAATACAGAACCATCTTTATGAAGTAAAGGACGTAGATTTACGTACTTTTCGTGAGCAACTTGTACCAAATCTACGTAATTTTCTTAGTCTGGCCTACGTCTTTTTCAAAATCCGAGTTGGCAACACACTGTTACCGCATGAATTCACACGTGAGCGCTGCTGACGTCTGTAGGGATTGACAAAAAGTACAATTATATCGCTCTACTCTTGGAACGTCATTTTCAAGATATTCTGTGGGCCGATCCCAGCGGCACTGCAATGCCGGGCCGACCCGCGACGGGAGTGGAGCGAGCCCCGAACATCCCGTCAGCTTACAAAAATCAGTTTAATATACTGGTCCCTCAGTGAGGGAACTTTCAGATATTAAGCTGAAAAGAACAGATACTACACTTTGATCTTAGCCAAAAGGCCGAGAAGCGATAACGTAAACTGTGTTCTGGCGAGGGTCATTCAATCGCGGAGAATCTTAACACCGCGATTCAGAAAATAACGTTAATTGCATAGCGCCATCTATCGAAAAATGCTGGTACTATAAAATGGATATTTTGGGATCCGAATGAATGCCATGGCAAGTAAAAGAAAGGGTGGGGAAAAAACGTGTGCGGTCAGGGGGTTGTTCCCGATCATCGTTAACACTCTGGGAATATGTTGTTCTGTTCCACTCGTTATAGTTCCCGGTCGTTAATAGTGAAGAACGCAACATTAACCGTTAGGTATATCTTTAGTTTCATTTCACTTTCCATTACCCTTGACTCCTAAACTAGACGCGGAACGAGGGGTGAACAATTGGGAGAAAAATGTGTTAACACTATGAACGACGAAATTGGCGGCAACTATGCAACATTTGACGCGCAACACATGACCCTAAACATGTTTGGCAACGTTGCACAACAACGCGCGACCGGCGTGACGTTGCCAACTGGCAACAAAGGTGCTGAACTAAACAAAAAAACTGGAACAGTCGTTGCCGTTTAACATGATGAGCAATATATGTTGTGCACCATGTCGCGCGTCAAATTTTGCCTAGTGGGTACGACACTTGATGCTGAGTGATCATCGTCACATGTAAACATCTGTAATACCACAGGCATTGCAGGGGCGTTGTCTATCCTAGTGATTAAAGTGTCTGTATCATGGGCGTAGCCAGCCATGGGCTTAGGGTGGGGCAGCAGTCTAAAATAATATGTAACTAGCAAAAACTAAGTATACCCGCGGTCTTACCAAATTTTTTTTGTGTCGACTGTCGAGTGTGTCAGTGTGTGTAAACGTTTAGTAATTGTAGTTAGTACCCTAGATAATTATTTTTTTTGGGTTTGGTTAGGTACCTTACAGTTCAGAGCCAGGGTGAGGCAAGCGCCCCATCCTGCCCCACCGTGGCTACGCCCATGGCCTGTATTATTGTGCTTTTCCACGCGGCGAGGTGAGGCGAGGATTGGATGGGAGAGAACTGAAATCTTGTCGGCCCATGTGTCATGTCCACTTAAAATTGTCAGTAATAGCAAGCGCAAGATTGTGAGTTTTATAGTGAAGATACAGTGAGACGCCCTTGGCCGAGGGAGTGCAGCGCCGGCCTGTGATGGCTGCCGTGAGCTAGCGATAGCTCGCGCTAAGTATAAAAAATAAATAATGATTAAATATCTGTGTATGTACACGGCAATACGGTTCAATATTAAGTATATGAACAAATATTTCAATTCTCGTCTCGCACATCCTCGCCAAACCAGACCATTTCCACCGAAGATGCGCTAATGAAGATGTGCCCTGCTTACTCCTTATTACGGCGGGCGGAGGCTGCTCTCCCTACGCGCCTCCGGTTTTTATAAACCCTCTAGGGATAGAGCAGACAAGTACCACGTGTAGTCAGGGTTGGCTAGGCCGGTTCCGCAGCCTATCCTATAGAATTATTACATTTACCATGTGTGGGTAAAAATGATTAATCATCAATCACTTTCGCATAGGCCAAACTAGTTTGTTCTAAGATAAACTAGTTTATCCTGACACGCGAAGGATAAACTAGTTTGGCCTAGGACAAACTAGTTTTCGGTCGGAGCTGCGGGTGGCCTCTCGCTCCCGGCCGTGGTTGAGGCCATGGTCGGCAGCGAGAGCGCTTGGAACGCCGTCGCCTCCTTCTGCGAGGAGGTGATGGACGCCAAGGAGGCGGCGGAAAGGGAGAGGGAGGCGGTGTCCTCTCTCCCCATCCGCAGCAGATGCACCGGGCGCCGTAGGGCGGCCAACGATCTCCGGCCACCATAGGGTGCGGCCTGCGGGCGGCGGACTTGGGGCGTCCGTCGCCCGAACGGAAACAGGCCCGAGACGGTGGCGCGACGTGTTCCGCGCGCGCCTGTCCAGAGGAATTGCGACCGTACATGACGGCCGCATAGGGTGACGGGGCCCGCCTTTCATTTGGCGGGCCAATACCTGCCGGGGGTGCGGACGAATGCGCAAGCGACTCCCGTGCCCCCGGCGTAAGGTAGTTGGAGGAACACCGGGGTGGTTTTAGTCAGTAAGAGTCTGACAGACCCCCTCGCCCTCCGAGGGCGGGGCGGGGGACATCCATGAGGATTTCCACTTCGAAAAAAAAAAAAAAAAAAAAAAAAAAAGGACAAACTAGTTTGACCTGAAATCGGGTTTGGCCGGTAGCGTAAGTAGGTATAATACGTATATTTGTAACAATATAATAAGTAGTAGATTATTCACAAAGGGAAAAAGCAGTGTCTTATTATGTCACGCCATAAGTAGGTAATTTGAATTGCGAGTGTAATGAAGGATTTTAGCGCAGTGAGGCAGTAAAGACTACAATCCTGAATGCAGCAAGAGATTTAAGCTCGCCCAAGACGAAGACACCTTTATCCCCTGAGGTTCCCCTCAGGGGATAACTAGGTGTCTTCGTCTCGAAAGCCTATCATATAATGGTCTGCGCAAATGGATTGTTATTTAAATAAGTCTACTAGGTACCTACATACTTATTGTAATTACTAGCTGTGCCCGCGACTCCGTCCGCGTGGAAGTCGGAAAATAATATTAGGTCGTTATTTCATTCGATAAACAAAAAAAATATATACGAACCACCACACAGTAGGTATCAATCAGTAGTATCAGTACCAATAAATTACCCTTAATTTTTCACGACACACCATCTATCTGATATCATCTATCACCAATCACCACCACGCAACACCTACCACCAGATACCCGTTACCAACTATCTATCAATTAGTAATCAACTATAATTACCTAAATTCGGAAAACAATATCATTTTGAGACATTAAATTAATCTAGACCCCTGCTTTCTACGGGATTGCGTTCAATTGGGAGGTCGAGTATCTATCTACTCATCAAGTAACTATCTGTATCTCAAGAGGACTTATTTTATTTTTCTACCACTTTTGCGGGCGTGAGGTGATTTGGCCATATGAAAACTAAGACATGCGCGACAGCTGTCATTTTGTATTTTGAAAATGGTTAATTGTCTAGTTTCCTCTTGTAAAAGGCGGTCTGCTGCTTCACATTGCGAAACCATGGAATTTCCTATCACATGGTAAGTTTAAATTATGCACCTACATGGTTTTATTTAAGTACAATCTGTAAGCCTGTATCTGTGTGTGCTTGTCGAATTTTCGTTGAGTGCTATACGTGTTCACCTCGCCCCCCGCAAGTGGTAGAAAATGTTATTCGGTGATTCACCGCTATACGTCTCCAGGGCTATATGCTCTAAGGACTTTTCTTGATTTGAAATCAAGGAGGTTACATTTATTTAACATCAAAAAGTTCTATCTATTTTTACAACAACGCATAGGTTAAATTATGATTGGTCTCTGTTGCTAAGCAACAACAATAACAATTTGGACTTACGTCATTTGCAAAATGATTGTGTTTTATGATTTATAGCAATGATAAATAAACAATAATATATTTTATATAATACGTCATTGATTTAAAGTAAAAAATTATTACATATCTAACATTTCATTATTTATTAGTAAAAAGACCACATTAATTTATTTTAACAGTTGTCCAATGACGTTTCAGTTGTCACCATTTCTTGATTTGAAAGTTTGAAATACTCGTGGCGCCACTGACCACGTAATGCCGGGTCCACATATGTATTATTTTGCCCGATCCGACTTTAATCGGACAAAAACCGACTCGAGATGGAACGGACCGTATCGCGTATCGTATCAGTATCATGATTACGTATCACTACTCGCATGATACACGTCGGCGATACGGATACGGTGATTGGATTGAACAAATGCCTACATATGCAGAGCCGGCTTAATACATGTGAGCGAAGTTACTTGTGTGACTGTTAGACTTTTTGTAATAACTTTTGATAGAGTGGACCGATTTTAATGAAATAAAGGCTAAGTGTTACCTCAAGATATTGCCTATAAATTTCTTGCTAACTTCTCAAAATCAATTCAGTAGTATTGATTTGATGCGTGTTCAAACACACAGACAAACAGACAGACAAACCGACAGACAAACAGACAGACAAACCGACAGACAAACAGACAGACATTAATTCTAAAAATGATAGAAATTTACTTTATTAGTTATTCTTAGTCCCCCATATTATTTTTATGCAAATATATGCAATGTACAGACACGTGGAATTTACATTCTTATTATAAGTATATAGATAACTTTAATTAAAATTAAGTAGGCTTTCATGTAAATACCTACGCTTCTTTTGACTTTTTTGGGAGTGATTGTTAACAATTCCAACGGATTTGGATTTATGGACTTTGGATTCATAAGTATCACTGTCGTCAATCGAAATTTTCGAAGAAAAAAGCTACTTACATGAACATGAAGAATGTTGGAGAATCCAAAAGTTCAAAACTTTATGTAAGTACTTAGGTACCTACTCGTTTAGGTATATAATGTGTTAACAAAAAAAAGCAATGTAGACAAAGGGTTGGTGGATGAAAAGCGCGCGCAGCGCTCGCTTATTGGCTGGGAGAATTCAGGGGCAGTGCCACCCTGTGTCGTGGTCCCATGGCAGCACAGCAATAACAGGACTTCAAGCCGAGTCAGTCTTCGTCGAGCTGCGAACAGGACACCTCGTTGTCATTTCCAACCTCGGGACAGCTCCCGATTCGCGAAAGTTTCAAACTTCCTTGAATTCTTCAAATTGCCGAAATAAAGCTAAAGTCACAGTTATTCAGAAGTTAATTAAGGCAATAACAAGTTTTAAAGTGATTTCAAAGTACTGTTCATTCATAATGAATAAATCGAAATGTGTCATTTCACTATATGCGAAGTACCAGGAGGAAAAGCAAAATCAAAGATTAGCACAAGATTTAAAGAATCATGATTGGCTGAAAAATAAATATCATGAGCACAAGAAACGCGAAAAAAATGTTAGAATAAAATTACCAAAACTAATCGAGTGTAAAACGGTGCACAAAGAACCGCTGCCAGAGGCGAACGGCAGCAATCAAGAGAAATTGTAAGTTTATCTAATTACTGCAATATTTTTCATTGTTCACCGCTACGATCGCAGGTTCGATTCCCGCATGAAACATTTGTTTGGCCAGTTGTTTGTTACAGATTACTATGTAGGTTGTTGTTCCAGGTCCGGTGTTTGTGCAAATGATTTTTTTCCGCTTTTTGTTCTCAATATTTTTTTCAATTGTTTCAGACAAAATGATAATAAAAATAAAAACAAAAATAGTGTCGGTCTATCCATGCCTGAACTAACTTAAAAACCAAATGTTAATTTAGCCCAGATAATTTAACAAATATTTTCTTTTTTTAAAGAAACTTGAGCAGAAAAGAAAGAATGATCATCAAACTGGGTTTTATTTTATTATTTCACAAGAACCACTTGTTGATCAAAAATAGGAAGGCGAAACGTCAGTTGAAAATAAAAATGTACTAGTAGGCAGTACATTATTCTGCAAAAGAAAACAGCCGCAAAGCAAGCACTTGCTCTATGTCGGCCTTCAATCCATAGAGTTGGTTTTACCCAAGAAATAAGAAGTTCGTTATTACCTAAGCATAATTCGGCTACACCTGTGACCTGAATCAAATGAACAAGTCAGGTCCCTAATGCACTCATTGGACCACTGCAATTATCTAAGGAAATTGTTTATCAAAAACCAAACCCAGTAAGTATTAGCCACGGGGCTCAGACTGTTATGGATGATGAACAATGCAATGATGCGGGGCAGTGTGCGAATCTTGAGGGATAGACACAGTTCAAAAGCTAAAAGATATGACAAAGGTCGACGGGCCAGAAGAAGAAATCGATGAAGATGTCATATTTATAAACGAGGAACTTCCTCCTGTAGCTGGACCAAACCGAAATAAAATAGTTGCATCGAGTACACAAAATGAGGAAAAGAACTTGTCAACAATGTATTGTGTAAAAGTAGTAGTGGGCGATTTAAACCAAACGAACAAAGAGCTAGAGCATTCTTTCTCGATTTTTTAGTGTGAACGAAAGCACGTTTTCAGCGTTTACACTAAAATATTAATAAGGAAAAGTGAGAACCAAGAACTAGAATAAAATTCTTACACAATAGAACAACGGAACAAAACAATGCTCTACATTTGTTTACACTAAACGAAAGAAATTGATAGAGTGGGGATAGAATGAGCAATGAGCATTCGCTCGTTTGATGTAAATCGGTCTTTAGGTAAATAAATTGATTTTTAGATAAATAATCGAATGAAAAATTAAGATTCTCCACGAGTGTAATACTTCAGCGCACTCTGGGAAGTCGACTCCACTACCTTTTTACCAGTTTGAACACTGCATTCTTACTTGTTCATGCCAATACGAAAGAAGAAAACATTATTTACAATCTCAAGCCTCCATTGTCAGAAAGCAACATCATACTGACAAGAAAGGCTATGCTGGGCATACCGAAGAGAACTTTAGATCTTACAAAATGCTGACGTCATTTTCAAACAGTTCTGGCTACCAACCTGTGACCCTTGTTGTCACTTCCGACATTTGAACAGTGACTCACGAAAGTTTCAAATATACTTTCACTTTTCAAATTGCCGAAGTAAAGCCGAAATTACTTTAACGTCTCGTTGCTCAACAATTGATAGGCTAATGCAATAGTGAACACGAATTTGGAATTTTTTGTAACACTGTATGCGAGGTACCAGGAACAACGGCAAAATCAAAGATTTGCGCAAGATTAGAAGAATCATAATTGACTCAAAAAAGCTGGAAATTTTTCTGAAAAAAATTACCAAAACGAATCGAGTGTAAAATGGCGCACAAGGAACCAATGCTACAGTCAAACGGCAGTAATCAAGAAAAATTGTAAGTATGACTATTGTTACTGCAATATTTTTCATTGTTTCAGCGTTACGGGTCGCGAGTTCGATTCCCGCACAAAACATTGGTTTGGCCGCGTATTTACGTTGTAGGTATACAAGGCCAGTAAGCAAGTGTGTGGATTTGATCGCGTATAGTTTGTAATACCTACAACTATTTTTGTATTAACATTTTCCAAACTAACATAGGTACTTACTACAGGTTTTTTCTACTTTTTTCGCATTTTGTCCACAGTTATTTTTTCAATTGTTTCAGACAAAAAATAATCAAAAATGTAACATAACTTTTATTTGGCCATTGATATAATATAGCATAAGTATATATGATATAATACCTATATGAGATTATATGCGATTGTAAAGTCTGCAAGCGTAGTTATGAACTATAATTCTACTTGTATAATAATTCGTGCCGATACGAGAGAAGGCAGATAATCTACAATCCTAATACTTACGGCACAAGCCTTTATTGTCAGGAAGCAACATTTTATGATGCCCAGAATAGCGAATAGAGAACTCTAACCGAAGAAATATCAGAAAATGCTGACCTCATTGTCAATAACATGGGTATCGTTATGCTGCTTGTACTGTACTTTTTTTTAGCACTTGAAGATCAACATCACTAAGGTGTATAGGTACACTAAACAGGGTTGTCTTATTATTTCTTACACATATACGCCTTTACTTATAAACGCCTCTTAATTTAACCACTGATTAAATTGTACAACTATCCTAGTCATTTGTATCACAGAACAGAAAAAAAAATATGTTCCGTGATTTGTATTGACATAAGAGCAGTGAATTATTCACCGTATAAAAGGGGGATAATTTTTAAAAGAAAGGACTTCGTATTTTTAAAACGGGATGGTTTAGTAGCTATAAAGAAAATGCCCTGGATTCAGAAAGCAAATTATGGCGACGAGACAGATTTATTTAAAACTTTTTGTTACTAGCACTTACCCACAGGAATTGTGCATTTTTTCGAAATAAAAAGTAGCCTACACCACTCAGATATAATATATCTTTCTATTAGTGGAAGAATTTTCAGAATCGAATCAGTAGTTCCGGAGATTAGGTACCCCATACATACAAACTTACGAACATTACCTCTTTAAAATATTTGTATAGAGTAGATTTAGCCCGTACTGTCCCACTGCTGGGCTCTCCCAAGTGCAGAAATAATTAGAACAATAAAATTAAAACGTGATATGTTTACAGGTACTGCAGCGCACGCATCCACATAAAGACGTCAACTATGAATATTTGAGATTCCAAAGCCTACAACATCCCTTTTAGTGATTTTGGTCACAACATGTTCGCGAAAAACGCCGATGACTGTGTCAACCCAATTTGCCAGTAACAACAGTGGCCAGTAACAACAGAGGCCAGTAGCAACAGTGGCCAGTAACGACAGCAGCCAGTAACAACAGCGGCCAGTAACAAACGTGGCCAGTAACAATAGCGGCCAGTAAAAACAGTGGCCAGTAACAAACGTGGCCAGTGACAAAGTGGCCAGTAACAACAGCGGCCAATAACAATAGCGGCCAGTAACATGAACAGTTGCCAGTGACAACAGTGGCCAGTAACAACAGATGCCAGTAACAACAGCGGCCATTGAAAAAGTGGCCAGTGACAACAGTGGCCAGTGACAAAAGTGGCCAGTAACAACAGCGGCCGGTAACAACAGCGGCCAGTAACAACAGTTGCCAGTGACAACAGTGGCCAGTAGCAACAGATGCCAGTAACAACAGCGGCCAGTAACAACAGTGGCCAGTGACAACAGCGGCCATAATAACAACAGATGCCAGTAACAACAGTGGCCAGTGACAACAGTGGCCAGTAACAACAGCGGCCAGTGACAACAGTGGCCAGTAACAACAGCGGCCAGTGACAACAGGTGCCAGTAACAACAGCGGCCAGTGACAACAGGTGCCAGTTACAACAGCGGCCAGTGACAACAGTGGCCAGTAACAACAGCGGCCAGTAACAACAGTGGCCAGTGACAACAGTGGCCAGTAACAACAGCGGCCAGTGACAACAGATGCCAGTAACAACAGCGGCCAGTGACAACAGGTGCCAGTAACAACAGTGGCCAGTGACAACAGTGGCCAGTAACAACAGCGGCCAGTGACAACAGATGCCAGTAACAACAGCGGCCAGTGACAACAGATGCCAGTAACAACAGCGGCCAGTGACAACAGTGGCCAGTAACAACAGCGGCCAGTGACAACAGATGCCAGTAACAACAGCGGCCATAATAACAACAGATGCCAGTAACAACAGTGGCCAGTGACAACAGTGGCCAGTAACAACAGCGGCCAGTGACAACAGTGGCCAGTAACAACAGCGGCCAGTGACAACAGGTGCCAGTAACAACAGCGGCCAGTGACAACAGGTGCCAGTTACAACAGCGCCCAGTGACAACAGTGGCCAGTAACAACAGCGGCCAGTAACAACAGTGGCCAGTGACAACAGTGGCCAGTAACAACAGCGGCCAGTGACAACAGATGCCAGTAACAACAGCGGCCAGTGACAACAGGTGCCAGTAACAACAGTGGCCAGTGACAACAGTGGCCAGTAACAACAGCGGCCAGTGACAACAGATGCCAGTAACAACAGCGGCCAGTGACAACAGTGGCCAGTAACAACAGCGGCCAGTGACAACAGATGCCAGTAACAACAGCGGCCAGTGACAACAGGTGCCAGTAACAACAGCGGCCAGTGACAACAGGTGCCAGTTACAACAGCGGCCAGTGACAACAGTGGCCAGTAACAACAGCGGCCAGTAACAACAGTGGCCAGTGACAACAGTGGCCAGTAACAACAGCGGCCAGTGACAACAGATGCCAGTAACAACAGCGGCCAGTGACAACAGGTGCCAGTAACAACAGTGGCCAGTGACAACAGTGGCCAGTAACAACAGCGGCCAGTGACAACAGATGCCAGTAACAACAGCGGCCAGTGACAACAGATGCCAGTAACAACAGCGGCCAGTGACAACAGTGGCCAGTAACAACAGCGGCCAGTGACAACAGATGCCAGTAACAACAGCGGCCAGTGACAACAGTGGCCAGTAACAACAGCGGCCAGTGACAACAGGTGCCAGTTACAACAGCGGCCAGTGACAACAGTGGCCAGTAACAACAGCGGCCAGTAACAACAGTGGCCAGTGACAACAGTGGCCAGTAACAACAGCGGCCAGTGACAACAGATGCCAGTAACAACAGCGGCCAGTGACAACAGGTGCCAGTAACAACAGTGGCCAGTGACAACAGTGGCCAGTAACAACAGCGGCCAGTGACAACAGATGCCAGTAACAACAGCGGCCAGTGACAACAGATGCCAGTAACAACAGCGGCCAGTGACAACAGTGGCCAGTAACAACAGCGGCCAGTGACAACAGATGCCAGTAACAACAGCGGCCAGTGACAACAGGTGCCAGTAACAACAGTGGCCAGTGACAACAGTGGCCAGTAACAACAGCGGCCAGTGACAACAGATGCCAGTAACAACAGCGGCCAGTGACAACAGTGGCCAGTAACAACAGCGGCCAGTGACAACAGATGCCAGTAACAACAGCGGCCAGTGACAACAGATGCCAGTAACAACAGCGGCCAGTGACAACAGATGCCAGTAACAACAGCGGCCAGTGACAACAGTGGCCAGTAACGACAGTGGCCAGTGACAACAATGGCCAGTAACAACTGGCCAGTAACAACATTGGCTAATTGTTTTATTTCATACAATCGTAATATTGGTCTCGGTTTTGACGGGCATTAAGCTAAAAGTACCTATTGCTGTCTTGTTCTTGGAAATTTAGTCCCGTGTGGTGCCGGCAAAGAATAGCATCACCCCATCTCTTCCCGTGGGTGTCGTAAAAGGCGACTGAGGGATTCACCAGAGGATGGGCAGCGCCCTCTAAGTATGCGGTCACAGTCTAAAATCTTCACATCGTTCTCAATAAGGTCTAAGGTTTCGTATAAAAATACATAGGTACCTACAGTTAAAACGCTGAGGTATCAACTGAATCAAAATGGCTGTCCACAACTTTTCGGCGATTAGATGTCCTATAGTATTTTTTTATCTATTTCATTTTATTATGACATTTGTCGAGCATTTGTTCATTGATGAGATAAAAGTAGTAGTTATATATAATTTTATTTACTTTGGTACTAAAATCTATATCATTGATAATATTGTTTTGTTTTTTTTTATTTTGTAAATTCGCTTTATAATGATTTATATGATTTTATAGTTTTAAATCATACTTTATAAAGAGAATTATTATTGCTTTTACTTTAAAAAAATAAGTGATTGATTTCCAGTAAATATTTTTTAGTAAATACAAAATATTTAAAAACCTTTTAATGTCAAGTAAATAGAATTGTCAACTGTCAAACGATTGATGTAATATTTATTTTTGCAAGCGACAAGAAGAAGAGATGTACAAGCAATTGAACCTTAAGGTGGTTAACATTTTTAGCCCACGACTGTACCATAATACAACTCTACTGTGATCGCTCCATAACTTTTAATACTAATAAATTGTTGAATAAATGTAAAACATTTTTTTTATTAAATTCTTTTGCCTAAAATATTATTTGCAAAATTATAAATAATACTGGTGTAGAGCTTTAATGAGTAGTTCTTTTATATGTAAAAACTTTTAGAAAATAACATTATTCATTTAGAATGTTTGAAAACTTTTGGGTTTAAACTAAAGTTTTCCAAGAAAACTGGGCGAAGTCGGATTGTAAATCAAGAGGTGTGGTTAATAATATTTTTGAAGTAAACATCTGCACGACCTTTTTAGGGTTCCGAAGCCAAATGGCAAAGATAGTAATAGTACCCGTATAATTTCGTCCTGTCAGTCCGTCCGTTCGTATATCACAGCCATTTTACTCGGAGACTATTGGCACTTCATAGATGAAACTTTGCAGTTGTCCTCTGTGAACTACCTACCATAAAAATTAGAAAAAAAATATGTTTTTTTTGGAAAACTCCATACGTGAAACTGAGGGATAATAAAATATTATCGCGCACGCCTTCACGTGGGGTATCGTTAGATAATAGGTCTTTGAATATAACATGAAAGTTTCCAAGTGACTTTTTTATTATCCAGTGGCCGTTGTCCAGTAATGGACACCTTTCGGCTAATTATGATGATGATGACCTCATCAAAATCTTACGCCACAGATTTGAAAAACATATCTAATATTTAAAAATTTATAAAAATTACAGAAGTCTACGAAATATAGGTACTTAGTAATTTCCTTTGATTTCTCACGTGACATTGCGTTACAGAAATTGATATTTTTCAGCAACTTAGCCGATCAGTGTGATAATACAGGGTGATATTTGATAATACAGTATGACATTTCTTAAATAAACTTTTTATTGTGGTATCTTTGTTGGTGGTATAAACATAACTATATGTGCAACCATGCGTTTTAGCTTCAGAACAATTAGTCTACGTATAAAACAGCTGTGACATATGGACGGATGGACGGACACGGTGAAATCATCGTGTAGGTATGTCTTAAAAAATATATTTACTGTATCTCTATTGAATCATAGAACAATTTTGCCCAGTTCTCTTTTAGGCGTAGCGTAGGTATAGGTACTGTAGGTAGGTAGTCATGGTTTTCATTAATAAACTTTTTTTAAAGATTATAAGAAAGCCCAAATTGTACATAGAGTAGTGTTATTCTGTAAACTTTACTTCGAAATTCATTCAAGTGGCATTCAAATCCTATATAACATCACGCTTGTAATAAGGGGCAAGCCTAATGCCATTAACCGTACACAAATCCAGACTGAACTGCTACTGACAAAAATCTATTAATACTTTACCCGGCTCAGGGATCGAACCCAGGACCTCAAGCTCAGCAGTCGCGCTTGAGACCATTAGACCAACAAGTCTAAGGCCCGTATTCCAGAACGATACTCGAGCACCGATCTCTGCTTGAGCATAGATTTCATCCAATCAAATGGCTTTAAATCTATGCTCAAGCAGAGATCTGTGCTCGAGCATCGTTCTGTAATACGGGCCTAAGTTTTTAAAATAAATCATCGCGGATTTACCCTTGTTCGAATTTCGAAATTATGTTTAGAGAATCAGGATTGGTTCCAACTGGTCAGCATGGATCCGCACTTTGACTAAATCACCCATACTCCACATTTATTCGGTCAAGAAAACGTGCTGGCGAAATCGTCCACGTACTTTTGTTGAAGCATAGGTACTAGGTAGGTATATCTATGTATTTAGAAAATCAAACTCTGAGGGTTCCGTACAAAATGTGAGTTTATAATCGCAAAAGAAAGCGAAATAACTTTTTTCTTTACTTGTGCTAAATTTCCTGATTTGGGGACAAGGGGACTTACCCTATGGGTTTTGATTTAATTATGAGTGTCAAGATTTTATGCGACTATCCAACATAAGGCCGTATTTTTTTATTGTGTTGACTTAGAAGCTTGATTTTACAGCTCCAAGGGACCTTACACCTAAGTATTGGATATTAATTTCAACTTGATACCCCCACGCATGAATCCTGAGAAAAAGGGTATTGACAGGCAGACTGACAGACAGACTGACAAAGAATTACAAAATAAAACATACCTAAACATAAATATGGGCCCGCACGGTCGCAGAGCCGATCAGTGCTGACAAGTGGGAATGAGTCCTTACACTACAGCTTTAAAGACAAGCTGATTGTGATGCTACAAGTAGACTAGGCACTACAAGATAATATTTTGCGTTTCGCAAAAAATATTTCCTAAAGTGCACTGTAGTAGTACCTATAACATATCTTTTATTTAGGCCTAATTATTAAGAACCTATTCGATAATTATTTAATATTTACCAATAAGAGTTAACGGAATACAAATGTTAATAATTAAGTTTCGATTATGTTTTTTTGGCGATGTCCCACGGTGGGCGCCAATAGCGTGTACATAATATATAATAATTATGTAAATAATATATATTATTTAGTATTAAAATGTATAAAAACGAAGTAGACTAAAAGGTCTAGACTTCTTTTTTTAGTAAAATTAATAAAAACTATTAAAATTACAAAAAAAAAATGAGGTCGTGCTGACGGTACGCGGTACGCCAATAATGGTTTCACGTATTCTTTGAAGCTTTTACGATCATACACAGAATCTATCAATCAAATATATAGGTATTCATTAGCTGTTTATTTACAGGATTTTCTAAACATTTATAAGTTTACTCATAAATGTATATTTTTTGTGACATTGAAACATGTCAAAGCTATGTTATGCTTCTATTAAGTTATTAAATATTCTTCTGCACTTCGCCCGCGACTTTGTCAGCGTGTCCCACAGGAACTGTGCATTTTTTCGGGATAAAAAGTAGCCTATGTTACTCAGTGATAATGTAGCTTTTTATTAGTGAAATAATTTTTGAAATCGGTTCAGTAGTTTCGGAGCCTATTCGGTACAAACAAACAAACAAAAAATCTTTCCTCTTTATAATATTAGTATAGAAGTATAGATATAAGTGATTCTCAAAAATCATATGACCCGAGCGGGATTTGAACCCGCGACCTCTGCCGAACCGTGGCTAGTGCTCTGAACCAATTGAGCTACCGGGTCTCGCCCGACTCATTTGAAATTTGACCCCTTTGTAATACGCTTCATAGGAGCGTTTGGCGACATCTATCGGAAAACTTATTCAGTCTTTCCAACTCAATACCAATTACTTTGCAGTTATCGGACATCGATGCGATATCACCACTACATTATAAATGTATATTTTTTGTGAATTTGAAACATGTCAAAGCCATGTTATGCTTCTATTAAATTATTAAATATATAAGTGATTCTCAATCTGAAATCAATCTGAAACGCGTTACAGACGATTGGCGTTAAATGCCGATATGCCAAATGCCAATTAAAAATTGCTAATCAAATTGTTTCGTGCGCGTTGAACTAGCGGACACAGGTATTCACTTCGACGGCCTTTCACTTTCACAAAGATGATAAATGATAATGATAAATGATATTTATTTTGTAAATAGCTTAAAAATAACACTTTTACACGTCAAAACATTTTTTTAAGCTAGATGAGTTCGGTGTTTCCTATATGACTACCTTTGAGAAGAAACACCGAAACAAACTCAAAGGTTGATGTCTCTTTTAAAGTCCAGACAATTAAGATAAATTGTGTAAGAAACCATGCAGGATGATAAAGTGAATTGAAAAATGACATGCTTGGCATTTTTATTAGATTTTATATACAGTCATGGATTTTACAATACGTGGTTTCATTTATCGTCGCTCCGTCAGCGTCATTAAGAAGGTTCTTATGTTGCGGATAGTCCAAAGGAAACTTACTATTAAACCTTTAAGGTAGTATAAAAATAAATAGATTTACAAAAAAAACATTAAAAATGTATATACCGATCACTAAATTGGTTGTGAATGTGCAGTCCATGGTAGGATTTTAAGGTATAAGAAGCCTGCAATGCATGGTGCGCGAGTCAAACTCACACACATTATGATAAGAGTGGATTTTAAAAGTAGGTAATAATAGAGCTCATTGTAAAAAAGATCTTGTCCGTGTGGTGCCGGCAAAGAATACCACCACCCCATTTCTTCCCGTGGGTGTCGTAAAAGGCGACTGAGGGATTTAATTTTTTGTAGATACGTCTAACTGGTTCCAATACGAATAGTTCAAAGGAAACTTACTATTAAGGCTTGAAAGTTGTACCGATAGAATAAATAGATTCACAAAAAACATTAAAATGTATCTAGTCATTAAATTGGCTGTGTAGACCACAGATTTAGAGTAGACCAGATACCGCAAACCGTCTGTCCCACCGTGCCTGAAAGTTTGTGCGATGCACAAACTTGCCTACTCGAGTTTACTTTCAAACGCGCCGTTGAAACCACGGATGTAACGAATGTCATATTTTTCACATTCGCGAATGCAAATGCGAATGTTTGGGATGCGAATGTGCGAATTGTAATGCTAATGCGAATGCGAATGTTTAGGAATAACATAAAATAAACTTTAATCATTTTTTTTTACTTATCTAATTAACATTGTTATTATAGTTAACTTTGTTATTTTTTTTACATATTAGAACAGTAAACCAGTGTTATACTTCACAGTAAATTATATCTAATAGTCAAAGATCAAAAAAGGCATATTATATTTCAGAAAAGGTATTTTTGTATTTCGCGTGGTCTCGATCGATAGGCGTAAAAAATCACCATACTTATTTCACTTTTCTTTCCCGGTGCCATGGGAAAAGCTGTCAAAATAGCTCAACACAATTCTAAATTCACAAACTACCTTTTTTTTTTTATTATTTGTAAATAGGCTTGCGTTTGACCGCCATCTCGCCTGATGTTAAGCGATGATGCGGTCTACGATGGAGCACGCTTGCCTAGAAGAAACCGATTCACTTGTGACTTGAAGACACCCAGATTGTAACTATCGGGGAACACCCACTCGGGCAGCGCATTCCACTGTTTGGCGGTTTTAACAATTAAAGTGGAATCAAAGCGCTTCGTTCGGGTTTTTGGTATATCAACCATGAACCGATGGCGCTTTTTCGTGCTTCTGGCCGTCCGATAGAAAAAAGGGCAGGATGGAATTAGATCATGCAGATCTGAAGCACACTCTCCGAAATGTATCCGATAAAAAACCGATAGGCTAGCAACTTAAGTTAACTTAACTCAAGACTTAGGAGCTTGGTCTGAACAAGGGAGTCGTTGTTGATGAGCTTCTTGGCACGCTTCTCAATGGACTCCAACGCCTCAAGCTGGTACTTGGCTGAGCCATCCCAAAGATGCGAGCAGTACTCCATGCACGAACGAACTTGTGCTTGGTACAATTGAAGCAATTGTTCCGACGTCAAGTACCGCCGCACCTTCGAGAGGATACCCAGCTTTTTAGCAGCCAATTGAGCTTTGGACTCAATATAGGAGCCAAAGTTGAGGGTTGACGTCAAAGTAACGCCCAAGAGCTCGAGATGGTCAGTTATCGGTATGGACACATCTCGAAAAGTAGGAGCCAGCTGGAATGGCCTCCTTTTGGCGGAGAACAGACACGCCTGGGTCTTAGGGGCATTGAACTTGACCAGATTGGCATCGCCCCAATCGGAGACTGCCTTAAGGGCCAAATTCAGGCGCTCGACCATGGCCTCTCTCAGAGACTGGATTTGGGGTCCACTGGTTCGTGCGTTGGCTATGTAGCTCTCTACAACAGTGCTGTCGTCTGCATACCCAAAGGTTCCGGGATTTAGCAGGTCGTTGATATGCAGCAGGAAGAGCGTCGCAGAGAGCACCGACCCCTGGGGAACACCGGCATTAATAGCCATTCGATCGGATGAATAATAACCTACTTATTTATTTACTTAAACTGACTGACAACACTAACAAGGCAAACTAACTCAGCAAGCAGCGAGAAAGAAACGCTTTCTATTGGTCGAATGAAACATGTGATGCCTGCCTGGGCCTTCTGCGCGTGCGAGGATCGACCAACCGTGCGACCGAAGGTCGAGACACGACACGACTTGCGCATATTCGCATTCGCAAAACATTCGCATCACTTGATGCGAATGCGAATGTCGATGCGAATGCTTAAAATGATGCGAATCATTCGCATAAACGGATGCGAATATTCGTAACATCCCTAGTTGAAACTTAACAAATAGTGTGGTTGAAGACATACAAATGCCAAATTGTACCAATAATAACTGTGAAAATTCTCATAGAGTTGCCCAAGACCTTTAACTGACTTGCGCGACAGCATAGTAGGTAGGAAATAATGGCACGCTGTTTTTCAGACTATTTAGTGAACATGCGGTATCTAGCTTAATTTAAATCTGTGGTGTAGACCATCTTAGGATTTCTATAAAGACGCTGCAACTGCATCCCTGCAATCCTTGGTGCGCGAGTTAATCTCACAGTATGATATGAGCGAATTTTAGTAATATTAGAGCTCTTTGTTAAGGAGCTTTTGTCCGCGTGGTGCCGGCAAAGAATAGCACCACCCCATCTCTTCCCGTGGGTGTCGTAAAAGGCGACTGAGGGACTCACCAGAGGATCGGCAGCGTCCTCTTAGTATAATACGAACCTATTGTGAAATCGCCAAGCGTGGCACTTAGAGCATACTATTTATTTTGGGGGAGCCCCATGTAGTGACCATCAAGTGGCTAGCCTGCTTGTTTGCCACTTAAGGGGTATCCCCCTTCGAAAATATTCACGGACGACTGAACGAGTTTACAAACGTTTTAGAAATAATTCCGTGAGGTAATTCAAGAAAAAAAAAATATTTAAGCCAACTTTTTTTTCTAGAGACAATTTAAAGGTGTCGTGTTTTTCTTTTATCAGATTCTGGATAATATAGCCAATTCACATATAAATAGGTTAGGTGCTTACCTAAAATTGAGTTCATAATCTATAAACTAAAAGAAATATGTGGAATAGAAAATCCAAAACCGAGGTATCTGTTTGTACTAGTAGTCGTATTAGGGAAAGTAGTAGTCTGAGGCATCCCTAGTAATGCGCAACATGTTGCTGTAAATTTTTAGTTTTCTGTTAAAAAATGTAAATAGTTCGCGTAAGTTTTTAAGTTCGCATGATTGTTTTTAAATGTCCAAGGTGTCTCCGTCTTTTGTAGGTATAGTTTTTAGCGTTTTAATGATTGTAGGCCAAAGGCACTTCCTTATATTAAAACATAGTCGTGTATTATTTATGAGTCTATAAATACAGGGTAAAATTAAAACCAGTGCGGATATTTAAGGAGGTGAAAGTACTCATGAATATGATCAACTTTTATTATGGGACCGACGGTGAAATATGAAAAAAAAAATCAGCTGTTCCCTACAATAATGCACTACAACACGATCAAAATGTATGGAACAGCTGATTTTTTTTCATATTTCAATGTCGGTCCCATAATAAAAGTTGGTCATATTCATGAGTACTTTCACCTCCTAAAATATCCGCACTGTTTTTAATTTTACCCCGTATACAAGTTAAATTAGTGTAAGTATTGTAACTTTACTATAAAAATGTGTAGGTAAATAACCAAATAAAAACATACATTCTTGCTGTACATAACGTAAAAAAATAATTGTTACATTTTAAAGTTCTGCTGTCCCTTTTGGTATTAAGGATTGAACTATAAGTAGGTAGCTGTAATTTTTTTATCGTATTAAGTTTCTCTTGGACTAGCGCTTTAATAATGATTTTATTTTTGTAGAGAATTCTTTATATTAGGTCTATCTTATAACAAATTCGGATCTATACTACAGGATTAGTAATATTGTAACTTTTTAAAAGTAAAGGTATCTTAGTGTAACTATCAAGATCTAAGTTTCTGAATTAGCGTATTTATCATTATGTATGGTCGTAGGCCATCGGCGCTTGTTTATCGTATATTTTAAAATATCGTTGGATCATAGTATATATATATGAAGATTAAACTATGAATAGTTGTAAAGTTAGTGTATCGTAAATGTAAGTTCTATCAATATCTAAGTTTCCATTGGACTGGCATAATATACTTATGTTCTATGCAATAGGTGCTTATTTATTTATTTAGGTCTGAGGGATTCAATCAATTTAAGGGAGAAAATTAAGGGAATCAAAACAAACATGGTTAATCAAAATTACTTGCTGTACCTACATAATATTTGCTACATTAAAGTTCTGTTGCTTTTTCTGGTATTTAAGGATTAAGCTATGAAAAGTTGTACGTTTTGAAAAGTTAAAGGTGTTTCCGTCCGTAGGTATACACTGTGATATTTTATCTTAACTAATAATAATAACTTAACTTGTTAATAATAATTAGCGCTAGCGCATCGATACCTATAATTGGATAGCAGTCCATACATGGACTATGTAGATAAGGTTGGCTGTTGTTACTTGTCTCATACGTTATGCCCTTTGATTATTTATATGTCTAGATGGACTGTCGCGGCCCCAAATACGTAGAAAAAAGTATAGGTAAACGGGTTCCCCATAATAGCTGCAAATAAATGCACACATGGACAAATAACACGCAAATGACTTGAAATGACGCGAGTGTAAGACAATGCTGCCACTCACACAAGCCTGTCAATTTTGGCCCACTTCAAAAACGGAATTACTGGGCGACGCGCAATCTAGACATATAAATAATCAAAGGTTATGCCAATAAATTAGAATATATCCCTTGTTCTTAGAACCTATAATAATATTAAATAATTAAAAATTTTCATCACTATTATCAAAACGCCTCCAGCTATCGCGTGGAGCACTTACCTATAATAAAATTGTAGGCCATAGGCGATTGTTTATTTTAAGTACATATACATCCAAAAATACAGATTTTAATACAGTATTACATAATGTCAGTATTCAGATTTCTTTAGGTCAATTGTTTTAATATGTGATTGTGTATTATTATGTGTAGTCGTTGGCCAAATGCACTTGTTTTATAGTCTCTTGTCTATCTTAAAACAGATTCGGATCTACAGGTCTTAAACTACACACATCAAAAGTATCTAGGGATCAACATATATTTTTGCAATAACTTTTCTCCTGATTGATATTAATTAAAATTTTCTTTAAGGATTCATCAAATAAAGTGTTTTCGTTTGTCACAGTAACGATAAACCAAGTCACCTTTGCATTAATAAAGAAATTTGCCATTTTCCTAATAAAGGGATTTTTGACATTTGAACCACTAACATTAAAGTTCGAAAAAAAGACTGAAATAACAGTTTTCTTCAAAATTTTATTGGGTAACTTAAACAATTAATAATCCGTGTTTCTACCGCGAACACTAACAACACAAGAACATCGGTTTGGCATACTCAAAATGAGTTCATCCAAATCACGCTGTGGAATGGCCGCCCATGTTCGTTGCAACAACAAAAAAAGGTCTTCTTGCGACTGGATACCCTCCATATTCGGCAGAGCTCTTCTCTGTAGCATATCCCATGCATGCTCAATCGGGTTCAAGTCTGGCGACTGAGCAGGCCAGGGCAGGACATTGATGTTAGCTGCGGCGAGAGTCTGTCTTACAACTCTTGCGGTGTGCGGTCGTGCATTATCATGCATTAACTGAAATAAGGGACCGATTTGCACTTGTAGAGGAACGATGACGTCTGATACAATCGTCTCAGCATAAATTTGAGCGTTGAGGTTGCCTCTGATCCAAATCAACTCAGTTCTTCCGCCGATCCAAATACCCGCCCATACCATGATGGTTCCACCACTATAAGGATGGACTTCCTGGCAGGATTTTAATCGCTGTTGGCGTCCAGGGGTTCTCCAGTGTCGTATACGTCTTGTATCCGGTCTCATACCAAAACGAGACTCATCAGAAAAGCACACGAAACGCCATTGTTCTTCTGCCCAATTTCTGTGTTCAAGAGCCCATTGATATCGAATCCTACGATTGTGCATTGCTATAGGTGGTACCCGTAGCGGTCTTCGGGAATGAAGGTTCACTTCATGCAAGCGGTTTCTGACTGTTTGGTCGCTAATTAAGTTCCCTGAAGAGTGATGAAGCCTCACGGCTAACATCATGGCGGTTATTGTTGGAGCTTTTCGAGTTAAGATTTGAATGTATCGGTCTTGTCTCCGTGTGGTGCAGCGATACCGTCCTCCATGGCGCTCAGCCACGGTACCAGTGCTTCGGTAACGTGTCCAAAGTCGACTGATAACACTCTGACTTGTATTCAGAGCTAAAGCTACAGTACGTTGCCGGGAACCAGCTTCTATCATTCCCACGGCTCTGAGCATTTCTTCCCTGCTTAAATGACGTCGCCGCTCCATAATAACGTTGGTTTTAATCAGTAGTAGGGAAACAGTAGCACTAATAATGTCTTCAATGCGTTGTATGTTTTTATAGGGAAAATATTGACAGCTTATTTTCATCTTTTACTCGAATTTGATTGAGAGTTCCTGATTCAAATTATGAAATGCACCAAAAAGGATCCATATAAATTTATAAAATCATAAATTTATTACAAAGTCACGTCTCAATCTCAAGAAATCCGCATAAAAATGCTTGATCCCTAGACACTTTTGATGTGTGTATTATAAAATTATTTGTAACTTTTTTAAAAGTAAAGGTAGGTATCGTAAATGAACTATCAAGATCTAAGTTTCCCCTAGATTAGAGTACCAATCGTAAAATGTAACTATCAAGATCTAAGTTTCCCCTAGATTAGTGTATCTTAAATGTAACTATCAAGATCTAAGTTTCCCCTAGATTAGTGTATCTTAAATGTAACTATCAAGATCTAAGATTCCCCTGAATAAGCGTTTTAATAATTTAATAACGTATTTTCGTAGGCCATAGGCGCTTGTTTAATATTAGGTCTATCTTAAAATATATTCGGTGTTATAGGGATCAAATCAAAACATACCTACATGTATACATAATCAAAATTGTACATTAATAAAGTTCTGGTACCACTTCTAGTTTATAGGAATTAAACTAGTATGTTTTTAAAATATCTCTGTCTTAAGTAGGTAGGTATAGATTAGCGTTTGTAGGCCAAAGATTTAATATTAAGATAAATATAAATAAGATAGATTATATTAAGTCTTTTCCAAAATACAGTCTTTATTCATTACATTATGAATAATTTTCAAGTGAAAGTAGTGTATTGTAAAAATGTAACTATCACCATATTGTGTACCTACCTACTATACATAGTTAAATCAAAACATACTCAAAGAGATTTAAAATTTCGACTGAAGCGGGCGCGACGCGATAGCTCAGTTGGCATAGCACTTGCCACGGTTCGGCAGAGTTCGCGGGTTCAAATCCCATTCGCGTCTTAACTAATAAGTAACTAAGATAAGCACAACATGGCTTTGCATGTTTCAAATTCACAAAAATATACATTGTACCACAGATAATATAATACTATACGTACAGATGCCTTATCTCATACAAAGAAATGTGACCGATTTAGCGCGGGCTATACATATTTCCGTGCTTAAAGGATTTTTCAAAATTTGAACAAATATTTTTCATGATGTATTTTTTCATGTTCTCAATTTTACACAAACTTCAATAACAAATCGATACATATAACGCCATCTATTATGAGTTATTTCAACAAATGTTCCTTTGTTCCTGATGAGACCCCGTGATTGTACTTAGTTGTACAATTTTAATTTACATAATTCAAGTTCTGCTACCCGGTATTTCTGTGATGCGAAGAGTGGCGGTTAAATTACAGGCATATGAGAAATTTCAAAGAATAGCACCACCCCATTTCTTCTCGTGGGTGTCGTAAAAGGCGTTTGAGGAATTCACCCGAGGATGGGCCTTTGAGTATAACATACAACTCTACAGCGATCGCCAACCCGCCCGCCATGCGTGGCGCTTATGCCATAGCCATACTATTAATCTGGGGGAGGTTTATGTCCACTAACCATCAAGAAAGAAGTGTGCTTGTAAAACAGAGGGAGGACTATGTATGTTTATTTTGCATATTTTAATGTGTTATAATTGTCTCTTTTATTTTTATAATTTTAGTTACTGTAATTGGTTATAACAACCGTTGTAATTAAATAAAATAAAAAAATGTTCGTAGTGTTCGTCTTAAGTCCACAAGGCATCCCTAATAATGCGCAACACGTCACTGTATACCTACTTATCTTAAAAATTGTTACATTATTAGAGGTCTACTACTTTATTTATACGGGGTAATGGTGCTGATTCTGATGAATATCGCACTAAACTAATTTTAATCACACTATATCTCTTTCTTACACATATCATTGAAAAAGGACAGAAAATATTTAGAACTGTCATATTAGTCTACGCCCTTGTCATTTACGGGAAAATAGTCGTGACCTTTTGCGATTACGACTAAATTGACATCAAAACTGTTCAAGTGGACTAATTTGACAGGATTAAATTTAATCTATCCCTTTCTCATATTCTTATTAGAAAGAGACATAATGAGACTAAATTAGTTAAGTTCGTAAACAACAGAATCGGCACCAATAACTAATATATAAATAGTTCAAATAACTTTAAAGTAAACGGTGTAGTATAGATTTGCATTTTAGTATAATCGTAGTGTTTTAATAATTATCTTATTTCGTAGGCCATAGGCGCTTGTTTATACATATTAGGTCTATTTTAAAGAAATCGGGTTTTACAGGGATACAATCAAAACATACGCTCACTTGCTGTACATAATTTGCTACAATAATAAAGCTTTGCTACCCCTTTTAGTATACGGATATACCTAACTATAAATAGTTGTTTTTTAAAAAAAATTCATAGTTGGTCGATACCAACTATGACATTTTTTTTAAACGGCATGATGATTCGATAATCATCATGCCGTTTGATAGTCTGCCAATGGCAGTTCAGTGTATCGATCAATTAAGTTTCCCTTGGACTAGCGACTTAATAATTATGTATTTTGGTAGGACGTACCTAGGTAGTTAAAATCACTTGCAGTACATAATACTGCATATATGCTGGCCCTTTCTGGTATCTTATTACCAGAGTTCGGAATAGGTAGAGTATATTTACCTAAACTCGGATCCGAAGAAGTAAGTAACATAGAGTGAATAATACCTCCCTCTGAAATTTCGGAACAATAATTGCGACGTTTTCATCCCAACCAATTTGTTCATACTTTGAAAGGTTTTGCTAAGAGACCGTATTAGTAAATACGGTCTCTTAGCAAAACCTCGGACAGACAGGGTTCCTAGTTAGAACTACGGAACCCTAAAAATGGATCAGTGTACAACCCAGTCAAAATATCTGTGCACCTCGTTGGAATGTGATGCCCCTCTCTCGACCGTCCGCCGTCGCATACGTACGGTTCGCATCTTTGTAGCAGCTAGTCGATTCTGTAACGACATGCCGCGTGATATCACCCGAGAACTGCCAATTTATTTGCGAATGCTCGAGGGAGAATCTCACCGTGACATTCTCACTTCGGTTATTAGCAACGCGCGCGCGTGTGGCGGCTTCCTCCAATTTGTTTGGTAAAGCTCGAGGGAGAATCCCACCGTGAGTTAACCGGATTCAGACGTTATCACTGAGGCAGTATTCTCACGCATGATATTATCTTTAATGATTGGTCAATCTCTAAGCTACAAGCGCGATGACATGACAACAGTACCCGTATCACGAGTTTTTTTGACGTATAGTTTCGTTAACGTAAGCATATTTTGAATTGAAAATATACGTTTACTACACAATATTTATATAAATTAAGTACTTAATTAATTTCTCTGTATTTTTTAAAATGTGCAAATTGTATAAAATTTTATCAAAATGTTCGAGGACTGCTGTATTTTAAATTCAAAATATGCTTACGTTAACGATACTACACGTCAAAAAAACTCATGATCGGGGTACTGCTCTCACGATGAATTCACGCAGCAATTAGAGAATAGACAAGGAGATATTTTGACCGGATAGTATAATCGTATGTCATAGGCACTTGTTTATTATATAAGTCTATTAAAATACCCTGTATATTAGCATGAGAGGTCGTGCAATATTCATTACCATGTCGTCAATTAAAACTGTATTTAGTTTAAGCTTTTCACATAAGTAGAAAAAAATACTGTATCTTCCTTCTAGCTTATAGTTATTATAGGTCCTGTCCTGAAGACTATTGTGTAGTCTTATATTTTTTTAAACAATTAAATTGTTAATTTATTTTTATTGAAATATTAAAGTAATAGGTTTAAGTAAAAATATAGGTATTAAGTAAAAATATATTTATAGGTAAAAATACTTATATTATACTTACGCTATGTTACTACTCGTATAAACAAAAAACATAGTATTAAGTATGTTGTCTTCGTAACTATAAGAAAGCAAGAGAATTGAAACATTGAGGCTGTGTCCCCAATAGGCAAACTGTGAGCGGCCGACTGAGTTTACAGCGTATCGGTTTAGTACGCCCTTCCATCTACATATTTGAAATGGAGTGTTCACAGTTTGCGCTAACAGTTTCCCTACTGCAAACTGTTAGCGCAGTCTCAGTCGGCCGCTCACAGTTTGCCTATTGGGGACACAGCGTAAAATATAAAAAAGTGTTGGGAAAAAATTACAAAATCCAAAATGTGTGTAGGTAATAACAGGTGTTGTGTAAAAAAAATAAAATGCAGAAAAAAATATGCTGATACTGTTAAAAAAATACAGAAATTAGATATGTTGTGTACCTACTTATATTAAGTATTGAGTGTGTATTGTGTAAAAATATATATTTATTGTTAAAAATACTTATTATACATTAAGTTACCTACCTACTATAAACAAATACGTAGTTTTATGTTGTCTTTGTCAAAACATTGAAATATTATGTATCAGAGGCGAAGCGTGAAGGGAAGCCGGTACATTAAAATCTCAGATCATAGAAACAAAGAGATATGCCAAGGCGCTATCGAGCTTGATGCCTGATCTTGAGCAAATTGCTCATATTAAAAACGTACGCGCTGGCGACGAACCGAACACGATCGATGGTATAAATACAGTGTTTTAGTTTAGTGCTAGTGTTGAGTGACGATTAACAGTGTTAGATTGAGGGTGTGCGGAATGTTTAATCCGTGGGGGATCTTTTTATGCACAAGGAGCGCTTAATTATGCGCGTAATTGTGTCGAAAAATGTACTAAAAGTGGCATCAGTTGTTCCGGTACTAATTTGCTATGATGGCATATCTCCTTGTTTCTATGATCTGAGATTGAAATAGTAACAAAATTATGGATAACTCCGTTTTATTTGTGTCATACCTATTTGTTTATTCAAATATGTAAGTACAGTTAATAAACAATATGTATGACATGGTAAAACGGAGTTATTCATAATTTTGTTACTATTTTATTGTACCGGCTTCCCCTCACGCTTCGCCACTGTTATGTATAATATGTGTCGTAAAAAAATAACAAAATCCAAATAATGTGTGTAGGTAATAATAGGTGTTGTGTAAAAAACATAAAATACTTACAGAAAAAAAATATAATAATAGGTGTTGTGTAAAAAACATAAAATACTTACAGAAAAAAAAATATAGTACTGTTTAAAAAAAATTCAAAATATTATGTTAAGTTTGTTTTTAGGGTTCCGAACCAAAATGGTAAAAAGGAACCCTTATGGTGCGACTTCGTCTGTCTGTCTGTCTGTCTGTCACACCACACCTGCTTATTTCAGCAACTACTAATGCTATCGACTTGAAATTTGGAACAATTATAAAAAATGCTTACCCAACTTTATTGCAAATGAAAAAAGTCAAGTCAAGTGGGGGTCCGAAATTCTAAAGTGGGGTTACTAGGTCAAGTGACATATCATATGAAAGGACTTTATCTGCACATTCCAAAATATATTTTCATTTTATTTTATGTCTCACAGTTTTCGACATATGATGAAAAATGTCTGAAAAATACCCTCCCCCCACCCTTATCTCTGAAGTTTGCGGAGCGAAAAATCTGAAATAATTAGAGTTGATAGGAATTGACCCAAATATTGCACCAAAAATAAAACGATGTTCCTAACTTGTATAGTTTTTTCAAAATCATCACAATTCTTTCACAAACAAACTTAGTTATGCGGTCCAGTTTTTTTCACTTTATACGTCCAAAAATGATACGGAACCCTCGGTGCGCGAGTACGACTCGCACTTGGCCGATTTTTTTTAGCATGCAATTATTTGTGTAAAATTTTTTTAGCATAATATATATAGCATATTATATTAGGTATGTAATTATGTGAAAATAGAAGATAATACAATAAAAAAATGGATGTTGTGTAAACGAAACATAAAATACAAAAAAATAATTATGTGCGTAAAAACTTTTGTTTTATTGTAGTTTTCTTAGAAACTTCTAATTAGGTGAAAAAACTAATGTTTCGCCGGAGTGGTGGTCGGAAATTATCGTACAGGAATGTACCTACTACTAGGATATAAAGCATATCGTCGCTTAAGTTCTAGCTTCACGTACCTAAGTCAAAAATAGCAACTGTAAAGGAGAGTGAAATAACTAAACTGGCTTATTGGTGAACCTTTTTACTTCAAATTTATGAATTTATCTGTTGGATATTGCTTGCTTCTAATTGGCTAAAACGACGCGTCTTCCGATTCTCTAGCGAATGGGGTCAAAATCTCAAAATCGCCATAATTTACTTACGTAGTCTTGGAATTTAAGCGACGATATGTCACTCTCCGGCCCATAAACTATCGCTACCTATGCTAAAAAACATAGCGAGCCGTTGCTCCATTGCTCCGTGAAAGAACGAAAAACCAACAAAACAACAAACACACTTTCGCATTCATAGTTTTTCTAGGGAGCGTCAAAATTATAACATAATACAAGTTACAAAACTCTCGCGCTCTGGCGCTAGCCGGGCACAAGAGCACATGAATAAAGAGTGGGTGCATTACGGCAAATCGTGTTATGGGATTTCAATAAGTTTATATAGAAAACGTAAAGTAGTAGCCACGAAAAAAAAACGTCTGACAAGCTGAATAGTTTAACTGTTCTTTAAAAAAATCGGTTTAAGGATAAACCTTGTAGATGAATGTAAAAAAAAATGAAAATCACAAAATAACGTGCAAAAAAGCACTGCCATATTTTCATAACTTTAAAATGAAAATTTTATGAATTTGACACAATAAAGAACAGAGAACCCGCATTTTTTCTGTTTTACATTTAATAACAATGTTTCCGTTTAGTGTAAAAAAAAGCATTTTTTTTTCTTTTTTTTCCCGAAATATCCATAAAAATTATAATACAGAAAAATATACACAGAACAGAAGTATTTATATGGAAAAAAGAAACTATCAGCTACTACTCTGTTCTTTGTAGCCTATATTTAAGTAGTGTTCGTTCTTATTTAGGTACCTACGCTAAAGTTATCTTTCTACGGCAGCGCTTTTTCCACTTTTTCAATATTTTTTTTACATTATTTATACATTATTTACAAGGTTTATTCTTAACACGATTTCATTAGCCACTAGTGAAACTAGCTAGTCAGAGCTTTTTAGGGTTCCGTACCAAAATGGTAAAAAAGGAACCCTTATGGTGCGACTTCGTCTGTCTGTCTGTCTGTCACACCTGTTTATTTCAGCAACTACTAATGCTATCGAATTGAAATTTGGATCAGTTATAAAGAATGCTTGTCCAACTATATTGCAAATGAAAAAAGTCAAAAAATATTTTTATTTTCATTGCAAAAGGGGCCGGAGTGGGGTTCCAAAATTTCAAAGTGGGGTTACTAGGTCAAGTGACATATCATATGAAAGGGCTTGATTTGCACATTTCAAAATAGATTTTAATTTTATTTTATGTCTCACAGTTTTCGACATATGATGAAAAATGTCTGAAAAAATACCATTCCCCCCCCTTATCTCCGAAGTTTGCGGAGCGAAAAATCTGAAATAATTAGAGTTGATAGGAATTGACCCAAATATGGCACCAAAAATAAAACGATGTTCCTAACTAGTACAGTTTTTTCAAAATCATCAAAATTCCTTCAGAAACAAACTTAGTTATGCGGTCCGGTTTTTTTCACTTTATACGTCCAAAAATGATACGGAACCCTCGGTGCGCGAGTACGACTCGCACTTGGCCGGTTTTTTTTTCGTAGCTCTACTTTAACTTTTCTATACATATAAAGGTATGGAAAACTTGCATGGTGCCAACACGCAGCGTGCGTAGGAAAGACGCGGGAGGGCTTAACTTAAAATGAGATACAACTAAATTCTATTGTTTGTAGCCGCAGGAGGTCACTCGTGCACATGTGGATTACTTAATAATATAAATAGCCAAATATAAACATTTATATCACATATTCTCTTACATCAATTAGTAAAATGTATTAGATAACATTTACATTAACTTATAGATTTCTCTGAGGCAGACGGATCGCATTGAACTGCAAGCATTACAAAACACGTCATTTATATTTCGTAGAAAATGAACACGGGCCGTCAGATACTAATTTATACCTAAGAGTGCATTCGAAGTCCCGGGCTCCCGGGATGCGAGCTCAGCTGTTGCCATGGCTACGGGCGGGTGGCGGGTGCATCGCACGCACCCCGTCCACACTTCGGTACCAACACTGTGTTTTCCTACTGCATGCACTGTGCACACAGTGTTTAGCCGGTACTTTGCTGCTGTTAATATTTTTATAAGGTATTTGCGTAGTACTTTAGATGCGTAGGGTTGGAAAAATATTTTGGATTTTAAAATACCTAGTTAAATTATATTTCGTTTTATTAAAACAGTTCTCTGATACGGCGTAATTAAAAATACCAGTTAAAACCTAGATAGAACTTTTAATCTTTCACCCTCAGAATTTGCATAATGCACTTGTGAATAAATATACCAATGTCCCTACCTCGCTAGTCAATCCGTATTACAAAGTGATATTTGAAAGGGATCTATTTCAGTTGATTGGACTGATTTGTGGGCTCGGGCGCTTTGAGGCCAGACACTGCAGCACTGCCTGCCTATTGGCCTTATACAAGTTACTTTTCTGTTAGCGTTAGCGTCAAACGCTACGGATAAAATGTATGGAAATGACATTTGTGAGTCACGTGACTTTTCCGCAGGTAATGTCATTGCCATACATTTTGTGCTTATCGTTTGGCGTGAACGCTAACAGAAAAGCAACTTGTCTAGAGCCTCAGTACATACATACATACATACATACATACATGATGCGTCAGCTGCGTGATATCACCGTGAGAACTGAGGGGTGATTCTCGCGGGTGATATATTGATATCGAATTCGATATATATTACAACAAATGTCAAAATGGTAGGGATTTTGACAGTTGTTGCAATATACAGGGTGGCAGGTTAGACAGTGGAAATATTTTAAGGGGTCATTGTACTCATCATTATGAAAAACTTTTACTATGGGACCAACCCTGAAATCGCGAAAAAAAAATCAGCTGTGCCATACATTGTGTTGAGTTATGTGAACATAAATGTATGGAGTAGCTGATTTTTTTTTTCGTGATTTCAGTTTCAGTTTTCAGTTTCCTGTATATCGAATTCGATATCAATATCGAACCCGCGAGAATCACCCCCCTGTCAATTTGTTTGCGAACGTTCGAGGGAGAATGTCACAGTGAGATTCTCCCTCGAACGTTCGCAAACAAATGAAACTGTTCACGCGCTGACTGCCATTTTGTGTACAGTCTGGCTTCATTTGGCAGTCAGTGTACAAAGCATTGTGGTCGGGACACTCAACACTAACATGCTTTACTTTACAGATAAGCAGGGCCTGGAAATCATGGCGTGTCCTAATGTCAATCCTTTTAGGCGCGACGCAGACGATAGACTTTTTATTAACCGACTTCAAAAAAGGAGGTTCTGTATTCGTCCCGTATGTATATATGTATGTAAGTATGTATGTATGTAAGTATGTATGTATGTATGTATGTATGTATGTATGTATGTTTGTATGTGCGCGATTTTCTCAAAAACTACTGATTCGATTTGGATGGGGTTTTCACTAACGTAATCTACATACTTTCAGGAAGGTTTTAATATATAATACATTATGTAATCATTCCTATGTACAAAGTTATAGGCATAAATGTACACACTCCGTAGAAAAGATTTACTGTTGAACGAATTCAAAGTCATCTAACACGGGATAAAGAACTAAAAAGGGAAAAATAAAAAACTTTTTTAACAAAAATTAACCGACTTCAAAAATCCACTACAAAGAAAATAATTTTGGTTTCGGAAGTCGGTGGCAAAAAAAAGCAAACAAAAACCAAAGCCACCGACTTCCGAAACCAAAATTATTTTGTTTGTAGTGGATTTTTGAAGTCGGTTATTTTTGTGCGATCGAGTTTGCAGCGCTTTGCAGCGCTCGAACAATCTGCAAAACTTGGTGAACAGATTGTTCGCGCGCTGCAAAGCGCGGCAGACGTTTTTGTAATGATAAGGGGCGACGCAGACGACAGACTTTTTGTGCGATCGAGTCTGCAGCGCTTTGCAGCGCTCGAATAATCTGCAAAACTTAGTGCACTGGATGTTCGAGCGCTGCAGACACGATCGCACAAAAAGTCTGTCGTCTGCGTCGCCCCTAAAGCATCTGATACACGAGGCACGCGAATGTAGTAGATTTTTTTAAGGTTGCAGTAGTGAAGGTTTAAGCTGAAGTAAGTATGAAGGCTTATGAAAGTTAGTTTAATACCAACTGCGACAAAAGTTGCCCACTCAGCATAACGCTGTGCTATAGGTGGACCTCAACACAGCGCTGAATTTCAAAACATTTCTCAGAAAAATTGTACCCATTATAAAAGTAAAATAAAATTAATACTTAGTCTGGCGGTAGTCGGTACACAAACTCGGTCCGGGTCGCAACAGGCAGTACCTACCCGTGTCGTTGCGAATATGATCGTAGTTAGAGAGAGGGTTTCAACACCCCAAACCCCCCTGGGAAGTGCACCTATTGTAAAAACTTTTATACTAAGCTCAAATATCACGAATATTTTTTTTTGAAGGGCTCTTTGTGTGCTACATTTTACGTTCAGGGAAATTGATTTGATTACATGAAACTAGGGACTTATTTTTTTGAATGCGCGAAGGTGATAATAATATCAGCTCTGTTTATAAACTGTCCAACTGCTGGGCATGGCCCCCCTCTCAAAATGAGACATGAGACCATGCTGGCCAAGTGCGGGTTGGCATACTTCAAACACCTTCAGGAACTTTATGGTGAACTCTCAGCATGCAAGTTTCCTCGTGATGTTTTCCTTCACCATTAAAGCAAGTGATAAATAATGGGATCAAATTGAATGACCACCAAAAAAACAATCGTTACCCTAAACAGCCTCATCCAAAAAAAATATAATATGTACAAATAAATGAAACCTGTACCAAAATCTTTCGGGCTATTTAAGTCATGCCTATAATACACTACAAAAACTTTTCATAACCCACAAAGGCCACACGTGCACCAAATTTTAGTATATAATTAAATTTTAGTGCATAATTAAAAAAACATTTCATGTTTTATTTGAGTAACATACCTAACTAGGGTCCAAGAGCGAGCGAAGCGAGCTCGGGTACTTGGACACCCCGACACGGACAATTTAGGTCCGAAGGGGTTGACGGGGGCTTCAGTGAGCGAGCAAAGCGAGCGAACGAAGCCCCCGTCAACCCCTTCGTGTTAGGTTTCTTCTAACCTTGCAGACAGCGGGGCTCCGTCGACCATCCCCCTCCTCCATATAAGTCAAGTTTTAACCAAATTTTAACCAAAAGGATAAAATTGTGTAACATATTTGGATGAAATTTTTAAATAAAATTCGAGTACATATTTGGTGCATGCGTGACATTTGTGGGTAGCTCAGCGATTATTCTGAAGATACTTGCCTTTTTAGGATATCAGACTTTACGTTTATTGGTGATAATTTCGTATTAAAATGGGGATTAAATTCTGGTAAGTATATGATTTTTTGGGCGTTATATTTTATTATATCTGGTGATTGCTTAAACATAAGCCATAAATAATTTCTAATGCGCACATGACTCCAAAAGGTCAGCGGAGCGTGCCTCCGGGACGAAATCCAACCTTTCGCCGTGGGAGGCGCATGGTTATTACTACTATAGGCTATCACTGCTATCAGTGAAGGTGATATTTATTACAAATCATGTTATTACAATATCTTACGTAGGTAGGTATATAATTATTAGGAGTAAGTAATTATTTGTTGTCGAACAGTCGGACATTTACGCACTGTTTCGTTTATTTTTAGGGTTCAGAAAATAAATGTATTTTTACTTACTAATGTTACACGTTGTCAGTATTTATTAAGTCCTCCCTCGTCCTCTTCATTTAGAATGCGTATTAATGTTAGACACCCGTGTGCCCGGCTATCGCTATACTACTTAGTTTTTTTTTTATCATTTTTTTATTAATTACATCACAATACTTACAAAACAACGACATTATCAACTGTGAATTGCTTGCTAAGTTGTTATAAAAATGTATGGAAAAAGAATGTTTTAAGTGCATTGTCCTCTTTAAGTAATGCGCTGTTTACGTCTCGTAGTAAAATTTTCAAAGAAAGACAAATGAACAAACTCGAAGCGCACTTTGCGAATTAATATAATAAACATGCACCTTACCTGTAAAAGTACCCAAGCGGATATTAAAATATTGTGTAGTCGACGCGTACGGTTTGTATCCTGGTACGTTGTTTTGTTTCCCGGTACGTTGTTTTGTATCCCGGTACGTTTTGTTCGGCGCGAGGGCTCGTGTCGGTCGGCACGGTTTTGTTTCGTGTTTATTGACAGGGTGTTTTATTTTTTACTAGCTTCCACCCGCGGCTTCGCTCGCGTTTTTGGGATAAAAAGTAGCCTATGTGTTATTCTGATGTATAAGCGATATAACTGCAAAGTTTCATCCAAATCCGTTCAGTAGTTTCTGCGTGAAAGAGTAACAAACATCCATACATACATACATCCATCCATCCTCACAAACTTTCGCATTTATATAAAATTATTATAATATTTGTAGGATACGACGATGGTGGCAAGACCGAGTACCTATCACTTGCGCGTTGCCGTCCCTTTAAAATGGAGATTCGCTGTGTTGACAGCGGTGGACTTGCTTGTCCCCTAAGCTGTCGGCACACCGTATCCTCAGGAGCTTTGGCGACCTTACTCACTACATGACTACATACCACCGAAGATTAGGTTTTTGGCTACGGTAGGTATTCTGTAAGATTCTTTCACACTATGGCGGGAAATTTTAATAAACAGTAGTTATCTTTTTGGCATAGTTCAAAGAAAATATGGTAGGAATTTGATTTTGTGTTTCGCGGGAATGAAGTACGTATACTAGTGTTACAATCTTGTATGTAACTATAGGTATTATTTATCAATAAATTTTTATTGGAATATTTTGTAAAAGCTGTTTAAGATATATTCCGTAAATGTTTAATTTTATATTTTACTAGCCGTTGTCCGTAACTTTATCTACAAGAAAATGGATGAAAAGTAGCTTATGTGCTACTCTAGGTCCAAGACTACCTTTTTGTCAAATTTCATCCAAATCCGTCCAGCTATTTCAGTGTAAAGGAGTAACAAACACACAAACTTTAATATAGTGTGATTCCCACGAAATATAAAAATACATCACGTATTTTCTTTTATCTGAGCCAGAACAGTAAAAATTAGTGTTGGGCCGACTATGAGTTTGGCCGACTAGCCGACTAGTCGGCTGGAAAAAGGCCGATTAGTCGGCCGACTAGTCGGCCAAGCCGATCATTGCTTTCGGCGGTGTTCGGGTGGAATCGGTAATGTTCCTCGCTCACATACGATCGCCGTTACTTAGTGTTTTTTTTTTAATATAAAACAAATTCGATTCTATTAGATATAAATGCGATTCTTAAATAAATAATAAATAGGTGATTAGGTGATTACATATTATGTTCTTTAATCAAAGTTATTATTAGAAACTTGCGTTCAGAATTTATTTTTTGTTTCTATTCCTGTATTATTTTGCCAATTTGTAAGACTGATACTGAAATAAAAACAATTAATAATGAAAAAAAATCATTTCAATCACCCTATTTATATGTTTATAGTAATGGCCGCCGGCTGATCGGTACATCCCTAGTAAAAATCTATATTTTATTTTAATTTCCTGCTACAGTGCGACGGGACCACCTTTATACGAGTATTGTAATAATGACTGATGATGGAATGACGCCTACCTACGCCTCATTCCCATGTTTCATCAAAAGCGTGCGGGTTTTATTAAATTGTTTCTCTTTGTTAGCACAGTTCATAAATGCATGATGGGAAATACGTTTTAAATTAATATTTACAATATTTTAAAGCTTTTTGTAAAATTCTTCTGTTCTTTGTTATTTATTAAAACTGGATATTCATAAATGCTTTAAAAAAAAACCTATCTTTTTTAGGGTTTCGTACCCAAAGGGTAAAAACGGAACCCTATTACTGAGACTTTGCTGTCCGTCCGTCTGTCTGTCTGTCTGTCTGTCTGTGTGTCTCCAGGCTGTATCTCATGAACCGTGATAGCTAGACAGTTGAAACTTTCACAGATGATGTATGTCTGTGGCCGCTATCACAACAAATACTAAAAACAGAATAAAATCAATATTTAAGGGGGGCTCCCGTACAACTAACGTGATTTTTTGCTCGTTTTTGCTCGATATTGATAACCGTTTTTGCTCGATATTGATAACGGCAAAAGGTAGACGCTTGAAATATTCACAGAATATTTTATTATACAATATTCACTTTAAAAATAAATAATTAAATTAAAATAAAACAAATATTTAAGGGGGCTCCCATACAACAGACATGATTTTTTTAGATAATGGTACGAAACCCTTCGTGCGCGAGTCCGACTCGCACTTGGCCGGTTTTTTATGTTTCATGTCTATAAAATACACTTTTGTCTTTTTAGTTGTTATTTGTTTTTCAGTTGCTTTTAGGTGTTATTGCTTAGTCTGCTTGTTAGCTAAACTAAACAATAAATAAAGCATAAAAAACCGGCCAAGTGCGAGTCGGACTCGCGCACGAAGGGTTCCGTACCATTATCTATAAAAACGGCAAAAAAATCATGTCTGCTGTATGGAACCCCCCCTTAATTTTTTTTTTATTTTAATTTAATTAGAGACGTGTCCGTCATTTTTCTCGATTCGTGATGCTTGTGAACACGGGCATTTAAAAAGCATTGCCGCCATAAAAAAAAACGAATCGTCGTGGTATGAATGAGCCCTAGGTGGATTTTTATGTAAGTATGTAAATTAATTAAATATTTTTTAGTTCCGCTAGATTGCCTGTATTTACTAACATTTATTTTAATTGTAATATTGCTGAAAGTGTATGATGTACTCAGATGATACTTCCATAGCTATTCAAATTCAATTTTAGCCAGAAACCATAAAACTAGCTTGTATAAGAGTGCTTTTGGGACACAATACGTTCCGAGATCGCCGCAAGTTACCTGATACAGAATATTAAATTGCAACTACACTTATATGGATTTTTATTGCATTCGTAGAAGTATTGAACACTTTCAGGGTTAAAAGAACTGTAAAAATGGTTTTTGAAAGTAGTTTCTTGTAGTATAGATGTAAGATAAACTTATTGTTTTCTTTGTGTCCAATTTTGTAATCAAATAAATACGAAGTACATAATTATAATATTGCGGCCATCGAATATTTTATTAAAGTTAATAAATAATAATTATTATAATTATTATAAATTAATACGTTTATTTGAAACGTGTCAGTAATTCAGAATAGACATGACAGTACATAATATTATTATCTAGGAAAATATACTTAACAGATAGGATGGATAGACCGTAAAACTAATTAATTATAAAAAAATAAATACCCCACATAAAGGGGTGCGATAAAATATTTTGTATCATCCCTCAGTTTCATGTATGGGGCCCCTCCCTCTAATTATTTTATTCTTGTTCAAATCAATTTTAATCGTAATAATTTATAAATCGATAACACGGTTGGAAAATTACAGGGGCGGGGGGACAAATTGTTAACGACTTTGGAAGCTTCTAGTTCATTAGAGTATATGCACCTAAATAAAAAAGTCATTTAGAAACCTTTATGTTATTTTGAAAGACCTATTTAACGATACCCCACATGAAGGGGTGCGCGAAAATTATTTTTTTCATCCTTCAGTTTGATGTATGCCCCCCCCCCCCCCAACTTATTTTATTTTTTATATCTTTTCTGCAGGCCTTTATGGCGGCTTACAAAAGACATCTACTTGTGAAGTTTCATACAAATTGGTTAAGAACTGTAGATTTTACGAGGGTGTGACAGACGGACAGATAGACAGACGGACAGACGGACATGACGAAACTATAAGGGTTCCTAGTTTTACTACGGAACCCTAAAAATTAAGGTTTATTCTACGTCTGAAACGTGCTCTACGCTTGTAGCGGTAGCGGTTTTGCTACGCGCTACGGCGTAGCAGTGCAAGTTGATTACGGTTAGGATAACGAGACATACTTTACGCTCCACTGCGGTGTAAACTTGATGAAAGCTTTCTTTGCATTGCATTGCAGTTTACACATCGTGGAATACGGAGGATGTATGATAAATAATCCAGTATCAGTTAGGGATTTCATGTTGCTTATGCATAAGGTCTTACATTATTAGTGGCAAATATTTTACGAAGATGCTATTTAGCAAAAAAAAAAAAAAATAGAAACTTTTTTTATACATTTTCAAAATTTATTAAAATAATTTATGTTTGCATAAAACCTTTATTCCTCTATGATTACGAATGACTGTGCCATAGAGTCGGTGTATGCTGGATTGTATAATACTTAGCAAAATTATTTAAATTGTTAATTTGAAATATTTATTGTTCTTTACCGTTTACAACAATTTTAGTGATTCAAGGTCTGTTTCCCAAAAAAAATTACATTTGAATTAGGTTACTTATTTATATTGAAAAATATTTGATTACATAATTATTATGAATTCAAAATAATGTAAATTCATATTTCAGTCAGACTATGCGTTTAATTTTATTTCTTGCTGAAACCTGAAACTCGATCGAGAGCGGATATACTAACTATATTAAAAATATGTACTTCACCACAGGCATGAGGCACGGAGCCGAGAACAAGTATAATTAAGTATCTATCGCGGCTATTTTAGGATATCAATATTAAAAAAGTGTGTGTGCAGATAAATATTATACCTATCTATAACTATAATATATTTTATGTTATAGTAGTTGTGCGTATATTTATTGCTGGACCGAGCTTACTAAGCGTAATACGAATGGTATAGAATGAATAAAGATTTGCGGAGAAACAATCCCTTGCAAAGAAATACTGTTGCTACGGCGTAGCTACGTCTTCTACGTGGTCGTAGCAGAATCGTAGCGCAGTGCATGGTAGTATAAGCGCGAGGCCCCATTAGTGCGTTGCACTGCGCTGCGTTGCGTCACTTCACAATACACTTCTCCGTTGTGTTGTCGTATGCATTGCGTCGACGAACCAGCGGAGTAGTGTAGTGTGTAATGACGCAACGCAGCGCAGCGCAACGCACTAATGGGGCCTCGTCCTAAGGAAGGCCGCACACGTCAGGTAAACTGGTCCGGTTAACCGGACCCGGCTGCCAGATCAGGGTAAAAAACCTGCAGAATGCACGGTCATTGCGCCGGGTCAACCGTAGAAACCGAATGCATTCTAGCCGCTAGCCGTGTGGGCGGGGCTCAAACCGGGTCCGGTAAACCTGATCAGGGAACTGGATTGGGTTACCTGACGTGTGCGGCCTCTGTTATGGTCCGAACCAGGTAGAGATTGCGCCACAAACGATCGGTACAAAATGTATGTACCAATTATTTTTATTGAAAAAAAAGGAGGCGATCACAGCTAGTATGAAAAAAATACGAACATCTAATATTCAAATACTAAAAACTTGACTTATAAAAATATTAAGACATTCCAAAAACAATTGAATTTTAATAATATTAAGATAAGCATAACATGGCTTTAACATGTTTAAAATTCGCAAAAATTTTTATTTATAATGTGATATCGTATCGATGTTCTTCCAAACTGCAAAGATTGGAAACATTGAGTTGGAGTTTGTAACTATTCTCCGATAGATGTCGCTGACGCTCGGAAGAGGCGTATTGAAGGGATTCCAAATTTCAATTGTTTCAGGCGAAGACACAGTAGCTCAGTTGGTGAGAGTGCTAGCCACGGTTCGGCAGAGGTCGCGGGTTCAAGTCCCGCCTGTGTCAATTGTTTTTGGAATGTCTTAATATTTTAATAACATTAAGATAAGCATAACATGGCTTTAACATGTTTAAAATTCACAAAAATATACATTTATAAAAACTTGACTATTACAAATTAAATGCAGAAAAGCGACGTATTAAATCATTTTGTGCCAATTTATATGCAATGTAGAAGTGCTAACCAAATAGTGTCGCTGACTGTACAATCACAAGATCTAACGATCGGTACTATTGGAACCTGGCGAGTAGCTGACATCTCAAGTTCTTATTTATAAAAATAAAAGACGACGCGAATATACTAGATAATTAATATCTAGTAAGTAGGGTTTAATTTCCAAGGTAAACATTTCTATGAAATGCCTCTTAATTATTTACAAAAATAAAAGAAGACGCGAACATAATAGATATTATTATTATCTAGTAGGATTAAATTTCAGAGGTAAACAATTCAATGAAATGCTTCTTAACTCGGCTATTCTCGGAAAATGTTCTCTTTTTGCAAAGGTATTGAAATATCAGAATATTCTTGGAGTTTGTTTTGAAGCAAAACTAGATGCAACGAGTGACGTCTTTATAAATCTATACCACTAAGTGAAATTGAAGTGCCTGTCCGTGATTTCAAAATAAATGCCAAAACGTAAGTGAAAAAGTGTTTTTTAAACGATGTCTAATCATAAAGTCTGTCTGAAAGTTTGTCTCGAATAAGCTTAGAAAAGGGTCAACAGATTTCAATGAAAATTTTAGAATTAAACAAGTTTTTTTACTTCAATTTTCGTGTAGGTATGTTGTATTTTGGTAGCTTGCAGAGTTCAGAAGATATGAAAATAAATATTTGTAAAGCCTTACTATTAGTTTATCATAATTTGTTTTAAATTCAATCTTTCTTGAATTCTCTCTACTCTCTGACATAGAATGAACTCATATGAACTCATGAACTCTATAACATAGAACACCTAAACATCTGTCTGTATACTGGCTTTATATAGATACTAGCACTTCGCCCGCGACTTCGTCCGCGTGTCCCACAGGAACTGCATTTTTCGGGATAAAATGTAGCCTATGTTACTCAGTAATAACGTAGCTTTCTATTAGTGAAAGAATTTTTAAAATCGGTCCAGTAGTTTCGGAGCCTATTCGGTACAAACAAACAAACAAAAAAATCTTTCCTCATAATAATATTAGTATAGATTTATTTTTGTGTTACCAATGCTTTAAATAAATACACCCATTGAAATCTCGCTGTGTTCGATCAAGCGAAACAGACAGTGTAGGTAGGTAGGCAACTATGTAATTAAACCATGCAAAAATAATTAATTTGATCGAATATCGAAATACGTGACTGACCCACACATATACATTCATAATATTTATAACGCTCCGTCGCTAAATATCATATTCTCAAAAGAGCACATTCGTAAAACATCGAAGAGCACGGTGGAAATTGGAAATATTGCATGTACACAACATTCGTATGTGCGAATAAACGTACAAAAAGTTTATTTCGAATATCGAACAGCAAATAAAGCTGGTTTACACGGAATGTTTGTTATTTTGAGCGCTTTTTATTCAGTAGTCCGTCGGATAATGATTTTATGAAAATCGGACACTATTCATTTTCATTTTATGTGAATGTCAATAAATATTTTATACATAACAGTCCGGTAAAATAAATAAATATATATATATATATATATATTATTTATTTATTTTTCTATACAAAAAGCCATGTTGAATAACCGTTTTCAATTTAAAAAATTTTGATTTGAAAAATCATTTATTTGTCTCTGTGACAAATAAATGATTTTTCTTTCTTTCTTTCTTTCTATATGTTTAATGGCCGTTTTCAATTTATCGGACTGTTATATCTTGGCAGTAAACATGGCCCTTAGTAGCGCTATTAATAATAAAATAACCAATCTTTATCGAAGAATCATTTGCAATGCTTCTGACATTTTTAGGGTTCCGTACCAAAATGGTAAAAAAGGAACCCTTATGGTGCGACTTCGTCTGTCTGTCTGTCTGTCACACCTGCTTATTTCAGCAACTACTAAAGCTATCGACTTGAAATTTGGAACAGTTATAAAAAATGCTTGCCCAACTATATTGCAAATGAAAAATATCAAAAAATATTTTTATTTTCATTGCAAAAGGGGCCGGAGTGGGGGTACGAAATTTTAAAGTGGGGTTACTAGGTCAAGTGACATATCATATGAAAGGGCTTGATTTGCAGATTTCAAAATATATTTTCACGTTATTTTATATCTCACAGTTTTCGACTTATGATGAAAAATGCCTGAAAAAATACCATTATCTCCGAAGTTTGCGGAGCGAAAAATCTGAAATAATTAGAGTTGATAGGAATTGACCCAAATATTGCACCAAAAATAAAACGATGTTCCTAACTTTTACAGTTTTTTTCAAAATCATCAAAATTCCTTGACAAACAAACTTACTTATGCGGTCCGGTTTTTTTCACTTTATACGTCCAAAACTGATACGGAGCCCTCGGTGCGTGAGTATGACTTGCACTTGGCCGGTTTTTTTTAATGAAATAATCTCAAAGAAAAAACGCGAAAACCTACGCGGGTAAATATCAATGTCGTAGCATCAACATAATAGGTCGGGGAAAAAGTTTCTTCGCATTTTTTAAGAAAATTCAAAACATTTTTTAATAAAGTTTATTTACATTTAACTAAAGTATGTAGGTACCATTTTGTTCGATAACTTTTTGCCATCTTGTAGGTAGGGACATGATCCCATTGCTATAGAAATTTTGGGACTTCTGGTCAAAATAACGCGACAAGTGGTTTTGGCAGTCCTCTCGTGATGTTAACCTGACACTGCCTAAAGAATTCTGAAGAGACCGAAACAGGTGGAAATCTGAAGGTGCAAGGTCAGGACTATACGGCGGATGCATTAACACCTCCCAGCCAAACTCTCTTAATTTTTGTTGGGTGGCTAAAGATGTGTGAGGTCTAGCGTTATCATGATGAAAAACCACACCCCTTCTGTTGATTAATTCCGGCCGCTTTCTCTCAACTTCTTGCTTTAATCTCATCAGTTGTTCGCAGTAGAGTTCAGAATCGATGGTCCTGCCTGGTGGTAACAGCTCATAATGAATAATGCTCTTCCAATACCACCACACACACAGCATCACCTTGTTGCGAGTTAACCCGGGTTTCGCCACAGTCTGTGAAGCCTGACCGGCCTTTGACCACGACCTTTTTCGCACGTTCTTGTCATACGTGATCCACTTTTCATCACCAGTTATCAGCTTCTTCAAAAATGGTTCGGTTTCATTACGTCGTAATAAAGAATCACAAATGAGTACACGGTTCATTAGGTTTCTTTCAGTGAGCTCGTGAGGTACCCAAATGTCGAGCTTTTTTGTGTACCCAGTTTTCTTCAAATGCGCCAAAACTGTTTTGTGGTCAATTTCCAGTTCTTCAGCTACGTCGTAACTACTGGTATGCCGATCTTGCTCCACTTTTTCAAAAATGGCATCCATTTTATCCGTAATAGGGCGACCAGAGCGACGTGCATCTTTGACATCAAAATTTCCGGATTGAAAACGCTTAAACCAAATTTGTGCTACTCTCACAGACACTACACTAGGTCCATAAACATCGCAAATTTTTTTCGCGGCTTGCGTTGCATTTTTACCTTTTTTGTAGTAAAATTTTAAAATGTATCGAATTTCTTCATTAGATTCACTCATCTTGACGGTACGAAAAACAAATGAAAATCACACAATTTCCTAATTTGAATTTGGAATTATGTTCTTTAAAATTTAAACTTTCAATGATACTAAAACCAGCCAGATACAAATAGTATAGCCAAAGAGATTTTATTACAAGTTCATACATACTATAATGCGAAAAGACTTTTTCCCCAACCTAATATATGGGTTCCTAATTGGCCGTGCAATTATCCTGTCTGTTGGTGCCGGCATCAGATTATACCAATTAGAGTGCCCACGTAAATATTGGGCGATCAAGAGCTAGACGTGTGTGTTCACCTACGCAATAATAATTTGATACCAAATGAACCTCTGCCGAAGCCCTTTGATTGAGATATTTTCATTCGATTTTAAGCTTTACCACATTGGTGTACGGTTGTTTGTTTTTGGTGTTTAGGGAGGTCAGTTATGGCTGTATGAGAGTGCTGAACACAATCACAGGCTTTTGTAAACAGTGGGGTGGGGCTACACTGGCACTGGTTTTCAATTGATATCTCTGCTGCCGTATTAATTAAGCATCCAAATTATTGTCGGGATCGGTTACACTCATTGCCCCTCAAAACATACAATATCCATTACTATCGATATGATTGATGATTATTTTTATTGTGTAAAATTTGTATTTTTAATGAGACGAAACGAAACATTATACAGGGTGGCAGGTTAGACAGTGGAAATATTTTAAGGGGTCATTGTACTCATCATTATGAACAATTTTTACTATGGGACCAACCCTCAAATCGCGGAAAAAGAAATCAGCTGTTCCATACATTTTGTCGAGTTATGTGAACATAAATTTATGGAACAGCTGATTTTTATTTCGCGATTTCAGGGTTGGTCCCATAGTAAAAGTTGTTCATAATGATGAGTACAATGACCCCTTAAAATATTTCCACTGTCTAACCTGCCACCCTGTATACCTACCATGTTTCCTTTCGTCTCATTCATTAGTGACGGGGTGTAGGGTGGCTAGTAGTATGAAGAGGTCAAGCAGTAGCATGCCTACAGGGCAAGCCCGAGGGTATTTCGCGTAATTTTTCATGATTGTAAGTGTTTTTTATTGTACGCTACTCAATTACATTCATGAAAAATTTTGAGATATACCCTCGGGCTTGCCCTGTAGGCACGCCACTGAGGTCAAGCTGTATATCCGGTTCATCCCACCGAAATTAGATGAAATGTAGCTTAGATTTTAAGTTGGACCCCCAGATACCAAACTGAAAACCTAATCAAAAACCGTTTAGAACTTTTTGTGTGATGCGCGCACAAGTAGACAATTAGATAAAAAATCCAAAACAGTTTTTCTGCAGCAACATCAGACTACTACTACTACTTACTACTACTTACAGACATGTCAGACCCGGCGTTTTGCAATAGCGTAGATTGTATTGTGAATAATTTTCTTGTGTAGTCAATAAATACACAAGAAAATATTTACAAGTTAACTGACAAAACTTTATTTATTTTTTAATATAATGTTAAAAAAACATTTCTTTAAAAAAGTGCGCACCTATGTGTGAGGTACCACAATACTCGGAGGATCGTGATGGATAGTGCATATTCGTATACTATACGTGTTCGTACGAGTTTTGTACGCATCCGAAGTGCGGCCGGCCTCAAACATTTTTTTTCAGCGCAAAAATTAAAATAGGAACTTTACACGTTGATGGATCCACGGACAATACTAGTATACAACATCAAACAACCCCTGCGTGTAATTAAAACGTGATTCACAGCCAATCACAATGCTATTGTAGCCCACCCCTTAGCCATCCATGGCTTAGTGAAAACAGCATCCGAATGCCAATATGTCCAGTCTGTCAACAATTGCCGACATCAAAGAGCCGCCGAGCTGCGAGCCGCGAGCCTAGGGTTGCCTACTACCTACCTATATTACGAGTTCAACTACTATATTATTCAAAAAAATAAACTACCTACCTACTATATTTTAGTGGCATAAAAAATTAAGCAACATTATCCGTTTCAAAATATTGAAGCGTAAAATGGAACAAAAAAATAAAGGCTGAAAGCACTAAAATAATTCTTTTAAAAATAAAATATTAATTTTAAACATACAGCTACATACTGGGTATATTTGTTTAATTTTTTTCGCCATTTACTATATTTTTTTGGTTTCCTCGAAAATACTATATTTAATTTTAAAAAAATTGTCAACCCTATGCGAGCCGGTAGCCGCCGGTGGGCTTGTTTGAATGACGGCCCGGCCGTAGCTGCATCGATTGCATGATACTACACTCATACTAGTGCATATTACACAGAATTCCCGGGCTGCTAAGCGGCGCGGCGGCTATTCTCGACAACATCGATGTTGCAATTAGTTATATGCCTATAGGTACCTACGTGAAACGTTTGCATGTGTGCGATACTGTTGAGTGTGAGGCTTCATTTAATTCGTGTTTAGGCTTATAGGTGGGATAAAGGCCATTTTGTGTTTGAGAAGGGTTGCCACCCGTACTCTATTATAGACTATTGTAGGTACTCTATATCACAGAACAGGATACCCAATTTGTACAGCGAATTGGGCTTAAATAAATACATGAGGCCAACATTGTAACATATTTAGTTCGAAAGGTATGGTGTAATTAGACACATCATTTAGTATGGCGACTAAGCTCTAACGCTGAGTTGCAGAAGAGGTCATTCAGTTTTAAAGGAGACTTTAACGATAGAAATTGTATGGTTAATGCCTCCATTAAAATTTAATTATCTTTCTGCAACCGACCGTAAGTTACTTAAATTCGAAGATGTGTTAGAAAAACGTAGAAATGAATTTACTTTTTGCTGCTAAACTAAGTAGGACATCTTTGAACCCAAATTCGCTATAGTAAAAAAGTGATCCTTCCTTACTGCGTTTTCTTTTAGAATGTTGATTCAAAATATGTTCTCTGAAAAAAAAAACCTAGTTAAAAACTAAAACCCGACTACGAAAAAAATCGAACTGAAAAACATGAAACAAGAAAACATTCCTGTCTGACAGCCTGAAATGGGTATAGCCGTGATCGCATGCCCTGGTGCAGTCAGTAATGCGGTGGCATGCGACCACGGCTATACCCATTTCAGGCTATCAAGGTCAAGGCTAGGTGCTTTGCCGAAGTCGAGTAAAAATTAGCCTAAAATGGGTGATGATGTCCTTTATTTAATTTACTATAAAAATTATGATCTTTTTAGCATAGGCTGTAATTACAATAAAATATACTCATTCCATGACTGGATATAGTGGATATAGGTGGTTGTATTTTGATTATGTTCTGTGCGCGTAAGTCCCGATTTAATTAAAAAAAACCGGCCAAGTGCGAGTCGTACTCGCGCACCGAGGGTTCCGTATCAGTTTTGGACGTATAAAGTGAAAAAACCGGACCGCATAACTAAGTTTGTTTGTGAAGGAAGTTTGATGATTTTGAAAAAACTGTACTAGTTAGGAACATCGTTTTATTTTTGGTGCCATATTTGGGTCAATTCCTATCAACTCTAATTATTTCAGATTTTTCGCCCCGCAAACTTCGGAGATAAGGGGGGGGAATGGTATTTTTTTGGACATTTTTCATCATATGTCGAAAACTGTGGGACATAAAATAAAATAAAAATATATTTTGAAATGTGCAGATCAAGCCCTTTCATATGATATGTCACTTGACCTAGACTTGACAAAAATATTTTTATTTTCATTGCAAAAGGGGTCGGAGTGGGGGTCCGAAATTTTAAAGTGGAGTTACCACTTTAAAATTTCGGACCCCCACTCCGACCCCTTTTGCAATGAAAATAAAAATATTTTTGGACTTTTTTCATTTGTAATAAAGTTGAACAAGCATTCTTTATAATTGTTCCAAATTTCAAGTCGATAGCATAAGTAGTTGCTGAAATAATCAGGTGTGACAGACAGACAGACAGACAGACAGACAGACAGACAGACAGACGAAGTCGCACCATAAGGGTTCCTTTTTTACCATTTTGGTACGGAACCCTAAAAACATATACAACCAAACTATGCGATAGTGCCTAGCTGCGGACCGTCCGACTGAATACATGACACACACAAGGCTTTCCGTAACTTAATTCATTCAGTAATTAATACTCGGAAACGTATTTAATTTACAGAGAGGCACACAATATAATAAATATGAAATACCCAGAAGCTCTTCAATAGAGATGGTTTATTCGAATATTTAATCCTCTTGAAACACAAAGCTGCAGTTCCGGGAAATTTAAGCGGCGCAACAACCAATGAAAATCGTGGAGCTCACAGAATAGACTCCCTATTTCCAGGTACTCGCCCGGGCGAGCTCGGTAGCTCAGGGCCCCTGCATAAAATGTGCACAAACATGGTAATACAAACAGTAATCAGTAAATACGGTATTTTAACTTTGTAATAAGTGATGGGATAAAGTATTTGATGCAACGGAATTTACGGAGTTTATGTAGAGACTAGCACTTTGCCCGCCACTTCGTCCGCGTGACCCACAGGAACTGAGCATTTTTTCGGCATAAAAAGTAGCCTATGTTACTCAACAGCATTATTGCTGAGTAGCATAGGCTACTTTTTAGATTTCTACTAGTGAAAGATTTTTATAAATCAGTCCCGTAGTTTTTGTCTTACTCTCACAGCACAAGTAAAGGAAAAAATCCGAAAATAGTTAATTTGTATTACTTACCGCAAAAATTACTTAAATCTGCGGTCGGAAACTGAAATACATACTCCTTGCTACAGAACCTTATAAGTAGTATGCAATGCATGGTTCGACACGCAATTTTCTGGTTTTTTAGTTTGTACAGGTAGACCATTCATTTTCGTAAATCACGAAAATGCAATACCTACATATTTATGAACTCGGAATCCATTGTTATCTACAAAGTCTTTGATACAGCTAATATCTTTTGTAACTTATACAAAGTTTAAAATCAAAGCACAAAATAAGATCAGCCGGTTGGCGACTCAAGCTTATATTCGTTGGTTGCAACATTTCCGTGAAATCTAGCGGAGACGACCTTATGCAATAGAATTTCATTCAGTTTCCGTTTCATATAAACAGGGTAAAACGTGGGAGGTGAACGAGAAATTGAATGAGCGACAGACATTTTCTAGCAGGCATTGAGGGACGTTAGAACATCGCAGGTTTAAAAACAAGTATTATTGTATACAATGTGTCCAAAGGGGGCCATTATACTCATCATTATAAGCAACTTTCACTATGTTTCACTATGGCACGGGGTCTCATCAGGAACAAAGTAACATTTGTGGAAATAACTCATAATAGATGGCGTTATATGTATCGATTTGTTATTGAAGTTTGTGTAAAATTGAGAACATGAAAAAATACATCATGAAAAATATTTGTTAAAATTTTGAGAAATGCTTTAAGCACGGAAAAATGTATAGCCCGAAGATAGCCCGCGCTAAATCGGTCACATTTCTTTGTATGAGATGAGGCATCTGTACGTAGAGTATTATATTATCTGTGACTATGGGAACTTACATATTTCTAAATAGGATACGTAACACAAGCTCTCAGGATCGCTGCTCATCATGTTAACTCTCCATCTGTCGCATTTAAAAAAACCGCCTCATTCAGGTCGAAATCAATTGCGTCTGTCAGGTGCGACAGACGAATTATCTAACGTATATGGCAGCGACGGCGGTCATTATCGTAACTAGCCTTTAGCCATGGCTTTACTCGCTCAAACATGACCAGTCTGTAGGCCTACTACGATAATTTTGCCATCGCGTATCGTAAATCTAAGTGAGTAAGTTCGTGTGTATGTTTGTTACTTCTTCACGCTTTTCATCCATTTTCACGCAGACGAAACGTGGGGAACAGCTAGTCTAAAATACAATATGTTGATTGTTGATCTGTATGTAACCATGCTATATTTCTAAAGGTTGTTTGGACTCATTCAGAGGAACATGTAATTGGTAAAACAAAAACAGGTTTTAAAAAAACCGACTTCCAAAAACTACACTAAAAACTATGAAATAAAAAGTTTAAACTATAATTAAAAATCTAGATGTATATTGAAGTCGGCGGGGCCTAGCATGAAAATAAGCAAAATTGCAGATGAACAGGGAATAAAAGGAAATCTTAATTTCCACGTGCACACACTGCGCACACCCTTCCTGTTTAAAGACTGAGAGGCAAAAACCTGAAAAGGCCCCGCCGGCTTCAATATACATTTAGATTTTTAATTATGGAAGTTTAAACTTTTTATTTCATAGTTTTTAGTGTAGTTTTTGGAAGTCGGTTTTTTTAAAACCTGTTTTTTATATCGTCTTTACTAGCAGTCTCAAAAACACCGATTTTTCATAACTACATAGTATAAAACAAAGTCGCTTTCCGCTGTCTGTTCCTATGTATGCTTAGATCTTTAAAACTACGCAACGGATTTTGATGCATTTTTTTTAATAGAATGATTCAAGAGGAAGGTTTATAGCACCCGTGTGAAGCCGGGGCGGGTCGCTAGTTACCAACAAAATAGAAAATAAGCTGGATAATCTTAATCATACAGACAGAAAAAGCGTAAATATGCAACTTAGTTGACAAACTAAGTTAATCATCATCCGCCTAGCCTTTTCCCAAACATGATTGGGGTCGGCTTCCAGTCTAACTGGTTGCGGCTGAATATCGATATTTTACATGGAGCGACTGCCATCTGACCTCCGTAACCCAATTATTGGGGAATAACGGTATTCGAATGTTAGACCAGTTGTCAGGCTTTTGGGCTCCTGACTACCCGTAACGACTGTCAAAGATATTCCTATGATAACCGGGACCGACTGCTTAACTTGCTCTCCGAGGCACAGAGGGGTCTCGATGTGTTAAGAACGGTCACCCATCCAAGGACTGACCGCGGCAAGCGCAGCTTAACCTCGCAGATCGATCGATCAGCGCGGCTGTCATTTAGCCACGAGCCCCTCTGACAAACTATGTTAATCACTGGACAAAAATTAAAAAATACCCTTTAGAACCGATTTCCATCACACTGTGTCACTAGAACTATTTCATTACCTCCTGTCCTATGAAATATAGTATGTGTTTGTGCAATTTGCGATAAATATTGCAATTTTTTTTACTTTAATATTCCTAGTCACGCATGTAGGTGATAAGACGTATCAGAAGTAGTAGAACTCTTGGGAAAGAGCTTTTGGGGAATAGAGGAACGAGCTGGAATGCCCCTCCATTGAAAAGGGAGGATCCTCTCCTCCTACCAGACCGGGGGTATTATCTGGCGGGCCACTGCCACGATAGTTGATGTCGTGTTTTTGTATAATAATAATAATTATGCTTATCGCTATGAACACTCTGCTTACGCGATGTAGGATTTATGACGTCAGACGATATGTAATGACATCTGAGAAGTTGTCGCTGTTAGCTGTCTAGCTATGTAGGTACTATTCGATGTTGTCGGCAGATGTCGCTATCGCTACACGCTTGTCCGGGGAAGTGTTACCACTATACCTATTTCTGCCGCTAACTAGTAGAAGTAGAAGTAGAAGTAGAAGTAGAAGTAGAAGTAGAAGTAGAAGTAGAAGTAGAAGTAGAAGTAGAAGTAGAAGTAGAAGTAGAAGTAGAAGTAGAAGTAGAAGTAGCAGTAGAAGTAGAAGTAGAAGTAGAAGTAGAAGTAGAAGTAGAATAACAAGTAGAAGTAGAAGTAGAAGTAGAAGTAGAAGTAGAAGTAGAAGTAGAAGTAGAAGTAGAAGTAGAAGTAGAAGTAGAAGTAGAAGTAGAAGTAGAAGTAGAAGTAGAAGTAGAAGTAGAAGTAGAAGTAGAAGTAGAAGTAGAAGTAGAAGTAGAAGTAGAAGTAGAAGTAGAAGTAGAAGTAGAAGTAGAAGTAGAAGTAGAAGTAGAAGTAGAAGTAGAAGTAGAAGTAGAAGTAGAAGTAGAAGTAGAAGCTGAAGCTAAAGCTGAAGCTGAAGCTGAAGCTGAAGCTGAAGCTGAAGCTGAAGCTGAAGCAGAAGCAGAAGCAGAAGCAGAAGCAGAAGCAGAAACAGCAGCAGAAGCAGAAGCAGAAGCAGAAGCAGAAGCAGAAGCAGAAGCAGAAGCAGAAGCAGAAGCAGAAGCAGAAGCAGAAGCAGAAGCAGAAGCAGAAGCAGAATCAGAAGCAGAAGCAGAAGCAGAAGCAGAAGCAGAAGCAGAAGCAGAAGCAGAAGCAGAAGCAGAAATCGAAATAGAAATCGAAATCGAAATCGAAATCGAAATCGAAATCGAAATTCAAAATTTCGATTTTGATTTATCGAAATCGAAATCGATTTCCATGACACTGTGTCATCAGAACTATTTCATTACCTCCTGTCCTATGAAATATAGTATGTGCTTGTG